>CM060909.1:526361878-527771045 GCA_030737875.1 Allium sativum | reverse complement strand
AGTTGTTTTTTTTGTGGCTCTGTAGTGCCACGATGCTTTTCATATAAACTCATCCTTAAATCCCACAATATAAAATGGAAAGTGATATGTTTCATTGTGCATATATATTGTAAATATCAGTAGAAGGGGAGATGAAATCTACCTGATATCCGCTAAACTAGTAGTAGAATGGACATGCACCACTTCCTGCACTAGAACTGTATGGTCCTCGATATTTATCAGCAAATTTTAAAACCTGTTAAACGGATATAGCTACTAATTTTTTTTATAGTTGAATAATAAGGATCAGAAAAAGTGATTTATAAATTAAATTATTTATAAAAAAAAATTAATTTGTTACTATGACAATCAATATGATCCACTGCCAGAATTATAGCTCGACATAGTTAACTGTTTTAGATGAAAATATTGCACTTTTTTATACGCTCCTATATGATTGAAAAGAAGAAGAAAAAAGACGTTAAAGGTTGCACCCTAACTGAATTGTTCAGAAGCCAGCTAAAATACTTGTTATCTGACTTTTGAAATGTAATAGACGCAACAGCTAAAGCAGCTGTTTCAGCTGAAACTTCAGAACCATGCCTTTTAGCATCTATAGAATAAACGGTTCGAGGAGTGTCTACGTCGTCTGGCCTTTCCCCGCATGCATGATGAGAATCAAGATCACTGACACCCACATACACTATGTTTGGGATATTTGTAACTATTAAGAGGTAGCCTATACCCCATTTCATGGCTTCTAATGCATGTATAATGGTTTGTAAAAAAATTGCAGAGGGTAACAAATAAATTAACACAGTTGACATGAAATATAATTACTACTACAAAACAGTGATCAATAACAGTGGTGGTTGGAAATAAAATTTCAGAAACTACCAACATATGATATCCTGATACACACCAACCGCTTCGCGTGATCTATGGTTTATCCAGATCACTATTATCCGATCACTATGGGTAAGAAAATTAAAAAGCAGCAGATAATGGATCTGTAAATGCAAAAATAACCTTGGAGTAAATTTAATTTTAAGGTTAAACTTTTTTGGGGGGGGAGGGGGGAATGAACTAAGAACTATAGATAGATTCACAATTTCGGGGATCGAAGGTAATATTGGTAGATTGTTCTTAATCTGTGTAGTGGAAAACATGAAAACATTGCAAAATTTGTGTTCAAGTTCCCACTAAAGCACATGAAATTGGCAGAAAGCATAATAAGCATCTTTAACTTATAGAGTAATATTAAACATAAAGGAGTGAAGTATTTTGATCCTTTATGCTGTGAAGAGTTGGTGAGTCATTAACTAAATTAGTATGTTAATTAACTGTGGCATTTATTGCTTGAATGGTTAAGGGAAAAAATTTAAACTAAAGAGAGATGCATATGGTCAAATGCAACAAATGAATTGCTAGGCATTATTGTTTTACGACGTTTAAAATAATGCAAAGGAGTATATACTTTGATAAGAACAAATCATTATAGGAGAGAATAAGACAGATAATTAGTATTGAAGCACACATAAGATACACATCATAAATTTAGATGATTAAACTTCGTTATATGATGTTTCCCTATCTTGCATATATGAAATTTCTCAACTTTGATTTGAGGGAGGGTATTACTGTAAGTAGAATTTGATTTTTTTTTAAAGCATGCATTGATTATAAATTAATATGTTAACAGATCTATTAAAATGCAAATATTTTAGAAAAACGTAAAATCAAGTCATGAATGTAGGAAATTCAACTACTGTCAAATTAACCTAACTAAATTCCCTAGTAATATGTAAGAAAAAACCGAGATTACATATAAATGTATGATGTAATTTTTTATACAGCCTTAAATTTTTAGACATTTCAATGTTTGCATCAAAAATATCATGTAAACTATCATGGTTTCAACAAAAGTACATAATTTGACATAAGTAGCATACACAATACACGTTGCAGTGTACTAATATATAACTGGGAATTATGCATACCGCAGAGATAGTCATGGAAATTTCTAGTTCATCACTATGACAAAGGTTGAATTCATCAGTATTATGATTCGATGAACATATTTTTGAGTCGCAGATTTTTAAGCCAATAATTTAAGGATAGCGATAGCTGTTTTATTATAGTTCTATGAACAGTTAAAAGTATGATAAAGTTGACTGTTGTTAAAACATTAGTTATATTCACAAATATGAACCTAATGCATGCAACTCCCGCGCGATAGCAGGCTCTAGGAAGGCTGGTTTATGTGAGATGTACAAGGTATATGCTATCTTATCTTACTGAAAGAGGTCATTAATTCTGCTATCCAAATTCATTCGAATATGCTAAAGCATATCCTATATTTAATCATTATGTATTATTTCTCACTGTTGGCATTACCCAAATTCAATTTATATATTCTTGTGCTCATTAGTTCCACTGACTTGTATTTACCTTATTTTACATAGCTACTAATTGACAGTAGTCATAACAAATTAGATATTAAGCACATCTGCTGAAAGTAGAGCTTACCTTGTAACCAAAAAAATAAGATGAAGTTACCAACCTGCTTTGCCAAAAAAAAAAGCTTAATCTTAGTTAGAGCAGTATGATAAGCTTATTTCAACAGCAATAACACAAATCATAATTAAACTTAGCCGAGTAAAAGAAGAATTGAATTAAAATCAAAGCCAATATCATAGTGATAACGGTTTGAAAATTGAAACACTAAGTTTGCTGGGGACTGAATCCTCAGGACATTTGATATCATATAGCAAAAAAGAAAGAAAATGCACAATATGAGTTCCTATGCGAAATTAATGGTTGAAAGAGTGATATGACAGTAAGTTTATAAGTACTTTCACTAAAAAAAAAAAAAATGATAAAACAAATTATAGCCTACTGTCAAATATTATCTACGTATTCTAGAATACATATAAAGCTAACCATCGGCAATTGTCCCAAAACAGAAGAGTTGCGTAAGAATATAATTTTACAACTTCATGTCACTAAGGCTTCTTCTATATATGCACAAAAATAAACTAAACAAACACGTCGAACTGGGTAATATATTATGGTCATGGCATAATGGATTAGTGTTGATGGTTTACAGTATTTTCACAGCATATGCTGCTAACTGTCTTGTATGAAATGTTATTATCTACTTGGATAGTAGCTTTAAAAGGTAAAAATTAGTCAATCTGCCAATTTAGGTAACCTCTTGTTTATGCAGGTATGCCCATACCATGCACTCAACTGTATGTAAGTTCCTAAAATAAACAGATTACTCTATGTGAATGCTCATTCACACACCGATTTGCTAAATTATCCATGGGTAACACTTATTCGTATATCCATTTGCTAAATTATTCATCGGCAACATTAAATAACCAGAAAGCAATGTGCAAATGGTATGAATGTGTATGCATATAGTACCATATATCATAAGTATAAAAATCCAACCATTTTATCATAAACATCCATATACATTTACTAGCATCCATCAACCATTACATGTCTTATCCACATGTTTAAACACATACCTACCATCCAAAGGTCTCTACTTAAAGGGTGCATCACCTGGATAAACAAATAAAATATAATCTATGCTCCTTTAACCAAAATCACTTAACATTGGTAGCACACCACATAGACTTCCGCAAGTGTCTAATGAAAACTTCTTATAATTAAGTAGCATCCTAACTCCTTTTGGGGACTTTTTTTCTTGCATATTCTCAAAAGTAGACTTAGGCCTATGAACTCTATATGGATTTAACTTATTAACCACACTTATCAAGAAAGACCGTAAACAGAGTGCCGGTGCAAGTGGTGGATTAGCAGATGGTGTAGCATTCACTATGACAGTGTTAAAATATGAACGATCAGGAATATTTATAAATTCCGTCAATTTATTTATGTTCAAGGAGTTATGCATCCAGTAGACTGTAAATTTGAAACTATATCTGTAGGCAATTTCTGTTAACTCTTGCATACTAAATCAAAGCACATGCAGAACACAAACATTTAGATGGACTGGGATATTACAATGAATGAGATGCGCAGTAATAAGGGGCTAAAGCTTACCATGAACTGTTTTCTCAGATCTAAATCCATGTGGTTGGGCATGAATTTTTTCTAATCTTAGATTTCAATTATAACATAATAATTTCATTATTGGAATTAGTACTTCGGAGAATAAAGTAACTGGAAACTCCAGATAATCAATCAGACAAAACTCCAAATCTCTATAAAAAAAACTCTACATGTCTATTTAATATGAAACTCTAGATCTCCAATCAGAAAAAACTACCAGCAGGAATGAACGAATCGAGTAATTGGAAGAAACCAGGCACAAAACAAGAAAAAAATTTGAATGAATCACTTACCCAAATCTGAGATACGGTTTCTGAGGAGGTCGACGACGTCGTCGGGGTCGGAGACTGACGTTGATGATCTCGATCGAAACCAAAGTAAGGATCTGGAGGTTGGAGGCGGGATTTATTCTTCTAACGGATCTGGAGATTGATCGAAATCTGGAGCCCCATTTTGTTTAGTTTTTTGTCAAGCGTGTTAAGAACAGGTGAAACGATGTTGTTGATCCAAATAAAAATTGTCATGTGCGACAGTTTTATATTTAACCCTCGCATAATAACACTTTACCATTTCCAACCCCATACCATTCACTACGGTTTCAAATATAACAGTCGCAAATTCTAAATATTTGCTACTGTTTTTACACAAAACCATCGCAAATTTTTCTTCTACCGTTTTCTCTACCAATTTGCTACGGTTTTAACTAAAACCGTTATACATAACCATATATGCTACTGTTTTTAGCTAAACCGACGCAAATAAGACGACACAAATAAGCAGTTTTGTACTAGTGCCAATTCAACAAATTAACTTCTGATTTTGAGGACATAATACATGTTGTAATTTAAGAGCTAGATTTAAGGCATATTATATATGATGATCTATGACTTGGAAGAAAAAGGATATGTGACTTAGGCCTGAAAAACCTATATTAAAATAGGAATAACTATTAATGTGAATACGCCTAATTCAGATTTTTGGATATTTGACATACGCGGTAATCAACGGCTATAAACTGGCATAATTCATATTGTATATCACGATTTGGGGCTTTTAGAGAATATTCTGTATTGTGGAAAATCTAACTAAATTTGGGCATATGTTATGTTGAGAATTATGACCATAATTTGGGCATGTAAAATGAGGCTTAATTTATGATTCGGCAAGATATGTTAATAGAACTTTAGGATATGTTTAAATCTATTAAATTGCCTAATCCGCTAGATCTATTGGAATTGAATACTGTGATTTGGGTATGTAATCTGTAGGCTCGATCTAAAATTGAGCAAAACATGTTAGTGGAACTTTGAATAATCTGCTGTAACTTGTAAGATCTTGAATTATAACATGCATTATGTCTCCAAATTACAAGTCATATGTTGTCATACATTAATTTTCCTTCTTCCAAATCATAAACCGTCATATATAGTATGCCTAGATCTAGATCTTAAATTACAACTTATGTTGTGTAATTTAGTCATAAATCAGTTATGTCCAATTATGCATCATTCAATATTTTCCCCAAATTTGGCGTTCGCGTGTCAATCTCTGATGATATTTGGCTTAGGCTCGTAGTAGCCTGGCTATAGAACAGAAGGAAGGAAGAGATACAGAATAGTTACAATAAGATAGATCTACACAGAAAAACAGATCTGATAAACAAGAATAAGATGGATCTACACAGAAAAACAGATCTGATAAACAAGAATAAGATAGATCTCCAATTCAGATTTATACCCATGTCAAGATCATAATTAAATTTCATATCTGGAAATAGCTGTACTCACAAATAATGGTTTAAGAAAGAGAAGAACGATTCTGGGATCTGATTTCTGGAGTTGATTTAGCTTTCCGTTGATGTAGGCGTTGATTTGTTATCTTTATCTTCTCTTTTGAATTGATTGATTAGGGTGGAGGCTAGGTCACTTTAGGTTTTAGGAGCATGGAGGCACCATTCCTCTTTGTTAATGAATTAGGGTTTAGGTTTATGGTCCTTATATAGTTGTAGAGAGTGTTTTAGGACCATTAGATTAACCATGAACCATGAGAACCAATCAGATGCCACATCTGCCTTAAAGCGAATCGGCCTACGGGTTCACAGCCAAACACCCTAAATCAACCCCTAGTCGACCCAACAGAGCTCGAGTCGACCTCAAAAATGGGCCGGTTCGGTTATTCCCCCTCCCGATTCACTGTTTTGAACTTTTCTGCGTATTTATTTATTTATTTAATCATATATATATATTTCTTTCATATGCATACAAACTTCAAGGCTTAATAACATCTTCATAAGGTATCTGTTTTGTGCAAACCAAATGTATATCTTGACCTAAAATTTTGAAATGAACATAATAGCGCAACCCATTTCACTTAATTCTTCTTCTAAAAATTAAGTATACTTTAATTTGTGAATTTCAATGTTATAAAATTACGGGGTGTTACATTCTCCACTCCTTAAAGGATTTCGTCCCCGAAATCTCCAAGTTAAGAAGAATGTATCCTACTATCCACTCATCCATCTACTCAACCATCATCCACAAGCATCCATTGCCCTTAAAAGGTTTCTAATGTCGTATGAACATATGCAGAGTGTGTGTATATGTTTCTTATCTAATGCAAAATCAGGCGGTCTACTGATCCAGTTAACCTCCTTAATGCAAATTGTGTTAGTGTCATGAGTCCAATTATGTATGCAAGAAATCCTATTTGATACACATCGTTTCTATATGAATGCATAACCATTCATCCAAATGCAACATCCATGTGATGAGTCAATCATTTTGCATCCACAAAAATTGAAAAATGTACACATATCCATATGCAGTATGAGAGTATTTTTCAGCCGATCTAGTGCCTAGTGTGTGTATATGTATCCGCGAGCAACCACTAGCAACCACTTGCATCCACTTGCAACCATCAAACTTAACATGTCTCAAACACATGTTTACACCCATTAGTTTCTACCTAAAGGTCGAAGACTCGATTGATAGGATTCAGCCGAGTGATAGAAGAAAGTATAATTAAAACAAAAGTTCTGTTCCCATTAGACATCGGTTAAGAGAATATATCCCTAAGTATCAACCCCGAAGACCGAAATCAACATCAGATTGACACCCAGAGAATTACTCCCATTAAACAATGTCAAAACTGGAAATATACTTCACGCTTTGAGTAAAAAACCCTATCCTTTTCAGAAATATTCAGATACTTACAGACTACTGGTACAGATCAGATTATCAAATGATTCTTAGGAAATTAAGCATGATAAAACCTCACCATATCCCACAAAAACCAGAATGTATGCGTCACGGTCAACATAATGCTTAACACAGATACCTTCAAACCCCAACATATCACGAACAAATGAGTCGTAACCCTTATGGGGTTTGAGACTATAGCGGGATCAGAAACAAGACTAGTATTAAAGTGTAGAGTCTCAATTACAGAATCAAAATGCCAGAATCAAAAAGAGTTTTAACTCAATAATCAAATAAGGAAATTAAACCTTCTACAGAAATTTTCCTATCTCTATCCTATCCACCAGCCACGAGAGCATTCGCCTGCCCTCTAGAAGTAGGTTCTGCCCTCTACCCTTGCCCTCGTTTCTTCGGGCCATCCCTAGTGAAGTGTCCCATTTCTCCACAGTTGAAGCAAGCGCCATTCCTCTTTCTGCAATCCTTGTTCAGATGAGTCAAGCTTCCACAAGTAAAGCACTTTTTCTCCTTCTTATCCTCAGACTTTTCATCCTTCTTTTGTGTTTCCTTTTTGGGCCACGCTTTCTTGTTTTGTGGTCCTTCGAGCTTTTCCTCTTTCTTCTCACTTTTGGCTTCCTCTTCATGCATTAATGCCATGTCAACAAATTTCTCGAAGGTAGCCCCCATAGGAATGTGGGTCATAGCCAACCTGTGTAGCAGTTCATTCAAACCTTTAACGAATCCCAGGGCCTTCTTATCAGGTGTGTTCACCAAGTCTAAGCCAAATCTCGCCAATTGGTTGAACTTGTTGATGTACTCCTTTACTGATAAATTTCCTTGCTTCAATGCTAAGAACCTCTCCATGTATAAATTCTCTTCTACTCGTGAGAGAAATTTCATCTCGAACCTATGCTTGAAATCCCTCCATGTCTCCACTGGACGCTCTCCATTCGTGACCTCCCACCAAAACGAGGCTTCGTCCTTCATTAACCAAGCAGCTAGTTGGACCTTCCTTCCGTATTCTATCTCGAAGATACCAAATAAATCTTCCACCTCCTCAAGCCAATTTCGAGCTTCAACAAACTTCTCTGACCCGTGAAAAGGTTTCTCGCCCATCGCCCGAAAGTCCTTGCATATCTTCGAAAAAGTATCAAGCGTGGAGGGGGAGGAGGAGGAGGAACGTATGCTGGGCCTGCGGCAGTAGCCCTAGCCTCCAGATACCTTCGGAACCAAGTTGGTATCGGTATGCCCTCGGGTATATGGGGTACCCCAGACATGCTGAAAAGAAAAAGGGAAGAGATTCAAAACGGAGAATCGAAAGAAAAATATATGGCTTTTGGGGATTATGTTTTTCAAAATAAACTCTACTTTTGAAAATACTTCCTTTTTAAAACCTTTTTGAAAATAGTTTTCAAAAACTTTTATCTAATCTGGTAACCTTCAGCTCTGATACCAAGTGTAACACCCCAGGTCCGTTAATATCACTTACGAAGGGAATGCATTAATTTCCATGAAGCATTATAAGTAAACAGAACAGAATATTACAAGACAGATACATAAAGTGGTACTTGAAAAATTTATAACTTTTTTACAGCAGAAACAGAAGTAAGTTTGGTTACATCTTTCAAAACTACAATATCGGAATTCAAGTACATAAATATCGGTCTTGTACAAAAGCCTTCAGAGTGCATAACTTTAAACCCCAACATAAAATGTCATAAATAGGTAGAATCAATGCCAAGCAATGCTTCAAGCACTCTAGCACTTCAAGCAGAGAGAAATCTAAGTCAAGCTCTTACGTTCCCAACCTGAGTACCTAGGGGGAAACGGAAGAAAAGAGGCAAAACAAACTAGGTCAGACATACGTCTGGTGAGTCCAGTGACTTTCAGAATATAAACAAATAACAGTATCATGACATGTAAATAAAACTGGATGAGAGATAGCCGTAACAGGAGTAGCAGGTTAACAGAAGAAACAAAATGATATAGGCTAAGCTAAGCTCCTTACTTAGTTTTCACTTCTCTGCACTAATACTAGTATAACAGAATTAGGTGTTGTCCTATTGTCTAAATAGAAAACAGAATAATCTCTTCAGGAATACGATGCTAGAAATGGGCCTTTACCACCCGAACGGAGACAGACGGTACAGAAACAGAATCAGGAATGAAATCAGAGACAGAAACAGAATAATCCCTACGGAAATGGAATATTAGAGTTAGGTGTACACTAGTAATGGGCCTTTACCACCCCAACAGACGGTACCACACAGAAATAGACAGGTGTTACCACCCCAACAAAAACAGATGGAACCCCAACAGAAACAGACAGAACTAAGTGTACTCTAAATTCTACCCAAGCGATCGGCTCCCTAATACATAAATACCCTGTGCCGGCTCCACAGAAGGGTGTATCACTCCCTAAAGTGGCAAATTATAGACACAGACCTATTTACGGATGTCACGGTGTCTTACATTCTCAAAGCAGACCGGATCCATGCACGCATATGACCCGGTTGGAATGCGCCATCAACACCCCTCACCATTATCAGAGCGAACCTCTTACAATTAGTTCAGTAAGCGTGCCCGGACCCCTCTTAGTGTTGGGTTATAGTTTTGATACCAGAAAGGGTTACTGACTAATACGGGTCCCAAAAAACAGATGACACAAGTAATTATCCCTCCTAACCTTGTGTCCCCAGACTGACAGATTTCAGATTAACTTGTTTACAGATTTCAGATGTACAAAGTTCAGATTAACTAGTTTTCAGATCAGACATACAAGTTAACAGGTGTTTAGCCTAACGAATCAGATGTACAAATTAACAAGTTCTCAGACTAACGGATCAGATATACAAATTAACAGACTTACAAATTGTTTTACCTAACTTTGTATTGGGCCTACAGATTCACGAAACGTGTTTATTTGATTCATCAGTCCAGTTGTTTTAACCCTATCCACCCAATACGTTTTAGGCATCAGTTTTATCTTAGATTTGCATTAATTAAATATTAATGCACAGACCTCTCACATTAGGTCGGTAGCTTGTGGCCGCTGGATGTGCCGGATAGTTCCGGGCAGACTTCTGCCATAAGCCAGACCTAACCTCGTGTCTAAGCATCCTTATGCCTACGACCTCTCACATTAGATTGACAATTTGTGGTTGCTGTTTAAGACGATTGGGTCCGGGCAGGCTTCCACCGCAAACTGAGTCTAACCTCATGTCTCAGCATTCTTACTTGTAGCTAAAGTTTTCATTCACAGATTATGCCAATATCAAATTAATTATGCCAATTCAACAAATTAACTTCTTTACAAGTTACAACAGATTATTCAAAGTTCCATTAACATGTTTTGCTCAATTTTAGACCGAGCCTACAGATTACATACCCAAATCACAGTATTCAATTCCAACAGATCTAGCGGATTGGGAAATTTAATAGATTTAAGCATATCCTAAAGTTCTATTAACATATCTTGCCTAATCATAAATTAAGCCTCATTTTACATGCCCAAATTATGGTCATAATTCTCAACATAACATATGCCCAAATTTAGTTAGATTTTTCACAATACAGAATATTCTCTAAAAGCCCCAAATCATGATATACAATATGAATTATGCCAATTTATAGCCTTTGATTGTTGCGTATGTCAAATATCCAAAAATCCGAGTTACGCATATTCACATTAATAGTTATCCCTATTTTAATATAGGTTTTTCAGGCCTAAGTCACATATCCTTTTTCTTCCAAGTCATAGATCATCATATAAAATATGCCCCGAATCTAGCTCTTAAATTACAACATGTATTATGTCCTCAAAATCAGTTGTTGAAATATAACATGCATTATGTCCCCAAATTACAAGTCATATGTTGTCATACATTAGTTCTCCTTCTTCCAAGTCATAAACCGTCATATATAGTATGCCTAGATCTTAAATTACAACTTATGTTATGTAATTTAGTCATAAATCAGTTATGTCCAATTATGCATCATTCAATATTTTCCCCAAATTTAGCGTTCGTGTGTCAATCTCTTATGAGATTTGGCTTAGGCTCGTAGTAGCCTGGCTATAGAACAGAAGGAAGGAAGAGATACAGAATAGTTACAATAAGATAAATCTACACAAAAAAACAGATCTGATAAACAAGAATAAGATGGACCTACAAAGAAAAAACAGATCTGATAAACAAGAATAAGATAGATCTCCAATTCAGTTTTATACCCATGTCAAGATCATAATTAAATTTCATATCTGAAAATAATGGACTCACAAATCGTGGTTTAAGAAAGAGAAGAACGATTCTGGGATTTGGTTTTCTGGAGTTGATTTAGCTTTCCGTTGATGTAGACGTTGATTTGTTATCTTTATCTTCTCTTTTGAATTGATTAATTATGGTGGAGGCTAGGTCACTTTAGGTTTTAGGAGCGTGGAGGCACCATTCCTCTTTGTTAATGAATTAGGGTTTAGGTTTAGGGTCCTTATATAGTTGTAGAGAGTGTTTCAGGACCATTAGATTAACCTTGAACCATGAAAACCAATCAGATGCCACATCTGCCTTAGAGAAAATCGGCCCACGGGTTGACAGCCAAACACCCTGAATCAACCCCTAGTCGACCCAGTAGAGCTCGGGTCGACCTCAAAAATGGGCCGGTTCGGTTATTCCCCCTCCCGATTCGCTGTTTTGAACTTTTTTGCATATTTATTTATTTAATTTTTTATATATATCTATATATATTCTCTCATATGCATACAAACTTCAAGGCTTAATAACATCTTCATAAGGTATCTGTTTTGTGCAAACCAAATGTCTATCTTGACGCAAAATTTTGAAACGAACATAATAGCGCAACCCATTTCACTTAATTCTTCTTCTAAAAATTAAGTATACTTTAATTTGTGAATTTTAATGTTATAAAATTATGGGGTGTTACAAAAATAATTTTAAGATACCGCAGTCGTGAAAAAAAAAGAGTACTGGCCATGGTGAAGAGGGTGATGCGAAGGAGAAACGGGACATTATTGAGAAAATCCAACCAGACTATGAGGGTTCTAGAAATCGTACTAAATACATCGAGTATACCTTTCTTAGATCGGTTCTAAGTCGTTGCGATTTGAGAATGGTTACATCGAGTTCACAACTTGAAACCCAAATCAGAACTAGAAACTCAAATCTGAACTTGAAATCGCAAATCTGACCATAATACCAAATACATCGAGTTCACAAATTTAAACCCAAATCACAGACCGTAATACCAAACCCAAATCTGAACTTCAGGTTCAGAATGATAAAACCTAGAATTTTGAGTGGAGTTGTCATCCGAAACGTAGATCTGAGGAAGCAGTTTTTATGAGGCGATGATGGTGGTGATTAATCGTTGTGATGATGGTAGGAATGGGGGATTGAAGTTTGGGAAGGTGGTTAATGACTGTCATTGTAGATGGAGTGACGATTTAATTTCTTTTTGGGAGTGTCACCGGAAGAGGATATGAATTTCTGCAAATCTCGATGGAGCCAAAATTTAGGTCAGAAAACTAGTTTAGACCCAAAATTTTGGACTTTGAAGTCAAAGCATGTCTATTGCAACTAATATGAATATGCTGTTGCAGAAAATATATTTTAACCGATAACACAAGACAAATGCAAAAATTATTAATATAATCAAAATAATTTAGTTTAATGGTTAATTTTTCTTAAATACCCATCTAAAATGCATTGTTACCATTACGTGGAAACGCACCCTATTACTTCTTAAATACTAAATATATTATGTTTGAAATATTTTTTTTCAACTACTATTATCTAATAGAAATATTAGATGCATATAAAAGTATGTACTAAATATTAAATATAATTATTAATTGTAATATAGAATATTAAATACTAAATTTTACTTCTAATTATTATTATTGTTTATTAATTGTGAATTATAAATTTTTACTTATTAATTATTATAAATTGTTGATTTTTTAACATGCATTGTGAACTAACAATTATTTAAAATTAATCACTAATTTTATATATTGATTTTTATTTGTTGTTGACTTCTTAATAATCGGTTATTAAAAAGCATATTTTAATAATGTTTAATTATTAGTGGTTTTACTTCTTAATTATAATTGAATATTACTTATTAAATTCAATATATGATGAATATTTATTAATTATTTAATATTTGTTGTTAATTAAAATTATTATTTATTAAATGTAATTAATAATTGTAAAATATAATTTACACACTATTAATAACTAACCATGATAAATTATTAACACATTAATTGATTTCAATTAATTATTATTACTTAATACTTATCAAATTATAACTAAATATTACCTATTACTTCGTACTTTTGAATTTGATAGTAATTATTTATTATGAATTTATTAATTATTTAATTATTTTACTTATTTAATATTTAAACATATTAATATTTCAAATTAATTACTAATTATTATCCACTAGTTTATTATTATTAATTTATTATTATTTATATTTATTTATTTTATTATTTTTTAAATTTTATTTATTATTATTTTTTAATTATTAATTATTATTATTTAATTATCAGCTATAAATATCACTTTACAATACTTAAATTTTATTATTAATTAATAATTATTAATTATTAATCTTAATTATTGTATAATTACTAGTAGTTAATCAATTAACTGTAACTATTTAAAATTAGTTATTAAAAGTTAATCATTAAAAACTTATACATATTTTTAGTATGTTTTTGGCAACTGCCTTTACCAGTTGTAAAAAAATACAGTTATTGCAACTGGCGAAAACAGTTGCTAAAAATATATATTCGCAATTGGCATGAAAGCGCAGTTGCAAATAATATGTTTGTTGTAACTGTTATGGAAACACAGTTACTAAAAGTATGTATTTGCAACAGGAAGAGAAGCGCAGTTGCTAAAAATATGTTTTTTGCAACAGAAAGAAAAGGCCTGTTGCTAAATCTTATCTATTGCAACTGCTATAATAGGTCTGTTGCTAAATATCATTTACCGCAACTGTCTTTTGTTGCCTATTGCAAATAGTAGTTGCAGTAGGGTATTTTTCTTGTAGTGAATATTGCATTCATGGCGAGATTTTGATTCGTTTCATATATAGATTGATAAAAGCGGAGTCTATATGAGAAAGATAAAAATAAATTAACTTTTGGAATTTAAATAAATAAAGTTTGAAATTTGAATTTGAATAAATGGATAATCATGAAATAATATTACAAATTTGAAATTTGAACTTTTGTATGTATATGTGTATGTATATATTTACGCTAAAAGATATTAATGAGTAATTAATTAACATTAAATAATAACAAATGAAAAGCGCGTGAACATAAATTCACTACGCCTCGAAATGAAGGGCGCGGCCGAACGCCCTACCCTTATAGGGATCGACCTTTAGGTTGACCTAGAGGTCGACCGCTTTGTAGAGAAAAGTGGGTGACGACTAAGGTTTTTATATTAATTCTTTTAGGTTTTAATGTTACGAACGGTATAGATTTTATTTAAATCTAACGGTTCCTATTCAATCTAGCATCTATAAATAGAAGCCCAAACTCTCACTCACAACTCACGTTCTCATGTGGATACGGTAATCCATTTCTATCGCTTTTTTCTTCTTCTTCTTATATTTTTTATTTATTAATTTTGGATCTAACTTTTATATATGCATATGATTCTCTTTTGATTATACATATGTATTAGAAAAGAGAGAAGATTTGGATTTTATTTGTGTGGCAATAATCAAAGAAGAATTCCAATTAGGGTTGAACACTGTTTTCTTCACCAAAAATCATAAGTGGGATCTTTATAATTTCTTTTTATTTATGCTTGTTTAGTTTAAAAATCTGGAACATGTATGTCTAGGAGATTTGGGGCAAACTAAAGCCTCCTCAAATCTATATATAAATTGGAAGTGTCAATGTATGTTATTAATATGGATTTTGGGTTATGAATGTAAGTTAATGGGATTTTGTTTTTATTTTTGAACCTCAAACTAAACTAGTCTATTTTACTTTTTTTCCCTCCATTCATTCAAAGACCAAATTTGTATGAAAATAATGGTCAAGGGACAGTAAACCGTCTATAATTTAAATCTCTATTTTATTCTTAAAATGGTGGATTTTAGTGTTATAAACTACATGTAATCTAAATCCTTATATTGTATAAAAATTACATAAACTAAAAGAAAGTGAAAAAGGACTAGAGTAAATATATACATATGTTATTTTAAATAAGTCCCTTTGGTTTAGTAAAATATTCACAGACATAAGATTTCAAGTCGGTTTGTGGTATATGTTGTTGTTGTTACCTTACAAATCTGTAAACCCTATTTATGGATCTTTTATGTCGTTTTATAATGTAACAACCTCATTTTTAGGGATACTGAATTGAGAAACCACCAATAACTTAGTAATAATGATATTAAACATTTTTCAAAAATTAAAATGGAAATAAAATGTTATAGATGGAAAAAAAAGTGATGATGATGTATAAAACATTTGTGCACAGTTAATGTGAAGAATTTATGTTTGATTTCTTAAAATTGTTCATTTTTATGTTTGTGTTATTTTGAATATTGTTAATAATGTTTTATGTTATGTTTCAAGTTATGGAAAGGAAAAAAAAATAAAGGTAAATTTGAAGTTAAAAGAGGAATTTTGTCTTAATCCTAAAAGAAGAAAAAAAAGTAATAATAATAAATTTTAAAGATATTTTGTATGAGTCTCTAGAACCATATACCATATATATATATATACATAAATATAGCATAAATATCTGTATAAAAGACAAAACAACAATTTTATGTTATAAAGAAAAAAAAGGGAAGAAAAAAGGGGAAGAAATAATTCACAAGATGCATTAACAAGTCTTTGTTATTAGTTTAAAACGAAAAAAATTAATTGATATGCATTAAATCATTCCAACATAAACTATGCCAATTAAAAATAAGGATAATATTAAATTGCTGCTTTCTTCCATGTTTTTATGAATAAATTATTGATTGAAAGGAAAAGGGAAATATTTAATTAACATTCTATTCCATGTTCGACAATTGGACCTAATTTGTTATTAAATCTTTGGTTAGATGGAAGCTTTCTTTTTCACAAACCCTTCTACATTATTTATCTTGTTTCAAATTTATTTTGACTATGTTCCTACTTAAGTTTAATTAATTATATATGTTCATAAAATGTCTAGATTTGTAAATGTTTGCTAAAAGATGCAGATTTAATCCTTTTTGTGCGAAAAAAAAATAGAATAATAAGTGTAACTTTGCAAACATATGTTAAATGAAAGAGAACTAAATTTGCAATAAACATATGTATAAATTGCAAAAAAAATAAAAAATAATAAAGAGGAATTAGGCTGAATTAGATAAATTAATGAGAATTTGCAACGAATTGTAACATGTGTTATAAGTGGAAAAGTAATGGAAATTTCCTTTTGAAATTTAACAAAAGGGACATAATTGTAAATAAAATTTAGCAACATCAGATTTTAATAAAAAGGGCTCTAATAACCTAATTTCTAAAACCTAATCCCTCATTCTCCACCTTCATCTCTCATGGAGGCTACTCTCTTCTTCTTCCTCCTTCACCTCTTATCTCTCATCCTTTCCCTCTTTCAATTAGCAAACCTTAGAGGCCAAATCACCTCCACCAGCGCCTCCACCTCCCCTTCCTCTCTCCTCTCTCCTCTTCTTTTCTTCAAATTTGTGTTCATTGGAATCATCTTTGTAAGATCTACACGACGAAATAAATTTGGAGTTCGTCTCAATTTAACCTTCGGTGAGTAATTCTGATTTAAAAAAAAAATAGTTTAGTTATTTCGTTTGCTTATAAATCATGTTATGTATGTTATTGGTGTTGATCCATGATGCTGCGATTGATTACTGATTGTTGGAGATGTTATATGGTTACCACTCTAGTGGGTGATTTATTTAGATCTGAAACCTTGCTTGGATTATCTGCATGTATGTCAATTCAAACCGTTCTAGCTTGAATTCAAAATATGTTTCTCCCTTCTAGATTCATTTTCTGTTATTCAGATCTGAAAGTTTTAGGTGTTAAATTAAGGTATCATTTTGCCACCGTATGAAAATTTCATTATTTTTAATGTAATTAAAAGCAGGAATTTACACCATAGAAAAATTACATTATTTCTAATGAAATTAAAAGTATGAATTCACACCGTATGAAATTTACATTATTTTTAATGTAATTAAAGTATGATATTACACTGTAAAAAGAAGTTACCTTTATTTTAACATAAATAAGAAAAGTGAGATTCTATTTTTAAATTAATTAAAGCGGTTAATTAATTATCGTATTTGAGATTTATGAATACACGAATATAACTATGTTTGCGATGTTTGATGTTGGGATTGTAATCTTATATCTTGTATGATGGTATGACATTGAAATGAACCTCACAATTGTATGATGTTATGACATGAATTGAACCTTACATCTCACGTTATGTTATGACGTGAATTGAAGCTTACATCTAGCGTTATATTAACATATCAAAATTTACATTTTTATAATGTAAATAAAAGTACGAATTTATCTTCTAAATGAAACTTACATTTTGTATGCAAATAAAAGTATGAATTTACCTTGTAAATGAAACTTACGTTTTGTATGCAAATAAAAGTATGAATTTACCTTGTAAATGAAACTTACATTTTGTATGCAAGTTAAAGTATGAATTTACCTTGTAAATGAAATTTACATTTTGTATGCGATCAAAAATCACATTTTTAGTTGAACTATGTAACATGAATTTTGTATGCAATTAAAAATCATATTTTCATTTGAAACTATGACATGAATTTTGATAGCAAATAAAAATTACATTTTTATTTGAACGTTGACATGAAATTTGATATGCAAATAAAAATTACATTTTTATTTGAAATTACGATATGAAGTTAGTATTGTAAACAAAATTTACATTTTTCAATGTAAATAGGAAAATGAAATGAGCTATGCGAACAAAATTTACATTTTTCAATGTAATTAGAATATGAAATGAGCTATGCGAACAAAATTTACATTTTTCAATATAATAGGAATATGAAATTGGCTATGCGAACAAAATTACATTTTTTATTTGTAACCATGATATGAGAATTGGCTATGCGAACAAAATTACATTTTTTTTTTATGTAACTATGATATGAAATTTGCAATGAGAATATTTTTTTTTTTTTAATGTCATATTGAAATGCAATGTTGAACTATATTTATATTTTAATATAAATAAAAATAATTAAAGGATAGAATTTGCATCGTAAGTTAAAGTTACAATTTTATATGTAATTAGGATGAGATTTTACACCGTAGGATAAAACTACATTTTTATTATGTAATTAAAGGATAGAATTTGCATCGTAAGTTAAAGTTACAATTTTATATGTAACTAGAATGAGATTTTACACCGTAGGATAAAATTACATTTTATTATGTAATTAAGGGATGGAATTTTCATTGTAAGTTAAGAGTACATTTTATTATGTAATTTAAAAATAGAATGTGCATTGTAAATTAGAAAGGACATTTTAACTTGGAATGTTAATCACATTTTATAGGAGATTTACCATGTAACAAAAAGAATGAATTTTTATGTCGTACTTGCAATCAAACAAAAGTTTGAACTTGCATAGTAAATAAAATTTAACATTTTTGTTAATGTTAAAAATAAGAATTTACATCATATGTCAAATTTAACATTTTTGTTAATGTTAAAAATAAGAATTTACATCGTATGTCAAATTTAACATTTTTGTTAATGTTAAAAATAAGAATTTACATCGTATGTAAAATTTAACATTTTTGTTAATGTTAAAAATAAGAATTTACATCGTATGTCAAATTTAACATTTTTGTTAATGTTAAAAGTAAGAATTTACATCGTATGTCAAAGAATTTACATCGTATGTCAAATTTAACATTTTTGTTAATGTTAAAAATAAGAATTTACATCGTATGTCAAATTTAACATTTTTGTTAATGTTAAAAATAAGAATTTACATCGTATGTCAAATTAACATTTTTGTTAATGTTAAAAATAAGAATTTACATGGTATGAGAAATTAACATTATTCTTGGTGTTAATAATAAGTAATTTACAATGCATGAAAAATTAACATTTTTAATGTTAATTAAATAGTTATTTCATCGTATGTGTAATTAACATTTTCAATGTTAATATTATGAAAATACACCGTAGGATGTCATTAACCATTTCAATGTTAATATTATAAATAAAAAGAAATTACATCGTAGGATGAGTAACATTTATTTCTAATGTTAATAAAAGAAAATCCACCGTATGCTATTTTACATCATTTTATAATGTAATATAATTGAAATACACCGCATGTTAAGTTAACATTATTTATAATGTTAATATAAAGAGAATTAACTGTAGGATTAATTTACATTATATTATTATGTAATTATAAAAAAGATTTATACCGTAGAAAATTTACATCATTTTATTATGTAAATAAAAAGAGAATTTGATCGTAAGATGAGTAACATTATTTTTTTTAATGTTAATTTAAGAGAAAAATACACCGTAGGAAAAAGATTTCATTTTAATTTATGTAATATATGTAAGAATTTACACCGTAGGTGCAATTTACATTTTATTAATGTAAATCAAGTAAGAATGTGTCTAGAGTGAAAATTTACATTTTTGTAAATTAAATAAGAATGGTGATAAGAATGAAAGTTCACATTTATTTTATATAAATAAAAAAATAGGAATGTGGTAAGTAAATAAAGATTACATTTTTATATGTAATTAGGAATGGAATTTACATCTTACAATAAAATTACATTTTTATGTAATTGAAGTTAAGGATGCACTTAAAAGAGAAAATGAATATTTAATATGAATAGAATTATAATATAGTGGAAAGATGAAAATAAATCAATTGAACGATGTATTATAATTTACATTTTAATGTAAATTATAATAATATAATAAAAATAAAGTAAGAGGAATGATTCATCACCTAATTATAAGTTGCATTTTCATGTAAGTAAAGAAGAGAAAAAAATAAGAGAATGAAAATGTAAATAAGAATAAGAATCAACGATTTAGATATTTATTTATATATAATAATTAAAATAGAATGAATTGTTAATAAAAATATTATTAACGAATAAGAAGGATTTTCAAAATATATATATATGTATGTATATACGAGGATTGTTTGCGAAATCCGAGATATTCTCATCCCAAATTAATCCAGCGGCGTTAAAGATCGAAGTAAGAAGACGACGTATGAAGACCTTAAATCTTCCCTCGAGTGGGCAGCGATCGAGATCCTGAATTGACTTGCTACCAATTCATGGGTCAAGGTCATTGCCCAGACGTACGCGTTGATTTCACGGATTTGACTTTCGTTCAGACCCAGAGCATAAGTTTAAATGGATGGTGTGTCTGACATCGTACTTCGTTATATATCATATTGTTGATTTTCTGTTAATATATAAATGTTGGTGGTGAAGAATTTATTCTTTACTTAACACCCATTTATGTATTGATGGATAAGCAATGGTATGGTATGGAGTGACGGTGTGGCATACTAAGATGCAATGATCAAGGTTTCTTGTTGAAAAGCAGAACCTTGTGGTGACGATCAAAGCACCGCTTGAATAAGCAGAGCTTTGTGTATTACGTAACCTCACAAGCCTCACAAACCGGTAGAGTCTAAAACGGGCGAAGGGAACGCAGGGAAAGCAGCACGTTTCTTTCTAGCTAGAAGTGGTGTTTGGGTTTTATCACGGCCTGGCATTTTACTTATGTGGATGATGGAATGAGGCGCCTCAGATATTAGGTCCTATAGGACCGGGAAACGTGTGCTTAGGAATTGCCAATCCTCAAAGCTGTATGTGAGGACCGGCCCTGCCATTTCCAAGGGTTCTCCACGGGGAATCCTGAGGCATTAGCTAGAATGTCTCGAATCGGTAAGGAGCTCCGCTCTAGCCTTGACTCATGATGGAAACCAAAATCCAAATACGAACCGACGAATTTGATTGTATTACTAGTATGGAGGCATAATATATGGTACCTATGCTTCCTAGGATTAATACATTTACTTTGAAATGTTTTCATATACACTAATGATAATATTAGATGCGTATTTGCCGTATTTAGCATGTTTAATCACCATAAGGTAAAACCCTATCCTCTGGTGTGCGTTGCATTGTGTGATGGGACTTGGGTCTTATGGTGATTCCATTTTCCCAAAAGCATTGCGTTGTTTACGATGTATTTAATTATTTGTTATGACACGTTTATGCACGGCAATCCATTAGAGTAAACCCGTTCCGCATTAGCGGCGTGATCTTTGGATTTGCCCTATTAATAGTGATTTATTAGTTAAGAATTCTCACACCAGTCCCACGACTGACCCATAGTTTGTTTCACCTTTTTGCAAACTTGGGTGCCCTCTCTTCTACACGGGCAGCCGAGTAGACAGGTTCATTCTTTTCTTGGAGTTTTTCTTTGGAGCCGCTTATCATTTTTCTTGGATTTGTTGAAGTAGAGAGGTGATGACTTGGAGCTTGAAGACATTTATCTTTTGTTTCTATGGCATCTTTTCTTTTCTTTTTAGACATCAAACTTATTTCTTTTCTGCAAAACTTGTTGTAATAGCTTAGTTTTTGTGACTGTGGATTTTCTGTGATTGATGACATTATATTTTTCCGCTGCTATAATGTTATTACTCTATGAATTTCCTTTGCTATATTGTATCTGTGTTCTGTTTTATTGTATTTATGTTGTATTCCAAAAATGATTACTCCTGCTTTCATTCCGTGGAAGTTTGGGGTCGTCACATATAAATTGCAAGGAAAATAACTTATAAATCTATAATCTTGTGTGCAGGTTGACATTTCACACAATTAGTGCATTTTCCACATGTGCTTACTTAATGCGTTATAATTAATATTTACTATTAGATAATTTATGTATCTTAAATACGTATTTATCATTTCTAAATTAGGGTATTCATATTAAATGTCCCACTAGAAATTTATGTGCTTGTGTATGGGTTCATGGTCTTTACTTTGTATTAAATGACATGAGGATGCGAGGTTAACCCCTTCCTAGAAGAAGTTTTCCTAGACAACCAGGCTACCAACAACTACAAAAGGTGGGTTGGTATGAGACGTCTAGTGCCATGGGTCATTTAACATTATGATAGGTCTGCCTCGAAGTAGGTATTAAGTGACTTATCCGCCTTTTAGGGGTATTAAATGGTTGAACTCTTCCTTTTTCTAATGAATTTACCCTTAAGAGTACGAGCTATAGTTGCAGGGACCATCCTTATTAGGTAAGTGATCGATGGGTCCTCTCTCTAATTGCTTTCAATTAAGATATCAGATGGCCTCAAATTGAGTTAAGTAGTTCTCTAGGAGTTGTATGTTTCCTCTACTTGACTATGGTAAGGGTCCACATAGGGATAGGTTTGTTAAGCGATGCCACACGGCTAATGGCCGCTTATCTACGGGAAGTATTAAACGGCTAGAAGTTCATATTTAGTGACAACTAGATAGTTATGAAGGGGTCCGTAGTTGGTAAGGTATTAAAAGACTTCGCGGTTTTAAGTGACTGCTAATATGTCTCACACTATCTTGAGTGTAATTATATATTTACGATGTCTACTGGGAATGGGGTCTTAAGTGACTGGGTCCTCCATTAGGTCATAAGTATGATTATAGGAACTCAATCTTAGGTATTAATTGATTGTTGTAATTCGCCCTTATTTTATATAGTCTTAAGTGACTGTATGGTTCGCCTCTTTCCAATATATATAGTAGTAGACAAATATTCATATATGTGTGTAGTATCGTTTAGACATACTCTTAATAGTTTTCA
Organism: Allium sativum; assembly: GCA_030737875.1. Taxonomy (NCBI): domain Eukaryota; kingdom Viridiplantae; phylum Streptophyta; class Magnoliopsida; order Asparagales; family Amaryllidaceae; genus Allium; species Allium sativum. The sequence goes on along the minus strand of CM060909.1, from coordinate 527,747,860 downwards.
TACTTTCCAAGTGTAAGTAAAATTATTCAAAATTAAAGATTTTATTCACCATAACTTGTTATTCTGACACCCCCTCCTCTTAACAACACTGGTTAGGTAGGATGATCTTGAAGTTCAAGCTTAATGATTATGGACATAGAGATGATGGCGGTCATCTTTATTTTATTATTATCATTATGTATGACATTAGTCTGGTATCTTTGATGTACCTGTATCTATGACTTGACATTTGTGACTATGATGTATTCGACTCCTTTTTGATGTTATGAAATGATAATCTTATTTACTATTACACTTTGTCCATTTAACTGTGAATTTTGGTTCGTTATAGTTTGGCCATATGAAATTTTATTTCTTGTATAAACTAACAACCTATTTAAAATGGCTTTAAGATCCGATGGGTCGTTTTTAGTTTGGGATTTAGGTCTGTTAGGCTTATGCCTTAGAGGCAATCCATTTGATGTGATTAATAACATTGTTGAAGTTATATTTTATTTTGAATAAAATATTCTGTCATGTTATATTTACTATGTATTATAAATATTAACATAATATAAGTCATTAAAATAATAATGCAGAATTATATAGTTTTGATTAAGTGACTTAAACATAAGACAATATAATATAGTAAGTATTATATTTCTTAAATGTCCCTGGTCAAGTTTTATTGTATATAGGACAACAATGAAACATTGGGACTAAAATGTTGGTTGACTGATGATCATATCTCATTGATCATTAATATATGTGATATTAATGTCAATACATAAATAAGTATTAGAGAATAGTGTATTGGACTGATCCAACTTGAAAAAACTTCATGGAGCATAACTAGTAATGTCATAAGTAATTCTCAAAGTGACAGTGATGTAATGGTCCTCAGGCCTGAAATCATTATATATTTTATTCAAGGATGCTTGTGTTTTGATATCATCACAAGTTATTTTAACCGAGTAAATGATGAAGGCGATTATAGGATACATCTCGAACCGGTTAAATAATATGAATGATCTAGATGAAATTTAACCCTACAATATAAGTAGAGATATCCATGAGCCTCTTGGTTGAGTATGATTATTAAATGCATAGTCGTGCTCAAATATTGATTTGTTTTATATAATCTACTCATCGATCAAGATAAAAGGATTAAATTATAAGGAGGATGATACGTTCCATGCCTCGAGTTTAATCTTGGATATATTGGTTAAAAGGATTAAGTTACGTTGAAACATTGGCCATAAAAAAGATCATTGATTTTATTATAACTTAGGTAACATCGATTTACTACTAGATGTCGTTCATTGTTTATAATTTAAATGTAATTTAAATTATTGCCAACGTTGTAACAATCTATAGGGTCACGCAATAAGAACGTTTTTAAAAGGAGAGAACTATTCATAAGAAAAATAAAATATCAAATGATGATATTTTATTTCATTTTGAATTGGTAAAACGTAAATTCCGTTGTACCTTTTATTCTGGATCTTCTTGTGTATAGTAAGTAGGCTGACCCTCTTTTCTATGGCATGCAAAAAAAAACCAAACATGAAAATAAAAGGAAAGAAAGGGTGAATATGGGTAGTACTATTACCCCTACTTCCTTGATCTTATTAGACGAAATCAAGGGACACGTTCGTGGATACCAATAGAGGTGCCGTCGTCCAGCAGTGCTCACAGGCAATTCGAATCGATCCAAGGATCTTCCAAGATTGATGAATTGAAAAGCAATAAAAGGTATATTATTACTTGATATATAGATTTTTGCATAAATCTTGTAGTCTGGGTTTCAAATTTTGAAAATCCACTACCATTTTGATCCCTAGAAACCCTATAGTGGGATCAGAGTCACAGCTCGCGAAAGTGTATCTTGAGTCTGATTTGTATGTACGATTCATAGAAAAATCATTGTGTTATGAACACTACAGTAAGAAGATTGTAATATAAATTCATTCAAAGGATGAAATTATTTCATTATAAGATATTTTATATGAAATATAAAATTTGAAATGGATTTGTGGATTAATATTCGATATTTCTTGTGGTATAAAACTATTAAGCCTACCCTGTTATCAATTTATTTTTTGGATCTGGAATGATTACATAATCTAATGAATTTGGAATCATTTAATATCAAATATGTCTAGTTTTGACACTGTGATTTCTGAAGTAATAACATTGGGTTAGTTTCTCTGATATGAAGATATTAAACTGACATCCACTGGTTATGTTTTATATATGTATATCTAAAGTTGTATTTAATTTATAATTTTATGAATATATATATATATATATATATATATATATATATATTAAAAAGGTAATCTATATGAAATATTATTGTTGTCAATATATCTAAATAAATGATTTGAGTCATTACAAAAATTTTGAGCAATGGTTTTTGGACTTAGTAGTATGTTTTATACTTGGTATTTTCAAATCTATGAATATGCCACTTTTTGTGTGTGTGTGTGTATATATATATATATATATATATATATATATATACAAGATATATTTGGGTTGTACTCTGTTTGCAACCTAAGACACACAATATGCATATTTAATAATTATATGAAACAATATATCATATTATTATATTGCATATATATACACATATTATATATATATATATGTTTGTACGTATATGCTGATAGAAAGAGTTGAAATTTAACATATATATGCTATAATTTTATTCTAGTCTTATGCATTGCTATGATATGCCAATTAGGTTATACATTAGAGTATATGTGCATTAGATAATGTACTACTGGTTTTATTTTGGTTCATGAAGTAATAATGTTGATGAATTAAAATTTTCTAAAATGTTAAATTTAGTTGTAAAATAGATTCTGAAAAACAACTGGTTTGTTTTGGTGTCATGAAGGAATTTTGGGGTTACACAAATACTAATTAGTTTGTTAACTCCGTAAGCATTTTAATTGTTTAAGTTAAAACTAATACACATTTATATTCTCTTGCTCGATACAAATGTGATATATGCGAATATGATTTACATCCCTCCCATAATTGTACAAGTTTCAAATTATATATATATATATATATGCCAAATCAATTATAATTCGATACTTATTGAATATAAGATGAGTTGTGTTTATAGAAGATTAAAGCCCAAACCTGTTTTACTGTAACTTTGTGTGTTATACACTACTGAGTGGTAAAAATGTGTACTTGAATATCATATAGAAGATTAGTAATGTATGGGTTTCAGTATAATGAGTACTATTAAAATTGTTCTTAAAACTGAATTATGTTTTGATGCTTGAATCCATGTGTATGATCAGTCTATGTGCAAATATTTAAACTGGTGATTGTTTGGATTCAAATGTGATTTGCAATTTCAAAATTTCATAATACATATTACGATATATAATGGATTACAAGTGTAATGACCCGCATTCTACGCATCGGGGGATCGTAGAATATTTATTTCTTTCCCGTATGAAGTCGTATGGTCATGTAACTTTGGGAAACATCTATTAGAGTCATTTCCCATGCTTATGATTTTTGTCGATTTTTAAATGACTATTTTGCCCCTAGTTTGTACTGTTTTAGCCATAACTTTTGATTGGAAAGAAATTTTGACCTGAAACCACTTCCATTAGATTCGTTTGATGGTTTACCTTTCCGTAGAGTGGTCACAATAGCCAAACGGACTTACTGTTTGGGAGATATGGCCGAAACAAGGTTTGGAGGGTGAAAAACTGCTTAACCGGGCCAAATCGGGTGATTAGTGAGTAGGCCCATAACCCATTTCGGGATTGGGGTTATGGGGAGGCTGAAATGAGATAGAGGATCATTCTATTTCAGTTTTCTAGCCTCCACTTATCACCAAGGAACCCTAAAAATGGCCTCTAACCTCTAAATCACCTCCAAATCATCTTTTGGTCAAGGATTAATCTTAGCAACATCTAATCAAGGGAGATCTACACCAAAGCAACATTGGAGCTGCTGTTTAGCATTGAGATTTGCATCAAATCAGAGATTTATTTCAGATCTTAGTTTATTTGTGGCTAAGGTGAGTGATTTGCATAGTTTGGCACTAATTATGGCTAATTAGGGGTGATTAGTGTAAATTAGCGAATTTAAACATGATAAAATTCGGGAAAAATGTTCATAAATTCCTAAATGATGTTTTAGACCTCTGATATGAATTTGGGTTAATTTGGTTAAGTTTTGTTAATCCTATCATTAGTTTCACCTAAACATGCTTAAGGCGAAATATGGGATTTTGGGTATGTTTGATCCATTTTAACCTATCATATTGATGTTTTGATGTTTGTGGTTGATTATGCATGTTGCTATGACTGTATGAAATGCTTTGTGATTGATTTCAATAGTTAGAATGGTCGAAAACGTCGTCGAATGGCGTAAACACTTGCTGGAACAGTTTCAGAAAACAGTGCAGGGTTCGGATCGGATCGGATATGGGGCTCGGATCGGATATGTTGAACCGAGCAAGGAACCCGATCGGATCGGAACCTGGCACTTGGGAAAAAGTGGAAAAAAGGAAGGCCACGCTAACTGAACTAGGATCGGATCGGATTAGGGAGGACGGATCGGAGCGGAGGCATGAGAATGGATCGGATAGGAGCATGTGAAGGACGAGGAGACGGATCGGAACGGAGGTACGAGTTGGAGGGGAGATAACACCCGACCCGACCCGAGGAGAAACGCCCGACCCGAACCGATGGAGTGGCACCCGACCCGAACCGCACCAGAAGAAGACCCGACCTGAACCGCACCAGAAGAAGACCCGACCCGAATCGCACCAGAAGAAGACCCGACCCGAACAGATGGAGGATACCCGACCCGAACCGATGGCAAGGAGGAATCCGAACCGATCCAGTATTGACCAATAACCCGAGATGCAAAGGTAGTCCAAATGGAAGTTAGAGCTCAGGATCCAGATGGGAACTAATGAGTTCATTTCATGGTTGGGCTTTGCTGCGGGACGTGTGCAAAGGGGTTGTCGGTATTCATAACTTTGGTTCACCACTGAGAGATGGATGATGGGCTTGTAGTGATAGTTATACGGATTGGATTCCGTCATTGCCCAAAGTATTAGATGACCAAAGTAGTGGATATCGTATGCTTTACGCACTAAGTGAGGGATGTGAGGATGATTGCTATGCTTGATTGTTTGACATCACTATGACATGCACACCCCCACCCCCGTTATCTTTACACCATTTGAAAGGGCACCTTAGAGTGTTGTACAGTATGTAGTGCTAACTCTTTGGTTGCAGGTCCAGGTTCAGGTATGATTGGATTATACCTGTTATTGTTATGTTTTGTTGCTTATCGCTCATACCAGGCTTTATGTCTGACCCAGAGTTTTATGTCTCCTCTTATTACTCTGGGTGCTCACACGAGCAGACTAGAGACAGGTTAGCTGGTGATGCGCGAGTAGCTGATTCGGAGGCGGGCAGGAGGCTTCCACGTATGATATATATATACACATTCTCCCTGTGTCGTTGGCGGTCGCTACTTGGGCATTAGTAGTGTACCTCCTTTATCTTTCTTTTGCTTTGAGACAGTTTGAAAGTTGTAATAAGCTGTATTTTGGATTTCCGCTGCTATGATGTTTAGTTCTGATTTTCAGCTTATGCACTGTCTCTCCTGTTTTATGTCAAGTATGTTATTATTATATTTTATTCTATGCGCTGTGAGACATTCTACAGGTTCCTTGTTAGTTCATTTCCTTCTTCCCTTTTTCTTCTGACGACCGTCCCGTGCTAACTGGACATGTGTACAGCGCACCTTTGGAGGAAATGTCGGTTGGTGCGGGGCGGGCTGTCACATTTGGTATTAGAGCTCTAGGTTGCGTAGTTAACCTAGGGAAAGACACTAGGGAGATATAATACGTATATGAGAGCGCGTATTTGTGATTACCTTGGTTTTCAAAAGCTATATATATATATACTATTAGTAGTATAAAGATGAAGTCGCACTGCACCAGCACCAGTATGAGATCGTTAATCGTTTTCTCTTTACAGATTGAACGATGAGTAGAGATACAAGGGGTGCTGGTAGAGGGACCAACCATGGGAATGCTCCTGACATGAGGAAAATGTTCACTAACTTCATGAGGGAGATGCTTAGGGATGTTCAAGGGGCAGTTCCCAATCCCGAAAATGGTGGTGGTCCAGTAGTGCAGGCGCCTAGGGTCGATTTCGCCAAGTTGTGCAAGAATTACACTAACCTTGGTGGGAAGCCGTTCCATGGAACGGAGTCGGCCACAGATGTTCAAGATTGGATGGATAGCTGTGATCGTATCTTCGACGACTTGGGTCTTGAGGATGCGATGAAAAGAAGGCTAGCGTCTCGTCAGCTGCAAGGGCGAGCGATGAATTGGTGGAATGCCATTAGAACAGCTACTCCAGAAGATCAAGTTACTTGGAATCAGTTTAAGACTCGCTTTTGTGATAAGTTTATTCCAGCTGCTCATAAATCAGAACTGTTCAGGAAGTTCTTGGAGCTTAAGCAGAATGGTAGAGCAGTCTCGGAGTATATCGCTGAATTCGACACTTTATCGAAATATGGATGGTCCCTTATCGATACAGTCGAAAAGAAGAACGAGAAGTTCATAACTGGCTTGGATGGATACTTGGGGGAAAGACTTATAAACCATATCGATGAGACGTTCGAGTCTATTGTAGGAAAGGCATTAAGGTCAGAGAGCCTTTTCCCTAAGTCGAAGGCCGAAGTTGCTACGGCATCTGCAGAGGAGCCAAAGCCGCAAGCAGGCGGTGAAGGCAAGAAGAATTCTCAGAGCAAGAGGAAGCAGAACCCGACCAAGGATGGTCAGAATAAGAAAAATAAGAAAGATGGCGAATGCTTTAGTTGTGGCAAGAAGGGCCATTACGCCAGAGATTGTCGAGAAAAGCCTGGGGAAAGGAAGTGCTTTAACTGCGGCCAGGCGGGACATCACAAGGATGATTGCCCACAACCTCCTAGGGAGAAGCAGATTGTGAAAGCGTATGCTATCAACGCTGTTCCTTCTTCGTCAAATGCCCCAACTGCGGCGCAGAAGGAAAAAGGTGTCGTTATTCGAGGTATGCTTTCTATTTAAGAAGTTTTGATCTGGTTTTGTTTGACAAACCTGAGTTAGTCGATAGACCTTTGGTAGTGACGAACCCGATTGGTGGTTCGACTAGTTTTGGCATGATTTGTTAATGTGGTCTTATCGAGTCATGGATGTATGTTTCCTTGTGATTGCTTTGTTTTGGGCTTTACTGGGTTTAGCATTATTTTGGGGAGTTGATCTACTCCAAAGGAATAGGGTGGTATTAGGTACCTACCTAGTAATGGCGATAGTAACTGGAGTTAAGGAAGCTAAGAAGTTATTGTTGTAATAAGTTCTAGTTGTCTCTGGGAGGCAAATGAGTACTCCAGTGCTAGATTGTTTTGCTAGTATCACCTCATGTGGATTGTCCGAACTCGGAGGAGATGTTCCTTGGGTGCTTGTCTGATATTGGTTTAGGCCTTTGGGGCTTGTGCTTGGGGAATGTCGAGTTTGACTAGGATGGTTTGCGTGAGGGATAAGTAGACGTTGCGATTTTCATTGGATGATATCTTGGTTCACTCGAGGAGTGACGTGCAGATGGAACATGATAAGACTGTTCAATGGTATAGACTTCCCAGAGTTAGACCCGATAGGGTTATGAGATTGCTCGAGTGGGACTCGAGAAAGATGCAAAGTAATGGATTGTTTAGGACCCTATGTTGATGTTCTCTATTGGATGGTACAACTTTGAAGGAATAGGATGTGTTCGTTGATCATGGAAGATACAACGAAGATTAGAGCGATTCAAGTTGGACTTGAACTCGTAAAAGAAAATAGGTGTTCGTTGATCTTGGAGATGCAACGAATAGGGAGACGACTCACGTTGGACTAGAGTTTGTCGGTACTCAAGACTGGGTCTGAGTTATAGATTGACTCGAGTTGGACTCGAGAAGGCTGCAAGGAATTGGATTCAGCTCGAGTTGGACTCGAGAGGGCAGCAAGATAATGGATAGACTTGGGTTGGACTCAAGTATTTTAGGAGGACTAAAAGCAGGGGTATCTGGGGACGCCCGTTACCTTGGATCCGTTGGACGTGATCTAGTTATCCATGGAGGATAAACATACGTTGGACGTACGGTAGTCCGATTGGAGGCTGGGCTTCCATTAGTTTAATTATCCTTGGAGGATAAACGTACATTGGACGTACGGTAGTCCGAAGGGAGGCGGGGCTCCCATTGGCCTGGGATTGGTTGGACCAGTCAAGTAGGCATCGGTGTATGTATGGGGGCTGGGCTTCCATTAGTTAGTGATGTTGGTTGGACCAGACAGACTGGAATCGACATATTGGGATTGGTTAGGCCAATCATGTAGGTTTCGATGTGTTTATGACTTTAGCAGGTGATAGATAGGATTTGTTTGATGGATGTTATGGTTGCTATGTTTGTTCCTATCTTTCTTCTCTTGAGTAAACTATCACCTGTAGGGTTCCAGCGATGGGGAACAAAGTGATTGTAGTAGAACTATGAGCCAGTGCAGTAGAGTCGTCATGACTCGAGGGGCAAAGTGGACATAGTAAATAATTAGTAAGGCTATGAGCCAGTGCAGTGGAGTTGTTATGACTTCAAGGGGTAGAGTGGACATAGCAAAGGACTAGTGACTATGGATCAGTGCAGTGGAGTCGCCATGACTCCATGGGGCAGAGTGATCATAGTAAAGGATGTGGGTGCAGTACTAGTTGCATTGAGTAGGAGACATGCCAGTTTAGGGGTTTTGTTTCTAGGATGGAAGCAACTAGAGTATATCACAGGATATGATTTCGGGCCCAAGAGTGAATTGGATTCAGAAACACTAGTAAGCTTGACGATTAGATCGATTTTGATTGAGTGGATTGGTTCCAGTTAGAAGGACGATCCTAATCTATTGGAAACCATCTCTAGGGTAGAGATGGGTATCGATGGAAAGAGAATGATCAGGTAAGGATTTGATCGAGAAGGGTGGCTTCGAAAGAATAAGGGACTAGTTGTACCTAACGTAGATGAACTGAGAGGTGAAGTGCTTAGAGCATATCATCACTCGAAATTGACTATACATCCCAGTGGTAACAAGATGTATTGAGACATAGAGCAGATCTACTACTGGGAAGGAATAAAGATAGGCAGAAGGCTTATCTCGGTAAGAAACGAAGAGATTTGGAATTCTTCGTTAACGACTTGGTGTTCGTCGGGATCTCCCCATAGAGAATGTGATTCGGATTGGTTGGAGAGGTAAGTTAGCACCAAGATTTGTTGGCCCATTCCCAGTCCTCGAGCAAGTTGGGAATTTGGCGTATGAGGTAGAGTTACCTGACAAGATGGCGGGAGTTCACAACGTATTTCATGTTTCCCAGTTAAGGAAATTCGTGCACGACCCTAGTGTGGCTATTTCACCTGATCAGTTGGATAACATCGAAGTTGAACCCGAGGCGGTTGGGAACCGCAAGTCTATGCGTATTGTTGGGAACGATACGAAGCAGCTTCGAAGGAAGGCGGTGAAACTAGTCAAAGTCCAGTGGGGTGAGAATGGAAAAAGACCGCACTTGGGAAACAGAGGAGGATATAAGGAAGAAGTATCCAGAACTCTTTGCCTAGTAAGGTTTTGGTAGTGATAGTTTCTTCCCTTGTTAGTAAACCGCATGCTAGGGTAGACTTGTTGTGCTTGGTTGCATGTTTGATTGTTGTTTTATGATTGATAGGCATGCGGGATCTTTGTGTATGTTTTGATTAGGGAATTTCGGGGGCGAAATTTCTTAAGGGGGGAAGAGTGTAATGACCCGCATTCTACGCATCGGGGGATCGTAGAATATTTATTTCTTTCCCGTATGAAGTCGTATGGTCATGTAACTTTGGGAAACATCTATTAGAGTCATTTCCCATGCTTATGATTTTTGTCGATTTTTAAATGACCATTTTGCCCCTAGTTGATACTGTTTTGGCCATAACTTTTGATTGGAAAGGAATTTTGACCTGAAACCACTTCTATTGGATTCGTTTGATGGTTTACCTTTCCGTAGAGTGGTCACAATAGCCAAACGGACTTACCGTTTGGGAGATATGGCTGAAACAAGGTTTGGAGGGTGAAAAACTGCTTAACCGGGCCAAATCGGGTGATTAGTGAGTAGGCCTGTAACACCCCGTATATTCTATAACAGTGAAATTCACAAATTAAAGTATAATTAATTTCAAATCAAAGAATTAAGGGAAACGGGATACGCCATTGTGTTCGTATCGGAAAAATACGCGAAATAGAGTCCGAGTTTTCGAAAAACGGAGTCTGTATGAAGAAGATATGGCCTCCGGAAGTTTCAGAATTCAGGTTAAAATTCAAAACAGACGAAAACAGCTCAGAAAAACAAGTTTAAAATTCAAAATCGGGCCCAATTGGCCAGGGCGGGAAAATTCCCGCCTAAGGCACCCAGGTCGACTTGGCAGTCGACCTGGGCTAGAGGTCGACAGGGCTGTCGACTCCCGTGTCGACTGCCAAGTCGACACGGTGTCGACTGGGTTGTCGACCTGGCCCCAGAGCCAAGTCGAACCCAGCCCACCCCGGCTGGCCTGGTCTATGTTTAGTCGATTTTCTGAGTCTTGCCTTGTCACTAGGGCTAGGTGTCAGCTCCGGAATTGCCTCTCCTTCAAACGAACGGCTATTATTGAATCAAGCTCCATCGACGGTCTAAAACAACTCACAAACATTATAAAAAGGACCTAAGACCTAGCCTAAATCATACTATCTCATTTTAGCCTCAGGCCGCCGCCATTAAACCTAGAGCTCTGAATTAAAAATACAAAGAATAAAATTATAGAAGATAGAGGACGATTCTTGAAGGCTACAACTAGAAGCTACAACTACGACGCCTTAGACAACGAATTTGGGACTATTTGATTTGGGATTTTTATTTGGGTTATTTGCTTCATATTGTAAGTTCTATGTTACTTTTTAGGCAAAAACGCTAAAACAATATGGACATGCCATGAATTGAAACCGGATTTAGGAACTATTGTTAATCCATTGTTTATATTGTTTATCTTTGAATTATAATTTGGGGATATTGCTATGGCAACGTTGCAAGTTAAACTTGTCATGATTTTGATGTTGTTATGAATCACTTGGGCTTAATTGTTTGGCAAGTTGGACTAATACATGTCCATGGAATCACTATGTTTATTGAAATCTTTATGTTGATTAAACCATGCCTATTAAACCATGGCTATGACTATTGATGGAATTATGCCTGCGATGTTAATATACCCATCATGATTAATGAAAAATTGGGTATTGCTAGGTTATGATGAAAAGTTGGAATTATTATGTTTATAATGTTAGATATGTTAAAAACGCTAAATTGGAATCATTATGTCTATAATGTTAATTGAGAATCATTATGTTAAAAACGCTAAATTGGAATCATTATGTCTATAATGTTAATTGAGAATCATTATGTTAAAAACGCTAAATTGGAATCATTATGTCTATCATGTTAGTTGAGAATCATTATGATAAAAACGCTAAATTGGAATCATTATGTCTATAATGTTAGTTGAGAATCATTATGTTAAAAACGCTAAATTGGAATCATTATGTCTATAATGTTAATTGAGGATCATTATGTTAAAAATGCTAAGTTGGAACCATTATGTTTATAATGTTAGATGAGAATCATTATGATAAATTGGAATCATTATGTCTATGAGAATTATTATGTTAAAAATGCTAAATTGGAATCCACTATGCCTATTAGGATTTCTATGCCTGTAATGTTTCATGTTTATAATAAAAATTTTATTATGCCCGCAATGATTATTATGCCTATGATGTAAAGTTGAAATCATCATGTTAAATTAAGTTGGAATCATTACTATGCCAAGTTATCATCATACTAGTATTGCAACCATGTGATATGTTATAGCCTGTTTATTATGCAAGTAATGTTGGAATTGTCACATATGCCTATCACATGTTTGGTGTTATTCCCCTTTATCTCTTGAATTGTTTATGCTTATGAACGAAGTGCGTTTATATACGTTGGGGATATGATTGGGTAGAATAGGCAAAACTTGAATTAATTATAAGCATAAACTGTGAAATTTGGCATAAGTAAAATATGAAATATGGCACGAAAACTTGACTTGAACATGCCATAACTTGACTTTAAACATGCCTTAGTTGGGCACGAAGTTGACATATGAACATGATGTGGAAATAGCAAAATCTGATAAGAACATGGGCATGACTTTAGAAAACAAGAAAGTGGCCAACTCGAGGTTGGGTTGAGTTTGTAGTGTAAATCTGCCCGGAACCGCCCGACAAATCCAGTTACTACAAACAATAGGATCCAATGTGGGTAGTTGGTCACATCGCGCTTGAAACCCGAGGTTGGGTTGAGTTCGTAGCGTAAACCTGCCCGGAACCGCCCGGCAAATCCAGTGGCTACGAACAATAGGATCCAATGTGAGTGGTTCGGTGCATTAACGAATCAATTAATGCCAATTAGGGTTAAGTCATGAACATGAAAAGACAACTTAACCAACTTGAACACGATTTGTAGGGCTAAGTCATGAACTTGAAAACGACAACACTTAGCCAACTTGACATGACACGTAGGCGGGTTAAGTCGCGAACTGAAATGACATACTTAACCATCTTGACATGACTAGACTAGAAAAGGATTAAGTCACGAATTACATGACTTAATCTGTTAGGTGGGTTAGGTCACGAATTACATGACCTAATCTATTAGGCGAAACCCTAGACACGACCCCTTTCAGCAGTAACCCTCTAGAAGTATCAAGGTACCCTGGGGCTAGGCCGGGTGGGGCACGATTACTGGGCTGATTGTAAGAGGTGAACGACGGCAGTAGGGTACGCCAGTGTAGGTTCGGCGGACTACGATCGTGCACGTATCCGGGGCAGACACTGGGTATCCGTAGATTTATCTGTGCATCTTGAATCGTGTCAGGGGTTGGCACCCTAGGGCTGATACACCCGAAGGTGGACCCAGCACAGGTGACTACATTCGTGATTAGCCGTATGACACAGACACTTGACGAGCTAGAACTTGTAGGGAGCCGATCGACTATAAAATCGCTCCGTAGGACCCCGTACTTGGGTCAGACCCCGTTTCAGGGTCATTTCATGACATTGGGCCGTGGGATTTATTTCGTGATTAACTTGTGATATGGGCTTAGTATACTAGTACAGTCGATGCAACGAATCTCGAACATGTGATGCTTTACTTGACTTGTCTTGACTTATCCTGATCACCTTAGTCTATCTTGTTCACCTTGACACCATTCTTAAGTTTAGTTCCAGTTCATACATGACAGGTTGTTTTAACCGTTTCTACACTGAAAGTCACTAGAACTTACTCAGTCTTTATGACTGACCCTTTTTCCTTTCGCCTCTTTTTCTTCCGTTTCCCCCCCCCCAGGTTCTCAGGGAGGGAATACTGCAGCTTGACCAGTTTTCACATCCAGCTTGAAGAGAAAGAATGTATTGCTTGGATCTTTTCCGTTTTGGACTATGGCTTTGGACAGCAATTAGGGGACTTTTGCAGTTTATTTATGTTTTCTTCATGCTTCTTTAAATAATGTACTCAAGACAGTTATGATTTTGGGAAGTATTATGGCATGGTTTGTGTAACACGTATTTTGAAGAAATAAAAGTTGTTGTTTTCCGCTGTTCAAAAATATGTGTTATTATATCTGTCTTGTATATCTGTGACTTATACTTATAAACCTCCACCAAAATTAGGGCATTCCCTTTGAGAGTGACCCTAACTGAGGTGGGGTGTTTCACTTGGTATCAGAGCATAGGTTTACCAGATAAGATAAAAAGTTTTGAAAATTTATTTTCAAAAGAAAATTTAAAGAAGTATTTTTAAAAGATAAAATATTATTTTATTTTAAAAAGGCAAAGTCCCCCAAGGCCATAGGTACTATCTCTTATCCTTCGTTTTGAATCTATCCTTCTTGTTTCAGCATGTCCGAAGAACTTAACTTGCCAGAGGGTGTACCAATACCTGGTTGGTTTAGACGATTCTTAGAAGCAAGGGCCACCCAGCCAGGTCCTACCGTTCCTCCTCCCCCAGCTGCAGGAAATCATCCAGCTGCAGCAGCACCTCTTCCTCCACCTCCTCCGCGGGGAAACACTTTTGCTAAGATATGTAAATATTTTAAGGCTATGGGAGGAAAGGACTTTCATGGAACTGAGTCCTTCGTGGCAGCTAGGAATTGGCTGAAAGAAACCGAGGACTTATTCGTCATCTTTGAGGTAGAAGACAGGCAGAAAGTACAACTGGCAGTGTGGCTACTAAAAGGTGAGGCTTCCTACTGGTGGGAAGTCACTAATGCAGAAAGACCAGTGGAAACATGGGAGGACTTTAGGGCAAGGTTTGAGGCTAAATTTCTCTCAGAAGCTGAAAGGAGTCTTCAATTGGAATTTTTTTTATTTCTTAAGCAAGAAAATATGACAGTCAAAGAGTACGTTAATCAGTTCGACGAGCTGGCTAGGTTCGGACTAGACCTAGTCAACACCTCGCACAAAAAGGCTCTCCGCTTTGTCAAAGGGTTGAATGAGCCATTACACAGTTTGGCCATGACCCATATACCCATGGGAGCTACGTACGAAAGGTTGGTGCAGATGGCATTGTTGAACGAGGAAGATAAGGGCAAGAAGGAGACAGAGGCAGAAAACTCTCAAGGGAAGAAAGAGGTCAAGCCTAACGATTCTAAGAATAAGAAGGTAGACTCCGAGAAGGGAGGCAAGAACAACAACTCACGCGATAAAAGGAAATGCAATTACTGTGGTACGAAAGGGCACATAGCCAAGGATTGTAGAAAGAGGAAGAGAAAGCAAGGTGAATGTTTCCATTATGGGAAGACTGGACACATCAGCAAAGACTGCCCTGAGAAGCAGACCGGACCTTCTGGCGGTACATCGTTAACCTATTCTAGATGCTTTGTTTTATCTTATTTCTCTCCTCGATCCTATCTTGAGAACCATAGTTAGAATCTTTTTGGATGTAAACATGTAATTGAAACATGTTATGATTGCGAAATGGTTGCAAGTGGTTGCTCGTGGATGCATGAATACACATTAGGCACTAGATCGGCTCAGACACATTTTCATGTTGCATATGCATGAGTGTTTATTTTGGAAACTTGGTTGTGCCATCATTTGGTTGTTGCATATGATTGAATGTTCGAGCACTCAAGTAGAAATTATGAATTATAATAGAAAAAAAAATTGCATACATATTGGATTCATTTCACTAAACATATTTTGCATTTAGAAGATCAATCAGGCCTGATCATTAGCATTAGCTAAGGAACATATACACACACTTCGCATATGATCATAAAGCATTAGAAGTCTTTTAAGGACAATGAATACTCGTGTTTGATGGATGAGTAGATGGATGTTTGGATGTTAGGATATATATTTTTCCTAAACTTGAAGATTTCGGGGACGAAATCCTTTTAAGTGGGGGAGAATGTAACACCCGGTATATTCTATAACAGTGAAATTCACAAATTAAAGTATAATTAATTTCAAATCAAAGAATTAAGGGAAACGGGATACGCCATTGTGTTCGTATCGGAAAAATACGCGAAATAGAGTCCGAGTTTTCGAAAAACGGAGTCCGTATGAAGAAGATATGGCCTCCGGAAGTTTCAGAATTCAGGTTAAAATTCAAAACAGATGAAAACAGCACAGAAAAACAAGTTTAAAATTCAAAATCGGGCCCAATTGGCCAGGGCGGGAAAATTCCCGCCTAAGGCACCCAAGTCGACTTGGCAGTCGACCTGGGCTAGAGGTCGACAGGGCTGTCGACTCCCGTGTCGACTGCCAAGTCGACACGGTGTCGACTGGGTTGTCGACCTGGCCCCAGAGCCAGGTCGAACCCAGCCCACCCTGGCTGGCCTGGTCTATGTTTAGTCGATTTTCTGAGCCTTGCCTTGTCACTAGGGCTAGGTGTCAGCTCCGGATTGGCCTCTCCTTCAAACGAACGGCTATTATTGAATCAAGCTCCATCGACGGTCTAAAACAACTCACAAACATTATAAAAAGGACCTAAGACCTAGCCCAAATCATACTATCTCATTTTAGCCTCAGGCCGCCGCCATTAAACCTAGAGCTCTGAATTAAAAATACAAAGAATAAAATTATAGAAGATAGAGGACGATTCTTGAAGGCTACAACTAGAAGCTACAACAACTACGACGCCTTAGACAACGAATTTGGGACTATTTGATTTGGGATTTTTATTTGGGTTATTTGCTTCATATTGTAAGTTCTATGTTACTTTTTAGGCAAAAACGCTAAAACAATATGGACATGCCATGAGTTGAAACCGGATTTAGGAACTATTGTTAATCCATTGTTTATATTGTTTATCTTTGAATTATAATTTGGGGATATTGCTATGGCAACGTTGCAAGTTAAACTTGTCATGATTTTGATGTTGTTATGAATCACTTGGGCTTAATTGTTTGGCAAGTTGGACTAATACATGTCCATGGAATCACTATGTTTATTGAAATCTTTATGTTGATTAAACCATGCCTATTAAACCATGGCTATGACTATTGATGGAATTATGCCTGCGATGTTAATATACCCATCATGATTAATGAAAAATTGGGTATTGCTAGGTTATGATGAAAAGTTGGAATTATTATGTTTATTATGTTAGATATGTTAAAAACGCTAAATTGGAATCATTATGTCTATAATGTTAATTGAGAATCATTATGTTAAAAACGCTAAATTGGAATCATTATGTCTATAATGTTAATTGAGAATCATTATGTTAAAAACGCTAAATTGGAATCATTATGTCTATCATGTTAGTTGAGAATCATTATGATAAAAACGCTAAATTGGAATCATTATGTCTATAATGTTAGTTGAGAATCATTATGTTAAAAACGCTAAATTGGAATCATTATGTCTATAATGTTAATTGAGGATCATTATGTTAAAAATGCTAAGTTGGAACCATTATGTTTATAATGTTAGATGAGAATCATTATGATAAATTGGAATCATTATGTCTATGAGAATTATTATGTTAAAAATGATAAATTGGAATCCACTATGCCTATTAGGATTTCTATGCCTTTAATGTTTCATGTTTATAATAAATTTTTTATTATGCCCGCAATGATTATTATGCCTATGATGTAAAGTTGAAATCATCATGTTAAATTAAGTTGGAATCATTACTATGCCAAGTTATCATCATACTAGTATTGCAACCATGTGATATGTTATAGCCTGTTTATTATGCAAGTAATGTTGGAATTATCACATATGCCTATCACATGTTTGGTGTTATTCCCCTTTATATCTTGAATTGTTTATGCTTATGAACGAAGTGCGTTTATATACGTTGGGGATATGATTGGGTAGAATAGGCAAAACTTGAATTAATTATAAGCATAAACTGTGAAATTTGGCATAAGTAGAACATGAAATATGGCATGAAAACTTGACTTGAACATGCCATAACTTGACTTTAAACATGCCTTAGTTGGGCACGAAGTTGACATATGAACATGATGTGGAAATAGCAAAATCTGATAAGAACATGGGCATGACTTTAGAAAACAAGAAAGTGGCCAACTCGAGGTTGGGTTGAGTTTGTAGTGTAAATCTGCCCGGAACCGCCCGGCAAATCCAGTTACTACAAACAATAGGATCCAATGTGGGTAGTTGGTCACATCGCGCTTGAAACTCGAGGTTGGGTTGAGTTCGTAGCGTAAACCTGCCCGGAACCGCCCGGCAAATCCAGTGGCTACGAACAATAGGATGCAATGTGAGTGGTTCGGTGCATTAACGAATCAATTAATGCCAATTAGGGTTAAGTCATGAACATGAAAATACAACTTAACCAACTTGAACACGATTTGTAGGGCTAAGTCATGAACTTGAAAACGACAACACTTAGCCAACTTGACATGACACGTAGGCGGGTTAAGTCGCGAACTGAAATGACATACTTAACCATCTTGACATGACTAGACTAGAAAAGGATTAAGTCACGAATTACATGACTTAATCTGTTAGGTGGGTTAGGTCACGAATTACATGACCTAATCTATTAGGCGAAACCCTAGACACAACCCCTTTCAGCAGTAACCCTTTAGAAGTATCAAGGTACCCTGGGGCTAGGCCGGGTGGGGCACGATTACTGGGCTGATTGTAAGAGGTGAACGACGGCAGTAGGGTACGCCAGTGTAGGTTCGGCGGACTACGATCGTGCACGTATCCGGGGCAGACACTGGGTATCCGTAGATTTATCTGTGCATCTTGAATCGTGTCAGGGGTTGGCACCCTAGGGCTGATACACCCGAAGGTGGACCCAGCACAGGTGACTACATTCGTGATTAGCCGTATGACACAGACACTTGACGAGCTAGAACTTGTAGGGAGCCGATCGACTATAAAATCGCTCCGTAGGACCCCGTACTTGGGTCAGACCCCGTTTCAGGGTCATTTCATGACATTGGGCCGTGGGATTTATTTCGTGATTAACTTGTGATATGGGCTTAGTATACTAGTACAGTCGATGCAACGAATCTCGAACATGTGATGCTTTACTTGACTTGTCTTGACTTATCCTGATCACCTTAGTCTATCTTGTTCACCTTGACACCATTCTTAAGTTTAGTTCCAGTTCATACATGACAGGTTGTTTTAACCGTTTCTACACTGAAAGTCACTAGAACTTACTCAGTCTTTATGACTGACCCTTTTTCCTTTCGCCTCTTTTTCTTCCGTTCCCCCCCCCCCAGGTTCTCAGGGAGGGAATACTGCAGCTTGACCAGTTTTCACATCCAGCTTGAAGAGAAAGAATGTATTGCTTGGATCTTTTCCGTTTTGGACTATGGCTTTGGACAGCAATTAGGGGACTTTTGCAGTTTATTTATGTTTTCTTCATGCTTCTTTAAATAATGTACTCAAGACAGTTATGATTTTGGGAAGTATTATGGCATGGTTTGTGTAACACGTATTTTGAAGAAATAAAAGTTGTTGTTTTCCGCTGTTCAAAAATATGTGTTATTATATCTGTCTTGTATATCTGTGACTTATACTTATAAACCTCCACCAAAATTAGGGCATTCCCTTTGAGAGTGACCCTAATGGAGGTGGGGTGTTTCAAGGCCCATAACCCATTTCGGGATTGGGGTTATGTGGAGGCTGAAATGAGATAGAGGATCATTCCATTTCAGTTTTCTAGCCTCCACTTATCACCAAGGAACCCTAAAAATGGCCTCTAACCTCTAAATCACCTCCAAATCATCTTTTGGTCAAGGATTAAGCTTAGCAACATCTAATCAAGGGAGATCTACACCAAAGCAACATTGGAGCTGCTGTTTAGCATTGAGATTCGCATCAAATCAGAGATTTATTTCTGATCTTAGTTTATTTGTGGCTAAGGTGAGTGATTTGCATAGTTTGGCACTAATTATGGCTAATTAGGGGTGATTAGTGTAAATTAGCGAATTTAAACATGATAAAATTCGGGAAAAATGTTCATAAATTCCTAAATGATGTTTTAGACCTCTGATATGAATTTGGGTTAATTTGGTTAAGTCTTGTTAATCCTATCATTAGTTTCACCTAAACATGCTTAAGGCGAAATATGGGATTTTGGGTATGTTTGATCCATTTTAACCTATCATATTGATGTTTTGATGTTTGTGGTTGATTATGCATGTTGCTATGACTGTATGAAATGCTTTGTGATTGATTTCAATAGTTAGAATGGTCGAAAACGTCGTCGAATGGCGTAAACACTTGCTGGAACAGTTTCAGAAAACAGTGCAGGGTTCGGATCGGATCGGATATGGGGCTCGGATCGGATATGTTGAACTGAGCAAGGAACCCGATCGGATCAGAACCTGGCACTTGGGAAAAAGTGGAAAAAAGGAAGGCCACGCTAACTGAACTGGGATCGGATCGGATTAGGGAGGACGGATCGGAGCGGAGGCATGAGAATGGATCGGATAGGAGCATGTGAAGGACGAGGAGACGGATCAGAACGGAGGTACGAGCTGGAGGGGAGATAACACCCGACCAGACCCGAGGAGAAACGCCCGACCCGAACCGATGGAGTGGCACCCGACCCGAACCGCAC
The DNA here is from genome assembly GCA_030737875.1 of Allium sativum. Lineage (NCBI taxonomy): Eukaryota > Viridiplantae > Streptophyta > Magnoliopsida > Asparagales > Amaryllidaceae > Allium > Allium sativum. The sequence goes on along the minus strand of CM060909.1, from coordinate 527,727,653 downwards.
CAGAAGAAGAAGACCCGACCCGAATCGCACCAGAAGAAGACCCGACCCGAACAGATGGAGGATACCCGACCCGAACCGATGGCAAGGAGGAATCCGAACCGATCCAGTATTGACCAATAACCCAAGATGCAAAGGTAGTCCAAATGGAAGTTAGAGCTCAGGATCCAGATGGGAACCAATGAGTTCACTTCATGGTTGGGCTTTGCTGCGGGACGTGTGCAAAGGGGTTGTCGGTATTCATAACTTTGGTTCACCACTGAGAGATGGATGGTGGGCTTGTAGTGATAGTTACACGGGATTGGATTCCGTCATGGCCCAAAGTATTAGATGACCAAAGTAGTGGATATCGTATGCTTTACGCACTAAGTGAGGGATGTGAGGATGATTGCTATGCTTGATTGTTTGACATCACTATGGCATGCACACCCCCACCCCCGTTATCTTTACACCATTTGAAAGGGCACCTTAGAGTGTTGTACAGTATGTAGTGCTAACTCTTTGGTTGCAGGTCCAGGTTCAGGTATGATTGGATTATACCTGTTATTGTTATGTTTTGTTGCTTATCGCTCATACCAGGCTTTATGTCTGACCCAGAGTTTTATGTCTCCTCTTATTACTCTGGGTGCTCACACGAGCAGACTAGAGACAGGTTAGCTGGTGATGCGCGAGTAGCTGATTCGGAGGCGGGCAGGAGGCTTCCACGTATGATATATATATACACATTCTCCCTGTGTCGTTGGCGGTCGCTACTTGGGCATTAGTAGTGTACCTCCTTTATCTTTCTTTTGCTTTGAGACAGTTTGAAAGTTGTAATAAGCTGTATTTTGGATTTCCGCTGCTATGATGTTTAGTTCTGATTTTCAGCTTATGCACTGTCTCTCCTGTTTTATGTCAAGTATGTTATTATTATATTTTATTCTATGCGCTGTGAGACGTTCTACAGGTTCCTTGTTAGTTCATTTCCTTCTTCCCTTTTTCTTCTGACGACCGTCCCGTGCTAACTGGACATGTGTACAACGCACCTTTGGAGGAAATGTCGGTTGGTGCGGGGCGGGCTGTCATGTAAACTGGTGATTGTTTGGATTCAAATGTGATTTGCAATTTCAAAATTTCATAATACATATTACGATATATAATGGATTACAAGACATTCTAATTTTTTGCTTCATGTATAACAACATATCTATGTTTGACAAGAATTAGGAACACTGGTTGCATAAAATTGTTAATTTCAAGATATTGTCTTGTTTAAGAGGCCTAAATCTTTTTAATGCTGCAAGGGTAAATATGATTGAATCTAATGTATGCATTATAATGGACATTTATTGATGAAAAATTGTTCTGCATTTGCTGAAGCAAATAAATATTTGTTCATTTGCATAGTTTTATACATAATTTATATAAATCAGTGTATAGGTGCATGAGTATATACCTGTGTGTATGCACATGTGTCTCTTGGTAATATATGTCTCGGTGTGTATATGATATGCATGTGATATTCTTTGAACTGTTGAATATATAAGTAATATGGTTGTTTATCCTATGACTTGTATAATTTTCAAGTAAATCTTGGAATGCATATGTACTTGCGGTCAGTTTGAAACTATATCACATATTATATATAGGTAGCAACAAAACTGGTGAAATTTACTCTACATTCATAGAGGCATATATATATATACATATTAGTATGGATATATATGTATGATTTTAGGCCAACATCAACTTAAAACTTGTTTTATATGTCACCATTCAGAAAAAGCATAAGACGCCCTGTTTTATTGTACTACCCAGGGACGTAACTATGTAGGGCATGGGGTGGGCAGCTGCCCGGGGTAAGATTTAGGGTTATATCAATGAAGACCCATAGAATAGATGACATTGATATATTTTTTGAAGATGGAATAAGCAGTGATGGGACCAATGTATGGCTGGTGAGGTCAAGTGACCTACCAGGATACTAGTAAGCAAAAAAGCACAGACAAAAATGCTTAATCCTATCACGGTGTCAGGTACATTAATTATTACTTACAACATAATATTATCCAATCATTTTTCCCCTTCGGTCCATTCTTCTAGCGCTGATTACACCATACACTGCAACGTGTGTAATTTATAATTTACTACTTCCCTGTACAATGTATGTGCTTCGTCGGCATTGCACACATATAAATGCTTTCCGGCTGTTACACTCATATCCACATTTTTAGTTGGATAAAAAAAGCGGCATCAAAAAGAGCACCATGATATTAATACTTTTGTTGTCAGACAAACCTGTTATAATAATTTTACTTTCCAACTTATCCAGATTACAATATTTCCGAGTTTTCTCTTTTTTTTTGCCATTAGTAGTTGTTCTGCATACAACAACAAAAAAATATGTTTCGTTTGTTTTAAAAAGATTGATTTTAAGAACCCTGCTTGCATTTGGTGACCTTGCCATTTTTCTGGCTCCGCCACTGGGAATAGATGACATTGGTATATCAATGATATGCTGTAATTGTAATAACCCGGAAAATACGAGCCAGTTTAAAATTTTTAAATTGGTGATTTCACAGGAATTTGAACAATTGAAATAGAATATTTCAATAAAATATGGAATTAGAAATAGTGAGTCAGTTGGAAAATTTGAATTCAAACTTTGACTGACTGTGCAGGGTGGAAAATATAACGGATTTTAGCGAAACCAATAATATTTAAATCTGTTAGTTAATACCTTTCTAACGAATCTGAAAAATCGAAGTTTCATAACGGAAATCAAAATTTATGGCCGAATGAATTTTCAGAAAGGTCGCTATATAGAATATATAGCCCTGGAAAATTGATATTTTGCATACGACCTCGGAATTCGACGAAACCACTTTTGTTGGGTCCGGGATGTCAAACTATTGCTAGGTTTCAAATTTCATAATTTTTGAAGCTAGTATGTGAGCGTAGCAAAAGATAATGTGTTTAGTCAATTTCTGTTAAATTGGATCGACCAGAAAATGGCCATTTTTCAAACGACCTCAGAATTCGACGAAACTAGTTTTGTTGGGACCGTAGCGTCAAAACATAGCTAGATTTATTTTTCTGGAATTTTTCAAATCAGTTTGTGGCCCTGGCAAATTGAAATGTGCTTTCAAAGTTAAAAATTAAATGTTTTATACTTTAGTTTGAAAAATAACTGACTGTAACAGTCGAATTGGCCAACGAAACATATCCCATTGTGTCCGGAATGGGGATATTTAGCTAGGGGCGACAGTCGTTGGGTATAAAAAGGAGTTCGTTTGAGAAAACACTATTTAAAAAAAATTAATAAAGTCCTCGGCCAATCAGAATTCTCCATTCATAATTAAAATAAAATCCTCCAAACCAACGGCGACCCGTGCTCCAAACTTCCCCGCCCGATCGCCGCCGCTGCCGTCGCTTCCAGCCTCCGCCTCCGCCACCATTCGAACCGCCTCCGTCCCCTCTTCAAATCCGACCCCAGTTCGACGCCGACCAACCCCTCCTCCGCCTGAATCGAGCGTCCAAAGCTTCAACCTTCCCAGCGCCGCCGCCGCCGATTCTGACCACCGAACGCCACCAAACCACCACCGCCAGATAGCCCTCTCCTCCCTCTTCCACGTCCAACTCGCCGATCATCCCCTCGTGCCCCGATTCTCGCGAAAACCGTAAACCTAGTTTTGAACCTTCGTGAAAGGTGAGTTTTTTTTTATCTTTACACTTTGAAAAATCATATCTTTTTGGTGTGTTGACGAAATTCGATGAAACAGGAAACATCGGGACCGTAAGGAAGCTCTCTACCCAATAGAAGAAGCCGCGGATTTTTCTGACATCCTATCGATTTTTAGCACTCCGGAAACCAATGTGAGAAATCTAAATTAACGTGAAATTGAATGGAAAATGTCGTATATAATTTATATTAGCGAAATATAAATTACATACGTGTTGTATACCTCATGTACATGCGTAGTGTAAGCTATATAAGCGAAGTATGAATTTTACATGCATAGAATAATTGATATATGTGTTGAAATGCAAGTGAAATATAGTAATTATATATATATATATATATATATATATATATATATATATATATATATACTCCCCTCGTCCACAAACCATGGACGATATTTATTGTTGGGAATTGGTGTGAAATATTGGATGAAAAATACGAATGGTTGAATAATTGTTTGTGGTTGATATTGTTTGGTTGTGGTTGAAAAATACCCATTGGTGACTGAAATGAATTGGAAATATTTGTGGAAATAAAAATAAACATGCCGCCTACGTGCGAATTAGATGCATGAATCCCCATTGTCAAAAACCGCGAGGTTTTAAGGTAGAGCGAGGAGCCGTACTAGGGACGGTGCCGGTTTTAACTACCCTGCCGTTATGCTGCCGAAATTTTGAATAATCTTTGTGTGTTAGAATTATTTTCATATGTTGAAATTATCTTCACGCGTTGAAATTAAAGCCATATGTTGAAACTATATCCATGTGTGGAAATGTTTGTGTGTTGAAAAGTGTCGTGTGAAAATTAAATTCATTTATGGATGAATGAAGTGTTCAAACAATAAAAATCACATTATATATATATATATATATGAAGTATGAAAAATATTCGCCTTGTATAAATAGTTTCAACAATAAAAATTCCATCTTTCTAATATGAACAACATAAATAAAATGTCCATGTGTGGAAATGCTCATTTGTTGAGAAGTGTGTGTAGTGGAAAAGTTCATGTGTTGAATAAAAAGATCTAACAATAAAAATTACATTTTTATTGAAATTACGAAGTGTTGAAAACATCCATTTGTCGAATAAATATTCTAAATGGTAAAAATATCATTTTTATCATATTTGTGATATGCTAAAGATATGCGGACGTTGAAATAAATATTTGTGAATGAAATATTATTTTTAACATGCATAGGAACTAAATAAAATAGTCATGTGTTGAAATCTATTTTAGTTCGCCAAAATTATCATCTTTGAAATGTGAAGTGTTAAAAATAGCCACTTGTTCAAATAAATGTGCATGAGTTGAAATATACATTAATTAGCTAATGATATGATTTTAGCCTATGCATGCAACATTAGAGTGAATGGTGTTTTTAAACCAAAGTAAATCAAATATGAAATTGAATGGAAAATGATAAATGATAGAAATTGTATATATGTACATGCATATCTATTGAACAGGTTATAGCAAAGGGGCTAGAGAAGAGGAATAAAATTTTGTGCCCGACAAATAGGTACACATTTACTGTTTTGTTTGGGTGATGATTTTATGAGCCTGTTGGCTAGCCGCTTGGCTTTTTCTTCTTCTTTTTGATATGAGACGCCTGTGTGGCTATTTGGGAATTTTCCCAGACCCTCCCGTACAAAGGAGGTTATGGCGAAATTTTCCGAAATTTAAAGGCGTTAGTGAAATAATTGAAGTGGAAACGATATAGGAATTTTTGAATGAACTATATTTATATAAATATATAAATATAAATAGAATTAAAACGAAACGTGGCCGTGCAGTTCGTGTTTCGAAACCGTGATTTCAAACGACTAGTGCGGGAAATCCGACCATTGGATTTTCCCGAAACCGCAACCGTTGGGTTCGCCTTGGAAATATCTTTCCAACGACACCAACTTTGTGAAGATCCGACGGTTGGATTGTCTGGAATGTTTAATTCAAATCTGAAGAAAAACAGCGCCAGAACGATTATATTTATATATATATATATATAAATATAATTAAATTAAATCGAATAACGACGCTGCAGTTCGTAAATTGAAATCGTAACTTCAAATGGCTAGTGTGGAAGATCCGACCGTCGGATTTTCCCAAAACTGAAACCGTTGGATTCGTTTTGAAAGGACCTTCCTAATGATATAAAATTTGTGAAGATCCAAGGGTTAGATTTCCAGATATGTGTAAAACAAAATTAGTGAAAAGCAGCACCAGTGCATCAATACGACCTGAAACCTCTTTTAATTAAATATGGCCGTTTTAAATTAAATAAAAATGGCGATATATCGTTATAAAATACTATAGACGATATAGAGTGGAAATAAACCAATTGTGTTGTGTTTGCTTGATATGTGATGGTTGAATGTATTTGACATGAAAATTATAACTAAATAACTGAAATGTGAATGTTGAATAGTCCAACCATGTGAATAATTGATTTGAAAATCTAAATATACGTGGGTTATTTGAAAAGGCCGAGTTTATCTCATTTCAAATAATCGATCGACGTTGAGAAGTCGAAGAGTCGAAGACGGTTGAAGACCGACGATCTCCACATTGGATGGATGGGCGCTACTGATGCTCGTGATTGGAGTAGCTACCATGAAGGAACTGAGGTAGTAGCCATCCAAACATACTGTTGATTGTACGGATATGCGAGGAATTGGTGCCTCCGGTTTCGTTCAGACCCAGAACGGACTGGTAAATGGACTGTGTGTCTGACATTGGATTTTGTTCTGTGTTGATTGATCTTTGTTAAATATATATCTGTTTGGCGGCGGAGAATTTATTCTCTTGCTTAATGCCCTTCTCTGAGACGTACGAGCTCAGAGGTTATGTATTGACAGAAATCAGTCGCATGGAGTGGATTGCTTGTGTGGCACGCCTAAGTGGCATAAGATCAAGGCTTCTGTTGCAAAGCAAAGTCTTGTGGTTGATGATCAAAGCAAGGTCTGTGTGACGTAGCTTTGTGTATAACGTGAATTCGCGAGCCTCACACCCCGGTATGAGTCAAAAACGGGAGAAGGACCCAAGGAGTGCACGACGTTTCTTTCTAGCTATGGTGGTGTCAGTGACCTCCCAGCCCTGACATTTATATCTACTTTTCACCTGTGTGGTTGATGGAATACGAGGCGCCTCGATTATAGGTCTGTAAGAACCGAGAAACGTGTGTTCAGGAATAACTAATCCTCAAAAGTAAGAGAGGACCGGCCTTGGAGGATCCAGGGGATTGCTGTGTGCGGTCCCGAGGCATTTGCTACAGTGTCTCGAATCGGAGAGGAGCTTGCCCCTTGCCTCGACTCATGAAGGAATCCAATTTCCAATACGAAATATGCGGATGTGATTGTATTACTAGTATGGCGACATGATATATGGTACCCATGCCGTCTAGGATTGATATTTATGATTGAATTTGCTTTTGAAACATATATGCACTAGTAATAATATCAAACACTTTTGTTTTATTCGTATGAAGCATCTTTGGCCATTATAAGGGAAAACTCTATCCTCCGGCTTGCGTTACATTGTGTGATGGGACCTGAGTCTTATAATGGCTTCATTTTATAAAAAGCATTGCGTTGATTTGATCATTTACTTTATCTCATGCACTAGCACTCATTGGAGTAAACCCGTTCCGCGAAAGTGGCGTGGTCCTTTGATTTGCCTTATTATTGTTGTTAATAAGTTGAGTAGATTTCTCATACCAGTCCCATGACTGACTCGTAGTTTGTTTCACCTTGCAAACTCGGGTGCACTCATTTTCACACGGGCAGCCTAGTTACAGGTTTCTGACGCACCTTTTGGCTCATGGCGAGGCTTGACTACACCGTGCTGACTTGGATTCTCCGCCATTATTGTATCTATATTATGATTCCGCCATTGGCGATGTAGACTGATCTTTATTTGAGTACCCTTTATGTATGATTCCGCCTCAGGCGATGGTGACTGACTATGTATCATTATGCACTAAGTTATATCCTGTACCGTGCTTCTCTGATGTGATGATATCTATATGATTCCGCTGTCATATGTGTGTAAATTATTCTATCTTCTGTTTATGCTATTATCTGTGATCTGCTAATGATGATTAATGTGTTATATTCCAATGATTATCCTTAACACCGTGTCACGGGGTTTTGGGATCGTCACAGCTGGTATCAGAGCTTTGGTTAACCTTAGTTCTGGAGTCTAACACATTAAACACTTCGTCAAAATAGAATCAGTAGTATTCTAAGGCGAGTCACTCATTAGAGATAGGACTAGTAAAGTCCTAGAATGAGCCGAGCAGAATAGCAAAAACAATTTGATCAGTCCATCGTTATCTTTCCGTAAACTTTCTGCTTAATCATGCAATAAACTATCATTTCTGTTAGCTGACTCTTTTCTTGCTTATACAGAATTTGACAAATGGCTACCAGAGCATCCGCCGCTAGAGGAGGCCGTGCCGGCCGAGGCCGAGGAAGAGGAGAAGTCCCAGCTCAAGAAGGACCTTTGATACAACCTCCGGCAGCTCAATACTTCGAGCTAGACCGCGTAGCCAAGAGATATAAAAACTTAGGAGGCAAGACCTTCTCGGGAACTGGCACCGTAATAGAGGCCCTTGCATGGCTCAAAACATGCGAGAAAATTCTTGAAGGCCTAAGGCTTGGAGACGAAGACAAAGCTATTATGGGCGCCTAGCTTATGCAGGAACAAGCTGAACTATGGTGGGAATCTCTTACCGCCGGGAATAGAGAAGCTGGAAGAACATGGGATGGATTCAAAGAACTCTTCAAGGAGAAATATGTCCCCGAACAAGCTCTAGAAAGAATGCACGATGACTTCTCCAATCTCCAGCAGGGGGATCTTTCCGTGCAAGATTATCTGAATAAATTTACACTGTTGTCGCCCTATGCTCCGGAGCTCATCGCCACTGCGAAATCCAAAAATAAGAGGTTTATCCTTGGGCTAAGACGACAATATCATGATAGAGCCATGGCCTATGTCAAGCTGGAATTCAACAAACTGGTGGAAATGACATGCAACTACGAAGACCTTGATCAAAGGCATCTGGATCAGGATCGCGCTAGAAGCCAAGCCGGAAACAAGCGCAAGCCTGCTGTAAATCAAGACGAGTCAAGCCAAGCAGCATCTTCAAAACCTCAGACTGGCAAGCTGCCAAGAGGAAATTGCTTTAACCGTGGTAAGCCGGGGCACTACTCAAACGTCTGCACAGCTCCGAAGAGGCAGAAGACAAATTCTCAAGGCTCGAGCCAAGGCTCCCAGAACCCTCGCTTGTGCTTCAATTGCCGCAAGACCGATCATCTGGTCAAAGACTGTCCTTTGCTGAAGAAAGCTACAGTAGCTCACGTCTATGACGGGTCGAGCCCGCCAGCTGCTTCCGACGGAGCAGGTAAACCTGATGTTTTGGGAGGTACCCTTACAATTAAAAATATTCCTGTTTCTGTATTGTTTGACACGGGTGCGTCGCGTAGTTTTATTGCTAAAAACACAGTGCACAAATTAAAGTTAAAACAGCGAAAGCTCAAGGAATCGGTTGAAGTACATAACCCGATAGGGGGTCCTATCACTCTCAGTTCCTGTTGTAAAGTGCCAATCTCTTATTCTTTCTACAAGTTTCCTTTCAATCTAGTCGTTATGGATTTTCCCGAATTCGATATCATTCTGGGGCTGGATTGGTTAACGAAGTATGAAGCCGAAGTGAAATGTGCAGAAAGAATCGTTAAAATTCGAACGGAGCTTGGACATATATATATATATATATATATATATATATATATATATATATATATATACCCTGTCATGGTTCGAATCCGAATAGAAAAGAATTTTGGTCAGCATTAGAACTTATCCCCACTTCCATAGAAAAGATTCCGATTGTTAGAAACTACGCGGATGTGTTTGAAGAAGTTGAAAACTTACCTCCGCAAAGAGAAATAGAATTCCGAATAGATCTAATTCCCAATGCCAGACCAGTGGTACATCCAATTCGCAGAATGACTCCGAAGGAAAAAGAAGAATTAGGCGATCAAACTCGTCAACTGTTGTGGAAGGGTCTAATCAGACCTAGTTTTTCGAATTGGGGTGCAGCTGTTGTGTTTGTCCCAAAGTCAGACGGTACTCTTAGATTATGCGTTGATTACCGAGACCTCAACAAACAGACGCTTAAAAATAAATATCCATTACCCCGCATCGATGATTTGCTAGACCAATTGAATGGGGCGAAAGTATTTTCCCGAATGGACCTAGCTACGGGGTTTCATCAATTGAGAATAGCAGAAGAGTGTGTTCCTTTGACAGCTTTTAGAGGTCCAGACATATTTTATGAATGGTTAGTAATGCCGTTTGGCCTATGCAACGCTCCAGCTTACTTTGTCGATCTAATGAATAGAGTGTTCAGGGGAGTTCTGAATAAATTTGTCCTCGTATTTATCGATGATATTTTAATCTACTCCAAATCAAAACCCGAGCATGAAAAACACTTAGAACAAGTATTGGAGATTCTAAGGAAGAACGTCTTCAAAGCCAAATTCTCTAAATGCGTCTTCTGGCAAGAAGAAGTCAAATTTCTTGGCCATGTCGTGTCAGAGAAAGGAATTTCTGTTGACCCAAGCAAAATAACAGCGATTCAAGACTGGAAACAACCCACTACTCCCACAGAAGTTAGAAGTTTTATGGGGTTGGCTAGTTATTATCGGAAGTTCGTTAAGGATTTTTCGACGATATCCGGTCCGTTAACGAAGCTCACAAAGAAACATGAGAAGTTCAAGTGGACTTCCAACTGTGAAGAAGCTTTCCAGGAATTGAAATCGAAACTGACCACTGCTCCAGTGTTAACCATTATTGATGGCAATCAGGATTTAACGGTTTGGACAGATGCTTCTATTAGAGGTCTTGGTGCAGTGTTAATGCAGAGAGGCCAAGTAGTTGCTTATGCAAGCCGCCAACTGAAACCGCATGAGAAAAATTATGTGACTCATGATCTTGAGTTGCTAGCCATCGTTTTTGCATTGAAAATCTGGAGGCATTATTTATTGGGCGAGAAATTTATACTGTACACAGATCATCAATCATTGAAGTATTTATATACCCAGAAAGATCTGAATCTGAGACAGCAGCGTTGGCTAGAATTTCTTGTAGCGTATGATCTTGATATCCTGTATACGCCGGGGAAGGCTAACGTTGTAGCGGATGCGCTTAGTAGAAAGACCGCAATCGTTGCCCATCTTATAATTACACCTGGCTTGATCGATAAGATATGTGCTCTCCAGAAGAATGATTATTTCATTCAAAAGATCAAAGGAAGAATCCAGAAGGGAGAGCCCTCAAGCTTTCAAGTAGATAAAGAAGAAGTTCTGAGGCTGAATGGGAGAATTTGTGTTCCCAACCTTCCTGAGCTCAAAAGAGAAGTGCTGGATGAATGCCATAAATCCAAATTTTGCATCCATCCAGGTGTGAGTAAAATGTACAACGATATCAAACGCACTTTCTGGTGGAAGGCAATGAAAAGAGATATTTTTTTGTATGTAAGCAGATGCCCTACTTGTCAATTGGTCAAGAGTGACCAACAGAAGCTAGCTGGACTGTTGCAACCGTTGGAAGTCCCAAGATGGTAATGGGAACATATTTCCATGGATTTCATAGATGGTTTGCCGCGAACCAAGAAAGGTAATGACAACATTTGGGTAATCATAGATCGCTTCACGAAGACTGCCCATTTTATACCTGTTAGATCCAATAGAACCGTTCAAAGTCTAGCGCAGATATACTTCAAAGAAATTGTTAAGCTGCATGGAATTCCCATCAGCATAGTCAGTGATAGAGATCCCCTATTTACTAGCAAATTCTAGGAGGCTTTCCAGACAGAATTGGGAACAAAACTAAATATGAGCACCGCTTATCACCCTCAAACAGATGGCCAAACTGAGCGGGTGAATAGAATTCTAGAAGATTTATTGCGGGCTTGTATAATTGATTTTGGTGGGTCATGGGAAGATCATTTGCATTTGGCAGAATTCTCATATAACAATAGCTATCAAGCAAGTTTGAGAATTTCTCCATTTGAGGCATTATATGGCAGACCCTGCAGATCTCCAGCATGTTGGGTAGAACCTGGCAACAGACTTGTGTTAGGACCCGATATGATTAGAGAAGCATCTGATAAAGCCGACTTCATCAAAAAGCGTCTGAGAACCGCCCAAAGCCGACAGAAAAGTTATGCAGATTCCAGAAGGAGAGATTTGACATTTGCTGTTGGTGATCATGTTTATTTGAAGGTTTCTCCGATGAGAGGAGTAATCAGATTTGGCAAGACCGGGAAGTTGGCACCGAGATTTATTGGTCCCTTTCCTATACTCGAACGAATTGGAACTCTTGCTTATAGGGTTCAATTGCCAGATTGGTTGCTTGGAGTGCACGGTGTATTTCACGTATCTCAACTTAGAAGACATGTGCATGATCCGGATCTTGTTGTAGAAGAAGCAGCGCAACAGGATATAGACATAACTCCAGAATTATCACTCAGAAGAGAGCCATTAAAGATTGTTGGCAAAGAAACTAGAGAGCTCAGAAGCAAAAAGGTTCATTTAGTTAAAGTGCAGTGGAGTAGTGATCCTAGAGACTGTACTTGGGAGACGGAGGAAAGCATTAAGCAAGCTTACCCCAAATGCAGAGTGGATTTCTCGGACTAACTCCGGTGCAAGGTACCTTTACAATACTTTGCATTTACATTTTATTTCCTACTTTACTGTTGTTTCCTTTTCGAGGACAAAAAGTTTTAAGTGGGGGAGATTGTAATAACCCGGAAAATACGAGCCAATTTAAAATTTTTAAATTGGTGATTTCACAGGAATTTGAACAATTGAAATAGAATATTTCAATAAAATATGGAATTATAAATAGTGAGTCAGTGGGAAAATTTGAATTCAAACTTTGACTGACTGTGCAGGGTGGAAAATATAACGGATTTTAGCGAAACCAAAAATATTTAAATCTGTTAGTCAATACCTTTCTAACGAATCTGAAAAATCGAAGTTTCATAACGGGAATCAAAAGTTATGGCCGAATGAATTTTCAGAATGGTCGCTATATAGAATATATAGCCCTGGAAAATTGATATTTTGCATACGACCTCGGAATTCGACGAAACCACTTTTGTTGGGTCCGGGATGTCAAACTATTGCTAGGTTTCAAATTTCATAATTTTTTAAGCTAGTATGTGAGCGTAGCAAAAGAAAACGTGTTTAGTCAATTTCTGTTAAATTGGATCGACCAGAAAATGGCCATTTTTCAAACGACCTCAGAATTCGACGAAACTAGTTTTGTTGGGACCGTAGCGTCAAAACATAGCTAGATTTATTTTTCTGGAATTTTTCAAATCAGTTTGTGGCCCTAGCAAATTGAAATGTGCTTTCAAAGTTAAAAATTAAATGTTTTATACTTTAATTTGAAAAATAACTGACTGTAACAGCCAAATTGGCCAACGAAACATATCCCATTGTGTCCGGAATGGGGGTATTTAGCTAGGGGCGATAGTTGTTGGGTATAAAAAGGAGTTCGTTTGAGAAAACACTATTTAAAAAAATTAATAAAGTCCTCGGCCAATCAGAATTCTCCATTCATAATTTAAAAAAAAATCCTCCGAACCAACGGTGACCCGTGCTCCAAACTTCCCCGCCCGATCGCCGCCGCTGCCGTCGCTTCCAGCCTCCGCCTCCGCCACCATTCGAACCGCCTCCGTCCCCTCTTCAAATCCGACCCTAGTTCGACGCCGACCAACCTCTCCTTCGCCTGAATCGAGCGTTCAAAGCCTCGACCTTCCCAGCGCCGCCGCCGCCGATTCTGACCACCGAACGCCACCAAACCACCACCGCCAGATAGCCCTCTCCTCCCTCTTCCACGTCCAACTCGCCGATCATCCCCTCGTGCCCCGATTCTCGCGAAAACCGTAAACCTAGTTTTGAACCTTCGTGAAAGGTGAGTTTTTTTGATCTTTACACTTTGAAAAATCATATCTTTTTGGTGTGTTGACGAAATTCGATGAAACAGGAAACATCGGGACCGTAAGGAAGCTCTCTACCCAATAAAAGAAGCCGCGGATTTTTCTGACATCGTTTCGATTTTTAGCACTCCGAAAACCAATGTGAGAAATCTAAATTAACGTGAAATTGAATGGAAAATGTCGTGTATAATTTATATTAGCGAAATATAAATTACATACGTGTTGTATACCTCATGTACATGCGTAGTGTAAGCTATATAAGCGAAGTATGAATTTTACATGCATAGAATAATTGATATATGTGTTGAAATGCAAGTGAAATATAGCAATTATATATATATATATATATATATATATATATATATATATATATATATACTCCCCTCGTCCACAAACCATGGACGATATTTATTGTTGGGAATTGGTGTGAAATATTGGATGAAAAATACGAATGGTTGAATAATTGTTTGTGGTTGATATTGTTTGGTTGTGGTTGAAAAATACCCATTGGTGATTGAAATGAATTGGAAATATTTGTGGAAATAAAAATAAACATGCCGCCTGCGTGCGAATTAGATGCATGAATCCCCATTGTCAAAAACCGCGAGGTTTTAAGGTAGAGCGAGGAGCCGTACTAGGAACGGTGCCGGTTTTAACTACCCTGCCGTTATGCTGCCGAAATTTTGAATAATCTTTGTGTGTTAGAATTATTTTCATATGTTGAAATTATCTTCATGCGTTGAAATTAAAGCCATATGTTGAAACTATATCCATGTGTGGAAATGTTTGTGTGTTGAAAAGTGTCGTGTGAAAATTAAATTCATTTATGGATGAATGAAGTGTTCAAACAATAAAAATCACATTTTTTATATATATATATGAAGTATGAAAAATATTCGCCTTGTATAAATAGTTTCAACAATAAAAATTCCATCTTTCTAATATGAACAACATAAATAAAATGTCCATGTGTGGAAATGCTCATTTGTTGAGAAGTGTGTGTAGTGGAAAAGTTCATGTGTTGAATAAAAAGATCTAACAATAAAAATTACATTTTTATTGAAATTACGAAGTGTTGAAAACATCCATTTGTCGAATAAATATTCTAAATGGTAAAAATATCATTTTTATCATATTTGTGATATGCTAAAGATATGCGGACGTTGAAATAAATATTTGTGAATGAAATATTATTTTTAACATGCATAGGAACTAAATAAAATAGTCATGTGTTGAAATCTATTTTAGTTCGCCAAAATTATCATCTTTGAAATGTGAAGTGTTAAAAATAGCCACTTGTTCAAATAAATGTGCATGAGTTGAAATATACATTAATTAGCTAATGATATGATTTTAGCCTATGCATGCAACATTAGAGTGAATGGTGTTTTTAAACCAAAGTAAATCAAATATGAAATTGAATGGAAAATGATAAATGATAGAAATTGTATATATGTACATGCATATCTATTGAACAGGTTATAGCAAAGGGGCTAGAGAAGAGGAATAAAATTTTATGCCCGACAAATAGGTACACATTTACTGTTTTGTTTGGGTGATGATTTTATGAGCCTGTTGGCTAGCCGCTTGGCTTTTTCTTCTTCTTTTTGATATGAGACGCCTGTGTGGCTATTTGGGAATTTTCCCAGACCCTCCCGTATAAAGGAGGTTATGGCGAAATTTTCCGAAATTTAAAGGCGTTAGTGAAATGATAGAAGTGGAAACGATATAGGAATTTTTGAATGAACTATATTTATATAAATATATAAATATAAATAGAATTAAAACGAAACGTGGCCGTGCAGTTCGTGTTTTGAAACCGTGATTTCAAACGACTAGTGCGGGAAATCCGACCATTGGATTTTCCCGAAACCGCAACCGTTGGGTTCGCCTTGGAAATATCTTTCCAACGGCACCAACTTTGTGAAGATCCGACGGTTGGATTGTCTGGAATGTTTAATTCAAATCTGAAGAAAAACAGCGCCAGAACGATTATATTTATATTTATATTTATATATATATATAATTAAATTAAATCGAATAACGACGCTGCAGTTCGTAAATTGAAATCGTAACTTCAAATGGCTAGTGTGGAAGATCCGACCGTCGGATTTTCCCAAAACTGAAACCGTTGGATTCGTTTTGAAAGGACCTTCCTAATGATATAAAATTTGTGAAGATCCAACGGTTAGATTTCCAGATATGTGTAAAAAAAAATTAGTGAAAAGCAGCACCAGTGCATCAACACGACCTGAAACGTCATTTAATTAAATATGGCCGTTTTAAATTAAATAAAAATGGCGATATATCGTTATAAAATACTATAAACGATATAGAGTGGAAATAAACCAATTGTGTTGTGTTTGCTTGATATGTGATGGTTGAATGTATTTGACATGAAAATTATAACTAAATAACTGAAATGTGAATGTTGAATAGTCCAACCATGTGAATAATTGATTTGAAAATCTAAATATACGTGGGTTATTTGAAAAGGCCGAGTTTATCTCATTTCAAATAATCGATCGACGTTGAGAAGTCGAAGAGTCGAAGACGGTTGAAGACCGACGATCTCCACATTGGATGGATGGGCGCTACTGATGCTCGTGATTGGAGTACCATGAAGGAACTGAGGTAGTAGCCGTCCAAACATTGTGACGATCCCAAAATCCGAGGGGCGGTATTAAGGATAATCATTGGAATATAACACATTAATCATCATAGCAGAGAACAGATAATAGCAGAAACAATAAATAGAATAATTTCACATGGATATGACAGCGGAATCACAACATGTAATGATATCAGAATAGCATAGCGTGGGATATAACTTAGTAAATAAAAAGGAAAGTGATCAGTCATCATCGCCAGAGGCGGAATACATACATGCAGTGAGACATAATAAGGGTATCAGTCTACATCGCCGAAGGCGGAATACATATACATATCATAAGAAGTACTGAAAGTAAATCAGTCTGCATCGCCCGTGGCGGAATCATAATATAAGTACAGTAATGGCGGAAAATGTCAAAGTCATCTCTGTGAAGTCAGCCTCGCCATGAGCCAAAAATGCACTCTATGCAGCAGTGCAGAGCCAAAAACAACCTGTCACCTGTGTACTAGGCTGCCCGTGTGAAAATAAGGGCACCCGCGTTTGCAAAGTGAAACAAACAATGAGTCAGTCATGGAGACTGGTATGAGGAATCTATTTAATAGTTAAACAACAGTAATAAGCAAATCATAGGACCACGCCACTTTCGCGGAACGGGTTTACTCCAGTGATTGCTAGTGCATTTAAAACAAAGTAAATTCTTTTAAAACAACGCAATGTTTTTTGAAAGAATGAAGCCATTATAAGACTCAGGTCCCATCATACAATGCAACGAAAGTCAGAGGATAGAGTTTTACCTTATAATAGCCAAATATGCTTGATACGTATAAAGCAAAATCAATTGATATTATTACTAGTGCATATATGTTTCAAAAATGAATAGCATCATAAATATCAATCATAGGCGGCATAGCTACCATCTACTATGTCGCCATACTAGTTCTACAATCAAGTCCTTTATTTCGTATTGGAAATTGGATTTCCGTCATGAGTCGAGGCAAGGGGCAAGCACCTCTCCGCTTCGAGACACTCTAGCAAATGCCTTGGGACTACACACTCTGGGCAACCCCTGGATCGGCTGGGCCGGTCCTCTCTTACGTTTGAGGATTGGCAATTCCTGAACACTCGTTTCCCAGTCCTTACAGACCTATAATCGAGGCGCCTCGCATTCCAACAACCACATAGGTGAAAAATAGATATATATGTCAGGGCTGGTAAGTCACTGACACCACCATAGCTAGAAAGAAACGTTGTGCTCTCCCAGCGGCCCGTATCCCGTTTTTAACTCATACCGGGGTGTGAGGCTCGCGAATCTACGAAATACACAAAGCTAGGTCACGTAGACCGTGCTTTGATCATCATCCACAAGACTTTGCTTTGCAACAGAAGCCTTGGTCACAGCATCTTGGCATGCCACATAGGCAGTCCACTCCATACGATTGATTTCCATCGATATATAACCTCTGAGCTCGTACGTCTCACAGAAGGGCGTTTAAGCAAAAGAATAAATTCTCGGCCGCCAAACAGATATATATTTAACAGAGATCAATCAGTATAGAACAAAATCCAATGTCAGACACACAGTCCATTTACAAGTCCGTCCTGGGTCTGAACGAAACCGGAGGCGTCAATTCCTCGCAAATCCGTACAATCAACACATACGTTCAGACGGCTACTACTTCCGTCCCCTTCCGGTAGCTACTCCGGTCAGGAACCTCAGTAGCGCCCATCCAACCGATACGAAGATCGTCGGTCTTGAATCGTCTTTGCATTTTTCAATTCGAATCGCTCGATAAATTATTTGAAATGAGGGTTAGCTCGGCCTTTTCAAATAATTCACGTCATTAGAATTTAAATCGATTCTTTTTATGGTTATATTATTCGACATCCATCTTTCAGTTCTTTAGTGTTATTTTCGCGTCAAACACATACAACCATCAAACATCAAACAATTCAAGCCCAATTGGTTTATTTGTAATCTATGTTGCTTATAATATTTTATAACGATTTTTCGCCATTTTTATTTATTTAAAAATGGCCATATTTAATTAAACGATGTTTCAGGTCGTGCCGTGGCACTGGCGCTATTTTTCTCCTAATTTGTTTTACACATATCGGAAATTCTAACCGTTGGATTTCTACAAAGTCTATATCAGTGGGAAGATATTCCCAAAGCGAACCCAACGGTTCCAGTTTCGTGAAAATCCGACGGTCGGATCTCCCACACTAGTCGTTTGAAGTTACAGTTTCAAAATTCGAACTACAGCGTCGTTATTCGATTTAATTTAATTATATATATATATATATATATATATATATATAAATATAAACGATTCTGATGCTGTTTTTCTTCAGATTTGAATTAAACATTCCAGACAATCCAACCGTCGGATCTTCACAAAGTTGGTGCCATTGGAAAGATATTTCCAAGGCGAACCCAACGGTTGCGGTTTCGGGAAAATCCAATGGTCGGATTTCCCGCACTAGTCGTTTGAAATCACGGTTTCAAAACACAAACTGCACGGCCTCTATTTCTTTTTATTTTATTTATATTTATATATATAAATATAGTTCATTCTATAATTTCAACTATAGTTCATCTATATTTTCAACTTCGTTTTCACTTCAAATATTTCACTAACGCCTTAATATTTCGAAAAATTTCGCCATAACCTCCTTTGTACGGGGAGGGGTTTGGAAATTTATTGGGCCGTGTTAGGTACCCAATAAATCCTAAAAAGCATTCACATATTTATAGTGATATATTTTGGTGTTTACGGGGGAGCATGTATAGATAATCACTCCAGAGAATAAATTCTCGTCACCCCATTTCCGTGTGGAAATAAATAGTCCATGTGCCGTATCTAATAACTAGAGCGACGTGATTATTGTCAACTCCAGACCCGTGTGGGGTTTTTATTAATCTGGCAATTTATCGTTATAATTTATATAGTCCATATCAGTCATCAGTTCAACCTGTAGTATATAGTCATCGCCATACAAGCCTCTTGCTTGTATGGTAAATCTTCCACCTCATCACACAAGCTCCAATTGCTTATGTGGAATATGATGAAGTATGCCTATCGTCATGAAGTATGCCATGTAGTGTAGTTCAAAATTAATTGTTACTATCCTATGGCGATATTTATTATTTCACACAGAATAACCAGCACTCCGCATCCAATGGCATTCACAGGAGTTGATATATAAATAAAATTGCGCAGCCAACTCATCAAGGTTTACCTATTTGTCGGGCACGCAAATAATTTCTTTACTCTACAGCTAATCCATTTTTCCTGTTTAACACATGTATATATATGCAGAACAAAGATAATAATAATATTTCTAGCAAACTACTATTTATTTCAACACGTGTGTATTTTTATCTAAGCGTATACATGATAAAAGAAATATTTTTATCATCAAGAATATTTATTCGACACGTGTGTATTTTTAACTAAGCGTATACATGATAAAAGAAATATTTTTATCATCAAAAATATTTATTCGACACGTGTGTATTTTTAACTCTTCATATTTACAATAAAGGTGTAGTTTTTATTGTCGATTCATTTTATTTTTAAAAGATGATAACATTCAACACATGAATTTCAACTCGACGAACAAATTGCAATTCAACACATGAATATTCTATATAGTTTGTATATAAAAAAAAATGTGATTTTTATCGCAAAAGCTATTTGTTTAAATTCTAATAATATTCAACACATGAATTTCAACTCAACGAATGAATTGCAACTCAACACATGAATATTCGATATAGTTTGTATATATATATAAAAATGTGATTTTTATCGCTAAAGCCATTTGTTTAAATTCAAATAATATTCAACACATGAATTTCAACTCAACGAATGAATTGCAATTCAACACATGAATTTCAACTCTACGAACAAATTGCAATTCAACACATGAATATTCTATACAGTTTGTATATATATATATATATATATATATATATATAAATGTGATTTTTATCGCTAAAGCCATTTGTTTAAATTCAAATAATATTCAACACATGAATTTCAACCCAACGAATGAATTGCAACTCAACACATGAATATTCTATATAGTTTGTATATATATAAAAATGTAATTTTTATCGCTAAAGCCATTTGTTTAAATTCAAATAATATTCAACACATGAATTTCAACTCAACGAATGAATTGCAACTCAACACATGAATATTCGATATAGTTTGTATATATATGTAAAAATGTGATTTTTATCGCTAAAGCTATTTGTTTAAATTCAAATAATATTCAACACATGAATTTCAACCTAACACATGAATTGCAACTCAACACATGAATATTCTATATAGTTTGTATATATATAAAAATGTGATTTTTATCGCTAAAGCCATTTGTTTAAATTCAAATAATATTCAACACATGAATTTCAACTCAACGAATGAATTGCAACTCAACACATGAATATTCGATATAGTTTGTATATATATATAAAAATGTGATTTTTATCGCTAAAGCTATTTGTTTAAATTCAGTTAATATTCAACACATGAATTTCAACTCAACACATGAATTGCAACTCAACACATGAATATTCTATATAGTTTGTATATATATAAAAATGTGATTTTTATCGCTAAAGCCATTTGTTTAAATTCAAATAATATTCAACACATGAATTTCAACTCAACACATGAATTGCAACTCAACACATAAATATTCCATATAGCATATGTAAATTTATTTCAACGAATGAAAATTATTTTAACACATAAATATTTCAGAAAATTTCGGCAGCATAACGGCAGGGTAGTTAAAACCGGGACCGTCCCTAGTACGGCTCCTCGCTCTACCTTAAAACCTCGCGGTTTTTGACAATGGGGATCATGCATTTAGTTCGCACGCAGGCGGCATGTTTTATTTTCAATTCCACAATCCTATTCTATTTTGTTTCAACCACAAGAGGGTATTTTTCAACCACAAAGGTATTTTTCAACCACAAAGGTATTTTTCAACCATAATATCAACCACAAACAATTATTCCCAACCATTCGTCATACCATATAATATCACGTCAATCACAAGCAATAAATATCGTCCATGGTCTGTGGACGAGGGGAGTATATATATATATAATATAATAATTCACTTGCATTTCATCACAATTCAAAGCATATATGTTTCATTCAACGCTTGTATAATTTATACATCGCTAATATAACTTATACAACACATGTACATGAGGTATACAATGCGTATATAATTTACACTTCGCTTATATAATTTATACAACACGATTTCATTCACACAAATAGTTTAGATTCCTCACATTGGTTATTGCAGTGCTAAAAATCGTAGGAAGGTCAGAAAAATCCGCGGCTTCTTCTAGAATGTAGAGAGCCTCCTTGCGGTCACGGTGTCTCCTGTTTCATCGAATTTCGTTAAAGAACGAAAAAGATATTATTTTTCAAAGTTTTGCAACGCCTTATAGTGTAAAAACAGTTTAAAATTATATAACCCGTTAGTTTTCAAACCTGCTCAAATTTAGGTTTTGATTTTTCTCTCGATTCGTTGCTCTATAGGTTGATCCGACTGTCGGACGTCGTCGAGGGAGGGAAGAGCTTTCTGGCGGCACCAGTCTCCTCCAGTTCGACGTCGAGATGAACCCTGGGCGGCGGCTTAAACGTGCCGACTTTGGAGTGCCAGAACTCGATGGCGGCGCCTCTGATGGTGGCGAGACTGGGTCGGATGTGGAGAGGGGACTACGGTGGTCAGAAGCTTCAACAGGCGGAGGCGGCGAAATCGACTGAGGCGGCAGCGAAATTGACGAGAAGTTTCGAGCTCCCTGAGTCGTCCAGATCGCTGGCGGCTAGGGTTTCTTCGTATTTTTTTTTATAAAAGAAAAATTCCTATTGGCCCGAGCTTTATAGGAAGTTTTAAATAGTGTTTTCGCAAACGGACTTCTTTTTAAACCCAACGACTGTCGCCCCTAGCTAAATACCCCCATTCCGGACACAATGGGATATGTTTCGTTGGCCAATTCGACTGTTACAGTCAGTTATTTTTCAAATTAAAATATAATACATTCGATATTTAATTTAAACGTACATTTCAATTTGCCAGGGCCACAAACTGAATCGAAAAATTCCAGAAAAATAAATCTAGCTTTGTTTTGACGATACGGTCCTAACAAAACCAGTTTCGTCGAATTCTGAGCTCGTTTGAAAAACGGCCATTTTTAGGTCGACCCATTTTAATAAAATTTGACCAATCACATTTTCTTTTGCCCCGCTCACATACTAGCTTCAAAAATTATGAAATTTGAAACTTAGCAATAATTTGACATCCCGGACCCAACAAAAGTGGTTTCGTCGAATTCCGAGGTCGTATGCAAAATATCAATTTTCAAGGGCTATATATGCTATATAGCGACCTTTCTGAAAATTCATTTGGCCATAACTTTTGATTTCCGTTATGAAATTTCGATTTTTCGGATTCGTTAGAAAGGTATTGATAAACAGATTTAAATATTTTCAGTTTTGTCAAAATCCGTTATATTTTCCACCCGACACAGTCAGACAAAGTTTGTATTCAAAATTTCAAACTGCCATACCATACCCAATTCTATATTTTATTGAAATAGGCTAGTTCAATTTTTCAAATTTCTTGGTAATAACCTAATTTAAAAATTTTAAACTGGTTCACTTTTTCCGGGTTATTACAATCTCCCCCACTTAAAACTTTTCGTCCTCGAAAAGGAAATAACAGCTAAGCAGGAAATAAAATGTAAATGCAAAGTATTGTAAAGGTACCTTGCACCGGAGTTAGTCAGAGATGTCCACTCTGCATTTGGGATAGGCTTGTTTAATGCTTTCCTCAGTCTCCCAAGTACAGTCTCTAGGATCACTACTCCACTGCACTTTGACTAAATGAATCTTTTTCCTCCTTAGCTCTCTAGTTTCTTTGCCAACTATCTTTAATGGCTCTCTTCTGAGTGCTAATTCTGGAGTTATGTCAATATCATGTTGCGCTGCTTCTTCCACAACAAGATCGAGATCATGAACTTGTTTTCTGAGTTGAGATACGTGGAACACATCATGTACACCAGGCAACCAATTAGGTAATGAAACCCTATATGCAAGAGTTCCAATCCGTTCAAGTACAGGAAAGGGACCAATAAATCTCGGTGCCAACTTCCCAGTCTTGCCAAATCTGATTACTCCTCGCATTGGAGAAACCCTTAAATAAACATAATCGCCAACGGCAAACGATATATCCCTTCTTCTCGCATCAGCATAACTTTTCTGTCGGCTCTTTGCGGTTTTCAATCGCTTCTTAATGAAATCGACTTTATCCGATGCTTCTTGAATCATATCGGGCCCTAACACAAGTCTGTTGCCAGGTTCTACCCAACATGCGGGAGATCTGCACGGTCTACCGTATAATACTTCAAATGGAGACATTCCCAAACTTGCTTGATAGCTATTGTTGTAAGAGAATTCGGCTAAATGTAAGTGATCTTCCCATAAGCCTCCAAAATCGATAACGCAAGCCCGCAGTAAATCTTCTAGAATTCTATTCACCCGCTCGGTTTGGCCGTCTGTCTGAGGGTGATAAGCGGTGCTTAGATTCAATTTGGTTCCCAATTCTTCCTGGAATGCTTCCCAGAGTTTGCTAGTAAACAGGGGATCTCTATCACTGACTATATTGAGCGGCACTCCATGTAGTTTAACTATTTCTTTGAAGTAGATCTGTGCTAGACTTTGAGCCGTTCTGTTGGATCGGACAGGTATGAAATGGGCAGTCTTCGTGAAGCGATCTACGATTACCCATATACTGTCGTTTCCTTTTCTAGTTCGAGGCAGGCCATCGATGAAGTCCATCGAGATTTGTTCCCACTTCCATCCTGGAATTTCTAAGGGTTGTAATAATCCAGCCAATTTCTGCTGATCACTCTTGACTAGTTGACAAGTGGGGCATCTGCTAACATATAACGAGATATCTCTTTTCAAAGCTCTCCACCAGAACGTGCGCTTAATATCGTTATACATTTTTCTCACCCCGGGATGGATACTTAATTTGGACTTGTGGCATTCATCAAGTATTTCTCTTCTGAGTTCAGGGAGGTTTGGGATGCAAATTCTGCCCTTTAATCTTAGAACTCCTTTGTCATTGAGTCGGAAACTTGTGGATTCACCTCCTTTGACTCTCTGACTGATTCTTTGAATAAATTCATCATCTTTCTGAAGGGTCGAGATCCTGTCTATTAATGAAGACGTGATGACAAAACTGGCGATGATTTCATTCTTTCTGCTGAGCGCATCGGCTACAACATTGGCTTTCCCTGGAGTGTATAGAATTTTAAAATCATATGCCGCAAGGAATTCTAACCAACGCTGTTGTCTCAAGTTTAGATCTTTCTGAGTGAATAGATATTTCAAGGATTGATGATCGGTGAACAGTTCGAACTTCTCGCCCAGTAAATAATGCCTCCAGATTCTTAAAGCGAACACGATAGCTAATAACTCAAGATCATGAGTTGCATAGTTTCTTTCATGCGGCTTCAGCTGACGGCTGGCATAAGCGACCACTTGGCCTTTTTGCATTAGTACTACGCCTAGCCCTCTAATAGAAGCATCTGTCCATACAGTCAAGTCTTGATTACCTTCTATTATTGTCAATACTGGAGCAGTTGTCAACTTCAGTTTTAGCTCCTGGAAAGCTTCTTCACATTCGGGAGTCCATTTGAATTTTTCATGCTTCTTTGTAAGCTTTGTCAATACACCAGATATCTTTGAAAAATCCTGAACGAATTTCCGATAGTAACTAGCCAATCCAAGGAAACTTCGAACTTCGGTGGGCGTAGTAGGTTGTTTCCAGTTCTGAATCGCTGAAATTTTGCTTGGATCTACAGCAATTCCTTCTTTTGATACGACATGGCCTAGGAATTTAACTTCATTCTACCAGAAGACACATTTAGAAAATTTAGCTTTCAATACATTTCTCCTTAGAATTTTCAACACTTGTTCTAAATGTTTTGCATGCTCATCTTCCGACTTGGAGTAGATTAAAATGTCATCAATGAAGACTAGAACAAATTTATTCAATACACCACGGAACACTCTGTTCATAAGATCGACGAAGTATGCTGGAGCGTTACACAAGCCGAACGGCATTACTAACCATTCGTAGAATAAATCGGGACCCCTGAAGGCTGTCAAAGGAACACAGTCTTCGGCTATACGTAATTGGTGGAAACCTGTAGCTAGGTCCATTCTGGAGAATACTGTTGCTCCATTTAATTGATCTAACAGATCGTCTATACGTGGCAAAGGATATTTGTTCTTCAGTGTCTGCTTATTGAGATCTCGGTAATCAACGCAAAGTCTTAGAGTACCGTCTGATTTCGGGACAAATACTACTGCTGCTCCCCATGCTGAAAAGCTCGGTCTGATCAGACCTTTCCAAAGCAATTCTTGGGTTTGACTACTTAACTCTTCTTTTTCTTTCGGGGCCATTCTTCTTATTGGGTGTACTACTGGTCGGGCGTTAGGAATTAGATCTATTCTAAATTCAATCTCTCTTTGCGGCGGTAAGTTTTCTACTTCTTCAAACACATCCGCATAGTTTTTAACGACCGGTATCTTTTCTAATGAAGGGGGAGTAACTTCTAAAGAAGACCAAAATTCTGTTCTATCTATTTCTGAACCGAGACATGGTATAGTGATATGCCCCGATTTTGTTTCAACTTTCACGATTCTTTCGGCACATCTAACTTCGGCCTTATATTTTGTCAACCAGTCCAGCCCCAGTATAATATCATATTCAGAAAGGTCCATAACAATCGAATCAAAAGGAAATCGGTATCGAGAAAAGGAAATAGGTACTTTACAATATATACCGAGGCTAACAGAACCCCCTATCGGGTTTTGAACTTTAATTGGTTCTTTAAGTTTTCTTCGTTTCAATTTAACTTGTGAACAATGTTACCAGAAATGAAGCTACGTGATGCACCAGTATCAAAAAGCACAGAAACAGGAATATTTTTAATGGTAAGGGTACCTCCCAAGACATCGGGTTTACCTGATCCATCGGTGGTAGCTGGCGGGGTATTCCCGTCATACACATGAGCCACTTGTGCATTCTGCTTCAGAGGACAGTTCCTGCTATAGTGCCCCTTCTTATGGCAGTTGTAGCATTCAGCTGAGTCATTTGCCTTTGGTTTCCTCGGAGCTTTGCATACATTAGAAAAATGACCTGGCTTCCCGCAGTTGTAGCAATTTCCTTTGGGGATCTTTCCAGGTTTCTGAGTAGCGGCTGCTGTAATGCTAGACTCCGGTTGATCTGTTGAAGCCTTGCGCTTATTCCCAGCTTGGCTTTTGGCGCGGTCTTGGCTAGCGTGCCTCTCATCCATATCTTCATAATTGCAAGCCATTTTTACTAATTCTGAAAAGGAGAGTTTGATGTTGCTCATAGCTCTGTCGTGATACTTGCGCTTTAGCCCAAATATGAATCTCTTGTTCTTTGCTTTGTTGGTCATAATAAGCTTTGGAGCATAGCGCGACAACTGGGTGAACTTATTAAGTTAATCTTGAATAGAGAGATCTCCTTGCTGGAGATTAGCAAACTGCTCTCGCATCCTCTCTAGAGCCTGTTCAGGTACAAACTTCTCATTGAACATAGTTTTGAATTGCTCCCAGGTTCTGACAGTACCTGCTGCATCCTCTGAGGTAATGGCATCCCACCACAGCTCTGCTTCCTCCTGTAGAAGCCAAATGCCAAGTCGTGCTTTGTTGTTGGTTCCCATACCCATGCCTTCAAAGATTTTCTCACAGGTCTTCAACCAAGCTATAGCCTCGGTCACTGTACCAGTGCCAGTAAAGGGTTTTTCCCCAAGGTTCCTGTACCTCTTCGCTACTTTGTCTAGCTCAAAGTCTTCGGGTGCTGGTGGCTGAACAATAGGGCCTTCCACAACTACGGGGATATTCCCCCGTCCTCCTGCTGCCTCTCCTCGGCCTCCACGGCCTCCTCTAGCTGCTGCTGCTCGTGTAGCCATCTAAGAGAATACTGTATAAGCAAGAAAAGAGTCAAGCCCACAGATTTATTAATTTTCATAAATGATAAAGCAGGGGAATACAAGGAAAGATAATGATGATGTACTGATAAAATTGTTTTGCTAATCTGCTTAGCTCATTCTAGGACATTGCTAATCCTATCTCTAATGAGCTACTCGCATTAGAACACTACTGATTCTATTCTGATGAGGTGTTTAATGTGTTAGATCCCGGAACTAAGGTTAACCAAAGCTCTGATACCAACTGTGACGATCCCAAAATCCGAGGGGCGGTATTAAGGATAATCATTGGAATATAACACATTAATCATCATAGCAGAGAACAGATAATAGCAGAAACAATAAATAGAATAATTTCACATGGATATGACAGCGGAATCACAACATGTAATGATATCAAAATAGCATAGCGTGGGATATAACTTAGTAAATAAAAAGGAAAGTGATCAGTCATCATCGCCAGAGGCGGAATACATACATGCAGTGAGACATAATAAGGGTATCAGTCTACATCGCCGAAGGCGGAATACATATACATATCATAAGAAGTACTGAAAGTAAATCAGTCTGCATCGCCCGTGGTGGAATCATAATATAAGTACAGTAATGGCAGAAAATGTCAAAGTCATCTCTGTGAAGTCAGCCTCGCCATGAGCCAAAAATGCACTCTATGCAGCAGTGCAGAGCCAAAAACAACCTGTCACCTGTGTACTAGGCCGTCCGTGTGAAAATAAGGGCACCCGCGTTTGCAAAGTGAAACAAACAACGAGTCAGTCATGGAGACTGGTATGAGGAATCTATTTAATAGTTAAACAACAGTAATAAGCAAATCATAGGACCACGCCACTTTCGCGGAACGGGTTTACTCCAGTGATTGCTAGTGCATTTAAAACAAAGTAAATTCTTTTAAAACAACGCAATGTTTTTTGAAAGAATGAAGCCATTATAAGACTCAGGTCCCATCATACAATGCAACGCAAGCCGGAGGATAGAGTTTTACCTTATAATAGCCAAATATGCTTGATACGTATAAAGCAAAATCAATTGATATTATTACTAGTGCATATATGTTTCAAAAATGAATAGCATCATAAATATCAATCATAGGCGGCATAGCTACCATCTACTATGTCACCATACTAGTTCTACAATCAAGTCCGTTATTTCGTATTGGAAATTGGATTTCCGTCATGAGTCGAGGCAAGGGGCAAGCTCCTCTCCGCTTCGAGACACTCTAGCAAATGCCTCGGGACTACACACTCTGGGCAACCCCTGGATCGGCTGGGCCGGTCCTCTCTTACGTTTGAGGATTGGCAATTCCTGAACACACGTTTCCCGATCCTTACAGACCTATAATCGAGGCGCCTCGCATTCCAACAACCACATAGGTGAAAAATAGATATATATGTCAGGGCTGGTAAGTCACTGACACCACCATAGCTAGAAAGAAACGTCGTGCTCTCCCAGCGGCCCGTTTCCCGTTTTTAACTCATACCGGGGTGTGAGGCTCGCGAATCTACGAAATACACAAAGCTAGGTCACGTAGACCGTGCTTTGATCATCATCCACAAGACTTTGCTTTGCAACAGAAGCCTTGATCACAGCATCTTGGCATGCCACATAGGCAGTCCACTCCATACGATTGATTTCCATCGATATATAACCTCTGAGCTCGTACGTCTCAGAGAAGGGCGTTTAAGCAAAAGAATAAATTCTCCGCCGCTAAACAGATATATATTTAACAGAGATCAATCAGTATAGAACAAAATCCAATGTCAGACAGACAGTCCATTTACAAGTCCGTCCTAGGTCTGAACGAAACCGGAGGCGTCAATTCCTCGCAAATCCGTACAATCAACACATACGTTCAGACGGCTACTACTTCCGTCACCTTCCGGTAGCTACTCCGGTCAGGAACCTCAGTAGCGCCCATCCAACCGATACGATGATCGTCGGTCTTGAATCGTCTTTGCATTTTCCAATTCGAATCGCTCGATAAATTATTTGAAATGAGGGTTAGCTCGGCCTTTTCAAATAATTCACGTCATTAGAATTTAAATCGATTCTTTTTATGGTTATATTATTCGACATCCATCTTTCAGTTCTTTAGTGTTATTTTCGCGTCAAACACATACAACCATCAAACATCAAACAATTCAAGCCCAATTGGTTTATTTGCAATCTATGTTGCTTATAATATTTTATAACGATTTTTCGCCATTTTTATTTATTTAAAAATGGCCATATTTAATTAAACGACGTTTCAGGTCGTGCCGTGGCACTGTTTTTCTCCTAATTTGTTTTACACATATCGGAAAATCTAACCGTTGGATTTCTACGAAGTCTATATTAGTGGGAAGATATTCCCAAAGCGAACCCAACGGTTCCAGTTTCATGAAAATCCGACGGTCGGATCTCCCACACTAGTCGTTTGAAGTTACGGTTTCAAAATTCGAACTGCAGCGTCGTTATTCGATTTAATTTAATTATATTTATATATAAAAATATAAACGATTCTGGCGCTGTTTTTCTTCAGATTTGAATTAAACATTCCGGACAATCCAACCTTTGGATTTTTACAGGGTTGGTGCCGTTGGAAAGATATTTCCAAGGCGAACCCAGCGGTTGCGGTTTCGGGAAAATCCGATGGTTGGATTTCTCGCACTAATCATTTCAAATTACGATTCCGAAACACGAACTGCACGGCCTCTATTCCTTTTTATTTTATTTATAATTATATATATATAAATATAGTTCATTCTATAATTTCAACTATAGTTCCTTCTATATTTTCAACTTCGTTTTCACTTCAAATATTTCACTAACGCCTTAATATTTCGAAAAATTTCGCCATAACCTCCTTTGTACGGGGAGGGGTTTGGAAATTTATTGGGCCGTGTTAGGTACCCAATAAATCCTAAAAAGCATTCACATATTTATAGTGATATATTTGTATTTACGGGGGAGCATGTATAGATAATCACTCCAGAGAATAAATTCTCGTCACCCCGTTTCCGTGTGGAAATAAATAGTCCATGTGTCGTATCTAATAACTAGAGCGACATGATTATTGTCAACTCCAGACCCGTGTGGGGTTTTTATTAATTTGGCAATTTATCGTTATAATTTATATAGTCCATATCAGTTATCAGTTCAACCTGTAGTATATAGTCATCGCCATACAAGCCTCTTGCTTGTATGGTAAATCTTCCACCTCGTCACACAAGATCCAATTGCTTATGTGGAATATGATGAAGTATGCCTATCGTCATGAAGTATGCCATGTAGTGTAGTTCAAAATTAATTGTTACTATCCTATGGCAATATTTATTATTTCACACAGAATAACCAGCACTCCGCGTCCAATGGCATTCACAGGAGTTGATATATAAATAAAATTGCGCAGCCAACTCATCAAGGTTTACCTATTTGTCGGGCACGCAAATAATTTCTTTACTCTACAGCTAATCCATTTTTCCTGTTTAACACATGTATATATATGCAGAACAAAGCTAATAATAATATTTCTAGCAAACTACTATTTATTTCAGCACGTGTGTATTTTTATCTAAGCGTATACATGATAAAATAAATATTTTTATCATCAAGAATATTTATTCGACACGTGTGTATTTTTAACTAAGCGTATACATGATAAAAGAAATATTTTTATCATCAAAAATATTTATTCGACACGTGTGTATTAACTCTTCATATTTACAATAAAGGTGTAGTTTTTATTGTCGATTCATTTTATTTTTAAAAGATGATAACATTCAACACATGAATTTCAACTCGACGAACAAATTGCAATTCAACACATGAATATTCTATATAGTTTGTATATATAAAAAAAAATGTGATTTTTATCGCAAAAGCTATTTGTTTAAATTCAAATAATATTCAACACATGAATTTCAACTCAACGAATGAATTGCAACTCAACACATGAATATTCGATATAGTTTGTATATATATAAAAATGTGATTTTTATCGCTAAAGCCATTTGTTTAAATTCAAATAATATTCAACACATGAATTTCAACTCAACGAATGAATTGCAATTCAACACATGAATTTCAACTCGACGAACAAATTGCAATTCAACACATGAATATTCTATATAGTTTGTATATATATATAAAAATGTGATTTTTATCGCTAAAGCCATTTGTTTAAATTCAAATAATATTCAACACATGAATTTCAACCCAACGAATGAATTGCAACTCAACACATGAATATTCTATATAGTTTGTATATGTATAAAAATGTGATTTTTATCGCTAAAGCCATTTGTTTAAATTCAAATAATATTCAACACATGAATTTCAACTCAACGAATGAATTGCAACTCAACACATGAATATTCGATATAGTTTGTATATATATATAAAAATGTGATTTTCATCGCTAAAGCTATTTGTTTAAATTCAGTTAATATTCAACACATGAATTTCAACTCAACACATGAATTGCAACTCAACACATGAATATTCTATATAGTTTGTATATATATATATAAAAATGTGATTTTTATCGCTAAAGCCATTTGTTTAAATTCAAATAATATTCAACACATGAATTTCAACTCAATGAATGAATTGCAACTCAACACATGAATATTCGATATAGTTTGTATATATATATAAAAATGTGATTTTTATCGCTAAAGCTATTTGTTTAAATTCAAATAATATTCAACACATGAATTTCAACTCAACACACGAATTGCAACTCAACACATAAATATTCAATATAGCATATGTAAATTTGTTTCAACGAATGAAAATTATTTTAACACATAAATATTTCAGAAAATTTCGGCAACATAACGGCAGGGTAGTTAAAACCGGGACCGTCCCTAGTACGGCTCCTCGCTCTACCTTAAAACCTCGCGGTTTTTGACAATGGGAATCATGCATCTAGTTCGCACGCAGGCGGCATGTTTTATTTTCAATTCCACAATCCTATTCTATTTTGTTTCAACCACAAGAGGGTATTTTTCAACCACAAAGGTATTTTTCAACCACAAAGGTATTTTTCAACCATAATATCAACCACAAACAATTATTCCCAACCATTCGTCATACCATATAATATCACGTCAATCACAAGCAATAAATATCGTCCATGGTCTGTGGACGAGGGGAGTATATATATATATATATATATAATATAATATAATATAATATAATAATTCACTTGCATTTCATCACAATTCAAAGCATATATGTTTCATTCAACGCTTGTATAATTTATACATCGCTAATATAACTTATATAACACATGTACATGAGGTATACAATGCGTATATAATTTACACTTCGCTTATATAATTTATACAACACGATTTCATTCACACAAATAGTTTAGATTCCTCACATTGGTTATTGCAGTGCTAAAAATCGTAGGAAGGTCAGAAAAATCCGCGGCTTCTTCTAGAATGTAGAGAGCCTCCTTGCGGTCACGGTGTCTCCTGTTTCATCGAATTTCGTTAAAGAACGAAAAAGATATTATTTTTCAAAGTTTTGCAACGCCTTATAGTGTAAAAACAGTTTAAAATTATATAACCCGTTAGTTTTCAAACCTGCTCAAATTTAGGTTTTGATTTTTCTCTCGATTCGTTGCTCTATAGGTTGATCAGACTGTCGGACGTCGTCGAGGGAGGGAAGAGCTTTCTGGCGGCACCAGTCTCCTCCAGTTCGACGTCGAGATGAACCCTGGGCGGCGGCTTAAACGTGCCGACTTTGGAGCGCCAGAACTCGATGGCGGCGCCTCTGATGGTGGCGAGACTGGGTCGGATGTGGAGAGGGGACTACGGTGGTCAGAAGCTTCAACAGGCGGAGGCGGCGAAATCGACTGAGGCGGCAGCGAAATTGACGAGAAGTTTCGAGCTCCCTGAGTCGTCCAGATCGCTGGCGGCTAGGGTTTCTTCGTAATTTTTTTTATAAAAGAAAAATTCCTATTGGCCCGAGCTTTATAGGAAGTTTTAAATAGTGTTTTCGCAAACGGACTCCTTTTTAAACCCAACGACTGTCGCCCCTAGCTAAATACCCCCATTCCGGACACAATGGGATATGTTTCGTTGGCCAATTCGACTGTTACAGTCAGTTATTTTTCAAATTAAAATATAATACATTCGATATTTAATTTAAACGTACATTTCAATTTGCCAGGGCCACAAACTGAATCGAAAAATTCCAGAAAAATAAATCTAGCTTTGTTTTGACGATACGGTCCTAACAAAACCAGTTTCGTCGAATTCTGAGCTCGTTTGAAAAACGGCCATTTTTGGTCGACCCATTTTAATAGAATTTGACCAATCACATTTTCTTTTGCCCCGCTCACATACTAGCTTCAAAAATTATGAAATTTGAAACTTAGCAATAATTTGACATCCCGGACCCAACAAAAGTGGTTTCGTCGAATTCCGAGGTCGTATGCAAAATATCAATTTTCAAGGGCTATATATGCTATATAGCGACCTTTCTGAAAATTCATTTGGCCATAACTTTTGATTTCCATTATGAAATTTCGATTTTTCGGATTCGTTAGAAAGGTATTGATAAAAAGATTTAAATATTTTCAGTTTCGTCAAAATCCGTTATATTTTCCACCCGGCACAGTCAGACAAAGTTTGTATTCAAAATTTCAAACTGCCATACCATACCCAATTCTATATTTTATTGAAATAGGCTATTTCAATTATTCAAATTTCTTGGTAATAACCTAATTTAAAAATTTTAAACTGGTTCACTTTTTCCGGGTTATTACAAACATACTGTTGATTGTACGGATATGCGAGGAATTGGTGCCTCCGGTTTCGTTCAGACCCAGAACAGACTTGTAAATGGACTGTGTGTCTGACATTGGATTTTGTTCTGTGTTGATTGATCTCTGTTAAATATATATCTGTTTGGCGGCGGAGAATTCATTCTCTTGCTTAACGCCCTTCTCTGAGACATACGAGCTCAGAGGTTATGTATTGACAGAAATCAGTCGCATGGAGTGGATTGCCTGTGTGGCACGCCTAAGTGGCATAAGATCAAGGCTTTTGTTGCAAAGCAAAGTCTTGTGGTTGATGATCAAAGCATGGTCTGTGTGACGTAGCTTTGTGTATAACGTGAATTCGCGAGCCTCACACCCCGGTATGAGTCAAAAACGGGAGAAGGACCCAAGGAGTGCACGACGTTTCTTTCTAGCTATGGTGGTGTCAGTGACCTCCCAGCCCTGACATTTATATCTACTTTTCACCTGTGTGGTTGTTGGAATACGAGGCGCCTCGATTATAGGTCTGTAAGGACCAGGAAACGTGTGTTCATGAATAACTAATCCTCAAAAGTAAGAGAGGACCGGCCTTGGAGGATCCAGGGGATTGCTGTGTGCGGTCCCGAGGCATTTGCTAGAGTGTCTCGAATCGGAGAGGAGCTTGCCCCTTGCCTCGACTCATGAAGGAATCCAATTTCCAATACGAAATATGCGGATGTGATTGTATTACTAGTATGGCGACATGATATATGGTACCCATGCCGTCTAGGATTGATATTTATGATTGAATTTGCTTTTGAAACATATATGCACTAGTAATAATATCAAACACTTTTGTTTTATTCGTATGAAGCATCTTTGGCCATTATAAGGGAAAACTCTATCCTCCGGCTTGCGTTGCATTGTGTGATGGGACCTGAGTCTTATAATGGCTTCATTTTATAAAAAGCATTGCGTTGATTTGATCGTTTACTTTATCTCATGCACTAGCACTCATTGGAGTAAACCCGTTCCGCGAAAGTGGCGTGGTCCTTTGATTTGCCTTATTATTGTTGTTTATAAGTTGAGTAGATTTCTCATACCAGTCCCATGACTGACTCGTAGTTTGTTTCACCTTGCAAACTCGGGTGCCCTCATTTTCACACGGGCAGCCTAGTTACAGGTTTCTGACGCACCTTTTGGCTCATGGCGAGGCTTGACTACACCGTGCTGACTTGGATTTTCTCCGCCATTATTGTATCTATATTATGATTCCGCCATTGGCGATGTAGACTGATCTTTATTTTAGTACCCTTTATGTATGATTCCGCCTCAGGCGATGGTGACTGACTATGTATCATTATGCACTAAGTTGTATCCTGTACTGTGCTTCTCTGATGTGATGATATCTATATGATTCCGCTGTCATATGTGTGTAAATTATTCTATCTTCTGTTTATGCTATTATCTGTGATCTGCTAATGATGATTAATGTGTTATATTCTAATGATTATCCTTAACACCGTGTCACGGGGTTTTGGGATCGTCACAGTAATACTTTTGGGTCCTTGTCATTTTTGGTGCAAATGTTTGTAATACTTTTGTTTGTAAATACACTTAGTTAACCGTGGTTATTTTGATATGCATGGATGTGATAAATTTATGTGTTATTTTTTTTCTTTTTGTTTAATCACTCTTATAATCCGTCCATCCCAAGTTAAATTCCTGGTTACGTCACTGGTACTACCTATACATATACATTGCTATTTGTGTACAACACATAGCTGCATGACTTGTACATGTATAAATGCTCTATCGTGTGTATATATATAACACGTTGTTTGTTGATATACATGATGGCTTGTAGTTTAATCAAACAAGCATTTGATCATCAACTTTGTACAGGTGACATTTATATAATATTAACATTAATGTGTATATTGATATGTAGAGTTGTATATACCAGTTTGAAAAGGGTATTATAAAATGTTGCTTCCTTGATCCATATGATGGGTTGAAGTATAGTGAAAAGATGCATCAGCCAATGACAAGTGTTCGTAATGTTAAATATAGTTCGAAGCAAGTGTGGCTTGTTTTAGATGCTTGTATTTGCATAATTGCATTTGGGCACCGAAATGGTTCTAATAGGAAATTTGTATCTTTATGAATGAATTTCTATTTGTTTCACTTACTGATGCATGAATCTTTGTATATATATGATATGTATTTGATTCATACCTGTCTTGTTTATAAGCTATGTGTATATATAGTTGAATGTCAGGACTTGTATAACATTGTATAGGATGCCTGGTACAAATTAATTGTAACGATAGGGATTTCGCTCGGACCCAATCGATCGCTAAATCGACCAAGACCGTTCAAAACCCGGATACGCTAACTCTGGGCATACAACACATTAGAACAAATAACAAAAGATTATTATAAACATCATAATAATGTTACATCAGAGTACAGAACATATCAGAGTATATTGAAATATAATACAGCGGAAGATTTATTTACAATTAATGTAATACAATGCACAGTGGAAAAAAATAAACTAGCACAACGGAAGACTATCAACGCTCTGGACACAACTTAAATCTTCAATCCTGAATCCTTCTCAACAAATAAATATCTGCAAAACAAACCACTCGACTGCCCATGTGGAAAATGGGGGCACCCGAGTTTGCAAAGGAAAAGCAAACTACGGGTTAGTCATGGGACTGGTGTGAGAAACTCTACAGTTAAAATTAACGTATTTAATCATAAGACAAAACACAGGACCACGCCTCTAACACGGAACGGGTTTACCCCCATGAATGCCAGTGTATAAACAACAATCAGCAACATAGATATGGATCTACTACGCATCAGTCAACATGCAATATCCCAATCTACCCGTTTAGATTAATCATCACACTTAGATTTTCCAAATCTAATTCAATTTACAGAAATTATTCCTTTGGATTTTATTTCCCGGTTTCTATTTCAAATCATTTGAAATACGTATCTAACTTTTATATCATAGTAGATTTCACAATGGGATCTCAAACCAAATCGTTTGGAAATATGAATTCCAAGACATAACAATGCATACAAACAAGTATGCCACCAAATATCGGGAATCTTCCCTCAGACAAGGCAGTAAGCGCCGTATATATATATGTATGTATGTATGTATGTATGTATGTGTGTGTGTGCACCTCCACGCATGGAGCAGGCTACACTGCTGACCACTCACCCTAAGGCACTGGATCCAGCCCGTACTTTTAGTCATCCAGGTCACCCGATCTCTAGCCACATACTTGCTAAATCATTTTATATCCCGATGTAGGAAAAATCATTTCACAACATAATAACCCAAGTACTTTCCAAAATATAGTACTTTACATTAGCAATTCACACATATGATCAGTCACTATTAGTCACATAACCTTTGAGCTCGTACATCTCAAAAAAGGATGTTAAGCAAGATAATAAATTCTCTGCCACCAAACAGATACATCATTAATAGCAACTAATCGAATATGTGATGAACTACAATGTAAAATCATAATACATTTCCAAATCATTTTGAAATCATCGGGGTTTAGCCGTCGAAATCCTTTCTGTTTTATAAAACATTTTATAAAACATTCTCTATCCAAAATCGGCAATACATTTCTTTTCACTTAAGAAAAATATCATTTCATGATCATTTATTAGATTTAAATGAATACAACAACATCGTTGCACATCTCATTGTCAAATCGTGAAGTGTTTAATAAGATGTTAGCATACCAGTATTTCTACCCAACCCAATGGTAAATATAAAAGCATATCTTGCTCATAAACTGGTCGAGCACAATCCAAACAATCAATATCAATAAGCAAGAGTATTTGGTTCAATCATATTTCATGTTTTGGTAATTTAATTACCACCTATACATTCACAATCTAATTAAAGATTTATTCAAACTCCACTTGGCTTCAATCTCTAAAATCATTTCTTATTGATTGTTCAACTTTCTGGAAATTAATCCTGCTTTTACTCAAGTTAAAGAACTAGTGTCATTTAAGCATAGTTCACGGCAAACCCAAAATCCAATTTGATATTGAATACAAGGCTCTAAATAGAAAATATATCGATTTATATTCAATATCAAATTCTGAAATCGACAAATATCAAATTGGGAATAATGATATATATATCTTCCAAATTTCTCCACAATATCCGTATAATCACGGAATCCAATATCGAAATATTCCGGGGATAATTTCGATTCAAATCCATTCCAATTCATACACTGAAAAATTCTGGTTATTTAAAACCATTTCAATCCAATTTATTTATATAAAAATGTTGGATTATTATTTCTAGTGAATAACTAGTTCATTTCGATAAAAATATATTTTTATCTTTTCAAAATTGGAATTTTTCATCCAAATTCTTTCCAAATCATTTATTATGATTTTGCACAAATTTTCCATATTTTTAACAATTTTATTAAGGCCCGTACAATCGGTTTCCAATAATGGCCATCGAACTGCATCCATAACGACCTTTTCCAAATTTGATTTGGACATAATTCCAAATCCAACCGTTAGATTTTAATTCTCTTATATTCGTTGGAAAGCTCTTTTCGATATGAACCCAATAGTTTTGGTTTTAGGAGAATCCGACAGTCGGATCTCCCGTAATGTCAATTCGAAGTCAATGGTCGAAATTTGCGAAGTGTCGCGGCGCGACGCGTTCTAATCAGGCCATTAAATATATAATATATATATATATATTATATATTTCATCAATTTCCATTTATAACATATTTTACAAATCGTTTTAAATTCATTTCAAAAACGATTTCAACTTTCATTTCAATTTTTAATCAAAATCGAATATTCTATTACATGAAAATTTTATACATCTCATATATATGTTAAAAATAATATTTTTAACAAACCAATATTTATTTCGTTCACACTTCGTATTTTTTTTCACATTTCATATATATATATTATTTCCATTTCATATATATATATATTATTTTCATTTCTTATATATATATTATTTCCATTTCTTATATATATACAATTTTCACTTTTCATATATATATATATATATGTATGTATATAATTCATTTCATATATATTTTTTCAACTTCTTATATATATATAAAATTCATTTCATATATATATATATATATATTTTCATTTCATAAATATATATATTCATGTTTCATATATGTATATTTTCTTTTCATATATATATTATTCACATTCCACATATATATATATATATTCTTTTCATATATATATATATATATATATATTACTCACATTCCATATATATATATATATTCTTTTCATATATAAGTTACTCACATTCCATATATATATATATATTCTTTTCATATATATATTATTCACATTCCATATATGTGACGACCCCAAACCCCCATTCCACGGTGGCAAGGGTAATCTTTGGAATATAACACATAAACAAATAACAACAGAATAGAAATATATAATTACACCAGATAATTTACAACATAATACACTGGATAAACATATTCATCAGAGTCACACAGTATAACAGGATCATACTTAGTACAACATTACAGTTTCAGCTTTATATAAAATGTCTACAGCGGAATCAAACATAATATACATAACAGGAGCTGAACTACATAAAAGAAGTGATAGAACCCATCTTCAGCTCCATAGCTATCCAGATAGAGTCTGCTAAAACCTGAATACAAGGCTGCCCGTGTAGAAAATAGGGCACCCAAGTTTGCAAGTGAAACAAACTACGAGTCAGTCATGGGACTGGTATGAGAAATCTACTTAACTTATTTTATAATAAGGCCAATCACAGAACCACGCCGCTAACGCAGAAAGGGTTTACTCCATTGGATTGCTAGTGCTAAAACAAGTAAATCATTTAAACATCACAATGCTTTTTATAAAAATGAAGCCATTATAAGACTCAGGTCCCATCACACAATGCAACGCAAG
Organism: Allium sativum; assembly: GCA_030737875.1. Taxonomy (NCBI): domain Eukaryota; kingdom Viridiplantae; phylum Streptophyta; class Magnoliopsida; order Asparagales; family Amaryllidaceae; genus Allium; species Allium sativum. The sequence continues at coordinate 527,687,492 of CM060909.1, read as the reverse complement.
CCGGAGGATAGAGTTTTACCTTATAATGGCCAAAATATGCTTGAAACGAATAAAAAAAGCATTTGATATTATTACTAGTGTTTATACGTTTCAAAAACAATTTCAATCATAAGTATCAATCATAGATGACATGGGCACCATATATCATGTCGCCATATATAGGTTTACAATCAAAACCACACGATGTCATATTTGGAAATTGGGTTTCCGTCATGAACCAAGGCAAGGGATCATCCTTACCGCTTCGAGACTCTCTAGCCCGAGCCTCAGGGTCAGACCGCATCGACCCTTGGATCGTCAGGGCCGGTCCACACGGAGTGGATTAAAATGCCTGAACACTGCGTTTCCCCGCCCTATGGGGTGTAAAATGGTCATATCCCGACCAAACTATCGGCCCTGGAACGACCGATATAACCGAGGCGCCTCGCTATCCATTATCCACATAAGTAAAACATCCGGGCGTGTAAAACCCAGGCACCACACTTAGCTAGAAGGAAACGCAGGTCCTCCCTGAGGTCCTCTCCCGTTTCTGGTTCATACCGGGGTGTGAGGCTCACGAATTAAGGCCATACACAAAGCTATGCTATTTAAAGCCGGGCTTTGATCATTAACCACAAGGCCCTGCTTTTCAACAAAAGCCTCGACCACTGCATCTCAGCATGCCACATAGGCAATTCACACCATGCAACTGACGTATATCAATCACACAAATGAAATCCAATGTTGGACACACAGTCCATTTACAAGTCCGTTCTGGGTCTGAACGAAACTGAAGGCACCTTATTCCTCGTCCCATATGTCCAATACAGGAGAGAGGTCCTCGTACATCTGGTCGATCTCCAAGTACGTCTGGACGACCACCATTTATTACCTTGTCTTGGGATGCCTCCCAATCAAGACATCAGCAATCATCCAAACGATGTGAAGACCTCCGGTCTTCAACCACCGTCTCCATCGTCGATTTCTAATTGTCAACCAATTATTTGAAATGAGATTTAACTCGGCCTTTTCAAATAATTCACGTATATTTAGAATTCAAATCAATTCATTTCCATGGTTAAATTATTTGACATCCATAATTCAGTTCATTAATGTAATTTTCATGTCAATCACATTCAACCATCAAATATCCAATAAACCGAGTAAATTCAGTTTATTTCCATTCCATATCGTTTATAATATATTATAACGATTTATCGCTATTTTTATTTATTTAAAAATAGCTCATTTATTCAAACGACGCTTCAGGCCATAATGCGACCGTGGCGCTGTTTTCCTTCAAATTTGATTTACACATATCTGAAAATCTAACCATTAGATCTTTACAAATTTTCTATCATTGGAAAGATCTTTTCAAAGCGGACCCAACGGTTCCAGTTTTGGGAAAATCCGACGGTCGGATCTCCTGGTACAACCGTCTAAAGTTACGATTTCAAAATACGAACTGCAGCATCGTTATTCGTTTTATTTGAATTATATTGATATATTTATATAAATATAATCCATTCCGGCGCTGTTTTCATTCAGATTTGAATTAAACATTTCACACAATCTAACCGTTGGATCTTTACAAATTTGGTATCATTGGAAAGATATTTTCAAAGCGGACCCAAGGGTTTCGGTTTCGGGAAAATTCGATGGTCGGATCTCCCGTAATAATCGTTTAAAAACACGATTTCAAAATACGAACTGCAATGTCGTTATTCATTTTATTTTAATTATATATATAAATATAATCCGTTCTTCTATTTCCAAACCATTTTCATTTCATATATGTGGTAAAAATAATATTTTTACCTAACAAATATTTATTTCAACACATGACTATTTTTAACACTTCATATGTATAATAAAATTGTGTTTTTTATTGTTAAAACAATTTGTTTAAAACATTTATATTTTTATATACTTCATATACATGATAAAAATGTGATTTTTATCTTTCAAACAATTCATTCGTCATATGGATATTTCTCTAAAACATGAATATATTTCAACACATGAATATAAATCAAACATATGAATATTTCAGAAAATTTAGGCAGCATAACGGCAGGGGGTTTAAAACCAGCACCGTCCCGAGTACGGCTCCTCGCACTACCTTATGCCTCGCGACATTCCCTAAAGGGCTTATCCTTATAATCTAAATATTTTGATTCATTTTCATATCCCAAAGGATTTTTCCACAAACAATTCCCATTTTGTTTCAACCACAAACAATCATTATCAACCATTCGCATTTATTAACCAAATTTCACGTCAACCAAAATCCAAACAATCACAACCAATATATATCGTCCATGGTATGTGGACGAGGGGAGTGTGTATATATATATATATATATATATAAATATTTCACTTTCATTTCAATTTCATTTCAATTTCATTTCAACTCCATTCAACGCACATATGATTTTTACAACGTATATATAACTTATACATCACATATATAATTTATACAACGCTTATACATGAGGTGTACAACGCTTATATAACTTATACATCGATTATATAATTTATACATCGCCATTCCATATCGGTTTGAATTTAGAAATCTCACATTGGGTTCCACTCCTCCAAAAATTGTAGGAAGCTCCAAAAATTCTCCGGTCTCTTCTAGAATGTAGAAGACGTCCACATGAGTCCAATGTCTATTGTTTCACTGGATTTTGACCACGTAGCAAAAAGATACGATTTTTATAAATTTGCAACATTTTTATTTTTCGAAATCAGTTTAAATAAACCAAAGCCGTACCTTTCAGCAAATGGTTCCAAACTAGGTTTGGATTTTTCGTGTAAACGGTGAAAGCGATGGGATGATCGGCCTTCGCAGCGACGAAGAGGGAGGAGAGGCACGCTGGCCCCCGGGGTGGGGTCCACTTCTTTGCACCAGGGGAGAAGCAGCGGCGGTTCAAAGGTTGGCACTTCGGGGAGGTGAATCTTGAAAAATACTTGACGACATAGGGTGTGGTGGCTATGGATTCGAAGCTCATGAGGAAATCTTCAAAAACCTTAACTGGAGCTAGCGATTTTGATGAGTGGATTGAGAGTTCTTGAAGAGGGAAGGCTCAAGGCCCTTTCCGTCGTTCGCTGCGAGATATAGGGGAAGAAAAGCGGGGAGAGAGAAAGTAAACAGGTTAATTTGATTGGCCCATTATTTATTTAATTTATTTTTAATTCTTCTATTTCCAAAAATACCCCTCAACCCATACGAACGCCAATTGAAACCCAACGACTGTTGTTCCTAGTCATATACCCCCATCTCGAACATAGTGGAATAAGTTTTGTAAGCCCATTCGACTATTTCAGTCGGTTTTTCTTCAAATTAAAATATAAAACATTCAAATATGGATTTGAACGTACATTTCAATTTGCGGGGGCCACATACTGATTCTAAAAATTCAAGAAAAATAAATCTGGCTATGTTTGGATTGTATGGTCCCAACAAAACTAGTTTTGTAGAATTTGGAGATCGTTTGAAAAATGGCCATTTTCTGGTCGATCCAAATTGACTGAAATTAACCAAACACATTTTCCTTTGCCACGCTCACATATTAACTCCAAAAATTATGGAATTTGGAATCTAGCAATTATTTGACATTCTGGATCTAACAAAAGTGGTTTCGTCGAGAACGAAGGTCGTTTGCAAAATGTCTATTTTTATGGGCTATATTTATTCCATAGCAACCTTTCTGAAAATTCATTTAGCCATAACTTTTGATTCCCTCTATGAAGTTTCGATTTTTCAGATTAATTAGAAAGATATTCTTAAACAGATTTAAATATTTTTTGTTTCACTAAAATCTGATTTATTTTGCATCATGTACAGTCAGTCAAAGTTTGAATTCAAAATTTTAAACTACCGCGCCATTTCAGGCCTTGTTTTATTATTAAAATTAATATATTCTATATAACTTCGCTCCAAAAAAAATATCCATTCTAATTCTATTCAAAACAATTTTTGGTCGTTATTATTTTAAATACTCTAAATTCATTAAAATAGCCAAATTAAATTTTTTAAATTGGTTCAGATTTTCCAGGTTGTTACAATCTCCCCCACTTAAAATCTTTTCGTCCCCGAAAAGGAATGAGGCTGAAAGTTGTTTAACTAACCAACTCAACTTTCATTCTGGCTTCCATTCTTCAACTTTTCAGCTTCTAAGAATTTCCTAATTCTTCAAAAATTTGGCTAACACCCTAAATTTTCGAAAAATTTCGCCATAATCTCCTTTGTACGGGGAGGGGTTTGGAAATTTATTGGGCCGTATTAGGTACCCAATAAATCCTAAAAAGCATACACATATTTATAGTGATATATTCTGATGTCCACAGGGGAGTGTGAATTCTCGTCACCCTATAAATGGTTTTTGTGCCTTAATGACCAGAGATGCGTGTTTATTGTCATCTCCAGACTCGTGTGGTTTTTTTTTATTAATCTGGCAATTTACCGTTATATTTTATATAGTCCATGTTAGTCTTCGGTTCAACCTGTAATATAGTCATTGCCATACAAGCCTCTCGCTCGAATGGTAAATCTTCAACCTCGTCACATAAGCTCCAAATGCTTATGTGGTATATGATAAAGTATGTTATATTCAAGTAGTATGCCATGTGTGTAGTTCAAAATTAATTGTTACTATCCTATGGCGACGTTTATTATTTCACACAGAACAACTAGCACTCCGCGTCCAGTGGCATTCACGGGAGTTGATATAATAATAAAATTGCGCATCCAACTCATTAAGGTTTACTTATTTGTCGGGCATGCAAATAAATTCTTTACTCAACAAAAAATCCATTTACTTGTTCAAACATATATAATATACATGCATGTATTTCAGTCAATTTTCAAATCGGTTCAGTATTTAATTCAATTTGCATAAATTTACCTTTCATCCTCATGTTGGTTTTATTATTCCAATGTTATTAATTAAACTAACAATCACACAACACAACTAGCAATCAATTTATTGGTTAACTTTTTCAAAAATACACTAATTAATTCATATACTCTTTTAAAATCATTCAGACTATATAATTTAAAATTTTACATCCATGAAAAGGAAACAACAACCAAGTAGAGAATATTACGGAAATGCAAAATATGGTAAATGTACCTTGCACCAAAGTTAATCAAAGATACCCACTCTGCAATTGGGATAGGCTTGCTTAATGCTCTCCTCAGTTTCCTAAGTACAGTCTCGCGGATCTCCACTCCATTGCACTTTGACTAAGTGAACCTTCTTGTTCCTCAGCTCTTTAGTTTCTTTGCCAATAATCTTTATCGGCTCTCTTCTAATAACTAATTCTGGAGTAATTTCCAAATCTTGTTGCGCGGCTTCTTCCATGACCAAGTCTGGATCATGCACATTCTTTCGAAGTTGAGATACGTGAAACACATCATGTACTCCAGGCAACCAATCAGGCAATTGAACCTTATAAGCAAGAGTTCCAATCCGTTCGAGCACAAGAAATGGACCAATAAATCTAGGCGCCAACTTCCCTGTTTTAACAAATCGGACTACTCCTCTCATTGGAGGAACCCTCAAATACACATAGTCACCAACAGAAAAAGACAAATCTCTTCTTCTCGAATCTGCATAGCTCTTCTGTCGGCTTTGAGCGACTAGTAATTGTTTCTTAATGAAATCGACTTTATCCGCAGCTTCGCGAATCATATCTGGTCCCAATACAAGTCTATTGCCAAGTTCTACCCAATAAGCAGGAGATCTGCATGGTCTACCATACAATGCTTCAAATGGTGACATTTCCAGGCTCGCTTGGTAACTGTTGTTGTATGAAAACTTAGACAAATGCAAGTGGTTTTCCCACGATCCGCCAAAATCAATAACATAAGCCCGTAGTAAATCTTCAAGAATACGGTTCACCCGCTCAGTTTGGCCATCTTCTAGAGGATGATAAGCGGTGCTCAAGTTCAGTTTTGTTCCCATTTATGCTTGGAATGCTTCCCAGAATTTGCTAGCAAAAATCGGGTCATTATCACTAACGTTACTCATGGGAACTCCATGTAGTTTAACAATTTCTTTAAAATAAATCTGCGCCAGACTCTGAGCGGTTCTATTTGATCTGACAGGTATAAAATGGGCGGTCTTCGTGAAACGATCAACGATCACCGAAATACTTTCATTTCCTCTCCTGGTTCTGGGCAAACCATCTATAAAATCCATAGAAATCTGTTCCCACTTCCAACCTGGAATTTCCAATGGTTGCAACAATCCAACGAGTTTCTGTTGATCGCTTTTGACTTGTTGACAAGTAGAACGCCGGCTAACGTACTAGAAAATGTCTCTTTTCATAGATCTCCACCAGAAAGTGCATTTGATATCATTATACATTTTACTCACTCCAAGATGGATACTAAGTCTGGATCTGTGACATTCATCCAACACTTCTTTTCGGAGCTCAGAAATGTTTGGAACACAAATTCAGCCTTTTAACCTCAGAATCCCATCATTATAAATCTGAAAACTCGAGGCCTCGCCTTTCTGAATTCTCTCTTTGATCTTCTGAATGAAGTGATCATCCTTCTGAAGAGAAGATATGTTATCAATCAATGAAGGCGTGATTATAAGATTGGCGATGATTACATTCTTTCTACTGAGCGCATCAGCCACAACATTGACTTTCCCCGGAGTATACAAAATATCCAGATCATATGCCACGAGAAATTCTTGCCAACGCTGCTGCCTCATATTCAGATCTTTCTGGGTGAATAAATACTTCAATGATTGTTGATCAGTATATAATTCAAATTTCTCACCCAATAGATAATGCCTTCAGATTTTCATAGCAAACACGATGGCTAACAATTCAAGATCGTATCTCACATAATTCTTCTCATGCGGCTTCAACTGACGGCTTGCATAAGCGACTACTTAGCCTCTTTGCATTAATACTGCACCAAGACCTTCTTTAGAAGCATCTGTCCAGACTTTCAAGTCTTGATTGCCATCAATAATTGTTAACACTGGAGCAGTTGTCAATCTTAACTTCAGCTCTTGGAAAGCTGTCTCACATTCGGGAGCCCAATTGAACCTTGAATGTTTCTTAGTAAGCTTCATTAAGGAACTAGATATCTTTTAAAAATCTTTAACGAACTTCTGATAATAACTAGCCAACCCCAGAAAACTTCAGACTTCTATGGGAGTAGTTGGCTGCTTCCAATCTTGAATAGCTGTGATCTTACCGGGATCCACAGAAATTCCTTCTTTTTATACAACATGGCCAAGAAACTTGACTTCTTCTTGCCATGATATACATTTAGAAAATTTTGCCTTTAAAACACTCTTTCTCAGAATCTCTAATACTTGTTCCAAATGTTTTGCATGCTCGCTCTCTGACTTAGAGAATATCAATATGTCGTCAATGAAAACCAGTATGAATTTATTCAATACTTCTCTGAATACTCTGTTCATTAGATCGACAAAATAAGCTAGAGCGTTACATAAGCCGAACGGCATTACTAACCACTCGTAGAATAAATCTGGACCTCTGAATGTTGTCATAGGAACACATTCTTCGGCAAATACGAAGCTGATGGAAACCTGTTGCTAGGTCCATTCGTGAAAATACTTGTGCGCTATTCAATCGATCCAACAAATCATCAATTCACGGCAATGAATATTTATTCTTTAATGTCTGTTTATTCAAGTCACGATAATCCACACATAGTCTAAGAGTACCGTCTGACTTTGGGACGAATACCACTGCCGCTCTCTAATCAGAGAAATTAGGCCTGATTAGACCCTTCCATACAAGCTGTCGAGTTTGATTGTCTAACTCTTCTTTTTCCTTCAAGCTCATTCTTCGAATAGCGTGAACTACCGGCCTTGCATTCAGAATTAAAGAAATTTTGAAATAAATTTCCCCATGCGGAGGTAAGCTAACAACTTCTTCAAACACATCCGCATAATTCTTGACGACCGGGATATTTTCTATGTTGATCGGAATATTCTCCGTAATGACAGGAACAGGTTCTAATTGAGCAGGAGAAACATCCAGAGCTTCCCAAAAGTCTTTCCTATCTGAATTCGGACCTTCACATGGAATGGTTATATAGTCTCCTGATTTAATCTTCGCCTTAACGACTCTGTCTGCGCATTTAACCTCAGCTTCATATTTGGTTAACCAATTCAATCCCAAAATAAGATCAAATCATGTAAAATTCATGACGATCTAGATGGTAGGGAACCGATAATGGGAAAAAGAGATAGGTACCCCACAAATCCAACTAAGATTGAGGGAATCCCGAACCGGATTATGGACAATCATGGGTGCTGTGAGCTTTTTCACTTTCAAATCCAATTTCTCAACTGCATTACTTGCAATAAAGCTTCGTGACGCGCCTATATCAAACAGTACTTTAACTGGAATGTCTTTGACATTAAGCGTGCGTTCTAAAAAATCTGGCCTCGCCTGACTGGCTGAGGATGCAGGAACCTCTGCCACTTCATTTACATGTACTATTCCAGATTTCTTTGATAACTGGCAATTCTTTGCAATATGACCAGCCTGGTGGCACTTATAACTTCCCCTATTCTCTAGAAACTTGTTCTTGGATTCAAATTTATCCTTCTTTCGTTTGTTCCCAGATTTGCAATTTAACGCCAAATGTCCTTGCCTATTACCGGTCGAGCATATGGTAGTTGTTATTGATTTTTCCTCAGATTTAACCTTTTTCCTATTGACTCTAGGCTTCCTTATGACCCCAGACGTCGTACTTGCCTCTTGGGTATCAGTTTCAAATTTCCTTTTGTTGCTAGAACTGACTTCCTCTTCATCGCCCAAAAGACCTTGCTTATCCAGATCTTCATACTGGTAAGCCATATATATCATTTCAGAAAAAGGAAGTTGCACATGTGCAGTTACACTACTTTGGTACTTTCTTTGGATCCCGTTAATAAACATCAGATTTTTCCCTTAAAATTTTTGAATTAGATGCGGGGTAAAACGAGAAAGTTCATTGAATTTCTTAAGATATTCCTGAATGGTCATATCTCCTTGTATCAGATAGTAGAATTCATCACTTAACCGCTCAGTTGCTTCTGGAGGAGTAAATATTTCTTTGAAGTTTTCTTTAAATCTATCCCAGGTAATATTACCTTCTGGATTACCTTTAATAACGGTTTCCCACCAGATTAAAGCTTTGTCTTTGAGTGCCCAAGATGCCAGTAACCTTTTCTGATCATCTCTCAGCTTTGAACCCTAAAAAAATTTCTCAACGGAGCACATCCATGCTTGTATTTGAATAATGGATTCATTGCCTGAGAATGGTACTTCACCCAAATTTCGATACTTCTTTAATAGAACTTCAATGTTTGGTTCTGACCTACTTCTTCCACTCATTTTCTATGTCTGCAAATAGCAGACAAAGTGTTAGGCCAACAGAAAAGGTATTTTAAAGCATAGAGACATATACTTGAATGTAAATGTGTTTATTGGGGTGTATTTCATTCTGCTACACTCATTCTAGGATATTATTGATCCTATCTGAAATGAGTAACCCGTCTTAGAACACTACTGATTCTATTTCTGACGAGTTCGTTAATATGTTATGTTCCAGAACTAAGCTTAACCAAAGCTCTAATACCACGTGTGACGACCCCAAACCCCCGTTCCACGGTGGCGAGGGTAATCTTTGGAATATAACACATAAACAAATAACATCAGAACATAAATATATAATTACACCAGATAATTTACAACAGAATACACTGGATAAACATAATCATCAGAGTCACACAGTATAATAGGATCATACTTAGTACAACAATACAGTTTCAGCTTTATATAAAATATGTACAGCGGAATCAAACATAATATACATAACAGGAGCTGAACTACATAAAAGAAGTGATAAAACCCATCTTCAGCTCCATAGCTATCCAGATAGAGCCTGCTAAAACCTAAATACAAGGCTGCCCATGTAGAAAATAGGGCACCCGAGTTTGCAAGTGAAACAAACTACGAGTCAGTCATGGGACTGGTATGAGAAATCTACTTAACTTATTTTACAATAAGGCCAATCACAGGATCACGCCGCTAAAGCAGAACGGGTTTACTCCATTGGATTTCCAGTGATAAAACAAGTAAATTAAACATCGCAATGCTTTTTATAAAAATGAAGCCATTATAAGACTCAGGTCCCATCACACGATGCAATGCAAGCCAGAGGATAGAATTTTACCTTATAATGGCAAAATATGCTTGATACGAATAAAACAAAAGCATTTGATATTTTTACTAGTGTTTATATGTTTCAAAAACAATTTCAATCATATGTATCAATCATAGACGGCATGGGTACCATATATCATGTCGCCATATATAGGTTTACAATCAGAACCGCACGATGTTGTATTTGGAAATTGGGTTTCCGTCATGAACCAAGGAAAGGGATTGTCCTTACCGCTTCGAGACTCTCTAGCCCGAGCCTCAGGGTCAGACCGCATCGACCCTTGGATCGTCAGGGCCGGTCCACACGGAGTGGATTAAAATGCCTGAACACTGCGTTTCCCCGCCCTATGGGGTGTAAAATGGTCATATCCCGACCAAACTATCGGCCCTGGAACGACCGATATAACCGAGGCGCCTCGCTATCCATCATCCACATAAGTAAAACATCCGGGCGTGTAAAACCCAGGCACCACACTTAGCTAGAAGGAAACGCAGGTCCTCCCTGAGGTCCTCTCCCGTTTCTGGTTCATACCGGGGTGTGAGGCTCACGAATTAAGGCCATACACAAAGCTATGCTATTTAAAGCCGGGCTTTGATCATTAACCACAAGGCCCTGCTTTTCAACAAAAGCCTCGACCACTGCATCTCAGCATGCCACATAGGCAATTCACACCATGCAACTGACGTATATCAATCACACAAATGAAATCCAATGTTGGACACACAGTCCATTTACAAGTCCGTTCTGGGTCTGAACGAAACTGAAGGCACCTTATTCCTCGTCCCATATGTCCAATACAGGAGAGAGGTCCTCGTACATCTGGTCGATCTCCAAGTACGTCTGGACGACCACCATTTATTACCTTGTCTTGGGATGCCTCCCAATCAAGACATCAGCAATCATCCAAACGATGTGAAGACCTCCGGTCTTCAACCACCGTCTCCATCGTCGATTTCTAATTGTCAACCAATTATTTGAAATGAGATTTAACTCGGCCTTTTCAAATAATTCACGTATATTTAGAATTCAAATCAATTCATTTCCATGGTTAAATTATTTGACATCCATAATTCAGTTCATTAATGTAATTTTCATGTCAAACAAATTCAACCATCAAATATCCAATAAACCGAGTAAGTTCAGTTTATTTCCATTCCATATCGTTTATAATTTTTATAATGATTTATCACTATTTTTATTTATTTAAAAATAGCTCATTTATTCAAACGACGCTTCAGGCCATAACACGGCCGTGGCGTTGTTTTCCTTCAGATTTAATTTACACATATCAGAAAATCTAACCTTTGGATCTTTACAAATTTTCTATCATTGGAAAGCTCTTTTCAAAGCGGACCCAACGGTTCTAGTTTTGGGAAAATCCGACGGTCGGATCTCCCGGTACAATCGTCTAAAGTTACGATTTCAAAATACGAACTACAGCGTCGTTATTTGTTTAATTTTAATTATATATATATATATAGATATATATAAATATAATCCATTCTGGTGTTGTTTTCATTCAGATTTGAATTAAACATTTCACATAATCTAACTGTTGGATCTTTACAAATTTGGTATCGTTGGAAAGATATTTTCAAAGAGGACCCAAGGGTTTCGATTTCGGGAAAATTCAATGGTCGGATCTCCTGTAATAATCGTTTAAAATCACGATTTCAAAATACGAACTGCAGCGTCATTATTCGTTTTATTTTAATATATATATATATAAATATAAATATAATCCGTTCTTCCATTTCCAAACCATTTTCATTTCATATATGTGGTAAAAATAATATTTTTACCCAACAAATATTTATTTCAACACATGACTATTTTTAACACTTCGTATATATAGTAAAAATGTGATTTTTATTGTTAAAACAATTTATTTAAAACATGAATATTTTTATATACTTCATATACATGATAAAAATGTGATTGTATCTTTCAAACAATTCATTCGTCATATGGTATTTTTCCAACACATGAATATATTTCAACACATGAATATAAATCAAACACATGAATATTTCAGAAAATTTCGGCAGCATAATGGCAAGGGGTTCAAAACCGACACCGTCCCGAGTACGACTCCTCGCACTACCTTACGCCTCGCGACATTCCCTAATGGGATTATCCTTATAATCTAAATATTTCGATTCATTTTCATATCCCAATGGATTTTTCCACAAACAATTCCCATTTTGTTTCAACCACAAACAATCATTATCAACCATTCGCATTTATCAACCAAATTTCACGTTAACCAAAATCCAAACAATCACGACCAATATATATCGTCCATGGGGGGAGTATATATATAAATATATTTCACTTTCATTTCAATTTCATTTCAACTCCATTCAACGCACATATGATTTTTTTTTGAGAAAATACGCACATATGATTTTTACAACGTATATATAACTTATACTTCGCACATATAATTTGTATATCGCTTATACATAAGGTGTACAACGCTTATATAACTTATAAATCGATTATATAATTTATACATTGCCATTCCATATCATCTTGAATTTAGAAATCTCATATTGGGTTCCACTCCTCCAAAAATTGTAGGAAGCTCCAAAAATTCTCCGGTCTCTTCTAGAATGTAGAAGACGTCCACACGAGTCCAATATCTCTTTTTTCACTGGATTTCGACCACATAGCAAAATAAAATATGATTTTTATAAGTTTGCAACGCTTTTATTTGTCGAAATCAGTTTAAATAAACCAAAGTTGTACCTTTCAGCAAATGGTTCCAAACTACGTTTGGATTTTTTGTGCAAACGGTGAAGCGATGGGACGATCGGCCTTCGCAGCGACGAAGAGGGAGGAGAGGCGCGCTGGAGCCAGGGGGTGGGGTCTACTTCGGTGCACCAGAGGAGGAGCGACGGCGGTTCAAAGTTTGGCATTTCAGGGAGGTGAATCTCGAAAAATACTTGACGATAGAAGACGTGGTGGCTATGGATTCGAAACTCACGAGGAGATCTTCAAAAACCTTAACTGGAGTTAGCGATTTTGGTGAGTGGATTGAGAGTTCTTGAAGAGAGAAAGTTCTAGACCCTTTCCGTCGTTCGCTGCGAGGTATCGGGGAAGAAAAGAAGGGAGAGAGAAAGTAAACAGGTTAACTTGATTGGCCTATTATTTATTTAATTTATTTTTAATTCTTCTATTTCCAAAAATACCCTTCAACCCACACAAACACCAATTCAAACCCAATGACTGTTGTAACGGCCCGCAAATCTATGCTATCTGAGTTGACTAATAACACCATATGTCCAACCCAAATTGCACAAAAATACGAATAATTATTAGAAAGAAGTTAGAGGATGAGAAATAGAAAGAAAGAAAAGTTAGAATAGAAGAAAAATGAAGAACACAAATCTCACAGCGGAACAAATAAAATATATTAAACAATATAACTTTTGAAATACAAATCAGTAACTGTATATACATACCATTATCAGAGCACAACAGTTATTCCTGGAACAGTTATAAACACCTGTTTTCCAGATACAAACAGTGTACACAACGGAACGAATATGATAGTCTATAGCTAACTGGTGAAGCCACCTACTTCAAACTCCTCCAAGTGAATCTGTAAAATCCCGACTACTTGACTGCCCGTACAAATTTCGGTACCCAAGAGTTTAGGGAAAACAAACAAAATAAACTCTGGGCCAGTCATGGGACTGGTGTGAGTAAACTCCAATCATTTGTTTAACTTTAAAAATCCTTTCGAAAGAAATGATAATCGTAAGACCGATCCACACATAAACACGGATGGTTTTTACCTTACGATAACCCAAAATATTTTTGATATCAAATCCAATGATATTATAATAATGTCTACATCAAATAAATAGAATCTAGTGGAACGCTTGCATCTCATCCTCCATATATATTATAAAACCAAAAACCGCAGGGCACTTATTGGAGATTGGATTTCCAACATGACAAGGTATGGAACCACCTTCCGATAGTGTATCTCTAGAGGGGATACACTGGGTTCAACAAGAACATCTTGCAGCCCGGCCCACACATGACCGACCACTCATTTCGCTTGAGTGTATCGAATGTATATCACCAACGGTAGGGATCAGAAACCGTTTCCCGAAAAGAGACAACATCGATAGATTAAAGAAGTAAAAGGAATTTCTCTAGATAGGTGATTATACACCCTAATGGGAGCGACCCATATAATCATGATGTCTGCCCGATTTTTGTCATTTCCCGATTGTTGAGGTCTGAGGCTACGATTTCTTATCATTCATTGATAGCACAATCACTTTGAATGTCACATTGTCAGATCCGTTAATCACTAATTGATTTTCACAAATACATTTTGGATATTATGCTAAGAGAATAAATTCTCCGCCACCATATATATCTATACAGACCAACATATGCGATTATTGGAAATACTCTGTCAGACACTCGTCCGTACACGTTCGTTCTGGGACTGAACGAGACCGAAGGTACAATTTCTATTAATAGAAAAAGTCCTTGCACTTTACTCCGTCTTCGATTATCTTCATATAATCTGATTCGCAACGCTACTGCCAATATGGAGTGGTTCTCGGATAATAATCCAACCGGTCTTTCCATATTGACAACGATATTGTCAAATACTTCGATAGTCGGTTATTTAACTATCGAAGAAAAACAAACAAACATTCATCCATAACTTCAATCAATCACTGGGCCTGTTAATTAATATTTCATTAATTAAATCACTTCTCCATTTTTTATCAATATTCGTTAACCAAATAATTTCAGTAATCTTATTGGTCTCTTACACTATTTGGAAAAAAACATTTCCATATATCACCTTCTTTTATTTTCTATACTTAGAAAATATACTCTATTTGCAATTGAAAACAATTTCAATTACTTATTTCTTTCCCGACTACTTTAATTATACTAAGGAAATATTTACTTTTATATTTCCAAAATTCCACCACTTGGGTTAAAACGAATGTTGTGTAAAACATCGTTACAACAACCCAAAATACTGCATTCAACTAACTCTTTTTCAAACATTTCTCTTCGGGACCGAGTCTTGCTGTTTATCAGTTAATAATGAAATCAATCAAGTTAGGGTATAATTACCTCTCAGACCTTGACTGAATAACATCTTTAACTTCAAAACAAACAAGACCACTTATCTCAAATCATAAACACCATAAAAACCACTTATTCATTTTTAAAAACGTGTATATATATATTTCTCTTTCTATTACCAGATTTTCGATTTCCCTTTTGCTTATAATATTCTATTTTTAAGTTCGTTTCCTTACCGGATTTTATATATATAGATATATAGATTTCTAATTATCAAATTATCTTAAAAATATTCTAACTCCTTAAATTTTCGGAAAATTTCGCCATAACCTCCTTTGTACCGGTTGACAGTTCAAACCTCAACTCGCTTCTCTAGGCCCTTTCCATTCAAAAAGAAAATCAAAAAGCTAAGTGGCTTGCCGATTCGACGCATAAAACCTCATATGGAATATAAACATGTACCTTTTTGTCGGGCACTAAATTTATAAACTTCATTCTCTTCATCCCATACCTATTAACACATATGCGTCCATTTCTAATTTATTTCAACTCAGTCTGGTCATTTTAACTCGATTCGTTAATTTACTCTTTAATCAGCTCTTTTGCCCATTTCATTTTTTAATTGAACATATCACTTCCGAATATGTTTTTAATTTACTTAAAACAAAATCTAATTCCATTTTCAACTCAAGTTTCATATTCAATTTCGAATATAAATTCTTAAACCTCATTTACTTATGCAACCCTAATTTCGATTCAAAATTCCATTTACTAATTATTCTTCAAATTAGTCAATTCTATTCAATAATTAAAAATCTGAATTTTGATTAAAAAATCAGATTCATTTACACAACTTGAGTTCATATTTATTTTACAACTCATATCTGGATTTTTCTAATGGAAACTCGAATTTTATTTACTTAAAATTCCATTATTTATTTAAATAAACCGTTATGGTTTTATAATGGTTATGGTGCTTCTTTTCTAAAAATTTGATTTCGACATAACTCAAAATCTATACAACGAAATCCAGATTTTTCTCTTTCATTAGAAAACTATTATCAAATCGGTCCTGATGATTCTTGTTTCAAAGAATTCTGACTTGAATTGAGTTCTATCTACTCAATTGAAGTTCGAAACGCCAATTTACGGACTGCCATGCTGCGGCGAGTTTGTTTTAATTATATTTAATATATAAAAGTTTTAAACTTTGTCCATATATAAATTCTAACTTCATTCTAATATATTTTAACATATATATTAAACCAATTTCCCAATTCGGCTTAAAAATTCTGATTATCCCAGTTCGCCAATTATTCCGTATCTCAATTATAAATTTAGTTATAATTAAATCTTCTATATTAAATTCTAATTCCTTTATAAATAAATTATTTATAAAATTCAATATAATCGAATTACAAATTTATAAATCCTTCTGATTTATCTCATCTCATTTTATATTCCGCATTCCAGAAATAAACTTATCGTTCCTTTTCGAAATGATTTCAAATTTTATTTTAAATTCATACTTGAATTTAAAGTTAACAATTATCTCTTGATAATATATTCACCATATTTATAAACATCATTTATAAATTTACTTGTTTTATATTTAAACAAGTCTATTTCGAAATCTATATAAAACCAAAATCTTATTTTGGAAATTTCTATTCATTTTAACTTATCTATATAAATATAGAATCTATTTTCATATTTAAATTTAAACTCCTATTTAATATAATCCTAATATATATATATATATATATATATATATATATATTTGAACAATATTTTATCTAAATTAATTCGATCAAATCGAATTCAAATCACAAATCCATAAGGATTTATTTTCAGTTCCATTTTACATTCTGAACATCAGAATAAATTTCATCGTTCACTTCTTTAAAGCGATTTCACATTTCTATTTTTAAATTCACATTTGAATTTGAATATTTGAATTATCAAATGATAATTTTTCCACTTTATTTATAAACAATGTTTATAAATTCATTTCAATTCCCTGCATTATTTAATTTATAAACAACGTTTTAAAATTTTACTTTAAATCCCGCATACATTTATAAATTAACTACTTGTTTTATATATTCAAAACAAGTTAATATATTTATAGCCCAATTGAAATTCAAATTCTATTTTAGACAAATAGATCTTTCCCTTTAAATTTCAAAATATCCTTTTCCCTGATATTTATATATATCAGCATTTCAGGTCCAGTGATATTTTAACCAATCAAAAATACCAATTATCAACCACGGATTTTCTAACACATCATATGATAATATATATGAGAAAAAACAAATAATAATATTTTTGAGGAATCCAGTTGGATCCCTCCAACTTGTTTTCCAGCATTCCCAAACGTTAGCCAACATAAATAATACCCATCCTGCTTCGAGACAGGATATCGCGGTATGAAGGTCATCCACTATCATAGCGTGGGGCGCATAGGGTCATCCAATAATGATACTGCGGACATCCACCAATGGTACTGCGGGAACTACCCAATCACCAATATATATATAATAACCACAAACCAATCCTAAATAACTAATATATGTTTAATAACAACCACAATAGTATTTAAATGCAACCAAACAACCAACAAATTATTATTTTTACGATAAAAATAATTTAAATAAAATTCTCGAGTTAGAATTACTCACCGTGATTTTTATTTGCCACCCATTCCAGTTTTGAAATTAAATTGAACCACTTCTAGCTCGGATATTCGTAGCCATGGACCAATCCGTCTTGATTCTAATATTTTTCATCCTTGTATAAATTAAATATACATTGTTTTAAATCAACGATTTTAAATGATACAATTAAAAATCTAGGTTTTCCTTGATCTCATACTCGACGATTAGTTTATAATTTAATTACTTCTCTAGCTAAACATATTGGTTTGTATGAATCAATCAAATTGAATCGGCTTGTGAACTTATACCAATCTTCTTATAAACTATGTAAGCTTCAATTTAAAATCTAATTATCCCTAAACTTATTATTATTAAAATAACTAACTACCGTTTAAGGTTTAAACCATACCTAAATTCCCTTCTGAATCCTCTCTTCTAACTTAAACCGATCATTCCCAATACACTACTCAGATTAAAATCGCAGCATAATCTCCTCCTCTCAACTTCACCATTATTACCCATTATGATTTGCTGAGCACCAACAAGATATATGCACTGCATCTTACATCATTTGATAACTCAAATGTCGGCCTCGATCAAAAGATGACAGAGCCCCAATCTCTTCTGCAACCGCGAGCACTACCTCCGTTTGTCGAACTCCAGTTCATAACGCACCCTTCTAGAGACGCATCGCAACCCTCGGTTTCCCCTATTTCTGTCGACTTCGAATTCACCTCCACTGGAGATAACCCTACCGCAACTTCCATCTTGGCCCTCAAACATCCATCGCAACTTCCTTGTTGCCCCTAAAGGCCAGCGCGTTAATTGGAAACCAACACCATGCCTCAGACTTCGATTGAACCTCCACCCTCTTCCTATGCAAGTCGTGGTTCCGTCCCATAAACGTACAACTGAAATCAGTTTTTGAATCGATGTGCATCACTCTGGAAAAAACCCTAAACCCAGGCGTCGCGAGTTCGAAAAACATCCAACTCTAACCCTATCGCGTGATAAATCTGGGTGTGTGAGTTTAAAAGGGAATGCACTTCAATTTTCAAATATGAAAAGGGAGCTGATTTTCTTCTTTGGGAACTTGCGATTAAAAGGGAAAATTCTCGATGTAAAGAAAAGAAAGGCCATTTGAAAGCTCCTACTAAAGCTTTCAGATTTCCGCAAATTAAATTGGGAGGAGAGGCAATTTTGAAGCATTCGATTTTAGTAGGAGTTCAAAGGAAGCTTTTTTGTACATTCTCTTTTTAGCTGCTGAAGATAAACAAAGGGTCGCGATTTTATATAGATGAATACTTCAGTGTTAAGGAATAGTAGGGTAGCTTAAGGTACAATGTAATAAAATTCGATTTGAAATCTATTTAATGAGATTTGAAATAAAGATATTTTTATCCTTTTTAAATAGATATCGATTTGATTTCGAGCCTATCCACTATTCTAATATTTCGGGGACCATTATTCCAATCGAAACACACCAGCTGACATTTCTAGGGTTTAACTGCCATTCTGAGCACACTGGAACGAATATCGAAGCCCCATTTAATTGTATAGAGGAGGTATTGATTTAAGTCGTTATAAATTAAATTCCAAACAGTTAATTTCCTGATTCTATATTATTATTGTTATCATCTATAATTCAAATAAATATATATACTGATCATCTGAATTATTTCGATTCTATTTTTAATTTCTAATTAAGTTATTAGTTGTTCTAGTACCATGATTATTTGATATATACGAAATAAACTGTATATCGATTATAAATCGACAATTCAATATAAAAATTCTTTTATATTATTAATCCAATATTTAAATCCATATTAAATATTTAAAATTAACCAACCAAAATTCTTGGTCGTTATATTCTTCTCCTCTTAATAGAATTTCGTCCCCGAAATTACTAAGGTAGGAAAATGCTACAAACCAATTAACTTTTCAAAACTCATTTATGTTTAACTCAACTCGTTATTTCAACAAAGTTTAATTTCCACAAAACTTTTGTTTTCATTTATTTAATTTGAATGATCTATAATCAATACATTTACATCTAATCTGTATTCCATTAAACCTATTCAAATTGATTTAGTCAATTGATTCACTTCAATTCATTTAACTTACTTAAGTTAAATTTAAATTCCAAAATTCAAATTCCAGGGTTTTTATTTCAAATCCTTCTGAAATCACATAAATATATACATATATATTTATTCCCATTTCAAATTCAAAACATTTGAAATTACAAACCAACTTGTTTTCTTTCAAACAAATTTTTATCAAACATTTCTAAGGTAGCAATCCATCACTTAGAACTCGAAAATGAACACTAATGAAGCTGCAGTTCTCATTAGAATTACTTTCCAGCCACTGAAGTGAGTTCAGTGCTTTATAACCTTTAAAATCTATTCAAAAATGATTTTTATTCAAAAAATGTAACACCCCATAGTTTCTGTAAACCTTAAAGTAACGAATTAAAGAATAATTAATTTTAAATATGAGAATTAAGGGAAACGGGTTACTCCATTGAGTTCGTCTCGGAATTCTGGTTGAGATAGAGTTCGAGTTTGCGTAAATTGGACATCGTATAAAGAAGTTATGGCCTTCGGAAGTTTCAAAAATTCAGAATTCAAATTTTTTTTGATGCAAAAAGGTAGTGAATCGCTAGATTCACGCCTTCATTCATTCATTAAACATAAAACAAGTACAACGTGATCAGCATGCATAGGACTAGCTACTAGTTACAAATATTCAAAATTCAAATTTAAACACAAAAGAGGGCAGGGTGGGAAAATTCCCGCCACAGGCCAGGTCGACCCTAGTGTCGACCTACCCTACAGGTCGACCTGGGGGTCGACCAACGGGTCGACCTGGGAGTCGACCTACCACCCGGGCAGATCTGAAAAAATGACAAATTCTGACTTCCTGCTGAGTCATTAGGCTGAGGTGTTATCCTATCTTGACTGGATGGTCTTGATTGCTTCTAGGGTTAATCTGACGGCTCTAAATTAATTAAAACTCTATAAAAGCAACCTAACTCTCAATCCTAAATCACAAATATTCATACCAAGAGCCGCCATGCCGTCAATGGTGAACCTAGAATAGTCGTCATTTCTTTCAACTCAAAGGCAAGATAGAAGCTATGTCAAAATCA
This sequence comes from Allium sativum, assembly GCA_030737875.1. Classification (NCBI taxonomy): domain Eukaryota; kingdom Viridiplantae; phylum Streptophyta; class Magnoliopsida; order Asparagales; family Amaryllidaceae; genus Allium; species Allium sativum. Next base: position 527,666,404 of record CM060909.1, on the reverse strand, counting down.
AATCAAATCTAATTCAACTAAGAAAATTCAACGATCTACATCAAAGGCGAGCAATTTAATTTCAGAATACAGATCCCAAAACTCAAGAATTCCTTTTTGTTTGTAAGTGTAGTTATCTTTTAGATGTGAATAAATTAAAGACATGGTTTGTAATGAATTGTAAAATAGAATTGTATCAAGTTGTATGTGATGATGATTTATGTTTATTCATGTCTATTCTATCATATATGCCTATGAACTATTGTGGTCTATCAAACCTATTATGTTATGTGGAAATTGGTGAATAAACCTATGATGTTGTGAAATTATCATATATAGTTTGGTGATATGATGATACATACAAGTTTTAGGCTAAGTCATGTCGTTTATGCCTAATTGTTTATATCCATTAGGAATACATCTTTAGATCTACGACCTTGTATAATTTGGTGATGACATCTATATGTTGTATGTCAATTCAGAAATTATGCCATGTTTATGCAAGTTAAGTGATGCTATCATGATATGAATACATCCAAGTCTATAGGTTAAAAACATGATTATGTAAACCTATATGTTTAGATCTACACTTTATATGTTAGATCCATATGCCTCCATGTTAGATCCATGTTAGCATGATTCAACCCCTATGCAAGTTCACCACTACATGTCTAATAAGATTTTGGTAGTTCTATGTAATACTATTATTTTATGATTCATATTGCATAGGTCTAGTTTGCAAGTTCATAATTGAAAGTATATTATGCCAAGTTCATGTGACACATCTGTAGTTAGATCCATATTTTTGTATGATGTTGGAATGTTGCAAGTTCCTCTTTTTCCCCCTTTTTTGTTTTATAAGTTTGGCTAAAATGTCGAGCCTAACATCCTATGTAATTTTGCGGACGTACAACGGGGGTAACATTGGGGAAAACATGAAACTATACGTAATTAACATATTTGGCTCATAACCATGTAAATGGTATGACATTGAAATGGTATAATTTACATACCAAAAATTATGAATTTGATTTAGAAGGAAAGTGGGCCATGACAATAAATAGTCGACAAATTTACATATATGCATAAAAGGATAAATATGTAAATTTAGAAAAGACGAATATGCCTAACCCGAGGTTAGACTGAGTTGGTGTGTAAAACTGCCCGGAACCAACCGGCACATCCAGTGACCACAACAATACCTGTCTAACGTGGGTGGTTCGTACATTGAGCCCAAAAAGGACCCGAGGTTAGACTGAGTTGTGGTGTAAAACTGCACAGAACCTACCGGCACATCCAGTGACCATAACAATACCTGTCTAATGTGAGTGATTGGTGCTTTAATAAAACTAAGTCAAGATTGGCAGGGTTAAGGAAACACTTAACCAATTCATCATGTTAACTAAACTGATGGGTGGGGTTAGGACACTTAATGTAACGACCCGTGTTTTGGCACTCGAATATGTAATTTAATTTATTTAATTTAAATATTATATTTGGAATATCGATGGAATTTAATATTTAATTCGTTATTTAAACGAAGTTCGAACGTTATATATTAAATCGAGCTCGAAATGGCGCTGCAGTTCGCTATTTGGCGATTTGAACTTCAACTGAATATACAGAGTTCGTTTTAAATTGGATTTCTGTGAAACAAGAAACGGGTGGAGCTGATGGAGTATATCTTTTTAGTGGAAGAGAAAAATCAGGATTTCGTCGTGTAGATTTTTAGATATGTCCAAATCAAATTTTTGAATAGTCGCTATAGAATCGTTTATCGACCGTATCGGTTTATTCGATATAACTAGAGATCGGGTTTGAATTTAGACAAGGTCCTTTTGGGAAGTAGCGATAATTTAATTTTTAGAATTTTACTGTAATTTTTAATTAATTTAATAAGCAACTTTTTATTTGGAGTATGTGGCACCCTGTATCGACATTTCGGGATTTCACAATATGAGTCCATCTACCGGTATTATTACATTTTTGGGATCAGAGCACATCACTCATTTAAATGGTATTTTTGTTTCTGTCCATAACAGTCCCTACGTGAACAGAATATTTCATAGTGGGGTACGCTATGTTTTTAACTTAAAACAAACTAAACTGAATGGTTAACTGGTCAAACGGACTCAGAATTCAACGAAACAAGTTTCATACGAAACCTTAGGAAGAGGTCTAGTGAAACGTCAAGGCCTCATATTTTTAGGATTTTTTCTGGAATTGTTAGGAATTATTGCTCGGTGTTTTTCATCGATATTTTCTAAGGGAATTTCGCAAACGGTGTCGAAATTCGACGAAACCTGTCCCATTGGGTCCGGAATATTTTTTTATGCTAGGATTACCTATTTGTTTGGCAAAAACGGAGGATTTATGTAGGTAACTTGACGAATTTCTCTATGCAAAGCAAGGAACAATAAAATAATATATATATTTGGGTAGTACTTACAAATGTATACTGTAAGTGTTCAACGTTGCCTTGCCTTGGTTGATGGGAAGGCATGCTGCCTTTAAGAACGTGTATCATGTTCGGGTGGGGAAATTTTGTTAAAAATATATTATATACAATACACGGAGCAGACCTACTGTATACATTCGTTCATTTCTTGCGGACAAAGTCTGTAACCTTGCCGGCCAATATTTAATCACGAAAGTGACATTCCAGTCACCGTGCAGACAAAGGAAGGAAGACGCAGACCTATCCTAGCACCCTATTGCTAACAAAACTTGGACGCCACGGCTTCACGCCTATAAATACTAACGGAAGCTTCTCCATCCACACTGTCATCTCGCATCTCCTCCTTTCTCCCTTGCTGTATATACTTCAGTCCCTCTCCTTCTAAAAATATATATAAAAAAAAGAAGAGAAATGGGAAGAGTTGCGTGAGCAACAGAAGAAGGGAGGGGGCGTTTGCTTGAGGAAGGGACCATCACGGTGAAGCGGTGGGGTGGGCTGTGTGGCTACATAGGCGTCGGCCTTTATGGAAAGAGAAAAAAAAAGTGCGAACTTAAATCTGATGGGAAGCAGATGGACGCAGGAATCCAAAGGGGGAGACGGTGATTTCAGTTCGTGTTTTTCAGTGTTAACAAAAGTGAGGAGCGGCGCTTGTTCATTTTCAAGGGAGGAGGTTTCAACGAAAAACGGCAGTATCTCGTGAAGGCACAGTCGGGTTCGAATGGAAAAACAGCAGGGAAGGACCAAGAACAGAATCTGTACGGTCCGAAAAGAAAAAAAAAAGAAAAAAAAATATCGAATGCCTGGAACGATGAACATCACCAAGGAGATTGGGAACACGGGTTCTGGTTTGGGCATAGCATGCTGAGGAACGAAAACAAAGGAGTAATGATCAGTCTTGAAAATCCGTGAACGAGGGTAAATTATCGTTAAAATAAAATTATATAATTATCAGATTTTAAGAATGATTATAATCAAATAATTTAGTTTATATAGGTTAATCATGAATAATATTTGGTACAGAGGTTTGAAGTGGTTCGTTTGGGAATAAGGAACGAAGAAGTCAGCTGTTTTGTGTGAAGTAAAGTAAATAGTGAATATTGGTTTAGACGGATGGTTTCATTGCAGAATCCAAGCAGGGTATGAATGGAGTTAATTAAGAATTTATTAATCTAATTAAATTATTGATTAAGGGTTGATTAGATTAAACTAAATCATGACAGTGCGGGTTCAATATGTTGGAAGGCACGAACTTTCAAACAAAGGAAGGAGCATGGAGATTTCGATCAAGCTGTTATGCGTTGCAACCAAAAAAAAAAAATTGAGCCGACCAAAAGGCGTTGGAGTTCTATTTTCGAACTCTACGATATGGAACAGAACTGGACGGAACTTGAATCAACTGGATTTTAGTTAAATTAAACACTGGTTTAATTTAACTAGAATGAGCCGTTTAAACCGCAAAACAAATCAAGGTGAGTTAAACTCACTCAGTTTCCCTATTTATATTTTATATAAATTGGGTTTTTATTATGTGTGCTCTGCTTGCCAATAATTGACTATTTGCTAGTTATACATTTGTTTGTTGATTTAACTGATGAAATTAAATTGTGTTTAATTTCAGTGAAATACCAAATCGTTATTTTTAACAATTGATTCCAATAAAGGTAACTCACCTTGGTTGGTCACGTTTATTTATAAACGTGTTTAAATGGTTGAATTGGTTGAATTTCTTATGGTTGATGTTAAATGGTCGTTATTCAGTTCATCAGTTAAACAAAACTGAACAGTCTGATTTGAGAAAAACCATTTGAATACAGGGAAGAACAGGTTGGAGGGACGCAACCGGATCCCTCAAATGTATTATTTATTTTCATATTATCATAGATGAACTGATCTGTTTGTGTGATTGATTTGATGGTTGATTATTAATTGAATATTCAACATCTGTTTGGTTTGAACCAATAGGTGATATTGGTTAAGTGTTTGGCAGAGTATGGCCTTTAAAATCAATTGGGTTATAGACAGTGATTCACCGTCAGGTGAATCGATAGAGTTGAAGTTATAAAATTTACTTTATAACTGGAGTTAGATTTTGAAAAAAATGTATTATTTTGAACAAAAGTTATTAAAGAGAATTAAATAAATGTTTTATTTATTTAAGTTTTGATTTGTTAGTAATTTATTTTATAAAGTAAATTCTGATGTTAATCAGATTTACACAGAGTGAGAATATAGAATGAAATATTGATTACAACTTATGTTTATCGGAGGATAAGAACGTTGTTGATCAAGGTCTGAGAGGTAATCAAAATACCCCAACTTGAACAACATCGGGATTATCTGAAGATAGTATTAGTTGGTAATCGTAAGAGACGTTAGTAGATATGTTTTGGAAATCTAAACAGCGATTTTTAGTGCTGTTGTTAATGTTATAATATATGTTTGTAAATCTAATATAGCGATTGTAGCGCTTTTGCTATAGTAAATGGGTTGTAAACCTAAACAGCGATTATAGCGCTGTTGTTTTGTAAATCTAAATAGTAACTATAACGCTATTGTTATAACATATGTGCTATAAATTTCTTTGTTAAAACTAATGGATTTCCGAATCTAAAAGATGATTTGACGGAAGAATTAAGTGGGAAATTGAATATAGCTATTCGAGATAGAATTAGCCAAACATAATTATTCGGCTAAGTTGCCATTGCGTACGACTGCTAGCGTAATTCGCAGGGCTGCAGATAGCCTACGGCGGTCGGGTGTTTCCTGAGGGAATCAGGCGTAACCATTGTGATCGTTGCGATCTAAAGTCAAGCGAGTGGAGTTAAGTCGAATATCAGTTAATCGATAGGAGTTAATTAAGTCGAGTTAATCAGTTAGAGTTAACCAGTTAGAGTTAACCAGTTAGAGTTAATCAATTTGAGTTAATCCATTTGAGTTAAATCGAATTAGAGTTATTCGAATATCGTATTTTCAATATTAAAAGAGTTAGAAGTTTTAACTCAATAAAAGTAAATCAAGTGTTAAAAGGCCAGGTGATGCTGAATACTTAACCAGTGAACTCATTGGAGTGTCATGATTGAAACACTGTATATTTTGATAGTTAAAACACCGACTATCAAACCTGTCCAATACGATTGTTGGTATGGAAAGACCGGGATCGAATTTATATTCGAAAACCATTCCGTCCAACAAATACGTAAAGATTTCAGAAGGTGATCGTGATGGAGCATTGAAGACCGTTGATTTTCATAAACGGAAGAACCACTAATATTCTCTGCCTGGCAAGCAGAGATAAGCTGTGATTCTGTCGTGGTTAGAATCAACGGGTTGCAAGGACTTCTCGCTACTGATCCATGGGGTGATTCCTATATTGGATGCGGTAGGAGAGTGCCTTCGGTTCAACCTATTCCTGGGTGAATTATATGGACGGATGTCTGACAGAGTATTTCCAAAGTGTCACGTACGTTGATTTCTCCAAACGTACGATAGTTGTTGGCAGAGAGTTGCCGTTCTCTTAGCTTCCAGCTAGAGTATTTTTGTGGACGTCAATTAGTGATATCTGATGGATCTGACGATGTGGCATCCAAAGTGAATGACGACCAGATGATCAGAAGAAAATTCTGGCCTCAAGCCTCATCAACCGGGAAATGACAAAAAATCGGGCAGGCAGCATGGCTATGTGGGTCGCTCCCATTAGGGTGTATAATCACCTATCTAGAGGAAGTCCTATTTGTTTCTTAAATCTATGTTTTGATGCTGTCCCTTTTCGGGAGACGGTTGCTGATCCCAACCGTCGGTGATATACATTCGATACTCTCAAGCGAAATGAGGGGTCGGTCATGTGAGGGCCGGGTTGCAAGAAGTTCTTGTTGAACCGAGTGTATTCGTCTCTAGAGATACACTATCGGCAGGTGGTCCCATACCTTGTCAAGTTTGGAATCCAATCTCCAATAAGCGCCTGCGGTTTTGATTGTATACTATATATGTGGAGCGTGAGATGCAAGCGTTCCACTAAATTGATACTTACTTGTATTTAGACATTATTATAATATCAGAACAAGATATTGGTTTCAAAACTGTTTTGGGTTATCGTAAGGTAAAAACCGTCCATGTTTATGTGTGGATTTGGTCTTACGATTATCCTTTTCTTTTGAAAAGAATTTGAACTTTAAAATCATGATTGGATGATTTACCCTATTTACTGTGCGAGTTTATCTCACTCTGGTTCACCAGACTGACCCGGTGTTTTGTAAATGCTCGGGTTAGACCGGGTTGTACAGGTTCAGGTTATCGACTGTTATGAAGAGACGAGCTGGAGTTGTTCGGACGTATGATATTACTACTATTCCGCTGTGTGTTGTACATGCGAACAGGCTATTATAACTGTCCCAGGGTATGATGTACTCTGATACTGTAAGTATTTTAAAGCTTTCAATAAAGATTATTTCTGTATTATATTTTGTTCCGCTGCGATGTGAGACTCTATGTGGTGTTTCTTCTTCTTCTTCTATTCAATATTTCTACCTTATCTATTCTCACCCTCTAACTTCTTTCTATTAATGATCTGGAATATTCGATGTCTGAATGGTCAACATGATAGTTTGATGTTGATTTTCGGAGTCGAAAATCCCAGTTCGTTACAGTGGTATCAGAGCTGAAGGTTAAGTGATTACCTTGGCTCTGTGGCGTAACTCAGTAGAGATGGCGTTAGTAATACCCTAGATTGAGTTTGAGTGTATATATACGAGTGAACGTATTTGTAGATTTTATAAAAAAAAAAATTATTTTATATTGTGGAGATTTATCGGTTGAGTTGTTTATGAGTTCTGGTCGATCAGTTTGATCCACTATATCGATAGGTGTTTCTAAACACCCAAGTACGATAAACCGACACAATATGTTTTGAAAGAGGGTAAATGAAATAATTTTACCCAAATGGTATTTTAATATAAAGAAATGATTAACATTTGAAATATTATAGTATATTGGATGTGTTGCTTGGTTATAATTGAAAAGGTTATATAAATAACCAATTAGAATTCATATAATATGAAAACAGATGAATTAAATCTGGAATTAAAATCAGAATTGGAATTAAAATTCCCAAAAGTGGGAAAGGTGACTGCAAATGAACTTGGATTGAATATATGAGAAATTTAAGATCCTAGGAGATTTTAAATTTGTTTTACAAACTTTGAGGTGGGTATTTTGAAAAGATTTCAAAATGGAAATGTTTAAATATGATTTTGAATGGTTATATAGTACTGAACTCACTTTGATAGCTGGGAAGTAACTCTGATGATGCTGGCCACATCATCAATGTTCATTTCCGGGTTCTAAGTGACGGATTACAACCAAAGACCTTGTTTTGAATTGCTTTGAGAAAAACAAGTTGTTTGAATCGTGAAAAGGAATATTTGATTTTTGGAAGTGCTGAACTGTTTAAAACTCCCAGGAGAGATAGCAATTAAAACAAAATTAAAAAGAAATTTGTGAAAGCAAATATGAATTGAATTGGAACCAATTAACTGGAAATTGAATCGAGATATATTATATCGAGCAGAACCAGATTTTGAATTGCAAGACAGGAATCCGAAATGGTGTTGGACTGGTAAGTTAAGAGTTGGAATTGGTAATGGATGGAAATTGAGTTAAGAATGAGATTTGGCTTGGTTGCGTGAAGGATTTGGTTTTGAGGATAAAATTGGAATTTTGTTGGAAATGCAATTGTATATGCTGACAGGGCAGCAGATGGAAAGGATATAAAGATATGCCCGACAAAAAGGTACACGTTTATTTTTATATGGGTTTGGAGATTTATGAGCCGATTTGGCAAGCCACTTGGCTGTTTTATTTTCTTTTGAATTGGAGAAGGCCCAGAGAGGCGAATTGTAGTTGTACCGATTGAGCCGTACAGAGGAGGTGCTGGCGAAATTTTTCGGAAATTTAATGTGTTAGAAAATTTTCAGTATTTTTGAAAATATATATTTACAGTATTGAATTGGTTTCTAATTTAATATAAAATTAGATTTGAAATTAATGAGTTTATAACGTTCTTTCTTACCTTAGCAATTTCGAGGACGAAATTATTTTAAGGGGGGAAGAATGTAACGACCCGTGTTTTGGCACTCGAATATGTAATTTAATTTATTTAATTTAAATATTATATTTGGAATATCGATGGAATTTAATATTTAATTCGTTATTTAAACGAAGTTCGAACGTTATATATTAAATCGAGCTCGAAATGGCGCTGCAGTTCGCTATTTGGCGATTTGAACTTCAACTGAATATACAGAGTTCGTTTTAAATTGGATTTCTGTGAAACAAGAAACGGGTGGAGCTGATGGAGTATATCTTTTTAGTGGAAGAGAAAAATCAGGATTTCGTCGTGTAGATTTTTAGATATGTCCAAATCAAATTTTTGAATAGTCGCTATAGAATCGTTTATCGACCGTATCGGTTTATTCGATATAACTAGAGATCGGGTTTGAATTTAGACAAGGTCCTTTTGGGAAGTAGCGATAATTTAATTTTTAGAATTTTACTGTAATTTTTAATTAATTTAATAAGCAACTTTTTATTTGGAGTATGTGGCACCCTGTATCGACATTTCGGGATTTCACAATATGAGTCCATCTACCGGTATTATTACATTTTTGGGATCAGAGCACATCACTCATTTAAATGGTATTTTTGTTTCTGTCCATAACAGTCCCTACGTGAACAGAATATTTCATAGTGGGGTACGCTATGTTTTTAACTTAAAACAAACTAAACTGAATGGTTAACTGGTCAAACGGACTCAGAATTCAACGAAACAAGTTTCATACGAAACCTTAGGAAGAGGTCTAGTGAAACGTCAAGGCCTCATATTTTTAGGATTTTTTATGGAATTGTTAGGAATTATTGCTCGGTGTTTTTCATCGATATTTTCTAAGGGAATTTCGCAAACGGTGTCGGAATTCGACGAAACCTGTCCCATTGGGTCCGGAATATTTTTTTATGCTAGGATTACCTATTTGTTTGGCAAAAACGGAGGATTTATGTAGGTAACTTGACGAATTTCTCTATGCAAAGCAAGGAACAATAAAATAATATATATATTTGGGTAGTACTTACAAATGTATACTGTAAGTGTTCAACGTTGCCTTGCCTTGGTTGATGGGAAGGCATGCTGCCTTTAAGAACGTGTATCATGTTCGGGTGGGGAAATTTTGTTAAAAATATATTATATACAATACACGGAGCAGACCTACTGTATACATTCGTTCATTTCTTGCGGACAAAGTCTGTAACCTTGCCGGCCAATATTTAATCACGAAAGTGACATTCCAGTCACCGTGCAGACAAAGGAAGGAAGACGCAGACCTATCCTAGCACCCTATTGCTAACAAAACTTGGACGCCACGGCTTCACGCCTATAAATACTGACGGAAGCTTCTCCATCCACACTGTCATCTCGCATCTCCTCCTTTCTCCCTTGCTGTATATACTTCAGTCCCTCTCCTTCTAAAAATATATATAAAAAAAAGAAGAGAAATGGGAAGAGTTGCGTGAGCAACAGAAGAAGGGAGGGGGCGTTTGCTTGAGGAAGGGACCATCACGGTGAAGCGGTGGGGTGGGCTGTGTGGCTACATAGGCGTCGGCCTTTATGGAAAAAGAAAAAAAAGTGCGAACTTAAATCTGATGGGAAGCAGATGGACGCAGGAATCCAAAGGGGGAGACGGTGATTTCAGTCCGTGTTTTTCAGTGTTAACAAAAGTGAGGAGCGGCGCTTGTTCATTTTCAAGGGAGGAGGTTTCAACGAAAAACGGCAGTATCTCGTGAAGGCACAGTCGGGTTCGAATGGAAAAACAGCAGGGAAGGACCAAGAACAGAATCTGTACGGTCCGAAAAGAAAAAAAAAAGAAAAAAAAATTATCGAATGCCTGGAACGATGAACATCACCAAGGAGATTGGGAACACGGGTTCTGGTTTGGGCATAGCATGCTGAGGAACAAAAACAAAGGAGTAATGATCAGTCTTGAAAATCCGTGAACGAGGGTAAATTATCGTTAAAATAAAATTATATAATTATCAGATTTTAAGAATGATTATAATCAAATAATTTAGTTTATATAGGTTAATCATGAATAACATTTGGTACAGAGGTTTGAAGTGGTTCGTTTGGGAATAAGGAACGAAGAAGTCAGCTGTTTTGTGTGAAGCAAAGTAAACAGTGAATATTGGTTTAGACGGATGGTTTCATTGCAGAATCCAAGCAGGGTATGAATGGAGTTAATTAAGAATTTATTAATCTAATTAAATTATTGATTAAGGGTTGATTAGATTAAACTAAATCATGACAGTGCGGGTTCAATATGTTGGAAGGCACGAACTTTCAAACAAAGGAAGGAGCATGGAGATTTCGATCAAGCTGTTATGCGTTGCAACCAAAAAAAAAAAAAAATTGAGCCGACCAAAAGGCGTTGGAGTTCTATTTTCGAACTCTACGATATGGAACAGAACTGGACGAAACTTGAATCAACTGGATTTTAGTTAAATTAAACACTGGTTTAATATAACTAGAATGAGCCGTTTAAACCGCAAAACAAATCAAGGTGAGTTAAACTCACTCAGTTTCCCTATTTATATTTTATATAAATTGGGTTTTTATTTTGTGTGCTCTCCTTGCTAATAATTGGCTATTTGCTAGTTATACATTTGTTTGTTGATTTAACTGATGAAATTAAACTGTGTTTAATTTCAGTGAAATACCAAATCGTTATTTTTAACAATTGATTCCAATAAAGGTAACTCACCTTGGTTGGTCACGTTTATTTATAAACGTGTTTAAATGGTTGAATTTCTTATGGTTGATGTTAAATGGTCGTTATTCAGTTCATCAGTTAAACAAAACTGAACAGTCTGATTTGAGAAAAACCATTTGAATACAGGGAAGAACAGGTTGGAGGGACGCAACCGGATCCCTCAAATGTATTATTTATTTTCATATTATCATAGATGAACTGATCTGTTTGTGTGATTGATTTGATGGTTGATTATTAATTGAATATTCAACATCTGTTTGGTTTGAACCAATAGGTGATATTGGTTAAGTGTTTGGCAGAGTATGGCCTTTAAAATCAATTGGGTTATAGACAGTGATTCACCGTCAGGTGAATCGATAGAGTTGAAGTTATAAAATTTACTTTATAACTGGAGTTAGATTTTGAAAAAAATGTATTATTTTGAACAAAAGTTATTAAAGAGAATTAAATAAAATGTTTTATTTATTTACGATTTGATTTGTTAGTAATTTATTTTATAAAGTAAATTCTGATGTTAATCAGATTTACACAGAGTGAGAATATAGAATGAAATATTGATTACAACTTATGTTTATCGGAGGATAAGAACGTTGTTGATCAAGGTCTGAGAGGTAATCAAAATACCCCAACTTGAACAACATCGGGATTATCTGAAGATAGTATTAGTTGGTAATCGTAAGAGACGTTAGTAGATATGTTTTGGAAATCTAAACAGCGATTTTTAGTGCTGTTGTTAATGTTATAATATATGTTTGTAAATCTAATATAGCGATTGTAGCGCTTTTGCTATAGTAAATGGGTTGTAAACCTAAACAGCGATTATAGCGCTGTTGTTTTGTAAATCTAAATAGTAACTATAACGCTATTGTTATAACATATGTGCTATAAATTTCTTTGTTAAAACTAATGGATTTCCGAATCTAAAAGATGATTTGACGGAAGAATTAAGTGGGAAATTGAATATAGCTATTCGAGATAGAATTAGCCAAACATAATTATTCGGCTAAGTTGCCATTGCGTACGACTGCTAGCGTAATTCGCAGGGCTGCAGATAGCCTACGGCGGTCGGGTGTTTCCTGAGGGAATCAGGCGTAACCATTGTGATCGTTGCGATCTAAAGTCAAGCGAGTGGAGTTAAGTCGAATATCAGTTAATCGATAGGAGTTAATTAAGTCGAGTTAATCAGTTAGAGTTAACCAGTTAGAGTTAATCAATTTGAGTTAATCCATTTGAGTTAAATCGAATTAGAGTTATTCGAATATCGTATTTTCAATATTAAAAGAGTTAGAAGTTTTAACTCAATAAAAGTAAATCAAGTGTTAAAAGGCCAGGTGATGCTGAATACTTAACCAGTGAACTCATTGGAGTGTCATGATTGAAACACTGTATATTTTGATAGTTAAAACACCGACTATCAAACCTGTCCAATACGATTGTTGGTATGGAAAGACCGGGATCGAATTTATATTCGAAAACCATTCCGTCCAACAAATACGCAAAGATTTCAGAAGGTGATCGTGATGGAGCATTGAAGACCGTTGATTTTCATAAATGGAAGAACCACTAATATTCTCTGCCTGGCAAGCAGAGATAAGCTGTGATTCTGTCGTGGTTGGAATCAACGGGTTGCAAGGACTTCTCGCTACTGATCCATGGGGTGATTCCTATATTGGATGCGGTAGGAGAGTGCCTTCGGTTCATCCTGTTCCTGGGTGAATTATATGGACGGATGTCTGACAGAGTATTTCCAAAGTGTCACGTACGTTGATTTCTCCAAACGTACGATAGTTGTTGGCAGAGAGTTGCCGTTCTCTTAGCTTCCAGCTAGAGTATTTTTGTGGACGTCAATTAGTGATATTTGATGGATCTGACGATGTGGCATCCAAAGTGAATGACGACCAGATGATCAGAAGAAAATTCTGGCCTCAAGCCTCATCAACCGGGAAATGACAAAAAATCGGGCAGGCAGCATGGCTATGTGGGTCGCTCCCATTAGGGTGCATAATCACCTATCTAGAGGAAGTCCTATTTGTTTCTTAAATCTATGTTTTGATGCTGTCCCTTTTCGGGAGACGGTTGCTGATCCCAACCGTCGGTGATATACATTCGATACTCTCAAGCGAAATGAGGTGTCGGTCATGTGAGGGCCGGGTTGCAAGAAGTTCTTGTTGAACCCAGTGTATTCGTCTCTAGAGATACACTATCGGCAGGTGGTCCCATACCTTGTCAAGTTTGGAATCCAATCTCCAATAAGCGCCTGCGGTTTTGATTGTATACTATATATGTGGAGCGTGAGATGCAAGCGTTCCACTAAATTGATACTTACTTGTATTTAGACATTATTATAATATCAGAACAAGATATTGGTTTCAAAACTGTTTTGGGTTATCGTAAGGTAAAAACCGTCCATGTTTATGTGTGGATTTGGTCTTACGATTATCCTTTTCTTTTGAAAAGAATTTGAACTTTAAAATCATGATTGGATGATTTACCCTATTTACTGTGCGAGTTTATCTCACTCTGGTTCACCAGACTGACCCGGTGTTTTGTAAATGCTCGGGTTAGACCGGGTTGTACAGGTTCAGGTTATCGACTGTTATGAAGAGACGAGCTGGAGTTGTTCGGAAGTATGATATTACTACTATTCCGCTGTGTGTTGTATATGGGAACAGGCTATTATAACTGTCCCAGGGTATGATGTACTCTGATACTGTAAGTATTTTAAAGCTTTCAATAAAGATTATTTCTGTATTATATTTTGTTCTGCTGCGATGTGAGACTCTGTGTGGTGTTTCTTCTTCTTCTTCTATTCAATATTTCTACCTTATCTATTCTCACCCTCTAACTTCTTTCTATTAATGATCTGGAATATTCGATGTCTGAATGGTCAACACGGTAGTTTGATGTTGATTTTCGGAGTCGAAAATCCCAGTTCGTTACACTTAACCAATTTAACATGTTGGCTGGAAAATCCTAGTTACGGGGACCCATTTTAGCAGTAACCCACATAGATGTATCATGGGACCCTTAACTAGGCAGGGTGGGGCACGATTACTGGGCTGATTATAAGCGGTCAAAAACGCCGGCGGGTGGTGCGCCAGTGTAGGTTCTGGCGGAGTACGGGCGTGCATGTACTCCGGAGTGGAAAAAGCAGACACTGGGCATCAGTAGTCATACACTGTGCATCTTGAATCATGTCGGGTTGCCACCATAGGATTTGATAGGCCCCGTGGTGGGACCAGCATAGGTATCTACAGTCAAGCGGGGGACGAATGATACACGTGATAAATGCACGCTAGTAGGAGCCGATCGATATAAGGGGGTCATTTCATCATGAACACGTGGTGCCAGTTGAACAAGTATAAGTAGGTGCAGAGAATTGGACATGGGTGCGATAGAAAATTTGGTTTATCTTGCCTTATATAGTTTTATGTCAGTTTGTTGTTCTGGTACTGTCCTATTTTCAGTTTATTCCTATCATGACCTTTTCCTTATTCACACACTGAAAAGTCACTGGACTTACTTAGGCTTATGTAGCGCCCCGCCTCTATACCCACTATCGTCCAGTTCATTTCAGGGAAATGTCGTAGACCATATCGGAGAATAAGGTTTGTGGAGGGCGACCGATTGTATGATTACTCCATGTGAGGAATGCACATCGAATTCCGATACTGATTAAAATTTCGACAAGACCATTCGGCACATAGGGCAACTACACAACGACTATATGCAATCCGGAAAGCAGTATAAAATAGACATCAACAATAATATAAGTATGGTATATCTCAAAGCCAGACACAGAACAATCATATCACAAAGGCAGAACAGATATGAATAAACCCAAGGATGCGTACAATAAGACAGTAGTCAACAAAGATCCGCCAATCCCAAAAGAATAGATAAATGCACCATGATCTAAATAAAAGGATATGTACACAACAAGATAATATCATAGGTACAAAAGTACATAAAACTGCGGAGACAGAGTAGCAAGCTGAAAGCGGAAGATCAATCATGCGATGAATCCCAGAGGAGTACCTAAAATGACTCGGTCAAACCCGAGTATTATTTATAAGAATAAACAATAAACGGATCAGTCTAGCTGTACTTATCAAATAAATAGAGATAACAAGAGATATAACAAAGGATGACATGAACATGGCACATCGACACAATCAGGAAATGACAATGGAATGTCAGCACACAAATATCTCTAAATAATCTCCTAGCTAATGTAGAATGCAATATTCAAATACTAGCATAACAGTGGTCATGGAAAATCATAGAAAGTCAAGTAGTCATAGAAAAATCAAATTGACGCGCATTGCATCAAAGTGGTCATAGAAAATCATAAAAGGGGAGAAAATGCCTAAATCATAGAAGATCATAGAAAACATCATAAAAGGGGAGAAAACGCATAAATCATAGAAGATCATAGAAAACAACATAAAAGGGGGCTGCAGGTTCATAGAAGATGAGATACGATCTCTAGGTAGCTAACCCAGAAAACATAGATCATAGAAAATCATAGAGAATATCATAGAAGGGGCCTGCAGGTTCATATAAGATGAGGTGCGACCTCTAGGTAGCTAACCCATTTGTTTGAGCCGAAGCTTTCTGAGGATTCCGGGTCGTGACCCCGGTAGAGGAAAACATAAATCATAGAAGATCATAGAAGGCTGGACCGAAGTCCCATAAATGAAGGTCCCTAATCGTAAATTCCCATTCGGGCGATTGCGAACCAAACAAATATGAATAGAATTTACTTCGAGCTAGTTAATATAAGAAAATAGCAAATGTCCCATAACCACATGCTGTTCTCGAATATTTACACACTCGTAGTTGATTTCTATTCAAAACAGAGAAAATCATAAAAGGAGCATTGCCACGGTTTACGATTGGACGAGTCCAAGAATTAACCATCGAAGCAAAAGCATGGGTTCATAGTCCTTGATTTTACTAAGACGTTTAATTAGATTCCTCATACGAACGAGAAAAAGGTTTATAGAATATATACTAGTAGATTTGAAGAAGGTTCATAAAACGATTTTGTAAATTAGCTTCGTATAATGAAGTAAGGTTGGAAACCATTTTAGTACAAGAATTTGATATCTACTAAATAACATAAAACCTCTTTATTTAAATTCAAAGTGGCAATAAACAATAGTACGATTGCCGAGGCAAATCGATCAAGGGGATTCACGTCACAATGACGTGATTTCAAATATTCATGGAAAACGTCGCCGTAGCGAATAGAACACAAACATCATGTATCATAAACTCATATCACAACAACATACAGGAAATCAAGGGATAACAGTTATAATTTCGATCAACGAACAAATCGGAATCCAAACTAGTACCCGAAGGTTTTAAACTACATCGGAATAGGCTCGAAGGTTATCGAGTCGAAAATCCACGTTTTGGTGGCGTGAATCATCTTAACAAGAGTATCAAATAAATTCGATATACCAAAAGGAGCGCACGGCTTTACGATGATCTCCGGTGAATTCGAAGACCATCAACATGCACGGAAGAACCAAGGGGGAGCCCAGGAACAAGCTGGATCGTGCGCGGGGGCGCACGATCAAAACAGAGTCGGGCCTGGGCAAAATTGCCCAGGCTCAGCCAAACCGGTCGACCGCCGGTTTGGAACCGGTCGACCGGTTCTGGCCTGGGCAATAGCCCAGGCTAAACCACCACCGGTCGACCGGTGGAATCCGGTCGGTCGACCGGTTTCAGACAGAGAATAAACCGGTCGACTGACCGATTTCAGACCGGTTGACCGGTCCTGACCTGGGCTGTTGCCCAGGCCGAACCTAGGGGGATTCGGTCCCCCGCGAATGGCCGGCGCCGATCGTCGAGGCTCGTGACTTCTTTGGGGCATCCATGAGACCTCTTTGATCCACCATAACAACTCGCCAAGCTCAAATACAAGGATTATGATTATAGGTTCTAAACGAACCAAATTTCTAAACCAAACGAAGAAACGCGATATAAGCGAATCGTGAAGTCTTAGAACTTGCCGGGAGCGACAATGGTACTTCACAACACCACTTACTCGACTTACATCATGTGCAATGATCATGTGAACAACATATATCACAATTTCTACTTCAAATGAAATTCTACTAATAAACCGGGAAGTGTAAACTATTCTAACCAATTCAACAAGCAAATGCAACATGAAATGGTCCTAAATTACACTTGTGCAAGCCATAGACTTGCGTCATGGATATGAGTTCATCAAAGAACTCACCTTTAGCTCTTGAATGACAAGAACAAGCTCTAACAAGGAAGAACAAGCACAAATCCAAGCAAAGAAGCTTTCTTTCTTCAATCACTCCTCTCAAATCACCACATTAACACATAAGAAGACTCATGGATGTTAGAACATCATAAAAATCCGAAATTGAGAGGAGATAAAGGTAGAGATCGAGTAGAGAGAGCTTACTCATGTCTTAGAATTGGATTTGCACAAGAATTGAGCTCTAGATTGGAAGCCCTAGCCTTGGAGTTTCTAATTTCCCATTCCCACTCTCCATTTTTGTTTTCTTTTAAGTATTTGAAGTTATGAGGGGAGAGGGGCTGATTTGGGGGTTATATGGTGAGCTAGGCTAGCTCAACCAAGCCCTAGCCAAGGTGCCAATTTTCACGAACTCGGAACATATCGAAACTTATAGTTTTCGAACACCTAAACGACGTTTCGAACCTGATAGAAGTTGTTTCGAGTCCAAATTCATTCGTATGTGAAAAATGATATTTTGGCCATACATTCTAATGAGAACCGGCCAAATTTCACTAACTAAAAATGTATCGATGCTTATAGTCAAAAAGGTCGTAAACGATGATCCGGACTCAATGGAAGTGGTCCCGAATCCTAATTTTATCATTTGTGAAAAACGATATTTTGAGTGACACCTCGGATACGACGATCGATTTAAATAAAATATTTAAATCCATTATCATGGAATGAGCGGGTTGTTACAGACTTCCCCCCTTAAAAGAATTGCGTCCCCGCAATTCCTTAAGATTCAAGTAATGAGTAACAACCAAAAATAATACCATGAAGTGGTACAACAAGAACCGATACGAAGTGAAAAGATCACACCAACGGCTAGGTGAGATCCCAATTTCGTCTCGCAAGATCATAAGAACTAGAGTTCAACCTCGAGCTTCATTACCCATGAAGGTAGTCATCCCAACGGGTAAAATAATTCCAGAAAAATTCATAAGCGCTATGAATTCAAATAGACTCGCCTTTCTTCGTATGATTCTCAAGGGAATGAGAATCAATAGGATACACAAAAACCAAGCGAATCTAATTTGGAACTTCAAGGAGAAACAGGACTGCGTCCTACAGACGCAAGATATCAATAGTAGATATTTCTCTTAGGATATAAGATGGGAAATTTATGATGGTTGACTAATCCATTCCCAAAACTTAATCACGACGATGTAGTGGATATCGAACCCGGGCGCTTTAGTCCTGCGACAAGGTGGCTTACACCGACAAAAGCACAACACAGACATTCCAACGAATTTAGCTAAGGAAAGCAATTTTCGAAGAAATAATCAATTTTAATATCAATGACTCAAGGTTGGTAACGGAATACCAATCAGCTAGGAACCGACAAACAAATATTGGTAACGGAATACCAATAAATTACAAGTCGATAATCAAATATTGGTAACAGAATACCAATGAACTACAAGTCGATAATCAAATATTGGTAGCGGAATACCAATGAACTAGAAACCGATAAACAAATATTGGTAACGGAATATCAATGAACTACAAGTCGATAACCAAATATTGGTAACAGAATACCAATGAACTACTCGGGGAAATCGATTTCTATCCAGGGACCAAATCTAATTTAGTAACCATAAGGACGAATCATTAGGAATTATACGGAATTTCTAATATTCAAAAACTTGAGTATCGATTTTAGAAAATCAAAAACATCAAGAAGATGATGGATAAGTAGTGCACAACTTACCACTTCGGAACAATAGAGTTTAAGATAATTTTTCGCCAAAAATCTCAAATCGCTAAAACATCAGCAACTAATCAAAGAAGCACTAGAAAATTCCTCTGACAAGATGAGATTATACCAAAGAGGTCATAATTCCCAAATATTTGATTCACAAGGGTTAACAAACTTGCAGAGAAAATTGTCAATCCAAATGATTCAAACTAACGAGGGGTGAATACCAAAAGAGCTCATCCTTTCGATATTCATTTCTAAGAACAACGCAAGGCTAAGCCCATAAGTGAATTGACTATAGCACTTCGGATGATTGACTAGATCATAGATTCGAAGAAAGGAATTATTGAGTTTGCCGTGGATCGCAAAACCCAAATATTCCCTCCCCACGGGAACTCCCATTCTCTCAAGTGATCGTTCACTAGAGAAAATAAGAAGACCCATGGAATCACAAGAATACTAAATTCTCTTTAGCAAATCGAAACAAGGATTAAGAATTAGGCGAGATTCTCCATCACTAAGAATTCTCGATAATCAAAGATTAAAAATCCAGAGTTAAGAGACATGAATAAATAACCTCCAGGAACAAGAGACATCGGTTATTTATTTACTCAATGAAAAGATTCAAGATAATTTCTAATTAAAAATCTTGAACCACCCAAATTCTTGGAATTGCTTCAACGAAATCTAGAAATAAATTATCTAGAAAGATAACAAACGATTACGAAAAATCGCAAAAATCGAAAATATCGTTATTTTGATTAACTTATTAATAGTTAATTTAATTTTTAGGGATCATTTCAAATGTCGGATTGTCACATAATGGTGTTTAGGAATTCCGAACTACAACATGGCGTCCCACGTCTCATTCGAGATCCTTAACGCACCCGATGGACAAGTTAACATAAGAAAGTCCTCACAATATCTAACGTTCACGCAGATCTCGCGAAAATATAAAAATTCAATAAATCGTTCGGGATGGCATAAAGGAAATAGAATTCCTTTATCAACTTACAAATAAAACACAATTGATATCTTTTGATAACAAAGAAAATGATCGACGTGTATCAAAAAAACATAAATAGAATAATCTCTGAACAAGGTAAATGACATTAAGGAATTAATGACGCATACCCTGACTCAAGAAGAGAGATCACAAGAAGCGGATGCTTTCCCTCATTCTTGATCTTGAGTTAATTTAGCACAAATGCTTGGTGACTCACACCGGCACAACGAGATAAGAAATGAGTTGTTTTAGCCCGAAGGCTTGGTGATCTCACACCGAACTAGAACTACATAGCTGACAACAAGGGAGTAGATTTAGTCACAACGACATGGCATCTCCATACCGATTGACAAGTGATCAATAGACCACGCTAGGTACATAGCTACGTATGAAACAATCTTAACTAGAAAACACGAAATATCAGGATCAAAGGCGCTTATGATGCGCGTAATGACGCACGGGCAAGATATCCAATGATCAATCAACTACGAGAATCATAAAGGATCAAAGAGATAAGTGTGATACACAATAGGCCAGTTAATAAACAAATTCAGCCGAACGTCCCATACCGCCAGCTTAACTCAAGAATTAACGAACGAATTGTTGAATCCCACTCAAACATTCAAAATGGTTATTATCATAGTTTTCAAATGCACAAGTCCAGTAATTATCCGTCAAAGCAACCACAAGGGTCCATAGTCCTCATGTTTACTAAGGCGTATAATTAAATTTCTCGTACGATTGAAGTAGTCATGAAAAATGTCAAAATACAATCACCGAAGCGATCGACAACCTAGAATTTACGTTTCAATAACGTAACTTATACAAAGACAGACATCGATTAGCAATTCGAGTCACAGAATGAAACAGAAGCACCACTAGAGCACACGAGCCCTAGATGGACTATAGAAATCAACCCGAAAGAGAACGAGTCGATAACCATTCTAAAAGACCAAAAGTAGGACACTTGATACTCAAACACCCCTCGTAGGAGGTATACTGGGTGAACCGGCACTCGCACGGCTACAACCAACTATTTCACTTCTTTAAGGAAAAAGAAGGAGGGAAAAGTTATTCTCAAGTTGAATTCAAACGATGCGAATTCAATCAAGATGGAATCGTAATGGTAGATAAGCTATGACGGGTCTTAAGACTCTAACTAAAACCCTAAAGCATGATTCCCTAGAGAGGCTCAAGACAATACCATCGTCATGCTATCTTACACAGTTCCGAAAAGTTGGCTCTGATACCAACTGTAGTGCCCCGCCTCTATACCCACTATCGTCCAGTTCATTTCAGGGAAATGTCGTAGACCATAACGAAGAATAAGGTTTGTGAAGGGCGACCGATTGTATGATTACTCCATGTGAGGAATGCACATCGAATTCTGATACTAATTAAAATTTCGACATGACCATTCGACACAGAGGGTAACTACACAACGGCTATATGCAATCCGGAAAGCAGTATAAAATAGACGACAACAACAACAACATAAGTATGGTATATCTCAAAGCCAGACACAGAACAATCATATCACAAAGGCGGAATAGATATGAATAAACCCAAGGATGTGTACAACAAGACAGTGGTCAACAAAGATCCACCAATCCCAAAAGAACAGATACATGCACCATGATCTAAATAAAAGGATATGTACACAACAAGATAATATCATAGGTACAAAAGTACATAAAACTGCGGAGACAGAGTAGCAAGCTGAAAGCGGAAGATCAATCATGCGATGAGTCCCAGAGGAGTACCTAAAATGACTTGGTCTGACCCGAGTATTATTTATAAGAATAAACAATAAACGGATCAGTCTAACTGTACTTATCAAATAAACAGAGATAACAAGAGATATAACAAAGGATGACATGAACATGGTACATCGACACAATCAGGAAATGACAATGGAATGTCAGCACACAAATATCTCTAAATAGTCACCTAGCTAATGTAGAATGCAATATTCAAATACTAGCATAACGGTGGTCATGGAAAATCATAGAAAGTCAAGTAGTCATAGAAAAATCAAATTGACGTGCATCGCATCAAAGTGGTCATAGAAAATCATAAAAGGGGAGAAAATGCCTAATCATAGAAGATCATAGAAAACATCATAAAAGGGGAGAAAACGCATAAATCATAGAAGATCACAGAAAACATCATAAAAGGGGCCTGCAGGTTCATAGAAGATGAGATACGATCTCTAGGTAGCTAACCCAGAAAACATATATCATAGAAAATCATAGAGAATATCATAGAAGGGGCCTGCAGGTTCATATAAGATGAGGTGCGACCTCTAGGTAGCTAACCCATTTGTTTGAGCCGAAGCTCTCTGAGGATTCCGGGTCGTGACCCCGGTAGAGGAAAACATAAATCATAGAAGATCATAGAAGGCTGGACCGAATTCCCATAAATGAAGGTCCCTAGTCGTAAATTCCCATTCGGGCAATTGCGAACCAAACAAATATGTCATAGAGGCGGATACCATGGATCCGGGTGAATAGAAATTACTCCGAGCTAGTTAATATAAGAAAATAGATACATGTCCCATAACCACATGCTATTCTCGAATATTTACACACTCGTAGTTGGTTTCTATTCAAAACAGAGAAAATAATAGAAGGAGCATTGCCACGGTTTACGATTGGACGAGTCCAAGAATTAACCATTGAAGCAAAAGCAAGGGTTCATAGTCCTTGATTTTACTAAGACGTTTAATTAGATTCCTCATACGAACGAGAAAAAAGTTTATAGAATATATACTAGTAGATTTGAAGAAGGTTCATAAAACGATTTCGTAAATTAGCTTCGTATAATGAAGTAAGGTTGGAAACCATTTTAGTACAAGAATTTGATATCTACTAAATAACATAAAACCTCTTTATTTAAATTTAAAGTGGCAATAAACAATAGTACGATTGCCGAGGCAAATCGATCAAGGGGATTCATGTCACAATGACGTGATTTCAAATATTCATGGAAAATGTCGCTGTAGCGAATAGAACACAAACATCATGTATCATAAACTCATATCACAACAACATACAGGAAATCAAGGGATAACGGTTAGAATTTTGATCAACGAACAAATCAGAATCCCAAACTAGTACCCGAAGGTTTTAAACTACATCGGAATAGGCTCGAAGGTTATCGAGTCGAAAATCCACGTTTTGTTGGCGTAAATAATCTTAACAAGAGTATCGAATAAATTCGATATACCAAAAGGAGCGCACGGCTTTACGATGATCTCCGGTGAATTCGAAGACCATCAACATGCACGAAAGAACCAAGGAGGAGGCCGGAAACAATCGGGATCGTGCGTGGGGGCGCACGATCAAAACAGAGTCGGGCCTGGGCAAAATTTCCTAGGCTCAGCCAAACCGGTCGACCGCCGGTTTGGAACCGGTCGACCGCCGGTTTGGAACCGGTCGACCGCCGGTTTGGAACCGGTCGACCGGTTCTGGCCTGGGCAATAGCCCAGGCTGAACCACCACCGGTCGACCGGTGGAATCTGGTCGGTCGACCGGTTTCAAACAGAGAATAAACCGGTTGACTGACCGGTTTCGGACTGGTCGACCGGTCCTGACCTGGGCTGTTGCCCAGGCCGAACCTATGGGGATTCGGTCCCCCGCGAATGGCCGGCACCGATCGTCGAGGCTCGTGACTTCTTCGGGGCGTCCATGAGACCTCTCTGATCCACCGTAACAACTCGCCAAGCTCAAATACAAGGATTATGATTATAGGTTCTAAACGAACCAAATTTCTAAACCAAACGAAGAAACGCGATATAAGCGAATCGTGAAGTCTTAGAACTTGTCGGGAGCGACAATGGTACTTCACAACACCACTTACTCGACTTACATCATGTGCAATGATTATGTGAACAACATATATCACAATTTCTACTTCAAATGAAATTCAACTAATAAACCGGGAAGTGTAAACTATTCTAACCAATTCAACAAGCAAATGCAACATGAAACGGTCCTAAATTACACTTGTGCAAGCCATAGACTTGCGGCATAGATGTGATTTCATCAAAGAACTCACCTTTAGCTCTTGAATGACAAGAACAAGCTCCAACAAGGAAGAACAAGCACAAATCCAAGCAAAGAAGCTTTCTTTCTTCAATCACTCATCTCAAATCACCACATGAACACATAAGAAGACTCATGGATGTTAGAACATCATAAAAATCCGAAATTGAGAGGAGATAAAGGTAGAGATCAAGTAGAGAGAGCTTACCCATGTCTTAGAATTGGATTTGCACAAGAATTGAGCTCTAGATTGGAAGCCCTAGCCTTGGAGTTTCTAATTTCCCATTCCCACTCTCCATTTTTGTTTTCTTTTAAGTGGTTATATGGTGAGCTAGGCTAGCTCAACCAAGCCCTAGCCAAGGTGCCAATTTTCATGAACTCGGAACATATCGAACCTTATAGTTTTCGAACACCTAAACGACGTTTCGAACCCGTTGGAAGTGGTTTCGAGACCAAATTCATTCGTATGTGAAAAATGATATTTTGGCCATACATTCTAATGAGAACCGGCCAAATTTCACTAACTAAAAAGGTATCGATGCTTATAGTCAAAAAGGTCGTAAACGATGATCCGAACTCAATGGAAGTGGTCCCGAATCCTAATTTTATCATTTGTGAAAAACGATATTTTGAGTGACACCTCAGATATGACGATCGATTTAAATAAAATAATTAAATCCATTATCATGGAATGAGCGGGTTGTTACAGCTTATGTCTGACCCAATTTTCTTTCGTCTTCTTTTCTTCCGTCCCCCTCCCCCTCAGGTAGCCAGGGAGGGAATAGCTCAGCTTAATTTGGACCGTTCGTCTTTCCAAGCTTGAAGACTCTATGATCTACGGCTTGGAACCTATTATCTTTGGCTATGGCTTTGGACACACTAGACTTGGGAATTTATGCAATTTTATTTATGTTTTATGCTTCCTTATGTTTTAATCAAGATAGAGATTATGATGTAATGTTTTGGAAGTTGGTTTGAAACAATTTACTGTAATGGTTTTTGTATTGAACCACGTATGAAATAAATGTTTGTTTTCCGGTGCTTATATTTCTATCTTGAAAATTTTCTGTTTCTTTCACCTATAATGCTCCATCGAAGTTAAGGCATTACCTTTGTGAGTGACCTTAACGGAGGTGGGGTGTTTCACTTAGTATTAGAGCAAAGGTTTACCAGATCAGATAAAAGTTTTTGAAAACTATTTTCAAAAATAAGCATTTTTCAAGAAAAAGTGTTATTTTACTTTAAAAGGCATAATCCCCAAAGCCATATGCACAATCTTTCTATCCTTTGTTTTGAATCTTTTCTTTTTCGTTTCAGCATATCTGGGAATCTTAACCTTCCAGAGGGTGTACCGATACCTGGCTGGTTCAGGAGGTACCTAGAGGCTAGGGCCAACGACGCAGGCCTAGCAGACATTCCTCCTCCCCCAACTGCAGGGGTTCCTCCTCCTCCTCCTCCTCCTCATTCAAATGCTTTCTCAAAAATATGTAGGGACTTTCGAGCCATGGGTGAAAAGAACTTCAATGGAAATGAATCCTTTGTGGAAGTAAGGAATTGGCTCAAAGAAACTGAGGATTTGTTCGATATCTTCGAAGTGGATGATAGGTAGAAGATACAGTTGGCGGTATGGTTGCTCAAAGACGAAGCTTCCTATTGGTGGGAAGTCACTAACGCTGAAAGACTAATTGAAACTTGGATGGATTTTAGGATGAGGTTTGAAATGAAATTCCTCTCACAAGTTGAACGAAGTCTACAGATGGAGAAGTTCTTAGCTATCAAATAGGGAAGTATGCCGGTCAAGGAATACGTTAACCAATTCAATCAGTTGGCTAGGTTCGGATTGGAGTTAATGAACACTCCACATAAGAAGTCTCTCTGCTTTGTTAAAGGATTGAATGAGCCACTACACAGCGTAGCTATGTCCCATATACCTATGGGTGCGACTTATGAAAGACTGGTGGACATGGCACTGTTACAAGAAGAAGATAAGGTTGGCAAGAAGGAGACAAAGGTGGAAGCATCTCAAGATAAGAAAGGGGAAGGATCACAGAGTAAGAAGACAGACTCCAAGAAAGGCGGGAAAAACAACAAAACCTGTGACAAGAGGAAGTGTAATTTTTGTGGCATTCCTGGACATCTGGTTAAGGACTGCAGGAAGAAGAAAAGGAAGAGGATGGATGTTTCCATTGCAGCGAGGCAGGACACATGGCTAGGGACTGCCCAAGAAAGCAAGGGCAAGGGCAGAGAGTTGGATCTACTTCTAGAGGGTAGGTTCACGCTCTCATGTCACCTCTAGAAGAATAGGGTAGAAATGTTTCTGTTGAGAGTTTAGTTTATCTTTTTGATCATCCTGTTCGTACACTCTTTAATTTTGGCGCATCGCACTCTTTTATACCTACTGCTTTAGTTGAATCTCTGCACCTAGATATCAGTTTATTAGAGGATCCCTTGGTTGTTTCAAATCCAATTGGGGGCTCAACTTATTTGTCAATGATTTGCTTGGATTTGGAAATTTCTATATTAAGTGTGGGGTCTAGATGCAATGCCTATGTTTTGGGCTTTACGGGCTATGGGTTGATTCTAGGCATGGATTGGCTATCCAGTAATGGTGCCATCCTCGATTGTGAAAGGAGAGTGGTTAGACTCATGACTCGCCTTGGTAACACTCTCGAAATTTCTTGTAATCCTATGAACTCTGTTATGCTTAGCTATCTAGAATAGCTTGATGCGTGTATTGAGAATCTGCAGTCTGTTAGAGTAGTCCGTGAATACTCGGATGTCTTTGAAGAGGTTAAAGGGTTACCTCCGAAGCAGGAGATAGACTTCCGCATATACCTCGTTGATAATGCAAAACCCGTCGCTCTACCCGTTAGACACATGGCTCCAAGGGAGAGGAAAGAATTCAGCAAGCAAGTTAGAGAGTTGCTTGAGAAGGGGTTTATAAGGTGGAGTATTTCTGAATGGGGTGCTCCAGTAGTGTTCGCAACTAAAGCGGGCGGACGGTTCGCTTCGCATATGCGTTGATTATAGGGAGCTAAACAAGCTGACCAAGAAGAATAGGCACACACTCCAAAGAATAGACAACTTGTTCGATCAGCTTGTAGGTGCATCGGTTTTCTCCCAACTAGATTTAGCTACCGGGTTTCATCAGCTGAGAGTGGCTGAAGACAGCATTGACATGACCGCGTTCAGAACTCCGGATGGTTTTTCGAGTGGCTCGTCATGCCTTTTGGCCAGACAAATGCACCCGCTTATTTCATCGATTTGATGAGCAGTGTGTTTAGGGAGTTCCTCAATAAGTTTGTAGTGGTCTTCGTGGACGACATTTTTATTTTCTCGAAGAGTGAGGAAGAGCATGCTCAGCATCTAAAAGAAGTCATGGATACTCTTCGTGCACACTAGTTAAAAGCCAAATTCTCCAAATGCCATTTCTGGAGAGAAGAAGTAAGGTTTGTTGGACATGTGGTATCCAAGGAAGGGTTAGCCGTGGACCCCGCAAAAGTAGTTGCGGTGCAAGATTGGAAGGTCCCACGGAATGCAACCGAAGTCCGAAGCTTTCTCGGGCTAGCAGGCTTTTACCGGAAGTTCATCAAAGATTTTGCGAAAATCTCAACTCCACTTACAAAGTTGACAAAGAAGAACTTAACTTTCACTTGGGATTTGGATTGCGATATTGCTTTCCAACACTTAAAAAGAGCTCTAACGACAGCTCCAGTTCTGACATTGCCGGATGGGAGCAAGATGTTTACCGTATACACAGATGCATGTGGTACAGGACTAGGTGTTGTATTAATGCAAGAAGGGAAGGTAGTAGCCTATGGAGGCCGACAACTGAAAGCACATGAGAAAAACTACCCAACCCACGACCTAGAGTTGGCTGCCATCGTATTTGAGCTTAAGTCTTGGTGCCATTATCTCCTAGGTGAGAAATTTGAATTGTATACTGACCATAAATCATTGAAGTACATTTTCTCGCAGAAAGATCTTAACTTGAGGCAACAAAGGTGGATGGAATTCTTAGCATCCTATGATTTCGAGATTTCCTGTACCCTTGGCAAGGGCAATGTAGTAGCAGATGACTTGAGTAAAAAGAAGCTGACCTTAAGCCCTCTCTTTGTTGAAAGGCAGAGCTTGGAGTATATAGCCAACTTTGATTTTAAACCCTCTGTCGATCATGTGACTAGTTTGTTAGCATCGCTAGAGGTGCGGCCTTCTCAGCTAGCTGATGTGATGGATAAGCTGAGTAGGGGTGAGACTTCTAGTTACCTCAATAGATACTCCATCGATGATAAGGGATGGTTGAGGCGGGATGGAAGGCTATGCGTCCCACAAAAAAGGGATTTGGTGAAGAAGGTTCTCGAAGAGGCGCACCATTCCAAGTTGACCATACACCCCGGTGGAGACAAAATGTACAAAGACATCAAAAGGATTTTCTTTTGGGATGGCATGAAGAGGGATGTAGCTGAATTCATCTCGAAGTGCTTAGTATGCTAGCAAATCAAGGTGGAACAAAAGAAGCCTGGTGGTTTGCTTCATCCTCTAGAGGTCCCACAGTGGAAAATGGGATAGCATTTCGATGGACTTTATTGATGGGCTGCCTAGGTCAAGAAGAGGCAATACCAGTATTTGGGCAATAGTGGACAGGCTCACAAAAAGCGCTCACTTCATACCCGTTAGGAGTAGAAGGACTGCCTCATCTCTAGCATCCATATACCTTAAAGAGATAGTCTGACTCCATGGGATACCCTCCATCATTGTTAGCGACCAAGATCCTATCTTTACGAGCGAGTTTTGGAAGAGCTTGCAAGAGGCTGTAGGCACACAGTTATGCTTAAGCACGACCTATCACCCCCAAACCGATGGTCAGACGGAAAGAGTGAACAGAGTTTTAGAAGACCTCTTGAGATTATGCGTTCTTGACTTCGGAGGATCATGGGAGGATCATCTTCCTTTAGTGGAGTTCGCTTACAACAATTGCTACCAAGCCACCATAGGTATGGCACCCTTCGAAGCTTTATATGGAAGACCGTGCCGATCACCAACTTGTTGGTGGGAGTCTACAGATAAGCTCATACTTGGACTAGATATGATTAGAGAAACTTCAGAGAAAGTGGACTTGATACAAAAAAAGAATGAAGACTGCCCAAGATAGACAGAACTCCTACGCAGATAGGAGAAGGACCGACCTTGAGTTTGAGGTTGGGGACAAGGTTTTCCTTAAAGTATCTCCTTTGAGGAACGTCGTTCGCTTCGGATCCGCAGGAAAGTTGGCACTAAGATTCGTAGGGTCGTTTCCTATCATTGAAAGGATTAGGAAGATGGCTTACAGAGTAGAGCTGCCCGAAATATTGGCTGGAGTTCATAATGTCTTTCACGTTTCTCACTTACTAACGTGCCTACATGAGTCTGCGGAAGTGGTTGAACCAAGCATATTAGAAGACTTAGAAGTAGAACGAGAGGCGAAGATGAGAAGAGTTCCATCTCGTATCTTGGGTACAGAAGTAAAAAAGCTACGCAACCACGAAATCAAACTTGTAAAAGTTCAATGGAGTGACGCTGAGGAAGACACACTTGGGAGACTGAGGCCAAATTACGCGCAGCCTACCCTTTTCTTTTTGAGGGTACATCTTTGATATCTTTTTCCTTAAGTTTGTTCATGCTCGTATCTATCTTTTTAGTATTTTCCTCAGTGCGATTCTCGATCCTTAGGTAGAAACCAATGGATGTAAACATGTATTTGAAACATGTTACGATTGATGGTTGCAAGTGGTTGCTCGTGGATGCATATACACACACTTTAGGTATTAGATCAGCTCAGTCACTTTCATATTGCATATGCATATATGTACTTATATATGATTGAAACTTGATGTGTTATCATGTGGATGTTGCATTTGTATGAATGATTGTGCAATCATGTAGAAAGTATGATTAGGGAAGATTGCATACATTATGGACGCATGACACCGACATGACTTGCATGAAGGAGGTCAACTAAATCAGTAGACCGCTTGATTTTGCATTAGATAGGGACATGTACACACACTTTGCATATGATCATAAAGAATTATAAGTCTCTTAAGGACAATGGACGCCTGTGTTTGATGGTTGAGTAGATGGACGATTGGATGGTAGGATATATGTTCTTCTTGACTTGAAGATTTCGGGGACGAAATCCTTTAAGGAGGGGAGAATGTAACACCCCGTAGTTTCTGTAAACCTTAAAGTAATGAATTAAAGAATAACTAATTTTAAATATGAGAATTAAGGGAAATGGGTTACGCCATTGCGTTCGTCTCAGAATTCTGGTTGAGATAGAGTCTGAGTTTGAGTAAATTGGACTTCGTATGAAGAAGTTATGGCCTTCGGAAGTTTCAAAAATTCAAAATTCAAATTTAAACACAAAAGAGGGCAGGATGGGAAAATTTCCGCCCCAGGCCAGGTCGACCAGGGGGTCGACCCTGGTGTCGACCTACCCTATAGGTCGACCTAGGGGTCGACCTGGGGGTCGACCTACCCCCCGGGCAGATCTGAAAAGATGACGAATTCTGACTCCCGGTTGAGTCATTAGGCTGAGGTGTTATCCTATCTTGACTGGATGGTCTTGATTGCTTCTAGGATTAATCTGACAGCTCTAAATTAATTAAACCTCTATAAAAGCAACCTAACTCTCAATCCTAAATCATAATACCAAGAGCCGCCATGCCATCAATGGTGAACCTAGAATAACCGTCATCTCTTTTAACTCAAAGGCAAGATAGAAGCTACGTCAAAATCTAATCTAATCTAATTCAACTAAGAAAATTCAACGATCTACATCAAAGGCGAGCTATTCAATTTCAGAATACAGCTCCCAGAACTCAAGAATTCCTTTTTGTTTGTAAGTGTAGTTATCTTTCAGATGTGAATAAATTAAAGACATGGTTCGAAATGAATTGTATCAAGTTGTATGTGATGCTGATTTATGTTTATTCATGTCTATTCTATCATATATGCCTATGAACTATTGTGGTCTATCGAACCTATCATGTTATGTGGAAATTGGTGAATAAACCTATGATGTTGTGAAATTATCATATATACGTTTGGTGATATTATGATACATACAAGTTTTAGGCTAAGTCGTGTCGTTTATGCCTAATTGTTTAGATCCATTAGGCATACATGTTTAGATCTACGACCTTGTATAATTTGGTGATGACATCTATATGTTGTATGTCAATTCAGAAATTATGCCATGTTTATGCAAGTTAAGTGATGCTATCATGATATGAATACATGCAAGTCTATAGGTTAAAAACATGATTATGTAAACCTATATGTTTAGATCTACACTTTATATGTTAGATCCATATGCCTCCATTTTAGATCTATGTTAGCATGATTCAACCCTTATGTAAGTTCACCACTACATGTCTAATTAGATTTTGGTAGTTCTATGTAATACTATTATTTTATGATTCATATTGCATAGGTCTAGTTTGCAAGTTCATAATTGAAAGTATACCATGCCAAGTTCATGTGACACATATGTAGTTAGATTCATATTTTTGTATGATGCTGGAATGTTGCAAGTTCCTCTTTTTCCCTTTTTTGTTTTATAAGTTAAGCTAAAACATCGAGCCTAACATCCTATGTAATTTTGCAAACGTACAAGGGGGGTAACGTTGGGGAGAACATGAAACTATACATAATTAACATATTTGGCTCATAACCATGTAAATGGTATGACATTGAAATGGTATAATTTACATACCAAAAATTATGAATTTGATTTAGAAGGAAAGCGGACCATGACAATAAATAGTTGACAAATTTACATATAAGCATAAAAGGATAAATATGTAAATTTAGAAAAGGCGAATATGCCTAACCCGAGGTTAGACTGAGTTGTGGTGTAAAACTGCCCGGAACCGACCGGCACATCCAGTGACCACAACAATACCTGTTTAATGTGGGTGGTTAGTGCATTGAGCCCAAAAAGGACCTGTGGCTAGACTGAGTTATGGTGTAAAACTACCCGGAACCGACCGGCACATCCAGTGACCACAACAATACCTTTCTAATGTGAGTGGTTGGTGCTTTAGTAAAGCTAAGTCAAGATTGGTAGGGTTAAGTCAATTAAGTAAACACTTAACCAATTCAACATGTTAACTAAACTGATGGGTGGGGTTAGGACACTTAACCAATTTAACATGTTGGCTGGAAACCCTAATAACGGGGACCCATTTCAGCAGTAACCCACATAAATGTATCATGGGACGCTGAACTAAGCAGGGTGGGGCACGATTACTGGGCTGATTATAAGCAGTCAAAAACGTCGGCGGGTAGTGCGTCAGTGTAGGTTCCGGCGGAGTACGGGCGTGCATGTACTCCGGAGTGGAAAAAGCAAACACTCGGCATCAGTAGTCGTACACTATGCATATTGAATCGTGTTGGGTTGCCACCATAGGATTTGATACACCCCGTGGTGGGACCATCATAGGTATCTACAGTCAAGCGGGGCCGAATGACACACGTGATAAATGCATGCTAGTAGGAGCCGATCGATATAAGGGGGTCATTTCACCATGAACACATGGTGCCAGTTGGACAAGTATAAGTAGGTGCAGAGAATTAGACATGGGTGCAATAGAAAATTCGGTTTATCCAGCCTTATATAGTTTTATGTTAGTTTGTTGTTCTGGTAATGTCCTATTTTTATTTATTCCTATCATGACCTTTTCCTTATTCACACACTGAAAAGTCACTAGACTTACTCAGACTTATGCCTGACCCATTTTTCTTTCGTCTTCTTTTCTTCTGTTTCCCCCCCTTAGGTAGCCAGGGAGGGAATAACTCAGCTTAATTTGGACCGTTCATCTTTCCGAGTTTGAAGACTCTGTGATGTACGGCTTGGAATCCATTATCTTTGGCTATGGCTTTGGACACACTAGACTTGGGGATTTATGCAGTTTTATTTCTGTTTTATGCTTCTTTATGTTTTAATCAAGACAAAGATTATGATGTAATGTTTTGGAAGTTGGTTTGAAACGATTTACTGTAATGGTTTTTTGTATTGAACCACGTATGAAATAAATGTTTGTTTTCCACTGCTTATATTTCTGTCTTGAATTTTCTGTGTCTTTTACCTATAATGCTCCATCGAAGTTAAGGCATTCCCTTTGTGAGTGACCTTAACGGAGGTAGGGTGTTTCAAAAATCCTTCCAAACAAAGCTATATTATTTTAATATACTTCAGAAAATATTTTCCAACTTCCCAAGATTTTAAATTCCAAATTCTGTTTTAAATCCAATTCCAGTTCATCTCATTTGATTATAATAATACCAATCAACACATCCATATATTATAATAATTTAAGAAAATTATTCTTTTCTATCAAAATAGAATTTTGATTAAAATTGTTTCATTTACCCACCTAAAACAATATCGTGTTCAATCTTCTGTTCAGGTATTTACAAACTCTTATCGACATCGTGGCGTCCCACGATTCGGTCAGAATTCATAAACCACTCAACAGACTAGACAACACAATAAAAAATAGTTTTTATATCAATTAACAAATACTCGCTCTCGTATATACACTCAACTCATTCTAGGGTACTACTGACCCTATCTCTAATGAGCACATCCCACCAAAGCCTAGGTATTTGCTCAACCTAAGCTCTGATACCAACTGTAATGGCTCGGCGATTTCGGTAGGCTTTTCAATCATCCCTCAACCTCCATGGCAGCAGATAAAACACACCGTGGCTTACACTGGTATCCCACCAACTCATTTTATGGCCAGCCTTTCGACTTCACAACCAACCCTCCCTTATTTTCGAGGGACATGTAGAGGTAAGAGTCCCTCGTCCGCCACCTGACGCGAAGCGAGAACCCTCTATCATGCGTACCCAGCTCATACAACCAGCAACGAGTTAGGGTATAATTACCTCTCAGACCTTGACTGAATAACATCTTTAACTTCAAAACAAACAAGACCACTTATCTCAAATCATCAACACCATAAAAACCACTTATTCATTTTTTAATATATATATATATATATATATATTTCTATTACCAGATTTTCGATTTCCCTTTTGTTTATAATATTCTATTTTTAAGTTCGTTTCCTTACCGGATTCTATATATATAGATATATAGATTTCTAATTATCAAATTATCTTAAAAATATTCTAACTCCTTAAATTTCTGGAAAATTTCGCCATAACCTCCTTTGTACCGGTTGATAGTTCAAACCTCAACTAGCCTCTCTAGGCCCTTTCCACTCAAAAAGAAAATCAAAAAGCCAAGTGGCTTGCCGATTCGGCGCATAAAACCTCATATGGAATTTAAACATGTACCTTTTTGTCGGGCACTAAATTTATAAACTTCATTCTCTTCATTCCATACCTGTTAACACATATGCATCCATTTCTAATTTATTTCAACTCAGTCTGGTCATTTTAACTCGATTCATTAATTTACTCTTTGATCAGCTCTTTTTCCCATTTCATCTTTTTAATTGAACATATCACTTCCGGATATGTTTTTAATTTACTTAAAACAAAATCTAATTCAATTTTCAACTCGAGTTTCATATTCAATTTCGAATATAAATTCTTAAACCTCATTTACTTATCCAACGCCCAATTTCGATTCAAAATTCCATTTACTAATTATTCTTCAAATTAGTCAATTCTATTCAATAATTAAAAATCTGATTTTTGATTAAAAAAATCAGATTCATTACACAACTTGAGTTCATATTTATTTTACGACTCATGTCTGGATTTTTCTAATGGAAATTCAGATTTTATTTACTTAAATTTCCATTATTTATTTAAAT
The DNA here is from genome assembly GCA_030737875.1 of Allium sativum. Taxonomy (NCBI): domain Eukaryota; kingdom Viridiplantae; phylum Streptophyta; class Magnoliopsida; order Asparagales; family Amaryllidaceae; genus Allium; species Allium sativum. The sequence goes on along the minus strand of CM060909.1, from coordinate 527,631,276 downwards.
AAACCGTTATGGTTTTATAATGGTTATGGCGCTGCTTTTCTAAAAATTTGATTTTGACATAACTCAAAATCTATACGACGGAATCCAGATTTTTCTCTTTCATTAGAAAACTATTATCAAATCGGTCCTAGTGATTCTTGTTTCAAAGAATTCTGACCTGAATTGAGTTATATCTACTCAATTGAAGTTCGAAACGCCAATTTACGATCTGCCATGCTGCGGCGAGTTCGTTTCAATTATATTTAATATATAAAAATTTTAAACTTTGTCTATATATAATCTAACTTCATTCTAATATATTTTAACATATATATTAAACTAATTTCCCAATTCAGCTTAAAAATTCTGATTATCCCAGTTCGTCAATTATTCCGTATCTCAATTATAAATTTAATTATGATTAAATCTTCTATATTAAATTCTACTTCCTTTATACATAAATTATTTATAAAATTCGATATAATCGGATTTCAAATTTATAAACCCTTCTAATTTATCTCATCTCATTTTATATTATGAATTCCAGAAATAAACTTATCGTTCTTTTTCGAAATGATTTCAAATTTTATTTTAAATTCATACTTGAATTTAAAGTTAACAATTATCTCTTGATAATATATTCACCATATTTATAAACATCGTTTAAAAATTTACTTGTTTTATATTTAAACAAGTCTATTTCGAAATCTATTTAAAACCAAAATCTTATTTTGGAAATTTCTATTCATTTTAACTTATCTATATAAATATAGAATCTATTTTCATATTTAAATTTGGACTCCTATTTAATATAATCCTAATATATATTCGAACAATATTTTTTCTAAATTAACTTGATCAAATCGAATTCAAATCATAAATCCATAAGGATTTATTTTCAGTTCCATTTTACATTCTGAACATCAGAATAAATTTCATCGTTCACTTCTTTAAAGTTATTTCCCATTTCTATTTTTAAATTCACATTTGAATTTAAATATTTGAATTATCAAATGATAATTTTTCCACTTTATTTATAAACACCGTTTATAAATTCATTTCAATTCCCTACATTATTTAATTTATAAAAAACGTTTTAAAATTTTACTTTAAGTCCCGCATTAGTAATTTATAAACAACATTTATAAATTAACTACTTGTTTTATATATTCAAAACAAGTTAATATATTTGTAGCCCAATTGAAATTCAAATTCTATTTTAGACAAATAGATCTTTCCCTTTAAATTTCAAAATATCCTTTTCCCTGATATTTATATATATCAGCATTTCAGGTCCAGTGATATTTTAACCAATCAAAAATACCAATTATCAACCACGTATTTTCTAACACATCATATATGATAACATATATGAGAACAAACAAATAATAATATTTTTGAGGAATCCAGTTGGATCCCTCCAACCTGTTTTCCTGCATCCCCAGACGTTAGACAACATAAATAATACCCATCCTGCTTCGAGGCAGGATATCGCGGTATGAAGGTCATCCACTATCATAGCGTGGGGCGCATAGGGTCATCCGTTAATGATACAGCGGGCATCCACTAATGGTATTGCGGGAACTATCCAATCACCAATATATATATAATAACCACAAACCAATCCTAAATAACTAATATATATTTAATAACAACCACAATAATATTTAAATGCAACCAAACAACCAACAAATTATTTTTTTGACGATAAAAATAATTTAAATAAAATTCTTGAGTTAGAATTACTCACCGTGATTTTTATTTGCCGCCCATTCCAGTTTTTAAATTAAATTGCACCGATTCTAGCTCGGGTATTCGTAGCCATGGACCAATCCGTCCTGATTCTAATATTTTTCATCCTTGTATAAATTAAATATACATTGTTTTAAATCGACGATTTTAAATGATATAATTAAAAATCTAGGTTTTCCTTGATCTCATACTCGACGATTAGTTTATAATTTAATTACTTCTTTAGCTAAACATATTGGTTTATATGAATCAATCTAATTGAATTGGCTTGTGAACTTATACCAATCTTCATATAAACTATGTAAGCTTCAATTTAAATCTAATTATCCCTAAACTTATTATTATTAAAATAACCAACTACAGCTTAAGGTTTAAACCATACCTAAATTCCCGTCTGAATCCTCTCTTCTAACTTAAACCGATCATTCCCAATACACTACTGAGGTTAAAATTGCAACATAATCTCCTCCTCTCAACTTCACAGTTATCACCCATTATGATTTGCCGAGCACCAGCAAGACATATGCACCGCATCTTACATCATTTGACAACTCAAATGCCGGCCTAGATCAAAAGATGACAGAGCCCCAATCTCTTCTGCAACCGCGAGCACCACCTCCGTTTGTCGAACTCCAGTTCACAACGCACCCTTCTAGAGACGCATCACAACCCTCGGTTTCCCCTATTTCTGTCGACTTCGAATTCACCTCCACTGGAGATAACCTTGCTGTAACTTCCATCTTGGCCCTCAAACATCCATCGCGACTTCCTTGTTGTCCCCAAAGGACAGCGCGTTAATTGGAAACCAACACCATGCCTCAGACTTCGATTGAACCTACACCCTCTTCCTATACAAGTCGCGGTTCTGCCCCACAAACGTATAACTGAAATCAGCTTTTGAATCGATGTGCATCACTCTGGAAAAAACCCCAAACCCAGGCATCGCGATCTCGAAGAACGTCCAACTCTAACCCTATCGCGTGATAAATCTGGGTGTGTGAGTTTAAAAGGGAATGGACTTCGATTTTCAATGAAAAGGGAGCTGATTTTCTTCTTGGGGACTTGCGATTAAAAGTGAAAATTCTCAATGTAAAGAAAAGAAGGCCATTTGAAAGCTCCTACTAAAGCTTTCAGATTCCTCAAATTAAAATGGGAGTAGAGGCAATTTTGAAGCATTCGATTTTAATAGGAGTTCAAACGAAGCTTTTCTTTACGTTCTCTTTTTGGCTGCTGAAGATAAACAAAGGGTCGTGATTTTATATAGATGAATACTTCAGTGTTAAGGAATAGTAGGGTATCTTAAGGTACAATGTAATAAATTTCGATTTGATTTCTATTTAATGCGATTTGAAATAAAGAGATTTTTATCCTTTTTAAATAGATATTGATTTGATTTCGGGCCTATCCACTAATCTAATATTTCAGGGTTAATTATTCCAATCGAAACACACCAACTGACAATTCTAGGGTTTAACCGCCATTCTGAACACACTGGAACAAATATCAAAGCCCCATTTAATTGTATGGAGGAGATATTAATTTAAATCGATACAAATTAAATTCAAAACAATTAGTTTCCTGATACTATATTATTATTATTATCATCTATAATTTAAATAAATATATATACTAATCATCTGAATTATTTCGATTCTGTTTTTAATTTCTAATTAAGTTATTAGTTGTTTCCAATACCATGATTATTTGATATATTCGAAATAAACTGTATATCGATTTTAAATCGTCAATTCAATATAAAAATTCTTTTATATTATTAGTCCAATATTTAAATCCATATTAAATATTTAAAATTAACCAACCAAAAATCCGGGTCGTTTCAACTATCATCCCCAGCCAAATACCCTCATTCCAAACATAATGGAATATGTTTCGTAAGCCCATTCGACTATTTCAGTCAGTTTTTCTTCAAATTAAAATATAAAACATTCAAATATGGATTTGAATGTACATTTCAATCTGCCGGGGCCACAAACTGATTCTAAAAATTCCAGAAAAATAAGTCTGGTTATGTTTGGATGATACGGTCCCAACAAAACTAGTTTCGTCGAATTTGGAGACCATTTGAAAAATGTCCATTTTCTGGTCGATCCAAATTGACTGAAATTAACCAAACACATTTTCCTTTGCCACACTCACATATTAACTTCAAAAATTTTGGAATTTGGAATCTAGCAATAATTTGACATTCAAATCCAACAAAAGTGGTTTTGTCGAAAACAGAGGTCGTTTGCAAAATGTCTATTTTTACGGGCTATATTTATTCCATAACGACCTTTCTGAAAATTCATTTAGCCATGACTTTTGATTCCCGCTATGAATATTTGATTTTTCAGATTCGTTAGAAAGATATTCTTAAACAGATTTAAATATTTTTGGTTTCACTAAAATTCGATTTATTTTGCATCCTGTACAGTCAGTCAAAGTTTGAATTCAAATTTTCAAACTACCGCGCCATTTCAGGCCTTGTTTTATAATTAAAATAAATATATTCGCTATAACTTCGCTCCAAACAAACATATCCATTCTAATTCTATTCAAAAAAAAATTGGTCGTTATTATTTAAAATAAATTATTTTAAATACTCTAAATTCATTAAAATAGCCAAATTAAAAATTGGTTCAGATTTTTCGGGCTGTTACATTATATATATTTTTATTTCAAATATATATTTTTCATGCATCATATATAATTATATATATATATATATATTTATTTTTCCATTCCATATATATTTATTTTCCATTCCATATATATATATTTATTTTCCATTCCATATATATATTTATTTTCATTTCAAATATTTATTTTTCATATCGAACATATATTTTTCATTTCAAACATATATTTTTCATTTCAAATATACATTTTTCATACATCACATATACATATAATTTTCATCGCACGTACATATTATTTTCATCGTATCTACATAATTTCCATCATATATATATATATAATGTTCACATCGTATATATATATATATATATATATATATAATTTTCACATCGCTATCGCAATACAATACAATCAAATAAATCGTCCATGGTCTGTGGACGACAGGGAGGTGATCTAACAGAAAATAAATAACTATATAATAATTTATAGTGAGAGAAGTTCTCACTAAAATCCGGTTTATTTTGAATCTTGTACATTCATTTGAAATTTGAAATCGAATTTTCAAACTACCGCGCCATTTTCAATTCCTTTTATAATTAAAATAAATATTTATATTCTAATTTCGATTTAAGTAAATTTGTACATTCTAATTCTATTCAAAATAAATTTCTAGTCATTATTATTTAAAATAATTCATTTAAAATATTCAAAATTCATTAAAATTGCCAAAACAAAAATTTTAAATTGGTTCTGATTTTCCGGGTTGTTACAATAATTATATTGTAGTTAGCAGGTAATGTTAATGCTACAATACTGAGCATGGATATTGAGTTAAATAAGCTAAAATTAGTTAACTGCTCATCTCTTATCAATATTCTATGTGATATATTTATAAAATTGTATATATATAGAGTCTCTGAAACGTGCCCGTTTTGTTTTTGTGCAAATGACTGTATACATATGTAGCAGTTCTCTTGCTAAACTTTATTAGAATGTGTTCGTATAATATGTTTAAAATAAATATCGAGACATGTATGTGTATCTGCAAATCTGAAAATCATACTTGCATGCACAATAGTTATGAATAAGAAGATCAAAATGTCAGTAAATAACTGATTGAATCAGGACCTTAATATTGGGGATTGAAGTCTGTTTTAAACATAAAATTGGACCTTTTTTGTATTATTCTGCGAAATGAACACGATCAGTTGCTTTATGAATATATATAATATCCATAGAGCATGAATGTTTTATAGAAAATATGTACAAAGGTTTTTAAGGCCAATGTTTTGAAAAATGTCCTAAAACAATAAGCATATTTCTCTGTAACATGGAATATATATGAAATGTGTGTTTTAAAAATATGATTTTATTGCATTTATATGCAGTTAATATTATTAATGTAAAAACATGCATTTTGATATGTATTAAGAACATTAATATTATTTACCTCTTCAAATTTTAAAATCCATTTTAAACTAAATATTTCTGTTAAGTTATGGTGACGTCTTCCAATAAATATACTCATCAATGCCAGAATCCATAAATGTATGCAATGCCAAAGAATTAGTGCACTATTTATTTTGGTTATATGCGATAGTGTAAAAGTGATACTCAAACTGTATAATTGAGTCTGACTTAACTAGGCTGCCATAGTAAGATTATAGGCTTAAAGACAAAGACATGAAATATCTAATATTTAAAATGAATAAAATTATTCAATGCTATCCAAGAATTATATATGTGATATAATTGGCGTAAGATGTCTACCTAAATGATTGTGTTTTGGGGATTAGCCAAAGCTAACTCAAGGCATGATTAGATGTGGATTGTGGATCACTAAGATATATGTATATTGATATATATATATATATATATATATATGGAGCGATGTTGATTTGAGTGGGAGCATATTTACTAAATATATATATATATATATATATACACACACACAATGTTATGTATAAAATTTTGATTATCAAAATTTGTATTTATATTGAACATGTATTATGCAATATCAGTCATCATCATTTTATTATTTATTATCTCTTGAAGATATTAAATAACATTAATAATTTATCATTAAGATCAATCCTTAAAAAGGATAAACTGAATTAAATCAGATTTCTTGACTAACGTAAAATTTGAGAATTGTCCTGAAAACAAAAGGAAACGTAATTGTTTTGTATATTTAGAAGAACTGAAAAGAAAGAAGAAGTATAAATTCAACCAAATATGGTATAAATGTTATAAATGTCAAATTAATTACTTATACATCTCTGGTATTAGACACTAGATATGGATCACATATATATGTATTTTAATTTGCAGGAATTGCAAAAGGAGTAGAAATCTGGCAAAAGGAGAAGTGGATTTACGAGTGGAAATGAAGCAAATGTTGCTACATTATCCATAGGAAACTGCCTTTTGTCCTAACCATTGGATTAATTGAAGAATTAAACTATTGTTGATATGTAAATTCCATCAAAATAAATGCTTTTCTGTATCTTGTTTAGATAAGTTTGAATTTTCATTTGTAATAAAAGACTGTTACTGTTCATTTTATTTAAATGAAATATCTTATGGAAATACACAATTAGTTAATGATCTTTGCAAATCCTTAACTTTGATGTGCTTGATTATAACATAAATACTAAACATATTAAATCTAATGATTTAAATCCAACATACCTTTGGCACTGTCGGGTAGGCCATATAAACAAAAAACACATATCAAAACTCCATAATGATGGAGTTTTGAGGTCATTTTATTTCAAATCATACGAAGAATGCAAATCTTGTTTATTAAGAAAAATGACTAAAGCACCTTTCACTAGACACAGTGAATAGGCTAGTGATGTATTGGCCTTTATACATAGTGACATATGTGGACCAATGAGTGCATCGGCTAGAGGTATTTCATTACATTTACTAGTGATACCAGTAAATATGGTTGTGTGCATTTTATCAAACACAAATCAGAATCCTTCGAAAAGTTCAAAGAATTCAAGAACGAAGTTCAAACCAACTACGAAAGAATATAAAAACTCTTTGAATAAATAAAGGAGAATATTTCAGCAAAGAATTTTATGACTATCCAAAAGAGTATAGAATTGTATCACAACTCACTCCACCTAGAACACCACAATGGAATGGTTTCCTAAAGGAGAAACCACCCTTATTAGATATGGTGTGATCAATAATAAGTCATATAAACCTTCCAGTAAATTTTAGGATTGTGTCCCTGAAATAATTGCATTCATACTTAATTATAATCCTGCTAAAATGATTATGAAGTCGCCATATAAGATATGGACTGGGAAAATCCCTAGTGTGTCTTTTATGAAGATTTAGGATATGAGGCGTTTGTTAAACGTCTTTATTCTGACAAGTTTGGATCCAATTCAGATAAGTGTTATTTTCTGGGATATGCAAAAGAAAAGAATATCATTTCTACAAACCTTCTGAGAATAAAATGTATATTGCTCGAACTGGTATTTTGAAAAAGAACCAAACTAACAACAAAATACCATTGAACCTTGTGTATACAAAGAGTCTAGTGGGAGTAACTTTATATTCCTAGTATTATATGTTGATAACATATCACTTATTGGGAATGATGTTAGTTTAAAATAATAAATTGATACTGATTCTACGAAGGAGAATGTTTGGATTAGGAAGTTCATTATTGAACTTAGTTCTATCCATTATCGACCTAATGGTTATACATTGTAACAATGTAGCTATTAATAAGGCCTAGAAATCTAAGTCTCATTATCGATACGAACACATATTTAAGAAATATAATTTCATTTGTGAAATTATTTGCAGAAGAGATATACATATCTGCAAAGTACCAATAGATAATAATGTTGCAGACCCACAACTCTATTGCAGCAGAAGAATGGTAGCCACACTATTTTCATGGGTATACGATACATGATTGATTGAAACTAGTGCAAGTGGGAGTTTGTTAGAGTTTGTGCCCTAGAGGTAATCCATTTGATGTGATTAATAACACTGTTGATGTTATATTTTATTTTGAATAAAAGATTCTGTTATGTTATATTTACTGCGTAATATAAATATTAACATAATAGAGGTCCCTAAAATAATAATGCAGAATTGTATAGTTTCAAGTAAGTGACCTGAACATGAGATTATATAATATAATAAGTATTATATTTCTTAAATGTCCCTAGTCAAGTTTTATTGTATATAGGACAACAATGAAACATTGATACTTATATGTTGATTGACTGAAGATCATATCTCATTGATCATTAATATGTGATATTAATGTCAATACATAAATACGGATTAGAGAATAGCGTATTGGACTGACCGAATTGAGAAATCTTCAGGGAGCATAATTAATAGTGTCATAAATAATTCTCAAAGTGACGGTGATGTAATGGTCCTCAGACTTGAAATCATTATATATTTTATTCAAGGATATTTGTGTTTTGATATCATAAAAAGTTACTTTTAACCGAGTAGACGATAAAGCTGATTACCGGATACATCTTGAATCGATTAAATAATATGAATGATCTAAATTGAATTTAACCCTACAATATAGGTAGAGATATCCATGGGCCTCTTGATTGAGTATGATTATTAAATGCATGGTCGTGCTCAAATGTTGATTTGTTTTATATGATCTAATCATCGATGATAAATGGATTAAATTATAAAGAGAATTGTACGCTCCATGCCTCAGTTTAATATTAGATATATTGGTTAAAAGGATTAAGTTACGTTGAAACACTAGTCATAGAAATGATTGTATCGAATTGTTGATTTTATTATGCCTTTGGTAACAATGATGTATTACTAGATGTCGCTCACTGTTTATATTTTAAATGTAATATAAATTATTGCTAACGTTGTAATAACCTATAGGGTCACACAATAAGAACACTTTTAAAAGGAGAGAATCGTACATGAGAAAAATAAAATATCAAACGTTGATATTTTATTTCATTTTGAATTGGTATAATGGAAATTCCGTTCTACCTTTTATTTTGGATCTTCTCGTGTATATTAAGTAGGCCAACCCTCTTTTATGTGGCATGCAAAAAAAATCAAAATAAAAGGGAAGAAAGGGAAATTTGTGAATTTGGCTAGTACCATTACTCCTCTATCCTCAATCTCATTAGACGAAATCAAAAGTCATGTTCGTGGATACTAATAGAGGAGTCGTCACCTAGTTGTGCTCATAGGCGATTCGAATCGATCCAGATCTTCTAAAATTGATGAATTAAAGAAACGCAAGGTATATTATATGATTTACAGAATTTTGCATAGATCTTGTAGTTTGGGTTTCGAATTTTGAAAACCTGTTGCTAATTTGAGCCCTAGAAACCCTACAAAGTACACTCCGGCTGGGTTGTTACATTTGGTATCTAAGTCTAGGCTACGTGATTACGGGGAAAAACTTACGTAAGAGAGACGCATTTGTTATTTGAAAAAGATTTTCAAAAATATATATATATATATATATATTATATTTAGGCAATATTTCTTTCTTCCTTCGCTTTTACCGCAGATACTATATTGGGAATTCCCACTAAAGATTTCCACTTATAGATAGTATAAATGACCGATAATTATCATAACCAAGGGATCCCTAATCTAGGGAGACTTTGAGGTGTACCTGAGTGGTTCTGACAATATTTTGGGATTGTGGAGCAAGTTTTGTTCCTCCACTTGCACTAGTGATACTCATAGCCCCACCCACTGAAGCAGCCCTCGGTTTCCCTCGCTTATGCAAAGACTTCGTAAATTTTGGAGGTAAGGCTTTCTATGATATGGAAGGATTTTTTTGGAACCAAGTCTTGATTGTCCGAATGAGACGCATATTTCAAGTTATTGGATGGGAAAATTAATTAAAAAAAGGATAACGGCATGGCATCTAAGGGGATAAGGATTGGAATGGTGGAATATAGTCTCTGAGAAAATGCAAGGAGGATTCTTTTTTACAACGGAACGAGTTCAGGACATGATTTAAGAACAAATTTCCAACTAATGATGTGGTTATCGTATAGATAGAGAAGTTTATATACCTAAAACAAGGAGAATCTATTGTGAGATAATATATCACTAAATATATGGAGCTGGCTAAGTATAGGGAGGATTAATGGATACACCTATGAATAAGGAATCAAGCTTTATGAAAGGATTAAATTCTCTTTTGAGAGTGACATTCTTAGCACAAGTCCCCTTCAAGGCAACGTTCGAGGTTTTAGTTGAGACTACTATTCTATATGCTGTGGAAGAACAAAGAAAAAAGGTTAAAGAAGAAAATGTGAGAACACCACAGAGCAAAGGGAAAATAAAAAAGAAAACTTTTAGTTTAAGATGATGATGATTATGAAGGATAAGTTCAAGAGGGTAGTTAGCATGTGCTATAACAACCCGCATTTTTGAACTAATTTAAAATTTATTTTTAATCATTTTAATGGAAATTAAATATTTCAGACTATTTATTTTGAGAATTAACGATTTAAAATTTATTTAAATCGAAGTTTGAACATATAAATTTAAAATTTAATTAAAAACGAGCTTTAAATGGTGAGGTAGTTTGAAAATTTGATTTTAAACTTTGAATGAATATATATAATTCAATATAAATCAGAATTGGATAAAATAAGTAACGTTAGGATATATTAAATTGTGATTTTCTAACGAGTGTAAGAAACTGAGATTTCACTTCATAAATTTTAAGTTATGTCTAAATTAAAATTTAGAATAGTCGCTATGAAATTTATATATATAGCCCTTAAAAATCGCTATTTTGCAAACGACCTCCATTTTCAACGAAACCACCTCCATTAGGTTCAAAATGCCGTTTGTGACTTTTAAAACTATAAACATCAATATCTTTGGAGTTGGAGAAATTTTGGTCTTTTTCATTGGATATAAGAACAAAATATCGCTTTTTGCATATGGACGAATTTGGACTCGAAACCACTTCCATTGAGTCCAAAATATCGTTTAGGTGTTCGAAAATTATAAACTTTGATATATTTTGAGCTTCGAAGTTTGGGCACTTGGGTTGGGTCTTGGTTGGCTAAACCTAGCCCACTCACTTAAGTGCCCCATCAGCCCTCTCTCCTTCATTCACTTCCTTACTTCAAAGAAAATAGAAAATGGGGATAGGGAATGGGAAATTAAAATTCCCTAAACCTGGTTAATCTTAGGAGCTCCAATTATTGTTGAAATCAAGTGCAAATCAAGTGTAGAAGCTTAGTAAGCTCCTGTTTATCTTCTCCATCTTCTACTACTTGTTTCCTCTTTGATTTCTAATATTTCCTATGACCTAATTCTTAAGAAACATGTTCATATAATCCTAGGTTTTTGATTCTAATTCGTAGAAGAGAGGTTGTTCTGGCTTGTCATTGGATTGATTTCTTGCTTCTAACTAGCAAAGATGAGATCTTTGTGAGTTCTTTGTGTCTATGCTACAAGCTATTAGCTTGTATGGTGTAATTTAGAGTTCATTTGGGCTTACATATGCATATGAATTGGTTAGATAAATATACACTTTCCGGTTCATTAGTTTATATTCCATTGAATTGAAAATTATGATGAGGATTGTCCATACAATCTAATTCATAAGTTACTAGTTGATTTGGTGATCTTGTGAATCTCCATTGTTGCCTTGGCAAAGTCTTAAGTCTTCACAAGTCACTTAAATCACTTTTGCATGCTTTGGTTTGGAATTTAGTTCACATTTGAATTTATAAGCCGAATCATTGCAAATCTCTTGTGTGAATGTTTTCTATGTGCATTGGGGATTATAAGTTGTTTCGGCAAGCCTTTGAAGTCTCATTTGCATGTACATAACATCATAAGTGAAACACCCCACCCTCCATTAAGGTCACTCACAAGGGACTGCCTTAACTTTGGTGGAGGTTTGTAAGTAAAAGTCACAGATAAAACACAAGACAGATATAAACACATATATATAAGTAGCGAAAAACATCAGACTTTTATTTCATAAAATACTTGTTCATACAACACATTTCCATAATTGTCTCATAACAACCTCCAAAACATTACAACATCATTTCTGTCTTGGTTTTTAAATAAAGAAGCATAAAACGTGATTAAAACTGAATAAATCCCCATAGAGTGTGTCCAACAGCCATAGCCAAGGAAAGAGACTCCAAACCGTACACCCACTATCTTGAAGCTTTTAAAGAATCTTACTAAGCTGGGTTGTTTCCTCCCTGTGGACCTGGGGAAGGGGGGGGGTAACGGAAGAAAATAAGACGAAAGAAAATAGGGTCAGACATAAAGCCTGGTAAGTCTTGTGACTCTTCAGTATGAGAATAAGAATAAGGGCATGATAGGTATAAACTGGAAACATGAAAGTATCATAAACTAAGATAAAGTAGTTTTGAAATGAATATACTATCACATCCCACACTATATCTCTACACCTACATGCATTAGTTCTAAACTGGCACCCCATGCTGAGGGTGAAGTGATCCCATTATTCTAAAGATCGGCTCCTACTCGCATAATTACATGTGTCTTACGGCCCCCAAATACTGTAAATACCTATGCTGGCCCCACCATGGGGTGTATCAAGTCCCATGGTGGCGACCTGACACAATACTAGAATGCATATGTTATACTAATGGTGCCCCCAGTGCCCTGTTTGTCTGCTCCGAAGTGTGTGCACGCCTGCACTCCATTAGGACCCACACTGTTGCAACCACCGCCGTCGCTTTGACCGCTTACAATCAGCCCAGTAATCGTGCCCCACCCTGCCTAGTTTCAGTGTACCATGATACCTAATTGGGTTACTGCTGAAATGGGTCCCCGTCACTAGGGTTTTCTAGTCAAACATATTAAGTGGTTAAGTGTCTGTATTTACCTAACCCCACCCATCGGTTTAATTAACATGTTGAATTGGTTAAGTGTTTTAGTTAACTTAACCCTACCATCCTGACTTGTCTGTCCTTAGCCTTTTAAAGCACCGACCACTCACATTAGACAGATATTGTTACGGTTACTGGATGTGCCGGTCGGTTCCGGGCAGATTTACACCGTAACTCAGTCTAACCTCGGGTCCTTATTGGGCTCAATGCTTAACCACCCACATTGGATAGGTATTGTTGTGACTACTGGACAGTCGGGCGAGTCCGGACAGATTTACATCACAACTCAATCCAACCTCGTGTTGAGCATAATCGTATTTTCTAAATTTACATATTTGTCTTTATTACTGAATATATGTAAATTTGTCAACAATTAAATGTTATGGCCCACATTCCAAGTCTACCATTTTTGGTATAAGAATTTATACCGTTTAAATGCCACCAATTTGGCATGTGACAAACATGCCAATTTCATATATTTTTATGTTAAGTTTTACTAATATTCCCAACGTTACCCCGTTTAAACATTAGGCTAACAATCCTAGCCTAATTTTCGTTCGCATAGTTTTAGCATATAATATTAGGCTAAAAACTTAGCCTAATTTAACGCAGACAAATAGACATAAGGGAATTCATAAACATAAACATGACATAGGTGTAAACTTGGAATTTTTGGTATAGCCAATATGAACATCATAGGTGTGAACTTGCAAAATAGCCAACATGAATGTCATAGATGTGAACTTGCAAAATAGTCAATATACATATATGTGAATTTGCAACATAGCCTAAATCAATTTACATATATGTGAATTTTCATTGAAATAAGGGTCTAACCAAATAGGTGTCACATGAATTAGCATATGATTTGGACAACATAAGTCTAAACTTGTTTTTGGATCTAGGCATAACATCGAACATCACTAGCACATGACAAGAATATGACATTTTCATAAATATGTATAACTTTATGACAAGGGTGTGAACTAGATCCAATCGCATATCTAATTACAACCTGAAACATGTACTAAAGTGGATCTTGACATGGATCCAATTAGGAACTTGCAACTTTTGTATAAACATAGGGGCATGTATATGAACATAACCATTTAAGCATAAAGGTTCTTGCATAAAGTATATACATGAGGTTCTAATCACAAACAACCTATATAATCACATAAACATGAACTATACAACTTGTTTGTGATGTTGTTGTCATTCTAAAAGTACAATAGGATCAACATCAATCTTAATTATACCACAAACATCCCAATTTCATTCGCAATACAATAATTTCAATACGCAGATATGAATCGACAACGTCGTTACATAATAGCACAATTCCACTTCCAATTTACATCGAATCAAGTCTTAGTTTTATTCTCATCGGAAAAATCACTATACTTACAACGAACGACGAACTTGGATTCTGGATTCTGAATTCTGAATTCTGAATTTGATATGCTTTCCTTTGGGTAGACTAACGTGGTTTTGATTCGTGTTTTACTCTAACTTGGCTCGTCTCTAAGCTTTTCTACAAGTGGAGGCTCCTCTCAATTTCCTACCGACAACATGGCGGCTCCATCTCTAATTTCTTATGTTAATTTAGGTTGGAGTCTTAGGTTGTATTTATAGAATTTCAGATTGATTTGAGCCGTCAGATGATCATAGACGAATCTAGACCATTCACTTCGAAAGGAGCCAACCAAAATGCGACATGTCAGCCCTAGTGACACAGCCAAGCCTCAAAAATCGACCAGAACCCGACCAGGCCAGCCAGGGCCCAAACCAGGTCGACATGGCAGGTCGACCCCGAGATCGACCCCCAGGTCGACCCCCTAGTCGACCTGGTGCCTGGGCGGGAAAATCCCCACCCAGCCCAGTTTGGGTCTGATTTTGAATTTTGAACTTCTTTTTGAACTGTTTGAATTTTAATTTGAATTCTGAAACTTCCGGAGGTCATAACTCCGTCATACAGAGTCCGATTCACGCAAACTTGGATTCTATCTCAAGCAGAATTCCGAGATGATCGCAACGGTGAAACCCATTTCCCTTAATTATTTCATTTAGAATTAATTATACTTAAATTTGTTATTATACAGTTTTAGAAAATTTGGGGTGTTACATTCTCCCCTCCTTTTAGGATTTCGTCCCCGAAATCTTCAAGTCTGGAAGAACGTAAGTCCTAACATCCAATCGTCCATCTACTCAACCATCAAACACAGGCGTCCATTGTCCTTAAAAGACTTCTAATGCTTTATGATCATATGCACAGTGTGTGTACATGTCCTTATCTAATGCA
The DNA here is from genome assembly GCA_030737875.1 of Allium sativum. Lineage (NCBI taxonomy): Eukaryota > Viridiplantae > Streptophyta > Magnoliopsida > Asparagales > Amaryllidaceae > Allium > Allium sativum. The sequence goes on along the minus strand of CM060909.1, from coordinate 527,615,712 downwards.
AAATCAGGCGGTCTTCTGATTCAGTCGACCTCCTTAATGCAAATCATGTGAGTGCCATGAATCCATTATGTATGCAAAAATTTGTCCTTATTCATAACTCTACATGAGTGTGCAACCATTTATACAAATGCAACATCCATATGATGACATATCAAGTTTCAACCACATACAAATATGAATACATATATGCATATGCAGTATGAAGTGACTGAGCCGATCTAAAACCTAGGTTGTGTGTATATGCAACCACTAGCAACCACTTGCAACCACTTGCAGCCATCAATCATAACATGTTTCAAATACATGTTTACATGCAAAGGGGTTTCTACCTAAGGACAAAGGATAATATCGAGGAGATATACCTAAAAAGATAGATAAAGCACAATTTAAGGAAAAAGAGAGATCAAGGATATACCCTAAAAAAGAAAAGGGTAGGCCATGCGTATTCTGTCCTCGGTTTCCCAAGTCGCGTCTTCCTCGGCGTCGCTCCACCGAACCTTGTCGAGATTTACTTCGAGGTTGCGTAGTTTTTGATTTTAGTTCCTACGATTCGAGTTGGAACTCTCCTTACAGTTGCTTCGCGTTCCACTTCGGCTTCTTCTAGAATGCTTGGCTCCACCACTTCCGCTGATTCATGTAGACATTTCCGGAGATGAGAAACGTGAAAGACGTTGTGAATTCCGGCTAATCTTTCAGTCAGCTCTACTCTATAAGCCATTTTCCCAACCTTCTCGATGATAGGAAATGGTCCTACAAATCTTGGTGCTAGCTTTCCTGCGGATCCAAAGCGAACGTCGTTCCTTAAAGGGGATACCTTAAGGAAAATCCTGTCCCCAACCTCAAACTCAAGGTCGGTCCTTCTTTTGTCGGCGTATGATTTCTGTCTGTCTTGGGCAGTCTTCATTCTCCTTCGTATCAAGTCCACTTTTTCTGAAGTCTCTCTAATCATGTCTGGCCCAAGTATAATCTTGTCAGTGGACTCCCACCAACAAATTGGTGATCGACAAGGTCTTCCATACAAAGCTTCGAAGGGCGCCATACCGATGGTGGCTTGATAACTGTTGTTGTAGGCGAATTCCACTAAAGGAAGGTGATCCTCCCAAGTCCCGCCGAAGTCAAGAACGCACAGTCTTAGAAGATCTTCTAGTACTCTATTCACCCTTTCTGTCTGACCATCAGTTTGGGGGTGATAGGCCGTGCTCAAGCATAACTGTGTGCCGACAGCTTCTTGCAGACTCCACCAAAATTCGCTCGTGAAGATGGGGTCTCTGTCACTCACTATGCTGGAGGGTATTCCATGGAGTCGAACTATTTCCTTGAGATAAAGAGAAGCTAGAGACGAAGCAGTCCTTCTACTCTTGATAAGTATAAAGTGGGCGCTTTTAGTAAGCCTGTCCACTATTACCTAAATGCTAGTATTGCCTCTTCTTGACCTAGGCAACCCGTCAATGAAGTCCATTGAAATGCTATCCCACTTCCATTGCGGGACTTCTAGAGGATGAAGCAGTCCTCCATGTTTCTTTTGTTCCGCCTTGACCTGTTGGCATGTCACACACTTAGAAACGAAATCTACCACGTCCTTCTTCATGCCGCTCCAATAGAAAACTCTCTTTACGTCCTTGTACATCTTGTCTCCACCTGGGTGTATTGTCATCTTGGAATGATGGGTCTCCTCGAGAACCTTCTTCACTAAATCCCTAGCTTGTGGGATGCATAGTCTTCCATCTCGCCTCAGCCAACCCTTATCATCGATGGAATATCTATTGAGGTGACTAGAAGTTTCACCCCTAATTAGTTTATCAATCACATCCACAAGCTGAGGGTCTTCTCGTTATGCGGCCCCTATCGAGTCTAAAAGAGTGGGCCGTACTTCTAGGGATGCCAATAAACCAGGCATAAAATTTGAGGAGGGCCTAAAGTCAAAACCGGCTATATACTCCAAGCTTTGCCTTTCTACAAAGAGAAGGCTTAGGGTTAGTTTCTTTCTGCTCAACGCGTCTGCTACTAAGTTGCCTTTACCAGGAGTATAGGAAATTTCAAAGTCATACGAGGCAAGGAACTCCATCCACCTTTGCTGCCTCAAGTTAAGATCTTTCTGCGAGAAAAGATACTTCAACGATTTATGGTCAGTATATAATTCGAACTTCTCACCTAGGAGACAATGGCGCCAAGACTTAAGCGCAAAGACGATGGTGGCCAACTCAAGATCGTGGGTTGGGTTGTTATTTTCATGCACTTTCAATTGTCTTCCACCATAAGCTACTACCCTCCCTTCATGCATCAGAATAGTGCCTAGCCCCATTCCACAAGCATCTGTATATACTGTGAACATTTTGCTTCCATCTAGCAAAGTCAGAACTGGAGCTGTTGTGAGAGCCCTTTTTAATCGTTGGAAAGCAAACTCGCAATCCAAATCCCAAGTGAATGCCAGATTCTTCTTTGTTAGCCTTGTGAGTGGAGCTGAGATTTTCAAGAAATCCCTAATGAATTTTCGGTAAAAACCGGCTAGCCTAAGAAAGCTTCGAACTTCAGTTGCATTTCTTAGTGTCTTCCAATCTTGCACTGCCACCACTTTCGCGGGGTCCATAGCTAACCCCTCTTTGGACACTATATGCCCCAGAAATATTACTTCTTTTCTCCAAAAGTGGCACTTGGAGAATTTGGCTTTTAGCTGATGTGCACGGAGAGTATCCATGATCTCTTTCAAATGCTGAGCTTGTTCTTCCTCATTCTTTGAGAAGATCAAGATATCATCAACGAAGACCACCACGAATTTATTGAGGAATTCTCTGAATACCCTGCTCATTAGGTCTACGAAATAAGCAGGTGCGTTTGTCAAGCCGAAAGGCATGACAAGCCACTTGAAGAAACCGTCTGGGGTTCTGAACGCCGTTTTATCGATGGTATCTTCAGCTACTCTTAGCTGATGGAACCCAGTAGCCAGATCAAGTTGGGAGAAGACCGACGCACCTATAAGCTGATCAAACAAATCGCCTAGTCGGGGAAGCGGGTGTCTATTCTTTTTAGTCAGCTTGTTTAGCTCCCTATAGTCCACACAAAGACGTAGCGAACCATATGCTTTGGTGGTGAACACCAGTGGAGCACCCCATTCCGAGATACTCCTTCTTATAAACCCCTTCTCGAGAAGTTCCTTAACTTGCTTACTGAGCTCCTTTCTCTCCTTTGGATCCATGTGTCTAACAGGCAGAGCTACGGGCTTTGCATTATCAACAAGATATATGCGGAAGTCTATTTCCCGCTTCAGAGGTAAGCCTTTCACCTCTTCAAAGACATCCGGATATCCCCGGACCACCCTAACTGACTGCAAATTCTCAACAGAAGCGTCAAGCGATTCTAGATAACTAAGCATAACAACATTCAAGGGATTGCAAGAAATTTCTAGAGTGTTACCGAGCTGAGTCAAGAGCCTAACCACTCTTTTCTCACAATCAAGAATGGCACCATTACTGGATAACCAGTCCATGCCTAAGATCAGTCCATATCCCGAGAATCCCAAAACAAAGGCACTACATCTAAATTCAACACTTAGAATAGAGATTTTCAAATCCAAGCAAACCATCGACAAATAAGCCGAGCCCCCAATTGGATTTGAAACAACTAAGGGATCTTCTACCATACTAGTGTCTAGGTGCAGAGATTCTACTAAAGCAGATGAAATAAAGGAGTGTGATGCACCAGAATTAAAGAGAGTGCGAACTAGATGATCATACAGATAAACTAAGCTTTCTACAGAAATATTTCTACCACGTTCCTGTGGAGGTGCCACCAGCGCGTGAACTTGTCCGCCTGAGTTGGATCCAGTCCTCTGTCCCTGCCCCAGCTTCTTTGGGCAGTCCTTAGCCAAGTGTCCAGTCACGCCACAACTGAAGCAACCACCATTCATCTTTGCCTTCTTCTTTCTGCAGCCTTTTGCTATATGTCCCACAATGCCACAAAAATTGCACTTTCTCTTTTCACGGGATTTGTTGTTCTTCCCACCTTTCCTGAAGTTTGTTTTCTTAGCTTGTAAACCTTCCTTCTTTTCTTCCACCTTAGTCTCTTTCTTGCCCTTGTCTTCCTCGTGTAGCAATGCCATGTCCACTAAGTTTTCATAAGTCGCCCCCGTGGATACATGAGTCATAGCAAGGCTGTGTAGAGGCTCATTTAGACCTTTGACGAAGCGGAGCGCCTTCTTGTGTTGGGTGTTTACTAAGTCCAACCCAAATCTGTCCACTGATTAAACTGATTAACGTACTCCCAGATTGTCATACTTCCCTGTTTCAGAGTTAGGAACTTCTCCATTTGCAGGCTTCTTTCAGCTTGGGAGAGGAATTTCATCTCAAATCTCATCCTGAAATCTTCCCATGTTTCCACTGGCCTCTCAACATTGGTGATCTCCCACCAATAAGATGCTTCATCTTTAAGCAACCACACTTCTAGATGTATCTTTTGCCTGTCGTCAACTTCGAAGATGACAAACAGATCCTCGGTTTCCATTAGCCAGTTTCTTGCTACTACAAAGGATTCAGTTCCATAAAAGTCCTTTCCACCCATAGCCTTGAAGTCTCTACATGTCTTTGCAAAAGGATTTCCACGAGGAGGAGGAGGAACCGCTGCTAGTGGAGGAGGAATGTCTGCTGGGCCCGTGGCATTGGCCCTAACTTCCAGGTACCTCCTAAACCAGCCGGGTACAGGTACTCCTTCCGGAAGGTTAAGGTCTCCAGACATGCTGAAACAAAAAGGAAAGGTTCAAAACGAAAGATAGATAGATAGTGCATATGGCTCTGGGGGATTATGCTTTTTTTTAAAACAACACTTTTTCTTGAAAAAGATGCTTCTTTAAACTTCTTTTTGAAAATAGTTTCAATTTTTTTTATCTAGTCTGGTAAATCTATGCTCTGATACCAAGTGAAACACCTCACCCTCCATTAAGGCCACTCACAAGGGACTGCCTTAACTTTGGTAGAGGTTTGTAAGTAAAAGTCACAGATAAAACACAAGACAGATATAAACATACATATATATGTAAGCAGCGGAAAACATCAGACTTTTATTTCATAAAATACTTGTTCATACAACACATTTCCATAATTGTCTCATAACAACCTCTAAAACATTACAACATCATTTCTGCCTTGTTTTTTAAATAAAGAAGCATAAAACGTGATTAAAACTGCATAAATCCCCATAGAGTGTGTCCAACAGCCATAGCCAAGGAAAGAGACTCCAAACCGTACATCCACTATCTTGAAGCTTTTAAAAAATCTTACTAAGCTGGGTTGTTTCCTCCCTGTGGACCTGGGGGGAGGGGGGGAAGGGGAACGGAAGAAAAGAAGACAAAAGAAAATAGGGTCAGACATAAAGCCTGGTAAGTCTGGTGACTCTTCAGTATGAGAATAAGAATAAGGGCATGATAGGTATAAACTGGAAACAAGAAAGTATCATAAACTAAGATAAAGTAGATTTGAAACGAATATACTATCGCACCCCACACTATATCTCTACACCTACATGCATTAGTTCTAAACTGGCACCCCATGCTGAGGGTGAAATGATCCCATTATTCTAAAGATCAGCTCCTACTCGCATAATTACATGTGTCTTACGGCCCCCAAATACTGTAGATACCTATGCTAGCCCCACCATGGGGTGTATCAAGTCCCATTGTGGCGACCCGACACAATACTAGAATGCATAGGTTACACTACTGGTGCCCCCAGTGTCGTGTTTGTCTGCTCCGAAGTGTGTGCACGCCCGCACTCCGTTAGAACCCACACTATTGCACCCACCGCCGTCGCTTTGACCACTTACAATCAGCGCAGTAATCGTGCCCCACCCTGCCTAGTTTCAGCGTACCATGATACCTAATTGGGTTACTGCTGAAATGGGTCCCCATCACTAAGGTTTTCTTGTCAAACATGTTAAGTGGTTAAGTGTCTGTATTTACCTAACCCCACCCATCAGTTTAATTAACATGTCGAATTGGTTAAGTGTTTTAGTTAACTTAACCCTACCATCCTGACTTGTCTGTCCTTAGCCTTTAAAGCACCAACCACTCACATTAGACAGATATTGTTACGGTTACTGGATGTGCCAGTCGGTTCCGGGCAGATTTACACCATAACTCAGTCTAACCTCGGGTCCTTATTGGGCTCAATGCTTAACCACCCACATTGGATAGGTATTGTTGTGACTACTGGACAGCCGGGCGGGTCCGGGCAGATTTACATCACAACTCAATCCAACCTCGTGTTAAGCATAATCGTATTTTCTAAATTTACATATTTGTCTTTATTACTGAATATATGTAAATTTGTCAACAATTAAATGTTATGGCCCACATTCCAAGTCTAACATTTTTGGTATAAGAATTTATACCGTTTAAATGCCACCAATTTTGGCATGTGACAAACATGCCAATTTCATATATTTTTATGTCAAGTTTTACTAATATTCCCAACGTTACCCCGTTTAAACATTAGGCTAACAATCCTAGCCTAATTTTCGTTTGCATAGTTTTAGCATATAATATTAGGCTAAAAACTTAGCCTAATTTAGCGCACACAAATAGGCATAAGGGAATTCATAAACATAAACATGACATAGGTGTAAACCTGGCATTTTTGGTATAGTCAATATGAACATCATAGGTGTGAACTTGCAAAATAGACAACACGAATGTCATAGATGTGAACTTGCAAAATAGTCAATATACATATATGTGAATTTGCAACATAGCCTAAACCAATTTACATATATGTGAATTTTCATTGAAATAAGGGTCTAACCAAATAGGTGTCACATGAATTAGCATATGATTTGGACAACATAAGTCTAAACTTGTTTTTGGATCTAGGCATAACATCGAACATCACTAGCACATGACAAGAATATGACATTTTCATAAATATGTATAACTTTATGACAAGGGTGTGAACTAGATCCAATCGCATATCTAATTACAACATGAAATATATACTAAAGTGGATCTTGACATGGATCCAATTAGGAACTTGCAACTTTTGTATAAACATAGGGGCATGTTTATGAACATAACCATTTATGCATAAAGGTTCTTGCATAAAGTATATACATGAGGTTCTAATCACAAACAACCTATATAATCACATAAACATGAACTATACAACTTGCTTGTGATGTTGTTGTCATTCTAAAAGTGATGTTGTTGTCATTCTAAAAGTACAATAGGATCAACATCAATCTTAATTATACCACAAACATCTCAATTTCATTCGCAACACAATCATTTCAATACATAGATATGAATCGACAACGTCGTTACAAAATAGCACAATTCCACTTCCAATTTACATCGAATCAAGTCTTAGTTTTATTCTCATCGGAAAAATCACTATACTTACAACGAACGACAAACTTGGATTCTGGATTCTAAATTCTGAATTTGATATGCTTTCCTTTGGGTAGACTAACGTTGTTTTGATTCGTGTTTTACTCTAACTTGGCTCATCTCTAAGCTTTTCTACAAGTGGAGGCTCCTCTCAATTTCCTACCGACAGCATGGCGACTCCGTCTCTAATTTCTTATGTTAATTTAGGTTGGAGTCTTAGGTTGTATTTATAGAATTTCAGATTGATTTGAGTTGTCAGATGATCGTAGACGAGTCTAGAACATTCACTTCGAAAGGAGCTAACCAAAATGCGACATGTCAGCCCTAGTGAAACAACCAAGCCTAAAAAATTGACCAGAACCCGACCAGGCCAGCCAGGGCCCAAACCAGGTCGACATGGCAGGTCAACCCCCAAGTCGACCTCCTGATCGAACTGGTGCCTGGGCGGGAAAATCCCCGCCCAGCCCAGTTTGGGTCTGATTTTGAATTTTGAACTTCTTTTTGAACTGTTTGAATTTTAATTTAAATTCTGAAACTTCTGGAGGTCATAACTCCTTCATACGGAGTCCGATTCACGCAAACTCGGACTCTATCTCAAGCAGAATTCCGAGACAATCGTAATGGTGAAACCCATTTCCCTTAATTCTTTAATTTAGAATTAATTATACTTAAATTTGTTATTATACAGTTAACAGAAAATTTGGGGTGTTACAATAGGCCTTCGGACATGAGTTGATATCAATTAGATCTTGTTATCTAGGTAAATTGAGCTCTGGTTCAGGATTTAGACATCTGACCTGCTATGCATAATTATAAAAACGTGAACTAAATCCTTGCTTGTTCAGGAAATTGCAAATTCATACGTTTGAATCTTGTTTTTGAACTGTTGACCAGTGGAGACCATGGTCAACAATTTGGATCCATCCCGGCTCTTTCCCGGCCGAGTTTCAGTCCATTTCGACTTCGTTTGTGACTTGTCAGTTTCACTAATTCGCAGATTTCAGCAGCCCGATTCTTGGAAAATCATTTTTATAAATCAGCATTTAAAGAATGACAGAGTGGAAACCAAGGTGAGAATTCTCTCACTCAAACTATTTTTACAGTTATTATAGCCATGACTAAATATATATTGATTGTGTATGATTGCAATATCTGTTTGGTGATTGATGGATGTTACAGTTTCAATGTTATCGTTGTTAAACTGTGAAAATGGTATATGAGTTCACATGGATTGTGATGTAAACCCCACACGAGTATTGGAACGATAATTTTACACATCGCCCAAATATGCAAATAATAATCATTGGAAGTTGGTTGGAAACCCCACAGGAGTCTAGGGATGATAATAATTGCACACACCTCCATTGTGTTTAGCTGTATATCAACCGATTGATTGAAAGACTGTTATAAGCATCATTCAATTGTTTAATGCTTATACAGTTGAAAATTGCACTTTGGATGTGAATTGAATGTTTAATAGTTGTTTATCACCATTTTTGAATACATTCAATGTACAAAATCCATATAATTAAAACTATATGGTAATTGATTGAGTCACATCCTGATTCAGAATGTAAATGAATATTTTAAAATAATATTCAGTGAAGAATCAAAATATGATTTTGATGTTCGATTTTGAATGGACACAAATACATTATGTAAAATCATAATAAATGCTTTGAAAATATTTTGGATGAGATATTCCACGTTTGTAAAGATAAAAGATATTTTTATCTAAATGAACTAGTTAACAACTAGAACAGAGAACTGAAGTAATTGAAATGGTTTTTAATCTAACTAGAATTTTCCAATGTATGAATTGGAATGGGTTTGAATAGAAATAATCTTTGGAATATTTCGATAGTGGATTTCGTGATTATACAGATATCGTTGAGGAATTTAGAAGATATCGATATCGTTATTCCCAATATGATATCTGTTGGTTTCAAAATTTGATATTGAATATAAGTTGATATGATTTCTATTTAGAGCCATGTATTTAATATCAAATTGTATTTTGGGTTTGCTGTGAATGGTATCTGTAACAACCCGGATTTTCATAACCAATTTAAAATTTTTATTTTAGCAATTTAAATGGATTTTGAATATTTTAAATTGTTTATTTTAAATAATAACGATTAAAAGTTTATTTATTTTCCAAGTTAGAACGAGTAAATTTATTTTAATTATAAAAAGAGTTTGAAATGGCGCGGTAGTTTGAAAAATTGATTTTAAATTTTAATTGAATGTATAGAATTCAAAATAAATTGGATTTCATTAAAACAAGAAATATTTGAATCTGTTAAATAATGTCTTTGTAACGACCCAGAAAATCTGAACCAATTTAAAAAATTTAAATTGGCAAAAATAATGGATTTTAAATATTTAAAATAAATATTTTAAATAATAGCAATGAATACTGAGTTTGAATCGATGTTTGAAAACGAATATAATTAATTCTAATTATAAACAAGGCCTGAAAAGGCGCTGCAGTTTCAAAAACTGAATTCAAACTTTGTCGGACTGTACCGGGTGCAAAACAAAACGGATTTGAGGGAAACCAAAAATATTTAAATCTGTTAGTGAATACCTTTCTAACGAATCTGAAAAATCGAATTTTCATAGCGGAAAGCAAAAGTTATGGCCAAATGAATTTTCTGAAAGGTCGCTATGGAATTTATATAGCCCGTGAAATTGGCCATTTTGCAAACGACCTCGGAATTCGACGAAACCACTTTTGTTGGATCCGGGATGTGAAATTATTGCTAGGTTTCAAATTTCATAATTTTTGAATCTAGTATGTGAGCGTGGCAAAGGAAAACGTGTTTTGATCAATTATAGTTAAATTGGATCGACCAGAAATGGGCCTTTTTGCAAACGGTCTCAGAATTCGACGAAACTAGTTTTGTTGGGACCGTATCGTCAAAACATAGCCAGATTTATTTTTCTGGAATTTTTCGAATCAGTTTGTGGCCCGGGCAAATTGAAATGTACGTTCAAATTGAATATTGAATGTTATATATTTTAATTCGAAGGAAAACTGACTGAAACAGTCGAATGGGCCTACGAAACATATCCCATTGTGTTCGGAATGGGGGAAAAACGCTAGGGACGACAGTCGTTGGGTTTAAATTGGTGGTCGCGTCAGAAAACCCCTTTAAAACCCACCGGCCAATCATATTTTTTTTAAAAAAAAAAAAGAAAAATCATTTTTTCTCTCTCCCCGATCGAAGGCGGAAACCGCTCGAGATCTTCCCATTCATTTTCTGATCAATCCATGCAAAATTAGCCCCTCCACCAGTTGAAGATTTTGTAGAGCTCCTCGAGATCTTCAAATCCATATAAGGATTGATTTTTTTCGTCCTGTGTTGGGGCCAGTTCGACCTCGTGAAGTTCGGGTGTTTGAGGAGCCGCCGCCGCCACGTCAGACCACCGAGCTGGACCCCACCTCCGGCGAACCAGCGCCTCTCCTCCCCCTTCGACACTGCGTAGCCCGATCGAGCTATCGATTCACGGATTTCACGAAATCGCGTGACCTAGTTTTGAACATTTCAGAAAGGTATACGGCTATTTTTATTTTAACTATATTATAGCAGTTTAAAGCGCTACGGTTTTTGATTTCACTGTAAAAATCATATCTTTTTCGTTTGTTGACGAAATTCAGTGAAACAAGAGACAGTGGACTCGTGTGGACGTCTTCTACATTCTAGAAGAGACCACATATTTTTCTGAGCCTTCTGCTATTTTTGGTGGAGTGGAACCCAATGTGAGATTTCTAATTTATAAACGATATGGAAAACGATGATGTATAAATTATATAGTCGATGTATGATTTATATAAGTGTTGTACACCTATTGTATAAGCGTTGTATAAGTTGTACGTTCGATGTATAAGTTATATATGCGTTGTAAAAATTATATATGTGTTGAAATAGAAGTGAATTGCTATATATATATATATATATATATATATATATATATATATATATACACGCCCCTCGTCCACAAACCATGGACGATATTTATTGGTTGTGATTGGTGTGAAAATTGATTGATAGCGAATGGTTGATTGGAATTGTTTGTGGTTGATATTGATTGATTGTGGTTGAAAAATACCCATTTGTGGTTGAAAAATATTTGGTTGAAACCACATAGGATTAGTTTGTGGAAATGAAATAAATATACATGCCGCCTGCGTGCGAACTAGATGCATGATTCCCCATTGTCAAAAACCGCGAGGTTTTAAGGTAGAGCGAGGAGCCGTACTAGGGACGGTCCCGGTTTTAACTACCCTGCCGTTATGCTGCCGAAATTTTAATAATATTCATGTGTTTGAATTATTTTCATTTGCTGAAACTATATTTATTCGTTGAATAGAAAACCTTCATGTGTTGAATCGATATTCATTCGTTGATTAGAAATTCATGTGTTGAATGGTATTCGTGTTTTAAATATAAAAATCACATTTTTATCTATATATATAAACTACAGAAAACCTTCATGTGTTGAATCGACATTCATTCGTTGAATTGAAATTCATCTGTTGAATGGTATTCGTGTTTTAAATATAAAAATCACCTTTTTATCTATTTATATAAACTATTGAAAACCTTCATGTGTTGAATCGATATTCATTCGTTGATTAGAAATTCATGTGTTGAATGGTATTCATATTTTGAAATAAATAGTTTTATAATAAAAATCACATTTTTATCATCTATATGAACTATATAAAATAATCTCCTTTTGAAAGAAATTATTTTATAATAAAAATCCTATTTTTATTACCTATATGAACTATATAAAATAATAGTGTTTTGAAATGAATTGTTTTACAATAAAAATCACATTTTTATTATATACATGAATTGTTAAATATAGTGAAGTGTTGAAATAGAAGACAGTTAGATAAAAATATCATTTTTATCAAAAGTATGAAAAGAATGTAGCTTTGGAATCGAAGAATCGATATATATATATATATAAATAGAATTAAAATATAATGAATAACGACGTTGCAGTTCGTATTTTGAAACCGTGATTTCAAACGATTATACCGGGAGATCCGACCATCGGATTTTCCTGAAATCGCAACCGTTGGGTTCGCTTTGGAAATATCTTTCCAACGACACCAACTTTGTAAAAATCCAACGGTTGGATTGTCTGGAATGTTTAATTCAAATCTGAAGAAAAACAGCGCCAGAATCGATTATATTTATATATATATATATATAAATATAATTATATTTAATCGAATAACGACGCTGCAGTTCGTATTTTGAAATCGAAACTTCAAACGATTATACCGGGAGATCCGACCGTCGGACTTTCCCGAAACTGGAACCCTTGGATTCGTTTTGAAAAGATCTTTCTAATGATGTAAATTTTGTGAAGATCCAACGGTTAGATTTTCAGTGAAAATCAAATCTGAAGAAAAACAGCGCCACGGTCGCGTTATGGCCCAAAGCGTCGTTTTGAATAAATTGGCTATTTTAAAATAAATAAAAATAGCAATAAATCGTTATAAAATATTATAAACGATATGGATGTGAAATTTAGAAATTAACTAAAGGTTGGCTAAGTCGAGTGGTTTCCTGGGTGTTGATCTGATGTTGGTTTCGGCCTTCGGGGTTAATATTTGGGAAATCATTCTCTTATTGATTGACGGTTAGTGACTAATGAATTGAAATGATGCGTGTATATGTTAGTGTTGCACTTGTTTATTATATACGCGAGTTGCTTAGAAAGACCAGGTTTATCCCATTCTGAATAACTGAATCGATGATAAGAAATCGAAGATGAAGACGGTGGTCGAAGACCGGAGATCTTCACCTCGTTTGGATGGTAACCGAGGTCCTGATTGGGAGGCATCCCGAAATATGGATAATGAGTGGTGATCCTCCAGACGTACGTGGTGATCGATGGGTTTGCGAGGTATATAGTGCCTCCGGTTTCGTTCAGACGCAGAACGGGCTTGTAAATAGACTATGTGTCTGGCATTGGGTTTTATTCTGTGTAGATTGATCTCTGTTAAATATACATCTGTTTGGCGGTGGAGAATTTATTCTTTTGCTTAACGCCCTTCTCTGAAACGCACGAGCTCAGAGGCTGTATATCGAGGGACATCAGTCGCATGGCATGAATTGCTAGTGTGGCATGCCTAAGTGGCAAATGAATAGGGCTTCTGTTGAAAAGCAAGGTCTTGTGGAGATGATCAAAGCACCGCCCGTGTGGCGTAGCTTTGTGTATAACGTAAATTCGCGAGCCTCACACCCCGGTATGAACCAGAAACGGGAGAAAGGACCTCAGGGAGGGCCTGCGTTTCCTCCTAGCTAGAAGTAGCGTCAGTGGTTTTACACACCCTGACGAGTTTGACTTATGTGGTTGTTGCTGTTGCGAGGCGCCTCGGTTAGATCGGACGATCCGGGTCCGATGGAGTCATTTGTTGGCTCGCTTACGCCCCGAAGGGCGGGGAAACGTAGTGTTCAGGCATTTTAATCCACTCCGGGTGGACCGTCCCTGACGATCCAAGGGTCACTCGAGCTCTGATCCTGAGACTCGGGCTAGGCAGTGTCGAATTCGGTAAGGACTATCTTTTGCCTTGGTTCATGACGGAAATCCAATTTCCAAATACGACATCATGCGGTTTTGATTGTATATATATATGGCGACATGATATATGGTACCCATGTTGTCTATGATTGATAGTTATGATTGAAATTGTTTTTTTTGAAACATAATAAACACTAGTAATAATATCAAATGCTTTTGTTTTATTCGTATCAATCATATTTTGGCCATTATAAGGTAAAATTCTATCCTCCGGTTTGCGTTGCATTGTGTGATGGGAACTGAGTCTTATAATGGCTTCATTTTTATAAAAAGCATTGCGATGTTTAAAAGAATGATTTGTTTTAAAGCACTGGTAATCCAATGGAGTAAACCCGTTCCACGAAAGTGGCATGGTCCTGTGATTTGCCATATATTAAATGTGTTGAGTAGATTTCTCATACCAGTCCCATGACTGACTCGTAGTTTGTTTCACTTTCAAACTCTGGTGCCCCTTTTTCTACACGGGCAGCCTTGTATTTAGGTTTAGCTGGTTCTTTTTGGATAGCTGGACCTGAAGATGGATTCTATCATTTATCTCTTTTTATGTTGTTCAGCTCCTATTGTACAGTATGTTTGTTTTTCCGCTGTAGACATTTATGTATAGCTGAACTGTATTTGTACTAAGTATGATCCTGTATACTGTGTAACTCTGATGATTACGTTTATCCAGTGTATTCTACTGTACATTATCTGGTGTATTTATTTATTTCTGTTCTGCTATTATCTGTTTCTGTGTTATATTCCACGGATTACCCTTGCCACCGTCAGTACGGGGTTTGGGGTCGTCTCGGTCTTTCTAATGGATGTGAAAAATCCAGATTTCATAACGGGAATTAAAAGTTATGTTCAGTTTAAAATTAAAATAGTCGCTATGGAATTTATATATATTTAATATAATATATAACCCTTAAAAATACCTATTTTGCAAACGACTTCCATTTTCGACGAAACCACTTTTGTTGGATCTGGAATGTCAAATTATTACTAGATTCCAATTTTCATAATTTTTGGAATTAATATGTGAGCGTGGCAAAGGAAAACATGTTTGGTCAATTCTAGTTGAATTGGATTGACAAAAAAATGGCTATTTTTCAAATCGTCTCCAAATTCAACGAAATTAGTTTTTCAGGACTGTATTGTTAAAACATAGCTAGAAATAATTTTTCTGTAATTTTTGGAGTCAGTATGTGGCCTCGGTAAATTAAAATGTAGGTATAAATTCAATATATATTGATTTGTATTTTAATTTTGATAAAAACTAATTGAATATTTAAATTGGCTTACGAAAAATATTCCATTGTGTCCGGAATGGGGGTATTTAGCTAGGGGCAACTGTCGTTGGGTTTGATTTGGAGTTCAGTGTGTTAAACAAGGATTTTACAAATAAAATATTATTTAATTATATATATATATAGCAATGAGGGTTCGAAACCCTAGTCTCCCTCATAACCAGCAGCCGCCTTCCCATTTCGACGGCAAAAATCATAGAAAATTCATGTCTAAAAATCTCTCAATCCTTCAATCAATTTGCAAAACTTACAAATCTCCCAATCCTTCAATCGATTTGCAAAACTTACGTAGGATAAATTAAAGAGCACACTGAGATCCTCAACTTCAACGCACACGATCGTCACTAGCTTCGAAAACAGAGAGAAATTTAGCCTCAAATGCACCGACTTTGAAGTGGGATTGCACGACGAAGGGAGGTGCGAGCTCCGCCTGGTTGACGACGGTTGAGGAGGACACGGAGGGGCTTCGAGTGGGGATGTTGGATCGGGGTCTGGGTCATCGTAGGGGGCACCGCAAGCAACCTTAGAAGGCGATATATGTGTTCGGTTAAGGCAATAGGAGCGGCCCATATTTCTTGCAATGTAATTAGTGAAGTAATTAGAAAAATAATTATTTAATTAATTATGTAATTATGTTATTAACGCAAATATGATCAGAACTTCTTCATACTAGGTCCAAATCCGACGATTCAAAATGCGTTGGACCCATCTCGACGAGAACTTCAATATGGAACTGACCAGAAGCGATTTGGAGCATGTTAGAATTTCGGATGAATTCAAATCCAGACAGAACTGAAATTCAGAAATATAAGAATGGTAGAGTGGAAACCAAGGTGAGAACTCCTTCCCACTAAATTATATTTTATCATGTTATTAAATTCATGTATAGAAATATATAAAGAATTGGCAGTGTAGATTTTTATCAATTTTAATCATTATGAACTGTATAGGGTGCCTGTTAGCTCACCTCCCTCGTCCACAGACCATGGACGATTTAATTGACTGTATTGTGTTTTGATTGTGATGCTGAATTGTTTAACACATTAAAAATAATGTTAACATTAATGTGGTAGCAGGAATTCAAATTATAAATATCTATTTATAATTTTAACTAGTGAAAATTGGATAACTAGAAAAATAATTCAAACCGAACTAAAGCGGGAACTTAGACAACTGGGAGGAAGGAGCCGGCTTTTAGCCCGAAGGAAGGAGTGGTGGCCTAAGAAAGGAAGCCAAACCAACCAGGGAACAAACAAGCCCACTAATAGCTTAGATAGTGGCCCTTCCACTTTGGTGTAGCTGACCCTACCTATTGATTCAAGTCAAGGCCAGGCGACCAACGGGAGGCGCCCTCTTACTCAAGGCTCATAGGAACAGGGAACCCTTACGTAGTGGGATGTAGGCTTCAGTTGTTTTGTACTTTTTCACTATGACTTATTCTTTTTTTATTGGTTTAATTTGTTAACCAATAATTTATTTAAATAAACTGTTGTTGTTTGAAAACCCCACACGGGCGTAGGGATGATAATTTATTCACATCTCCGCTGAATTTAATTATATGTCAATCGGTGGGTTGACAGGTTGTGATGAGCATTATTTATTTATTTTAACGCTTATACAGTTGTAAATTGCACTTTGGATGATATTTGAATGTGTAATGATTATTTATCATTATTGTTGAATACATGCGATGTATGAAATCCATATAATTGAAATTATATGGTAATTGATTGAGTCGCATTCCGATTCAGATATAAAGAATATTTTAATATAAAGAATATTTTTAAATAAAGAATATTTTTAAATAATGAATATTTTAAAAATAACGAATATTTTAAAATAATATTTAGTGAATAATCAAAATGTGATTTTGATGTTCGATTTTGAATGGACACAAAAATATTGAAATGTGAAGCCGAGTTATGTAGTAAACGCTATTTTAACCCGAACGGGTTTATCAATCGATTTTATTCATTTTATAATGAATATTGAAAAGAAGTGATTTCAAAATCTAATATTTTGAAAATATTATCATTTTAATATGATAAAGATATAGAATATTCAATTTTGATTTAAAATTGAAATAATAGTTGGAATCGTTTTAAAATGAAATTATAAACGATTTATAAAATACATTTTAAATGGAAATAGACGATAATACATATATTATATATATTTAATGGCCTGAATAGAATGCGCCGCGTAGCGACCGTTCGCGAATTTCGACCATTAACTTCAAATTGATGTAACGGGGTATCCGAAGGTCGGATTCTCCCAAAACTGAAACTGTTAGGTTCGTATCGAAAAGAGATTTCCAATGAATACAAGAGATTTGAAATCTAACGGTTATATTTTAAAATATGTCCAAATCAATTTTGGAAAAGGTCGTTGTAAATGCAGTTCGGTGGCCATTACTGGAAACCGACTGTAAGGGCATAAATACAATTATTAAAAATATGGGAAAATTATGTAACATCATAATAAATGATTTGGAAAGATTTTGGATGAAAAATTCCAAGTTTGAAAAGATAAAAATATATTTTCATCGAAATGAACTAGTTATTAACTAGTATAATAATCCAACGTTTTTAAATAAATAAATTGGATTTGTAAATGGTTTAGAAATAGCCAGAATTTTCCAATATTTAAATTGGAATGGATTTGAATGGAAATTATATTCGGAATATTTCGATATTGGATTCCATGATTATATGGATATTGTGAGGAATCTGGAAGATATATATATATATATATATATATATATATCGTTATTCCCAATACGATATTTGTTGGTTTCAGAATTTGATATTGAATATAAGCCGATATAATTTCTATTCAGAGACTTATGTTTAATATCGAATTGGATTTTGGGTTAGTCGTGAATGGTGTCTTCAATAACACTACTCTTAAACCCAGTTGAGAAAAGAATAAATCTTTTAATTAAGATTTAGAGAAGTTTACCAATTAATTAATATTAAATTAGAATTGAATTGAAATTGAAATTTTGGGTTTATCGTGAACAATGTTTTAAATAACATTTTTTGAACCCAATTGATAGCGAAGATATGATTTCGAATTTATAAATCTTTTTATTTAGATTTAATGGAAATTTTCCAAGTAAAGTTTTCTAATTTAATATATTAAATTGGAATTGAATGGAATTCGATTTGGTAATAATCGAGATGAGCTTCTGCGAATGAAGACCGTTAACATATATGGAATTTAAAAGGTTTTGCCGCTATTCCATTTATATTATTAGTCTGACACGGGAAATTATATCGATTATACACTATTATGATTTCCGTGAAGATTCCATTTTGTTGGAAGATGATTTTGGGTTTATCGTGAACTGCGTTTTAAATGACATTATTTCTTTAACCCAGTTAAAATAAGATAAGATTAATTTCTTAAATTTGAATAATCATAAAGTAATGATTTTTGATATTAAAACCAAATTGGAGTTTTAATAAATTTTTAAAAAGATTGGAATGGGAATGAGATAATTAAATTTATCGATTTCTGGAAATGATCGAAAATGGAGTATCACCAGTTTTACTCCATGCGATAGTTAAATCTTTAATTAGATGTGAACTTGAAAGGGTAACTAATTTTATCCATAGCACAGTGGGTGTTAGATATTGAGTGCTACTAGTTTTGCTCCATGGGATGAATATGTTGGGATTGGAAAATAATAAATGATTATTGCGGTAAGGTTCGATAGTCCCGACTAGTTAATAAAATATGTTGAAATTGATATCCAAAGGAAGATTAAAGAATAATTTTTTTTTAAAAAATATTTATGATAAAATTAATGGGAACGTTTCCCTAATAATGTGAATATTTTATTAAAAGAATATTCTGAAATGGAATGAGGCATATGATGTGTTTTTATAGCACTTGATTATTGATTATAAAATACGCGAGTTATTCAGAAAGATTGGGTTTAACCCATTCTGAATAATTACTATGACGATTAAAAGTCAACGATGAAGATGGTGGTTGAAGACCGGAGATCTTCACATCGTTTAGATGATTACTGATGTCTTGATTGGGCCATACACCCAAGACAAGGTAATAAGTGGTGATTGTCCAAACGTACTTGGAGATCGACCGGATATGCGAGGACCTCTCTCCTGTATTGGACATATGGGACGAGGAATAAGGTGCCTCCATTTTCGTTCAGACCTAGGACGAACTTGTAAATGGATGGTATGTCTGTCATTGTATTCCTTTCAGCTGTATTCGTTGATCTCTGCTAAATAAATATCTGTTTGGTGACGGAGAATTTATTCTCTTGCTTAACACCCTTCTCTGAGACGTACGAGCTTAGAGGTTATATATTGGCAGAAATCCCTGTATGGTATGGATTGACAATGTGACATGCTGAGATGCATGGATCAAGTCTTTTTTTGAAAAGCAAAGCCTTGTGGATGATGATCAAATCATAGCTTTAATTAGCATAGCTTTGTGTAGCGTTAATTCGCGAGCCTCACACCCTGGTATGATGGTGAATTGATGGTCAGGTCAATATCGTTTCGAGTTAAGCATAAACAACTTTAGAGGTGCCATGGATTTAGTCGACCAAGATGAGCTGAGTGTGGTCGCTCCACGCTCAGAGGGATAGGGCACACCCCCAATTCCCATAGGGATAGATTAAGCGGTGCTTTCTCTTGCTGCGACGTAAGCTGCGGTGATACTTGATTTCCCAAAACGGCAGATGTGCGTTATGGTGTTTTCTCTTGCTGGGACGTAAGCCATAGGGTATTGCACTACACGATAGATCTTTCGAATCAGGAGCCATCAGTAGAAATACAAACTTCCAATACGACATTTTGCGGTTTTAATTGTAAACCTATATATGGTGACATAGTATATGGTACTTATGCCGCCTAGGATTGATACATTTATATTTGAAGTTTATTTCTTCACTTATAGTAATAATAAAAGATAAATTTTGAGTGCCAAGCATATTTGGCTATTGTAAGGTAAAACTCTATCTTCCGGCTTGCGTTGCATTGTATGATGGGACCTGAGTCTTATAATAGCTCCATTTTTCTTTTATTTAGCATTACGCTGTTTGTTTTATGCACTGGTATTCTTGGGGGTAAACACGTTCCGTCTTATATGGCGTGGTCCTTTGATTTATCTAACTTTAAAATAAAGTTAATAACTATTTTAGTTCTCACACAATCCCATGACTGACCAGGAGTTCAATGTTTTAACCTAAACTCTAGGTGCCCCTATTTTCCACACGGACAACTAGTAGTTTTGGTTTTTGCAGATATTTTTTTCCTCGGATCCTGGACTACAGCTGGAGCTATATTCGGAAAGCTTTGTAACCGTATATCTCTTTCAGTTGTATTAGTTGTTATTTTCCGCTACGCACTATACTTATGTATTATTTTTCCGCTGCTATGTAATGTATTTTAATCTCTGATATTTTTCTATGTAATATTTATTCATACTCTGATATATTCTTGTACTCTTATGTAATTGTTGTAATAAGAAATGAAATGTTCTGTTGTTTGTGTTCTGATGTGTCGTGTTCTCAACTCAATCCGGGCTTTCCCGAAAGGGGAAGTTTGGGTCGTTTCAGCATGGTATCAGAGCTTTGGTTTTACAAAGCTCGAGAACAAGACACAATAGAACTGAACGAAAGAATTCATTAGAGATAGGATTAGTAATATCCAATAAGAATAACTCGTTAGAGATAGGATCAGTAGCATCCTAGAATGAGTTTGAGGAGTATTATTTATATAAAAAAACAAATTTAGTTTTTAAAATTATACATTATTGTACGTATTTGACTATTTTATTTTATATTAAATTTGGACAATCGAGTATATGAAGATTTTGCTTACATGCCTAGCTAGCGTGTATACGAAATCTCAAATATACTGGATAGATACAAAATCACACTCCAGTCGCCCGGAGATGATTCTGGTGATGCCCGGGCATCATCAGTATTTATGTTCGAGTTTCGAAAGTGGGATATATATATTTCCAATTGACTGGTGTGAGAACCAAAACTTAGTTAGAGTTTATTATTGTGATTTGCACTAAAATATTATTTTTGACTATATATAAAAGTTATGTATATATTTGAAAAGTTGATCAACAAATTGATTGTTGGCTGTGAGGTGTGATTACTAATTCAACTAATAAAAATATCGGAACGATAAAACCAATACAAAAATGAAAGGTAAATTTAGACAAATCAAATATTGAAAATTGATTGCAATTGCATACATATACATGTATATATATGAACAGGTCATAACATGGAAGCTAAGAAGAGGAATACAATTGTATGCCCGACAAATAGGTACATGTTTACTATATTCATTTGGTTTTGGTGATTTTATGAGCCGATTGGCAAGCCGCTTGGCCTTTTCTTTTTCTTTTTGATTGACGAAGGCCCTGTGAGGCAAGTTGCGGTTTTACGGATCAGCCCGTACAAAGGAGGTTATGGCGAATTTTTTCGAAAATTTAGGGTGTTAGCCAAATTTTTGAGAAATTAGAAAATTCTTAGAAACTGAAAAATTGAAGAATGAAAGCAAGAATGAAAGTTGAGTTGGTTAGTTAAACAACTTTCAGCTCCGTTCCTTTTCGAGGACGAAAAGATTTTATGTGGGAGAGATTGTAACAACCTGGATTTTTAGAACCAATTAAATTTTTTTATTTTAGCAATTTTAATGGATTTTGAATATTTAAATTTGTTGATTTTAAATAATAACGATTAAAAATTTATTTTATTCGAAGTTAGAACGAGTAAATTTATTTTAATTATAAAAGGAGTTTGAAATGGCGCGGTAGTTTGAAAATTCGATTTTAAATTTCAATTGAATGTATAGAATTCGATTTTAAACTTCAATTGAATGTATATAATTCAAAATAAATAGAATTTCAGTAAAACAAGAAATATTTGAATCTATTAAATAATATCTTTCTAACGAATGTGAAAAATCTTGATTTCATAACGGGAACAAAAAGTTATGTCCAGTTTAAAATTTAAAATAGTCGCTATGGAATTTATATATATATATATATTTAATATAATACATAGCCCTTAAAAATAGCAATTTTGCAAATGACCTCCGTTTTCGGCGAAACCACTTTTATTAGATCCGGAATGTCAAAATATTGCAAGATTCCAATTTTCATAATTTTTGGAATTAATATGTGAGCGTGGCAAAGGAAAATGTGTTTGGTCAATTTCAGTTGAATTGGATCAACCAGAAAATGGCCATTATTCAAACGGTATCCAACTTTGATGAAATTAGTTTTGTTAGGACCGTATCGTCAAATCATATCTAGAAATATTTTTTCTGTAATTTTTGGAGTTAGTATGTGGCCCCGGTAAATTAAAATGTATGTATAAATTCAATATATATTGGTTTCTATTTTACTTTTGACAAAAATTGATAGAAACAATCAAATTGGCTTACGAAATATATTCCATTGTGTCCAGAGTGGGGGTATTTAGCTAGGGGAGATAGTCGTTGGGTTTGATGTGGAGTTCAGTGTGTTAAACAAGGATTTTACGAATTAAATATTATTTAATTATAAATATATATATAGCATTGAGAATTCGGAACCCTAGTCTCCCTCATAACCAGCCGCCTCCCTCCCATTTCGATGTCTAAAATCTCCCAATCCTTCAATCGATTTGCAAAACTTATAAAGGATAAATTAAGGAGTACACTGAGATCCTCAACTTCAATGGGCATGATCATCACTGGCTTCGAAAATCAAGAGAAAATCTGCCTCAAACGCGCCGACTTCAAAGTGGGATTGCATGGCGACGGGAGGTGGGAGCTCCGCCTAGTTGACGGCGGTTGAGGAGGACACGGAGGGGCTTCGAGTGGTGATATTGGATCAGGGTCTGGGTCATCGTAGGTGGCGCGGCAAGCAACCCTAGAAGGCGACGTATGGGTTCTGTTTTATTACAGGTTTACACGAGGAGGAAGAAGGCAATAGGATCGGCCCAGAGTTCTTGCAATGTAATTAGTGAAGTAATTAGAAACATAATTATTTAATTAATTATATAATTATGTAATTAATGCAAATATGATCATAACTTCTTCATACAAGGTCTAAATCCAACGATTCAAAATGCGTTGGACTCGTCTCGACGAGAACTTCAACATGGAACTAACTAGAAGAGATTTGGAGAATGTTAGAATTTCGGACAAATTCAAATCCAAATAGAACTAAAATTCAGAAATAAAAGAATGGTAGAGTGGAAACCAAGGTGAGAACTCCTTCCCACTAAATTATATTTTATCATGTTATTGAATTCACATATAAATATATATATATATATATATATATATATATATAGAATTGGTAGTGTAGATTTTTATTAGTTTTAATCATTATAAACTGTATATGGTGCCTGTTAGCTCAACTCCCTCGTCCACATACCATGGATGATTTAATTTACTGTATTGTGTTTTGTTTGTGACGATGAAATGTATAACACATTAAAAATAATGTTAACATTATTGTGGTAGTAGAAATTCAAATTAAAAATATTTATTTATAATTTTAACCAGTGAAAATTGGCTAATTAGAAAAATAATTCAAACCGAATTAGAATTGGTTTAATTTGTTAACCAATAATTTATTTAAATAAACTGTTGTTGTTTGAAAACCCCACACGGGTCTGGGGTGATAATTTATTCACATCTCCGCTGAATTTAATTATATGTCAATCGATGGGTTGACAGGCTGTGATGAGCGTTATTTATTTATTTTAACGCTTATACAGTTGTAAATTGCACTTTGGATGATATTTGAATGTGTAATGATTATTTATCATTATTGTTGAATACATGCGATGTATGAAATCCATATAACTGAAATTATATGGTAATTGATTGAGTCGCATTCCGATTCAGATAAAAAGAATACTTTAATATAAAGAATATTTTTAAATAATGAATATTTTTAAATAATGAATATTTTAAAAATAACGAATATTTTAAAATAATATTTAGTGAATAATCAAAATGTGATTTTGATGTTCGATTTTGAATGGACACAAAAATATTGAAATGTGAAGCCGAGTTATGTAGTAAATGCCATTTTAACCCGAACGGGTTTATCAATCGATTTTATTCATTTTATAATGAATATTGAAAAGAAGTGATTTCAAAATCTAATATTTTGAAAATATTATCATTTTAATATGATAAAGATATAGAATATTCAATTTTGATTTAAAATTGAAATAGAATTTGGAATCTTTTTAAAATGAATTTATAAACGATTTATAAAATACGTTTTAAATGGAAATTGATGATAATATATATATATTGTATATACTTAATGGCCTGAATAGAATGCGCCGCGCAACGACTGTTCGCGAATTTCGACCACTAACTTCAAATTGATGCAACGGGAGATCCGACGGTCGGATTCACCTAAAACAAAAAACGTTGGGTTTTTATCGAAAAGAGCTTTCCAATGAATACAAGAGATTTGAAATCTAATGGTTAGATTTTAAAATATGTCCAAATCAATTTTGGAAAAGGTCGTTGTAAATGCAGTTCGGTTGCCATTATTGGAAACCGACTGTAAGGGCCTAAATACAATTATTAAAATTATTTAAAATCATAATAAATGATTTGGAAAGATTTCGGATGAAAAATTCCAAGTTTGAAAAGATAAAAATATTTTTTTATCGAAATGAACTAGTTATTAACTAGTATAATAATCCAATGTTTTTAAATAAATAAATTGGAATTGTAAATGGTTTTGAAATAACCATAATTTTCCAATATATTAATTGGAATGGATTTGAATGGAAATTATATTCAGAATATTTCAATATTGGATTCCGTGATTATGTGGATATTGTGAGGAATCTGAAGATATATATATCGTTATTCCCAATATGATATTTGTTGGTTTCAGAATTTGATATTGAATATAAGCCGATATAATTTCTATTCAGAACCTTATATTTAATATCGAATTGGATTTTGGTTTTGTCATGAATTGTGTCTTCAATAACACTATTCTTAAACCCAATTGAGAAAAGAGTAAATCTTTTAATTAAGATTTAGAGAAGTTTACCAATTAACTAATATTAAATTAGAATAGAATTGGAATTGGATTTTTGGGTTTATCATGAACAATGTTTTAAATAACATTTGTTCTTTAACCCAATTAATGGTGAAGATATGATTTGGAATTTATAAATCTTTTTATTTAGATTTAAGTAAAATTTTCCAATTTAATATATTAAATTGGAATTGAATAGAATTCGATTTGGTAATAATCGAGATGAGCTTCTATGAATGAAGACCGTTACAATATATGGAATTTAAAAGGCTTTGCCGCTATTCCATTTATATTACTAGTCTGACACGGGAATCAATATCGATTATACGCTATTATGATTTCTGGGAAGATTCCATTTTGATGGAAGATGATTTTGGGTTTATCGTGAACTTTGTTTTAATTGACATTAGTTCTTTAACCCAGTTAAGATAAGATAAGATTAATTTCTTAAATTTGAATAATCATAAAGTAATGATATTTGATATTAAAACACAATTGAAGTTTTAATAAATTTTTAATTAGATTGAAATGGGAATGAGATAATTAAATTTATCGAATTCTGGAAATGATCGAAAACGGAGTATCACCAGTTTTACTCCTGGCGATAGTTAAATCTTTAATTAGATGTGAATGTGAAAGGGTAATTTATTTTACCCAGAGCACAGTGGGTGTTAGATATGGAGTGCTACCAGTTGTGCTCCATGGGATGAATAGGTTGGGACTGGAAATTAATAAATGATTATTGCGATAAGGTTCGTTAATCCCGACTAGTTAATAAAATCTATTGAAATTGATATCCAAAGGAAGATTAAAGAATAAATTTAAAAGAATTTATTTATGATAAAATTAACGGGAACCTTTCCCTAATAATGTGAATACTTTATTAAAAGAATATTATGAATTGGAATGAGGTGTATGATGTGTTTTTGTAGCACTTGATTATTGATTATAAAATACGCGGGTTATTCGGAAAGACCGGGGTTTAACCCATTCTGAATAATTACTACGACGATTAAAAGTCGACGATGAAGACGTTGGTTGAAGACCAAAGATCTTCACATCGTTTGGATGATTACTGATGTCTTGATTAGGCCGTACACCCAAGATAAGGTAATAAGTGGTGATCATACAAACCTACTTGGAGATCGACCGGATATGCGAGGACCTCTCTCTGGTATTGGATATATGGGACGAGGAATAAGATACCTTCGTTTTCGTTCAGACATAGAACGGACTTGTAAATGGATGGTATGTCTGACATTGTATTCCTTTATGTTGTATTCGTTGATCTCTGCTAAATATATATCTGTTTGGTGCTGGAGAATTTATTCTCTTGCTTAACACCCTTCTTTGAGACGTACGAGCTTAGAGGTAATATATTAGCAGAAATCAATTGTATGGTATGGACTGATAATGTGACATGCTGAGATGCATGGATCAAGGCTTTTGTTGAAAAGAAAAGCCTTGTGGATGATGATCAAAGCATAGCTTTAGTTAGCATAACTTCGTGTAGCGTTAATTCATGAGCCTGACACCCCGGTATGATGGTGAACTGATGGTCAGGTCAGTATGCTTTCGAGATGAGGATAGACACCCTTAGAGGTGTCATGGATTTGGTCGACTGAGATGAGCTGAGTGTGGTCGCTCCACGCTAATAGGGATAGGGCACACCCCCCGATTCCCATAGGGACAGAGTAAGCGGTGTGTTCTCTCGCTGGGACGTAAGCCGCGGTGATACTTGATTTCCTAAAACAGTGGATGTGCATTACAGTGTTTTTTCTGGCTGGGACTTAAGCCGTGGAGTATTGTACTACGCGATAGGTCTTTCGAATCAGGAGCCATCAGTATGGAAATCCAAACTTCCAATACAACATTTTTTGATGAGACCTGAGTCTTATAATAGCTTCAATTTTCTTTTATCTAGCATTACGTTGTGTAACAACCCGAAAATCTGGGCCAGTTTAAAATTTTTATTTTGGCAATTTTAGCGAATTTTGATTATTTAAAATGAATTATTTTAAATAATATCGACGAGAAATTTATTTTGAATATATTTAGAACGTATATATTATATAGTTCGTCGTTAGAATATAAATAATTATATATAATTATAAATGGAATTGAAAATGGCGCGGTAGTTCGATAATTCGATTTCAAACTTCAAATGAATGTACCGGGTGCAAAATAAACCGGATTTTAGTGAAACCAAAAATAATGGAATCTAATTGATAATATCTTTCCAACGAATCTGAAAAATCGAAATTTCATAGCGGGAATCAAAAGATATGTCCAGTTGAAAATTCTGAATAGTCGCTATGGAATTCAGGCCCTTAAAAATGGAAATTTTGCAAACGACCTCGGATTTCTACGAAACCACTTTTGTTGGGTCCGTGATGTAAAGTTATTGCTAGATTTAAAATTTCATAATTTTTCGAATCAATATGTGAGCGTGGCAAAGGAAAACGTGTTTGACCAGTTTCAATTGATTTTAATCGACTGGAAAATAGCCATTTTGCAAACGGTCTCAGAATTGGATGTAATTAGTTTTGTTAGGACCGTATCGTCAATACGAAGCTAGAAAATATTTTTCTGGAATTTTTCGAGTTAGTATGTGACCCCAGTAAATTGAAATGTGCATTCAAATTGAATATATACTTATTTATGTTTTAAAATCAACGGAAACTGATCGTAACGATCGAATTGGCCTACGAAGCATATCCCATTGTGTTTGGAATGGGGGTAATATGCTAGGGACGACAGTCGGCAGGTTCGATTTCGAGTTCGGATGAATGGGTGGCTTTTTAGACTTTAAAATAAAATAAAATATATAAAAAATATATATATTCCCTAGCCCCTACCTTCTCTTCCTCGTTGACCAACATTTCAGAAACAAAGAAAAAAAAACGCGTAAACCCTAAATCCCCCGCCCCCCCCCCCCGACGCCACGCACTGGTATTCTTGGGGGTAAACCCGTTCCGTGTTATACGGCGTGGTCCCTTGATTTGCCTAACTTTAAAATAAATTTAATTACTATTTTAGTTCCTATACCAGTCCCATGACTGACATGGAGTTTATTGTTTTAACCTAAACTCTGGGTGCCCCTATTTTCCACACGGGCAGCTAGTAGTTTTGGTTTCTACAGATATTTTTTCCCTAGGATCCTGGACTATAGCTGGAGCTATATTTGGAAAGATTTGTATCCGTATATCTCTTTCAGTTGCGTCAGTTGTTATTTTCCGCTATGCATTGAAAAGTCGGGTGTGTACGCGACTTGTGCAGGATCTATAATATGGCTATGCGGAATATGATAACAAACTTTAAATGCAGTAAAGTAAAGTAAAGTAGAGTAACGACACCAGGATTTTTATACTGGTTCGGACCTCCAGTCCTACGTCCAGTCCCGAAGCTTCTCTTCGGCTTTTCACTAAACAACACCCTCGCTTCACCCGGAGGAACAGGTTCACAACTACTTGATTTACGGGCTACAAGTTTACCCACTTGATTTCACGGGCTACAAGCTTACCCACTTGATTTACGGGCCACAAGCTTACCCACTTGATTTCACGGGCTACAAGCTTACCCACACAGAACAATTACAAGAGTTTGACTTCTGATTGTGTTCTTCTTTCAACACTGATTTGCCAACGATTGAGTACACCCTTCCTATAATCTTATCCTCAAGTATATGATTTGAATGCAAAGATTTAAGGAAGAAAGATTGCTTGTTGAATAAATGATATAAAACTGATTCAAGGATTCAACAAGTATTGAATATTTGAGAGAGCTTTTAGAATGCAAGAGAGTATAGAGTTAAGATCAGAAAATAGAAGAAGATTCGGTGATTTGAAAGTATGATTTCAAGTCTATTTATAGTGTAGAATAGTTGCATTCCTTCATGAAGAGTTTCTATAAAGAGTTGTGTCCATTTCTCTTGAAATTGAATAGAAATCTCTTCACAAAAAGAAGCATCCTTTCAGAAAAATTACAGCAAGAAAAAAGGTCGACAGGTCGAAATTAACAGGTCGACAGGAATTTGAAAAAATAGCCGTTATGCACAAAAGACAATAGGACCGGTCGACAGGTCCTTTTTGGGCGGTCGATCGTTTTCTTGCTGTGGACCAGAGGACCTCGGTCCACAGTCTATATCACTCTGCACTCTTTCCCGGTCGAAGCCTGGACCGTTTGGGCTTTTTCTGTGACTTTTCAATTCCTCAAATATACAGATTTCAGCCCCAGCTAATTTCAGTTTCTAAATTGTTTTGTGCATTCGTGTTATACTTCGAGGATAGATTTTAACATAAATCTAACACGACTCCATACCTACATATATATAATCTTAGCTCCATGTCATGATTTCCATTGATCTTCACTATGATCTTTATTGATTTCCACTTTGATAAATGTGAATTCAGCTCGTCAATGATCTCTATTTCTATGTTGTCATTAATCAAAATCTTGTGTATCAACATTCTCCCCCTTTTTGATTGATGACAACATCTTGCATATATTTTTATTTGAGATACTGAGTAGCTTCCCCTGAATATATGCTTATATATTTCTATCTCCCCCTGTCCAAAAGCTTTCTGCACATTTGTTAGTATATATAATAAAAACTTACTGTTTCCTGTAACAAAATGTTAGTGCATATAAAATGAATATTTATATGATACATGAATATATATATATGCATATTTCTCCCCCTTTGTCATCGATTAAAAAGAATAAACATCATGATAGAACAGTAATCGAACATAAGACATAAATTAAAGTACCTTCGGGAGATATTGGATCATGTGCAATTTGATAAACTGTATTTTGTTTTCAGAGACATTTGGAGAAATAAAAATCGCCTTCCTTTTATTGTGGTGTGCCTGCAAAAAAGTAGAATATATATACTTTGGTACCCACTTGCTTTGTTTGGGTCCATGGGTTAGATGGAAGGTAGCCATACCCAAGAGGGTTTAATGGAACCTTTAAAGATAAAATTTTCATTATTAACTACTGAATAAAAATAATCATCAATATATTTTTCTCTGTTTTTCCAACTTACAGGAACCCAAATACTTAAGTAATCTCTATTGATATTCCTTTTCATACTTCTAGATCTATTATACAGATCTTTAGTAATAGAAGTATTGGAATTTCTATAATAATTGGATCTAGGATGAGCATTAGTACTAGCAGTAATATTTTTATTGTACATGAAGGCATATCTAGTACTATTTCTAAGATTAGTTTTATTATATCCTAAACCACTTTTGTCATGTAAAGGTCGAGATCTAGATAAAATCATATTTAAATCATTTTGACCTTTATTAAATTTTGCGAACTTATTTGCACATTTATCAAATTTATTTCCAAAGTCGCTATTGACATTTTCAAAAGAAATTTTGTTATTCTTTAAATCATCAATTTCCTTATTTAATTCAGAATTTTTCTTTTTTAAAGTACCATTCTCAGTTTTGAGACCTAAAATTTGAGATTCTGAATTATCTAAAGAAGATTGTAACTTTTCAAAATTTTCTTTTGAGTCAGAAATTTCATTTTGCAAAATATTATTATTCACCTTTAAAAACTCACATTCTTTAGATAGTTCTAAATTCTTTTCAGTTAAAGCTCCATTCTCTTTTTCAAGAGAAGAAATTAAAGAACTAGAATTATTTAAAGAATCTTCTAATGATATATTTCTATTTTGCAAAAGATCGATTTCCTTTAAAAGAACATTGTTTTTATCTTCTAGTTGCTCATTTTCTTTTTGAAGGAAATCTTTTTGAGAAACAAGCTCTTCTAAGGTGTCTTCAAAACATTTGGCTTGTTTTACCAAACGATTGTTTTCTTCTTTTAATTTGGAATTTTCTTCCTTGTACTTTTTTGACATAGCTAAAACGACTGTATGGAGTTTCAATAATTTTTCATGGTCTAACAAAAGATCTTTAAATAATGAATCTACACATACCGATTGTGATCTGACTTTAGCCATGAGACATTTGCTTCCTTGCTCTCTTGATTCGGCTTTGTTGCTCTTCCACTTTCTAATCCCTTGACTAGACTTCTTTATTGCCATTTGTTCTAAGATGTTGTTACGATCTCTAGAACACCAGGCTCTGATACCAATTGAAAAGTCGGGTGTGTACGCGACTTGTGCAGGATCTATAATATGGCTATGCGGAATATGATAACAAACTTTAAATGCAGTAAAGTAAAGTAAAGTAGAGTAACGACACCAGGATTTTTATACTGGTTCGGACCTCCAGTCCTACGTCCAGTCCCGAAGCTTCTCTTCGGCTTTTCACTAAACAACACCCTCGCTTCACCCGGAGGAACAGGTTCACAACTACTTGATTTACGGGCTACAAGTTTACCCACTTGATTTCACGGGCTACAAGCTTACCCACTTGATTTACGGGCCACAAGCTTACCCACTTGATTTCACGGGCTACAAGCTTACCCACACAGAACAATTACAAGAGTTTGACTTCTGATTGTGTTCTTCTTTCAACACTGATTTGCCAACGATTGAGTACACCCTTCCTATAATCTTATCCTCAAGTATATGATTTGAATGCAAAGATTTAAGGAAGAAAGATTGCTTGTTGAATAAATGATATAAAACTGATTCAAGGATTCAACAAGTATTGAATATTTGAGAGAGCTTTTAGAATGCAAGAGAGTATAGAGTTAAGATCAGAAAATAGAAGAAGATTCGGTGATTTGAAAGTATGATTTCAAGTCTATTTATAGTGTAGAATAGTTGCATTCCTTCATGAAGAGTTTCTATAAAGAGTTGTGTCCATTTCTCTTGAAATTGAATAGAAATCTCTTCACAAAAAGAAGCATCCTTTCAGAAAAATTACAGCAAGAAAAAAGGTCGACAGGTCGAAATTAACAGGTCGACAGGAATTTGAAAAAATAGCCGTTATGCACAAAAGACAATAGGACCGGTCGACAGTGTGAAGACCCGCAACTTCCCCGTAAAGGAAAGCGACGGATAGTTCGAGAACAAACCACAGCAGAACGCATACAGAAGAACATTTCATTGTATATTACAACAATGCATCAGATTACAAGAATATATAGAGTATAAATGAATATTACACAGAAATATCAGAGATTTAAATTACATTTAAATACAT
The DNA here is from genome assembly GCA_030737875.1 of Allium sativum. Taxonomy (NCBI): domain Eukaryota; kingdom Viridiplantae; phylum Streptophyta; class Magnoliopsida; order Asparagales; family Amaryllidaceae; genus Allium; species Allium sativum. The sequence continues at coordinate 527,583,238 of CM060909.1, read as the reverse complement.
AGCAGCGGAAAATAATACAATACACAACTAGAATGAGATATACGGATACAAAGCTTTCCGGATATCGTTCCAGCTGTAAACCAGGATCCTGTGAATATAAATCTGCAAAACCCAAAACTACTAGCTGCCCATGTCAAAATAAGGGCACCCAGAGTTTAGGTTAAAACAATAAACTCCAGGTCAGTCATGTGACTGGTGTGAGAACTAAAACAGTTATTAATCTTTATTTTAAATCATTAGGTAAATCAAGGGACCACGCCGTATAATACGGAACGGGTTTCCTCCCAAGAATACCAGTGCATGAAACAAACAGCGCAATGCTAAATAAAGAAAAATGAAGCTGTTATAAGACCCAGGTCCCATCACACAATGCAACGCAGTCGAGGATAGGGTTTTCCCTTATAACAGCCAAAGGATGCTTGATACGTTTTAAAACAAATCATTTGATACTATTATAAGTGTATAAAACAACTTCAAATCATAAGTATCAATCATAGGCGGCATGAGCGTCCCATGCCACTATGTCGCCATATATAGGTTTACAAATAAAACCGCAAATGTCACGTATTTGGAAATTGGATTTCCATCTATGAACCGAGGCAAAAGATAGTCCTCAACCGATTCGAGACGCTCTAGCCCGCCCCTCAGGAACAGCCGCAACTGCCCCTTGGATCGTCAGGGCCGGTCCACACGGAGTGGATTATTATGCCTGAACAATACGTCTCCCCACCCTATGGGGTGTAAGTCTGGTCCGTCAGCCGACCAGAATGCATTCGGCCGAAACCGATATAACCGAGGCGCCTCGCAACAGCAACAACCACATAAGTCAAACTCGTCAGGGCGTGTAAAACCACTGACGCCACTTCTAGCTAGAAAGAAACGCAAGTCCTCCCTGAGGTCCGTCTCCCGTTTTTGGTTCATACCTGGTGTGAAACACGCGAGGTAAACGTTACACAAAGCTACGCCACAAAGGCCGTGCTTTGATCATCACCACAAGACTTTGCTTTTCAACAGAAGCCTTGATCATTTGCATCTTAGCATGCCACACAGGCAAACCATCCTATGCAACCGATATCAGTCACACAGAATGAAATCCGATGTCAGACACACAGTCCATTTACAAGTCCGTTCTGGGTCTGAACGAAACCGGAGGCACCTAGTACCCCGCATATCCATCGATCTCCAAGTACGTCTGGACGATCACCAACTGTTTCCATCTTCTTGGGTGTACAGCCCAATCAAGATCATCAGTTATCACCCAAACGACGTGAAGACTTCCGGTCTTCGACCATCGTCTTCATCTTCGACTTATCGTCGTATCAGTTATTCAGAATGGGATAAACCCGGTCTTTCCGAATAACTCACGTATATATTATAAAAGTGTTACACAAACACAACATACGCCTCATTCCAATTCATTAGTCACTAACCGTAAATTAATCAAGAGAATAATTCCCCAAATATTAACCCCGAAGGCCGAAACCAACATCAGATCAATATCCAGAAAACCATTCTGCTTGGCTAACCGACAGTTAGTTTCTAAATTTCACATTCAAATCTAATTAAAGATTTAACTATCGCCTGGAGCAAAACTGGTGATACTCCATTCTCGATCTTTTCAATCTAATTAAAGATTCATTAAAACTCCACTTAGTTTTAATCTGTGACTGGGTTAAAGAATCAGTGTCATCTAAAAACACGGTTCGCGATAAACCCAAAGTCACATTCCATTAATTATCGGGTTAAAGAACGAGTGTTATTTAAAACACTGTTCACGATAAACCCAAAAATCATTCCATTAATTATCGGGTTAAAGAACGAGTGTTATTTAAAACACTGTTCACGATAAACCCAAAAATCAATATCAATTCAATTCCAATTAAATATCATTTAATTGGTACACTTCATTAAATCTAAATAAAAAGATTTAATCTTTTCTCAACTGGGTTCAAGAACAGTGTTAGTGAAGACACCATTCACGACAAACCCAAATCACATTCGATATTCAATACAAGGCTCTGAATAGAAAATACATCGGCTTATATTCAATATCGAATTCTACGACTAACAAATGTCGTATTGGAAATAACGATACAAATATATATCTTTCAAATTTCCATAACAACACCTGTAATATCACGAATTCCAATATCGAAATATTCCGAAGACAATTTCGATTTAAATCCACTCCAATGCAATCATTGGAAATTTTGGTTATTTTCAAAACCCTTTTCGAATTCAATTTATTTATTTAAAAATAAATAGAATTATAATTCTAGTTCAAAACTAGTTCATTTCGATAAAAATCTATTTTTATCTTTTCAAATATGGAGTTTTTCATCCCAAATCTTCACAAATCATTTCTTATGATTTTACATAAATTATTACTATTTTTAATAATTTTATCAAGGCCCGTACAGTCGATTTCCATCAACGGCCATCGAACTGCACTTACAGCGACCTTTTTCAAATTTGATTTGGACATAATTCCAAATCCAACCGTTAGATTTCAAATTTCTAACATTCGTTAGAAAGCTCTTTTCGATACGAACCCAACGGTTCTGGTTTTAGGAGAATCCGACGGTCGGATCTCCCGTAATGTCCGTTTGAAATAAATGGTCGAAATTCGCGAACTGCCGCGGCGCGGCGCGTTCTATTCAGGCCATTATATTATATATATAATATATATAATATATATTTCGTCGATTTCTATTCAAAACGAATTATATAAATAGTTTTAAAATCGTTTCAAAACCTATTTCAACTTCCATTTCAATTCAAAGAAAAATTGAATTCTTCCTTATAAATTCGTTTTAAAATTCATTTCTATTCAATTCAAATTTCAATTCAGTTTGAATTCATATTCAATTCAATTCATTTCGAAATCGTTTTCAATTCAATTCAGTTCGAAATCGCTTTCAATTCAATTCATTTCGAATTCGTTTTCAATTCAATTCATTTCGAAATCGTTTTCAATTCAATTCATTTCGAAATCGTTTTCAATTCAATTCATTTCGAATTCGTTTTCAATTCAATTCATTTTGAATTCGTTTTCAATTCAATTCATTTCGAAATCGTTTTCAATTCAATTCATTTCGAATTCGTTTTCAATTCAATTCATTTCGAAATCGTTTTCAATTCAATTCATTTCGAATTCGTTTTCAATTCAATTCATTTCGAAATCGTTTTCAATTCAATTCATTTCGAAATCGTTTTCAATTCAATTCATTTCGAAATCGTTTTCAATTCAATTCATTTTGAATTCGTTTTCAATTCAATTCATTTCGAAATCGATAAAATCGATATAAATATCGTTCTCGTCAAAATGGCGTCAATCTAATCAACACGGCTTCATATATTCCTTTATTTTCAAATATTCTATTTCAAATATTTCTTTTTCAAAACTGGAATGAGGCCCAATCAATTACCATATAAAATTAATTATATGGATTTTCATACAACACATGTATATAATAGCATTGAAAATAATCAACCATCAACCAAAGTGCACTACACTGTATAAGCATCAAATATAGATATTCAACGCTTACAACAGCATGTCAATCAATCGATCGACATATTTAATCAATCAGGATGAGTGAACTTCAAATTTCATCCTAACACCCGTGTGGGGTTTCAAACAATCAAACACATATTTTATTTGTGCAGTTAGGCGATGTGTAAAATTTATCGACCCAATCAATGTCATTCAAATAAGTGTACATAAACAAACCATCTGGTTTGTAAATGAATATTTATTTTATTCACTTTCACTATATTCATATTCACGTTAAAAATTGTATTTTTAACGATAAAACATTTTATTCTATCATATGAATTTCTATTATTCATTTACACAATAAAATGATATTTTTATTTTCTAACATATTTTAGAAAATTTCGGCGGCATAACGGCACGATACTAGAAACGGGACAAGGCCTAGCCTAATCCCCGGTCTAGTGAAGGCCCACGCCATTCACTCATCAATCAAATCAATTTCATTTTGCAAACCACAAAATTTGGAGTAAGAGTCTAACCTAGTCTTACTCCTTCGCCTTATAACGGCGCACGTCTAATCCTAACCAATTTATCGATTCGATTTTTCACACCACAAACCACATTCAAACCAATATCTCGATCAATCACCAAACAATCCAAACAAACAAGTCCATGGTATGTGGACGGGTGTCGGGTGCTTCTAATAAGCACCGTCTGCATCCTAGTATATATATATATAACTAGAAATATAAATTGAAAGGTGAGAAATTCTCACTTATAGCTATCCTAGCTCCACGGCACTTCATTTGCAGAAGTCTTCGTCGTTTCGCCTTTTTGTCACCTTCGTTGCCCAAGGCCACTATATATATAAAAAAAAAAATCGAATTTTTATTTCAAAGTTCCATATATAAAAATCGAATTTTTAGTTCAAAGTTCAATATATAAAAATCGAATTTTTAGTTCAAAGTTCAATATATAAAAATCGAATTTTTAGTTCAAAGTTCAATATATAAAAATCGAATTTTTAGTTCAAAGTTCAATATATAAAAATCGAATTTTTAGTTCAAAGTTCAATATATAAAAATCGAATTTTTAGTTCAAAGTTCAATATATAAAAATCGAATTTTTAGTTCAAAGTTCAATATATAAAAATCGAATTTTTAGTTCAAAGTTCAATATATAAAAATCGAATTTTTAGTTCAAAGTTCAATATATAAAAATCGAATTTTTAGTTCAAAGTTCAATATATAAAAATCGAATTTTTATATTCTCCATTATATTTTCAAAAGTGATGTCTTTTTATTTTCAAATCAAGATTGCTTGTATTTTTGAATCAATGACCATTTCAGTTTCTTTTCTTTTTAACAATGTAAAAATCAAATTTTTAAAATATAGATTTCACCTTTATAAAAATAAAGTTTTCGCTTTTATAAAAATCACCACTTTATTTCAATGTATATAAAATAAAAATCAGATTTTTATTTCGCTACATATACAAAGATGATATCTTTATATTCTCTATCCTATAAAGATTATATTTTTAATACTTTAAAAAAATATAAAAATCATATTTTTACTTCACATTCATATCGATAAAAATCTAATCTATTTCATTTTCAAAATCTAATCTTTTTGACATATGAATTTCTATTTTTACTTCAATGCCCTATACATATAAAAATAAAAATTCTTTTCTATTAAAAATCTAAACTATATACTATATAAAATAAAAATCTAGCTTCAGCTTTTAAAGTAGATAAAACTCAGTTTTAAAAATAAAACAAATTCAGTTTTTTTTTCATTTTTAAATCAAAATCAGTTTTAACATTTTTAAATCTAAAATCAGTTTAACATTTTTAAATCTAAAATCAGTTTAACATTTCTGTTTTTAAATCTAAAAAAAAAAACAGTTTTTAAAATTAATTAAAATCAGTTTTCTAAAACTTGAAAATAAAATAGCAAAGCCAAAAACAAAAACAAAAACTTACAGATGGGGGGGGGGGGTTCTGCTGATCGTCGGAGGCTCCTGGCTTCGAGGCGGCGGCACAGGCTCGCTGGCCAGGGTCGCGGAGGCGTCGAACGATTTGGGGGGGGGGGGGGCGTCTCGTCTTCGTCGAGGAGGGCAGGGGTGGGGCCTTCGCGCCAGGCGCCAGTCGAGGGGAGGGGTCTTCTGTCGTCGCGGTGGCCAAGGTGAGGCTGGAGGGAGGTGGGTCGGTGGAGGGTTCGGGCGGCGGTAGGCTGTCGCCATCGCGCGATGGCTTTCCCCCTTTTTTTTTTTTTTATTTTATTTAAGAACTGAAATTGAAACGGGGGGGGCCAGAAGAAATAAAGGAGAGTAAGGAATATTTTTTTTTTTTTTTTTTTTGTATTATTTTATTTATTTAATTATTTAAAGGTTGACTTTCACATACGACCTCAAAACGAGGTCCACCGCCTGTCGCCCATAGCGTTTCCCCCCCATTCCGAACACAATGGGATATGTATCGCAAGCTGATTTGACCGTTTCGATCAGTTTCCTTTGAATTTACATTTAAATCACTTTATTGAATTTTAAACGTACGTTTCAAATTACCGGGGTCACATACTAACTAGAAAAATTCCATAAAAATATTTTCTAGCTTCGTATTGACGATACGGTCCTAACAAAACTAGTTTCGTCGAATTCTGAGACCGTTAGAAAAATGGCCAATTTCCAGTCGATTAAAATCAACTGAAATGGTTAAAACACGTTTTCCTTTGCCACGCTCACATATTGACTCGAAAAATTATGAAATTTGAAACCTAGCGATAACTTGACACTGCGGATCCAACAAAAGTGGTTTCGTCGAAATCCGAGGTCATTTGCAAAATGTCCATTTTTAAGGGCCTGAATTCCATAGCGACTATTCAGAATTTTCAACTGGACATAACTTTTGATTCCCGCTACTAACTTTTGATTCTTCGGATTCGTTGGAAAGATATTCACTATTAGATTCCATTATTTTTGGTTTCACTAAAATCCGGATTGTTTTGCACCCGGTACATTCAATTGAAGTTTGAAATCGAATTATCGAACTACCGCGCCATTTTTAATTCTATTTATAATTATATATAAATATTTATATTCTAACGGCGACGCGTATAATATATACGTTCGAATTCTATTCAAAATAAGTTTCTCGTCGATATTATTTAAAATAATTCATTTTAAATAATCAAAATTCGCTAAAATTGCCAAAATAAAAATTTTAAACTGGCCCAGATTTTCCGGGTTGTTACAATCTCCCCCACTTAAAACTTTTCGTCCCCGAAAAGGAACAAAGTCGAAAGTGGTTTGATAATTCAACTCTACATTCGATTTGGCTTCCGTTCTCCAACTTTTCAGTTTCTGAGAATTTTCAAAGTTTCAAAAATTTGGCTAACACCCTAAATTTTCGAAAAATTTCGCCATAACCTCCCCTGCAATGGGAGCATCGGGAAATTTCAAATAGCTTCCCCGGTCCTTCAGATCTCAAAAAGAAAAAGAAAAAGCCAAGCGGCTAGCCAATAGGCTCATAAAATCATCATCACCCAAACAAAACAGGAAATTATGTAGTAAACATGTACCTATTTGTCGGGCAAACAAATTTTATTCTCTGCTCTAGCCTCCTTGCTATGACCTGTTCAATGATATATATGTATATGCAAGCAAATGCAACCAATTTTCAATACAATTCAATATTTGTTTCAAATGAACTAAGTGGTCCAAATTTTAATTATTCAAACAATAATCAAACAATACAACCATCAATCAATTAGTGAATTAGCTTTTCAAATTCATAATTTTGATATATATAAAGAAAATCATGTTTTGATGCCAAATCACAACAATGTATTCTAGCTATATATAAGTTTTGGTTCTCACACCAGTCTAATGGAAATATATAGAAAATCACACCTTCGAAACTCGAATACCAATTCTGATGATGTCTAGACTATCATCAGAATCGTCTCCGGGCGACTAGAGTGTGACTCTATATCTATCCAGTATATTAAAACTTCGAATACACGCGGATCAGACGTATACGCAAAATCTATATATACTGGACTGTCCAACTCAATATAAATAGATAATCAAATACGAATAATTGCTTTAAATTTTCAAAACAAAAATTGTTTTTATTTGAAAAATATACTCTTCACACTCGTTCTAGGATACTACTGATCCTATCTCTAACGAGTCATTCTAATTGGATATTACTAATCCAATATCTGATGAATCCTTTCGTATGTTTCTAATGTGTCTTGTTCTCTAGCTTTGTAAACCAAAGCTCTGATACCAACTGTGAAGACCCGCAACTTCCCCGTAAAGGAAAGCGACGGATAGTTCGAGAACAAACCACAGCAGAACGCATACAGAAGAACATTTCATTGTATATTACAACAATGCATCAGATTACAAGAATATATAGAGTATAAATGAATATTACACAGAAATATCAGAGATTTAAATTACATTTAAATACATAGCAGCGGAAAATAATACAATACACAACTAGAATGAGATATACGGATACAAAGCTTTCCGGATATCGTTCCAGCTGTAAACCAGGATCCTGTGAATATAAATCTGCAAAACCCAAAACTACTAGCTGCCCATGTCAAAATAAGGGCACCCAGAGTTTAGGTTAAAACAATAAACTCCAGGTCAGTCATGTGACTGGTGTGAGAACTAAAACAGTTATTAATCTTTATTTTAAATCATTAGGTAAATCAAGGGACCACGCCGTATAATACGGAACGGGTTTCCTCCCAAGAATACCAGTGCATGAAACAAACAGCGCAATGCTAAATAAAGAAAAATGAAGCTGTTATAAGACCCAGGTCCCATCACACAATGCAACGCAGTCGAGGATAGGGTTTTCCCTTATAACAGCCAAAGGATGCTTGATACGTTTTAAAACAAATCATTTGATACTATTATAAGTGTATAAAACAACTTCAAATCATAAGTATCAATCATAGGCGGCATGAGCGTCCCATGCCACTATGTCGCCATATATAGGTTTACAAATAAAACCGCAAATGTCACGTATTTGGAAATTGGATTTCCATCTATGAACCGAGGCAAAAGATAGTCCTCAACCGATTCGAGACGCTCTAGCCCGCCCCTCAGGAACAGCCGCAACTGCCCCTTGGATCGTCAGGGCCGGTCCACACGGAGTGGATTATTATGCCTGAACAATACGTCTCCCCACCCTATGGGGTGTAAGTCTGGTCCGTCAGCCGACCAGAATGCATTCGGCCGAAACCGATATAACCGAGGCGCCTCGCAACAGCAACAACCACATAAGTCAAACTCGTCAGGGCGTGTAAAACCACTGACGCCACTTCTAGCTAGAAAGAAACGCAAGTCCTCCCTGAGGTCCGTCTCCCGTTTTTGGTTCATACCTGGTGTGAAACACGCGAGGTAAACGTTACACAAAGCTACGCCACAAAGGCCGTGCTTTGATCATCACCACAAGACTTTGCTTTTCAACAGAAGCCTTGATCATTTGCATCTTAGCATGCCACACAGGCAAACCATCCTATGCAACCGATATCAGTCACACAGAATGAAATCCGATGTCAGACACACAGTCCATTTACAAGTCCGTTCTGGGTCTGAACGAAACCGGAGGCACCTAGTACCCCGCATATCCATCGATCTCCAAGTACGTCTGGACGATCACCAACTGTTTCCATCTTCTTGGGTGTACAGCCCAATCAAGATCATCAGTTATCACCCAAACGACGTGAAGACTTCCGGTCTTCGACCATCGTCTTCATCTTCGACTTATCGTCGTATCAGTTATTCAGAATGGGATAAACCCGGTCTTTCCGAATAACTCACGTATATATTATAAAAGTGTTACACAAACACAACATACGCCTCATTCCAATTCATTAGTCACTAACCGTAAATTAATCAAGAGAATAATTCCCCAAATATTAACCCCGAAGGCCGAAACCAACATCAGATCAATATCCAGAAAACCATTCTGCTTGGCTAACCGACAGTTAGTTTCTAAATTTCACATTCAAATCTAATTAAAGATTTAACTATCGCCTGGAGCAAAACTGGTGATACTCCATTCTCGATCTTTTCAATCTAATTAAAGATTCATTAAAACTCCACTTAGTTTTAATCTGTGACTGGGTTAAAGAATCAGTGTCATCTAAAAACACGGTTCGCGATAAACCCAAAGTCACATTCCATTAATTATCGGGTTAAAGAACGAGTGTTATTTAAAACACTGTTCACGATAAACCCAAAAATCATTCCATTAATTATCGGGTTAAAGAACGAGTGTTATTTAAAACACTGTTCACGATAAACCCAAAAATCAATATCAATTCAATTCCAATTAAATATCATTTAATTGGTACACTTCATTAAATCTAAATAAAAAGATTTAATCTTTTCTCAACTGGGTTCAAGAACAGTGTTAGTGAAGACACCATTCACGACAAACCCAAATCACATTCGATATTCAATACAAGGCTCTGAATAGAAAATACATCGGCTTATATTCAATATCGAATTCTACGACTAACAAATGTCGTATTGGAAATAACGATACAAATATATATCTTTCAAATTTCCATAACAACACCTGTAATATCACGAATTCCAATATCGAAATATTCCGAAGACAATTTCGATTTAAATCCACTCCAATGCAATCATTGGAAATTTTGGTTATTTTCAAAACCCTTTTCGAATTCAATTTATTTATTTAAAAATAAATAGAATTATAATTCTAGTTCAAAACTAGTTCATTTCGATAAAAATCTATTTTTATCTTTTCAAATATGGAGTTTTTCATCCCAAATCTTCACAAATCATTTCTTATGATTTTACATAAATTATTACTATTTTTAATAATTTTATCAAGGCCCGTACAGTCGATTTCCATCAACGGCCATCGAACTGCACTTACAGCGACCTTTTTCAAATTTGATTTGGACATAATTCCAAATCCAACCGTTAGATTTCAAATTTCTAACATTCGTTAGAAAGCTCTTTTCGATACGAACCCAACGGTTCTGGTTTTAGGAGAATCCGACGGTCGGATCTCCCGTAATGTCCGTTTGAAATAAATGGTCGAAATTCGCGAACTGCCGCGGCGCGGCGCGTTCTATTCAGGCCATTATATTATATATATAATATATATAATATATATTTCGTCGATTTCTATTCAAAACGAATTATATAAATAGTTTTAAAATCGTTTCAAAACCTATTTCAACTTCCATTTCAATTCAAAGAAAAATTGAATTCTTCCTTATAAATTCGTTTTAAAATTCATTTCTATTCAATTCAAATTTCAATTCAGTTTGAATTCATATTCAATTCAATTCATTTCGAAATCGTTTTCAATTCAATTCAGTTCGAAATCGCTTTCAATTCAATTCATTTCGAATTCGTTTTCAATTCAATTCATTTCGAAATCGTTTTCAATTCAATTCATTTCGAAATCGTTTTCAATTCAATTCATTTCGAATTCGTTTTCAATTCAATTCATTTTGAATTCGTTTTCAATTCAATTCATTTCGAAATCGTTTTCAATTCAATTCATTTCGAATTCGTTTTCAATTCAATTCATTTCGAAATCGTTTTCAATTCAATTCATTTCGAATTCGTTTTCAATTCAATTCATTTCGAAATCGTTTTCAATTCAATTCATTTCGAAATCGTTTTCAATTCAATTCATTTCGAAATCGTTTTCAATTCAATTCATTTTGAATTCGTTTTCAATTCAATTCATTTCGAAATCGATAAAATCGATATAAATATCGTTCTCGTCAAAATGGCGTCAATCTAATCAACACGGCTTCATATATTCCTTTATTTTCAAATATTCTATTTCAAATATTTCTTTTTCAAAACTGGAATGAGGCCCAATCAATTACCATATAAAATTAATTATATGGATTTTCATACAACACATGTATATAATAGCATTGAAAATAATCAACCATCAACCAAAGTGCACTACACTGTATAAGCATCAAATATAGATATTCAACGCTTACAACAGCATGTCAATCAATCGATCGACATATTTAATCAATCAGGATGAGTGAACTTCAAATTTCATCCTAACACCCGTGTGGGGTTTCAAACAATCAAACACATATTTTATTTGTGCAGTTAGGCGATGTGTAAAATTTATCGACCCAATCAATGTCATTCAAATAAGTGTACATAAACAAACCATCTGGTTTGTAAATGAATATTTATTTTATTCACTTTCACTATATTCATATTCACGTTAAAAATTGTATTTTTAACGATAAAACATTTTATTCTATCATATGAATTTCTATTATTCATTTACACAATAAAATGATATTTTTATTTTCTAACATATTTTAGAAAATTTCGGCGGCATAACGGCACGATACTAGAAACGGGACAAGGCCTAGCCTAATCCCCGGTCTAGTGAAGGCCCACGCCATTCACTCATCAATCAAATCAATTTCATTTTGCAAACCACAAAATTTGGAGTAAGAGTCTAACCTAGTCTTACTCCTTCGCCTTATAACGGCGCACGTCTAATCCTAACCAATTTATCGATTCGATTTTTCACACCACAAACCACATTCAAACCAATATCTCGATCAATCACCAAACAATCCAAACAAACAAGTCCATGGTATGTGGACGGGTGTCGGGTGCTTCTAATAAGCACCGTCTGCATCCTAGTATATATATATATAACTAGAAATATAAATTGAAAGGTGAGAAATTCTCACTTATAGCTATCCTAGCTCCACGGCACTTCATTTGCAGAAGTCTTCGTCGTTTCGCCTTTTTGTCACCTTCGTTGCCCAAGGCCACTATATATATAAAAAAAAAAATCGAATTTTTATTTCAAAGTTCCATATATAAAAATCGAATTTTTAGTTCAAAGTTCAATATATAAAAATCGAATTTTTAGTTCAAAGTTCAATATATAAAAATCGAATTTTTAGTTCAAAGTTCAATATATAAAAATCGAATTTTTAGTTCAAAGTTCAATATATAAAAATCGAATTTTTAGTTCAAAGTTCAATATATAAAAATCGAATTTTTAGTTCAAAGTTCAATATATAAAAATCGAATTTTTAGTTCAAAGTTCAATATATAAAAATCGAATTTTTAGTTCAAAGTTCAATATATAAAAATCGAATTTTTAGTTCAAAGTTCAATATATAAAAATCGAATTTTTAGTTCAAAGTTCAATATATAAAAATCGAATTTTTATATTCTCCATTATATTTTCAAAAGTGATGTCTTTTTATTTTCAAATCAAGATTGCTTGTATTTTTGAATCAATGACCATTTCAGTTTCTTTTCTTTTTAACAATGTAAAAATCAAATTTTTAAAATATAGATTTCACCTTTATAAAAATAAAGTTTTCGCTTTTATAAAAATCACCACTTTATTTCAATGTATATAAAATAAAAATCAGATTTTTATTTCGCTACATATACAAAGATGATATCTTTATATTCTCTATCCTATAAAGATTATATTTTTAATACTTTAAAAAAATATAAAAATCATATTTTTACTTCACATTCATATCGATAAAAATCTAATCTATTTCATTTTCAAAATCTAATCTTTTTGACATATGAATTTCTATTTTTACTTCAATGCCCTATACATATAAAAATAAAAATTCTTTTCTATTAAAAATCTAAACTATATACTATATAAAATAAAAATCTAGCTTCAGCTTTTAAAGTAGATAAAACTCAGTTTTAAAAATAAAACAAATTCAGTTTTTTTTTCATTTTTAAATCAAAATCAGTTTTAACATTTTTAAATCTAAAATCAGTTTAACATTTTTAAATCTAAAATCAGTTTAACATTTCTGTTTTTAAATCTAAAAAAAAAAACAGTTTTTAAAATTAATTAAAATCAGTTTTCTAAAACTTGAAAATAAAATAGCAAAGCCAAAAACAAAAACAAAAACTTACAGATGGGGGGGGGGGGTTCTGCTGATCGTCGGAGGCTCCTGGCTTCGAGGCGGCGGCACAGGCTCGCTGGCCAGGGTCGCGGAGGCGTCGAACGATTTGGGGGGGGGGGGGCGTCTCGTCTTCGTCGAGGAGGGCAGGGGTGGGGCCTTCGCGCCAGGCGCCAGTCGAGGGGAGGGGTCTTCTGTCGTCGCGGTGGCCAAGGTGAGGCTGGAGGGAGGTGGGTCGGTGGAGGGTTCGGGCGGCGGTAGGCTGTCGCCATCGCGCGATGGCTTTCCCCCTTTTTTTTTTTTTTATTTTATTTAAGAACTGAAATTGAAACGGGGGGGGGGCCAGAAGAAATAAAGGAGAGTAAGGAATATTTTTTTTTTTTTTTTTTTTGTATTATTTTATTTATTTAATTATTTAAAGGTTGACTTTCACATACGACCTCAAAACGAGGTCCACCGCCTGTCGCCCATAGCGTTTCCCCCCCATTCCGAACACAATGGGATATGTATCGCAAGCTGATTTGACCGTTTCGATCAGTTTCCTTTGAATTTACATTTAAATCACTTTATTGAATTTTAAACGTACGTTTCAAATTACCGGGGTCACATACTAACTAGAAAAATTCCATAAAAATATTTTCTAGCTTCGTATTGACGATACGGTCCTAACAAAACTAGTTTCGTCGAATTCTGAGACCGTTAGAAAAATGGCCAATTTCCAGTCGATTAAAATCAACTGAAATGGTTAAAACACGTTTTCCTTTGCCACGCTCACATATTGACTCGAAAAATTATGAAATTTGAAACCTAGCGATAACTTGACACTGCGGATCCAACAAAAGTGGTTTCGTCGAAATCCGAGGTCATTTGCAAAATGTCCATTTTTAAGGGCCTGAATTCCATAGCGACTATTCAGAATTTTCAACTGGACATAACTTTTGATTCCCGCTACTAACTTTTGATTCTTCGGATTCGTTGGAAAGATATTCACTATTAGATTCCATTATTTTTGGTTTCACTAAAATCCGGATTGTTTTGCACCCGGTACATTCAATTGAAGTTTGAAATCGAATTATCGAACTACCGCGCCATTTTTAATTCTATTTATAATTATATATAAATATTTATATTCTAACGGCGACGCGTATAATATATACGTTCGAATTCTATTCAAAATAAGTTTCTCGTCGATATTATTTAAAATAATTCATTTTAAATAATCAAAATTCGCTAAAATTGCCAAAATAAAAATTTTAAACTGGCCCAGATTTTCCGGGTTGTTACAGACAGGTCCTTTTTGGGCGGTCGATCGTTTTCTTGCTGTGGACCAGAGGACCTCGGTCCACAGTCTATATCACTCTGCACTCTTTCCCGGTCGAAGCCTGGACCGTTTGGGCTTTTTCTGTGACTTTTCAATTCCTCAAATATACAGATTTCAGCCCCAGCTAATTTCAGTTTCTAAATTGTTTTGTGCATTCGTGTTATACTTCGAGGATAGATTTTAACATAAATCTAACACGACTCCATACCTACATATATATAATCTTAGCTCCATGTCATGATTTCCATTGATCTTCACTATGATCTTTATTGATTTCCACTTTGATAAATGTGAATTCAGCTCGTCAATGATCTCTATTTCTATGTTGTCATTAATCAAAATCTTGTGTATCAACATGCATTATACTTATGTGTCATTTTTCCGCTGTTATATAATGTATCTTAATCTTAGATATTTTTCTGTGTAATATCTATTCATACTCTGATATATTCTTGTACTCTGATGTAATTATTGTAACAAGCAATGAAATGTTCTGTTGTTTGTGTTCTGATGTGTCATGTTCTCAACTCAATCCGGGCTTTCCCGAAAGGGGAAGTTGGGTCGTTTTAGCATCTTTAATAATACTGTTCTTAAACCCAGTTGAAAATAGAGTAAATCTTTTCATTAAAATTTGATGAAATTTTCTAATTAATGAATATAATTGGAATTAAATGAAAGCTGATTTTGGGTTTTTGTTGAACGATGTTTTTAAATGACATTAGTTCTTAAACACTAATAAACGGTGAAGTTATGATTTGGAATTTATAATCTTTTAATTAAGATTAATCGAAAATTTCCAAAGTAAAATTTGCCAATTTAATATATTAAGTCGGAATTGAGTCGGACTCGAATTAGCGATAATCGAAATAAGCTTAAAGAAGATCGGTACTATATTTGGAATTTAAAAGGCCTTGCCATTATTCCAATTATAGTATTAATCTGATATGGAAATTTATATCGATTATATACTGATGATTTCCGTAAAGATTCCATTTTTGGTGGATGATGATTTGGGTTTATCGTGAACTATGTTTTAAGCGACATTGGTTCTTTAACCTAGTTAAAGACAAGATTAATTTTCCTAAAGTTGAATAATCATTAAGTAATGATTTTTGAGATTAAAACGAAGTGGAGTTTTAATGAATCTTTAATTTGATTGAAGCGTGAATGAGGTAACTAAATTTACCAGATTCAAGAAAGGTTCTAGAATGGAGTACCACCAGTTTTACTCCATGCGATAGTAAAATCTTTAATTAGATTTGAACAAGAAATGGTAATTGAACTTACCGATAACACAATGGGTGTTAAATATGGAGTACTACCAGTTTTGCTCCATGGGATGAATATGTTGGATTGGGATAATAAAATAAATGATTACCTCAGTAAGGCTCGATAATCTCGTCTAGTTCGATAAACCTTAATTTTGTTTAAGTTGTAAAGGATAAAATAAAATCTTTTGAAATTGATATCCAAAGGAAGATTAAAGAATAAGTTTAAAAGAATTTATCTTTACTAAAATTAGTGGGAACCTTTCCCCTAAGATGTGAATATTAGAATAAAATAATATTCTGAATTGGAATGAGTTGTATGATGTGTTTTTCCAGCACTTGCTTTTAAGATACGCGAGTTATGCAGAAAGACCTGGTTTATTCCATTCTGAATAACTGATACGATGACTACGTTGATTTGAAGATGGCGGTTGAAGACCGGAGATCTTTACATCGAATGGATGATTACTGATGTCTTGATTGGGTCGTACACCCAAGACAAGAAAATAAGTGGTGATCATCCAGATTTACTTGGAGATGGACCGGATATGCGAGGGCCTCTCTCCTGTATTGGACATATGGGATGAGGAATAAGGTGCCTCCTGTTTCGTTCAGACCCAGAATGGACTTGCAAATGGGGTGTGTCTGACATTGTAATCCTTTATATTGTATTCATTGATCTCTGCTAAATATATATCTATTTGGTGACAGAGAGTTTATTCTCTTTCTTAACACCCTTCTCTAAGACGAACGAGCTCAAAGGTTATATATTGGTGGAAATCGATGGTATGGTATGGATTGACAATGTGACATGTTGAGTTTCATGGAACAAGGCTTTTGTTGAAAAGCATAGTCTTGTGGATGGTGATCAAAGCATAGTTTTCATATATCATAGCTTTGTGTGTCGAGGCGTGACTTCGACGAGTTTCACAGCCCGTGAATGATTGAGACCGGATAATAAACGGCAAGAAGGAGTCTGGTATCTGGGAGCCCCGACAAGATGGCACTCCATCGAGAGCTGTGAAGGATTTATAGGATCTGGGGGCTCGCTAAGGTGATTCTCCATTGAGAGCTGTGAAGGATACAGACTCGCCCCTAGAAAGGCAATGAATGTGAACATTAAATGCATGTAGATATAGAATCACTATTTCGGGCCTTGGATTTAATGTAATAATTGAATGCATGTCGATTTGATTTCTATTTCGAGTCTTGGATTCAGTGTAGTGATGGCAAGAAAGCCTCATTCATTGACAAAATCCATTTCTAATATGAACCTTTACAGTTATTTAATTGTAACCTATGTATGTAGTCGTAGTACACTGCGTCTGCTATGATTGATATGCTTATTTATGAAGAATGATTTTTACACTAAGCACTAGTGATAATAAAAGAGGATTGTAAGTATCAAATATTTTTGGCCATTATAAAGGAAAACCCTATCCTCTTGTTTGCGTTGCATTGTGTGATGGATGGAGTCTTATAATGGCTTGATTTTTCTTTATTTAGCATTGCATTATTTGTTTTATGGTATTCTTGGGAGAAAACCCGTTCCGTGTTATACAGCGTGGTCCCTTGATTTACCTAACATTAAAATAAAGTTAATAACTGTTTTAGTTCTCACACCAGTCACATGACTTACTCGGAGTTTGTTGTTTCCACCTAAACTCCGGGTGCCTATATTTTCCACATGGGCAGCTAGTAGTTTTGGTTTACAGATATTTCTTTTCACAAGATCCTGGATTACAGCTAGAGATATTCCCGGAAAGCCTTGTATCCGTGTATTTCATTTAGCTGTGCTAGTTGATGTGTTTTCCACTGTACATTGTATTTATACATTTTAAATTTATGTATTTTAATCTCTGATATATTTTCCGCTGTGTAATGTTTATTCATACTCTGAAATATTCTTGTACTCTGATGTAATTGTTGTAATTGCAGTGAAATGTTCTCATGTTTGTGTTCTGATGTGTCGTGTTCTTATTACAATCCGCGTTTTCCCATCTCCTCAAAGGCCGGCGAATTCGGTGCGTTTCAGTTTGATACCAGAGCTTTGGTTTACAATGCTCGAGAACAAGACACATTAGAAGCGAATGAGAGAATTCGTTAGAGATAGGATTAGTAATATCCTATAAGAATGACTCATTAGATATAGTGTTGGTAATGCCCTAGAATGAGTTTGAAGGGCATTATTTGCAAAACGAATATATTTTTGAAAATTTTATCTTATTATAAAATTTTAAGTATTTTATTTGAGTTTGGATTATCAAGTATACGAGATTTTGCATATACGCATCATGAACGTATATATGAAGTCTCAAATATACAAGATAGATATAGAATCACAATGTAGTCGCCCGGAGATGATTATGATGATAGTCTGGACATCATAAGTATCTATATATTTCCAATAGACTAGTGTAAAACCAAAATTTAGTTAGAGTTTATTGTTTGTGATTTGGCACTAAAAATATGATTTTTGGGTCTATAAAAGTTATATATTTGAAAAGCTAATCAGCTAATTGATTGTTGGTTGTGATGTGCGATAATTAGTTTGTCTAATTAAAATATTGTAATAATAAAACCAATATGAAAATAAAAGGTAAATTAAGCCAAATCGAATCAAATATTGAAATGATTGAAACTTAATGGGAATTGGATACGTATACATGTATATGTAATGAACATGTCATAACATGGAAGCTAAGAATATAAATAAATTTGTATGCCCGAAAAATGGGTACATATCTATTTTATTTATTGGATTTGGTGATTTTATGAGCCGCTTGGCTTTTTGATTTTATTTTGATATATGAGAGCTCTTAGAGGCCATTGGTAGTTGTATCGATCAACTCGTACAAAGGAGATTATGGCGATTTTTTTTCCAGAAATTTAAGGCGTTAGCCAAATTTCAGAGAAATTTAGAAGTTCTTAGAAACTAAAAAGTTGAAGAACTTGAGTCAAGTGAAGGTTGAGTTGGTTAAGTAAACGACCTTCACTTCCTTCTTCCTTTTTGGGGACGAAAAGATTTTAAGTGGGTAGAATGTAACAACCCGTATTTTTGGAACTAATTTAAAATTAATTTTTAATTGGTTTTAATGGAAATGAAACATTTCAAACTATTTATTTTGAGAATTAACGATTTAAAATTTATTTAAATCGAAGTTTGAACATATAAATTTAAAATTTAATTAAAACGAGCTTGAAATGGCGAGATAGTTTGAAAATTTGATTTTAAACTTTGAATGAATATATAGAATTCAATGTAAATCAGAATTGGATAAAATAAGAAAATTAGGATATTTTAAATTGGGATTTTCTAACGTGTGTAAGAAATTGAGATTTCACTTTATAAATTGTAAGTTATGCCTAAATTAAAATTTAGAATAGTCGCTATGAAATTTATATATATGGCCCTTAAAAATTGCCATTTTGCATACGACCTCCATTTTCAATGAAACCACTCCCATTGGGTTCAAAATGTTGTTTGTGACTTTTAAAACTATAAACATCGATATCTTTAGAGTTGGAGAAATTTTGGTCTTTTTCATTGATATAAGACCAAAATATCACTTTTTGCATATGAACGAATTTGGACTTGAAACGACTTCCATTGAGTTCGAAATGTCGTTTAGGTGTTCGAACAGTATAAACTTCGATAATTTCTGAGCTTCGGAGTTGTGGCACTTGGGTTGGGTCTTGGTTGGCTAAACCTAGCCCACTCATTTAAGTGCCCCATCATCCCTCTCCTTCATTCACTTCCTCACTTCAAAGAAACTAGAAAATGGGGACAGGAAATGGGAAATAAAAATACCCTAAACCTAGTTAATCTTAGGAGCTCCAATTCTTGTTGAAATTAAGTGCAAAGCAAGTGTAGAAGCTTAGATAACTCCTCTTCATTTTCTCCATCTTCTACTATTTGTTTCCTCTTTGATTTCTAAGATTTCCTATTACCTAATTCTTAGGAAACATGTTCATATAATCCAAGGTTGTTGATTCTTGTGTTTTTGTTGAAGAGAGGTTGTTCTAGCTTGTCATTGGATTGATTTCTTATTTCTAATAAGAAAAAGTGAGATCTTTGTGAGTTCTTTGTTTCTATGCCACAAGCTATTAGCTTGTATGGTGTAATTTAGAGTACATTTGGGTTTACATATGTATATGAATTGGTTAGATAAGTATACACTTTTCGGTTCATTAGTTTATGTTCCATTGAACTGAAAATTATGATGAGGATTGTCCAGACAATCTAATTCATAAGCTACTAGTTAATTTGGTGATCTTGTGAAGCTCCATTTTCGGCAAAGTCTTAAGTCTTCACAAGTCACTAAAATCGCTTTTGCATGCTTTGGTTTGGAATTTAGTTCACATTTGAATTTATAAGCCGAATCATTGCAAATCTCTTGTGTGAATGTTTGTGTATGTGCATTTGGGGGTTATAAGTCATTTCGGCAAGTCTTTGAAGCCTCAATTGCATGTACGTAAAATCATTGTTAGCCCTTTTTTGGCAAAAGCCGCAGCAGGTTAGATCGAAGCCCAAATGCGCAACCAACCAAATTAGATAGATCGCACTTCAGGATGCGCATCAAAAGTTCGGTCCGAGGTAATCACGAATTGGGCCAAGCCACTTTTCAAGCAAGCCAATAACTCACTCCGGAAGACTCGCTCTCCCAGTCGACCGAGAGAACCGCTCTCATATAGGGCATATCGACCGAGTATTTCGGATCTGCATGGAAATATCCAGCTGAGTTGTTCAAATACTTTGCCTTACTTTCAAGGAAGAAAAAGGTGGTCAACCACATCCGGACAAAGCTCTACTTTTGATACACCTCACCATAGATGCCACGTAAGTCGCAACTTCCGAGGATACTATTTATGAATAGTTGAATTAGTCTTCCAGCCGCTATTCTATCCAAGGAATGGACTCCACGCATCCAAGTCTTACCAGAAAGGCCATGCCACGTCACAACAGCCCAAGTCGCTATCTCCACCTATAAATACCTTAAAGCTTAAAGAGGAAAAGGAGGACTTCTACTTCTTTCCGGAGAGACCTTTTCTGGAAGAGAAAAATAGCCATCTTCTTTCTTTTCTTCAAACAGAAAAAGCATTGTATTTGTAATCCAAAGCAGAAATAAAACATAAAGTGGACGTAGGCACAGTCTTTGCCGAACTACTATAAAAAGTCTGTGCGCTTTCCCTGTTTTCATTACTTTTTCCACATTTTATAATCAGTATTTGTGTGCTCTTCACACGATTGGGGGTTGATAATCACTAGTGACCAACTTTTGATGTCAATACTTTGGCGTGCTAGGAAGGGTCGAGCGCAACAACCTTCCTTCAGAGCATCCGCTCATCTCAGTTCATGGTGATCAAGCGAAAGAAAGATCCAACATCCTCTTGTTCTGTGAACACCGATACAGCCAATACTAATGCTACAGAAGCGAGCCATGAGGCTTCCTCTCATGAAGATATGTCTCGATTTCTTACCCAGGACGACATGGATAAAATCATGGTCGAGTTCAGAGACCATATGACATCTTAGGGTAAACTCCTTGAATGACAGCAGCAGTTGATCGATCACCTTCTCGGTTGACTGGAGACAGGATTGAACGCTTCAACATCAATTCCTCCACTGACCGAGACTGGGGCAACAGCTGATCTTCGGTCTTCACAGAATCAGGCCACTAATCAGACTACACCTTTATTTCATCCTGGTTTGGTTCCACCAATCAATCAACCACAGCCAGGAGTATCGCTTCTAGCGACCAGCGTGACTATAGCTGCAGATTTGCAAGAGGCTGACGATCGAGATCTGGGCCATCCGACCATTTTGCCTCCACTCTTGGAATCAGCTCGACCTCTCATACCAGTCGAGCGACCACCGGGCCCACCAGAATCAATGTCATTCCCATTACAGCCCGGATTCTTACCGCAGACCACTCTAACCACTCTTCCCCCTCAATGAAGAGCTGCTGTAGCCTTCCCTCCGAACAAGGAAGGTCACTCTACCATACTGGTCCTCATCGTGGCGGAAAATGATGCTACCATAGACCCTTCTAACCTCGCTCCAACCAGGGGCACCCCTGAGCCTCGAACATCGCATGCTATGCCGGATCATCCTAGACCCTATGTCATGGGTACAGTTCAATCCAACACTCATCAGGTTCAAGAGGGGCCATTCTTCCCAGAACTAGCTACCAGAACTCACCTTACCTCACACCCTCACTCAATTCTCGGAGGATGAGCCCAATCAATGGCCACCCTTCCGAGCATGCTCTTGCCAGGTCCTCGCACCGAAGCTCTCCCGGATGCTGAACTAAATTCATGGCAACGACTCCTCAGGGATGGAAACCAGCTTGCAAGCATCATCCGACGCTTTACTCGGGGAACTTCCTCACAGCAAGACATAGATAATGTCAATCGCAGCCCTTTTGCCAGGGAAATCAGAAACTCCTGAAACCCTCCGGACTTCAAGTTCCCAGCTATCGAACCATACACTGGTCGCACTGATCCAACCATCCACCTCATGCGATACATGCGACATATGGAAGTACTTGGCGCATCGACCAACGTCATGGCTAAGTGCTTCCAGCTTTTTCTCATAGACATTGCAGGAATGTGGTTTCAATAGCTAACAACGGAGTCAATCAGTAGCTGGAACACGCTAGTCACCCGCTTCATCGAGCAATTCAGGGTATGTATCTTTCGACCAAAGAGTGTTATGTTCTTATCCACCATAAAGCAGGGATCAGGAGAGACGCTCAGATCCTTCCTCGAAAGGTTCAACATGGCATTGGCGTCAGTCGATCGGCCCGAGCAATCAATGGTACTTATGGCCGCCATTGCAGGAGTTCATAACCGGTCAGAATTCTCGATTTCTCTAACAAGAGATCCCCCAAAGAAAAAGTTGATTTCTATTTCGAGGCTGAGCGATTACTCCGACAAGAAGATGCCAACATCGAGATAGAGAGCCTAGAGGTTTTAGCCGCCAAGCAACAAGATCCACTCAACAGCAACGACCAGAATCAAGGAAGAGGAAAGGCCCCTGAAAAGAGCGAGCGTCATGTGCGACCTTGAATCGAAAGTAAGTACGACCAGTAAACTGAACTCAATTCCTCTCTACTAGATATCTATCTTGACATACGAGGGTCCTTGCCCACTCCAAGACCACCTCGACGAGAGCCAACCTAGATGGAGCTTGATTCCGGCAAATGTTGCATATTCCACAACGTAGCTGGACATAGCACCAATGAATGTCGGCATTTG
Source organism: Allium sativum (assembly GCA_030737875.1). Taxonomy (NCBI): domain Eukaryota; kingdom Viridiplantae; phylum Streptophyta; class Magnoliopsida; order Asparagales; family Amaryllidaceae; genus Allium; species Allium sativum. The sequence goes on along the minus strand of CM060909.1, from coordinate 527,559,930 downwards.
CACGATCTCATCGAGGATCGAGTCAGAAAAGGGGAGCTACCCTAATATGTCAAGAATCGCGCCCTGGCTTTTCCGCCGCGATCCTCTGCCCAAGCTCCTCAGGTCGATTCACGAGCTCCTAGAAATGGAAAGAACCCTGAGATTGGCACTCGCGACATTATCATTAATGAGATTTTTTCTGATATATTTCTTTCAATAAAAATGACACCTTAATGTACATATGTACGGGTTAGGAAGATAGCTCCTAGGCATGCCCTGGAATCAACTGCTGTCCTATTAGAATTTCTTTTCTCTATAACAATTATTTAGCAGCTATGAATTTTCTTTTGCAAATATGGATAATGTTTGGTAAATTCTAAATCCGAGCATGGATAATGCTCGCCCCTTTTTTTAATGTGGTCAGCGCGAAAGCCTACCACCATTTCTAAATACCTACCCCCCTAGCTGAATGTGGTATATTTCTTTAAGACGAGTATGGATGATGCTCGCCCCTTCTTTTTCTATACCACGAGCTTTTACTGCTCGCTGGACACACTAATCTAACATGAGTTCGAGCATGAAAAACACTTGCCCTAAGCCGAGTATGGTTAATGCTCGTCCTCTCTAAGCCGAGTATGGTTAATACTCGCCATTAAGCCTAGTATGGATAATGCTTGCCCTCTCCAAGCTGAGTATGGTTAATACTCACCACTAAGCCGAGTATGGTTTATACTCGCCACCCTTCAAAACCAAGTGAAATAAAATGCTCGACCCATTAGCCTTCTCCAAGCCGAGAACGGATTATTTTTGTCTTTGCAGGAGCTAACTCTCATAAAGACGGTGATCATCTCGGCCTTAATACGGTTCCTTATGGTTGTCACTTTTCCAGCCTTAATACAACCTAATTCGTTTATCGGTTTTCTGGCCTTATCGGAATCGTCGGGTTTTTGGCCTTAATATGATTTAGCGCGACCATACTACTCGAACGATTGTGCTTTGATTCATATTTTAGAACACACCTTCCTCTGTCAAAGAAGATGCATTCTGAGGGTCAAAGTGTTAGCCCTCTTTTTGGCAAAAACCGCAACTGGTTAGATCAAAGCCCAAACGTGCAACCAGTCAAATTAGACAGATCGCACTCCGGGAAGCCCAGCAGAAGTTCGGTCCGAGGTAATCACGAATTGGGCCAGGCCACTTCTCAAGCAAGCAAATAACTCACTCCGGAAGACTCGCTGTCCTAGTCAACTGAGAGAACCGCTCTCATATAGCGCATATCGACCGAATATTTCGGATCTGCATGGAAATATCCAGTTGAGTTATTCAAATACTTAGCCCGACTGTTAAGGAAGAAAAGGAGGTCAACCACATCCGGACAAAGCTCTACTTTTGATACACCTCACCATGGATGCCACGTAAGCCGCAACTTCTGAGGATATTATTTATGAATAGTTGAATCAGTCTTCTATTCGCTATTCTATCCAAGGAATGGGCTCCATCCGTCCAAGTCTTCCCAATAAGGCCGGGCCATGTCACAATAACCCAAGTCGTCATCTCCACCTATAAATACCTCAAAGATTAAAGAAGAAAATGAGGACTTCTACTTCTTTTCAGAGAGACCTTTTCTGGAAGAGAAAATTAGTCATCTTCTTTCTTTTCTTCAAACAGAAAAAGCATAGTATTTATAATCCAAAGCAGAAATAATATATAAAGTGGATGTAGGCACAGTCTTTGCCGAACCACTATAAAAAGTTTGTGCGTTTCCCCGGTTTTGTTTACTTTCTGCATTTTATAATCAGTATTCGTGTGCACTTCAGAGATTGGGGGTTGATCATCACTAGTGACCAACTTTTGACATCAACAATCATATGCCTTTGGGCATGAGTTTATATCACTTAGAGCTTGTTATCTAGGCAAATTGAGCTCCGGTTCAGGATTGAGACGTCTGAATATTTTGGGTCAGACTTCTGACCTGCTATGAATAATTATAAAAACATAAGTACCAGAATACTGATGTTTGAATTTTTTAGCTCAGAATTCTAACAAAAAAGTTCAGATGTCAGAAATAGATCAAAAATGAACTAAATCCTTGTTGGTTCAGGAAATTGCAAATTCAGACATCTGACTCTTTTTTTGAATTGTTGACCAGTGGAGACCACGGTCAATAGTTTAGATCCATCCAGGCTCTTTTTCGACCAAGTTTCGGCCCATTTCAACATCCTTTGTGACTTGTCAGTTTCACTAATTCGCAGATTTCAGCAGCCCGATTCTTGCAAAATCATTTTTGTAAATCATCAATTAAAGAATGACGGAGTGGAAACCAAGGTGAGAATTCTCTCACTCAAACTATATTTACAGTTATTGTAGCTATGACTAAATATATATTGATTGCGTATGATTGCAATATTTGTTTTGTGATTGATGGTTGTTACAATTTTAATGGTATCATTATTAAACTGTGAAAATAGTATATGAGTTCACATGGATTGTGATGTACACCCCACACAGGTATTGGGACGATAATTTTACACATTGCCTAAGTATGAAAATAATAATCATTGGATGTTGATTGGAAACCCACACGGGTCTGGGGATGATAATAACTTCACACATCTCCCTTGTGTTTAGTTGTATGTAAACTAATTGATTGACAGACTGTTATAAGCATTATTTAATTGTTTAATGTTTATACAGTTGAAAATTGCACTTTGGATGTGAATTGAATGTTTAATAGTTGTTTATCACTATTTTTGAATACATGCAATGTAAGAAATCCATATAATTAAAACTATATGGTAATTATCCCAACCCAGAATATAAATGAATATTTTAAAATAATATTAAGTGAAGAATCAAAATATGATTTTGATGTCCGATTTCGGATGGACACGAATACCTTACGTAAAATCATAATAAATGCTTTGAAAAGATTTTGGATGAGATATTCCATGTTTGTAAAGAAAAAAGATATTTTTATCTAAATGAACAAGTTAACAACTAGAATAGAGAACCGAAGGAATTGAAATGGTTTTTAATCTAACCAGAATTTTCCAACGTATGAATTGGAATGAGTTTGAATAGAAATAATCGTTGGAATATTTCAATATTAGATTTCGTGATTATACGGATATTTTTGCGGAATTTGGAAGATATAGATATCGTGATTCCCAATACGATATGTGTTGGTTTCAGAATTTGATATTGAATATAAGTCGATATGATTTTATTTAGAGCCCTATATGTAATATCAAATTGGATTTTGGGTTTGTCATGAATGGTATCTTTAATAATACTGTTCTTAAACCCAGTTGAGAATAGAGTAAATCTTTTCATTAAGATTTGATGAGATTTTCCAATTAATGAATATAATTGGAATTAAATGAAAGTTGATTTTGTGTTCTTTGTGAACGATGTTTTTAAATCACATTAGTTCTTAAACCCAATTAACGGTGAAGTTATGATTTGGAATTTATAATCTTTTAATTAATATTAATCGAAAATTTCCAAAGTAAAATTTTCCAACTTAATATATTAAGTTGGAATTGAGTTGGAATTGAGTTGGACTCGATTTAGTGATAATCGAAATGAGCTTAAGGAAGACCGTTACTATATTTCGAATTTAAAAGGCCTTATCATTATTTCATTTATAGTATTAGTCTAATATGGAAATTTATATCGATTATATAATGATGATTTCCATAAAGATTTCATTTTTGATGGAAGATGTTTAGGTTTACCATGAACTATATTTTAAGCGACATTGGTTCTTTAACCCAATTAGAGACAAGATTAATTTTCCTAGAGTCGAATAATCGTTATGTAATGATTTTTGAGATTAAAACCAATTGGAGTTTTAATGAATCTTTAATTAGATTGAAACGTGAATGTGGTAACTAAATTTACCAAATTAAAGAAAGGTTCGAGAATGGAGTACCACAGTTTTACTCCATGCGATAGTAAAATCTTTAATTAGATTTGAACGAGAAATGGTAATTGAACTTACCGATAACACAATGGGTATTAAATATGGAGTACTACCAGTTTTGCTCCATGGGATGAATAAGTTGGGATTGGGATAATAAAATAAATGATTACCTCAGCAAGGCACGATAATCTCGAGTAGTTTGATAAACCTTAATTTGGCTTTAAGTTGTAAAAGGATAAAATAAAATCTTTTGAAATTGATATCCAAAAGAAGATTAGAGAATAAGTTTAAAAGAATTTATCTTTGATAAAATTAATGGGAACTTTTCCCCTAAGATGTGAATATTAGAATAAAAGAATACTCTGAATTGGAATGAGGCATATGATGTGTTTTTATAGCACTTGCTTTTAAGATACGCGAGTTATGCGGAAAGACCATGTTTATCCCATTCCGAATGACTGATACGACGACTAAAAATCGATGATTTGAAGATGTTGGTTGAAGATCGAAGATCTTCACATCAATTGGATGATTACTGATGTCTTGATTGGGTCGTACACCTAAGATATGGTAATAAGTGGTGATCATCCAGACGTACTTGGAGATCGCCCGGATATGCGAGGGCCTCTCTCCTATATTGGAAATATGGGACGAGGAATAAGGTGTCTCCGGTTTCGTTCAGACACAGAACGGACTTGCAAATGGGGTGTGTCTGACATTGTATTCCTTTATATTGTATTCGTTGATCTCAGCTATATATATATATATATATATATATATATATATATATGTTTAGTGGTGGAGAATTTATTCTCTTGCTTAACACCCTTCTTTGAGACGTATGAGCTTAGAGGTTATATATTAGTGGAAATCAATGGTATGATATGGATTGATAATGTGGCATGCTGAGTTTCATGGATTAAGGCTTTTGTTGAAAAGCAGAGTCTTGTGGATGATGATCAAAGCATATCTTTCATATAACATAGCCTTTTGTGTCGAGATGTGACTTCGACGAGTTTCACAACTCGTGAATGATTGAGGCCGAATAATAAAAGGCAAGAAGGAATCTGGTATCTGGGAGCCCCGACAAGGGTGGCACACTAGTTAGAGCTGTGAAGGATATATAGGGTCTATGTAGCACCCCGTATTTCAACTACACTAAAGAGGTTAAATTAAAGAATAGTTAATTTAATATTCATAGATAAGGGAAATGGACTACGTCACTGTGCCCGTCTCGAAATTATGGTCATGAAAGACACCTTGTTTGCGTAAAACTTATAACGTGTGAAGAAGTTATGAACGGTAGAAGTTTGACGATAAAAGCAGGGACAACTGGCGCGCCTGTAAAGTGAGCCCATGTTAGTTTTTGGGCATCTGGATCCAAGTGGGTGTCAACCCATGGCCCAATACCCCCTAGGGCTGATGTGGCAGTCGAATTCTGGAGGCTGGAAGCTATAAGTATACCCTAATTTCTCTTGTTTTCCCATACTTAAAACAATGGAGGCCAAATGCTATCAGTGCCTTAACTGAATCTAATCCTTTCGTCTTCTACAAATCAAGTTTAAAGATTCAAGTGTTTCAAGTATAGACCTGAGATTCAACACCAACAATTTCTTTTCTATCTTCTAAAATACGAACACTGTGAGTTAGTTACTTTTAGATTCAAATGATTAAATGTAAACGTGATATGACTGTGATTTGGACATGTTATAAATTGTGAATCTATGACATTCTTGAATCCTAAACTTTATCATGCTAGATCTATCTTTATAGATCTAATTCATTTGCGGTAAATTTATCATGTCATATTTGTGGATCTTAAACTTTATCATGCTAGAATTATCTTTATAGATCTAATTCATTTGCGGTTAATTTATCATGTCACATTTGTGGATCTTAAACTTTATCATGCTATAACTATCTATATAGATCTAATTCATTTGCGGTTAATTTATCATGTCACATTTGTGGATCTCAAACTTTATCATGCTAGATCTATCTTTATAGATCTAATTCGCTTGTGGTTAATTTATCATGTCACATTTGTGGATCTTAACCTTTATCTATATTTGTGGATAATTTGGATCTGTTATAATTTGGACAGTTAAAACCTTACTTAGATCTAATCCTATTTAGATCATTTTGTACCTATCGTATTGTAGTTGATTTGGATCTTAACTGTTATCATGTTGGATCTACTTTTTGATTATAGATCTAATTCTATTTAGATCATTCTGTACCTATCATGTAGTAGTTGATTTGGATCTTAATCGTTATCATGTCAAATCTACTTTTGATTATGGATCTAATTCTTTTTAGATCATTTGGTACTTATCTTGTTGTGGTTAATTTATATCTATTATTAATTGGACATATGAATCCTTATTTTGATCTATTCATGCTTATTAGGACATCCTTATTATGTTAGATCTAGTTTTATCATCACCTGTTCATTAGATCTGTTTTTGTGTCCACCTTATTATTATGCCAATTACACGTCTATACCAGTATTTATATATTTATGCCAGTTATGTTAGAATAATCACTATTGTCATCTTCCCATCGTCTTTCCCTTTTATTTTAGCCTGGCTACTTTCTAAGCCTAGGCATGACGTTAAGTTATGCGAATACGTTAAAATGGGAACAAGGGGTAAAACGGTATAAAATGGACATAATTTGTAAATGGAAAGTTTGGCATAACTTAATGTTTATGAATATGAATCTGGGCATATAACTAATTATGAACTTAATTGGGGAAAAAGAGGCATGAACACCTATAAAGGCATATGTATAATTAATTAATAATTGAAATGCATAGGATTACAGTAATTAGAAACTGTAACGGCACTTATGACATGAGGTTAGATTGCATTTGTGGTGGAAGTCTGCCCGAACCCGACCGGTATATCCAACAACCGCAGATGTTGAATCTAATGTAAGGAGTCTAAGTGTACAAATACGAGATGGGCCGACACACGAGGTTAGGCCTAACTTGTGGAAGAAGTCTGCCCGGACCCGACCGACATATCCAGCATCCACAAGTTGTAGGCCTAATGTAGGAGGTCTAGTCCATTATAAACATAAATGGACATGGTAAAAATTGGAATACTTAACCTAGTTGAATCTATAGAGATTATGTGAACATAAACATGAATAGGGGTTAAGTAAACTTGGTTGATAAATGGAAGGGTTAAGTTAAGTATATCTGGGTTGGGTGGGTAATATTTAAATATAGGCCCACAAAACTTAACCAATTGGGGATTATGTATTAAAGACACCTATAGGTATGCATAATCGGTAGAAAGATTGGGGTTATATAATTAAAGACACCTTTTAGGGTAAATATAACCTATGGAAAACCTAGTGTGGGATACAAGACAAAGGGGAGAGCTTGTATCATATTGTGTGGGACCCGTTTCAGCTAGTAACCCAGAGTAGGTACCAAATATGTAATCTGAACTAGGTCAGAGAAGGGGCACGCTTACTGGACTAATTGTAAGAGATCCAAACGTGGAGGACGGTGTAGGCGGCGCGTACCAATCGGGTCATGTGCATGCATGGTCCGGACAGAGGAAAATAAGACGCCATGACACCAGTAGATATGGTTGTGCGCATCGACGAAGGGGTTGCCACTTTAAAAAGTGATACATCCTATTGTGCGACCAGCACATGGTATCTACAGCATAGGGAGCCGATCGATTAGGGTAGTAGTTAGAGTACATTTAGATTCTGGTAAGTTAGGAGTCCGTTATAGGGGTTGCCTGTGGCTTATCGACATGGCCTTGATGCATGAGGAAGACAAAGGAGGAAAGGAGGAAGTAAAGGCCGATGAAACAACTCAAAATAAGAAGGTATGGCCCAAGAAAGGACAGCCACAAAAACAACAAAAGGAAGACAGAAAGAATGACAAGGCTAAGGATAAGAGGAAGTGCCATAGTTGTGGGCGAAAGGGTCACTTGGCGAAGGACTGCAGGAAAAGGAAGAATGCTTGCTTCATTTGTGGAGAGGTTGGGCACTATTCTAGGGAGTGTCCAAAAAAGAAAGGGTAGTATCTTCTAGAGGGCTGGTGCATGCCCTCGTTGTTAATGCACAGGATAGAGGTAGTAAAGTTTATGTTGAAGGTTTGATTTTCTCTTTCCAATCATCCTGTTAGAACTTTTTGATTCTGGTGCTTTACATTCGTTTATATCTAGTTCTGTGATTGAATCTCTGCACTTAGATACTAGTATGGTAGTGGATCCCGTAGTTGTCTCAAACCCCATTGGTGGTTCGGCTCAGTTATCTATATTTTTTGGGATTTGAGAATATCTGTGTTGTGCATCGAGTTTCAGTGCGACGGATATCTTGTTTCATGGCCTACGGGTTGATTCTAGGGATGGATTGGCTAACCACGTACGGTGCCATTCTCGATTGTGAAGGGAGGGTCGTTAGACTTTAACTTGCCATTAGAGGACCCTCGAGATTTCCTGGGACCCAAAAGGGTCTGTCATGCTTAGTTTCCTAGAATCTCTTGATGCATCTATCGATGATCTGCAGTCTGTAGTGGTAGTCCGTGAGTATCCATATGTTTTTGAGGAGGTTTAGGGTTTATCTCCAAGGAGCGAGATCGATTTCCAAATATATTTGGTAGACAATGCAAAGCCAGTAGCATTGCCCGTGCGCCATATGGCTCCAAGAGAAAGGAGGGAGCTCAGTAAACAAGTAAGGGAGCTACTAGAGAAATGATTTAGTTAGCGAAGCATTTCTGAACGGGGTGCTCCGGTGGTATTCGCAACTAAGGCATACAGCTCGCTTCTCATATGTATGAATATTCATGATGTTTTCCTAATTTCTTATTTATCGAAGTGTCTACACGATACATCAGAGGTTAAGAAACTGCGCAACTGAGAGGTTAGGTTAATAAAAGTGCAATGGGGAGAAGACAACAAGGATGCAACTTACGAGACTGAAGACTAAGATCACGCTTCATACCCTTTCCTTTTTGGGACTATGTTCTTAACTTCTTTTTCCAAAGCTATTATTCACACTTGCTTCCATCATCTGAGTATATCCTATCGATCAAATCTTCGATCTTCAGGTAGGAAATCCCATGATTATAAACATGTGTTTGAGACATATTATGTTTGATGGATGCAAGTGGTTTCTCGTGGATGCATATACACACACATTAGGCACTAGATCGGCTCAATCACTCTCATACTGCATATGGATGTGTGTGCATTTTTCTTTCTTTTAATGGATGAAAATGGATGTATCATCATATAGATGTTGCATTTGGACAGATGATAGTGCACACATATAGAACTTACATGTTGTAATAGGATTATTTGCATACATGTTGGATTTGTGACACTAACATACATTGCATTAAGGAGGCCAACTGAATTAGTGGATCGCCTAATCTTTTGCATTTGTGTTGGGACATATACACACACCTTTGCATATGTTCATATAAGCATTAGAAAATTTTAAGGACAATGGATGCCATCGATTGGTGGATGAGTAAATGGATGATGGATGATAGGATACATTCTTCCTAACTTAGAAATTTCGGGGACGAAATCCTTTGAGTAGGGGAGAATGTAACACCCCGTATTTCAACTACATTAAAGAGGAAAAATCAAAGAATAATTAACTTAGAATTCAGAATTAAGGTGAACAGACTACATCGTTGCGTCCATCTCAAAATTCTGGTCAAGATAGACACCTGGTTTGCGTAAAACGGATAACGTATGAAGAAGTCATGAACGGTAGAAGTTTGTAGATAAAAGTAGGGACAAATGGCGCACTTGACAAGTGCGCCAAGGTATTTTTACACTGGCGCACCTATAAAGTGCGCCCATGTTAGTTTTTGGGCATCCGGACCCAAGTGGGTGTTGACCCATGGCCCGATTCCCCCTAGGGCTAATGTGGCAGTCAAATTCTGGAGGCTGGCAGCTATAAGAATACCCTCATTTCTCTTGTTTTCTCATACTAATAACAATGGAGGCCAAATGCTGTCATTACCTGAATTGAATCTAATCCTTTATTCTTCTACAAATCAAGTTTCAAGATTCAAGTGTTTCAAGTATAGATCCGAGATTCAACATCAACAATTTCTTTTCTATCTTATGAAATCCGAACACTGTGAGTTAGTTACTTCTAGATTTAAATGATTAAAAGTAAACGTGATAAGACTGCGACTTGGATTCGTTATAAATTGTTAATCTATGACATTCTTGGATCTTAAACATTATCATGCTAGATCTATTTTTATAGATCTAATTCATTTGCGGTTAATTTATCGTGTCATATTTGTGGATCTTAAACTATATCATGCTAGATCTATCTTTATAGATCTAATTCATTTGCAGTTAATTTATCATGTCACATTTGTGGATCTTAAACTTTATCATGCTAGATCTAACTTTATAGATCTAATTCATTTACGGTTAATTTATCATGTCACATTTGTGGATCATAAACTTTATCATGCTAGATCTATCTTTATAGATCGAACTCGCTTGCGGTTAATTTATCATGTCACATTTGTGGATCTTAACCTTTATCTATGTTCGTGGCTAATTTGGATCTGTCATTATTTGGACAGTTAAAACATTTCTTAGATCTAATTCTATTTAGATCATTTTGTACCTATCATGTTGTAGTTGATTTTGATCTTAACCATTATCATGTTGAATCGACTTTTTGATTATAGATCTAATTCTATTTAGATCATTCTATACCTATCATGTTGTAGTTATTTTGGATCTTAACTGTTATCATGTCAAATCTACTTTTGATTATGGATCTAATTTTTTTTTAGATCATTTGGTACTTATCATTGTTATAGTTAGTTTAGATCTGTTATTAATTGGATATATGAATCCTTATTTAGATCTATTCATGCCTATTAGGACATCCTTATTATGTTAGATCTAGTTTTATCATCACCTATTCACTAGATCTGTTTTTATGTCCACCTTATTATTATGCCAATTACACGTCTATGCCGATATATATATACACATATATATATATGTATGTATGTATGTATGTATGTATATGTGTATGTATGTATATATTAATGCCAGTTATGTTAGAATAATCACTATTGTCATCTTCCCATTATCTTTCCCTTTTATTTTAGCCTGGATACTTTCTAAGCCTAGGCATGATGTTAAATTATGCATATACGTTAAATGGGAATGAGGGAAAAAATAGTATAAATTGGACATAATTTGGAAATGGAAAGTTTGGCATAACTTAATGTTTATGAACATGAATTTGAGCATATAATTAATTATGAACATAACTGGGGAAAAAGAGGCATGAACACCTATAAAGGCATAAGTATAATTAATTAATGATTGGAATGACTATGATTACAGTAATTAGAAACTGTAATGGCACTTATGACATGAGGTTAGATTGCATTTGTGGTGGAAGTCTGCCCGGAACCGACTGGCATATCCAGCAACCGCAAATGTTGAATCTAATGTGAGGGGTCTAAGTGTACAAATACGAGACGGGCTAAGACACGAGGTTAGGCCCAACTTGTGGAAGAAGTCTATCCGAACCTGACCGACTTATGCAGCATCCACAAGTTGTAGGCGTAATGTGGGAGGTCTAGCCCATTATAATCATAAATGGACATGGTAACAAATTGGAATACTTAACCTAGTTGAATACCTAGGGATTGTGTGAACATAAACATGAATAGGGGTTACGTAAACTTGGTTGAACAATGGAAGGGTTAAGTTAAATATATCTGGGTTGGGTGTGTAATATTTAAATATAGGCCCACAAAACTTAACCAATTGGGGGTTATTTATTAAAGACACCTATAGGTAAGCTTAACCGTAGAAAGACTGGGGTTATATAATTAAAGACACCTTTTAGGGTAAACATAACCTATGGAAAACCTAGTGGGGGGATACAAGACAAAGTGGAGAGCTTGTCTCATGTTGTGTGGGACCCGTTTCAGCCAGTAACCTGGAGTAGGTATCAAACATGTACTCCGAACTAGGTCGGAGAAGCAGAACGCTTACTAGACTGATTGTAAGAGATCCAAACATGGAGGACGGTGTGGGTGGCGCGTACTGACTGGGTCATGTGCTTGCATGGTCCGGACAGAGGAAAATAAGACGCCGTGACACCAGTTGATATGGTTATGCACATCGACGAAGGGGTTGCCACTTTAGGAAGTGATACATCCTACTGTGGGGCCAACACAGGGTATCTACGGATAGGGAGCCGATCGATTAGGTAGTAGTTAGGGTACATTTAGATTCAGGTAAGTTAGGAGTCCATTATAGGGCTTCCTGTGGATTGAATGGGGTTAAAAACTCTCACCAGAAGTATGCTTGAGTCTACCATGTTGTACATGTGGGGATCATCTCATTCTGGTTATACTAGTATTAGTGCAGAGAAATAGAAATCATTAGAGAAGTGCAACATACTCTATCGTGTTTATCATGTTTACCTTGTCATACCAGCCTTATATGATGTTGTCTTTCTTATCCATATTATATGCCTGCCATGATACTTTTACTTATTTACTTGCTAAAAGTATCTGGACTCGCCAGACTTTATGTCTGACCCTTTTTGTTTCCTTTCTTTCTTCCGTTTCCCCTCCTCCCAGGTTCTCAGGGAGGGAATTCTCAGGCTTAGTCAGGACTCAGTTATTATCTTGGTTGGAGCAGCTTCTGAAGTATTGCTCAAGTTCTTGTCTCTACTATGGCCTCGTATCACTTTGGGGAAATATGCCTTTTACGTACTCTGATGGAACAAGACAGAAAGTTTTATATTTTTGAATGGCTTTTATGTAGTTTCAGACTTGTGATACTTTGGACCATGATGTTATGATTTATGTTTGAAATAAAAATTTAAATTCTGCTGTTGCTTTTATATCTGTCTTGTAATATTTTTGTTTCTGTATACATATAACACTCCATGAAACTTAATGCATTCCCTTAGTGAGTGACATTAACAGACGTGGGGTGTCACAATCTGGGTGCCTGCTCAGGTGATTCTCCATTGAGAGCTGTGAAGGATACAGATTCACCCGTAAAAAGGCAATGAATGTTAACATTGAATGCATGTCGATATGTATTTCGAGCCTTGGATTTAATGTAATAGTTGAATGCATGTCGATATGATTTCTATTTCGAGTCTTGGATTCAATGTAGTGATGGAAAGAAAGCCTCAGTCATTGACGGAATCCATTTCCAATACGAACCTTTGCGGCTATTTAATTGTAACCTGTGTATGTAGTCATAGTACATTACATCTGCTATGATTGATATATTTATTTATGAAGAATGATTTTTACACTAAGCACTAGTGATAATAAAAGAGGATTGTAAGTATCAAACATTTTTGGCCATTATAAGGGAAAACTCTATCGTCCTGTTTGTGTTGCATTGTGTGACGGGATGGAGTCTTATAATGGCTTCATTTTTCTTTATTTGGCATTGCGCTATTTGTTTTATGGTATTCTTGGGAGAAAACCCGTTCCGTGTTATACGGTGTGGTCCCTTAATTTACCCAACATTAAAATAAAGTTAATAACTATTTTAATTCTCACACCAGTCTGATGACTGACTCAGAGTTTATTGTTTCTACATATACTCTAGGTGCCCATATTTTCCACATGGGCATTTAGTAGTTTTGGTTTGCAAATATTTCTTTTCGCCGGATCCTGGATTACAGCTGGAGCTATACCCGGAAAGCTTTGTATCCGTGTATTTCATTTAGTTGTGCTAGTTGATGTGTTTTCCACTGTACATTGTATTATACATTTTAAATTTATGTATTTTAATCTCTTATATATTTTTCCATTGTGTAATGTTTATTCATGCTCGGAAATACTCTTTTACTTTGATGTAATTATTGTAATAGCAGTGAAATGTTCTCATGATTGTGTTATGATGCATCGTGTTCTCATTACAATCCGCCTTTTCCCGTCTCCTTGGAGGCCAGCGAATTCGATGCGTTTCATGTGCGGAAGATGTCACAGAAAAGGCCATGAGGCTAAGGATTACATAATTAGCCTGATAAACGAAGGCTTCAAAAGGAAGTGTTACAGCTGCCAAGAAAAAGGTCATCATATTTAGCAATGCCTAAAACTTGCTAAAAGTGGGCCAAGTTGTCTAAACTATGCTTTGAAAGCTACTCCTCTTTGGTCTTAGTTGCTAAAGACCAGGGAAAAGCTGCCCATGAAGTGGTTATTTTTTTAGGAGTCTTATCCCCACCTTATTTGATTCTAGGGCATCCCATTCCTTCATAACAAGGAATGTGTAAACTTCTCCATACTTTGATTGTTAATAATATGATATTGGTCTCTATCCCTATTGAAGGTTCAAAGAAACTTTCCTTGATGTGCAAAGACCTATTGTTAAATATAGGCAACAATGATTTCTTATGCAATGTGTATGTCCTTACCATTGAGGGACATGGAATTATTTTGGGCATGGCTTGGCTACCTTATTATAGAGTCATCCTCAATTTTTTTAGGAGAGTAGTGTGTCTGAGGAGCTGAAGAGGATGTAGTCTTGAAATCCCTTATAAAGTCAAAAACATGAGGTAAGCGACACTACTACACTCATTAGACTTAGATTTCGATAGACTAGGTACAGTGGTTGTTATTTGTGAGTTTCTAAATGTATTTGACAAAGTATTGAGTCTCTCGCCCCATAGAGAAATTGCATTCAGGATTGATCTTGAGAAAGAGGCTAGACCATTTGCTTGTCTATGAGGCACAAGGCCCTCAAGGAAAAAAGAGTGTTGGATAAGCATATTTCTAAATTTCTACATAAAGGATTCATTAAAATAAGTATTTCTAAGTGGGGAGCACTCATATTCTTGCTACCAAAGCTGATGGATCATTGAGATTTTGCATGGATTATAGGGGACTCAATAAGCATACTAGGAATAATAGGTATCATTTGCCTTGGATAGGTGAACTATTCGATAACCTTCGAGGCGCTAGTCTCCTTTCAGTTGGATTTAGCAATCAAATTTCATTAGTTAAGTGGTTTTTAGGAAATCAATCCTAAGATGGCATTTAAGACACCCGACGGATTGTTCGGGTGGGAAGTAACGCCATTTGGTTTGACCAATGCCCCAAACTTCTTTGTAAATATGATGAGCAGAGTGTATAGGGTCATTCTCAGTAAGGTCGGTGTGATGTTTATAGACGATATTCTTATTTTCTCAGAAAACGATAAGGAGCATGAGGATCACCTAAGGGGGATCCTGGGAACTTTGTGGAACAAAGCAAAATTGTCAAAGTGTCACTTTTGGAAAGAGGAAGTCAAAAATCTTGGACACACAGTCTCAGAGAAAGGATTAACAGTAGACTCCGCAAAAGTAGAAGCCATCCAAGAGTAGAATGTTTCAAGAAGCATAATTGAAGTTAGAATCTTTTTAGGGTTTGTGGGCTATTATAGGAAATTTATAAAAGACTTTTTAAGGATCGCAACCCTCTAACCATCCGATCAAGAAGGAGTTCTTTTAGAGTGATGGCTGTAATAAGGCTTTTGATAAATTAAAGGAATCTCTTATGAGTGCACCAATACTCATTATTCCCAATAAAGCTAAGTTATTCATTGTTTTTTAGGGATGCTTGTGGTATGGGACTAGGATCCGTATGAATTCAATAAGTAATAGTAGTTGACCACACGAGTAGACAACTTAAGGATCATGAGAAGAGATATTACGTGCATGGTTTGGAATCTACAGTTATAATTTTTGCCCTAAAGATATGGAGGCTCTTTCTCTTAGGGGAAATTTTAAGATTTTTATAGATCATAAATCTCTTAAGTATTTACTTTCCCAAAGAGATATGAACCATAGGTAATAAAGGTAGATCAGGTACATAGCATCTTTCAACATTGATATTCATTCTACTCCTAGAAAAGGTAACGTTGCGGCAGACGCTCTAAGTTGAAGGCATGCTATCTTAAGTGCAATAGTTGAGTGGAAGTTGGTGGAGTTTCTTTCCAATTTTACCCTTTAACCACCGTTAGAACCTTCTCAAGGATTTCTTGTTATTTTGGAAGTGAGACCTACTCTTTTGGATTTGATTAAATTTGAACAAAGTCACGATGAGGAGCTAAGAGAATTGAGAGGAAAGAAGAAAATTGAAGAATGCTTTCCTCATTCGAACAAAGTGATAATTTTCAGGGATGGCGGAATGCAGATCTTAAGGCAAGACTAACACTAGAGGGGTGTGAATAGTGTTTATAAGGAATTTACAAAAATCTTAAACTTAAATGAACTATTATATGAATCACACATAGCAGAGATGATCACAAACGCAAGAACAAATAAATATAAAATGTAGAAAAAGGAAAGAACACACCGGATTTTATACTGGTTCGGATTACTCCTACGTCCAGTCCCACACAATGCTGTATTGCGTTGAGTTTTATTATTATCAATATCCAAGTACAATCCCCATGATTTCACGGCTACAAGGTTAACACCGTTCCAAACACCCTTGATTCTATGGCTATAAGGTTAACACCGCTCCCTTTCCTTGATTTCAGGGATACAAGGAACACACCCATTCCCAAACACTTCCCAAATGATTACAACAGCCCTATAACTCTTCAATAACACTTTAATTCAGAGAGTAGTGAATAGAGAGTGAGAAAAGAAGTTTTATACAGAGTAGAAATCGACAAAGTAAAAGTGTAGAAATCAATAAAATATGAAATATTAATCGTGGTATGAAGAGGGGTGAAGAAGGAGAAGAAGATATATGAAAACATTTGAAATCAACCCCTATTTATAAGATTTGAAAGGTTGCAATGTCTTAGAAACGTTACAAATGGTGAAAGGACACTTCCTTTGAAAATTGAATTTCTAACGGTTTTATGTCGACATACCCATATATGTATGTCGATATATATATTTTTTATTTTTAAACTTATTTTTCAAGTGTTTATATACATTTTTTTTGAAATTCTTGAATTAAAATTTAGTGATATAAATGAATATTCTAAAGTACAAAATCATATGAAATCATAATAATATATTATATAAATGTAGTTATAAATTTATAAGATTTAAAATTATATAATTATAAAATATATAACTATATAAACTTATATATTAAACTTTAAACTTATATTTGAAATCATAAAAAAAACAATTTGAAATTAGAATTTGAAGTTTGAAAAATAGAGTTTGAAATTTGAAAATCAGAATTTGAACTTGGAGTGCTATTTAGAGTTATAAACTAGACTCTATTACAGTATTTGTCCTGAACTCTTGAAATCTTGAAAACTTGATAATTCATGAGTCTTGAATCACACTTTAATTCTGAATCACTTGGAACTCTAAAATTGTACAGTCTTCGGTATTTAAGACCTGGATACAAATCCTGCATATAAATGTATATATATTCTAACTAGAGATGTTAGTATATATTTTGTAATCAATTAATAATGATAATTGAAATAAGGTTGTTGTCATCAAAACTCCATTCTCCAAAATCTCCCCATTTTTGATGATGAAACCTTGATTTATAAAATATTCATATATGTTAATTACCTGTTGATACTATCTGATCTGGTTTTTCTAATACTCCCCATGTCATCATGAGTTCCACATACTCCCCCTTAAACTATGTCAACATAATCCTTATTTTATAATTTATCCCTCTTTTTCATCAGCAAAAAGAATTTCTAAACATACTCCCCCTAAATGTATAACCAAAAACTATATATTCTTGTAACGGCTGGAAATTTCCGACTCCTCGAGAGTCAGAAACACCGAGACGTTAGTGAAAGAAATTAGAAGGTGAGAATAGAAAAGATAGAACTAATAGAATAGAAGAAGAAGAAGCACTTGCATCATCAGAGTAACACGAATCTCGCAGCGGAACGAATAACATATAATATATAACATAACTTTGAAATACAACAGTTATGTATACAATAGCACTTATCAGAGTACAGCACTTACAACACAGCGGAAATAACTATAGCTATAGAATCTTGAAGTCTCCTGCTCCAAGCTCTCCAAGTATATCTGTAAATCCCGACTACTTGACTGCCCGTACAAATTTAGGCACCCAAGAGTTTAGGGAAAACAACAAAGTAAACTCCGGGTCAGTCATGGGACTGGTATGAGTAAAATAGTTTAAAACAGGTATAGGATATCTCATAAGACCACGCCGGGAATACGGAACGGGTTTTTCCTTATGAGTATCTAAACAACTTTGACAAGCAATATCATTGTGATATTATAATAATGTCTAAGTACAAATAGGTATCAATTTAGCAGAAACGCTTGCATCTCACGTTCTACATACATAGTATAAAATCATAAACCGCAGGGCGTTTATCGGAGAATGGATTCCAACAGACAAGGTATGGGAGCACCTTCTGATCAGTGTACTCTAGAGGTGATACACTGCAGGTTCAACAAGAACGTCTTGCAACCCGGCCACACATGACCGCTCACTCATTTAGCTTGAGTGTCGCGAATATATTGTCACCACGGTTATAGGCCATCAAACCGTCATCCGAAGATACAGAATCAAAAAGAAGTATAAATGTGGATATTCCCTAGATTGGTGACAATACACCCTGCTTGGGAATGACCCAACTAGCCATGCTGCCTAGCCCAACTTTTGTTACTTCCTGGTGTGAGGCTAGAAGCTACGTCTATCTTCAGAACATCTGATCACCATTCACTTTGAATGCCACATCGTCATACCCGCCAAATCACAAATTGACTTATACAAAAATAACACGGGTATATAGCTAAGAGAAACGAATTCCTCCGCCACCAAACGTGAATACGTTTGAACAGATCAACTTATGCGATCCATTGGATATACTCTGTCAGACCTTCTTCCATATATGTTGTCCTGGGACTGGACAAACCGAAGGCACTATTCAGTATATCCATCTTAGTCACTGTTATCTAAGACTTATACAACAGCCCTTGCACTTTACTCCGTCTTCAATTTATCTTTGGCATATATTGCTCGCAACGCTTATGCCAATACAGAGTGGTTCTTTGGATAATAATCCAACCGGTCTCTCCATATTAACAACGTTAAAATGGTAAAACTTTGATAGTCTGTGATTCAACTATCAAATGAAAATATGTCAGTGTACAAACAACGATCTTATTTCCAAATGGAAATTCGGTCGATCAATCATCATATGTTCATATTTCCTTATTTCATATATTTAGAAAATATATGTTATTAATCATTGGAAAACATTTCCATAGCTTATTTCCACATCACTATTATTTCGCAACTATCAGTCCCTAACTGTAACTAGTATGAGAACAATTCTCTAAGTATCAATCCGGGAGGTCGAAACCAACATCAGATCATCACTTAGAAAACCGTTCAACTTACCCTCTCCAGTCAGTTTCTGAATTTGCTTAACTCTATTTCTTAAATTCTTATCATGAAAACATTTCATTTTCTATGTTTAGAAAACATACCTGACTATATTTGGAAAACGTTTCCAAAACTCATTTACGGATTTCCAATGAACGTTGTATAAAACATCGTTTCGCTTAATCCATTTATCGCTTATTCCTTAACTATATTTCAAATCAACCTTTTCTATCGAACCACAACTATTCCTTTGTCAATTCTGAAGTTAATCAAGTTGGGGTATAATTACCTCTCAGACCTTAATTGAACAACGTCCTTTACTGTGAAATAGATGAAGCTCATCACTCACTTTTTACAATCATCTGTTTATGCAAATTCTCGGATTCAGGTTACGAATCCACTTCTTATATGACAGTGTTTGATTATAACTATAACGTTATAATTCCTACCCCTATATATTTTATTTCCTAACTCGAATAATTTAACAGACACCTAATTTCTAAATCAATAACTTAATCTTGATTTAAACCCTGGAAAGTAAATAGTACTTTCCCGAATTCGCTATAATCGAATTCGACGTATAACTCTCTTTCGAGTAATCTCTATTTGATTAACTCTTCTTCGAATAACCTATATTCGATTATCTCTCTTCGAATAACTCATATTCGAAATCTCTCTCTTCCGAATAAACAATATTCGATCTCTTTCTTTCGAATATGCTATATTCGAAAATCTTCTTTCGATTTACTAATCGATAACTCCTTTCGATCAAACTAAAATCGTTAACTCCTTTAACTCTATTCGAATAAATAATATTCGACTAACTCCTTTGGATCAACTCATTTGATTAACTCCTTCGAATAACTAATTCGAATAACTTACCTTCGAATAACCAATATTCGATTTACTCTAACTCGATTAACCTGATTCTATTCGATTTACTCCATTTCGATTCAACTTAATTCAAATCGATTAACTTAACTCAAATTGATTAACTCCTTTCGAATAACTAAATTCGATTTAACTCTTCTCGAATAACTAAATTCGATTAACTCAAATTGAATAACTGATATCCAATTTACTCCTACGTGTTTAACTCTATTCGAATAACTAATTCGAATAACTTAATTGATGAATTATATTCACTTCTATCCTATCGAATAAACTGTATTCGATATCTCCTCCAACACTATTCGAATGAACTATATTCGATTAACTTCTCTAACTCTATTCGAATAAATTATATTTGATTAACTCTTTTAACTTTACTCGAATAACTATATTCGATTAACACTTTCTTTCGAATAACTATATTCGATTAACTCTTTCTTTCGAATAACTATATTCGATTAACTCTTCGACTAACTCCTTTGGATTAACTAACTTCGAATATCTCCTTTGGATTAGCTAACTTCGAATAACTCCTTTGGATTAGCTAACTTCGAATAACTCCTTTGGATTAACTAACTTCGAATAACTCATATTCGATAACTACTCTTTGAATAAATAATATTCGATAACTCTTCTTAAATAAATAACATTTGATTTCTCCACTCGAATAAACTATATTCGACTACTCTTCTCAAATGAATAACATTTGATTTCTCCACTCGAATAAACTATATTCGATAACTCTTCTCAAATGAATAACATTTGATTTCTCCACTCGAATAAACTATATTCGATTTCTCTTCTCTCGAATACACTATACTCGATAATTCTACTTCGGATAACTCTAACTGATCAACTCTAACTGGTCAATTCTAACTGGTCAACTCTAACTGGTCAACTCTAACTGGTCAACTCTAACTGGTCAACTTTAACTAGTCAACTCTAACTGGTCAACTTTAACTGGTCAACTCTAACTGGTTTAACCTAACTGGTTAACCTAACTGATTAACTCTAACTGGTTAACTCAACTAGTTAACTCTACTGGTCAACTTTAACTGGTCAACTCTAACTGGTTTAACCTAACTGGTTAACTCTAACTGGTTTAACCTAACTGATTAACTCTAACTGGTTAACTCAACTAGTTAACTCTACTGGTTTAACCTAACTGAGTTAACTCATCTTGATTAACTGAACAAATCCACTTAGTTTAACTTAGCTAATTCACGTTGATTAACTCTAACCGATTCACTTAGTTTAACTCAACTAATTTACTTCGATTAACCACTTAGTTTAACTTAACTAATTCACATCGATTAATCCTTTAGTTTAACTTAACTAATTCACATCGATTAATCCTTTAGTTTAACTTAACTAATTCACATCGATTAATCACTTTAACTTAACTACTTTACTTTGATTAACCACTTAGTTTAACTTAACTAACTTGCTTTGATTTACTTAACCAATTACTTTGTTTACCTCGACTAACTTTGCTTTGGTTAACTTAACCAACTTCTTTGTTTAACTCGACTAACTCGCTTTGGTTAACTTATGGTTTTTAACACATCATCTAACAACGATAAATATCATCCAATCACATGTAATCACAACAGATTATATATATCACATTTATATATCACAATACATAAATCACAGTAAAAATAACTGTTGAGGAATCCAGTTGGATTCCTCCAACCTGTCTCCCTGCATCCACAGATGTTACACAATATGATTATCATCACTTTCAATTCAATATAAATTATTCTGATAGCAGAATCGATATATAAATATTTAACGGTTTATATATATATATTTATATATATATATATATAAAATTTCCACTAACTGACTAGCAGTTCAATCAATCAACCAACACACAGCAATCAACAGATGATTAACAGTTCTAAGAATACAATATAAAAATATAACTGTTCAGAGTTGGTGAGTTTTACTCACATTGGACGATCATCGTCAATGACGATAACCATCGCTTGATTCAGACAATTTATTTTGCTATAAATTGCGACGGACTCCAATCGACTCGCGGTCAGTTTCATTGTGGAGTGCTCGTCCATACGATCCCAACGCAACTCACGGTTCGTTAATCTGATATCGTATGAGATAGTTATCACATTATGAAGTTAACACACATTTAAGATTAAATTAAAACTTTAATTAAATCGATTTGGGCCTTTACCCTTATGACTTGGCCCATTACCTTCCTATAAACCCACACCCGCTTGAATTACTTTCTTCCCCAAAACAACAGAACCCGTCGCTCCTCCTTATCTCAGTTTAACCGCGACTTTGACCCTCCGTACCACCTCCTCCGGTCATCAACCTTTGGCGCCACCTCCACCAATTGAACCAGCATCAAAATCCGAACCTGCTCAACCCCATTTCTTCCAGCTCGCGCCCCCCCATCTATTTCCGTCGAACCCCTGACGGCTCCAGGTTGCGACGACAACCACCACCAATTCAGCTAAAACTCGCCCCTCAAATGCTAAACGACCCTACAAATCCAATGCTCATACCAAGTACGCGGATTAGTGTCTCCATTTCAAGTGATTTCGAACCCTAGTTCTCAGCATACACGCTGGAAATTCCACCGCGAAGAAAACAGCGTCGAACTCCACTTGAGTTACACCGGATGATAGAGAACTTCAATCTGAATCTATCAATATATATTTTGTGTTTTATTGATTTTGTTTTCAATTGATTTTGATTTTTGTTTGTGGGAAAATCTCACTGTAAACACCCAGTGCGGTGATATATAGTTGTAGGGGTGGTTGGTTTCATTTGTGGTTGAGAAGGGATGGACTTGGCTTGTCTTAGATCAGACAAAGTATTGGCTATTTTAATTTATTTATTTTATTGATCTTATATAGTGTATTTGTCTTCTAAAAATCACTGCGAACACATACGACGCCTAAAGATCATGAAAACTGACACGCTGATAGAATTTGACATTACGGTCCCAACGAAACTGGTTTCGTCGAATTCCGACTTCGTATGCTCACACAGTGTATTTTTAACTGACAAAATACTGACTGTTTTCCACTCTAAAAATCCGTACGACCACACAGTGACTCTAAAAATCACGAAACTTGACCTCTAACAACTATTTGATATTGCGGATCCAACAAAACTTGTTTCGTCGAATTCCGACTTCGTATGCTCACACAGTGTATTTTTAAAGCTCTGGATGACCCATTTAAATATATAAATATATTTAAATATTATTAAATTAAATATTAATAAATTAATATTATCGTATATATCCATATACAATGTCGTCCGGCTCCAAAATATCACCTCAGATTTTATGACTTGATTTCCAGACTCCAGATTATCCCGATATTCAGTTCGTATCGAAAAATCGATTTATAACGTATATAAAGCATCGCAAATTATAAAGGAATTCCACAGCGACTTTTCTGAAATTTGATTTGGACATAACTCAAAATCTACACGACGAAATCTTCATTTTTCTCTTCCACTAGAAATATATACTCCACCAGCTCCACACGTTTCTTGTTTCACAGAAATCCGGCTTATAACGAATCTTGTATATTCAGTTGAAGTTCAACTCGCCAAATAACGAACTGCCGCGTCGTTACGGGCTCGATTAAAATTATTATTATTATAATTTATACGTTCAACTATCGTTTATTTAATATATTCGTTATTTAAATAATTAAATAACTTAATTATTATACCTTACAAAACGCGCCATTACAGACTTCCCCCCTTAAAATAATTTCGTCCTCGAAATTGCTAAGCTAGGAAAATGCTACCAACTTTACTAACTAGATTCAAATATCTTTTAGTTTACTTCTCAACTCCAGTTTCAACTGAACCATTTAATTTTCAATTAAATTATTAATTCATTCTGGCTAACTGAATTTCCATAAATCATGAGAATGTTCTAACGCCTGGAATTTTCGAAAAATTTCGCCATAACCTCCTTTGTATTGGTCAATATGACAAACCACCCTTCGCCTCTCTAGGCCTTCTCAAACCCAAAAGAAAATCAAACAGCCAAGCGGCTTGCCAATTCGGCTCATAAAATCCAAACTCATATATAATATAAACTTGTACCTTTTTGTCGGTCGTATCATTATATCCTTTTGATCTGTTATCACTTCTGCATATATCATGGTCATTCCACTCGGTTTATATCCTCAAACCACATCATTCGCTTATACCCAAGCTGAATTCCATTCAAACTCCAATATCAAATTTTAAACTCTTAACTGATCGACTCAATTCCAAATTCTTGACTTATCAATTTGGTTCCATTTTAGATTATTTCTAATCTAACCCTGTTTTATTTAACTTGGTTCACGTTAAATTTTAATTCATTTACACTTACCATTCAATCCATTTAACTTCATTAGTTAAATTTTAATTTCTAGAACTTAAATTCCAGGGTAAATTTCAAATAAATTCGAAATCATACTGCCAATTCAAAGCCTTTGAATTTTCTAAACAACTTGTTTCCTCAAAACAATTCAAATTAAAATCTTTGGTAGTAATCCACCACTTAAAACTCGAAAATCACACCGATGATAATGCGCAGTCATCATCGGAATTATTTTCCAGCGACCCAAGTGATTTCAATACTATATTATTTTCAAAACCATTACTAGATACTTCCATTTTGAAAACATTTCAAAATCTCCCAGGAACTTAAAATTTCCTTATTTTAATTCCAAATCTGATTTAAATTCATATTTAATTCATCTTATTTCATATACTTTACTTATATGAATTCTGATTAGTTATATATAACCATTTCACATGTTATAATCTTACTCGATTATAATAACAACCAACACAATCAATATACTATAAAGATTTCAAGATATATATTTCTTCTATAAACAAATATATTTTGGGAAAAATTATTTCATTTACCCTCTTTCAAAACATACCATGACGGTTCATCGTATTCGAGTGTTTAGTAACCCTTATCGATACAGTGGATCAACTGATCGACCAGAATTCATAAGCCACTCAACCAATGAGTCTCCACAATATAAAACCATTTTATATTGAATAACAATTACGCGCTCATATATATACACTCAACTCAATCTAGGATATTACTAATCCCATCTCTATCGAGTTATTCCACAGAGCCAAGGTAATCACTTAACTTAAGCTCTGATACCAACTGTAACGGCTGGAAATTTCCGACTCCTCGAGAGTCGGAAACTCCAAGACGTTAGTGAAAGAAATTAGAAGGTGAGAATAGAAAAGATAGAACTAATAGAATAGAAGAAGAAGAAGCACTTGCATCATCAGAGTAACACGAATCTCGCAGCGGAACGAATAACATATAATATATAACATAACTTTGAAATACAACAGTTATGTATACAATAGCACTTATCAGAGTACATCACTTACAACACAGCGGAAATAACTATAGCTATAGAATCTTGAAGTCTCCTGCTCCAAGCTCTCCAAGTATATCTGTAAATCCCGACTACTTGACTGCCCGTACAAATTTAGGCACCCAAGAGTTTAGGGAAAACAACAAAGTAAACTCCGGGTCAGTCATGGGACTGGTATGAGTAAAATAGTTTAAAACAGGTATAGGATATCTCATAAGACCACGCCGGGAATACGGAACGGGTTTTTCCTTATGAGTAACTAAACAACTTTGACAAGCAATATCATTGTGATATTATAATAATGTCTAAGTACAAATAGGTATCAATTTAGCAGAAACGCTTGCATCTCACGTTCTACATACATAGTATAAAATCATAAACCGCAGGGCGTTTATCGGAGAATGGATTCCAACAGACAAGGTATTGGAGCACCTTCTGATCAGTGTACTCTAGAGGTGATACACTGCAGGTTCAACAAGAACGTCTTGCAACCCGGCCACACATGACCGCTCACTCATTTAGCTTGAGTGTCGCGAATATATTGCCACCACGGTTATAGGCCATCAAACCGTCATCCGAAGATACAGAATCAAAAAGAAGTATAAATGTGGATATTCCCTAGATCGGTGACAATACACCCTGCTTGGGAATGACCCAACTAGCCATGCTGCCTAGCCCAACTTTTGTTACTTCCCGGTGTGAGGCTAGAAGCTACGTCTATCTTCAGAACATCTGATCACCATTCACTTTGAATGCCACATCGTCATACCCGCCAAATCACAAATTGACTTATACAAAAATAACACGGGTATATAGCTAAGAGAAACGAATTCCTCCGCCACCAAACGTGAATACGTTTGAACAGATCAACTTATGTGATCCATTGGATATACTCTGTCAGACCTTCTTCCATATATGTTGTCCTGGGACTGGACAAACCGAAGGCACTATTCAGTATATCCATCTTAGTCACTGTTATCTAAGACTTATACAACAGCCCTTGCACTTTACTCCGTCTTCAATTTATCTTTGGCATATATTGCTCGCAACGCTTATGCCAATACAGAGTGGTTCTTTGGATAATAATCCAACCGGTCTCTCCATATTAACAACGTTAAAATGGTAAAACTTTGATAGTCTGTGATTCAACTATCAAATGAAAATATGTCAGTGTACAAACAACGATCTTATTTCCAAATGGAAATTCGGTCGATCAATCATCATATGTTCATATTTCCTTATTTCATATATTTAGAAAATATATGTTATTAATCATTGGAAAACATTTCCATAGCTTATTTCCACATCACTATTATTTCGCAACTATCAGTCCCTAACTGTAACTAGTATGAGAACAATTCTCTAAGTATCAATCCGGGAGGTCGAAACCAACATCAGATCGTCACTTAGAAAACCGTTCAACTTACCCTCTCCAGTCAGTTTCTGAATATGCTTAACTCTATTTCTTAAATTCTTATCATGAAAACATTTCATTTTCTATGTTTAGAAAACATATCTGACTATATTTGGAAAACGTTTCCAAAACTCATTTACGGATTTCCAATGAACGTTGTATAAAACATCGTTTCGCTTAATCCATTTATCGCTTATTCCTTAACTATATTTCAAATCAACCTTTTCTATCGAACCACAACTATTCCTTTGTCAATTCTGAAGTTAATCAAGTTGGGGTATAATTACCTCTCAGACCTTAATTGAACAACGTCCTTTACTGTGAAATAGATGAAGCTCATCACTCACTTTTTACAATCATCTGTTTATGCAAATTCTCGGATTCAGGTTACGAATCCACTTCTTATATGATAGTGTTTGATTATAACTATAACGTTATAATTCCTACCCCTATATATTTTATTTCCTAACTCGAATAATTTAACAGACACCTAATTTCTAAATCAATAACTTAATCTTGATTTAAACCCTGGAAAGTAAATAGTACTTTCCCGAATTCGCTATAATCGAATTCGACGTATAACTCTCTTTCGAGTAATCTCTATTTGATTAACTCTTCTTCGAATAACCTATATTCGATTATCTCTCTTCGAATAACTCATATTCGAAATCTCTCTCTTCCGAATAAACAATATTCGATCTCTTTCTTTCGAATATGCTATATTCGAAAATCTCCTTTCGATTTACTAATCGATAACTCCTTTCGATCAAACTAAAATCATTAACTCCTTTAACTCTATTCGAATAAATAATATTCGACTAACTCCTTTGGATCAACTCATTTGATTAACTCCTTCGAATAACTAATTCGAATAACTTACCTTCGAATAACCAATATTCGATTTACTCTAACTCGATTAACCTGATTCTAATCGATTTACTCCATTTCGATTCAACTTAATTCAAATCGATTAACTTAACTCAAATTGATTAACTCCTTTCGAATAACTAAATTCGATTTAACTCTTCTCGAATAACTAAATTCGATTAACTCAAATTGAATAACTGATATCCAATTTACTCCTACGTGTTTAACTCTATTCAAATAACTAATTCGAATAACTTAATTGATGAATTATATTCACTTCTATCCTATCGAATAAACTGTATTCGATATCTCCTCCAACACTATTCGAATGAACTATATTCGATTAACTTCTCTAACTCTATTCGAATAAATTATATTTGATTAACTCTTTTAACTTTACTCGAATAACTATATTCGATTAACACTTTCTTTCGAATAACTATATTCGATTAACTCTTTCTTTCGAATAACTATATTCGATTAACTCTTCGACTAACTCCTTTGGATTAACTAACTTCGAATATCTCCTTTGGATTAGCTAACTTCGAATAACTCCTTTGGATTAGCTAACTTCGAATAACTCCTTTGGATTAACTAACTTCGAATAACTCATATTCGATAACTACTCTTTGAATAAATAATATTCGATAACTCTTCTTAAATAAATAACATTTGATTTCTCCACTCGAATAAACTATATTCGACTACTCTTCTCAAATGAATAACATTTGATTTCTCCACTCGAATAAACTATATTCGATAACTCTTCTCAAATGAATAACATTTGATTTCTCCACTCGAATAAACTATATTCGATTTCTCTTCTCTCGAATACACTATACTCGATAATTCTACTTCGGATAACTCTAACTGATCAACTCTAACTGGTCAATTCTAACTGGTCAACTCTAACTGGTCAACTCTAACTGGTCAACTCTAACTAGTCAACTTTAACTAGTCAACTCTAACTGGTCAACTTTAACTGGTCAACTCTAACTGGTTTAACCTAACTGGTTAACCTAACTGATTAACTCTAACTGGTTAACTCAACTAGTTAACTCTACTGGTCAACTTTAACTGGTCAACTCTAACTGGTTTAACCTAACTGGTTAACTCTAACTGGTTTAACCTAACTGATTAACTCTAACTGGTTAACTCAACTAGTTAACTCTACTGGTTTAACCTAACTGAGTTAACTCATCTTGATTAACTGAACAAATCCACTTAGTTTAACTTAGCTAATTCACGTTGATTAACTCTAACCGATTCACTTAGTTTAACTCAACTAATTTACTTCGATTAACCACTTAGTTAACTTAACTAATTCACTTCGATTAACCACTTAGTTTAACTTAACTAATTCACATCGATTAATCCTTTAGTTTAACTTAACTAATTCACATCGATTAATCCTTTAGTTTAACTTAACTAATTCACATCGATTAATCACTTTAACTTAACTACTTTACTTTGATTAACCACTTAGTTTAACTTAACTAACTTGCTTTGATTTACTTAACCAATTACTTTGTTTACCTCGACTAACTTTGCTTTGGTTAACTTAACCAACTTCTTTGTTTAACTCGACTAACTCGCTTTGGTTAACTTATGGTTTTTAACACATCATCTAACAACGATAAATATCATCCAATCACATGTAATCACAACAGATTATATATATCACATTTATATATCACAATACATAAATCACAGTAAAAATAACTGTTGAGGAATCCAGTTGGATTCCTCCAACCTGTCTCCCTGCATCCACAGATGTTACACAATATGATTATCATCACTTTCAGTTCAATATAAATTATTCTGATAGCAGAATCGATATATAAATATTTAACGGTTTATATATATATATTTATATATATATATATATATAAAATTTCCACTAACTGACTAGCAGTTCAATCAATCAACCAACACACAGCAATCAACAGATGATTAACAGTTCTAAGAATACAATATAAAAATATAACTGTTCAGAGTTGGTGAGTTTTACTCACATTGGACGATCATCGTCAATGACGATAACCATCGCTTGATTCAGACAATTTATTTTGCTATAAATTGCGACGGACTCCAATCGACTCGCGGTCAGTTTCATTGTGGAGTGCTCGTCCATACGATCCCAACGCAACTCACGGTTCGTTAATCTGATATCGTATGAGATAGTTATCACATTATGAAGTTAACACACATTTAAGATTAAATTAAAACTTTAATTAAATCGATTTGGGCCTTTACCCTTATGACTTGGCCCATTACCTTCCTATAAACCCACACCCGCTTGAATTACTTTCTTCCCCAAAACAACAGAACCCGTCGCTCCTCCTTATCTCAGTTTGACTGCGACTTTGACCCTCCGTACCACCTCCTCCGGTCATCAACCTTTGGCGCCACCTCCACCAATTGAACCAGCATCAAAATCCGAACCTGCTCAACCCCATTTCTTCCAGCTCGCGCCCCCCCATCTATTTCCGTCGAACCCCTGACGGCTCCAGGTTGCGACGACAACCACCACCAATTCAGCTAAAACTCGCCCCTCAAATGCTAAACGACCCTACAAATCCAATGCTCATACCAAGTACGTGGATTAGTGTCTCCATTTCAAGTGATTTCGAACCCTAGTTCTCAGCATACACGCTGGAAATTCCACCGCGAAGAAAACAGCGTCGAACTCCACTTGAGTTACACCGGATGATAGAGAACTTCAATCTGAATCTATCAATATATATTTTGTGTTTTATTGATTTTGTTTTCAATTGATTTTGATTTTTGTTTGTGGGAAAATCTCACTGTAAACACCCAGTGCGGTGATATATAGTTGTAGGGGTGGTTGGTTTCATTTGTGGTTGAGAAGGGATGGACTTGGCTTGTCTTAGATCAGACAAAGTATTGGCTATTTTAATTTATTTATTTTATTGATCTTATATAGTGTATTTTTCTTCTAAAAATCACTGCGAACACATACGACGCCTAAAGATCATGAAAACTGACACGCTGATAGAATTTGACATTACGGTCCCAACGAAACTGGTTTCGTCGAATTCCGACTTCGTATGCTCACACAATGTATTTTTAACTGACAAAATACTGACTGTTTTCCACTCTAAAAATCCGTACGACCACACAATGACTCTAAAAATCACGAAACTTGACCTCTAACAACTATTTGATATTGCGGATCCAACAAAACTGGTTTCGTCGAATTCCGACTTCGTATGCTCACACAGTGTATTTTTAAAGCTCTGGATGACCCATTTAAATATATAAATATATTTAAATATTATTAAATTAAATATTAATAAATTAATATTATCGTATATATCCATATACAATGTCGTCCGGCTCCAAAATATCACCTCAGATTTTATGACTTGATTTCCAGACTCCAGATTATCCCGATATTCAGTTCGTATCGAAAAATCGATTTATAACGTATATAAAGCGTCGCAAATTATAAAGGAATTCCACAGCGACTTTTCTGAAATTTGATTTGGACATAACTCAAAATCTACACGACGAAATCTTCATTTTTCTCTTCCACTAGAAAGATATACTCCACCAGCTCCACACGTTTCTTGTTTCACAGAAATCCGGCTTATAACGAATCTTGTATATTCAGTTGAAGTTCAACTCGCCAAATAACGAACTGCCGCGTCGTTACGGGCTCGATTAAAATTATTATTATTATAATTTATACGTTCAACTATCGTTTATTTAATATATTCGTTATTTAAATAATTAAATAACTTAATTATTATACCTTACAAAACGCGCCATTACAATTCTATGACTTGAGTATTCAGTATACATGAATCCCCCTAAATTTATGACTATAAAAAGCAGAAACAAAATAATCAATTCAAGTGTTAATATTTACAAGTGTATCAATCCATATACATACAGTTTTAATTCCAAGCAATCCGAACCAAGTAATATTTACAAACAATGTTTAAACAAATTCAAATCAAACTAATCAAATCATACCAAACAATTCAAATCAATCGTATCTTGGAACCTCTACCCATCAGTCTCCTCCAAAGATTGGATCTTTCTTGATGATTTCCCAATCTTCATCTTCTTTTGTAGGTGGTGCCTTAGCAAGATTATTGTCTTCATCTCCGAAAAGAGAAATATTTGCTCATAGATGGCATCAAAGTGCCTCTCTTGTTGTTCTACCATCTTTATTTGACTCAATTCAAAATGACGTTGATTATGTAGTATTATGATAGGATGTTCTTGAAAGGACTTAAAGTTTCTTCAAGATTCTCACTCAACTTATGTGTTGGATTTGCCATAATTTGATAGTTTTAGATAAGAATTGATTAGAGAAGAAGTGGAAACGATTGAATAATTTTTTCTAGAAGAAATAGGTATCTATAGGATCATGAATTCGTTGGAATTAAATAGATATTAGTTAGTTATTTAAATTTTAAATTTTGAACAAATTTGAAAACCTGGCAATTATATGTAGACATAGGTATAAATGCATGTCGACATACATAAGTAATTTTTTGGAATTTTTCATTTTTTAGTTAATCTTAGTATATTATTTTAATTTATTTAATTGTAATGTTTTTACAGTAACTTGAAGATAGTTTTGACATAAATAAAAAACCATTCATTACTACTTGAAAGCAAATACATTCAACTAATACGAGACACTAAAAACGAGATTCGAAAGCAAATACAAGCAAAGACGAAAGATAACATAAACTAGATAAGCTTAGATTTCAATGGATGATGAGGAGGAAAATGATATTCCAAGTTTTCTTCTGATGTGCACGTAAAATGCACAATTATATTCACATATTTTTTCTTGTTTAGTGCAAATAAATGTCATATGTGGGTATTTTATCATGTTTAAACCATAATTCAGTTGATTTCAAAACATTATGCATTCATCATCATATAGGGGAAAATAGTCATTTTTGTGCTTAAGTTATTTTGAGAATTTTTACTTGGACATTTTTCATGTTTTTGTAGAAATTTGATGCATGTAGAAGAGGACTTCATAAAGATATATATGCATACAAAGGAAAAAAAAAGAAAGAAAATCAATGCCTTGCCCAAAAAAAGGAAATCAATCAATGGATAAGATATCAACTCAAATAGAAGTGGAGGACCCCACCCACTCTCCCTCCTTCTTTAGTGGAGACAAA
The DNA here is from genome assembly GCA_030737875.1 of Allium sativum. Taxonomy (NCBI): domain Eukaryota; kingdom Viridiplantae; phylum Streptophyta; class Magnoliopsida; order Asparagales; family Amaryllidaceae; genus Allium; species Allium sativum. Next base: position 527,526,923 of record CM060909.1, on the reverse strand, counting down.
AAAAGGATTCATGAATCATTATTGCTAAAGACAAAAGGAAGCTTAATGAAGGGGTATTTGTGGTAGTCCCCAACAAAGTTGATTAGAGTTTTAGGGTTTAGAACATGTATATATACCCCCTTTATGTTCATGTAAAGGCTCTCTTTTTCTTTTTTATCCTTACCTTTTGTTAGCTTTTAGGATCAAAAACATAAGTTCTTTCTTTTACTTCCATGGCTTCTGTAATCTCTCTTTTGCAATTTCAATTAGTTGTCTTTTATTTACATGTTCTCTTCTTTTATGCAAATAGAATAGATTGTTCTTTATTTTTCTTTTCTTTTGTATTCTTTCTATGCTACAATCTACTTTTGTTAGAATAACAAACATGAGAGGCCAATCCCTTTCAACTTAGGGGTGTGAATCTCTCTTGATTATGTAGATGCAACATAATTTGTTTATTCATGCTCTCTTTTTGTGCTTCATGTCATGTTGATGTTATTGGTTTGTGTTCATTACTGAATTTGATAGCCTATATTGTTGACACCAAATAATCTATGCATAGTCATATGTTCACTAATTACCTCTTCACTACATATGATGATGGTGATTAAGTGGAGGTTGAAATCAAAAATTTGATGGTCTATAGTTCTAGTTAATAGTTCATAGGCCATGCTTAAAGTATATTTCAATATTAACTTGTTCGTTCTTCATTAGAACTAAATTCACAAATGAAAAAAGAGATATCATGATTTCATAACTTGTTGAAGTATATGATCTAGAAAGTAGATTTATTCCTAAGTCGTCATTTATCTCATAGCCTTTATCAATTTTAATTGTTAGTTTAGTTGTAGTTGTAGTCAAAACTTCACTCAAATTTGGTTTAATTTGATTGAATATAATTAAAATTATTTCTTTTCCTGTGGATCGACTCGTATTCGCTAACATACTACAAGTGTATGCCGTGCGCTTGCGGTTTATTACAATATATTGTGATGCAACCGTAAATATTTGTTCTCAACAATTTCAAAGCGAAAATTCTCAAATAAATAATCATAAATTGATTTTGTTGAGCAAAATTACATGGATTTGTTGTATGAAAACTGCTTGAAGTTTCATAAGGAAGAAAATCAAATCCAAATGTGTGATGACTCGAATAATAATCCACCTTTACCACAATCAACGATTTTCAAATAACAACTTTTGAAACTAAAAATAACAATCTTAACGAAGTTGTTGAAAACACGATATTTGAGTTGGATTTCAATTCTTTTGGGAGGGTTAAACCAAATCTCAAATTCGATATTCCTTTTTCTAAAAATAACGACTTTCTGATCGACGATAGTCTATGAATTAGATAAGCGCGACATTTGTAATAAATTCTGCAAGCATACAGGTCGAACACAGGGAGGAAAGTTAAATTTTATTAGTTATATGTTTCGTGGGCGTGTTAGACGAACTTTGGAGGTTGATTTTGCAAAACAAAACAAAATTAAAACTGTAATTTGATTCAGAACAGATCTAACTGAACCGACGATCAAATCACAATTTCAATGGAAAGCAAATGAAATTATGAATTAGATTTGAATCTAATCAAACCCAATTTGACCTAAGAAAATAATAAAAAGCAGAAATTGAAATTGCAGAAATTGAAATAACAAACAAGAATTAAAATTAGGATTTCCGCTGAATCTAATCAGACGGTAAATCACTAATGCAAACAAGTGCAAAATACAAATAGTGTTCTACCGAATCTAATCGTATAGACAACACTAGTTGCTAAAAAAATGCAGAAAATAAAAGAGAAAGAAGAACTTTTTTTAGAACAATGGAATAAGAGATGAGATATAGGATGGTCGCTACAAGGTTATTACATGGGTATATATAGGGTAGATAGCTAAACCCTAACCCTAACCCTAATGGTAAATGGGCCTGGTCATTACACCACTAATTAGTTTACAATGAGAAACATAAATGGGCCTTAGATAAATAAAGCAAATTTGGGCCTTTTCTCTTTTTCCTCTTGCTTCCTTGATATTTCTTCATTGATTTGTGATGTGCAAAGCCTTTTTATCACTCCTTTTCTTGTCCAACAGCAACTAGATGTGATATCTTCATCTACAATTCTTCAAAATGCAAATACATAGCAAATTGAACTCTATTTCTCTACATTTCTGGTTGCATGCGGGCTGGGTTGGAATATCTGTAAAAGTAACAAAACAATACCCAAGTAATATTTATTTATATACAGAAGATAAGATATAAAAGCATAAAATAAACACATTTCTATGTCAATCAAATACCCCCACACTTATCTTTTACTCGTCCTCGAGTAAAACAAAAAAATGAAAAACTAACTAGATAGGTCGCACTTTCGTAGGAAACACGATTGCATTGAGCGCATGCAACAAGCCGTTAAACCTCTAGGTGTCCCTAGTAGGACGAGTGGTGTCTCGTGAGGGTTTTCAGCGGATACTACCCACAAAATCCAAATGTAATATGCTATGATTCTAATGAAACTACATGAGTGCAATGGACATATGCAAATAAAAACGAAAAAAATGAAAACACGACTTGTTTCAGGAAAGTGGTACAACAATTTAAGTTAACAATTTCTAATCAGTTGATTTTATTTTAGATACCTCAACTTGTCACAAATTTTCAATATAAGTCAAGTTTTCAAATGTTAAATTCCAGTTTGGCCAGTTGGTTCGGTCGATAACATAGTGCAGCCATGAAATAGATTCTTCGGTTGCTTGGCAAAGTTTGTAAAGTGGTATTCTAATTTCCACATGTATGGCTAACCAAATCAATAAGGTCAAGAAGTGTTTGGGTATCATCGCTTATTCTTTATTCTATAAAATTTTAAGATTTATGATTAAGTACATACACCTAAAAAGACCAAGGTTTACCACCCATGCACTGCCTCGCGGACTAACGGAGAGTGGGTAAAGAGCTTGGCGGATTGTGCAGGCCAACTTTGACTTTGTCAACAACGTGTCGGTAATCCTTAGGTGTCCAATCTCATAAAATGAGACCAAGATATTCCAACGCTGACATTGTCAACAACATGTCGGATAGAGCTTGGCGGGTTTGCACACCAACGCTCGATATACAAGCAATGTTGGATACCCTTGGAATACTATTATTATTAGTATCGAAAATATAAGCACAAAAGAGAGTTACGCGAATTCAACTTAACACAACTTAGTTTTAAAGATTTGAAAAGCCAATATAAGTCTTTTAAGTCCTCCACTTATTTAAACAAAGTCTACAATATAGAATAGATTTCATGGCCATCACCTAAGAATCTCCCTATGTACCGGTTACACTATTATCCCTTAAAATTAAACTTTTCATTATATTTCCTATTCGATCTAAGTTGAGAGAGAAAAATACTATCAACTGGCTAAAAATTGTAAACTTATTTTGCTGTATCAATTGAAAATGAGTCGTATCTAAAAAAAAAATTTATGGTATGTTACTATAATCTAAAATGTATGATGGTCCTACTTAAATGGCTGAAAATAAAAAGAAATAAAAACAAAGAAAAAATGAAAATGGATGAAATGCAGACTCCAAAAATTTGATCGATGCTAGTCTATGAATTAGATAAGCGCGACATTTGTAATAAATTCTGCAAGCATACAGGTGTGTAGCATACAGGTCGAACACAGGGAGGAAAGTTAAATTTTATTAGTTATATGTTTCGTGGGCGTGTTAGACGAACTTTGGAGGTTGATTTTGCAAAACAAAACAAAATTAAAACTGTAATTTGATTCAGAACAGATCTAACTGAACCGACGATCAAATCACAATTTCAATGGAAAGCAAATGAAACTATGAATTAGATTTGAATCTAATCAAACCCAATTTGACCTAAGAAAATAATAAAAAGCAGAAATTGAAATTGCAGAAATTGAAATAACAAACAAGAATTAAAATTAGGATTTCCGCTGAATCTAATCAGACGGTAAATCACTAATGCAAACAAGTGCAAAATACTAATAGTGTTCTACCGAATCTAATCGTATAGACAACACTAGTTGCTAAAAAAATGCAGAAAATAAAAGAGAAAGAAGAACTTTTTTTAGAACAATGGAATAAGAGATGAGATATAGGATGGTGGCTACAAGGTTATTACAGGGGTATATATAGGGTAGATAGCCAAACCCTAACCCTAACCCTAATGGTAAATGGGCCTGGTCATTACACCACTAATTAGTTTACAATGAGAAACATAAATGGGCCTTAGATAAATAAAGCAAATTTGGGCCTTTTCTCTTTTTCCTCTTGCTTCCTTGATATTTCTTCATTGATTTGTGATGTGCAAAGCCTTTTTATCACTCCTTTTCTTGTCCAACAGCAACTAGATGTGATATCTTCATCTACAATTCTTCAAAATGCAAATACATAGCAAATTGAACTCTATTTCTCTACATTTCTGGTTGCATGCGGGCTGGGTTGGAATATCTGTAAAAGTAACAAAACAATACCCAAGTAATATTTATTTATATACAGAAGATAAGATATAAAAGCATAAAATAAACACATTTCTATGTCAATCAAATACCCCCACACTTATCTTTTACTCGTCCTCGAGTAAAACAAAGAATGAAAAACTAACTAGATAGGTCGCACTTTCGTAGGAAACACGATTGCATTGAGCGCGTGCAACAAGCCGTTAAACCTCTAGGTGTCCCTAGTAGGACGAGTGGTGTCTCGTGAGGGTTTTCAGCGGATACTACCCACAAAATCCAAATGTAATATGCTATGATTCTAATGAAACTACATGAGTGCAATGGACATATGCAAATAAAAACGAAAAAAATGAAAACACGACTTGTTTCAGGAAAGTGGTACAACAATTTAAGTTAACAATTTCTAATCAGTTGATTTTATTTTAGATACCTCAACTTGTCACAAATTTTCAATATAAGTCAAGTTTTCAAATGTTAAATTCCAGTTTGGCCAGTTGGTTCGGTCGATAACATAGTGCAGCCATGAAATAGATTCTTCGGTTGCTTGGCACAGTTTGTAAAGTGGTATTCTAATTTCCTCATGTATGGCTAACCACATCAATAAGGTCAAGAAGTGTTTGGGTATCATCACTTATTCTTTATTCTATAAAATTTTAAGATTTATGATTAAGTACATACACCTAAAAAGACCAAGGTTTACCACCCATGCACTGCCTCGCGGACTAACGGAGAGTGGGTAAAGAGCTTGGCGGATTGTGCAGGCCGACTTTGACTTTGTCAACAACGTGTCAGTAATCCTTAGGTGTCCAATCTCATAAAATGAGACCAAGATATTCCAACGCTGACATTGTCAACAACATGTCGGATAGAGCTTGGCGGGTTTGCACACCAACGCTCGATATACAAGCAATGTTGGATACCCTTGGAATACTATTATTATTAGTATCGAAAATATAAGCACAAAAGAGAGTTACGCGAATTCAACTTAACACAACTTAGTTTTAAAGATTTGAAAAGCCAATATAAGTCTTTTAAGTCCTCCACTTATTTAAACAAAGTCTACAATATAGAATAGATTTCATGGCCATCACCTAAGAATCTCCCTATGTACCGGTTACACTATTATCCCTTAAAATTAAACTTTTCATTATATTTCCTATTCGATCTAAGTTGAGAGAGAAAAATACTATCAACTGGCTAAAAATTGTAAACTTATTTTGCTGTATCAATTGAAAATGAGTCGTATCTAAAAAAAAAAAATTATGGTATGTTACTATAATCTAAAATGTATGATGGTCCTACTTAAATGGCTGAAAATAAAAAGAAATAAAAATAAAGAAAAAATGAAAATGGATGAAATGCAGACTCCCCCCCACACTTGATTGAGACAGTGTCCCAACTATCTAAGGCAGAAAAACAAAAATAAAATTAAATAAACGAAAAAGAAAAATAAAAGAAAAAGAACGTGTACCACCTGATTTCATGGTGGATGATCATGCAGATCGATAGAGTCATCTTCATCATATTGTTCGAATTCCAAAAATGGTTTCAGTCGTTGACCGTTTATTTTGAAGACTTTTCCATCCCTAGGATTTTCAATTTCAACTGCTCCATGAGGGTATACTGTTTTCACGACATAAGGTCCAGTCCATCGAGATCTGAGTTTTCCTGGAAACAAGTGAAGTCTAGAGTCGTATAATAGAACTTTTTGATCTACGTTGAATTCCTTACGAAGTATGTTTTTGTCGTGTTGGGCTTTGGTTCTTTCTTTGTAGATTTTCGCATTTTCATACGCCTCATTTCTTAATTCCTCTAATTCAGAAATTTGTAACTTCCTGTGTGAGCCGGCTTTTTCTAAGTCAAAGTTCAAAAATTTTATGGCCCAAAGAGCACGATGCTCTAATTCAAGAGGTAAGTGACAGGCCTTTCCAAAGACTAATCGATATGGGGACATTCCTAGATTGGTTTTATATGCAGTGCGAAAAGCCCAAAGTGCATCAATCAGTCTTACAGACCAATCTTTTCTATTGGAATTCACGGTTTTCTCAAGAATTTGTTTGATTTGTCTATTGGAGACTTCTACTTGTCCACTAGTTTGTGGATGGTAAGGTGTTGACAGCTTGTGTGTGATTGAGTATTTCTTGAGCAAGGACTCAAAAGCACGATTACAGAAGTGAGTGCCATTATCGCTAATGATAGCTCGAGGTGTACCAAAGTGTGAAAAGATGTTTTCTTTGAGGAATTTGACAACAACCTTGTTGTCGTTGGTTTTGGTCGGAATGGCTTCAACCTATTTTGAGACATAATCTACCGCAAGCAAGATGTAAAGATTCCCAAATGAATTGGGGAATGGTCCCATGAAGTCGATGCCCCAAACATCGAATAACTCAATCACTAAAATGGGGTTGAGGGGCATCATGTTTCGCTTAGAGATTCGACCCGTTCTTTGACATCGCTCACATTTAGAGCAAAATTCGAAGGCGTCACGGAAGAGTGTGGGCCAATAAAAACCGCTTTGCAAAACTTTTGCAGCAGTTTTTCTTGCTCCAAAATGACCGCCACAAGCATGGTCATGTGAGAAAGAGAGAATATTTTGGTGTTCATGATCGGGCACACACCTTCGGATGATTTGGTCTGGACAGTATTTGAATAGATATGGGTCGTCCCAATAGAAGTTTCGAACTTTTGAGAGAAATTTTTGTTTATCTTGTTTCGACCATTCAGCGGGCATTCGTTGTGTGACAAGATAATTCACAATGTCAGCGTACCAAGGGGTGTTAGAGATCGAAAAGAGTTGTTCGTCAGGAAAATAGTCATTGATTTGGGTGTCGTTATCATGCACAATTCGAGAGAGATGATCAGCTACGACATTTTCAGAACCCTTTTTATCTCGTATTTCTATATCGAATTATTGAAGAAGAAGGATCCAACGAATCAGATGGGCCTTGGCATCCTTTTTGGAAAGCAAATATCGTAGGGCAGCATGGTCAGTGTAAACTATGACTTTGGATCCTATGAGATATGGTCTGAATTTCTCAAGAGCGAAGACAACTGCCAAAAATTCCTTTTCTGTAGTTGAGTAATTCAACTGGGCCTCGTTTAAGGTTTTGCTAGCGTAATAAATGACTCGAGGGAGTTTATCGATACGCTGACCCAGGATGGCTCCAATAGCAAAATCAGAAGCGTCACACATAAGTTCAAAGGGTTGAGTCCAATCAGAAGGTTGAATGATGGGAGTTGTGGTCAAGAGTGATTTAAGAGTTTCAAAAGATGTTTGGCAATCAGTGGAAAATTCAAACTTTACGTCTTTGGCAAGTAAATTCGAGAGAGGTTTTGAAATTTTTGAGAAATCCTTAATGAATCTTCTATAGAATCCCGCATGGCCAAGAAATGAACGAACATCTTTGACAGACTTGGGAGGAGGTAAATTAGCAATCAACTCGATTTTTGATTTATCGACTTCTAGGCCATCTTTGGAGACGACATGACCTAGAACTATCCCCCTTTTTACCATAAAGTGGCATTTCTCCCAATTAAGCACGAGTGATTTCTCCTTACAACGCTTGAGGACGAGTTCTAGATGAGCGAGACATTGGGAAAAAGATGATCCATATATTGAAAAATCGTCCATGAATATTTCCAAGAATTCTTCCACCATATCAGAGAAAATACTCATCATACACCTTTGGAAAGTCGCGGGGGCATTACAAAGACCGAAAGGCATGCGACGATAAGCAAAGGTTCCAAAGGGACAAGTAAAGGTGGTCTTATGTTGATCCTCTAAAGCAACAGGGATTTGGTTATAGCCAGAGTATCCATCGAGAAAATAGTAGTACTCATGTCCCGCTAAGCGTTCGAGCATTTGGTCAATAAAAGGCAAGGGAAAATGGTCTTTTCGTGTGGCTGAGTTAAGCTTTCGATAGTCGATGCACACACGCCATTTGGTTTTGATTTTTGTTGGGACGAGTTCATTACTGTCGTTTTTGATCACTGTGACTCCTGACTTCTTTGGTACAACTTGTACCGGACTCACCCAAGTACTATCAGAGATGGGATAGATGATGTTATTGTCTAGACATTTGATTATCTCCTCCTTGACCACTTCTCTCATGTTTGGGTTTAATCGCCTTTGAGCCTCACGGGTGGGTTTAGCCTCATCAACTAAATGTATGCGATGTTCCACGATTGATGGGCTAATTCCTTTTATATCGCTAATTTCCCACCCCAAGGCGTCTTTATTTTCCCGCAAAATTTCTAAGAGTTTTTCTTCTTGGTCCTTGGTAAGATCAGAAGCCAAGATTACGGGAAGAGTTTCTAAAGAGTCTAAGTATGCGTACTTAAGATCTGTTGGCAAGGGTTTGAGGTCTAACTTAGGAAGTTCTTGTGTATCAACTTTGGTCAACATTCCTTGATCAGATTCAGGTGACGAAGTGTCGGAGTCAAGAATTTTGTTTAGTTCAGAGATGTATTCGAGTTCATCGAAATCAGAGTCGAAATGGTCAAGACATATTTTTAAAGCTTCAGAAGTGTCATTAGAGGTTTCATCAACTGTGGTTTGAATTATGTCAATTTCATCGATCTCAAAATCCCTAGGTTGCTTGTTGAGATTAAAGATGTTTAGCTCAATGGTTAGGTGCCCGAAGGAAAGTCGAAGTTGACCATTCCTACAATTAATGACAGCATTAGAGGTTGCTAAGAAAGGGCGTCCTAAGATCAATGGTATTTGAACGTTGGGATTTGAGACAGGCTCTGTTTCTAGAACTATAAAATCGACAGGGAAGTAAAACTGTTCGATCTGTATCAAGACGTCTTCGATAATTCCCAATGGCTTTTTGACAGATCGATCGGCTAGTTGAAGTGTGATGTTTATTGGTTTAATCTCCCCTAGTCCAAGTTGACGATAGACAGTATAAGGGAGAAGGTTGACACTGGCACCAAGGTCGAGTAGGGCACGAGAGATGTGAGTGTTTCCTATTTTACAATCAATCGTAGGGCAACCAGGGTCTTTGTACTTGACTGGGGCAAGATTCGAAAGAACAGAGCTTGTATTCGCAGTTAGAAAGGCGGTTTTTGGGACATTGGTCGCACGTTTTTGTGTGCACAATTCCTTAAGACATTTGGCATATTGAGGCATTTGTTCAATGGTGTCTAAAAGAGGAATGTTCACACGGACTTGTTTGAAAATTTCCAGAATTTTATCGAAATTTGCCGCTTTCTTCTTATTATTGAGCCTATGGGGAAAAGGAGCAACTGGTTTTTCGATTCTACGATCAGTTTCATCATTCGAGGAAAAAGGTGGTAGGGGTGTAGAAGATGAAATGTTGGGATTGCCAACATTGGTTTTCAAAGGTGGGTCGGGTTTGCCGACACAAGGAGAAGAACTGTTGGGATTGCCAACATTTAAGGGAATTTGAGGTTTAGAAGAATTGGCATTCGAAGCCAATGGGTGATCCTCAAGATTAGGCATCGGGGCCGAGTTAGAAGGTTCGTCAGGGTCGTCCACGTTATTATCAATCCTCTTTCCAGATCGAAGGGTTGTAATAGCATTGACTGGATTATGGTTTTCGTCCTCACAAGAATTTACAGTACGAGAGCTATATTTTGGATTCACCTCAGGTTGACTAGGCAACTTTCCTTTCTCGTTATTTTTCGCTAGTTCCTTTATCATATTCATCATTTGTTCCATTTGTTTTTCTAAACGCACAATGTCTGGTGACGGTTGAGAAGATTGAGATGACTGGTTTGATGATTGAAAATTGGGGTGCCTATAAGGTTGTTTGGATTGAGGTGTAGCTTGAGAGGTTTGAGAATTGGGAAGTGGACTTTGGTAATTCGGATTGGGAATAAAGGGTTGCACGTGAGATGGGTTAGCCGAATTATTGGGGTTCGACCAAGAAAAGTTTGGGTGGTTCCTCCAACCAGGGTTGTACGTGGAAGAGTAGGGATTATTCTGAGCTATGGCATTGGCTTGGTCCTGAGAGTAAAAGTGGGGTAACCCTTCTCCGGTTTGAGAGGTTTGATTTTCTAAAGGAATCTGATTTGGGTCCACGACATGCACTCCTCTAGTAGAAGTACGAATGGGAACACGAATCGATTCCCACTGCATGTCCTTTTCAGAATAATCTTCTAAAAACCGCCATGCTTCATCGGCTGTTTTAGACATAAAGTCTCCTCCACACATTGATTCTAGTTGAGTTCTAGTCTGATAGTTTAGCCCTTCATATGCAATTTGACATAAGTGATCTTTTAGAATTCCATGATGAGGGCAACTATATAATAGCTGGTTGAATCTCTCAAAGTATTTTGAAAAAGTTTCCCCCTCATTTTGACAAAATTGATTTATCTCGGTTCGGATTTTCAGAGTTTTATGGAAAGGGAAAAACTTTTTCAAGAATACAGTGACAAATTCATCCCAACTTCTTATGGAATGTCGTGGAAGGGAATTTAGCCATCTTTTAGCGCTTTCAAGTAGTGCAAATGGAATTAGCCTTAGTTTGATCGATTCATTAGATAGTTGTTGCATTTTTGTTGTGGAGGCATACAATTCAAATTCACTCAGAAATTTATAAGCATTTTCAGACCCAGTAAATTTGGGCACCCCTTGGATAAAAGAATGTTTTAGCTCAAAATTGTTTCCTTCAGCTGGTGGGAACACAATGACAGATGGTTGAACGGTCCTAGTAGGATAACATCGATCACGAAGAGACAAGGGTCTCTCCATTTGGATATTGAGATTTTGAAAATTTCGATTTATTTGGTTTTGATCCCCAAAGTTTTGAAAGTTTTGATTCACTCGATTTTGATCCAATTCGGTTGGAAAGTTTTGGTTGATTCGAGAACCCCTAGGAGAATTTTGTTGGCTAACACTTTTTTCACTCATTGTTGTTGATTGCAAGCACAGAAATCAGCTACAATGAAGTTTTCTGTCCTTATTGGCTCCTAACCCAAAATTATAAAGTGATGCGTTTGATTATTTAGATCAAAAGATTTCTCAGCCAGTTAACGGACAGGAGTTATCGGTGCACCAGGAATCACCCTAGCAATGCAGCCGAAGGTTTAAGTACCTTCAGAGTAACAACCGATATAATATTTACGAATCACCGTAATATTTATAAACGGTTATTTCTCTGCCGTAGTCTAGACACCAAGAAATAATTTGTTCCAAATGCATCAACTATCACAATATAATTAAGCCCTAGATGAGCCCGTGACTCCCTTAAGTCCAATGTCTAACCGTTATTATTAGTCAGATTCTACGATGAAATGCAATTTGTGGGCCAAGGAAAGGGTGATGAAATCCCTCACCTTATGTGAATTGGGGTATTGCCCTTAACAGAATGAATAAAAATGCAGAAATAACAACAATTACACAAAATAGCTGCAGAAATTAAAAATTGTACATTCAAAGCCGCTGCCCCTGCAGAATTTTTTTACAACAATTGTCTATATATATTTTTCTTTGCAGCAGAGCACCTGTAGTGTTTTTAAAAATTTTCACCTTGATCGGCAGTCCTCCAGTGAATTTGGGAAGCGCTAGCGCGTTCACACCCCACTTGGTGTGCAACCGCTCCAACTCATTTGAATCGTCCGCTGCTTTCTGTTGTTGTCCCCTTCATTTAATTTCTGTTGTTTATGGAAACAAATAACAATTGAAATGAAAACTAAATAAAAGACTAACCCAGCTAAAATAAAAATTAAACCTAACAAAAACCAAAAACTAAAAATAGAAATAAAGACTCCGACTCTAAACACGATTTCAAGCAATAAAGGCCGTGCACTTCCACAACAGAAACGAATGAGATCAAGCAAATTATCATATGAACTTTAGTTCAAGCTCAAGCTCATATAATCTGGCCCCACTCAAGCTAAACAATAAGGTCACTTTGAGGCCACAAGATTAAAGGACCCAACTATACATTCCTAGCGACGTCAATATACCATAATACCCAGAAGACAAGAAGGAAAAGATCAACACGCCCCCACAAAGCTTCTAATAAACCAAAAAAAAATCAAATTCGAGTCCCTTTTTCTTGGTAACAAAAAATCGAACTTGTCTCAAAACAATTAAGAAATCACGCCAATATTTTTCAGAAAATTCAAAACCGAGTCCAACGAAATCGAATTGGATGATTTGGGGTTCGATCGGTGGGGTTGTTCGAATTGCGAGGGTGATTTTGGATTTCGGTTGCTTGATTTTGTTGAACCGAGGTCTGCGAATTCGATTGTTGTTCGAATTGGGCAACGGTTTGGTTTGATGAGGATGGCTTGAAGTCTAGACGGAGAGAAGGGACTGTTTTTGGTGGAAAGTAGTTCGATCTGGGTTTCGGATCGGCAGAGGGAGTTGGTGACTTTGCTGGAAATTTGCTTGCGTTGAAACTCGGTTGATGGTTGCAGTTTGGAGTGAACGGGTTTCTCAGGAAGTTGTTGCGTTAATGAAGGCGGTGAGAAGGAGAAGTGGCCTGTGGGATTGTGAACGGAGAAATGGAACTTGAGATGTGGTGGTTTGTGAAGTCTAACGGTGGTCAGGGGTTTTGTGAAGGCTGATGGAAGTTGATCGGATGTTATGGTGAAGGTGGATGAGGAGTATGGTTTGCGGTGGTGACTGACAGTATGAGTTTGGGTGGATGTGAAGTTGGCTGCGAATTGGGTGGTTGAGATGTGGATTTATGATTTGAAGGATGGTAGTTTGTGCTGAATTTACAGTGGGTATGAACGGTGTGTGGTGAAGGAGTTGGTGAAAATTTGGTTGCGGATCTGGCTTGTGGAGAAGGACAATGGCAGAATATGGTGGTAAGGTGAAAGTGGATATTGATGGATGCGGTTGCTGAAATTTGGCAACGCAGATTATGAGTTTGTGGAGTTGTAGTGTTTTTTTTTTTTTTTTTTTGGTATTTGTAGAAAACAGAAAGGAAAAAAAAGTTCTAAGATAGAAAGAAATAAAAGCAAAATATGAAAGTTGTTTTTTTTTTTTACTTGAACAAGAAGAAAAAAAACAATGCTCTGAAAACAAGAAAAAAAAAGAAATTAGCGAGAAAGGAAAATTTTTTTTGGACTTGTAAAACAAGAAATAAATTTGTATACAGGAGGGAAATGATTAGGAAAGAAATAAAAGAAAATAGAAATGGCAAGAACAGAAAATCAATGAAAATGGTATGTTATTTTTTCTCTTGTTATGAAGATTGTAGCATCATTGAATGACGCCAAATCAAATCAATCAAGATTTTTTTCTATATATACAGGAAAACAAAAGAAAATACAATAAAATAAAACTAACACGAATCAGAAATTAAACAAATAATAAAATTTAACTGTTACCTCCCCGGCAACGGCGCCAAAAACTTGATCGACGCTAGTCTATGAATTAGATAAGCGCGACATTTGTAATAAATTCTGCAAGCATACAGGTGTGTAGCAAACAGGTCGAACACAGGGAGGAAAGTTAAATTTTATTAGTTATATGTTTCGTGGGCGTGTTAGACGAACTTTGGAGGTTGATTTTGCAAAACAAAACAAAATTAAAACTGTAATTTGATTCAGAACAGATCTAACTGAACCGACGATCAAATCACAATTTCAATGGAAAGCAAATGAAACTATGAATTAGATTTGAATCTAATCAAACCCAATTTGACCTAAGAAAATAATAAAAAGCAGAAATTGAAATTGCAGAAATTGAAATAACAAACAAGAATTAAAATTAGGATTTCCGCTGAATCTAATCAGACGGTAAATCACTAATGCAAACAAGTGCAAAATACAAATAGTGTTCTACCGAATCTAATCGTATAGACAACACTAGTTGCTAAAAAAATGCAGAAAATAAAAGAGAAAGAAGAACTTTTTTTAGAACAATGGAATAAGAGATGAGATATAGGATGGTGGCTACAAGGTTATTACAGGGGTATATATAGGGTAGATAGCCAAACCCTAACCCTAACCCTAATGGTAAATGGGCCTAGTCATTACACCACTAATTAGTTTACAATGAGAAACATAAATGGGCCTTAGATAAATAAAGCAAATTTGGTCCTTTTCTCTTTTTCCTCTTGCTTCCTTGATATTTCTTCATTGATTTGTGATGTGCAAAGCCTTTTTATCACTCCTTTTCTTGTCCAACAGCAACTAGATGTGATATCTTCATCTACAATTCTTCAAAATGCAAATACATAGCAAATTGAACTCTATTTCTCTACATTTCTGGTTGCATGCGGGCTGGGTTGGAATATCTGTAAAAGTAACAAAACAATACCCAAGTAATATTTATTTATATACAGAAGATAAGATATAAAAGCATAAAATAAACACATTTCTATGTCAATCACTTTCACACAACAACTTTGGATTTTGAAATGATACATGCACTGTAGTTATTGATAATTCACCAAAGGGAGATGAATTTGATGATTATGATTTTTTCGGACTTCTTGAAACTGAGTTGAATATTAAAGAGGTGGATTTAAATCACCATTTTGATTTTGAAATCGATAATTCAAAAGAATTTTTCAATGAAAATTTTGAAATTCAATTTGGTGAAAATAAATATGAAATTGAATCCATTATTCAATCTATTCCAAAAACATCAAAAACAAACCAACTCATTCGATTTTTAATAAAGCGACATTCGTTTTTCCAAATCTACACACACCTTCAAATTCTTTTACGATTTGATTTTTCAAGCTTAAGTCTTGTCTCTCATACTTGAAGAGACAAATGAAGGTCTTTAGAAGACTGTTTCATTTACTTCTTGTCAATATAATTTCTGATATACTGTATATTTTTTTTCCCTTTCTCTTGTAAATATAAGTCATATGTTCAAAATAATCAGTTTCTTTCCATTTGGGTTGACTGTGGGGACAGAGTCCAAATCAAGTGTGGGGGGAGTTTCATATTTATTTTAGTTTTGCATAGAATTTTCCTTTCTTTTTTCATTCAAAAAAAAACAAAAAAAAGAGTTTTGCTTTTCTACTTACTTTTAAATAAGACATGATGGAGTTAGCATACAATTTTGGTCACTCAATTAAAATGTTTAGAGATGTACTTCTCTTAACAGATAACGGAAAAAAATTTGAATTATGAGCAAATTTGGTGTATTTAGTATATAGGGAGATTCGTAGGTGATGAATATGAAACGTTTTCTAAATTTTAATCTGATTAAATGAACGGCTGATTTAAACTACTTGCGATAACATTTTAGATTTTTTTAAGTGAAGTTGTGCTAAGATATTCTCACTTAACTCTCTCTCTTATGTTAAAAAAAAGAAAAAAGTATGTATATTTATATAATAATCCAAAGGTATCCAACATTGCTAGTACATCTAGCGTTCGTGTGCAAACCCGACAAGCTCTTTCCGACATCTTGTTGACAAAGTCAACGTCGGTACACTACAACAAAATATGATATTGATAACGCTTTTTGATAACACATTATTCTGAATTGTTATTATTTATACTCAATTATTTACTTCTCAATGACTTTGTTTTGACTAGTATCACATGTAACGCTCTGCTCGTGAAATTATTCACGATCTCCCTCCAAATTCCCAAATTATTGGCTATCTTCCTCCAAAACCATTTCCCCTTCATCCGAAACCACTTTGCCTCACAAGAAAGAAGATCAATTCTCTCTAATCTCCTCACCCGATTGAAGAAAGTAAACCCTTCAACTCCAATCTCCTCAACCGATCTATCAAAGCTTGAGGTACAAAATTTGTTGGAGCCGCTCTAATCAATTCCTTTTCGTAAACCTAATCTATTATAAATCACAGCCGCCACAAAAAATATGTTTGTTCCTTCTTCACTGTTTCAGTTTTAGCTTCATCTTCATCCTCAATTACTTTTGCATGTTATTTTTCCACCACTATAGGTCCAGTTGCTGGCACTCTTTACCTCTCAAACATGGTTATTGCCTTCTGTAGCGACAGCCCTTTTCCTTTCACTACCCCTTCTGGTCAAGAAACTTGGAGCTACTACAAGTTCCGGTCCCCTTAGCCAAAGTTGCAAACGTGAATCCAGTATCTATGACTGTTGAGGAGAAATACTTATAGTTGATGACTATAGACGGGCATGAATTTTGGTTAATGGGGTTCGCATTGGTGCACTTACTGAAAGCAGTTTCTGATTCAACAACATCAAAGCTTAGATCAACTGATACCAATGTTCCTACCAGTTAGTATGTTAATTATCACTTCTTATTCTGTATCTTAATTGCTATGTTTGTGAGATATCTTCATTTACATTCTATGATTGCTAAAAAATGATGCTTGTAGCGTTTATAGATTTCGAACCGGTGGTCCCGCTGGTTTGAATTTGAGTTTTGAGCGAAAATTTCCATGGGATGTTTGGGTGATTTTGAGATATTATTAGTGTTATGGAACTGTGCAACTTAGAATCTGGATAGCTGTGTCCAGTCGATAAATCGTGCAATAAAACTTCATCTGAGCCACATGTATACAAGGGCGGGAAATGTTGATGCTTCCCCTACGATAAACCGTGCAAGTCAGCCAGATAACTGCAGCTTCACATTATTCTTCACACTCTGCATTTTTTACAGAATATACACTAGTATCAGTATAAAAATAGAATGCAGTGCATTTTCATGTTTATTATTCTAGATTTCGACACATACTTATTTATGTAGTAATAAAAGAAATCAGCGTAGAGTAGTGTTTATGCCATTCTAGATATCCATGTTGTAATAGTATTAGAAAAAGAAATGAAATTACTATTACACAAAGATAGAAATTCAAATGATTGTTCCTAGTTTTGTACGATGTTATGATAGTTAAAGAATTGTAATTCTTACTTATCCAGTGTATGTAGTGCGGCTCAGTACAGAAGCGATAGATCCAGCGGAGGATATAGAGTGCTCTATATGCACTGCATAAAACATGAACATGGTAAAGTAACTTTAGTTTGTTTAAGAAAATAAGTATTATAATATTCAACAACAATCAGTTCATTTACCGATTTTCCCCTATTTATAGGTCAACTTTGGAATGAGACAACCTTGGTTACAAATCAAATATGAGGATGCAAGTGATTCAGCTTTATTGATTTGTTTATTCATGCCTAAGATAAATTTGAGTTGGCACATGTTGTGCATGAAGATGAAGAGGAAGAGGGAAATGCATTTGAGCTTGAGTTTGCACTTTCAAGTTATGCACGAATTATGAATCTAATGCAGCAACTTGTGCAATTGTTTGGGAACGAGCATGTGTATCTACTGGAAATGAAACATGCATATTACAGCATTACCTTAGTTTCGACAACATAAAGCATTATAAAAGGAAAAGGCACGTATGTCTAAAGCATCGGCTGCACAAACTGATGCGACAAGAGAACTGACATCATACGCGAGACCCAAACCGCTACATAGGATTTAAGAAAACAAATGCCAAAATTCCTCATTTCGCATTGATTTTAGAAGCGGTAGAAATCGGCATTGACTACTTGGGGAAATTTGAAAGGCGTACAAATTTCGATGCAAACTTTAATGAACCTAATGTTCGACCCTGTTCCATAATATTACCCAACCATGATGGAACTTCTGGCACACTTTTTAGTTCCTAAAACAATCTCACTCACCTATGCATTTTTTCTCTTTTTTAATATGGAGTCTGAAATATCTTCTTTTGTGCAGAATGTGCCTCCATAGTACTTGTTCGGACTGTAAAAGAGCATATACATGAGTGTGTTGATTATAGTGTAAATGCATATTTAGCCGCCTCTGTAAGAGCTATCCCTTATTATGTTCGTAGAGTTGGAGTTTGTGATGATTTACATGCGGGTTAATTTATGTTTACTCTTTGCCACACTATAGAAAATGAAAAGGTATGTTATATTTCTTTTGAACGCACAAATCTTGGTTTATACTATAAAAGCGCATATAATCAAAATAACATACATATCCTTTTGTGTTTATCCATATATCAATGTATATGTATGTTTGTTGATGGATGCACAATGAATAAATTAAATGATCATGTGAGGACTGCAATTTTCATTCATGTCAATAGTATCGGTTTTATTTGTTTCTGACAGAAAATGCCTTGGCTGTGTCATGTTCAATGGAAATCAAAATATGGATTCAAAGTATACGAGAGTTTTAGGTGCTTATAAATATGGTGCACATATTGTTTGGGCATCTTATATTTTGCGGCAAGAAAACGAATACGTGCATTTTAGTTTCTCTTTTTTGGATTATACTTTATATGTATAATCTTATTATTATGCCGACACATACAGGATTCAAAACTGTTTGGAGAAATACATGTTGCTCTACCAAAGTATATTATGAAGGACATGGATGCTGCTAGGACTTATGTCCCTAATGCGGTTGATCAAGTTAGCATCTCCAGTAGTGGCCATCAACATATTATTGAAGGTATATCATTTTTTGCATCTATGCTCTCTATTTTGTTTATGCAATGTTCATTCATTATCAGCTTATATGAAGTGCTCATAATTTTCTGTAATAAATGAGGTTTTGTTGTGTCAAGGCTTATACTAGGGATTCAACATTCACAATTGAAAAAACTGTTTGAATTTATTGACATGGCCTGAGATACTTGGCTAATTTTCCTTCTCAGATGTAGTATATAATACACATTATTTGATATATGTAGGCTCAGAGTAACTAACAAGTAGTATATGCTAGCACATATAATTATTGTGATTGTTTTTCAAATTTTTTATTTTTATTTTGACATTGTGTGTTTCTAGTGTCTATTTTATGTTGAGAACATTCCAAATTACTTCATGGTTAAAATACCACGCAAGTTTTTTATATAAAAGAAACAACGCACTGAATACATGTGTTTTAACCTAAGGCTGGCCATTTTAAAACCTGCTAAGCTGTACGTACGAAGGAGTTAGTGATCTAGCAATGAAATAAAGATGGTTGAATGTTTGAGTATGGAATATATGATATGTAGGTTCAGTTCGAAAGAAAAAGTTGGGTTGGTCATTGTTCTTATTTGCGAGCTTCTGACTGAAATATTTTTTTTGATAAGTTTAAAAAGAATTGTAGCATGTTCTGTACTATTAAATATATTGCCATAAATTAAATGCAATGGTACTACATATTTTAAATTATTATTGAAAGCAGGTTTAATTTAAACATTTTTCTTAGCTTGTAGGATTTTTTATGAAATGGATGTGGATATCATATTACACAATTGAGTAATATCTTAGCCAGTTTAAAAGCAAGTTCAGTTTGAATTCATTTTGTTTGCATTTTCAAAATCTTTCTAGTTCACTAAACTAATTTATTTTACACATTCACCTTCTTACATTGCCTCCTTCATGACCAGTTCAATGTACTTCTGAGTAGAGAAATAGATTTTACAAATTTTACACATAGTTTCATACTTCTATCGTTAACTGCATTTCTCTTTAGTTTAGCAAGCGGCATGCTACATACAAAATGAGCTATCAAGAAAATAGTAGTGTCAGTCTATGTTGTTATCGGAATCGATAGTTTTCAATATTTACCTTAGAATATGAATAAATATACTTTTTAATATTTACCTTTACATAGATATGTGTGCACATAGTAATGTGACTACAGATCGATGAACAATAAGCGGACATATGATTCCAAGTACTTGCATGAATTTATCTTCATTTATATTACAGTAGATACAAATGTTGTACATGTAAATTAAGCCGACTTTCTACCCATTGTCACGTATTATAGATATTACAGGTTGAAGTTCCTAAATATCAAATTTTCTTAAGTTTTCCCTTAATCACGATTAGAATTAGTGGATGATAGAAAGTAATAGACTTTAGAGATATCCAAGTTTAGTTTATTCTTCAAACTAAACATTATTACAATTTTATCCGTACTTAATCTAAAGTATTTAGCTTTTCTATGTACCCATTTTTTCAGAATGTTTACATGGCCCACAATGCAACATGTATAGTTTCACTAGTTAGATTGTAGTTGCTTCCGTATTCACAAAGATTGAAGTTCATGGGAATATTGTATTTATTCACATATTGAATTTTCAAAGAATTTTTTTAAAAGAAATTAGTATGCTCTAATAAATTGAAATGTACAGATTTATTAACATCTCAGTTTTGACTGAATTGCAAACATGTGCTTGTATAATCGACATAATAATTGAATGGTGTCCATACTGAACAACATACTATCATAAGTTGTAATACATTCAATGCAGACTACTTGTAGTTAGTGCAGCTCAAAACCATTTGTTGCTCTAATAGCAAAACACGATGCTGCTTAGAATGGACTAGCACAATTGTTTATTGCTAGACATGATTATGTGAAAACGTAACATATTTACAACATGCTTCATTATTATTTTTAAAGATTCATACATCATTGTCAGCGCTCTCATATCTAGTTTTCTTATGCATATAATCCAGTTAGTGCTATTTCTTGCTCCATTTTTAATTTTTATTAATGTATAAGAATTGTTGTGGTTCTTATGTTTACTTTTCATTTTTTAAATTAGCAAGTACCCAATATTTGTAACTGAAAAGGAAAGAAATTCATTATCCTGAACCACACCTTGTTGAGCCAAATGAATTGGTTGGAAACGAACAAAGGAGTAATAAGAATAGGGGTAAGTTTGATATAAATTGTCCAATTATGGTATGATAATTGATCTTTTGTGTTTCATCCTCCGTATGATTTTTTTCCTTTTGTTTCACTATGTCAATAGGTACATTTTAATTATGCTTTTACTGTTGTTACGGTCTTTAAATTCAGAGTAATTGCTCAGTGCCCTAAACGGGTCTGAAGTTTTAGTAGGATAAATTCCTAGGGTCATTGTACATCTTAATACTGTCTTACAATTAAATAATAAAGAAACTACTGATGCAGCGTCTTGCTCATATTCTTGCTCATACTACTTCAGCTCACCATCAAAATAAATATGATAAGAAGTATCCATGTCCATCACCACTGAAGTAGACACTGCCAAATTTTCTTCGATCTATGTCAAGTAAATTGAGGGATAGTTTCAGTTTATATAACCGCGAGAAGTTACATACGAAGGGTAACTGTTCTCAAAAAATTAAACTGCACCATTTTTTGTTGTATAGAATCATGACTTATTGTGGGTTTCCACATTATTTAATTAACATGTTTCCAATTGCATATTTGTTTACTTATATACTATATAAATCAAGGGTAATGCATAATTTATCCAACTTTCTATTCAAATCCACCGTTATGATGATCGCTATTTGATTCACTGGTTTCTAAATTTATACAACCTGACCACTTTCTATGTACCATATTTTCTTCAAATTTTTTTGCTATTATATGTAGTGCCAACAAATATGTATGTACTTGATGATATTTAAATTGCAACTGTAGTCATTCTCTTTCACTATTTCGGGCATTGGTTACAGTTGAGTTAGACTAAATTTTGTTGAATTTGAAATTTATCTATCATGTTTAACAAAGACAATGTGCATCTGTACACATGTGTTTGACAATCCCTTTAAATAACTACCTCATCTCTACAGCTATTTTTAGTAGGTAATGGAATAAAATATCACTTAGATGGCTCATTCTTCCTTTGTTGGCCTCCACTTTAAAGTCCTACAAGATATACACACAATCAGGTATGTCTATATTTTATTTTCATATTCCTATAAAGTATTTTCTTGGCTTTTTCCATTTACTCTGATATTGCAAATTGTTGTTGTAATGTTTGTAACATTACAATTGGCTTTATGACTGATCCATCATTTCAAGAAGCTATATATAGAATCTAAATTCTGCAGTAGATATGTAGCAAGAATTTGCCTGTTACTGCCAAGTTGTTCTTGATTGTTGTGTCCTCCTAGCCAGTCGCATCAAACTACAAGGATCCATTACATTTTTCCTTAAGAATGGGCAAATGACAGACTCAATATTATGTTCCACCTGAAAAGTCCAAAAAAAAAAAAAACACAAAATTTAATATGAGGTTCACCTTTTGGTGGTCAATGGAGGTCCTAAGTTAATTTTTTTTGTTGAGGTCCGCCCATGCAAAATGATTTATAGGAGACATGCTTGATACTTTTTATCAATGTGCATTGACGTTCCCAATAATAGCTAGCATGCTTGAGTGTATCTATTTATTTGTTGAGATATTAGGTCCTTTTTAGGCCATCTGTGTGAGCTTATTTGGTCTTTGATTTTCATAATGTATATTTGATATTATATGAGGTCATCCTTGCAATTATGGTAAATATTTCTTACCAAAGGTGGATAATATAGTAAAGCAACAATTTCATAAACTTTCATTCACCAAATTTCAGACTACATTACAAAGTAATAACTAATTATGTCGCTACATAACGTTTCAAAATTGAAGTTAATGGGTATGTTCTTTGTTTTTATGATACTTAAGTGCAGACTAACTACATAAATTTAAATATTTCAAAGAAAAATATTATGAGATTTACTATTCCCACCAAATCAGGTGTAGTTTGTTGGTTTTGATATAAATAGGGAAGCCAACTTTAAGTTTACAAGATATGTAGTAACCTTTCACAAAATTTTACAGTAGTTGGTAAAACTCTAAGACAATTCACCACATGAAAATGTTTACTCCTACATATGGGAGCAGGATAATACAACCGTGACATACAACAATGGAGTTATTTCCTGAACTTTAATTCAATATACGGTATCCATATATCATGTTTATTTAGTAATCATTGATTATTGTACTAGACTCTGGTTATACAACAGCTAAAATAGGGGGGATTCCAAATGACTTAACATAGTGAACAAAGACATATTTTTAAAACGAAATTGTAGAGTGGATTTGTGGAGTAATATAAAAATGAATATTGTTTGAGAAAGAAGTATAGAAGAAGGTTGATTCTCTTATTTACGCAGTTTTTAATTATTTAATTTGCATATATTTCATAAACAGGTGCTAATTTTCTTTGGCTTCAACGCAGAAGGTTGAAGTACAGTGTTTGAACCATTTGGTATGTCGTATGGTTGATTTTAGTCTGAATTATATATACATAATGAAGATAAATTCATTTAGAATAGCATTGCAATTGGACAGTGGATTGAGAAACTGTTGTAGTGCGTTGTAGTTGCAATTGCGTGCCAGGAAAAAAGGGTAGCTTGTGTAGCATATTTAGGTATCGGAAGATGCTAGATGCTGTTTACATGTGAGGGAGAAGCATTTGTCACTACCAGCGTTATAATAAGTCTTCACAAGTAAGAGTGTGCTGAGGAAAAATGTACCAGCAGGCTACTGGAATGGAAGTCATGCAAGAGTTGAAATAGAAAGATGCTCGATTTGAAAGATGAGTAAACAAAGAAAAATGTCATGTTGAAATAGAGATGGAATCTTAAGCGTATGGGATTCTGCTGATATTATCAAGGTATGCATCAGTTAATTTCATAAACTTTCATTTTTCTTGCACTACATGGTCAATATTTCTTACCGAAGGTGGAGATTAATGGGTATGTTCTTTGTAATACATGTCTTCCATATTTCATTTAATTGCACAGATTATCTCCATTATTGATTTGGAGGTGAAAATTCCCACAAATATGGACGAATACAACAATTATGAAGTTTTTCTGAATACAAGAATATTACCATGTACATGTAATACATGTCATACAAAATTCCATTTAGATAATCGTTCTATTGAGTACATAAAAAGTTTTTTTTCCTTGCATATTAGTTAAGATCTTTCTCATATTCATGGCTGCTGGGTGACAAACACAATGAACATGTCCTGCACCTGAGCCTATAAATAGTTCACCATGTTCCTCATTATCTAATGACAGATAAAATGTATTTCAAAAGTTTGTGCAACTTTTTATTTATTTATTTATTTTAAAGACAATGATATTCTTTATGGACTAATTTGAATTTTTATATTTGCAGGTGCTAAATTTTTTTTCATGAGGAAATAGGACATGAATATGGTGATGGTGCTGCGATTACCAATGGAAGGGTGAGTTATTCAACAATATTCTTACGATTATA
Source organism: Allium sativum (assembly GCA_030737875.1). NCBI lineage: Eukaryota > Viridiplantae > Streptophyta > Magnoliopsida > Asparagales > Amaryllidaceae > Allium > Allium sativum. The sequence continues at coordinate 527,502,478 of CM060909.1, read as the reverse complement.
ACAGACCCAGTTTGTATAACTTGTTATGATTGGTGTTTTGTCTAGCAGGTTTGTGCTGTTTTATCTAGCAGGATTGGGTTATTTTGTCTTGTGTCTTTTGTCTGTTAACTGAACAATTATGAACTTTGTTTTGTATTTTGTGTACTCATGTTGACATCAATGAGAATTGAAAACATATGTATTGAATTAGGTGTTAGCTTATGGATTGAATTTCTTTTGTTAGTTGATACTTTATTTGCTATTAGTATATTTTGTGTGTTCATCTTTAACTTGTTATGAAGATTCATTTTGATTATTATTATTAAAATGTATAAGCTGTAGAGAGATTTTTACTATAACATGTTAATTTAATAGCGTCATATGGAAGTTATCAAAGATATATGTTATAGCAGTAAAACTGCGTTATGAATAATCTCAAATTTATTGAGATTTAGATGTATAATAGCGGTAAAAATGAGCTATTATATTGATGTAGCGTAGCGGCAAAAATGAGCTATTGTATTGACGTAGCATAGCGGTAAAACTGTGTTATAAATATTTTCGCTTATAATGAAATTGTGATGTATTATAGCGGTTAAAATGAGCTACTGTAATAAAGTAGCATAGCGGCATATCGGCGCTATCAAACGGTATCTTTAATAACGGCATACAAAGTGTTATAAATGTTTAGCAGTTTTTATAACATGTTCATATACAGCAGTTATGAAACCACTATCTTTCTTATTTATAGCGGCTGTGGGCCGCTATAAAATAGCAGTTTTGTTGTAGTGGTATACCTTGGACTCATTTTATGATTTGGACACCTTAGGATTACCGACCCTTACGTAAGTCGTAATGCAGTGTAGGGGTGGTATACCAAGGTATTTGTAAATAATAATAATGTAAATATTTTGTAATAAAGAGAGAGTTAGCACTTAAAATCCAAGCACACTCTTCACTTATTCGACCTAACTTGCTAACAAAAATGAAGTTGAGATGTCGTTTTACGACTGTTGATATCGATTGTAGATTTCGTTTCATATTTGCACTATGATTCTACCAAAACAACTGGCCAAGCTGGAGTAGTTTGTGATGATAACATGGCCTTTGTTTGAAGTTTTGATTAGTAACGGAATCAAATTTCATAGTAACGACCCAAATTTGTGTTAACTCATTCGAGTCATATATTAAAGTAAATTACCCATTTGTAATTTTTTTTTGAAAACTTGTATTCATCTTGTAATTATTTTTGAATCTTGCATTTTGTATTTTTTTTTTTGCATTTAACTTTTGGATTCTGTGGGTAGTATCCGTTGTAAACCCTCACGAGACAACATTCGTCCTACTAGGGACACCCAGAGGTTTAACGGCTTGTTGCATACGCTCAATGCAATTGTGATCCCTACGAAAATGTATTTAGCTAATTTTTTCAGTTTATTCGAGGACGAATAAAAAGATAAGCTTGTGGGTATTTGATGTACAGGTAAAAATGCACATTTATATTCATATATTTATTCTTGTTTAGTGCAAACAAATGTCATATGTAGGTATTTTATCATGTTTAAACCATAATTCAATTGATTTCAAAACATCATGCATTCGTCATCATATAGGGGGAAATGGTCATTTTTGTACTATTGTTATTTTGAGAATTTTTACTTGGACATTTTTCATGTTTTTGTAGAAATTTGATGCATGTAGAAGAGGACTTCATAAAGATATATATGCATACAAAGGAAAAAAGAAGAAATCGATGTCTTGCAAAAAAAGGAAATCAATCAATGGATAAGGAATGAATTCAAATAGAAGATTAGTGGAGGAATCCACCCACTCTCCCTCCTTCTTTAGTGGAGAAAAAAAGGATTCATGAATTATTATTACTAAACTCAAAAGGAAGCTTAATGAAGGGGTATTTGTGGTAGTCCCCAACAAAGTTGATTAGGGTTTTAGAGTTTAGAACATGTATATATATACCCCTTTTATGTTCATGTAAAGGCACTCTTTTTCTTTTTTATCCTTACCTTTAGTTAGTTTTTAGGATCAGAAACAAAAGTTCTTTCTTTTTCAGCTAAAATAAGTTTCCTTCTCCGCTTCCACTCTTGGTACGGTTGGAGAAATCAATATACGTGATCGTCTGGAAATACTCTGTCAGACATCCGTCCATACAAGTCATCCAGGAACAGGATGAACCGAAGGCACTATCCTGTAAACAGGACAGCCCTTGCATTTACTCCGTCTTCAATTATCCTTGGCATATATGATTCGCAACGCTTATCCCAATACAGAGTGGTTCTTTGGATAATAATCCAACCGGTCTCTCCATATTAACAACGCTAAAATGATCAAAACTTCGATAGTCTGTGATTTAATTATCAAAGAAAAATACGTGTGCAAACAACGATATTATTTCCAGATGGAAATTATATCGATCAACCATCATTCATATATATATATATATGTGTATATATATATATATGTATATATATATATATGTATATATATATATATATTCATATTTCTTATTTCAATATTTGATTACGTTTCTGATTCTATTTGGAAAAAAATTCCAAATCTTCTTTACTTGGATTTAAACAGATGTTTAAATCAACATCGTGACGATAACTCAAACCACTATACTTATTTACTAAATTCACTTAACCACTTTCACTCTCGAACCTTAACCATTACTAAATTAAAAACAAAGTCAATCAAGTTGGGGTATAACTACCTCTCAGACCTTAACTGAACAACATTTCAAATCTCGAAATAGGTTAAGTTCATCCTTTAACACTTTAACACCTCCTTACGTAACTCTCATTCGAATAAATCTCTATTCGATAACTCCTCCCTTCGAATAACTATATTTGATAATCTCTCTTACGAATAACTAGATTCGAAAACCTTTCTTCGAATAAACTAAATTCAATTAACTCTATTTATTTAACCCTAATCGATTAACTCTTTTTACTTAACTCCTTACTTAACTCCTTTCGAATAACTAATTCGATAACTTCTTTCGATTAAACTAAAATCGATAACTCCTTTTGAATAACTTATTCGATAACTCCTTCCGATTAAACTATAATCGATAACTCCTTTCGAATAACTAATTCGATAACTCCTTTATGTTTAACTCCATTCGAATAACTAATTCGAATAACTCTTATTTATTTAACTCTAGTTTGATTTAACTCTAGCTCGATTTAACTCTAGTTCGATTTAACTATATCAATTAACTCTAACCGGTTTACTCTATCTAACCAACTCGACTCGACTAACCCCTTTTGAATAACATATTCGATTTACTAACTTTCGAATAACATATTCGATTTGCTAACTTTCGTATACCATATTCGATTAACTCCCTTCGAATAACTATATTCGATTTAACTCCTTTTGAATAACTAATTCGATTTAACTCCTTTCGAATACCATATTCGATTTACTAACTTTTTCGCTTTATAAAGATTTCCTTTTTAACAATGTTTATTCATTTTTAAAGATTTACTTTTAGTATCGGTTCTTCACTTTAAAAATGATTTCCTTTTTATAACGTTTTCCCTTTTATAACATCCTATTCCGTTATAAATAAATTTCCCTTATTAACCCTATTTATTTTCTAAATATTTCCTATCAATTCTATTTGTAAATGATTATACAAATATTTCCTTTTCTATTATTCTATTTGCAAATGGTTTGCAAATATTTCCTTTTCTATTATTCTATTTGCAAATGGTTTGCAAATATTTCCTTTTCTATTATTCAATTTGCAAATGGTTTGCAAATATTTCCTTTTCAAATCTATTCTTTGATTTTATTTTCCCTTTTCTAAATATCTCCTATTTATAAATATTCCAATTTATAAATATTTCTTATTTATAAATATTCCATTTATAAATATTTTATTTTCAAATATCACTTTGACAAATTCCCCTTTATCAACATTTCGGTATGTTATGGTATTCAACATATCAAATCACGATGACCAATATCGTTCAAACACATATAATTGACAACAGATTATATATCACATCATATATCACAATATATGAAAAACAATAAAATAACTACTGAGGAATCCAGTCGGATTCCTCCAACCTGTTTCCCTGCATCCACAGATGTTATACAATAAAATCAACATCACTTTCAGTTCCTTATAATATATTCTGTTAAACAGAATCAATATAGAAATTCAACTAACTGACTAGCAGTTCAATCAAACAGTCAACACACAGTCAATCAGCCAATATTTAACAGTTCTAAAAATACAACATGAAATTATAAACTGTTCAGAGTTAGTGAGATTTACTCACATTTGCAGTTCATCATTAAAGAACGATAAACTGTTTATTTGATTTGAATCAAACAATTTATTTCGCCATAAATTCAAACTAGCTCCAATCCACTCCCAGTTGGTTCCAACGTGTACTGTCCATCCATACGATCCAGTCGGATCTTGTTTCGCTGAATTTTGTTAACATATGACGAAGTTATTTAGTTTTGAAGTTTATACACATTTTAAACTAAATAAGACTTTATTTAATTAATTAATGGGCCTTAACCTCTTTATCTAGCCCATCCTTATTCCTCAAAAGCCCAGACCGAAGCAACTTCTTCCCCGATCACTTGTAAACATCCGCTCAGTAAAACTTCACCATTTCCACCCCTTTAATCACCTCGTTCTCTTCCTCCACACCACTAAACATCAAATTGATGCCACCATTTTAATCTCCATCCAAATCTCCTTCAACCCACCACCGTCAAGCTCAACTCGAGCTGACGCCCTGCTCCGTGGTTTTAGGCAACCCGACGCACCCCCTGTGAAACTTGCGTCACTTCTTGTCTCGAAATGCCCCAAAAATTCACAGCAAGCACCTCTCTCTTCCCTCACTCCAAATACACAATCGATTTCCTGAATTAAAGCTTCAATTTTTATCAAAACTCAATCCTAGAACGTGTGGTTCAAAAAGGAAGCGACGACCATTAAATTCGGACTCAAAACAAATCACACAGAAACGATGAGAAGGCCACCAGGAATACAACGATATTAGTTTTGGGATTTTTGGAATTTTATTGAGTTTTATTTTGATTTTATTTTGAGGTTTTTGTTTGCTGGAAAGTTTGGAAGAAGTGGCGGCTAGAATTTGGTTTTATAGGGAGGTTGTAATTTTTCTGTGGTTGTAAATGAGGGGCGTGTGGCTTTGTTTTGGCCTCTAATTTTGTTTAGATACTTTCTTTTTATTTTCTTTATATTCTAAAAATTCGTGCGATCACACACGACACCCAAAAATCACCAAACTAGACATCCAGCTACAGCTCGACATTACGGTCCCAACGAAACTGGTTTCGTCGAATTCCGACTCCGTTTGCTCACACATCGTATTTTTAACTATCAAAATACTGACTGTTTTTCACTCTAAAAATCCGTACGACCACACAGTGACTCTAAAAATCACGAAACTAGAAATCTAACAACTATTTGACATTGCGGATCCGAGAAAATTAGTTTCGTCGAATTCCGACTTCGTTTGCAAAAGTGGCTAATTTTTAAAGCTCTGAATGACCCATTTAAATATATAAATATATTTAAATATAATTAAATTAAATATTTATAAATAAATATTAACGTCTATATTCACAGTGGAATACCATACAACTCTAGAACATTCCTATATGAATTTCTAACTTGATATTCACTTCTGGGTCAACACGATATTCGATTTATATTGAAATTCCTTTTTAAAATATAAATAATTCCTTTATAAATTATAAAGGAATTCCTCAGCGACTTTTCTAAAATTTGATTTGGACATATCTCAAAATCTATACGACGAAATCCTGAATTTTCTCTTCCACTAGAAAGATATGCTCCACCAGCTCCCAACGTTTCTTGTTTCACAGAAATCCGATTTAAAACGGCTTCTGTATATTCAGTTGAAGTTCAAATCACCAATTTACGAACTGCAGTGCCATTTCAAGCTCGATTTTAATTATAATATAATTATACGTTCAAACTTTCGTTTATATAATATATTCATTATTCAAATTCAATTCCAAACTGAATTATATAATCACAGATGATCCAGTTCACACCATATCGCCATTTTCGCCAATTCTGATTATTTCAGAATTAAATATATTATTTTAATTATTATTTTAATTAAATATTCACCATTATTTAGTTCCACGACCGTTAAATTCTCTAAACCATCATTTATATAATTAAATTAATTAATTATAATACCTCTGCCAATGCGGGTCATTACAATCTTCCCCACTTAAAATAATTTCGTCCTCGAAATTGCTAAAAGGTAGAGGACGACCATATCGACTGGTTAGAACATATTTGTTCACTTCTTAACTTCAGTTTCAACTGAACCAATTTAATTTCAATTAAATTATTAATTAATTCTTATCAACGAAAATTTTCAAAAATCCGGAAAATTTTCTAACGCCTTAACTCTTCGAAAATTTTTCTAACGCCTTTACTCTTCGAAAAATTTCGCCAGCACCTCCTTTGTACTGGTCAATCGGTCAAACTCCAACTCGCCTCTCTATGCCTTCTCTAACCCAAAAGAAAATCAAACAGCCAAGTGGCTTGCCAAATCGGCCCATAAATCTTATATCCAATAGAAATATAAACTTGTACCTTTTGTCGGCATATCATTTTATCCTTTCCACCTGTTATCAATTCAGCGGATACAAGGGTCATCCCAATCAAATTCCAATCTGCTTTTATCCACAACACAATCATTCGCTTATATCCGAGCCAAATATCATTTCAACTCAAGTTTCTTCTCGATTCTCAATTCTTAACTTGATTATCACAATACACTTAAAATTTGAATCTCACAATCCAATTTATCTTGATATCGTTCTAATTCAATCTCAGTTACCACTTTACTGGCTTTAATTTAATTCAATATTGCTTTCCCAAATTTCTGTTAAATTTGTTTTTAATTTAAACAGTCTCTCCCTGGGAGTATTTTTTAAACAGTTTACTCTTTTCAAAAAAAATCAAATTTTCCTTTTGAACATGTCACTGAGCCCTTAATTAATATTCCATTAGTTAAATCACACCTCTATTTCTTTATCAATATTTGTTAACCAAATATTTTGAATAACCATATTGGCCTTTTATGTTATTTGGAAAACATTTCAGAATATCGCCTTCCTTTATTTTCTAAACTTTAGAAAATATATGCTATTTATAATTGGAAAATATTCTAATTACTTATCTCTTTTCCGATCTCGTTTATTTCTATACTTAGGAAATATTCTTTATTATATTTCCAAGCTTACACTTATTTGGGTTAAAACGGATGTTGTGTAAAACATCGTTATGACAACCCAAATATACTATATTTAACTAACTCTTATTCAACATTGATCTTTGAGCCTGAAATCTTACTATTTATTTGTTAATAATGAAATCAATCAAGTTGGGGTATAACTACCTCTCAGACCTTGACTGAATATCATTTATAACGTCAAAACCGATATAACTACTTACTCGAATAATCAATACCATATAACTACTTATTCACTTTTAAACACGTATACGCTTCCTCTTTCTATTCTTACTAGATTTTATTCTTAGTCTTCCTTTTTGATTTTACTACTCTATTTCTAAGTTCGTTTCCTTATCGAATTCGATATATATATATATCGATACGTTGATTTCTAACTATCAAATTATCTTAAAAATATTCTAACTCCTTAAATCCCCGGAAAAATTCGCCATAACCTCCTTTGTACCGGGAGCATCGGGATATTTCAAATAGCCTCTCATGGCCCTCACCAATCCAAAAGAAAAAGCAAAAGCCAAGCGGCTAGCCGATACAGCGCATAAAATCTCATATATGAATTAAATACATACCTTTTCGTCGAGCATTCTATTTATATACCTTCATACCTTATCCATACCTATCTCATGTATATTTATACCTGCCCAATCTATTTTAACTATACCTAATCGTTTTAACTCAATTCGTTAATTAATTTGTTAATTAACTCTTTAGTCTATTTCACTTTTATATTTGAACATGACATGTTCAAATATATTTTAACTTTCTTATTACTAATTTGAATCCAAATTTCAAATTTAAGTTCTATATTCGATTTCGAATATCCATTTACAAATCCAATTCACCTTTCAAAGTTCAACTTCAAATTCAAAACTCGATTAACTAATTTCTCTTCGACTTAGTTAATTGTATTCAATTTCTATTCAAATTTTATATCACTTCTGTTATTCAAATATATATATCAAATTATATTATTCAAATTCTATATATTCAAATCCTATATTTGAATTCCTTTATATTTTCTATATTTAAATTCTATAATTGAATTCCATTTGAATTTCTATATTCAAATTCTATATATTCAAATCCTATATTTGAATTCCTTTATACTTTCTATATTTAATTTCTATTTCAAACTTTCTTTATTCATTCTTTATTATAAATCCCATTTTGAAATTCAACACAACTTGTCTTCCCTAAAACAAATTCAAAACAGTATCTCTGGTAGTAATTCGTCACTTACAACTCGAAAATGAATACTGATGATGCAGCTGTCATCATCGGAACTTATTTTCCAGCGATCGAAGTGAGTTCAATACTATAAAACCATTTCTAAACATTTCCACTTTGAAATTCTTTTCAAAATATAATTCACACTGCTTGTAAAACAATTTAAAATCTCCCAGGATCTTAAATTTTCCTTATTTTTAATCCAAATCCATTTACAAACACTTATCCAATTCTCCAGAATTTTAATTCAATTTCTGGTTTAAAATTTCAGATTTAACTCATCTGATTTCACGTATTTCATTTATATGAATTCTGATTGGTTATTTACATAACCATTTAATTTATAACCTTACTCGATTATAAACAACCAATATATCCAATATATTATAATCATGATATATATATATCTTCTCTATATCAGGATATACCTTGGGTAAACTTATTTTAATTTAACCTCTTTTCAAAACATATCGTGCCGACCCATCGTATTCGAGCGTTTATAAACTCCAACCGATACAGTGGATCAAACTGATCGACCAGAACCCATAAACAACTCAACCAATGAATCTCCACAATATAAAACAATTTTATATCAATAACAAATACGCTCACTCGTATATATACACTCAACTCAATCTAGGGTATTACTAACCCCATCTCTACCGAGTCACGCCACAGAGCCAAGGTAATTCGCTTAACCTTAAGCTCTGATACTAACTGTAATGACCCGAAAATCCGGTCCAATTTGAGCTGACCAAAAACACAAGTCAAACCCCAAATTAAACTGAAAATCAGGAAATTAATAGAAAGAAAACAGAGGGTGAGGATAGATAAGACAGAAACTTAAAATAGAAGAAGAAGAACACAATATCAGAGTAACACGAATCTTACAGCGGAACGAATAACATATAATATATGTAACATAACTTTGAAATATACATCTGTATTTGAATATACATCATTATCAAAGTACAACACTTACAACACAACGGAAATAACTATAGCTATATGATCCTGAAGCCTCCTGCTCCAAGCTCTTCCAGTATATCTGTAAATCCCGACTGCTTGACTGCCCGTACAAATTTAGGCACCCAAGAGTTTAGGGAAAACAAAACAAAATAAAACTCCGGGTCAGTCATGGGACTGGTATGAGTAAAACAGTTTGAACAAGTAAACGATATCTCATAAGACCACGCCGTATAACGGAACGGGTTTTTTCCCTTATGAGAATCCAAATTTATCTTTATATCAAAACCTCTTGATATTATAATAATATCTATCAATCACAATATAATAATCATCTAGCAGAAACGCTTTCATCTCACGTTCTACATATATAGTATACAATCAAAACAGCAAGCACGTATTGGGTAACGGATTTCCAACTATGACAAGGTATGGAACCACCTTTCTCTAGTGTACCTCTAGAGAGGAATACACTATATTTGACAAGAACATCTTCCAACCCGGCCACACATGACCGACCACTCATTTCGCTTGAGTGTATTGAATGTATATCACCAACGGTTGGGATCAGCAACCGTTTCCAAAATGGGACAGCATCAACAATAGATTTTTAGAAATAAATGAAACTCTAGATCAGGTGACTATACACCCTACTTCGGTGCGACCGATTTAGCCATGCTGCCTGCCCGATTTCTGTCATTTACTGGATGTGAGGCTAGAAGCTACGCTTTATCATCACACCAGATTCACTTTGAATGCCACATCGTCAAATCCATCAAGTCACCGATTGACGTCCTCAACCATACATCATGTGTTAGCTAAAAGAAGTTTCCTTCTCCGCTTCCACTCTTGGTACGGTTGGAGAAATCAACATACGTGATCGTCTGGAAATACTCTGTCAGACATCCGTCCATACAAGTCATCCAGAAACAGGATGAACCGAAGGCACTATTATGTAAACAGGATAGCCCTTGCACTTTACTCCGTCTTCAATTATCCTTGGCATATATGATTCACAATGCTTATGCCAATACAGAGTGGTTCTTTGGATAATAATCCAACCGGTCTCTCCATATTAACAACGTTAAAATGGTTAAAACTTCGATAGTCTGTGGTTTAACTATCAAAGAAAAATACGTGTGCAAACAACGATATTATTTCTAGATGGAAATTATATCGATCAACCATCATTCATATATATATACACACACACATATATATGTGTATATATATATATTCATATTTCCTATTTCCATATTTGATTACGTTTCTGATTCTATTTGGAAAACATCTCCAAATCTTCTTTACTTGGATTTAAACAGATGTTTAAATCAACATCGCGACGACAACTCAAACCACTATACTTATTTACTAAATTCACTTAACCACTTTCACTCTCGAACCTTAACCGTTTCTAAATTAAAAACGAAGTCAATCAAGTTGGGGTATAACTACCTCTCAGACCTTAACTGAACAACATTTCAAATCTCGAAATAGGTTAAGTTCATCCTTTAACACTTTAACACCTCCTTACGTAACTCTCGTTCGAATAAATCTCTATTCGATAACTCCTCCCTTCGAATAACTATATTTGATAATCTCTCTTACGAATAACTAGATTCGAAAAACTTTCTTCGAATAAACTAAATTCAGTTAACTCTATTGATTTAACCCTAATCGATTAACTCTTTTTACTTAACTCCTTACTTAACTCCTTTCGAATAACTAATTCGATAACTTCTTTCGATTAAACTAAAATCGATAACTCCTTTCGAATAACTAATTCGATAACTCCTTCCGATTAAACTATAATCGATAACTCCTTTCGAATAACTAATTCGATAACTCCTTTATGTTTAACTCCATTCGAATAACTAATTTGAATAACTCTTATTTATTTAACTCTAGTTCGATTTAACTCTAGTTCGATTTAACTCTATCAATTAACTCTAACTGGTTAACTCTATCTAACCAACTCGACTCGACTAACCCCTTTCGAATAACATATTCGATTTACTAACTTTCGAATACCATATTCGATTGACTAACTTTCGAATACCATATTTGATTAACTCCCTTCGAATAACTATATTCGATTTATCTCCTTTTGAATAACTAATTCGATTTAACTCCTTTCGAATACCATATTATATTTACTAACTTTTTCGCTTTATAAAGATTTCCTTTTTAACAACGTTTATTCATTTTTAAAGATTTACTTTTAGTGTCGGTTCTTCACTTTAAAAATGATTCCCTTTTTATAACGTTTTCTTTTTTATAACGTCCTATTCCGTTATAAATAAATTTCCCTTTTTAACCCTATTTATTTTCTAAATATTTCCTATCAATTCTATTTGTAAATGATTATACAAATATTTCCTTTTCTATTATTCTATTTGCAAATGGTTTGCAAATATTTCCTTTTCTATTATTCTATTTGCAAATGGTTTGTAAATATTTCCTTTTCTATTATTCTATTTGCAAATGGTTTGCAAATATTTCCTTTTCAAATTTATTCTTTGATTTTATTTTCCCTTTTCTAAATATCTCCTATTTATAAATATTCCAATTTATAAATATTTCTTATTTATAAATATTCCATTTATAAATATTTTATTTTCAAATATCACTTTGACAAATTCCCCTTTATCAACATTTCAGTATGTTATGGTATTCAACATATCAAATCAAGATGACCAATATCGTTCAAACGCATATAATTGACAACATATTATATATCACATCATATATCACAATATATGAAAAACAATAAAATAACTGTTGAGGAATCCAGTCGGATTCCTCCAACCTGTTTCCCTGCATCCACAGATGTTATACAATAAAATCAACATCGCTTTCAGTTCCATATGATATATTATGTTAAACAGAATCAATATAGAAATTCAACTAACTGACTAGCAGTTTAATCAAATAGTCAACACACAGTCAATCAGCCAATATTTAACAGTTCTAAAAATACAACATGAAATTATAAACTGTTCAGAGTTAGTGAGGTTTACTCACATTTGCAGTTCATCGTTAAAGAATGATAAACTGTTTATTTGATTTGAATCAAACAATTTATTTCGCCATAAATTCAAACTTGCTCCAATCCACTCCCAGTTGGTTCCATCGTGTAGTGTCCATCCATACGATCCTATCGGATCTTGTTTCACTGAATTTTGTTAACATATGACGAAGTTATTTAGTTTTGAAGTTTATACACATTTTAAACTAAATAAAACTTTAATTAATTAATTAATGGGCCTTAACCTCTTTAGCCAGCCCATCCTTATTCCTAAAAAGCCCAGACCGAAGCATCTTCTTCCCCGATCACTTGTAAACATCCGCTCAGTAAAACTTCACCATTTCTACCCCTTTAACCACCTCGTTCTCTTCCTCCACACCACTAAACATCAAACCGATGCCACTATTTTAATCTCCATCCAAATCTCCTTCAACCCACCACCATCAAGCTCAACTCGAGCTGACGCCCTGCTCCGTGGTTTTAGGCAACCCGACGCACCCCCTGTGAAACTTGCGTCACTTCTTGTCTCGAAATGCCCCAAAAAATCACAGTAAGCACCTCTCTCTTCCCTCACTCAAAATACACAATTGATTTCCTGAATTAAAGCTTCAATTTTTAACAAAACTCAACCCTAGAACGTGTGGTTAAAAAAGGAAGCGACGACCATTAAGTTCGGACTCAAAACAAATCACACAGAAACGATGAGAAGGCCACCAGGAATACAACGATATTAGTTTTGGGATTTTAGGAATTTTATTGAGTTTTATTTTGATTTTATTTTGAGGTTTTTGTTTGTTGGAAAGTTTGGAAGAAGTGGCGGCTAGAATTTGGTTTTATAGGGAGGTTGTAATTTTTCTGTGGTTGTAAATGAGGGGCGTGTGGCCTTGTTTTGTCCTCTAATTTAGTTTATATATTTTCTTTTTATTTTCTTTATATTCTAAAAATTCGTGCGATCACACACGACACCTAAAAATCACCAAACTAGACATGCAGCTATAGCTCGACATTACGGTCCCAACGAAACTGGTTTCGTCGAATTCCGACTCCGTTTGCTCACACAACGTATTTTTAACTGTCAAATTACTGATTGTTTTTCACTCTAAAAATCCGTACGACTACACAGTGACTCTAAAAATCACGAAACTAGAAATCTAACAACTATTTGACATTGCGGATCCAACAAAATTAGTTTGGTCGAATTCCGACTTCATTTGCAAAAGTGGCTAATTTTTAAAGCTCTGAATGACCCATTTAAATATATAAATATCTTTAAATATAATTAAGTTAAATATTTATAAATAAATATCAACGTCTATATTCACAGTGGAATACCATACAGCTCTAGAATATTCCTATATGAATTGCTAACTTGATATTCACTTCTGGGTCAACCCGATATTCGATTTATATTGAAATTCCTTTTTAAAATATAAATAATTCCTTTATAAATTATAAAGGAATTCCACAGTGACTTTTCTAAAATTTGATTTGGACATATCTCAAAATCTATACGACGAAATCCTGATTTTTCTCTTCCACTAGTAAGATATACTCCACCAGCTCCCAACGTTTCCTGTTTCACAGAAATCCAATTTAAAACGGCTTCTGTATATACAGTTGAAGTTCGAATCGCCAATTTACGAACTGCAGCGCCATTTCAAGCTCGATTTTTATTATAATATAATTATACGTTCAAACTGTCGTTTATATAATATATTCATTATTCAAATTCAATTCCAAACTGAATTATATATTCACAGATGATCCAGTTCACACCATATCGCCATTTCCGCCAATTCTGATTATTTCAGAATTAAATATATTATTTTAATTATTATTTTAATTAAATATTCACCATTATTTAGTTCCATGACCATTAAATTTTCTAAACCACCATTTATATAATTAAATAAATTAATTATAATACCTCTGCCAATGCGGGTCATTACAGATAGGCTAGCAAATGGGGTTCGGATCGGAGCATCCCATCCGATCCGATCCGGTTTGAATTTTGCCTTTCCTCACTTTGTCTCGCTTTGCTGTTCTCTGACTACACCTGGTCCGATCCGATTTATAGGCAGATTATATTCTAATACTTGATCTTTTGGCTTTGTGTTGCCTAGTCCACAAAGTAGGCTAACATTTTGCCCCCTCAAAGGATGCTTCTGTTGAAGACGGAGCGTGCTTTGATGTTGTCTGAATACTACTCCTTGAATTTGAATCGTCAAAAAGTCATTTCTATTCGTTTGTGAAGATGTGTAACTTCATGAAGTCGCGTCTTTTATCGCTTGTATATATGTCGTAGAACACACGATTTATTTTCTTTATTTCTAAACAATCCTAGAAACTCCCCTTGATGACCAGTGTTTCTTCCAGGTATGCCTTTTCTTTATTTTTCTTTTGAGTTCAATTCAAATGCCGAGTTGATACATGAAGCTCCCTCCGGTTCGGATTCCGACCCGAACGGCCTCTGCCCTTCGACTCATGATCACTCAAACTAATGGGCTGCAAATGTTTTCATGGGCTTATGTTCCAGTTTGGATGGGTTCTCGTTTAAATCCACCATCGCCGAAATAATGGGCCAAGCATTTGTTCAAGGGTTCGGCCTCCGGTCCGAACGAAGTTAAAAGTGGGAATATTAAGTGTCATCTCATACCCTATGTACATCCGCTGCATCACCTCCATCTTTTCTTCTTCTTTCAATTTCCGTCACCTCTCCAGACATCGCCCCAACAAGAAAACGAAACCATAAACGCCTAAAAATCCCAAAATCCTCGTTCTAATCCCTGAATTAAAGATATAGGTAGTTTTATAATCTCAAACCATCTCGTTACAATCGTTTTTATAGTTTGGATTTGTTTTTAAATCAGACGATTTGGGTATGGTTGCTGTTTGGATTCGCCGCCATGGCCATCTCCTCCCCTGCCGTCGTCGCTGGTGGCTCCGCCACCACCTCGAGGCACTGGGAGGTTGGAGAGGGTACACGTCCCTTCCTAATTGGAGCTTTGAAAACAGGATTGGGTTTGGTTGTGATTGAGGAGGAAGAGGAAGACGAAGGGCATAGGGAATCGGTTCGGGCGAGGTAGCATAGGAGATGGAGGAGAAGAAAAGAGTGAGAGGTTCACGAGACCGGATCGGGTCGGAAAAGAGGGAAGGCGAAGCTTACTCCACTAGGTCGGGTCAGAGCAAAAAGCAAAAAAGGGGAAACGGAGGTTACTTGACCGGATCGGGTCGGAGGGATAAACAAAGGAGAAGGGGCGTTGGTATTCAAGCCTATCCGGTCCGCTCCAAAAACATGCTCCCGAACCGATCCGGTTGGACGTCAACTTCTGACCAAAGCACGACTTTGCCTACGATCTGATCCCATCACGTATAGTCGAACCGAACCAAAGCCACCCAACTTAAAGCACAATGCTTTGTCCAATTGGCTAAATCAATATTGACATAACTTCCAACTTCATGAACAGTTAGGATAGTGCCCTGCGAACATACACAAACATCAAGAACTATTTTGAATATCATTGCTTTGCCAAAACTTTGCATTACACTTTCAAGTGTTAACTTTACATCTTCTGCACATACTGCACATACTTTAGCTCACACACGTGCATAGGGGGACACGGGCTAATTTACTCTAACTTTTGTTATTACTTCTTCGATAGTTTAGTGATCATGGCCGAAAGACATTCTTCTAGACTGGAAGAAAAGAAAGAGGTCCCAAAGACATCCAATAAAGTCACTCTTGACGACATATCTTCTTCCTCAGACCCTGAATGGGACGATGAGGGATCAAATTATGAAGTAGAGGCGCATAACAGCAAAACGCCTTCTGATAGTGAAGTTTCTTTGGGCTATGAAGAGGAAGGAAGGGTTGGAGATAATCGAGCTCCTGACGAATTTGAGTCTGCCATCATATTGGAATCACCTCAAGATTTTGTTGAATCAACGATGGACAACGACAGACTTACTCGAATATGCTTAAAGCACGGGATACTGAAAAAGGATACCCTGGTGCTGTCGAAAACTGACCGTCCTCATAATCCTCCGGAGGAGTTTATAGCAATCACCCGATTAATGTGCATGGTTGGGGCTATCCCTCTGTTTTCTCCTTTTGTTGTCGACTTCCTAAGACAGATGCAAATTGCCCCCATGCAGCTGCATCCCAACTCCTACGCTTACCTGTATACCTTATATGTAGCATATCGCGAGATCTTAGGCACATAGCTCTCTTTTGATGATGTTCATTTCTTTTATAACTTCAGGCATCGGACTCGAGAAACTCCTTCTTTCTCTTACTTCGAGTCTGTCCCAAAAAGGAAAATAATTTCAGCACCGTTTAGCAGTAAGGCCGGCGATTCCAAGCTGGAATGGTTTTATATAAGGCAACAGCCGGGGTGTGCTAAGAGATGGACAAAATCAAGTAAGGCACTGGTTTTCTAAATATCGACTCTGAATGTCCACGACACCACATTAATTCGCTTTCTTTTTGTTTGCAGTTGACAATCCAAAACAAATATCGGGTCAAGTGTATTTTGATCGGATGCATCAGCTCCTCAATGGTGACAAAAAATTTCTAACTATCGACGAGGTCCTCAAGGCCGAATATCTTCATCACCATGGGCTATTGTCCATTACCCGTAGCATAGGTCACGGGTCAGGTCCATATGTATATATCCCTCCGGTGGATGTAATTCTAGAAATGGCCGAAAGCTCGAAAGGCCCCACCATGCCACTTCGAACTTCACCTTCTCTAAGTTCGACTCAGGATGATGAGCTGGCTAACATACCTGAAAAGCACCGAGAAGGGTACATCACCCCTGGGGATGCCATTTCTCCTGAAAAATCAGTATCTCCTAAAGAACCGCTAGTAGACGCTTCCCAAGGAGACGCCCCTACTACTGATAACCCTATATTCCAGGGCTTGGGAGATCTCCCTCTACCTGAAACTATCTACACTTCCGAGGATTTTGGCATAAATCCTTTAGTTTTTACATCTTCAGAGGAGACTACTCCTGTTAAGGCCAAAGAGCCCACTCGCACTGGCTCGGCTTCAGACTCTGGTTTGTCGGAGGGGGGACACCACTTAGGATGCACTTAACACAATAACACCCCACTTTACAGCACTTACTTCTTATGAGAATACTGATTCTGAATTCCACTTACATTGTTGTGCAGGTACAATGTCTCGTGCTCACTATGACATTAGGAAACTACGCCGCAGCATGACCAGACCCCCTCATGATGTTGAGCATGATCGTCGCGAAAGCCGCGGTAGGGAGGATAGAAAGCCCTATGATTCTTATCAGTCGCGGACCTCGCGCTCTCGCTCTCCCGTTCGGTCGGATCCAGAGCGATATAAGGGCTACCAAGGTCATCGAGGAGATGACACGTCGCAGACAAAAGACCAAATCTCTTCTCAAGAAAAACGTAGTACGGAGAGGAGCCCGCCGAGAGATACCGACTCGCGAAGCAAACGCAAGGTTCCTGCTAAGCGTCCTAGAAAGGGTGAGTAGGCCATCGAGCCCTCCACACATAAGGATACCGAGCTGACATTCCCTGCACCTCCACCATTGGATGCTGAAACTGCAGTTAAGCGAGCATACCTGGAGGAGAAATTCTCCGATCACTATTTTGAGAACCTAGCTTTCTTACCTGCCCTCGAGCCCATTTCCTCAAGGTGGGCGAACGAGGCCAAAGCGAAAATTGACGCAGTCGAGAAACAATATTCAGAGATGTTCAAGTATTCGCATGACCTTTCCAGAATCATTTGAACTCTAATCACGGATACTAACTCGATGAAGAAGACTGCAGAAGCTGACGCAAAGGCCTTGAAAAATTTGGGGAAAAACCTTGAGGATACACAGGCCCAACTCGCTATCGCTCAACGGGATGCCGCTAGCTTCAAGCAACAATTTGAAGATCTACAGAAACGTTATCATGACTTGCTCGAGTCCCATAATCAAGAGCGTTCGGAGCTGAAAAAGCAAGCGGAAGACGCCAAGTCAGATAGCGCAAGAATACAACTTGCTTATGCTACTCTTGAGCGAGAAAAGGACGAGTTAGCAAGGAAGAACGCCGAATTGGAGAAGAAAAACGCTGACTTGGATTCCAAGTTGATGGAGGCCGAAAACAGGGCTGCCCTAGCGGAGGGCAATGTTTGAAGTGTCATCAAGTCGGTCGAAGAGTCCCGCAAGCAGTTGGCAGAGGCCCAGGAGGATGTGCAGGGCTTTGGTGAATTACTGATCGAATTTTTTGCACATATAATCCATCACCGAAACATCTCTTGGATCGATGATTATCCAACTACCTTGGTCCATGTGTGGAGCCAAATTGTTGAATGGGAGAAAGAAGAACTCAAGGTAGATTCCATCGACGAGGACAAACTCATGGAAAAATATCTAAGAGATGACGAGCCAGCAAGTCTGGCTGAGGGGCGCCGCCTGATTGCTGCTGCCATGGAGGAGGAAAAGCGGAAGATTAAACAAAAGGACATCTTGGAAGTCGGTTCTTCTTCCACTACCGCCGAAACTTTTAAAGTAGAGGGATATGACCCCGAAAACCCGGAGATCCCTCAAGCATCTCTTTTATCTCCTATTCTTGAGTCGGTTTCAGAGACGGCAGCTAC
Source organism: Allium sativum (assembly GCA_030737875.1). Taxonomy (NCBI): domain Eukaryota; kingdom Viridiplantae; phylum Streptophyta; class Magnoliopsida; order Asparagales; family Amaryllidaceae; genus Allium; species Allium sativum. The sequence continues at coordinate 527,483,343 of CM060909.1, read as the reverse complement.
TCCAGCTGAGAAATCATCGGAAGGTATTTCTACCTTTTCACCCCAATTCGTCAAAGCTGTCTCCACTTTCCATCGCATAGTCGGACAATCGATGAAGGACCCTTTATTTTCTCCCGAGTTGATAACTGTTGCTTCTCATTCCGCAGGTGCTGAACCATCCGAGAAGACAGACGTGCCTCAGGGGACCACTGCCAAAACAAAATCCGCGGAGAAGGCCGAACGAGAGAAAGATAAGGCTGATGCTCCCCATGATGATGAGATGATTGCCACCTTGAAAGATGATGGCAGTGACGAGGACCCTGAGGAAGACCCTGAGGTGGCTATAATTGGGGAATCAAGGAGCGTTGATGACATCACTTTAGCTGCGTTGAAAGCCGAACAAGACATACGTACGCAGCTTAAAGTTGAAGACCTAGACCCCAAAAGCCTTAAGCCTCTCGCAGTAGTGGATGTTGGATCAAGGTTAGTTGTTAAGCTTTCGACTAGATCTATTACAGAAGAACTTGCTAAAAAGTCTTCTCTTGATTCCAGCGTTCCGACTCCCGGGAAAAATCAATCGATTCCAGCACTTCAGTCTCAGGGAGGAAAAAACCAAGGCGCCTTTTAACTGATGCTGAAAGAGAGGCGAAGGATGCTCAGAAGGCTGCTAAAAAATCCAAGTCCACTTCAGAGTCTAAGTGATGAAGTGTTTTGCTTTATTTCAGCATTTAATTGGCCCACAATTGTTGCAGCGAGTGTGGCCCTCGCATCTTCTTTTTGCCTGTTTTCCTGTACAAACTCATACGTTTGTAAATAAAAATAATTCATTTTCTGCAATGCCTGTTAGTTGTTAGTTCAGTACTTATGTAAAAATACAAATGCATGTCCTACCAAAGTTGTGTAATGGAGTCATAGCGGAGGGGAACATGTGTGTACATGTATGCCCCTAGTCAATTTTGAAAAACTATTCAAGATTAAATCAAAAAGTCCGAATGTCCCCAATTCTCTAACGGGGTCGCATTCCTTTCGTCATTGATGCTTGTTCTTTTCTGGCATCTTTTATACTCTCCTGTCTTATATTCAGGTTAGAGTTCTTGCTGAGGCGGTCTCTCATCTGGGTGCTCCTTCACGCCTCAGAGGACGTCGTCTTCCCGTCCTTTATACTCTCTCTCAATTCTTGAGAGTTAGAGTTAAGAATGTCGTCTTCTTATTCTTTTATGTCTTATTGTGCAAACAGTCATTGTGTTTGTTCCTGCATATAAGCCATCTCCAACTTTTCAGATTTTAATTTAACATCTCGTATTCCACAGTCACAATAGAATAATAGTTGAAGATATAAATAATGCAGGAAAGTAAATGGCACATGATATTTTTATAGTGGTTCGGCTAAGTCGTAGCCTACATCCACTTTATAGTCCTTTGTTCGCATCAACAGACTTTTCTAAGGCAAGTCGTGCCTTTTTATAGGGTTCATAAAAAAACAAAAGAAAATACAACATCCCTAATTCAAATATCGCATCAAGTGTTGGGCATTCCAAGCCCTAGGCACTTCTTCGCCATCTACGGCCGTTAACTTGAAGGCTCATGTCTCAAGTTTCCGTTGGACGGCGAATGGTCCTTCCCACTTTGGACCGAGATGAGGAAGGGATGGAAAAACTTGCTTTAGCACCAAATCCCCTGGCTCAAAGGTTCTAAAGCGAACTTTCTTGTCATAATAGCATGCCATCTGACGTCGATGTCTAGACGCATGCAAGTCGGCCTCGTCCCTTTTCTCTTCGACTTCATCGAGGGACTCGAGGAGGAGTACCCGATTCGTCATCGGGTCATAATATGTCACCCTATGAGAGGGAACTTCAAGCTCTACCGAGATTACCGCTTCTGAACCAAATGAGAGAGAGAAAGGAGTATGGCCGGTAGTTGTCTTAAACGTTGTCCGATATGCCCGCAAAGCCAAGGGCAATTCATCCACCCATTTTGCTTTTGCAGGTTCCAACCGCTTCTTGAGGATGGACTTTATGACTTTATTTATTGCTTCTACTTGCCCATTCGACTGTGGATGGGCGATTGCAGTGTACCGCTTGTCGATCTTGTATTTCTGGCAGAAATTTCAGAATTCGGCACCATCGAACTAGGTTCCATTATCGGTTATAATGGTCCTTGGAATCCCAAATCGGCATATGATATTTCTAACCACGAAACTTATCACCTTTCTCGCTGTGATTTTGGTTAAGGGCTTAGTTTCCACCCACATCGTAAAATAGTCCACGACGACTATTGCATACTTCACTCCTCCTTTGGCAATCGGTAGAACTCCGATGATGTCAATTCCCCACATGGCAAACGACCATGGACTCACCATCGACTTGAGCTGGGTTGGTGGTGCTCTGGGGATCTTGGCGAACCTCTGGCATTTGTCGCAGCGTCATGAGTAATCAGCTGCATCTTTATTAATAGTGGGCCAGAAATACCCATACCGCAATACCTTTTTTGTTAAAGTCTGACCCCCCATATGATCTCCACACTCACCTTCATGTACTTCCCTTAGTACACGCTTGATGTCGTCGTGCGCTATACATCGTAACAGGGAGATAGAAAATCCTTGCCGATAAAGGGTATCATCTTGAAGGATGTATCTGGCCGCTTTGCGGATTATGGCTCGCCTCTCACTCTTCTTTGGCAGGAGTACTCCATTTCTAAGGAAATTCTTGATTGGGGTCATCCACGACTCCCTCTCCGGTTCTGCTTCGAAAGCTAATTCAATTTCCATTAACTCAAAGCTTGGCGATCCCAACGTCTCAATTGGAACCATTTCGGTTTCCTCCGGATTGTCGGAACTTGCCAGCTTCGCTAGCCGGCCTGCCTTCTGTTTTCAGCTCTTGGGATATGCGTTATGTTATACCGTTCCAAGTTGCTCAACAGCTCCTTCACTTTTCCAAGATAGGTAATAAGTCGAGGTCCCTGGGCCACAAACTCCTTTCGCACTTGGCAGACGACTATTTTGGAATCGTAGAATATATCCAATGCCTTTATTCCGAATTCCTTAGCAAGTTTCAGCCCGGCAATCAGGGCTTCATATTCAGAGTCATTATTGGTCGCTGAAAATTCCATCGCAAAGCATAATATAACGATCGTCCTTCAGGAGTAACTAAGACGACTCCAGCTCCGGACCTTCGATCGTTCTTGGCTCCGTCTGTGTACAACTTCCACGGATCTAATTTTGATTCCTCCTCTGATTTGACCACCTTATCATCGATCGTCTCTTCCTCCGGAATTGTGAACTCTGCTATAAAGTCAGCCAGAGCTTGCCCTCTGATCGATCTCCACGACTGAAAGTTTAAATCAAACTGACTTAATTCAATATTCCACTTGATCAACCGTCCTGATGCTTCGGGTCTTTGCAACACCTGTCTCAGAGGCTGATCAGTGTATATGGTTATTGGGTGAGCTTGAAAATAATGGCGAAGTTTTAGAGAGGCGATCAGAAGGTTGTAAGCAAGCTTCTCAACCCTTGGGTAGTTACGTTCTGCAGTTGCCAATTTCTTACTTACGTAATATACCGGCCTTTGCACCTTGTCTTCTTCCTGGACCAAAGCGGTGCTAACGGCGTGAGCCGATACTGCTAGATAAACAAATAGCTCTTCATGATCCACTGGCTTCGACAAAATCGATGGTCTCTCTAGTAAGTTCAATAGATTTTGAAAGGCCTCAACAAAGTCCGGGATCCATTCAAAATTTTTCTTTCCCCTTTTTATTAAGTCAAAAAAGGGGACGCATTTGTCTGTTGCTTTAGAGATAAATCTACTCAACACAGCCACTTTCCCCGCAAGACTTTGGACATCTTTGATTCTTCGGGGTTCCTCAATGTTCCTTATCGCTGCTATTTGACTGGGATTAATTTCAATTCCTCGAGAGCTCACGATGAAACCTAGAAACTTTCCAGATGCCACCCCAAACGAGCACTTTAAAGGATTAAGCTTCATCCGATACTTTCGCAGGATACCGAACATCTCTGCCAAGTCTTGCGTATGGCTAGAGGACTGTCTCGATTTGACAAGCATATCATCCACATAAACCTCCATAGTCTTCCCTATTTGGTTATAAAACATCCTGTTCACCAAGCGTTGGTAGGTAGCTCCAGCATTTTTCAATCAGAAAGGCATGACCACATAGCAGTACAACCCTAAATTTGTAATGAAGCTCGTGTGCTCTTGATCGGGCACATGCATGGGAATCTGGTTGTATCCGGAATATGCGTCCATAAAAGAAAGAAGTTCATGTCCCCCTGTCGAGTCTACAAGCTGGTCTATTCTGGGGAGTGGGAAGCTATCTTTTGGCAGGCTTTGTTCAAGTCTGAAAAATCAATACACGTCCGCCACTTTCCGTTTGACTTCTTTACCAAAACAGGATTCGGTATCCAGTCGAGATATGTCGAATCTCTAATAAATCCTGGGCCCAACATACGTCTCTTTTGCTTTACAGGTAAGTGTTTTGGGTTTATACTCAGCGAATGACTCATGATGGAAGGTGATATCCCACACATGTCAGCGTGGGTCCAGGCAAACACATCCAAGTTTGCCTTCAAAAAGTTAGCCAGTTCTTTGGCTCGGTGCGGATCCAACTGGGATCCAATCTTCAAAACTTTTGCTGGATCAGCTTCATCAATGGGTACATCCACTGTCGTTTTGTTAGGAGTTGCTTTTCTATCCTCAGGTTCCTCATCTTCTCTGGGATCCAGGTCTTCAGGCATCCCCTTGGGCAACTCCTTCGGGGATGATCCCTCTAATTGCTACGCCGAACCCTCCCTTGGAGGAGGTGAAGTACTTTTAGTCTCGATGTTGAGTCCCTTCATCAGCATCTTTAATTCAGCAATATAACAAGCTCGTCCGGAGACTTGGTCTCCCCTCGTTACTCCTGTTCTGGCTTCAGTTGGGAACTTTAGCAATAAGTACCATGGTGCAATACAAGCCCTGAACTCTGCAGGGGCAGGCCTTCCTAAAAATGCATTGTAAGGCGCATCTATATCTAGCACTACGAATTGAAGCATTCGTACTCTTCGACGATCCCCTTGTCTCAATGTTATGGGTAATTCTATATACCCCATTGGAGCTGTCGATGCCCCATTGAAGCCTCGGATCCAACCTTCACAGGGCTTCAAATCTCCAGACTCGAGTCTCATCTGATCAAACGACTTCTTAAACAAAATGTTGACAGAGCTTCCATTGTCTACTAGTACCTTATGAACCAGCGCCAACCCAATAGTAGTGGTAACCAACGGATCTTTGGTAGGTGATTGGATTCTGGTGTCGTCTCCGCTACGGAACACCACATCGAACATTGTCCTCTGCTGTTTCACAGGGGTGATATCTTCCAAATCATTGCACTCGTCCACATCTATGTGCTTAACTGCATTAACGTATTGGTCCATTGCTTTGAAACCGTGGATAGCTGGATGGAGTCCACCTACTATGGTGTTAATGACAATCCCTTTGCCTTTTTGTTGCGCTGTAGGCTTGGAAGCAGACTGATTCTGGTTTGGGCCATGTCCTCCTTGCCCCTTGTCCCTTGGGGCAGCCTTATACTCATCCAACTTACCTTCACACAACAACTTCTCAACCACATCTCTCAAGTGTCGACATTCGTTCATTGAATGTCCGTGAGTTCCGTGAAATAAACAAAATTTTCCGGTAGCAATTTCTTTCTCTGTCAAATCTCGTGGCGGCGGTTTTTTATATTGCAAAACATTATACATGTCCAAATAAATGTTCTCTAACGTATCATTCAACGGTGAATAATTTTCAAAGGTCTAGAACCGGGGTCTTTTGTCAGAATTACTTCCTTGGTTCCTGTTTCTCCTATTACAATTCCCATTACGGTTGTTGTTGCCCCCGTTTCCATTATTATTGTTTCCATTCTTGTTTCCAACATTCACTTCGACTTTCCTAGAGCTTTCTCCAGACTGCTTTACGGCAACATTACTCTGAACAACTTCTTTTAAGGCCGCTCCGGACTTCCTCTTTCTGTTTGCCTGTGCTTCCTCCCATCTTAATTGAATAATGGCCTTCTCATAAAACAACTCTCTTGTAGGGGGCGGCTTTCCAGAAAGATAATCTCCAAACTCTGAATCAGGATCAACTCCCTCCATTAAGGCCATCAAGATGGTAGGCTCATGAGGGTCTCTAACTTCTGTTACAGCTAAATTGAAACGGTCTAGATACGACTTTAAGGATTCACCCGGTGCTTGCTTAATTCTCGATAATTCGATAACAGTCTTAGGCTTTCGGGCGTGAAGTCGGAATTGATTCATAAGACGTTCACTTAATTCTTTGAAATTCGGTATCGATCGAGGAGGAAGTCGTGTAAACCATAGTAATGCTACGTCTTCTAAGTAAATCGGGAAAGCCTTACACTTCATAGCGTTAGGAGCAACTGCAGCATTCATAAACCATGCGTATCGCATTAGATGTTGTCCCGGGTCAGTTCTCCCGTTATATCTGTCCATCTGCGGCAAATTAAATCGTCCGGGGAACTGAAAGTCAAGAATGTCATCAGTAAAGGGAGTATGGCTTCGCTCAATACCATAATCTTCATTGGTGTAGTTTCGACTCTCAGACATGATCTGGCGTACCATAGCCCATACATCACCATTGGTCAAGGGCCGTTCAGGCTCCCTGGGTTTGATGTTCGGGTTTCCTCTAGGCTCCTGATCAGGGGACACCCTCCTTCTTCTAGCGGCTTCTGCTCTGCTTTGCTCCCTACGTTCCCGATCGATCTCGAGAGGAAGGGGCTGAAGCATTTGTCCCTGAGTAAGGTTGGTAAGGTTAGGATCTCTAGGCAGAACATGGGATCCTTGCATTGGTAATAGCATAGGCTCTCTCAAGCTCGGGTCATCGGGTCCTAACACACGAGCAGCGTCTTCGCGGGATCCCAAGGATCCGAAAGTCATTTGTTCCAAATTCTGAGGTCGTTCGAGCGGCCTTCTTTCACGAGGCCGTTCTTCCTCAGAAGAAGAAGACTGATCCATTGCAGTGTGATGAACTAGGGAAGGGGTCCTCTGCCTGCGGGGCTCACCAATTTCTCTACTCATGATTCTCATATTCTCTTGCATCATAAGGTTGGTGCGCTCGTGGATTCTCATAGCCTCCCTAGTGCTCTCAAGCATGTCGAGAAGGCGCGAAAAATCTCCTTGGGTGACAGACGCAGATGGATTGATCTGGTCATTGGTCCTGGTGGCTGGAGTCGGAGCGTTTGGAGGGGCTCAAGTAGAGGTTCCAACATCACCTAGAGTCGGATCGGATCGGAGCAAAGTGACCTGGCTGGATCGGTTCGAGTTGGGGGAGTGCACCTCTTCAACATCTTCTACTCGGTTCGAATCGGAGCTCTCCCTCTGCGATCAGTTCGGATTTCCTGAGCCAGTCTGATCCGCTCCCGAGCTTTGCCCACGAGACCTCGTCACGACCGGGTTTTGCTGATCTTCACCAACTTCGTTCCCTCGACTGGTTTGAACTTCCTTGCCTTTTCCTTTGGCCATAATTCTTCAACAATCAACCAACAAGTACTTAAAAGCGTTAGAAATTAGGGATTAACTTCTTTGAACTCAACGGTCCAAAAAGTAGAACGATAATCCAAAAAAACAGAGAATTCAAATGATTCTCAGTGAAAGCACCAAAATGTTAGACTAAAAAGTGGTTCTAACACCCAAATTGATTAAAATTACGATAAAATGAGATCAAAAACAGAAAAGAGACACAAGATTTATAGTGGTTCGGCGATAAAGAGCCTACGTCCACTTTATATCACTTTGTTTGATGATGTAGATGAAAATACAACAAGATATTCACTCAATCTCACTCATTTTTCATATACATTCACTCAGTTATCCTCAAAATACAATTTGAATGATGATTTGGATTGTTTAGGAGTGCTGGAATTCGGTTCTCAAGGATACTCAAACTCTTAGAGTGCCAAAAGTCCCTTTCAAATGACCCTTGGGGGTATATTTATAGGTGAAAATTCCTTCGAGATCCGGTTCGGATCGGGGACACGTGGCCTCCATCCCGTGACTTTCGGGATCGGGTGAGTTCTAGTGAGGACAACACATCTGGTTAGTGGCCATCGTGGGTAGAAAGTGGTTGTAACTACCCCGAATATCCAGGAGATCGTGGAGTGAAGTAGCAGGGTACGATGGGTTCAAATAGGCTAGCAAATGGGGTTCGGTTTGGATAGGCTAGCAAATGGGGTTCGGATCGAAGCATCCCATCCGATCCGATCCGGTTTGAATTTTTCCTTTCCTCACTTTGTCTCGCTTTGCTTTTCTCCGACTACACCCGATCTGATCCGATTTATAGGCAGATTATATTCTAATACTTGATCTTTTAGCTTTGTGTTGCCTAGTCCACAAAGTAGGCTAACAAAATCATAATAATATATTATACAAACATACATATAAATTTATAAGGTTTAAAACTATATAATTGTATAGCTATATAAACTTATATATTAAACTTTAAACTTATACTTGAAATTATAAGAAAATAAAATTTGAAATTAGAATTTGAAATTTGAAAAACCGAGTTTGAGATTTGAAAATCAGAATTTGAAATTTGAAAATTAGAATTTGAACCTGGAGTGCTATTCAGAGTCTTATATATAAACTAGACTCTATTACTATATTTGTCATGAACTCTTGAAATCTTGAAAACTTGATAACTCATGAGTCTCCCTTAAATTCTGAATCTCTTGGAACTCTAAAACTGTAAAGTCTTCAGTATTTAAGTTCGGGATACAAATCCTGCATATATATATGTATACATTCTAGATATGTATGTTAGTATATTTTTTATAATAAATTCATAATGATAATTGAAATGAGGTTGTTGTCATCAAAACTCCATTCTCCAACAATGATGAGGGAAACCAAAGGGAGGACGAACTTCTTTGTGTCTCAAAGACAGGAAATTCAAGAAATGAAGTCCTTAAGGAATGTGACCATTCTAAAATGACCATACATCCCAAAGGAGATAAAATATACAGGGATACGAATAGAACTTTCTTTTGGGTTGGGATGGGAAAGTATGCAGTGGAGTTTGTAGCGAAGTGCTTAACATGTCAAATGATGTAACAATCCACCACTTTAAATGATTGAGATCGATAATAAACCACAGATGTCTAACAAAAATTATTCAAAAAGATGAAGTGATAATGGGATCTGAATATAAAAAATAAAGAGATGACACGGAATAGGACATGTAATCTCACAACGGAAAGAAAAATATATAATAATCACATAAGTAAATCATAAAATTGTCTACGGTGTACATTGTATTACAATATCAGAGTTAAAGCACTTCCAAGTGCATAGTACTTCGCAAGTAGAAGTAATATTTTTCTCAACGGTCAAAAATGGCGACCCGTTCTTAATTCTTCATCCCGCCTTCCCTAATTTCTTGCTCTTGCCTATAGTCGTTCTCCTTTTTCTTGCTTGTTCTTAGTAGATCTGAGATCGCGTGACTCCTTTTGAGCTTACTTGTTATCGGATGGCTTTGTCTATCTCAGATGGGGTTTTTGTGGTGTTTACTAGCTTTTCTTCAATTGAGGTTCGTCTATTTTCACTGACATCATTTGCGAACCTCCTTCGTCACAGATTTTTGCTTGTGGAGGGTAAATTTCTTGAACTGACACCGCTTTATCAATCATCGTTGGTTAGCTCCTTGTCTCCTTGCGGACCTGTTCTCCTTCCAGATTCAGATGCGGTTTCAGATTTTAGCCTCATCTCTGAAGCAAAGCTTGGTAAGCGGGATTTAGCCACCCACTTTAAACCAAGATTGAGCTTCAAATCTTTGGATTCAGCTCCGATTGTAGCTGTCCATAGGTTTCTTATTGGCTCTGTTGCCTGTGGAGGTGTTTTCCGTCCCGAGTTTGGCAATATTATTTCTGATGTCCGGATTATCGGTGGGGATTTGAACACCCCATCCTTAGTCAATCAATCGACAGATTTGGTGAAACCTATTATTGGAGGTTTTTCGGCTCAGCTGGCTCCTCCTTCTCGACGTCATCGTAAAAAACAATGCTCAAGGAAGGGGAGAAAGGCACAGCGGGTATCTGATTTTTGGTTTTCTGGATGTATTCTGGAACCCTCTTCGGTGGGTAAGCAGGGACCCCTGCTCTTGTTCTTGCTAACGCGTTCTCTATGTTAGAGCATTTTTTGGTGTCGGAATGTGTCTCGGAGCCTACTTCATCTACGTTTTCTATTGATCTCGATAGTATCCTCTCTACGTCGCTGTCTAGTTCTTCTCTACGATAGAAGAGAAGGCAGAGGACGATGGGTTGTTTCCAGCCAGAGACTATGTCTCTTGGCGTGGCAACGAAGCGAGTTGGTTGCTCTGATGATTTGGTTTGTGATATCGCTATTGTTTCAGACTTGCAAGAGGCGATTTGGGTAGACTTATGTTCGATTTTTGTCGGTAATAGAAGTGTAACACCTTGTAATTTTGTTAACATTAAAGAGGATAAATTAAATAATAATTAATTTAATATTCAGAATCAAGGGAAACAGACTACGCCATTGTGTCCATATCAAAATTTTGGTCAAGATAGACAGTTGGTTTGCGTAAAACGACACCGTATGAAGAAGTTATGAGGGTTTTAAGTTTGTATACGCACAGAAAGAACATATATACACATATGAGTCACGTGTGAGTTAGATATGAGTCAGACCCTATCCAGAACAGTTCGAAAATCAAAAATTCGTCAAGGCGGCAAATTTACCGCTCTAGGGGGTCGACCCCCTAGAGGGGTGTCGACACCGGGGTCAACCCCCTTTAATGGGTGTCGACCTATGGGTCAACCCACCCACAGGGGTGTCGACACCCCTAGGACTGATGTGGCACTCAGTTTCAGGGGGCTTGGCAACTATATAAATGTGTCCAAATCTCCTGTTTTCTTTATTGGAAATCATGGAAGCCAAATGCTACCAGTGTGCGAACTGAGACAAACCCGTTTTCTTCAAACAACTATCAGTTTTGCAAATCAAATCCAGAGATTCAAGATCCATTCTTTCTCTTTTCTAATCCTAACGCAGTGAGTTTCTAGTTACTTTTATGTTTGAATATTTAAAAGTAAATCATGAAAGACTGGGATTTGGATATGTTGTAAACTATTAATCTATGCTATTGTTAAATCTTATACTATGTCATGATAGATCTATTTCTCTAGATCCATTGCAATTTTGATTATTCTATTATGTCGCCTTTGTGGATCTTGAATTGTAACTATATTGTGGTTAATATAAATCTATTAATTTGGACAGTTACAATATTGGTTTGATCCAATTCTTTATGTAAATCACCTTTCACCTATCATATTGTGGTCAATTTAGACATGTTGTAAGTTGGACATGTGAATCCATATTTAGATCTAAACATGTTACTATGTCATCCTAATTATGTCAGATCTGTTTTTGTGACCACATTATAATTATGTTGGATCTAAATAGTTGAACACCTAAATGGTCAATTAAGATCTCCTTATGTTCACTATGACATCATAGTTTTGTAGAACTAGTAATTGAAATAAGTTCATCATTTTATGCTTATATGTCCATCTTATCACCATGCTAGTTTATGTTTGTGCCAAGTTATGTTAAAATGATCACTTTGGTTATATTCCCATTATTTTCCCTATTATCGTTTATGACTAGGCTATTGTATAGCCTAGGCATGCCATCAATTTATGAGTGCACTAGTTGGGGAATGGGGGAAAAAGGGTTAATATTGGCATAATTTGAATATGAACATTTTTGGACATATAATTCGAATTATAGGGTAGAGTGGGCATTAACACCTATAAAGGGAAAGGTTTAATTAATTGATTAATAATGGAATGTCTAGTAATTACAATTAGGAATTGTAATGGCACTTATGACACGAGGTTAGGTTGCATTAGTGGTGGAAGTCTGCTCGGACCCGACCGACATATCCAGCAGCCACTGATGTTGAACCTAATGTGGGAGGTCTAAGTGCACAAATACAAATCGGGCTAAGACACGAGGTTAGGCCCAACTATGGAATAAGCCTGCCCGGACCCGACTGGCATATACAACATCCACACGTTGTAGGCCTAATGTGGGAGGTCTAGCCCATTATGAACCATAAATGGACATGGTAATGAATTGGACTACTTAACCAAATCTAATCCATAGGGATTGTATGATTGTGAACAAAAGTTAGGGTTAAGTAAATTGATTGGATATTGGATGTGTTAAGCAAATTTGGAGGGGGCGGGTAACATTTACATATATGCCCATAAACTTAACCCGATAAGGTTATGTAATTAAAGACACCTAGTGGTATATATAACCGGAGGAAAATATAAAAGTTATGTAATTAAAGACACCTTTTAGGGTAAGCATAACTGAATAGGGCTATGTAATTAAAGACACCTAGTGGCATACATAGTTAGTGAACAACCTAGTGGGGGATACAAGACGTAGGGTTGAGCTTGTATCATATTGTGTGGGACCCATTTTAGTCAGTAACCCGGAGTAAGTATCAAATAAAATACTCTGTACTAGGCAGAGAGGGGACACGCTTACTGACTGATTGTAAGAGATCCAAACGTGGAGGACGATGTGGGTGGCGCAAACCGACCGGGCCATGTGCGTGCATGAACCAGGCAGAAGGGGATAAGATGACCGCGACACCAGTAGATATGGGGCTGTGTATATTAATGAGGGGTTGCCACTTTAGGACGTGATACATCCTAGTGCAGGGCCGGCATAGATTATCTATGGAGTAGGGGGGCGTCGATTCGGGTAGTGGTTAGGGTACGTTTGGAAATATGCTCTAAGTCTACCACCTTATAGTAGAAGGGATCATCTCGTTTTAATTGTACTAGTAATAGTGCAGAGTAATCATTAGAGAAGCATATACACCTTATCCTGTCTACCTTGTCACACCTGCCATTTATGTAGTGATCTCTCTTATCCACTTTATATGCTTGTCATGTTACTTTAATTTATTTACTTGCTAAAAGTCACTAGACTCGCCAGATTTCATGTCTGACCCTCTTGTTTCCTCTTCTTTCTTCCGTTCCCCTCCTCCCCCCAGGTTCTCAGGGAGGAAACACTTAGGCTTAGTCAGGACTCAGATATCATCTTGTTAGAGCTGGTTTCGAAGTATGGCTCAAGTTTTTATCTCTACTATGGCTTTGTTTCTTTTATTTGGGGAATTATGTTTTCTTTTAAGTATTTATGTACTCTGATGTTAAAAGATAGATGTTATGTTGTAATGGTTTTTGAGACTCGTGGTATTTTGAACCATGCTGTATGATTTGTGTTTGAAATAAAAATTTAAATTTCCGCTGCTATCTTATTTATGTCTGTCTTGTAAAACTCTGTGTCTGTTTACCTATAATGCTTCACGAAACTTAATGCATTCCCTTGTGAGTGACATTAACGGACGTGGGGTGTCACAAGAAGCATCAAACTTGATGCTTCGATTACTAGCAAGGTATGTTTTTCTCATTTATTTTCTCCTTTCTGTGATCTCTTGGGTCTGGCAGACCCTTTACCCTCCTCTTTGGCAATTGAGTTTGTTTTTGGCACATCTGCCATGATGCGTGCTCCGGTTTATTGTGCCAGTATTGGGCTTTCTTGTTGCAAGTCTGCTTATGGTTATTTTGTGTCCCATTCTTGTGTTTGTAGTTCTGTGGATTGTTCTCTGTTACAAACCTGAGTACTTTTGGGGAGGTTGGCTTTGTATGCGTTGGTTTGAGCGTTGGCATTTCTTATGTATGCTCCCTGGCATGACTACGACTACTTTGGCTGTGGTGATGCCTTGTCATGTGTGTGTTTTTTGGTGTGTTTTTGTGGCTGTTTTCCCTCTTTTTATGGTTAGCCAGTGTTCTCAAAGCTGGTTACCTCATTTTATCATGAGTTGGTCCCTTAGTGGTGCTTCTTCGGGTGGTTTTGTCGGTTTTTCTTGTGGTTGGGATGGAACCCGAATGTTTGCTTTGGGTTGGTCCACCTTCGGGCTTCTTTTGTGGCATGCACTACTAGTCCGAGCTTCACAGTTTTGATTGGTTTTTGTGGGATTTTGAGTTCTAGCTGGCTTTCGTGTTCTTCTCAAGTCACTACGAGGCCTTTTCTGTGTCGTTAGTGACTCGTTCAGGTTGCATTGGATTTTTAGGTTCCCTTATCCCCTTTTGGCACCTTAGCGATGCCTTGACTCCATGGGATGGGTGGCTTCCCTTACATAGGCGTATAATGGACACATCGGAGGTTCACTATACAGTTTACTGAGGAGATGGCCTCTCATGCTTGTCCAAGCTTTCGATTAGTCGTTTGTGCCATGCCGCTTGATCTTTACCTTTTGTGCGGGCTATCAATTTGATGATAGACCGGCCTTGGTAAAGCCCACACAGCAACTGGGTTTGCCTCAGATAAGCTTCTCCACAAATTCAACAGTTTCCACTGTTGTAGTGTCTCCGCGGTCCCCCTCGTGTCTTCTAGTTTCCCTACGTCTTCTGCTTTTGCTTCGCCCCTATTTCTTAGTAAGTCCGAAATAACGATCATCAATGATCGCCTATTTAGGCTTACTAAGAATTCGTTCCCTTCTCGCACACGGTCATATTCCCCGAGTCATCGCCTGATCCCCGCCCCCTCGTCTGCTGGCTTACATCGTCGTAGCCAACGTGAGGCCCCTCAAACCCCCAGCACCATTCGTACACGCTCTGTAGCAGCATCCGAGCAAATCGTTAGATCTACTCGACATACCCTTTATCGTATTTGAGCTTAGCAGCGTGATTTCTTCCATAGTCTTCCCTCCGTCTGCTATCTTTTTCCTTGTAGTTAGTCTTTATGGCAAATTTTCTATTCTGGAACGTGCAGGGAATTAGAAATGATGCGTTGGTTGCTTGCCTTAAGCGCATCATTAGGAAGAAATCTATCTATCTGATTGCGCTCCTGGAACCTCTTATGAGTCCGGACGCTGTCACCTCTACCGTTTTATCTTTAAGTTTGGTGGAGCTCTAGCTAACGCGTCCGACAAGATATGGATCTTGTGGTCCAAAGACGTTGTAGTCCACACTATCTTCGATTTGAGCCATCTTTTATCAGTGGCTTGTTCGCTCCACTCGTTCTCTTCTTCCTTTTTGTTTTTTGCGATCTACGCTAAGTGCGATCAGATAGAGAAACAAGGCCTTTGGGCTGATACCCTTTCTTTATCTAATTTGGGCTTTTCTGTTTCTGTGCTGGGTGGAAACTTTAATGTTGTCGCCAACCAAGTAGAAAAGCAGCGAGGAAATGTTGTTAACCATTTGGCGGTTGCAGATTTCAACTCTTTCATCATCAGTTTGGGTCTTTCTGAAGTGTCGTTCATCGGATCGGCCATCACGTAGGGTAACAACCAAGAAGACCCTAACCGGATTCTGTCTAGACTTGATCATATGTTCTCCTCTGAAGGTTGGTTTAGCTTACCCTTTTCATTCTCCATCTCCCACCTTCATTGTACTTTTTCCAACCATGCACCCTTGTTTCTTTGTTTCCCTCTTTCCCTATCTTGTCCATCCTCCTTTATGTTCCAGAGCATGTGGAGATCACACCACTATTTCCTCTCGGTTGTCAAAGAATCTTGGAGTTCTCCTTTATATAGTCCCCCTTGTGTGCTTTTCTCTCACAAGCTGAAGCGCCTAAATACTTTTCTTAAGGCATGGAATCTGCTCGTCTTCAAGAATATCTTCGATCGTGTTAAAGTGACCGAAGAAACTCTTATTCTAGCCGAAACTTCTTTTGTTGATGTCCCCAATGCTGCCAACAAGGAGGCATGGGCGTTGGCCCAGCTTGCCTTCTTGTTGTTCGTATCGAACATGAACATCTATGCCAGAAAGCTAGGATCAAGTGGGTTGTAGATGGAGATACTAACTCTATGTTTTCTCACTCGTCTATCCATAAGAAGAATAATCTCCTTACCATTCGCTAGATCCGTAGATCTGACCTTTCTTTGTCTTCAACTCCGGTTAAAGTCAAAGAAACCATTCTTTCCCATTTCCAGTCCTTCCTTGTGGTTCTCCTTCGGTTCCTGTTTTTGATCTGTCCATGTTGGCCTACATCCTTAGTTTGTTCCTTCCGTCAGATAGCTCCGACCTAGCCGCGCCTCCTTCCTCGGAAGAAATACGTGTCTGCGTATTTTCGCTTAGTAAGGACAGTGCAAGTGGGTCGGATGGATTCAACGGAGTATTTTATAGGAGTGTGTGGCCTATTATTCAAGCAGTTTTTTGTCTCGCAATTCAGTCCTTTTTCTCTAGTGCTGATCCCGCCACTGGGATGGACCTCGACCAACCTGGTTCTTATTCTTAAACGCAATCATCCTAACTCTTGTGGGGATTTCAGACCAATCAGCTATGTAATTTCTCTAACAAGGTCATATCCAAGGTCCTAACCTCCAGGCTAGCAACGTTTCTCAAGCGCCTTATTTCTTCTTCACAGGCCGAGCCTGTTAAAGGACGTTTGATCACTGATAATGTTCTTCTAGCACAAGAGTTGATCTCTCAAATTGATAAGAAAGTTCGTGGCTTTAATGTGGTTATTAAGCTTGATATGGCCAATGCTTACAATCAGATGTCGTGGTTCTTCGTCATCAAGGTTCTGAGGGCTATTGGGTTTCCTGAACCCCTTATCGATGTTGTTTGGAGGCTCATCTCCAACTGCTGGTTCTCCATTCTCATTGACGTATCAGCCGCAGGCTATTTCAGATATGGGAGAGGACTTCGGGAGGGTGAACCCTTGTCCCCCTCCCTTTTCGGCATTTCTGCTGATGCATATGTTCAAGATCTACACTCTCTAACGATAGCTGGTCAGATTCATAGATTCAGCATCCCTAGGGGTTGTTCACTTATCTCTTCCTTGTCTTTTGCGGACGACATCATCATTTTCACGAATAGATCTCGTCGTTTAATCCGGTCCCTTCTTTCCTTTATTTGGCGTTATGATAGTTACTTGGGGCAACTCGTGAACTCTTCTAAAAGCTGCTTTGTGCCTACAAAAGATCTGTATGTGATTAGGTCCTCCTGGATCGAGTCTACCTCTGGATTTAAAGCGGCTCCCCTCCCTCTTCCTTACTTGGGCATTGTTCTTTACCGAGGTAGGAAGCTCAACGCCATCTTCGATCCCCTAACTAACAAAATCAAGGGCAAGATTATTCAGTGGAATGCTTCCCTTATTTCCCAGGCTGGTAAACTTGTCCTCATCAAGTCTGTCCTGGATTTGCTAGGATCTTATATCTTTGCTGCTATGAGTCCCACTGCATGTTTCTTCCACTCCTACCAGTCCTTGGTATCAGCTTTTTTCTGGGGAAGCAAGGACAATTCGTCGCGCCATCATTGGATTTCTTGGAACACCATTTGTCGTCCCAAATGTGAAGGAGGCTTGGGTCTCCATAACCCTAAGGACATTTGTTTGGCCTTTTCTTGTAAGCTATGGGCGCGGTTTAGAGCGAACAACTCCCTTTGGGCGTCGTTCCTCCACGCCAGGTACCGTAGGCTTGCTAATGCGAATTACACCGGTATCCTGTCTTACGCTAGTGAGACGTGGAAACAGATGCAATCCGTAAAAGGCCTAACGGATGCTCATGAGGGTGGAATCATTTGGGAGGACATCACGTTCTCACTGAAGGCGACATGGAATCCGATTAGGACTCCTAATCCCCTTCCCCTTGTTTTCAGTTCCGTTTGGAATGTCGGTATTCTGCCAAAGGTTTCTCTTTTTATGTGGAAAACCTTGCATGAAGGTTTGCCGATATATGAGAATCTTCAACGAATTAGCATCCCTCTTATGTCCAGGTGCAGGTGCTGCAATTCTGGACGTTCCAACTCTTCTTTTCATCTGTTAATGTCTGGTTCTTGTGCCTAGGCTGTCTGGAATTATTTCGGGAATCTAATGGGTTGCCGAGTAAATGCCACCTTGATAGAAGATTTGCTAAGGCTCTGGTGGTACGATACCTCATGCAAATCTTTACGTTTTATTCGTCTGCATCTGATTCCTTGTATTATCTGCTGGCACATTTGGTGTGCCAGGAATAAGGCAAACTTTGACGAAGTGACAATGGACCCTCCTACCATTATCCGGAAAGTTAGGAACGATGTGTTCCTTGCTTTCCATGGTAGGCCAACCCGGGGTGTCATTGGTACCCGCTCTAGGAGGTTGGCTGTTTCATTTGATGTTTTATTGATAGCGGCCACTCCTAGGGCAGGCATTGGCTGATTATTTGTTTTCTTGTTTGCGTTTCTTATTATTTCTACTGCTTATTGTTTCTATTATTCCTCATTCTCCCTCCTCCACTCCGGGACTACTATTGTTTGCTAAGTTATGCAGATCGCAATTGTTAGGTGTTGTATTTGATTTGTCTGGAGATTCTCCGTAGTTTACAGGCTATGCACTGGAGCAGGTGCAGCTGTGGATTCTGGTAGAGCTGGAGGCTGTTTGCTTTTCCTTGGTCTCACATCCCACTTTTTATTTTGGGAGCTTGAGGAGCCGGAGTTCTCGTTGTTTCGGGGACATCTTGTGGTTAGTCCCATCATTCACCAACGGTCTCCCTTGGTGCCCTTGCTTGTTGAATGTCCTGCTTAGTGGAGCTATGGATTACTTCGTGGCTCACCTGAGGCTGCTTCGTCCATCCTTGTCCAGGGTTTTAGTGCGATATTTTTTCATTTTCCTATATTTGTATTTTCCTTTTCCTTACTTTTGTGTGTGTAAGGTTTCGGTTTACGAAAACTGTTTTTGTGAGCCATTGGAGAAAGGTTAGATTCTCCTTTTTGGTATATTATTTATCTATTCTTTGAAAAAAAACAATATCAGAGTTAAACAATAAGAAACATATAAAGTAATGCAGCAGAATAATACTAGTAATACGAACAACTAGTCTCTAGTTTCATCTTCATTATAATATATTTCGGCTAAACTTAAACAATTTAGGTTAATCGAGCATGATGAAAAATAATATACTCAAATCAAGACTAAAATTTCTAACATTAGTCAAATCAAATCGAATGAAACATGAGTGTATTAGCATCATAGATGTTTATGGGATTTTCCATCTTCTATGAGTGTATAACATGAGTTCAATAACTTAAGAGATGTTAAGGTTTTTCAATTCCTAAGGCCCCGTTAAACTGTATATATATAATAGAATACGCTATATATGCAATGCCCATCAGTAAAATACATATTAAAATAGCATTAAAGCTTTACATTAATCCAACTTAACATATATTAAGTATAAACCAAACTCTTAGTTAGCACATATAGGGATGCCTAATGTAGGATTCTAACAGTTTACCTTTTCTGGCTGGTTATAATCCATACCAGTCGATCGCGAACAATACCCCTAATTAATCAGGATGCACCAATCCAATCATAAATCAAGTGAGTATATGATGGAGTGTGTCCTCCAAAAGTAGCTAACCTCATTAGCTATACATAATCTCCTAATTTAGTCATTTTAATTATGATACAAGTGTCAAGGTTATCAATTGTGGTTCTCTTACTTCAATTTGACGATCGTTCTAAACCTCATGTACCAAACTATAAGACAGGTGCACTGAAAATCATGTCAGACCGATTTTGGATGATCGCTAAAGAAAATAAAACCTAAATACATGACTTTTCATATGTCTCACAACGCATGGATAAAATATAAAAAGAACATATACAATATAATATGTAGTAAGGCAAGATAAAGCATAAATCTCATCCCCAAATAAAATCTCAAAATCTAATACTATATCTCAAAAACCTAAATATATTAAGTCTCACTACGATCTCTCTCAGAGTATATGAATCATAACAGCAGAGAACAAAAAAATAGCTAATATGGACTAATACGTCAACCTCCAGCTCTTTGTCGATCAACGCCCTCATCACTAAAACTTCTACTCAGTGTACTTGACAACATTGTTGATGAGAATCCCAATGTAATAAGAGGGAACGTAAAATATTGAGTCAGACAACAATTTGGTGTGAGCGACAAATGACTATCAATAGTTATATCACAAAACATGAAACTAAACAATTCATCTCTCACCTGATCCGTCCCTACAACCAAAGAGTTAATACATAAAAACTAAATAAAACATGCTAATTAAAAAACAATAGAAATAAATTTGGTGAATACGGTTCCCAAGCCTTAGGTCACTTCAATATCCAAAGGTGATAGCCAACCCATAGAAAGAAGAAAGAGATCATTCAAAACAGTTATAACATCCATCATAATATCCTATCACCTTATAAAGCATTGAATACATTGACAACCCGTATGATTGGACTATGTCATCCATCAAGAGTTAATGGAAACCCTAGTTCTAGTCAAATTACATTTTTGCGAAACTCATAGTTCAACACTTCTACCTTCAAGATCCAAGTGTCCAACGACTAGATACTACTATAGAGCCACCTAGGGTACTCGATCATACCAGTTCTGGTGGGTTTCCCAATGATATCCTCGCTCTTACTTTGCTATAATCTTTTGATCTATCAACGATTCCTTGGTAATTCAAAGCATATGAGCCATTGACAACTCCATCTTTAAGTCGAGTCCCACTCGAACAACCCATTAGCTTGTAACCTTGTTCCATCCCGAACCGCCTATCGCATTCCCCTTCGACCACTCCTGTTTGATTTCATAATCGAAGAGCTACAAATTTGTCAGATCATAACTTCCACCCATAGAGCAATTGACGAACCAATAGCTCCAACAAACTCTAAACGAAACCCTCAATCCCTCATATGGATTGCATCCTCCTTGGACTCCATTTGATGGATCGGTATCGACCTGTACCCTATGGACCAACATTGATCATACACTTACCCAAATTTGGCTAAGTGACTTCATGTATACCTTCATCTTGCCATCCATTCCCTCCTAGTCAAATTGCATGGCTTCAATCTGACCATTCGTTCAGTCCATGGCCGATCCATCCAATAACTTGAACTTGGTCTATCCAAAACGAACCAAAATTTCAACGTAGCCTCCATAGGGGACCCATCATGATCCAATAGAAGTAGAGCCACCATCTGACTCTTCTTCATGGATCAATATCGATCCACGCCCTATGGATCAGTTTTGATCCATGAACTAAGTTAGATTTCACTTCAAAAATTTTACGCTCTCTTATGCATAAATCAAGCATAGCATACAATTCAAACATTCACATGCTAACACGGATCAAATGGTAACAATCATAGACCTATCATAAAGCAAGGTTAGTTACGCACTAATCATATTGGATCTAACAAATTGCTTAACATGTGTCATAATCTGTCTATCTTTGAGGTTTCTAAATTTGAAATTTACATGTATGATTGGGACTCAAGATAAAATTAACATGTAAGGTGTTTAAAAGACCAAATTACAACACAATCATGTGAAAGGCCACCATCACTCATCAAAGCATATATTCATCAATTAATTCCAATTTGGTTAATGGTATGTGTGATAACAATTCCCACTTTATCGCTTAGGACCAGTCCGAATCTTTCTTGATCCTATCCTCTTTTCCATTTTGATATGGCATATAGCTATAATGTCAGTTGGTTCAGTGCAGTGTTGGTTGAAACTTCTTCCCATCTTGGCCTTTTATGGTTTAAATCAAAATTGACTTTTCTATCTTCCTTCTTTGCGTAAAACATTTCATCTGTGCGGATGAACTTATCCTTTTAAAATTGAAAGTCTTGTAATATTTATAGCCATAAATATAAAGCTCCTTCCAAAATGGAGTTTGCTTAATCAGTCCTGAGTGCACCGTGGCAACCTTATCTCAGTCAGTCATATCTTTCACCTTTAGAGCTTCAGCATTAAATCTCTTCAAATAGTCTCATAACAGTTCTCCTAACCTTTATATGATATTTACCAAGATAATGTAATCAACAGTGGGATCTTTGTAGATGCAAAATTACATCATAAATTTGTAGTGCTTCCAAAAATAGATTTTTTTTCTCACCATAACGCATGTACCACTTAGATGCAACTCCTTAAAAGGTAGTGGAAAAGATCTACAACATATAATTCCAATGACATAGTATAGATCCATTTGGATCACAAAAGCTAAAAATGATCATCGAAATATTCGTTCTACTGTACCGGATGGTCGAGATCTAAATGTAAGTACGTATTTTAGCAGACATATTTTTTTGTGTGAATGGCGCTTCTGGATGGTTGCTATTGACCCTTTCATTGAAAGCCCTTCTCTTTTAAGAACGAGCACATCTTTTCCTTTTTTGGCTATATCTTTTAGATAAGCTTCTTTGCTGGAATAGTTTCATCCTCCCATGGTATTTTACTTTAGCTTTATTGTTTGCTGATTCCATTTTACCATCCTCGGTACATCCTCTTCTTTTTTTGGAGCCAGAATGAACTTTTTGGGGATATCAACAGATACTTTCAGATATGGATAGTGTTATATCTGTATCTACATCCAAAATCTTTTTCGAATATCTGTATCCGTACGGATGGATATCAAATAATTATCTTATCCACCAACAATTGATAAATCAAGAAATATAAATGATAAATTTTATTATAATATAAATGTTTTTCAATTTCTTTGATCATAGAGTGTTAAAAATAAAAAGATATGATGAAATTAAATATATTTAAGTATCTAATATGCATTTAATGCATATAATCTAAACCTTTGACTTAATAAAGCAATAAATAAATCTCATTCATTGTACTAAAATACATATAATTTTGAGAATAATTTAGAAAATCAAAATGATAATTTTTGGATGCGGATATCTATATATCTGTATCTACATCCATTTTTTTGATATTTATCTGCTTTTCGGATATAGAAGCAGACGGAATCTGAATTTTTCGGGTATCCATCGACAACCCTAGAACTTTCCTTTACTTTTAATTCTTAGCAAAGAGGCCACTAAAGTCTTTCTTGGAGGCCCAAGTAGTTAAACCCCACAAATTCCATGTTGTAGCCTTTAGCGCCATTTGATCCCTGCACTATTTCAATTTAGCTCTTACGAACAGTACACCCAATTTATGTCTCGTTATTTTCCGCTGCACCCACTAAATCACGACCTTTTTTAGCATCTGCTTTAGCAATATTATTATACAAAGGTTGATTTTACTAGTTCTTTTTCGAAATAAATCGAAAAATCTAGTGTAAGGAGGTTATTTTTTAAGGCATAAGTGTTTAATATATCCTAGAAATATGTTATAATCCTCTATTCTAATGCGCATAACCAAGATATTATTTGATTTTGTAATATAAAATTAAATAATATTAGTTTCATTTACATAAATATTGTGAGAACAATAATTATTTAATTCTAAATATTTTATTTTACACCTCATGAAATTTTTTCGCCTCCATTAAGTCCTCATATATCCCTTCAACAACTTTTAGCATCTCTATAGCTATAGAACTACTAAGCGCTTTAACTGTAGAGTCGAAGACTCAACCTCCTCGTCTTCTATAGGTTTTGGAACTCTTTTTGAGGGAACATTTTCCATCAACTCTTTCCTTATGCTCACATTTCCTCACGCTCATATTTACATTCAAGAAAAAATAGAGCAAATTCCCACTTCTTCCTCTTTCCTCAGGCTCATGTTCATGTTGTTGGAGCTAAAGGGATAGGGAGAAAAGGGAATTCCCCCATTTTTCAACAAATGAGAGCCGTTGGAGATGCTTTAAACATGAGGATTTAGTTTCCATAGAAAAATGTATGGTTTTGAGAAAGTGAGATAAGCAACCTATAACTTAATCAATTGTTGTTGAAAGAACCCGTTACTTCCCCGTGAAGGAAAGAGCGGATACTTTGAGAACAACACACAAATGAACGCCGACGGAAGAACATTTCATTGTTAATACAACAATTCCATCAGAATACAAGAATATACAGAGTATAAATGAATAAATTACATTCGATAAATATCAGAGATTACAATAAATTACATAGCAGCGGAAAAATATACAAAACACAACTGAAAGTGATACACGGATACAGAGCTTTCCGAGCATCGTTCCAGCTGTAAATCAGGATCCTGTGAATATAAATCTGCAAAACCAAAACTACTAGCTGCCCGTGTCAAAAATAAGGGCACCCAGAGTTTAGGTTAAAACAATAAACTCCAGGTCAGTCATGTGACTGGTGTGAGAACTAAAACAGTTATTTAAAACTTTACTTTAAAAGAGGGTAATTCAAGGGACCACGCCGTATAACATGGAACGGGTTTCCTCCCAAGAATACCAGTGCATAGAAAAGACAGCGCAATGCTTTTTCGGAAAATGAAGCTATTATAAGACCCAGGTCCCATCACACAATGCAACGCAAGCCGGAGGATAGGGTTTTCCCTTATAATAGCCAAACATGCTTGGTACGTTTAAAACAAATCATTTGATACTATAATAAGTGTATAGTGTCAAAACAATTTCAATCATAAATATAAATCATAGACGGCATAGCATCCCATGCTACTATGTCGCCATACTAGGATCTACAAATAAAGCCGAAATACACGTATTGGAAATTGGATTTCCGTCATGAGTCGAGGCAAGGGGCAAGCTCCTCTCCGCTTCGAGACACTCTAGCAAATGCCTCGGGACTACACACTCTGGGTAACCCCTGGATGCTTCAGGGCCGGTCCTCTCTTACGTTTGAGGATTAATTATTCCTGAACACACGTTTCCCGGTCCTTACAGACCTAAAATCGAGGCGCCTCATCCAACAACCACATAGGTGAAAAGTATATAAATGTCAGGGCTGGTAAGTCACTGACACCACCAAAGCTAGAAAGAAACATCGTGCTCTCCCTGCAGTCCTTATCCCGTTTTTAACTCATACCGAGGTGTGAGGCTCGCGAATCCACGCTATACACAAAGCTGCCACGTAGGTCGTGCTTTGATCATCAACCACAAGACTTTGCTTTTCAACAGAAGCCTTGAACCATGCAACTCAGCATGCCACACAGGCAATTCATGCCATGCGATTGATATCTATCGATAAATAACCTCTAAGCTCGTACGTCTCAGAGAAGGGCGTTAAGCAAGAGAATAAATTCTCCGCCGCTAAACAGATGTATATTTAACAGAAATCAATCAACACAGAATAAAATCCAATGTCAGACACACAATCCATTTACAAGTTCGTTCTGGGTCTGAACGAAACCGGAGACACTTTCCTCGCATATCCATCGATCTCCAAGTATGTCTGGACGACCACCGACTATTTCCATCCTCTTGGGTGTACAGCCCAATCCGGATCATCAGTAATTATCCAAACGATGTGAAGACTTCCGGTCTTCGACCACCGTCATCATCTTCGACTTATCGTCGAATCGGTTATTCAGAATGGGTATAAACCCGGCCTTTCCGAACAACCCGCGTATATTAAAAACAAATGTTACACAAACACAACATATGCCTCATTCCAATTCATTAGTCACTAACCGTAAATCAGTAAGAGAGCAATTCCCCAAATATTAACCCCGAAGGCCGAAACCAACATCAGATCAATAACCAGGAAACCATTCTCCTTAACTAACCTACAGCTAGTTTCTACATTTCAATTCTTAGGGAAAGGTTCCCATTAATTTTATCAAAGATAAATTCTTTAAAATTTATTCTTTAATCTTCCATTGGATGTCATATCAAACCAAATTATGGTTTTCCAAACTAGTCGAGATTAGCGAACCACACTGAAGTAATTATTTATTTTATTTCCCAATCCCAACCTATTCATCCCATGAAGCAAAACTGGTAATACTCCATATCTAACACCACGGTGTTATCGGTAAAATTAATTACCATTTCATGTTCAAATCTAATTAAAGATTTGACTATCGTTTTGGAGCAAAACTGGTGATACTCCATTCTCGCTCATTTGCCAAATTTGATAATTTAGATTATCAATTCACATTTCAATCTAATTGCAGATTCATTAAAACTCCCTTTTCTGGGTTAAAGAACTAATGTCATTTAAAACACAGTTCACGCTAAACCCAAATCACATTCTTTTTGTTATCGGGTTAAAGAACTAGTGTTATTTGAAACACCGTTCACGATAAACCCACAACTGAATTTTAATTCAATTCCAATCAAATGTATTAGAAATTCCGATTCTTTAAAACCCCTTTTTAAATCTAATTTATTTATTTAAAAATAATTGGGTTTTAAATTTAGTTCAAAACTAGTTCATTTCGATAAAAATCCATTTTTATCTTTTCAAATATGGAGTTTTTCATCTCAATTTTTCCCAAATCATTTCTTATGATCTTATACAAATTATTGATATTTTTAATAATTTTATCAAGGCCCGTACAGTCGGTTTCCTTCCACGGCCATCGAACTGCACTTACAACGACCTTTTCCAAATTTGATTTGGACGTATCTCCAAATCCAACCGTTAGATTTCAAATTTCCAATATTCGTTAGAAAGCTCTTTTCGATACGAACCCAACGGTTCCAGTTTTAGGAGAATCCGACGGTCGGATCTCCCGTAATGTCCGTTCGAAGTCAATGGTCGAAATTTACGAACTGCCGCGGCGCGGCGCGTTCTATTCAGGCCATTATATATATAATATATATATATATTATATATATTTCGTCGATCTTCCTTTTTAAACAAATTTTATAAATCGTTTTAAATTCGTTCAAAAACATTTCAACTTCCATTTCCAATTTAATTCAAATTTCAATTCATTCTATATTCAATTCAATTCGAATTTGGTTTATATTCAATTCAATTCGAATTCGTTTTCTATTCAATTCAATTCAAATTGGTTTTCTATTCGATTCAATTCAAATTGGTTTTCTATTCGATTCAATTCAAATTGGTTTTCTATTCGATTCAATTCAAATTGGTTTTCTATTCGATTCAATTCAAATTGGTTTTCTATTCGATGTAATTCAAATTGGTTTTCTATTCGATTCAATTCAAATTGGTTTTCTATTCGATTCAATTCAAATTGGTTTTCTATTCGATTCAAATTGGTTTTCTATTTGATTCAATTCAAATTGGTTTTCTATTCAATTCAATTCAAATTGGTTTTCTATTCGATTCAATTCAAATTGGTTTTCTATTCGATTCAATTCAAATTGGTTTTCTATTCGATTCAATTCAAATTGGTTTTCTATTCGATTCTATTCAAATTTAAAAACGAATATAATCGATATAAATATCGTTCGCGTCAAAATAGCGCATCTCTAATCAATACGGCTTTATATATTTCAATAATTCCATTATTCTATTCGACAAATGAATCTATATTTTTGTCAACACGTGACTAATCCCAACGAATGAGTACTGTCCACGTGTGACTATTTTTGTTATTTAATATATTTTATAAAAATTATGGTATCTATCGTTTGATTTTAAATCAGTCTCCAACCGTAAATTAGTAAGAGAACGATTCCCTAAATGTTAACCCCGAAGGCCGAAACCAACATCAGATCAACATCCAGGAGATCACTCATCTTATCTATTTTCCAATTAGTTTCTAATTTTATATATGATAAAGATGTAAATTTTATTGTTAAAATATTTCGTTCAACACATGACTAATCTCAACGGATGAGTACGGTCAACACATGAACCTTTATTTTATAATATCCTTTATTTTCTAAATTGGAATGAGGCCCAATCAATCACCATATAGCGTTAACTATATGGATTCCATACAACACATGTATATAATAGCAATGATAAATAATCAACCATCATCCAAAGTGCACTACACTGTATAAGCATCAAATATAGATATCTAACGCTTATAACTGCCTGTCAATCAATCGATCGACAAACAACTAATTATTGGGATTAGTGTATGTCGTATTTTATCCCAATACCCGTGTGGGGTTTCAAATCAACAAACACAGATTTTTATTTGTGCAGTTGGGTGATGTGTGAAATTTATCGTCCCAGTCAATGTCCTTCAAATAGGTGTACATAAACAAACCGTCTGGTTTGTAAATGAATATTTATTTATTCGCATTCATGTTAAAAATTATATTTTTAACGACCAAATTATTTTATTCAACCTATGAATATATTTTATTATCTATTTCACATCAACATCACAAACAATTTTCACAACACGTCAATCAAACAAACAAGCCATCCATGATCTGTGGATGACGGGTGTCGGGTGCTACTAAACACCGTCTGCATCCTAGTATATATATATAACTAGAAAGAGAAATTTAGAGTGAGAAGTTCTCACCAATAGCTATCCCAACTCCACGACACTTCATTTATAGAAATCTTTGTCGTTCTCGCCTTTCTTCACTTTCGTTGCCCGTAGCCACTACATATATAAAAATCACATTTTTATTTGCTACTTTACACAAGGAAAATTATATTTTTCTTCGCCACTTCATATATGTAAAAATCAAATTTTTATCGCTAACTTCTATTTGTAAAAATCGAATTTTTATCGCTACTTCATATATGTAAAAATCGAATTTTTTCTTCGTTATTCAATATAGAAAAATCGAATTTTCACTTCGCTATTCAATATACAAAAATCGTATTTTCACTTCGCTATTCAATATATAAAAATCGTATTTTTATAATCTCTACTAAATAAAGATAATATTTTTATATTCTCTATTATATAGAAATCATATTTTCAATACACTACTTGTATAAAGATAGTATTTTTATATCTTCTATTATATAAAGATCAGATTTTTAATACTCTGCCTAAGTAAAAATCATATTTTTATTAGGTCACTAGTATAAAAATTATGTTCTTAACTTCTCTATATTATAAAAATTATATTTTTATTCTTTCGATTTTATAAAAATTATATTTTTAATATCTTCACATCTAACAAAAATCGTATTTTTATATATGCTATACATGTATAAAAATCAAATTTTTATATCGTTATATATATATATGTGAAAGATCATATTTTTGCATAATAAAAAAAATCACTTCTTTTGTTGATTAAAAATCACTTCTTTCTTATGTTATTTTTTCGTTCATAAATACCATATTTTCCTTATGATGTCATATATAAAATTCTATATCATAAAAATCAGAAATTTATCTATGTAGAAAAACTGAATAGAAAATCCCAAATAAAGAAAAGCTCACTGTTGCATTTGCCGAGGTGGTGGAAGGAGGATCTCGCTGTTGAACTGAGGAGAGGCCTGCGTGGTGCGTCGGTGAAGGAAAGGGGGCAGGGTTCGGTTCCTGACGTCGGCGGTGGTCTTTAATTAGGTGAGGAGAGAGAGAGGGAGTGAAGAGGAGGAGGTGCGGCTAGGGTTGGGCGCGGTTTTGGGCGTCACGGCTTCAGGTTGGAGGTGGAGGAGGAAGAGTTGATCGGAGGAGGGGGGTCTGCGGGAAGGCGGCGGCGCCTCTGGGTGACGAGGGCGGCGGCTCCTTCCCCCCAGACGATCCCTTTTTTTCTATTTCGATTGAATCGAATATGAACGGGGGTGGGGGGGCATAGAAGCTAAAAGGAAGAGAGATTTTTAATTTTATATTATTTAATTACAAGAAAAGTTGACTTTTTATTTCGACCTCTAAACGAGGTCCACCGCCTGTCGTCCATAGCGTTTTACCCCCATTCTGAACACAATGGGATATGTATCGTAAGCTGATTCGATCGTTCCGATTAGTTTTCGTCAAAATCAACATATACTCTATATATTGAATTTGAACGCGCATTTCAATTTACCTGGGCCACATACTAACTCTAAAAATTCCCGAAAAATATTTTCTAGCTTCGTATTGACGATACGGTCCTAATAAAACTAGTTTCGTCGAATTCTGCGACCGTTGGAAAAATGGCCCTTTTCCAGTCGATTAAAATCAACTAATACTGGTCAAACGCGTTTTCCTTTGCCACGCTCACATATTGATTCGAAAAATTATGAAATTTGGAATCTAGCAATAATTTGACATCACGGATCCAACAAAAGTGGTTTCGTCGAAATCCGAGGTCGTTTGCAAAATGTCTATTTTTAAGGGCCTGAATTCCATAGCGACTATTTAGAATTTTCAACTGGACATATCTTTTGATTCCCGCTATGAAATTTCGATTTTTCGGATTCGTTGGAAAGATATTCTCAATTAGATCCTAATGTTTTTGGTTTCACTAAAATCCAGTTTGTTTTGCACCCGGTACATTCAATTGAAGTTTGAAATCGAATTATCGAACTACCGCGCCATTTTCAATTCTATTTATAATTTAAAATACATATTTATATTCTAACGACGACGTATATAATATATACGTTCGATTCTATTCAAAATAATTTTCGTCGATTTTATTTAAAATAATCTATTTTAAATATTCAAAATTCGCTAAAATTGCCAAAATAAAAATTTAAACTGGCCC
This sequence comes from Allium sativum, assembly GCA_030737875.1. Classification (NCBI taxonomy): domain Eukaryota; kingdom Viridiplantae; phylum Streptophyta; class Magnoliopsida; order Asparagales; family Amaryllidaceae; genus Allium; species Allium sativum. The sequence goes on along the minus strand of CM060909.1, from coordinate 527,453,010 downwards.
AGATTTTCGGGTTGTTACAGTTGTCATCATGCTGATCCAAGTTCCAGATAGACTGCGGCAATGGGAAGTCTGCTAAAAAGTAGTTTTCAGTGCCTCCAATTCCCAGCTTCCCTTCTTTACCAGGCACAAAAACTCCTACTTAGTCTATGTATTTGAGATATAAATGGACTATGTACGATGATATTAATCATACTGTTAACAATACTTCAATTTTAAAAATATGTGCTTAGTGAGCCATTTCTCAGCAAGAACAAGTTAAACTCAGGAATAAAATCCATTATAGCATTCGTAAAGAAAATAACAGGTGAAAACACTTACTCTTTTTGCTTCCAAAGACTAAGCTATTGTTTGGTTTACCCTTTTAAGTTTTGAGTTTTTGTCCGTACAAGAATACACACGATGTACATATATTATTGAAAACGATCGATTTAGAAAACGAAGTTAATATACAAAATAGAAAACATTTTTTTTCATTTTCCATGTTTTGAGAAATAAGATAAGCATGGGATATAATCCATTCTTACATTACTTATTCATCCCCTCCGTGGCCCCTCGTCTTTCTTTAATCCTCTTCGCAATTAATCCTCTCTTCTCATTTTTGACATATTAATTGAAAACTGAAAACAAAAAATAATTTTTAAATAGGACGCTACCTAAGTTTTCCATCTATATGAAAACAACAAACAAGATCCAAATTTACATCCACCACCAGATCAAAAAATCTCGCACGACTTCTTGGCACCAAACTCAAGCTCAAAACTGCCCAGTACATCAAATTTAACACCACTAACTCTTTTGGATACACCATATAAACCAAATTCCTCTACTTCTTTGAAAAATTAAACCTTACAAAAACAGCTGGAAAAACACCATTTGTAGGCACATCATTCTTAAACTCCTTACCAACAGTCTCAACTACATTCTCACTCACCCCAACAATCTGATCCTTCTAAACCGACACATGCCCGTCATTACCCCCGATAGCTATTGGTGACACGAAAAAACCTTTCATCCTACACGGTAGAAATGCCTCAAGTAAAATGAATCTCATCGGATGCTAGCCAGATACTTTGGGGAAGTGTCATATTTCTATACATTCCATTTCACATTTACATTCCACAAGCAGATCAAGGAGATTCCATGAATCGACGCATGCATCCATGATTCAGAACGAACCCAACACAAATCCTGAATCCCAAGCTTATCAAAGCTAGAATCTAGATCAAGCTAGAGAACGACTTAGCGTGAACGAAGATTGAGGAGGGTAATGCATCCAAGTTGGACTTTGGCAGCTAGGCGAAGATGGTGATCTATAGAGAGGTCAGCACATGGTAGGGGATGACGATTCCAAAGAACAAATGGGGCCATAGAAGTTTGTAATGGAACGGGTATAAGGATGATGGAGATTAGCTGAATGGAACTAGGATTGACTACTGTAATAGTACTTCCAGTATCGAAGGAAAGGAAAGAGGTGTTAGAAAGGTCGCTAGCGGAGAAGTTGTTCCAGCTCAGAGGGCTAGGGAGCATCGAATCCATAATTTTATTTTAAATATTGTTGCATAAAATTTCGTCGACGAGAAAAAGAGATAAAGGTGAGTGGATTAAGGTGGAGAAAGCACCTGATTGCTGCTAAGGCTGTCAATGGATACTTTTAGATGCAGATAGTTCCATAGCCGCATCCATAGTTGAAATCGCTTTTGGATATCGGATATACACATCCGCCAATACGGATGGATATCAAAAAATTATCCACTCCGCTAATGCTCAATGAACATAAATAAATATTTTAGATTAATATTAAGTTTTTCAACAAAATTGATTACTAAAATGGTAAAAATAAATAAATATGATTATAATATATAAATTTGAGAAATTAGCATGCGGTTAGTAGACTTTCAACTTTACAAAATAAAAAATTAGTACATCTAATTGTGTGAAAATACACACTTTTTAGGCTATAATCATGAAAAAAAGCAGTCGGATAATTTTCGGATGCGGATGTGCCTATATCCGCATCCACATCCAATTTTTCGGATATTATATATTTATTCACTTTTCGTATGCGGATGCGAAAGGATTTCGGATTTTTCGAGTATCCATTGACAACCCTAATTGCAACAGAGCAGTGTGATAACATCATTATCATCACATAATTCTAGAGAGCCCCAAAAAAAGGAAGGATAGTATGGATCTGAAATTGGAAGGCTGAAAATAATGGAGCCAAGATAAAATTAAGGGAGGCAAGCAAATCACACGATAAAAAACTTTTTGTCACTTCTCATGACCTATCTTTCAGGCCTACAAGCATTTCTATAAGTTTTTCCGTGCAGGACAGGGAACATTTTTATTTTGCGAAAAAAGAATTGGTTTAACCTTTTTATTTCGGGTTTTCATAAATACAAAAATGAGAATAAAGCATATATATTATGAAAAACAACAGTTAAACAAACCGAAGTTGACATATAAAATAGAAAACAAGGTTTTTTCCTAATTTGAGAAGTGACAGAGGAACGAGAGACAACTCATTTCTTCATTATTATACTTTATCCCATTCGTCTTCCCCTCCATCGATTTCCATTCCCCCTAGCATCTCTCAATTATTTTTTATTTTTGCAATTAGCGTTGAAAACTCAAAACATAATATAATCCAACCACCATCTTAATTGAGAATTAAGCTTGTTTCAGAGTTTATTATCAAATAAGCATGTTTTTGTCTCCAGGACTTTGTTTATGCGCATTCTGTAAATGCTTATGAATAAACATGTACATGTGCATTTTCAAAGCACGCATGTATGATATTTTTTTATGTATATTCAAAAATTGTGCATGAACAAATCTATTCATTGGTATTTATGGAATGCTCATAACTACTTTTAGCCTTAGAAACAACACCCGACTTTTCATCTTATGCATTTCAACAGCTAGTAATTTTCACTTGAACTTGGTTGTTTAATGAAGATAACACAACGTATATATCAAAATTGCATATATATTGAGAAACGTTTCTAATATTCAGTATTAGTGTGAAATCAAATACCATGCATATCAGAAGTTTCAATAATTCACCCTTAAATAATCATTAACTATGGTACAATGTAGTAAAACTATTACCAAAGAATAGGTTTAAATAGACATATGGAATTCAGATATTATAGGAAATAAAATAACTTGCTACTAATGGCATTCTGTTAGGCTTGGCGAAAGCTTGAACCCCAATTGCGTCTCCTCAAACATTGCACAAAGTATCTCAAACGTTTTCACTTCGGCCTAAATTTCAAGGGTATATTAAAGTCCTCTAACACACATTGGAGGATCAATCAATTCAAAATAATTACAACAATGAACTTTTTCGGGGTTTATCTTGTGTTAGTTGTATAAAACTACATCTATAAAATCTACGTCCTACATTAGTTTTAGTTTAGCAAGCAACGACTACACACTCATCTCCACAACAATAAATTGGATATTACTAGATTGTCATAGTAGTATAAACATGATATAAACGCTCGAATATGGTCTCATCAATGCTAATTTGTTTACCCAATAACTGGTTCGCTATAATTTCGTTGTCATATAATGTTGTTGCAACACCCCTAAAATATACCATAAATAAACATAATAAATTATATAAGTAAATAATAATATATCAAAATATAAATATTTAATACTTATGGAATTTGACCATTAAAGTTATATTGTTGCATTCATGGAGAGATTCTGATCCATTTTCGTTTATTGATTGCTAAAAACGGAGTCTGTATGAAAAAGATAAAAATAAATTAAGTTTTGGAATTTAAATAAATAAAGTTTGAATTCTAAATTTGTATTTGAATAAATGGATAAGCATGAAATAATATTCCAAATTTGATATATGAACTTTGTGTATATATATAAGAGGGGATTACGCTAAAAGATATCAATGGTTTATTAATTAAAATTAAATAATAACAAATGAAAATGCATGAACTTAAATTCACCCTTCCCCGGAATGAAGGGCAGCCGAATGCCCTACCATTATAGGGGTCGACCTCTAGGTCGACCTCCATATATAGGAGAGGTCGACCGCTTTATGGAGAAAACTAGGTGGTTGCTAGGGTTTTTAGGTTAATTATTTTTAGTTTTATTGTTAAGAATGGTTCATATTTTATTATTTAAATCTAACGGTTTCTATTCGCTCTAGCATCTATAAATAGAACCCTAGAATCTGACTCACAACTCACATTCTCATGTGGATATGGTACTCCATTTCTATCTCTTTTTCTCTCCTTCTTCTACTTTTATTTTATTAGTTTTAGATCTAACTTCTATATATGATGATTCCCCCTTGATTATACATAAGTAATACAAAAGAGAGAAGATTTAGGTTTGATTGCTATAGTAGCTATAACAACCCGGAATTTTGGTGATATAAATTAATTATTAGAATTACAAAAATAGAAATTTCTGCAAATGATGGAATTTAGCCATGAGACTTTAACCGTTTCGTTCGTCTCAGAATTCTGGTCAACTTTCATATTTGGAGTTATGCGAACGGAGTCGACATGAAAAAGTTACGAATGAAATACGAATACGGACGGAAAATAAATAAACAAAATATTTAATTAATAACATACCTTAATTAACCAAGCCGACCTGGGAAGTTTGATGCCCAAGCGGTCAACTTGGGAATTGACCACCCAGGTCGACCTACTAGGCGTAAAACAGCCCAGTGTCGTCTTGGTTTTGAGATATTGGTAGGAGTGAGCGTTCGGTCGGTTCGGTTGGTTTGGAGGTAAAAAGTTTCAAACCGTATTAGAACCGAAAATTTTCAAAACCAAACCGAACCAAACCAAAATAATTTCGGTTAATTCGGTCGGTAACCGATTTAACCGAACTTAAAGGATATGTTATTATTCCAATGATTAATTCACTCAAATTAAAACTTAAATTTATGCTTAGAGGGATTTTATTCACTAAATTTTATGTTTACAGTAAAAATTTACTTACCTTTAGCAAAAAAACTTTGTATTTTATTACTAATTCAATTATTTAAAGTGCTACAATATGATTAAATTAGATAATATGATAAAAGTTCGGTTAATTCGGTTAAACCAAAAACCAAAAAATATATATTTTACAAACCGAATTCAAACCGATATAGTTTCAAAACCGAACCGAACCGACCGAAATAAACCAGTTCGGTCGGTTAATTCGGTTCCAACCGAATATTGCTCGCCTCTAGGTATTGGTTTATTATATTGTTATAATGGAAGGATGGATATAACTTAAAACTAATCCGACGGTTCTAGGCCATTTCCACCCTTACAAATAAAGGGGTAGAGCCCCCATTCTCTTCCATTCAAATCTATAAAGGAAACTGAGGTCTTCCATTTTTCTTCCTCTTCTAACCTAATTTCTAAATAAAATATATTCACATATATACCAAATCAAATCAAACTCATATGGGATTGAGAAGATTAATATATTCAATGGAAGAGGATGCCCAATGATAAATTCTTCGCTCTTTTTCTTCTTTCTTACATTTCTACAGATCTAGAATTTTTCCCTTTCTAGGTAAATTGTAGATTTAAATGAATTTGGGGACTGTAATCCTAAAAGGGTTCAAAACTGAAAAATTGAAAGCTATAAGGTAAGTGAGAAATTCACTAATATAATTACAATGACTCATCCATTTCGTTTGAATCCAATCTATGTTTTATGCCTATCAGATCTGTTTATTTAAATAATTGTGAGTTGTGGCAACCATTAGATCTGATTATGAATATGGTTAAAAAATAATTGGTACATGATAAGTTGTGATTATGTATAACATGAATTGTAGGATTCTTATATATTTTTCCCATTATTCCTATGTCATGAAATAGGTTGTACATGTTGCATAGCACTGTGGATCTACGGATCAGCCCAATTAAACATAAATTTGTTGTAATTACGTTCCAAATCTTTAGTTCAGTGCTGAAATATGTAAATTTGGGTAAAAAGAGGAAATTTGTGTATTATGTGATTGTAAGAATAAAAGAAATATTCCTGTTTATATTCAATATTTTTGGGTTTTGGCTGAAGCATTGTAAAATATGATGTTTTCCTTCTTTTTGAATAAAAATGCATTATTTTGGAATCACAAGGAGTATGACAAAAAGAATTAAAAAAGGAAAAGTGGTGCAAAGGCACATATAAATATAAATACATACATTTGTATGTAATTTGCATCGACTATTCCAGTATATATATATATATATATATATATATTATTTCTTGTGATTTGGAAACATGTCAGTTCCGCTAAAATAGGCATTTTTACAATGATTATTGCTAACGGTCCTTTGTGAGACTTGAAACCTTTTGGCAAGTTTGAATATAAAAGGGAAATGTTTGGTTAATTGATTAGACCAAATCATTAATTTAAAATAATAATAACTACGTTGACCGCACGAAAACATAAAAATGAATATATACATATTATCCGTCCAAATCAGCGTAAAACAGTAAAATATACATGGTATGGAATGTTTGAATGATTGGATAAGGTTCAATTATGGATTATGTGTAAATATAATCCAGTTTGAATTAATATATTTGTGGAGACCATTTGTAGAAATCAATGTAATTCACTGCTATAAATAAGATCGCAAATAAAGAAATAACCAGTGTAACCAATATTAATTTTCGGAAAATAAATGTGATCGGAAAAATGGTTACAATTCCTAAAATTTTATTAGGATAAATGTTGTGAACCCCAATTAGGAATTTGAATTATAACTGCATTTAGACACGAGGTTAAACTCAACTTGTGGTGTAAGCATGCTCAGAACCGACAAGCAAATCCAGCAACGACAGGTAGTTAGTTTAATGCGAGGGGTCTAATGCATAAATATAATGGTTTAAGGCACGAGGTTAAGCTCACTTGTGGTAGAAGTCTTCCCGGAACCGACCGGAAAATCCAGCTCCAGAGGTAGTCAACTTAATGTGAGAAGCCTGGTATGTAAATATATATATATATATATATATATATATATATATATATATATACACACACACACATAACAGTCAAATAATAAATAAATGAATAAGAATAGAAATTGTCCGTTGGCGTACAACAATTAGATAACTTGGGATTGATAAATAGTCTCTTTAGGAAAATATGATCGTTAGTCATAAAGGGCAATAAAAAGGAAATAAAAGGGAATGGGAGTCATAAGGAAATTTATGATCGTTGTTTAAACACTAAGTCCAAATTAGGGGAGGTATTAAATAATTATCCTAGGAAAAAAGGAATATAACCTTCCTTATTAATAGTGATTGAAACAGAAAATATAGTAGACTTAGTAGGTTAATAACATAAGATATTATTAAACATATAAACCCGTGACGCAAATAAATGGTGTACGTATAATATTTCCGTATAAAGGGACTAAGCGGGAATGACTTAATAACGTAGCCTACTTTATCCCAAAAAGGGAAAGGTGCTATGGAAAATGGGGTACGAACTAACAACGTTCTCTTATAATCCGCTTCTTGGGTCCTAAAAGGCTAAGAGACTAGGGTTGAGGAGTCCACCTAGGAATAGGTCCTTCAGTTTAGGGGTATTAAACGACATGTGTTGTATTGCCTGCCCAAACCTAGAAACTTAAAATGTCAAATATGGCTACCTATCCCAAGGAAGTAATAAGCGACTAATGAGGTTATCTAATAAAGTCAGCTAGAAGGTATAGCGAACGGTAAAATACTATCTCTCACCTTTGTAGGGAAAAGGGTATATGTGTGAATGACGAAAGCCTTAACTAGTAAGGCCCAAAGCTAGTGCCCTCTAGTTTATGTTAGCGGTAATGGTACTATCGAGGGTTAATAAGTGACTGACAGGTCTGCCTAGGATTTTAAGTGATTAGGGAGAATCCACCCTATCTATCATTGATGGTGAGGCATTAAATACTAAAGGATAATGAATATATAGATAGAAACCTTGTAATTAGGGGCCCACTCTCGAGTAAATAACCAGTTATGTTCTGGTATAAAGGCTTCACGAAAATATGTGTAAATGTCCTATCTCGGTAATATACTTTGGGAAAACTACTTTAGGGAAGAGTGGTAGAGTCTTGCATAAGCATTAAAAAGGTTGGTTTAGAATCACTAATCTTGTTGGGCATATAGCTTGGATTGAACCAAATGGAATATATCTGTGTTACGAGCTTGCGTTGTATGTTTCCTAGTTACCAGAACTTGTTGTTCAGACCTGCCTCCTCATTACAACTTCTGGGTTTCCTAGAGAAGGTCGGGTGGTTCTCATAGATGGTTGAGTTTGTTGTATATAACCTTGTTGTATACACAATTATATGTTTTTTGTTTGATGATAACAACCAAATATATATTATTGTAAATGTGTTTGTTATTATATTGTTTCATATATACATTACATATAGGAATATAATATTTATATTTAAATAGAATACGACTGTACAAAAATTCAAATATTCACACCGTATTTTATTTAAATATAAATTTTTATCTCAAATAGTACAACGTTTACAACTCCACTATTTGTACAAATTCACAAATATTCTTCACATGATATTATACTTGTATATAAACTGAATACGATAGACAAATTTGTTTGAACATAATAAAATAATATTTTATTTTGGTCTAATTTTTTATTACAAATATCAGTACAATTTTTCTCATTTTTGTACATTTGTTCCTTAGTACAACGCTCATCACTCTAGTATACAGTCATTGCCTCACTACAGCATTTCATCCATTCACATTGCAATTATGGCACACAAAAAAACAAATCTGTCCTTGTAGCCCACAATGATACCAATACAAATCAGCATGCCAAAGAACAAAGCAAGAAACCAGGTATGCAAGCAGGTAATGTTCACAAGTTTACAACAGTGAAAAAGGGTATGTTTCAATTAATTTTTTTTAACATGTGAAAATTTGGCAACTACAAAGCAATCTTCATTTCAAGCAAGATGTTAAAAAAAAAGGGGGGGCCAAAAGCAACAATGTACAACATGCATCAACATGCAAGGCTCAAGTGAACTAATTTGATGAAAATATACATGCAGAGGTTCAGTGAAGCAACAAAGAATTGTTTTCATGTTCAAATGGGTATAAAAAAAAGGAATCTCTTTTGAAATTTGAAAAGAAAAGTCATAGGTTCAAAAGCAGGAAAGAGATTAAGCTTGCAATCTTGGCAAATGTAAAATTTTGCAAGAAAAGATTTGGATAAAACATTTTTTTATCATGCATGTATTCATAATTGCATGATGCAATAATACACAATCAAGAAACAGTTTCCTAGTTTGAAAAATCCAGCACATGTAGAATTTAACTTAGAAAACATTTTTATTTTTCAGGAACATACAAAGAGGGTGACACAAACCATATACACAGTGGTTCATCTCCATATATACAAGAGTAGTCAATCAACATGACTCAACAAAAGGTCCAACCAAGTACAAGGGTGCAACAAGTTTAAAGTGCAACAAGGTACACAAGCTAGTACATGTAAAGCATGTAACAAACAAGTGTACAAGTGCAATACAAACAAGAATGAAAACAGCCAAGATTTAAGTTCATGCATTCTTGCAAATGGCAAGTATCAGCATACAAGAATTCAGGGAAATTTCATTTTAACATTTTCAATGATCATTTCTTTTGGGGAAAGAAGTAAAGTTTGCAATTCAAGATGTTTCTAGTTTTGTGTAAGTGTGGTCATGACAAGGATAATGTGTGCATACACATGTACAAGGTGAATGGTGCAGAGCATAACTTTAAAGTGGCACACAACAATGCATAGTAATGTTGAATTCATTTTTGACAAAGTGTGACTGGTTTATGTGTTTCCAGAAATTGGAAATGTTTAAATCATTCCAGAAATCATTCAATGTTTTTCCAAATATACAATGGTAGGGATAAATTCGAATGACCTATAGAAATCAACCAAGGAAAGCAATTAATTCTTTCCTGAATTCAACCCCTTATTTTTTTGGCAAAGAGATGATTTTCTACAAACATTTTTTGGTCATTAAAATAGTTTTGTTTTAGACTGTATCAATCTCGGAAAAATAAATTTGGCAAGCTTTTAAAAGGCATTCAAGAAGCAAGCATACAAGATTTCAACAATATATGTATATGGAATGCTAATTTTTTTCTTCCTGAAACATATTTTACATTTAAGGTAGTGGACAAATTGATTATGGACAAGAAGTTGATTTCCAGTGTTAGCCAAAACATTTAAACATCTCCAGAAATGAAGAAATGTATTTGGCAACAATTTTCAATCAACTAAATATTTCCAAGCATGACAAGATTTCATATTTCCAGGTTTTGCTAAAATACTGGACATAAAAACATTCCTACTTTAGACCACAAAATCAAGTCAAAGACAGCATGGAATAAAACAAATCAAATCTTTCTAGTTTTTCATCTCACAAATCAGTAAAGTTGTGTCATCAGTAAAGAGCATGATTGAAGCTTAGTTTGTTCGCATATGGTATCAGGAAATTAAAGGGGCAAATTCGAGCAATCAAGGCAGCTACAAATTCAACAAATTAGGGCAAGTGATTATCACGAAATAAGAGGTTTTAGGATTTCTAAAATCCTATATAAACACCGTTACACCATTGGCAATAGGCAGTCGAAACCAATAAATCAATTCAAGCATTTCAAAGCAAGAAAATTCAGAAAAATCATAGTTTCGATCGAGCAAGAGGGCAATCCCAAATCGGACGAGCAAAGCAATCGAAGAATCAAGCATCAGAGTTTTATTCCATCAACATCCAAGAATTCGGTTTGGGATAAAAGAGAGAAACCCTACCCAAATTCTCCAGCCGCCATTGTTTCAATGAGAAAGACATTGGGTGCAAATAAAAGAAGAATAGGCCGACCAATTTTGTTTGAAGGCCTTAGTTTGGTTTATTTTTGAAAGGGGGTTTTTTCTTTTTAGTTTTTATTTGATTTGTATTGTTTTTTTATACTCCATCTGTAATCATTCTGAATCAGTTTCTAGAGTCTGTAAAATTCTAGGGGAATCCAGTTAGGGTGTTAACTGGCAGTTTACTAGTGTCTGTAAAACTAGGGGAAATCTGGTCTAGGGAATATAGACCAGTCTAGAGTTTTGAGCGTAGGGTTAGAATAGGAGCGAGGGGTTCGCAAGTTTACATAGTCTTGTAAGCGGGATCTGTTCTATCACCCAGTAGAAACTTTAGGAATGCAGCAGTAGGCAGAGTCTTGCCGAAGCTGGGTATCTCCGTGTGTTATTTCCTTTTTGCTTTTTATTTTTGCTGCATTCTGTGATCTGATATTTTTTTATCTCGCTTAATTTTGAATAAACCCTATTCACCCCCCCTCTAGGGTTATTCTAGATCCAACAAGTGGTATCAGAGCAGGTATTCTATTAACTCTAGAGTAAATCATGGATCCTAGTTGTCAACCTTCTGAGAGTCAGTCCAGTCGTATTCCAGTTATTTTTAATGGTACAGATTTTTTTAATTTGGAAATCAGAAATGGAATCCTATTTAAAATCTGTTAATTTAGAATATTGGAATATTATTGAAAATTTGAGAGATATGTTAGATAAGAGGAATAAGGTTTTCAATGCTCATACTATGCATATTATTTATTCCTATCTTGGCAATGATCAATTAAAATTTATCTCTCATTGTTTAACTGCACAGGATATCTGGGAAACTCTTAACACGTTGTATGGAAATGACAACAATAGCTCAAAACCTTCAATTGCCAACTCAGATTCAGATGTGTACTTAACTGGAACTATTGATGATGATTCGGACGATGGAGATTTTTCATATGAAGAATTGATTTCTCATTGTAATGATTTAACAAGAACTGTTGATCGTCTGCAAAGGAAAAATAAACTTCTAAAATCTGAAAATTCTGAGTTGCGATGCAAAAATAATATGTTGGAATTAAAACTTAAAAACTCTGATTGTAAAAATTTGAAAATTGATTTAGCCCATCTAAATGAAAACTTTCAAAAGATTGAAAAAGAAATTTTGGTTTTAAAACAAAACGAGGATGAGCTAATTTGTAAGAACGATGCTTTACAAGTAGAGTTGGATAAGTTTAATTCCAAACATGAAATTTTTGAACAAGAGAATTTGTTGAAAACAGAAGCCATTCTAAATGAACTTGAAAAAAGAATTGAGGATTTCAAGATTTTTGAGATTGAAAAACAAAAACATGTTGATACTAAAATTTCTTAGTCTAATGCCAAAACTGAGAAGATTCTAAACGTGAATGATTTGTTGGAATCTAAAATAATTGATCTTGAGATGAGCTTGAAACGTTTTTCATCTGGAGAATTTTTTTTGAATATGCTTCTGAAAAACCAATTTTCTCTTGGAAATAAGAATGGTCTCGGTTTGGGAAAAACAATGTTTTTGAAAAACAGAATTCTAATGATTTTAAAAATCCTTCAAACTGCTTTGGAAAGAATCGATCTAAAAATTCAAACTCTGATAATCGCAAAGGATTTTTGAATCATAAACGTGATGTGAATTTGTTTTATAACAATCCAGTTGAACAATTGTGGGCCTCAAAAAGAAATAAAATGATTTTTGGAAAAACTAAACGAATTTGGGTTCCAAATTGTACTCTAGTTGATTCTAGTGGATTGTTATACAAACAGATTTGGGTACCAAAAGAAGTGAACAAAATTGTGAGTGGTTTTACAACTTTTGTTAGACCACTCGATTCTACAAACTGTTAGGTACCGGTGGAGGCTGAGGATCTGCTGTGCAAAAAGAAATTTGAAATCAAGCCGGTTTATACTTCTGTATCATTCACAGTCCCTCCAGCCAGGATTTGATGAGTTAGATATTCCGGTTTACATCGATTTCAGGTATGATCTCTAAACTTATCTTTGTAAATATCTATTTCTTTTTGTGTATTCCTCCTTCTTCCCCTTCGGTTTTTTTTCTTTCTGTTTTTGATTTATCACTATCATATATCATTGTAACTTCTTGGGTTTTCTTAACTTCCAATTGCAGTTCTCATGATCTTGTGGAAATTCGCTTTATTTGAATAGAACTCTGATGTTTGGATTATTTTCAGATCTTAAATTTAATGTTTTAAATATATGCAATTGTTTTGAAGTTTATCTTTCTAATTTCTGAATTCATAACAGTGTTGACGTATTCTTGTCATATCTTGAACACTATTAATTTGAATTCAAAATTTTTGAAGATCTGAAAAACAATTGAAATTTCACACAAATCTACTGTTTTGAGTTTCTTCTAATTCATTTTAGATAAGGTTAATATTATACTCATTACAGCACTCTGCTATTTATCAGTTGTGATAATTTCAGTGATTTTCAGATTGGCTTGGAAATTTTGAATGCCTTGAATCACATTGTTTACATCTTGAAATTCACTGTCATTCATGATCATCTGGCTTAGATTATTTGTTTGTTTGAGATCATTTGAAACTTTTGATATTTTGAATCTCACACGCCTCTCAGATCTGAAATTATTCATTCTGTGTGATTGATTCATTGTATCTCATGACTTACATTTTTTCAAGTGATTTCGAATAAACCATTATTTTTGGATCATGAATTATTACTCAATCTTGATGTAAATTACCCTTATGCTTGTCAAAGAAAGTTGTAAAAAAATTTTTTGAAATACAGGCCATGAAACTTATTGTCATTTCATGGTAATTTGATTTAAATATTTGTTTATTTAAAATCATTTGAAATTATTGATTTATTGAATCTCACACAAATCTTGGAACTGAAATTTATAATCTGGTGTGACTGATTCATAGAATCTCGATCTTTTCATATCCCTTCAAATGATTTAAAATAAACCATATATTTAATCTTGGATCATGAACCATTCTTTAACAGTCTGAAATATCTTTGAAACATCTCTTTGACAAGCCTGCTTCAAAAATGATTTTTGTGCTACTTAGATATTGTTCTTAAAAATATTTTTTGGTGACTGCTTGTTTTGGTATCAAATATATACCATGCTTTGATAGATGAATTTTTTGTGCCTGATTTGTTAATTGTCTGCTTGGGCTTAATATATGGTTTTTTGCTGTCTGCAATATCCTTACTTGTCTCCAGTGTCTTGTTACAATACTCATTAATAGAGACATCAAGTGATATCAGTTTAGAAGTGTTGAATATTTCTTTGTATATTTTTTTAATCCCTCATGTCTTGTATAGATCTTCATTTCCCTCTTGAATTGATTTTCAATTTTAAAGATATTTATTGATTATTCATTCAGAAATTGAAATCAATATCCAAATTGGACTGTATTTATAATTCATCAAAATCATTATCAGATTTTGAAATTGTGATGAATTGTGACTGCAGTATATTTCACAACAAGAGGGGATTTTATTTAGATTTTCATGATGGTTGAATAATTATTATAATATCTTTGAACTGGCAATTATTTCACGACCATCTCCTTTATCTATCATCATTCTGCCATCCATCATGTCTTTTATATTAATGTGGAGAGTTTAATTTTTTTAAAATCTTTTTGAATAAACAATGAAAATATTTGAGATAGAAATTGGACTATGTTATTATTCAGAATTAGTGATAATTGAAAATTTTCAATGATCCCGATACAGTCGAGCATATTTCATAATGTAATTAATTTAGAAATTTATTTCACAGTCCATTTCTGTACCTACCACATTTCTATCATTCTTATTGGTTGTATATACCGAGGAGTTTTTCTATTTAAAGCTGAAAATGATTAAATATATAATTAATACATAAGTGTGTCTCTAACCTCATTTAAAAATCCAAGCTCTGGTTATGCATGGTTATGAGACAACTTATAATTTAAGCTGTGACTGACCTCATTTAAAAATCCAAGCTCTGGTTATGCGTGGTCAGTGTGCTCTTAAATTAAAAAAAATGTGCTATAAATTGAAATAAATCTAAAATTCTCCTTGGTGTTTAAAAAACCAGTCTATCAATCCATCTTCTAATCTGTGAAATGTGTTAATATTTTATGACGTATTATGATTTGTTGATAGCTATTGGGATTTGAGATTATACGATGTTGTCACTTAAATTGAATTATTAATTATAGTCCAAATCTATCACTGTTTTTGTACTTGATGTTTAAAATCCTTTCGAGAATAATTGGAAAACATTTCTTAATTCTCCCCATTTTTATAAATTTCATCGTAAATCCGTCACTCTACAATGTGAAATATGCCACTAGTTCTTAGAATATTATGATTTTCATTTAACTGATTGAGATTTATGATGACTGTTCTTTCTCTTAAGGTGAAATTATATTTTTTGTCATTTTTCACCAATATTTTAATTTCTTAACCCATTTGATGATAACAAAAGGGGGAGAATGGATTGAAATTTTGAATAATGAGTGAATATTTTATAAATATTTTAATTTTGAAAATTCCAATTTCCTTTTTTAACACTCTTTTCATTCATGCACAGTTATAGGGGGAGTTTTCTGTTGTAGGGGGAGCTAATAAATAGGGGGAGTTCAATATTCACTGTCAAACACATTTACTATGCTCAAAATCTTTTATTTGTTTGTCATCATCAAAAGGGGGAGATTGTTGTATATAACGTTGTTGTATACACAATTATATGTTTTTGTTTGATGATAACAACCAAATATATATTATTGTAAATGTGTTTGTTATTATACTTTTTCATATATACATTACATATAGGAATATAATATTTATATTTAAATAGAATACGACTGTATAGAAATTCAAATATTCACACCATATTTTATTTAAATATAAAATTTTATCTCAAACAGTACAACGTTTACAACTCCACTATTTGTACAAATTCACAAATATTCTTCACATGATATTATACTTGTATATAAACTGAATACCATAGACAAATTTGTTTGAACATAATAAAATAATATTTTATTTCGGTCTAATTTGTTTATTACAAATATCAGTACAATTTTTCTCATTTTTGTACATTTGTTCCTTAGTACAACGCTCAACACTCTAGTATACGGTCATTGCCTCACTACAACATTTCATCCATTCACATTGCAATTATGGCACACAAAAAAAAAAAAAAAAAATCTGTCCAAGTAGCCCACAATGATACCAATACAAATCAGCATGCCAAAGAACAAAGCAAGAAACCAGCTATGCAAGCAGATAATGTTCACAAGTTTACAACAGTAAAAAAGGGTATGTTTCAATTAATTTTTTTTAACATGTGAAAATTTGGCAACTACAAAGCAATCTTCATTTCAAGCAAGATGTTAAAAAAAAGGGGTCCAAAAGCAACAATGTACAACATGCATCAACATGCAAGGCTCAAGTGAACTAATTTGATGAAAATATACATGCAGAGGTTCAGTGAAGCAACAAAGAATTGTTTTCATGTTCAAATGGGTATAAAAAAAAGGAATCTCTTTTGAAATTTGAAAAGAAAAGTCATAGGTTTAAAAGCAGGAAAGAGATTAAGCTTGCAATCTTGGCAAATGTAAAATTTGGCAAGAAAAGATTTGGATAAAACATTTTTTTATCATGCATGTATTCATAATTGCATGATGCAATAATACACAATCAAGAAGCAGTTTCCTGGTTTGGAAAATCCAGCACATGTAGAATTTAACTTAGAAAACATTTTTATTTTTCAGGAACATACAAAGAGGGTGACACAAACCATATACACAGTGGTTCATCTCCATATATACAAGAGTAGTCAATCAACATGACTCAACAAAAGGTCCAACCAAGTACAAGGGTGCAACAGGTTTAAAGTGCAACAAGGTACACAAGCTAGTACATGTAAAGCATGTAACAAACAAGTGTACAAGTGCAATACAAACAAGAATGAAAACATCCAAGATTTAAGTTCATGCATTCTTGCAAATGGCAAGTATCAACATACAAGAATTCAGGGAAGTTTCATTTTAACATTTTCAATGATCATTTCTTTTGGGGAAAGAAGTAAAGTTTGCAATTCAAGATGTTTCCAGTTTTGTGTAAGTGTGGTCATGACAAGGATAATGTGTGCATACACATGTACAAGGTGAATGGTGCAGAGCATAACTTTAAAGTGGCACACAACAATGCATAGTAATGTTGAATTCATTTTTGACAAAGTGTGACTGGTTTATGTGTTTCCAGAAATTGGAAATGTTTAAATCATTCCAGAAATCATTCAATGTTTTTCCAAATATACAATGGCAGGGATAAATTCGAATGACCTATAGAAATCAACCAAGGAAAGCAATTAATTCTTTCCTGAATTCAACCCCTTATTTTTTGGCAAAGAGATGATTTTCTACAAACATTTTTTGGTCATTAAAACAGTTTTGTTTTAGATTGTATCAATCTGCGAAATACAAATTTGGCAAGCTTTTAAAAGGCATTCAAGAAGCAAGCATACAAGATTTCAACAATATATGTATATGGAATGCTAATTTTTTTTTTCCTGAAACATATTTTACATTTAAGGTAGTGGACAAATTGATTATGGACAAGAAGTTGATTTCCAGTGTTAGCCAAAACATTTAAACATCTCCAGAAATGAAGAAATGTATTTGGCAACAATTTTCAATCAACTAAATATTTCCAAGCATGACAAGATTTCATATTTCCAGGTTTTGCTGAAATACTGGACATAAAAACATTCCTACTTTAGACCACAAAATCAAGTCAAAGACAGCATGGAATAAAACAAATCAAATCTTTCTAGTTTTTCATCTCACAAATCAGTAAAGTTGTGTCATCAGTAAAGAGCATGATTGAAGCTTAGTTTGTTCGCATATGGTATCAGGAAATTAAAGGGGCAAATTCGAGCAATCAAGGCAGCTACAAATTCAACAAATTAGGGCAAGTGATTATCACGAAATAAGAGGTTTTAGGATTTCTAAAATCCTATATAAACACCGTTACACCATTGGCAATAGGCAGTCGAAACCAATAAATCAATTCAAGCATTTCAAAGCAAGAAAATTCAGAAAAATCATAGTTTCGATCGAGCAAGAGGGCAATCCCAAATCGGACGAGCAAAGCAATCGAAGAATCAAGCATCAGAGTTTTATTCCATCAACATCCAAGAATTCGGTTTGGGATAAAAGAGAGAAACCCTACCCAAATTCTCCAGCCGCCATTGTTTCAATGAGAAAGACATTGGGTGCAAATAAAAGAAGAATAGGCCGACCAATTTTGTTTGAAGGCCTTAGTTTGGTTTATTTTTGAAAGGGGGGTTTTTCTTTTTAGTTTTTATTTTGATTTGTATTGTTTTTTTATACTCCATCTGTAATCATTCTGAATCAGTTTTTAGAGTCTGTAAAATTCTAGGGGAATCCAGTTAGGGTGTTAACTAGCAGTTTACTAGTGTCTGTAAAACTAGGGGAAATCTGGTCTAGGGAATATAGACCAGTCTAGAGTTTTGAGCGTAGGGTTAGAATAGGAGCGAGGGGTTCGCAAGTTTACATAGTCTTGTAAGCGGGATCTGTTCTATCACCTAGTAGAAACTTTAGGAATGCAGCAGTAGGCAGAGTCTTGCCGAAGCTGGGTATCTCCGTGTGTTATTTCCTTTTTGCTTTTTATTTTTGCTGCATTCTGTGATCTGATATTTTTTTATCTCGCTTAATTTTGAATAAACCCTATTCACCCCCCCCTCTAGGGTTATTCTAGATCCAACTTGTGGTATCAGAGCAGGTATTCTATTAACTCTAGAGTAAATCATGGATCCTAGTTGTCAACCTTCTGAGAGTCAGTCCAGTCGTATTCCAGTTATTTTTAATGGTACAGATTTTTTAATTTGGAAATCAGAAATGGAATCCTATTTAAAATCTGTTAATTTAGAATATTGGAATATTATTGAAAATTTGAGAGATATGTTAGATAAGAGGAATAAGGTTTTCAATGCTCATACTATGCATATTATTTATTCCTATCTTGGCAATGATCAATTAAAATTTATCTCTCATTGTTTAACTGCGCAGGATATCTGGGAAACTCTTAACACGTTGTATGGAAATGACAACAATAGCTCAAAACCTTCAATTGCCAACTCAGATTCAGATGTGTACTTAACTGGAACTATTGATGATGATTCGGACGATGGAGATTTTTCATATGAAGAATTGATTTCTCATTGTAATGATTTAACAAGAACTGTTGATCGTCTGCAAAGGAAAAATAAACTTCTAAAATCTGAAAATTCAAAGTTGCGATGCAAAAATAATATGTTGGAATTAAAACTTAAAAACTCTGATTGTAAAAATTTGAAAATTGATTTAGCCCATCTAAATGAAAACTTTCAAAAGCTTGAAAAAGAAATTTTGGTTTTAAAACAAAACGAGGATGAGCTAATTTGTAAGAACGATGCTTTACAAGTAGAGTTGGATAAGTTTAATTCCAAACATGAAATTTTTGAACAAGAGAATTTGTTGAAAACAGAAGCCATTCTAAATGAACTTGAAAAAAGAATTGAGGATTTCAAGATTTTTGAGATTGAAAAACAAAAACATGTTGATATTAAAATTTCTTAGTCTAATGCCAAAACTGAGAAGATTCTAAACGAGAATGATTTGTTGGAATCTAAAATAAATGATCTTGAGATGAGCTTGAAACGTTTTTCATCTGGAGAAATTTTTTTGAATATGCTTCTGAAAAACCAATTTTCTCTTGGAAATAAGAATGGTCTCGGTTTTGGGAAAAACAATGTTTTTGAAAAACAGAATTCTAATGATTTTAAAAATCCTTCAAACTGCTTTGGAAAGAATCGATCTAAAAATTCAAACTCTGATAATCGCAAAGGATTTTTGAATCATAAACGTGATGTGAATTTGTTTTATAACAATCCAGTTGAACAATTGTGGGCCTCAAAAAGAAATAAAATGATTTTTGGAAAAACTAAACGAATTTGGGTTCCAAATTGTACTCTAGTTGATTCTAGTGGATTGTTATACAAACAGATTTGGGTACCAAAAGAAGTGAACAAAATTGTGAGTGGTTTTACAACTTTTGTTAGACCACTCGATTCTACAAACTGTTAGGTACCGGTGGAGGCTGAGGATCTGCTGTGCAAAAAGAAATTTGAAATCAAGCCGGTTTATACTTCTGTATCATTCACAGTTCCTCCAGCCAGGATTTGATGAGTTAGAGATTCCGGTTTACATCGATTTCAGGTATGATCTCTAAACTCATCTTTGTAAATATCTATTTCTTTTTGTGTATTCCTCCTTCTTCCCCTTCGGTTTTTTTTCTTTCTGTTTTTGATTTATCACTATCATATATCATTGTAACTTCTTGGGTTTTCTTAACTTCCAATTGCAGTTCTCATGATCTTGTGGAAATTCGCTTTATTTGAATAGAACTCTGATGTTTGGATTATTTTCAGATCTTAAATTTAATGTTGTAAATATATGCAATTGTTTTGAAGTTTATCTTTCTAATTTCTGAATTCATAACAGTGTTGATGTATTCTTGTCATATCTTGAACACTATTAATTTGAATTCTAAATTTTTGAAGATCTGAAAAACAATTGAAATTTCACACAAATCTACTGTTTTGAGTTTCTTCTAATTCATTTTAGATAAGGTTAATATTATACTCATTACAGCACTCTGCTATTTATCAGTTGTGATAATTTCAGTGATTTTCAGATTGGCTTGGAAATTTTGAATGCCTTGAATCACATTGTTTACATCTTGAAATTCACTGTCATTCATGATCATCTGGCTTAGATTATTTGTTTGTTTGAGATCATTTGAAACTTTTGATATTTTGAATCTCACACGCCTCTCAGATCTGAAATTATTCATTCTGTGTGATTGATTCATTGTATCTCATGACTTACATTTTTTCAAGTGATTTCGAATAAACCATTATTTTTGGATCATGAATTATTACTCAATCTTGATGTAAATTACCCTTATGCTTGTCAAAGAAAGTTGTAAAAAAATCTTTTGAAATACAGGCCATGAAACTTATTGTCATTTCATGGTAATTTGATTTAAATATTTGTTTATTTAAAATCATTTGAAATTATTGATTTATTGAATCTCACACAAATCTTGGAACTGAAATTTATAATCTGGTGTGACTGATTCATAGAATCTCGATCTTTTCATATCCCTTCAAATGATTTAAAATAAACCATATATTTAATCTTGGATCATGAACCATTCTTTAACAGTCTGAAATATCTTTGAAACATCTCTTTGACAAGCCTGCTTCAAAAATGATTTTTGTGCTACTTAGATATTGTTCTTAAAAATATTTTTTGGTGACTGCTTGTTTTGGTATCAAATATATACCATGCTTTGATAGATGAATTTTTTGTGCCTGATTTGTTAATTGTCTGCTTGGGCTTAATATATGGTTTTTTGCTGTCTGCAATATCCTTACTTGTCTCCAGTGTCTTGTTACAATACTCATTAATAGAGACATCAAGTGATATCAGTTTAGAAGTGTTGAATATTTCTTTGTATATTTTTTTTAATCCCTCATGTCTTGTATAGATCTTCATTTCCCTCTTGAATTGATTTTCAATTTTAAAGATATTTATTGATTATTCATTCAGAAATTGAAATCAATATCCAAATTGGACTGTATTTATAATTCATCAAAATCATTATCAGATTTTGAAATTGTGATGAATTGTGACTGCAGTATATTTCACAACAAGAGGGGATTTTATTTAGATTTTCATGATGGTTGAATAATTATTATAATATCATTGAACTGGCAATTATTTCACGACCATCTCCTTTATCTATCATCATTCTGCCATCCATCATGTCTTTTATATTAATGTGGAGAGTTTAATTTTTTTAAAATCTTTTTGAATAAACAATGAAAATATTTGAGATAGAAATTGGACTATGTTATTATTCAGAATTAGTGATAATTGAAAATTTTCAATGATCCCGATACAGTCGAGCATATTTCATAATGTAATTAATTTAGAAATTTATTTCACAGTCCATTTCTGTACCTACCACATTTCTATCATTCTTATTGGTTGTATATACCGAGGAGTTTTTCTATTTAAAGCTGAAAATGATTAAATATATAATTAATACATAAGTGTGTCTCTAACCTCATTTAAAAATCCAAGCTCTGGTTATGCATGGTTATGAGACAACTTATAATTTAAGCTGTGACTGACCTCATTTAAAAATCCAAGCTCTGGTTATGCGTGGTCAGTGTGCTCTTAAATTAAAAAAAATGTGCTATAAATTGAAATAAATCTAAAATTCTCCTTGGTGTTTAAAAAACCAGTCTATCAATCCATCTTCTAATCTGTGAAATGTGTTAATATTTTATGACGTATTATGATTTGTTGATAGCTATTGGGATTTGAGATTATACGATGTTGTCACTTAAATTGAATTATTAATTATAGTCCAAATCTATCACTGTTTTTGTACTTGATGTTTAAAATCCTTTCGAGAATAATTGGAAAACATTTCTTAATTCTCCCATTTTTATAAATTTCATCGTAAATCCGTCACTCTACAATGTGAAATATGCCACTAGTTCTTAGAATATTATGATTTTCATTTAACTGATTGAGATTTATGATGACTATTCTTTCTTTTAAGGTGAAATTATATTTTTTGTCATTTTTCACCAATATTTTAATTTCTTAACCCATTTGATGATAACAAAAGGGGGAGAATGGATTGAAATTTTGAATAATGAGTGAATATTTTATAAATATTTTAATTTTGAAAATTCCAATTTCCTTTTTTAACACTCTTTTCATTCATGCACAGTTATAGGGGGAGTTTTCTGTTGTAGGGGGAGCTAATAAATAGGGGGAGTTCAATATTCACTGTCAAACACATTTACTATGCTCAAAATCTTTTATTTGTTTGTCATCATCAAAAAGGGGAGATTGTTGTATATAACGTTGTTGTATACACAATTATATGTTTTTTGTTTGATGATAACAACCAAATATATATTATTGTAAATGTGTTTGTTATTATACTGTTTCATATATACATTACATATAGGAATATAATATTTATATTTAAATAGAATACGACTGTATAGAAATTCAAATATTCACACCATATTTTATTTAAATATAAAATTTTATCTCAAACAGTACGACGTTTACAACTCCACTATTTGTACAAATTCACAAATATTCTTCACATGATATTATACTTGTATATAAACTGAATACCATAGACAAATTTGTTTGAACATAATAAAATAATATTTTATTTCGGTCTAATTTGTTTATTACAAATATCAGTACAATTTTTCTCATTTTTGTACATTTGTTCCTTAGTACAACGCTCATCACTCTAGTATACAGTCATTGCCTCACTACAGCATTTCATCCATTCACATTGCAATTATGGCACAAAAAAAAAAAAAAAAAATCTGTCCAAGTAGCCCACAATGATACCAATACAAATCAGCATGCCAAAGAACAAAGCAAGAAACCAGGTATGCAAGCAGATAATGTTCACAAGTTTACAACAGTGAAAAAGGGTATGTTTCAATTAATTTTTTATAACATGTGAAAATTTGGCAACTACAAAGCAATCTTCATTTCAAGCAAGATGTTAAAAAAAAGGGGTCCAAAAGCAACAATGTACAACATGCATCAACATGCAAGGCTCAAGTGAACTAATTTGATGAAAATATACATGCAGAGGTTCAGTGAAGCAACAAAGAATTGTTTTCATGTTCAAATGGGTATAAAAAAAAGGAATCTCTTTTGAAATTTGAAAAGAAAAGTCATAGGTTCAAAAGCAGGAAAGAGATTAAGCTTGCAATCTTGGCAAATGTAAAATTTGGCAAGAAAAGATTTGGATAAAACATTTTTTTATCATGCATGTATTCATAATTGCATGATGCAATAATACACAATCAAGAAGCAGTTTCCTGGTTTGGAAAATCCAGCACATGTAGAATTTAACTTAGAAAACATTTTTATTTTTCAGGAACATACAAAGAGGGTGACACAAACCATATACACAGTGGTTCATCTCCATATATACAAGAGTAGTCAATCAACATGACTCAACAAAAGGTCCAACCAAGTACAAGGGTGCAACAGGTTTAAAGTGCAACAAGGTACACAAGCTAGTACATGTAAAGCATGTAACAAACAAGTGTACAAGTGCAATACAAACAAGAATGAAAACAGCCAAGATTTAAGTTCATGCATTCTTGCAAATGGCAAGTATCAACATACAAGAATTCAGGGAAGTTTCATTTTAACATTTTCAATGATCATTTCTTTTGGGGAAAGAAGTAAAGTTTGCAATTCAAGATGTTTCCAGTTTTGTGTAAGTGTGGTCATGACAAGGATAATGTGTGCATACACATGTACAAGGTGAATGGTGCAGAGCATAACTTTAAAGTGGCACACAACAATGCATAGTAATGTTGAATTCATTTTTGACAAAGTGTGACTGGTTTATGTGTTTCCAGAAATTGGAAATGTTTAAATCATTCTAGAAATCATTCAATGTTTTTCCAAATATACAATGGCAGGGATAAATTCGAATGACCTATAGAAATCAACCAAGGAAAGCAATTAATTCTTTCCTGAATTCAACCCCTTATTTTTTGGCAAAGAGATGATTTTCTACAAACATTTTTTGGTCATTAAAACAGTTTTGTTTTAGACTGTATCAATCTTCGAAATACAAATTTGGCAAGCTTTTAAAAGGCATTCAAGAAGCAAGCATACAAGATTTCAACAATATATGTATATGGAATGCTAATTTTTTTTTTCCTGAAACATATTTTACATTTAAGGTAGTGGACAAATTGATTATGGACAAGAAGTTGATTTCCAGTGTTAGCCAAAACATTTAAACATTTCCAGAAATGAAGAAATGTATTTGGCAACAATTTTCAATCAACTAAATATTTCCAAGCATGACAAGATTTCATATTTCCAGGTTTTGCAGAAATACTGGACATAAAAACATTCCTACTTTAGACCACAAAATCAAGTCAAAGACAGCATGGAATAAAACAAATCAAATCTTTCTAGTTTTTCATCTCACAAATCAGTAAAGTTGTGTCATCAGTAAAGAGCATGATTGAAGCTTAGTTTGTTCGCATATGGTATCAGGAAATTAAAGGGGCAAATTCGAGCAATCAAGGCAGCTACAAATTCAACAAATTAGGGCAAGTTATTATCACGAAATAAGAGGTTTTAGGATTTCTAAAATCCTATATAAACACCGTTACACCATTGGCAATAGGCAGTCGAAACCAATAAATCAATTCAAGCATTTCAAAGCAAGAAAATTCAGAAAAATCATAGTTTCGATCGAGCCAGAGAGCAATCCAAAATTGGACGAGCAAAGCAATCGAAGAATCAAGCATCAGAGTTTTATTCCATCAACATCCAAGAATTCGGTTTGGGATAAAAGAGAGAAACCCTACCCAAATTCTCCAGCCGCCATTGTTTCAATGAGAAAGACATTGGGTGCAAATAAAAGAAGAATAGGCCGACCAATTTTGTTTGAAGGCCTTAGTTTGGTTTATTTTTGAAAGGGGGGTTTTTCTTTTTAGTTTTTATTTTGATTTGTATTGTTTTTTTATACTCCATCTGTAATCATTCTGAATCAGTTTTTAGAGTCTGTAAAATTCTAGGGGAATCCAGTTAGGGTGTTAACTGGCAGTTTACTAGTGTCTGTAAAACTAGGGTAAATCTGGTCTAGGGAATATAGACCAGTCTAGAGTTTTGAGCGTAGGGTTAGAATAGGAGCGAGGGGTTCGCAAGTTTACATAGTCTTGTAAGCGGGATCTGTTCTTTCACCTAGTATAAACTTTAGGAATGCAGCAGTAGGCAGAGTCTTGCCGAAGCTGGGTATCTCTGTGTGTTATTTCCTTTTTGCTTTTTATTTTTGCTGCATTCTGTGATCTGATATTTTTTTATCTCGCTTAATTTTGAATAAACCCTATATACCCCCCTCTAGGGTTATTCTAGATCCAACAGAGTTTGGCTTTCGGTTCTCGTTCTCTTTCATGCTCGGTATTGGCAAAGTGACTTACTTTGGAAAAGGTAGTTATTTGAGTTAATACTAGTTATCCTATTTTTGTTTCCGCTGCGAGTTTCCTTTATCGTACTCTGATTATGTTTATGCTCATTTATTGTAGGTACCAGATATACACGCTCTATGCTTGGATGTGTTCAAGTTTTGATTTTTGTCAAAATTTGGGTGCATAAAAGTGTGGGGTGTTACATTTGGTATCAAAGCCTAGGTTAAATGATCAGAGGAATTAGTTAAATTAAGAATTGTGAGAGAACATAATTTGATTTTCTTTTCTGTTTTTCTTCATCTTTCTTACTCGGCTTGGCTTTAAGCGACTAAGAGTTGAAATTTGTTGAGTTTGGGTTTCTAGCCAATTCTGTCTTACCCCACAGTACGTTGGCAATCTCATCGTGAAAGGCATGAGACGACATATGGCGGATTCTGTTGATTCGAGGTTTGGAAACTGGAATAATATACATGTTAATATAAAAAGCTAGCTACAACCAAGATAGTCATAAATTCCTAGTATGGTTTAGTTGGTGGTTCCAGTTAAGACCATTACTCGATCCAAAATAGGGTAAAAGCCCACGTTAATATGTCGCAACCATTTCGGAAACATAATTATGAGGTGTATTCATTTGTTACTTTGTTAAAATTCTGAATCTACTTTTGTTCAAATATTTAATTGAGTTATTAGCCTTGTATTCGAGGAAATTTATTTTTAAAACTATTTGAAAAATAAAAACGGATTTCAACGGTTTTGAAATACAGTTTCGGAAAGCAGTTTATGAAGATACGGTTTTAAATTCTTAATCTATTCGTGTTTTAGAATTTTTGGGGCCATTCAACAATTTTAGTTAATATGGTCTGATTGTAGGAAAGGAGTTAAAAATAACAAAGAATATACCACTAAAACTCAAGAATAATAAATATCTATTCCTTGTGATTTTCAGTATCCATCTTCCAGTATATATTGGATAATTTATTAAAGTTAGAAAAATTAATCTAAATTATTTTAAAGCTCCAATATTTTTAAACCCGAAAGAGTTTTTCCAGTTTAAAATAGAAAACTGGAATATAAATAGTAATAATAAAATGGATTTATAAATACGAAACTGTTAATTTATTTATAAACCCCATTTTTGAAAAGTTTTAAAATTTTCTTCGGAAATGTTATGTAAATTCCTTCATTTTGATTATTGGTTGAATCACTTAGTTTATGTCGGCTAGTAAGGAAAAAAAATCCGTTTTAGAATTTTATTTCAGATTACTAGTTGATTTCCTATTTTAAGTTCGTTCATTTCAGTGGTCACAAATCTTTTTAGGTGAAGGAAATAGGCATTAGAAAATTAAATTCTCGACTAGACGAGTGGTGGAAGTCGATACGAGAATTTGGTTGGGAGCCGAAGTTGTTTCGACGTAAATAGAAAATTTAAAATTAAATTTATATAATTTAAACGGGTCGTTGGGCCGAGGTCCAAACCGCTCCCGCTATGGGGCAAGCAGTCGACCGCCCTCCAGGGGACAGGTCGACCGCCACCCCATGCACGTGGGTGGTTGACCCGACCCGTCTTTTGCTGAATGATGTATATAACATCATACAGTCGACCCTTCTCCTCCAAACCCCCTTCCACCGAAAAACCCAGACCCTCCTACTTCCCAAGCTCCAATCCGAGCAACTTCTGCTCCATTTCGCCCCTAATTACCACCAAAATCCTCCTTGTGCAAATCTCTACCCGATTATAACTCGGATTTGCAATTTCTCTTGCATGTTTCGCCGATTCATCCATGGCACCTCGCAACCAATACCTGGGTCTCATGTTAGGGATTGCGGAATGGATCTTTAAGGCAAAACAAACACAAAGGGGGGTGAATAGTGTTTATGAGATTCTAAACTAAATCTAAAACTTATGTGAATAACAGAATGAATCAAACACCACAAACACAATCACATATTCAAACACTAATGCAAAATAAACAGAAATAAAAATGCAGAAAAGTTATGAACACAGTGGATTTTATACTGTTTCGGATTGCTCCTACGTCTAGTCCTGCACAATTCTGGATTGCGCAGAGTTTTATTACTATATCAATAGTCAAGTACAACCTCCTTGATTTCATGGCTACGAGGGATACCACCGATTCCTACTTCCTTGATTTCACGGCTACAAGGAAAACACTGATTCCTACTTCCTTGATTTCTCGGCTTCAAGGAACACACCGATTCCTACTTCCTTGATTTCTCGGCTCGAACACACCGATTCCTACTATACTCAACCAAGCAATTACAAATAGCCCTATAACTCTTCAATAGCACTAGATTCAAAGAGAGATGAGAAGAGAGTGTAGAGAGAAGAAGTTTGATCAAAATGGAATTGAATTTGGTAGAGTATAAGTGTAGAAATCATAGAAATGATTAAGAATAATGGTGTAGAGAAAGAGCATGAAGTTATAGAAGAAGAGATGATTAAAAATGCGAATTCAAGCCCTTTTTATAGCGTGTGAAAGGTTGCGACGTTTCTGGAGTGTTACAAATGGTGAAAAGACACTTCCTTTAAAATTTAAATTTCTGAAAGTTATACGTTGACATAGCCTTTTTTGTATGTCAACATACTTAACATCTTTATGATTTTTAAAGTATTTTTTTAAGTATTTAAATTCTGGAAATTCCTGAAATAAAACTAGTTGCTAAAACATTATTTTTCAAGTATAAAAACATAAGAAAATATTAATTAAACATATGATTAAAAAATTAATATATATGTGATATAAGAACTATATATAATATAATTATAAACATATGTAATATAGTTATGAACATATATATAGGAATTTATAAATAAATATATATAAACTATATATAAACAAAAAGGTTATTTGAAAACATAGAGTTTAAATAATCAAATATAAACTTAGTAAAACATATTTAATAAAACCATAAAAATAAGAATACTTATAAATAAGGAAATATATTTGAAATCATAAGTTTGAAATTCTTGGAAGATTAAAAATTACTCTGAGAGAAGTTTGAAATCAATTTGAAAATAGTTTTGAATTCGAAAACAGATAATTTGAAAAACAGAATTTGAACCTGGAGTGCTATTCAGAGTCTTAAATAAACTAGACTCTATTACTATATTTATCTTGAGCTCTTGAACTCTTGAAATCTTGATTACTCATGAGTCTTGAATCTCTTGAACCTCTAAAACTCTAAAACTGTAAAATCTTCAGTACTTAAGTCCTATATACAAAACCTGCATATATATATATATATATATATATATATATATATATGCCTATATATTCTAGATAGAGATGTTAGTATATATTTCATAATCAATGGAAACTGAAATAAGGTTGTTGTCATCAAAACTCCATTCTACAAAAATCTCCCCCTTTTTGATGATGACAACCTTAGTATATAAAATATCATACATGTTCATACCTGTTGATGGGTCCTTTTAATACTCCCCCTGACTGTACGAATCCTATCAACTATGTCTATATTTTATAATCCCCCCCTGGCAATATCAAAAAGAAATTCTAAACTACTTCATAAATCCTATAACAATCTAAATAGTTCATATACTAAAGTAAAGTACTCCCCCTCAATCCTAAATCTATCTATACCTTATAAAATACTCCCCCTAAATTTATGCCTATATAGTATCATAATTCTATATATAACTTTCCCTAAATCTACAACTCTTCCTTAATCTATAATTCTCGATAAATTTCTATAACTCCCCTTAAATCTATGACTACACTAGTTTAATAAACTAAATAGAAGGATAATAACCTAAGCATACCAATCAATTCAAACAAGTAAATCAATCCAAACAAGCAATTCAATCAAATAATTCAAGCAAACAAACAATTCAAATAAAAAACTCAAGCAAACAAGCAATTCAAACAATCATTCTAAATAATTAAATCAACCAAAGTATTCTAGAACCTTCAACTAATCCTTAGAAACTCTAAAAACCCCCTTATAAGACTAAACCTACCCTAAACTCTAATTTCCTTTATAGTATAATAAGACTTTAATCTAGACTTAAGAATTAACTTTGATAAGATATTCTTAAAATTTTGATGTAAGTAAAGCAGTTTAATCCAAACAATCAATTAATTTAAGTTTTGTTGTCACAAAACCTCTATTTATCTTTAAATTTATAAAGCTCCTATCAACTACAAATGCATAAATATATTTCTAACATACCTATCAACCACTAATGAAATTCAACCATGTCGAACAATTCAAACAAGTCAATCAAAATCAAGCCAAACAAACCAAACAAATTAATCAATCCAATTAAGTCAATCAACTTAATTAATTCA
The DNA here is from genome assembly GCA_030737875.1 of Allium sativum. NCBI lineage: Eukaryota > Viridiplantae > Streptophyta > Magnoliopsida > Asparagales > Amaryllidaceae > Allium > Allium sativum. The sequence goes on along the minus strand of CM060909.1, from coordinate 527,422,670 downwards.
ACCAAGTCAAACAAGTCAATCAAGACAAAGTAAATATGTTATATATTTGATTAATAATCTTATATTTCTAATTAGATAAAAACTTTTCATACTATATACTTGTTGTGTGTGGAGTTAAAGTTAATATGTAATGCAGTATGTTGGTTATAATGCAGTATGTTATATGCAAAATTGTATGAAGTGATATATTGAATGAAATGAAACTTGGATGTGAATGATTTTGATTTGAGTAATAATGATGTATGATATGAAATAAAATGTGTAATGATAGTATGCAAAATGATTTGGTAATTATATCTATTTAGGTAACATATATTCAAAGCACTATCTAACAATTATGCATATACATATATATTAAAAATTATTTGAATTTAACAAGCATAATATATATTAATTTCTATACTTAAGTTAATGATACTTATGAAAGGATAGTTAAGATAAAAGTTTTATGATATTCATAATATATAATAAAATATTTAAAATAATTCTGTGAGAAATGTGGAGTTAAATAATCTTAATAGGGTGCTTCTTTAATATAGTAAAAAATTGAAGATCTTTTTAAGGAGAATATAGACTTGTATCATATAAAGTAAACTTACAGTCATAATTGCATATAAAAACTATTTTTAAAAAATGACTTAAAGTTTAATTTATATGAAATATAAATCAATTTTTTGATACAAATCAATTTTAAATTTAAACTTTTAGAAATCGGAATATGTTAATTTGTTAAGAAACCATTTATATGTTCAGATTTTAAAAAGAAATCTATAGTCATAACAAAATTATGAAATCTTGATATAAATTAAACAATAAAACTGTAATTTTTTATATTTAAGACACAAAATCATATATATATATATATATTATTTTTATACCAAAATATTGGGTCAAATATTTAAGCTAATATAAATCATAATAAGTAATTAAACTAAGTCTTTAAGTTACAAATAATATTTGTGATAATATAACCCAAAATTGTTATGAAATCATATGAGTAACATATAAGTTAAAGTATGCATTTTGAACTATATAAAAGATGAATAAATTTATATTTTATAACAATATCAAAAAGTTATATTAACTTTTTATACCATATTAACATATTAATATAATTTTATTAATTTATATATTTTTAATATGTCTACATATATATATATATATATATATATATTTAGAAACAAGGTATAAGAAAATAAGTAGACAGATAAAGTTAATAACCAGAATTTGAATTGGGATTTTCTTATTGAAAGGATGGAGGGAAGTTTGAAAATTCAAAATTTGAATTTATTGGAGCATATGTCGTCATGCTCATTTATTTATGTCGGCATACATGTATAATTTCAAAGAACATATTGCTTTGTGACTCTTAGTTTTAAATTATCGATTTATATTTCAGGTTTAACTATTTCGTGAAATAATATAAATCCTAATGAACATCCAAAATTTATTTTATTATTATATTTATTATTTTATTAAAATTTTGAATTTCAAAATTCAAATTTGAACTTTAAATTTCAAGTTTGAATTTTAAAGTTTTAAATTTCAAGTTCAAAGCAAAGCAAACAAAACATCCATTCAACCAATTTTTTTAAAAACTAATTAAGACGTACCCGATTTTTATATACATTTCTTTAACATTCTCTGAATTGATCTTCCAGAATTTGATGATGAGATCTGCTTTATTGCGACAGACTCATTTTTCTGATCAGGAAAGTATACTCATTTGCTGAATTTGAAGATCATATGAGGAAGATATTGAATTTGAATTTTGAATTTTGAATGAATGACACTTCTATCACTATATAAAGGCCTAAAAGTCATGTCTCTTCATAACCACTTCTGTAATAACCCGGATTTTCAGAACCAATTTAAAATTTTTGTTTTGGCTATTTTAGTGGATTATGAATATTTAAAATGATTTATTTTAAATAGTAACAACTAAAAATTTATTTTAAACGATGTTAGAACATATAAATTTATTTTAATTATAAAACGAGTCTGAAATGGCGCGGTAGTTTGAAAATTCGATTTCAAATTTCAAATGAATGTACAGGATTCAAAATAAATCGGATTTCAGAAAAACCAGAAATATTGGAATCAGTTTAATAATATCTTTCTAAGAAGTTAAGAAACTGAGATTTTATAATATAAATTGAAAGTTATGTCCAGTTTAAAATTTAAAATAATTGCTATGGAATTTTTATATATTTTAATATAATAAATAGCCCTTAAAAATAGTCATTTTGCAAACGACCTCCATTTTCGACGAAACCACTTTTGTTGGATCCGTAATGTCAAATTATTGTTGTATTCCAAATTTCATAATTTTTAGAATTAATATGTGAGCGTGGTGAATTTAACGCGTTTGGTATTTTTAGTTTGAATTTAATCGACTGGAAAATGCTCATTTTTCAAATGGTCTCCAAATTCAATGAAATTAGTTTTGTTAGGACCGTATCGTCAAAACATAGCTATATTTATTTTTCTGTAAATTTTGGAATCAGTATATGGCCTCGGTAAATTAAAATGTACGTTTAAATTCAATATATGTTGATTTATATTTTAATTTAAAGAAAAACTAATCGAAATTAAAAAAATTATCTTATGAAACATATTCCATTATATCCGGAATAGGGGTATTTGGCTAGGGGTATTAGTCGTTGGAGTTTTTGGGAGTTCAGATGCGAAATCTTCAATGTAAAGACAAAATAGAATAAAATAATATATATATATATCCTTTTAAAAAATCTAAACCCTAGTTCTCTAAAGCCAGCCGCCGCTAGAATGAATCAATGGCCAATTGCGCTCTATCGTTCTTCCTCCATAAACTCCAAATCTACACCTTAATTCGTGAAATTCAAAAATACGAAATGAAAGAGAATTTGAGCTCTTTAATCTGATACGACCATGATCGTGGGTGCTGCTCGCAGGTGGCTGGGGCGACGCGGTAAAGTGGCGGGGTTCGAGCCGAACTTCTAGGCTTACAGTGACGTCGAGTGGAGGGGTTTTTTAGGCACTGGCGCATGACATGGAGGCCAAGGAGGTGATGACCTCCGATCGATGGCGGAGGGCCATGATGAAAGTGCAGTGGCGGTTTTCTTTTAGGAGGATGGTTTCGATTTTGGCTCCAGTAAATTAAACGATGAGAGGAAGGTTAATGGAGGATTAAGGTTAATTAAAAAAATTAATTATATTATTTCTTAGTTATTAATGTTGTTAAACTATAAATGGTCATAATTTATTCGAACGATATCAGATATTCGCAAACTCAGATCCGTTAGAATCGTGAAGACAAACACTTCGCAATGGAACAGACGAGGACAAAAGCAGAAGCAGATGCAAATTTTGATTAAATTTAACATCAGGTTTAATTTAATTAAAATTACCGTTTTAATGATTCGAAACCAATCATTGTGAGAACTTCTTCTCACTCTAATTATTTTACAGTTAAATATATTTTAGGATGCAGACGAGGCTTAGAAGCCCACGACACTATTTATTGTACAAACCATGGTTGTTTGTTTGAATTGTATTGTTGAAATATGGATTGTGGCTGTAAAATTGATTGTGAATAAAATATTTGAACAATAAAAATAACAATTTATTGTATAAATGAACTATGTAAAATATTCATGTGTTGAATAAACTGTTTGAACAATAAAAATATTATTTTTATTGAATGTATGAACTGTATAAAATAATCAAGTGTTGAAATAAATATTTTATCATTAAAAATGTAATTTTTAACATTTATATAAATGGCATAAAATTCTCCTGAAATGAAAATAATTATTCATTTAAAAATCGGACGATTTGTTTATGTACACCGATTTAACTGACATGGATTGGGACGATAAATTTTACACATCGCCCAACTGCACAAATAATATTCATAATTTTTTGGTTGAAACCCCACACGGGTATTGGGATGATATTTGACATACACTAATGCCAATTGTTTAGTTGTATGTCAATCGATTGATTGACAGACTGTTGTAAGCGTTAATTATTTATATTTAATGCTTATGCAGTTGTGTAATGCACTCTAGATGATTGGTTATCGTTGTTGTTGTGCACATGTGTTACATGAAATCCATATAAATAAATTATATGGTAATTGATTGGGTCTGATTTCAATTCAGAAGGAACAAATATTTTAAAGTAAGGAAATTATTTTAAAATAACTAATATTTTAAAATAATATTCAGTAAAGGATTAAAATGTGAATTTGATGCCCGATTTTGGATGGACACGAAAATATTGAAATATGTGATGCCATATTGATTAGATATGCGCTATTTTGACATGAACAATTTTTATATTGATTTTATTCATTTTTATAATGAATATTGAAAAGGAAATTATTTCAAAATCCGATATTTTGAAAATATTATCATTTAAATATTATAATGATAAGGAGTATTCATTTTTGATTTAAAATTGAAATGAAAGTGGGAATCGTTTTTAAAAACGAATTTATAAAATATGTTTGGAACGAAATATATATTATATATAAATTAATGGCTTGAATATAATGCGTCCCGCCGCGACCGTTCGCGAATTTCGACCATTGACTTCGAATTGACATTACAGGAGATCCGACTGTCAAATTCTTCTAAAACCGGAACCATTGGGTTCGTATTGAAAAGAGTTTTCCAATGCCTATAAGAGATTTGAAATCTAACGGTTGGATTTGGAGATACGTCTAAACCAAATTTGGAAAAGGTCGCTATGGATGCAGTTCGTTGGCCGTTATTGGAAACCGACTGTACGGACCTTGATAAAATTATTAAAAATATCAATAATTTGTGTAAAATCATAATAAATCATTTGGAAAGAATTGGGATGAAAAATTCCACGTTTGTAAAGATAAAAATATATTTTTATCAAAATGAACTAGTTATTAACTAGAAAAATAATCCAACATTTTTAAATAAATAAATTGGGTTTGAGAATGGTTTTAATCTAACCAGAATTTTCCAATATATGAATTGGAATGAATTTTAATAGAAATCATCTCCGGAATATTTCGATATTGGATTTTGTGACTATACAGATATTGTTGAGGAATTTGGAAGATAGATAGGTATCGTTGTTCCCCATACGTTATGTGTTGGTTTCAGCATTTGATATTGAATATAAGCCGATTTAATTTCTATTCAGAGCCTTATATTTAATATTAAATTGGATTTTGGGTTTATCGTGAATGATGTCTTTAATAACACTGTTCTTAAACCCAGTTGAGAAAAGAATAAATCTTTTAATTAATATTTAGTGAAGTTTACCAATTAATTAATATTTCATTGGAATTGAATTGAAATTGGAATTTTGGGTTTATCGTAAACTGTGTTTTAAATAGAACTTGTTCTTTAACCAGATTAACAGCGAAATGTGATTTGGAATATATAAATCTTTTATTAAGATTTAATGGAGATTTTCCAAAGTATAGTTTTCCAATTTAATATAGTAAATTGGAATTGAATGGAATTCGATTTGGTAATAATCGAAGTGAGCTTCTATGGAGGAAGACTGTTAATATATATGGAATTTAAAAGGCTTTGTCGTTATTTAATTTATATTATTAGTCGGATACGAAAATTGATATCGATTATATATTGATCTATTTCCTGTGAAGATTTCATAATAAATGGAATATGATTTTGGGTTTATCATGAACTGTGTTTTAAATGACATTGGTTCTTTAACTCGGTAAAGGCAGGATTATTTCCTAAATTTGAATAACCATTAAATAATGATTTTTTTAATATTAAAACTAAGTGGAGTTTTAATGAATCTTTAATTAGATTGAAATGTGAATGTGATAATTTAAATTATCAAGTTTTAGAAATGATCGAGAATGGAGTACTACCAGTTTTGCTCCAAACGATAGTTAAATTTTTAATTAGATTTGAACGTGAAATGGTAACTAATTTTACCAATAACAACATGGGTGTTAGATATGGAGTATTACTAGTTCTCCATGGGATGAATAGGTTGGGATTGGGATTAATAAATAAATGATTACTTCGGTAAGGTTCGCTAATCCCGACTAGTTGATACACCTTAATTTGGTTTAGAATTGTGAAAGGATAAAATCAAATCTTTTGAAATGATATCCAAAGGAAGATTAAAGAATAAATTTAAAAGAATTTATCTTTGATAAAATTAATGGGAACCTTTCCCCAAAATTGAGGATATTTGAATAAAAGATTATTCTGGATTGGAATGAGGTGTATGTTGTGTTTGTATAGCACTTGTTTATACGATACACAAGTTATTCGGAAAGACCGGCTTTATCCCATTCTGAATAATTGATATGATTATAAGTCGACGATGAAGACAGTGGTTGAAGACCAGATATCTTCACATCGTTTGGATGATTACTGATGTCTTGATTGGGCTGTACACCCAAGACGAGGCAATAAGTGGTGATCGTCTAGATGTACTTCGAGATCGACCGGAAATGCGAGGACCTCTCTCCTGTGTTGGACATATGGGACGAGGAATAAGGTGCCTCCGGTTTCGTTCAGACAAAGAACGAACTAGAAAATGGATGCATGTATGACATTGGATTTTAATCTATGTTGATTGATTTCTATTAAATATATATTTGTTCGGTGGCGGAGAATTTATTCTCTTGCTTAACTCCCTTCTCTGAGACGTACAAGCTTAGAGGTTATATATCGATAGACATCAGTCGCATGGCGTGAATTGTTAGTATGGCATGCCGAGATGCAAATGATCAAGGCTTTTGTTGAAAAGCAGAGCCTTGTGGTTGATGATGAAAGCACGGTTTTAAATAGCATAGCTTTGTGTATAGCGTTAATTTGCGAGCCTCACTACCCGGTGTGAACCAGAAACGGGAGAGGACCTCAGGGAGGACATGCGTTTCTTTATAGCTAGGAGTGGTGTCATGGTATGGAGCCCAGACATTTTACTCACGTGGATGTTGCATATTATTTGATAGATTGCGAGGCACCTCGGATATATCGGTCACTACGAGGCCGATGGACGACATGGTTGACATACTGACCAGACTTACACCTCATAGGGCGGGGAAACATATTGTTCAGGAATTATAATCCACTAACGTAAGTGTGGACCGGCCCTGACGCTCTAGGTGCAGTTGCGACTGAATCCTAAGACATGGTGCTAGGTTGTCTCGAATCGGTAAGGGCGATTCCTTGCCTTGGTTCAGGATGGAAATCCAACTTCCAATACGACATCGTGCGGTTTTGATTGTAGAACTAGTATGGCGACATGATATATGGTACCCTTGCCATCTATGATTGATACATTTATATTTGAAGTTTTTTTAACACTATGCACTTATAATAGTATTAAATGATTTGTTTTAAATTGTACCAAGCATATTTGGCTATTATAAGGGAAAACTCTATCCTCTGGCTTGCGTTGCATTGTGTAATGGAACCTGAGTCTTATAATAGCTTCATTTTTCAAAATGCATAGCGTTGTTTATTTCATGCACTGGTATTCACGGGGGTAAACCCATTCCGTGTTATATGGCAAGATCCCTTGATTTATCTAACTTTAAAATTAAAATTTTTAAATAACTGTTTTAGTTCTCACACCAGCCCCATGACGGACCTGGAGTTTATTGTTTTGACCTAAACTCTGGGGGCCCCTATTTTCCACACGGCAGCTAGTAGTTTTGGTTTTGCAGATATTATATCCAAAGGATCCTAGATTTATAGTTGAAGCTATATTCGGAAAGCTTTGTATCCATTTATTTCTTTCAATTGTGTTATGTATTATTTTTCCGCTGCTATGTGTTTAAATGTAATTTAAATTTATGATGTTTTCTGCTGTATATTATTTATTCATACTCTGTTATATTCTTGTACTCTAATGTAAATTGTTGTAACAACAATGAAATGTTCTTTCGTATGCGTTCTAATTTGTCATGTTCTCAACTCAATTCGGGCTTTCCCATAAGGGCAAGCGTGGGTCGTTTCATCGCTTCTCTTCTTATTCTTCTCGTTTTTATTTTCAATCAAACTTTCTGGAGGCATAACTTCTTCGTTTCTTCATGAAATTGGACCAAATCAGCGCCAAATCGAAGAGGAATTCATGGAATACGATCTAGTGGAAGTTTGGGGATGAATATGGATGGCATTAGGGTGCAACAAGTCAAAACAGTGAGAGATATGCATGAAATCCAGTAACAGTTTTTCCGTTTTGCATAGCCAACTTCAAATAGTCATATTTCACATGATTTTGATTGAAGTTTGGTGATCTAACTGCGAGAACGAGAACTACAATCTGGTAAAGGATTTGAGAAAAATAGTCTAACCTACAGACGCAATTTGAAGATAACCATCGACAGTTTTGGTTTCCTTCTCTCTTTATTCACCAAAACTTCGTTTGATCATTACTTGATCAATTCTTTGTGGATTTACATGAACTACCGACATTGCAATGCAAATGAAGAGAAGTACAGTATGAAGATAAGTTGTAGATGAAAATTAAAAGTTATAAAGTGATCCGGTACCCATATCTTTGATGATTTGTATTATATACATATATCCATTTCTTCTTGATGTCTCTTCACCAACCGTCGTTACTCTTCCACTCTTTTTAATTTCTTTTCAGAAGTTGAATTTTCAATAGCCACCATTTTGGAATTTAATTTCCAATAGCCAAGTCAACCTTCTTTTCAGAGTTTGATTATCGAGAAGCCATATAACACATCTTTTCCTGTAAAACAACACAACTTTTCAAATAATCACATAACTTTTCAAATAATTCAAATGTTTTTTCAAGTATTCAAATGACTTTTCAAATAACTAAAGGACTTTCCAAAATAACTAACTACAATTATATCATGATTGTTTAGTAACATATCCATGATTTCAAAATCTAAAAAAATTCAAATTTCAAAATTCAAATTTTTAAATTTCAAAAATCAAATAGTAATTTGATTTTTCAATAAAATTGAATATAGACTTATCTAATACTAATGTAATACATAAATTTAAACTAGTGTTATAAATCGTTTCAAAATTTGCCATTTAAATTTTTCAAAAATCAGATTATGAACTTTTTGAAAGACCTTGCTCTGATACCAATTGTAACACCCCGCGTCCGTTAATGTCACTCACAAAGGGAATGCATTGAGTTTCGTGGAGCGTTATAAGTAAACATAACAGAATATTACATGATAGATACACAAAGTAGTACTTGAAAAATTTATAACTTTGTTGCAGCGGAAACAAAAATAAGTTTGGTTACATCTTCAAACACCAAAACCAAGTACATAATATCAATCTTGTACAAAAGCCATCAGAGTACCTAATTTTTAAAACCATATTCCCACTCCAAAATGCCATATGTAAGAGAAACAAAGCTAAGCATTACTTTCAGCACTTCCAAGAACTTTAAGCAAAAAGAAATCTGAATCAAGCTTCTACGTTCCCACCTTGAGAACCTGGGGGGGAGGGGAGGGGGAAGGAAGAAAAGAGGCGAAACAAAAAGGGTCAGACATAAATTCTGGCAAGTCCAGTGACTTTCAGCATAAAAACAGATAATAGTATCATGACATGTAAATAAAACTAGATGAGAGATAACAGTAACAGGAGTAGCAGATATACATAGGTTAAACAGAGGAAACAGAATGATATAGATCAAGCTACGCTTCTTATTTACTTTTCACTTCTCTACACTAATACCAGTATAATAGGATTAGGTGTTACCCTATTGTCTAAACTAAAACAGAAATGGAAACAGAATGATCTCTACAGAAATAGAATGCTAGTAATGGGCCTTTACCACCCCAACAAAGACAGACGGTACAGAAGTAGAAACGGAATCAGAGATAGAAACAGAATAATCCCTACAGAAAGAATGTTAGAATTAGGTTTACACTAGTGACGGGCCTTTACCGTCCCAACAGACGGTACCACACAGAAACAGACATGTGTTACCACCCCAACAGAAATAGACGGTACCCCAACAGAAACAGAAAGAACTAGATGTACCCTAAATTCTACCCTAAGCGATCGGCTCCCTAATACATAAATACCCTGTGTCGACCCCACGGAAGGGTGTATCACTCCCTAAAGTGGCAACCTATAGAAAGACATAGACTTATTTACAGATGTCACGGCGTCTTAACTTCCCCAGAGAAGACCGAATCTATGCACACAAATGATCCGGTTGGAATGCGCCATCAACACCCCTCGCCATTATCAGAATGGACCTCTTATAACCAATTCAGTAAGCTCGCCCTGACCCCCACCTAGTGTTGGGTCGCCATTTGATACCAGAAAAGGGTTACTGACTGATATGGGCCCCACACAACAAATGACACAAGCAAATACCCCTCCTAACCATGTCTCCCCAGACAAACAGATTTCAGATGTACAGATTTTAGATTAACACGTTTGCAGACTAACAGAGCAGATTTACATATTCACAGGTTTACAGATTAATATAGTAGACTTACGAATTAACATGTTTACGGATTAACAGGGTCGTAGATTAATGGATCAGATGTATATATTATCAGATTTACAGATTAACATATCAGATTGTACAGATTCAACATTTACAATACGTTAAGTCTGCCGGGTCTATATACATATGACACACCCCATCGATTTAAGATTAACTTAACCCCTCCCACTTATTCAAGCAAGTTTACTTAACCCTACTCAACTTAACAGGTTCATGTAACCCCTATAGATTCAATTAGGTTAAGTATTCCAAGTTGATAAATTATTATCATTTCTGGTTAATGCACCAGACCTCTCACATTAGATTTACCACCTATGGATGCTGGATATGTCAAGCAGGGCGGTTCCGGGCAGACTTCTACCACAAGTGTAATCTAACCTTGTGTCTGAGTACTATTTCATATGTACGCACTAGGCCCCTCACAATAGATTCACCACTTGTGGTTGCTGGATATGCCGGGCGGTTCCGGGTAGACTTATACCACAAGTGCAATCTAACCTCGTGCCTAGGCGCGGTTCAGTTTTAGGCATATTCATTCTTAAACAATTATCCATGTTCGTCATAGTTTTTTTTTTCAATTACAGTATTCAGTTTCAATGGATTAAACAAGCTTCACAGACTCTTTACTGTTCCATTAACATATTTCGCTTAATCATAAATTAAGCCTACAAATTTACATGCCCAAAATTACGGTCATAATTCACAATATAACATTTGCCCTAAATTTTAGTCAAATTGCACAGTACAGGTTATGCCCCAACAACCCTAGTCATGATTCATAATATAAACTGTATCCAAATTAAAGTTTTTGATTATAGTGTATGCCAATTACCCAAAATCCCAATTTAGGCGTGTTCATAGTTATCCCTATTTCATTATAGGTTTTCATGCCCTTTTCTCAAGTCATATATTATTATGCACAATATTCCCTTTCTTCCAAGTTATAAATCATCATATTTAGTATGCTCCCAAAATTAGGTCTTAAATCACAACATGTATTATGCCCCCAAATCCTGAGTCATATTTTCCAATACACTTTATGCCCCAAATTTATATTTACCAACGATTCCCAGTTTCGCGCGTTTGCATATTTCAGCGTTAGGCCTAAGCTCGAAGATAGCCTGGCTATAAAAATAAAAAATAAAGGAAGAAGAATAGAATAGGCATAGAACCAAAAGTAACCTAAATGGGCATATGATAGCAGAAATAGGCATACAAGAACAGATCTGATGAACAAAAATAGACAATAAGAACAGATTTGATTAACAGAAATAGGCATATGATGAACAGATTTGATGAATAGAAATAGGCATAGTCTCAGATTCAGATTTATTAACATGTCAGGATTACAATTAAATTTCAGATCTAGAAGTAACATAAACTCATCGAGATTTAGAGAAAAGAACTAGGCTTTGTTATTGCAAATCTTAATCTTCAAAAACTCGTAATCTGATTTGTCTTGGTGGAGAAGAAAGTCTATTTTAATTTAGATTAGAGCAGCATGGTGTCGCCATGGATTAGGTGTGGAGAAAACAATAGGTCTAGGTCTCTTATATAGCATAGGAGTCAATGAACCTGGCCACGAATCGGTCCAGAACTAGAAAAACGAATCTGCACAAATCTGGCCCGGTGGGGAGGGGGTCGACTCCCCTGTCGACACCCCCTAAGAGGGTCGACACCTTCGAGTGGGAATTTTCCCGCTCACCCAATATCGATTTCATTTGAATTTTGAATGGTTTCTGGAATTATTTTATATGTATATATTTTCCTTGTGCGTAAACAAACTTCTAAGGCTTATAACTTCTTCATACGATATCCATTTTACATAAACTCGGACTCTATCTTAAGAAGAATTCCGAGACAAACGCAATGGCGCAACCCATTTCCCTTAATTATTCTTCAAAAATTAAGTATTCTTTAATTTGTCACTTTTGTATTCTTAGAAAATACGGGGTGTTATATTCTCCCCTCCTTAAAGGATTTCTTCTCCGAAATCTCCAAGTTAAGAAGAATGTATATCCTGCCATCCATCATCCATCTACTCATCCACCAATCAAAGGCATCCATTGTCCTTAGAAAATTTCTATTATTGTATGAATATATGCAAAGCTGTGTGTATATGCCACTATGCTAATGCAGAAATCAAGCGGTCCACAGATTCAGTTGACCTCCTTAATGCAAATTTATGTCAGTGCCATGAGTTCAATCAAGTATGCAAACAATCCTAATGCATCATATAAGTACTATATGCGTGCGCAATCATTCATCCAAATGCAACACTCATGTGGTGATACATACAATTTCATCCATAAAAGAAACAAATATATACACACGCATCCATATGTAATATGAGAGTGTTTTTGAGCCGATCTAGTGCCTAGTGTGTGTAAGCATCCACGAGCAACCACTAGTAATCACTTGCATCCACTTGCAACAATCAAACATAACATGTCTCAAACACATGTTTACACCCATTAGTTTCTACCTAAAGGTCGAAGACTCGATCGATAGGATATACTCAAACGCCTAACATAGATATCCTCAAACCCCGTCATCGGACAGATGAGCCGTACCCCCTATAGGGTTTGAGATAATAATGGAATCAGAAACAGAACTAGTATTAAGGTGCAGAGACTCAACCACAGAATCGGAAATTAAAAGAATAAGAAGTGCCAGAATCAAAAGAGTTCTAATTGGATAATCAGATAGGGAAAATCAAACCTTCTACATAAACTTTCCTACCTCTGTTCGGTCCATTGGCATCAATAGCATTCACCTGCCCTTCAGAATATCCTGCCCTTTGGCCTTGTCCTTGTTTCCTCGGGTAGTCCTTAGTAAAGTGTCCCATTTCACCACAGTTGAAGCAAGCGCCCTTCCTTTTTCTGCAATCCTTGTTCAGATGACTCAAACTCCCACAAGTATAGCACTTTTTCTCCTTCTTATTTTCAGTCTTTTCATCCTTCTTTTGCGTTTCCTTCTTGGGCCACACTTTCTTATTCTGCGATTCTTTGAGCTTCTCCTCTTTCTTCTCGCCTTTGGCTTCCTCATGTAACAACGCCATATCAACCAAACTTTCAAAAGTAGCGCCCATTGGGACATGGTACATAGACAATCCATGTAATGGCTCGTTCAATCCTCTAGCAAACCGTAAATCTTTCTTGTGTGGAGTTTACTAACTCCAACCCGAATCTCGCCAACTGGTTGAACTTGTTAACATATTATTTAACAGACATGCTTCCCTCTTGAGTGCCAAAAACTTCTCCATTTGCAAACTCTGCTCGGCTTGCGAAAGAAACTTCAGCTTGAATCTTCGTCTGAAATCCACCCAAGTCTCTACCGGACATTTAGCATTAGTAACCTCCCACCAAAAAGAAGCTTTGTCTTTCAGTTACCAAACGACTAACTGAATCTTTCTTCTATCATCAACTTCAAAGATATCAAACAAATCCTCTGTTTCCTTGAGCCAGTTCCGAGCTTGCACAAACGTCTCAAATCCATTAAAGGTTTTTCCGCTCATAGCACGGAAATCCTTACATATCTTTGAAAATGCATCTACACGCGGAGGAGGAGGAGGAACAACGGCTGCAACTGGGGGAGGAGCGTTTGCTTGGCCTACAGCAGGTGTTGTAGCCTCTAGATACCCTCGGAACCATCCCGGTATCTGTACGCCCTCTGGAAGATTAAGATCCCCAGACATGCTGAAATGAAAGAAAAAGAGATTCAAAAGTGGGAATCGAAAGATAAATATATGGCTTTGGAGATTATGTTTTTCAAAATAAACTTTTCTTTTGAATATACTTCCTTTTAAAACCTTTCTTTTGAAAATAGTTTTCAAAAACTTTTATCTAATCTGGTAACCTTCAGCTCTGATACCAAGTGTAACACCCCACGTCCGTTAATGTCACTCACAAAGGGAATGCATTAAGTTTCGTGGAGCGTTATAAGCTAACTGAACATAATATTACAAGACAGATACATAAAGTAGTACTTGAAAATTTTATAACTTTATTGCAGCGGAAACAGAAATAAGTTTGGTTACATCTTCAAACACCAAAACCACGTACACAATACCAGTCTTGTACAAAAGCCATCAGAGTACATAATTTTTAATACCATAATCCCACTCCAAAATGCCATATGTAAGAAAAACAAAGCTAAGCATTATTTTCAGCACTTCCAATCACTTTAAGTAGACAGAAATCTGAATCAAGCTTCTACGTTCCCACCCTGAGAACCTGGAGGAAAAGGAAGAAAAGAGACAAAACAAAAAGGGTCAGATATAAAGTCTGGAAAGTCCAGTGACTTTCAACATAAATACAGAAAATATTATCATGACATGTAAATAAAACTGGATGAGAGATAACAGTAACAAGAGTAGCAGGTATACATTGGTTAAACAAAGGAAACAGAATAATATAGACCAAGTTATGCTTCTTACTTACTTTTCACTTCTCTACACTAATACGAGTATAACAGGATTAGGTTTTACCCTAATGTCTAAACTGAAACAGAAACGGAAACAGAATGATCTCTACAGAAACAGAATGCTAGTAATGGGCCTTTACCACCCCAACAGAGACAAACGGTACAGAAACAGAAGCAGACACGGAATCAGAGACAGAAACAGAATAATCCCTACGGAAACAAAATGTTAGAATTAGGTGTACACTAGTGACGGGCCTTTACCACCCCAACAGACGATACCATATAAAAACAGATAGGTGTTACCACCCCAACAGAAATAGACGGTACCCAACAGAAACAGACGGAACTAGATGTACCTTAAATTCTATCCCAAGCGATTGGCTCCCTAATACATAAATACCCTATGTCGGCCCCACGGAAGGGTGTATCACTCCCTAAAGTGACAACCTACAAAAAGGCAAAGACCAATTTATAGATGTCATGGCATCTTAACTTCCCCAGAGCAGAACGGATCCAAGCAAGCACATGACCCGGTTGGAACGCGCCATCAATACCCCTCGCCATTATCAGAATGGATGTCTTATAACAAAATCAGTAAGTGTGCCCTGACCTCTACCAAGTGTTGGGTCGTCGTTTGATACCAGAAAAGGGTTACTAACTGATATGGGTCCCACACAACAAATGACACAAGCAAATACCCCTCGTAACCTTGTGTCTCCAGACTAACAGATTTCAGATGTACAAATTTTAGATTAATACGTTTGCAGACTAACAGAGCAGATTTACATATTCACAGGTTTACAGATTAATATAGTAGATTTACAAATTAACATGTTTACAGATTAAAAGGTTCGCAGATTAATGGATCAGATGTACGGATTATCAGATTTACAGATTATCAGATCAGATTGTACAGATTCAACATATACAATAGGTTAAGGTTGTCGGGTCTATATACATATAACCCACCCCATCGGTTTAAGATTAACTTAACCTCTTCCCACTTATTCAAGCAAGTTACTTAACCCTACTAAACTTAACAGGTTCATGTAAATCCTACAGATTCAATTAGGTTAAGTATTCGAAGTTGACAAATTATTATCATTTTTGGTTAATGCACCAGACCTCTCACCTTAGATTTACCACATGTGGATGTTGGATATGTCGGGCGTTTCCCGGCAGACTTCTACCATAAGTGTAATCTAACCTCGTGTCTGAATACTATTTCATATGTATGCACTTGGCCCCTCACATTAGATTCACCACGTGTGGTTGCTGGATATGCCGGGCGATTCCGGGAATACTTATACCACGAGTGCAATCTAACCTCGTGCCTAGGCGCGGTTCAGTTTTAGGCATATTCATTCTTAAACAATTATCCATGTTCATCGTAGGTTTTTTTTTTCAATTACAGTATTCAGTTTCAACGGACTAAACAGGCTTCATGGACTCTTTATTGTTCCATTAACATATTTCACTTAATCATAAATTAAGCCTGCAAATTTGCATGCCCCAAACTATGGTCATAATTCACAATACAACATTTGCCCCAAGTTTTAGTCAAATTGCATAGTACAGGTTATGCCCCAACAACCCCAGTCATGATTTGTATGCCCAAATTAAAGTTTTTTGATTATAGTGTATGCCAATTACCCAAAATCCCAATTTAGGCGTGTTCACAGTTATCCCTATTTCATTATAGGTTTTCATGCCCTTTTCCCAAGTCATATATTATTATGCACAATATTCCATTTCTTCTAAGTTATAAATCATCATATATAGTATGCCCCCAAAATTATGTCTTAAATCACAACATGTATTATACCCCCAAATCCCAAGTCATATTTTCCAATACACTTTATGCCCCAAGTTTATATTTACCAATGATTCCCAATATCGCGCGTTCGCATATTTCAGCATTAGGCCTAAGCTCGAAGGTAGCCTGGCTATAAAAATAAAAAATAAAGGAAGAAGAATAGAATAGGCATAGAACCGAAAGTAACATAAATATGCATATGATAGCAGAAATAAGCATATAAGAACAGATCTGATGAACAGAAATAGACATATAAGAACAGATTTGATTAACAGAAATAGGCATATGATGAACAGGTTTGATGAACAGAAATAGGCATAGTCTCAAATTCAGGTTTATTAACATGTCAGGATTACAATTAAATTTCAGATGTAAAAGTAACATGAACTCATCGAGATTTAGAGAAAAGAACTAGGCTTTGTTATTGCAAATCTTAATCTTCGAAAACTCCTAATCTGATTTATCTTGGTGGAGAAGAAAGTCTATTTTAATTTAGATTAGAGCAGCATGGTGTCGCCATGGATTAGGTGTGGAGAAAACAATAAGCCAAGGGTCCCTTATATAGCATAGGAGTGAACAAACCAGGCCACGAATCGGTCCAGAACGAGAAAAATGAATCTACCTAGATCTGGCAGGGGTTCGACACCCCTAGGGGGGTCAACTCCCCTGTCGACACCCCCTAAGGGGGGTCGACACCCATGTCGACACCTCGTAGGGTGGTCGACACCTTCGAGCTGGAATTTTCCCGCTCACCCAATGTTGGTTTCGTTGAATTTTGAACGGTTTCTGGAATTATTTTATATATATAATTTTCCTTGTGTGTAAACAGTTTCTAAGGCTTATACCTTCTTTATACGATATTCGTTTTACGTAAACTCGGACTTTATCCGAAGCAGAATTCCAAGACGAATGCAATGGCGCAGCCCATTTCCCTTATTTCTTTTTCAAAAATTAAGTATTCTTTAATTTGTCACTTTTATATTCTTATAAAATACGGGGTGTTACTGAAACACCCCACCTCCGTTAGGGTCACTCTCAAAGGGAATGCCCTAATTTTGGTGGAGGTTTATAAGTACAAGTCACAGATATACAAGACAGATATAAGAACACATATTTGTAAACAGCGAGAGAACAACAAACTTTATTTCATAAAGTCAAATACGTGTTACAACAACATCCTTTCCAAAAATATAACATAACACTTTCATAATCTGTCTTGAGTACATTATTTAAAGAAGCATAAATAAAACATAGATAAACTGCAAAATCCCCATAGTGGATTGTCCAAAGCCATAGTTCAAAACAGGAAAGTCCAAGCAATACATTTCTCTTCTTCAAGCTGGATGTTGAGGTTGGTCAAGCTGCTGTGTTCCATCCCTGAGGACCTGAGGGGGGGGGAACGGAAGAAAGAAGACGAAAGAAAAGTAGAGTCAGACATAAAGCCTGAGTAAGTCTAGTACTATTTTGTCTATGAATAAAGAACTGGGTGCGATAAGTATAAACAAGAAGTGGGCATGCATTACAAACTTGGTTAAGTTGTCTAGGGTCGAATAGACTATCGTACCCCATGTTGATCTCTGAACCCATATAAACTAGTTTCCAACTGGCACCCCATAATCAGGGTGATGTGATCCATTCTATGATGATCGGCTCCTACTCGCATAGTTACATGTGTCTTACGGCCCCCGATGTTGTAGTTACCTATGCTGGTCCCACCATGGGGTGTATCAAGTCCCATAGTGGCAACCCGACACAACCTTAGAGTGCACAGGTATGCTACTGGTGTCCAGTGCCTTATTTTTCTGCGCCGGAGTGTGTGCATGCCCGCACTCCGTTAGAACCTACACTGCTACACCACCGCCGTCGCTTTGACCTCTTACAATCAGCCCAGTAATCGTGCCCCACCCTGCCTAGTTTCAGGGTATCCTGATACACCTTCTAGGGTTACTGCTGAAAAGGGTCCCCCGTTACTAGGTTTTCTATCTCTAGCCAACATGCTAAGTTGGTTAAGTGTTTCCTAACCTAACCCCCACCAGTCCGTTTTGTTTAGCATGTTCCATTTTGATTAAGTCTTTAGTTCACTTAATCCTATCAATCCTGACTCAGCCTTAATTGTCTTATTAAGGCCCTGACCTCTCACATTAGACAGGTATTGTTGTGGCTGCCTGTTGCCGGTTGGTTCCGGGCAGTCTTACGCCACAACTCAGTCTAACCTCGGGTCCTTGCTGGGCTCCATGTTTAACCTCCCACATTGGATAGGTATTGTTGTGACTACTGGACAGCCGGGCGGTTCCGGGCAGGTTTACATCACAACTCAATCCAACCTCGGGTTAAACACATCGTATGTTCTACATTTACATATTTTGTCATTCCTCTTTATTTCTTATATGTAAATATTTGCGGCCCATTATTAAGTTAATGGTGTAAAGGTTACACCAATCATGGGCCCAACCCATACTTGAACTTGGGCCCTTCTATTTTATATTTTCATTCATTAGTAATTTTAACCCAACGTTATTTTCCCCCGTTTAACACGTCCGTTTATATATATTTTGGGCTTAGCCTTTTAAAGCCCAAATTAGCCATGCGAAAAGGGGAGGCTTAAAGCGTAATTACATACACAAAGAGGGGAATGTGAGCGCATGAACTTGCAATACGACGTTGGAAATACAAAATAGAAACTGGTGTACTTGCATAGTGGTAACATAGGTGACATGAATCAAAGCATGTGAACTTGTAATTGAGATATCATTATTGTCACATGAACCTATATTGTTATTTAGGCATAATGTCAAACATAAGCATGGCATAAATATTTCTAGCATAAGCATGGCATAATGTCAAACATAAGCATGGCATAATGTCAAACATAAGCATGGCATAAGTATAGTTAAATTTGTTCACATAACCATGGCATAAATATTTCTAACATGAAATCATGATTCTTACTTTAGCCATGTAAACTTACAAAAAGGGACCTTTTGAACCTAACCTAGCCATGTACCACATATGTCATCATATAATTCTTGTAAACAAGATAGACCTAATCATGGTTGCCAAATATCAATCATAGCCTAGCCATATTCATAAGTTTGCAAATAGGTTTTCTAGTACAAAAGCATGGCTTAATACATAATGCCAAATTCTCAACATAATTTCATATGGATAATAACCAAACTTGTTCCAATTACTTACAAAATGATTTATGCACAAAAATATACATCATGGTGGCATAGAAGCAAACCCCAAACTTGCATGAATTTAAATCAACTACATACATGTAGCTTCAACATGGATTACATAATTTGCGAAATATTCCAAACGTATACTTGCATAGAACTACCGCATGTAGTTCTTTATAATGAATAACATAATTCATAAATATCCAAACGTATATAATATTTCAAATTGATAAGAACGCACAAATATGAATTACTTTATTGTCACAATTCAAGCATACAAACCAACACAATTGTTTATTCATACCAAAGTAATACTCTACTTACAATGGTGTGATGAATTCTCTAGTTTAGGGATTGAAGACGCAAATTCCTTTGTTGAATTGATTTGTTTAGGTTTCTTTAAGCTTTAGAATCTTCCTCCTAATCCTCTCTCCAATTTGGTGGCTACTCCTAGTCGTTCCTCAGCAACATGGCGGCTATGTTCTTATTTTTGAATGAATAGATTAGGGTTTAGTCTAGGGTTGTTTATATAGAGGTTAGGAACTGATTAGGACCATTGATGTTGCTTGGATTGATCGTAGCCATTCATTCTAAGGAGAGACCAATTAAAACTTGCCACCTAGCCCTAGTGACAAAGCAGACCACAGAAAATCGACCACATAGAGAATAGGCCAGCCGGGTTAGACTGGGCTCGACCTGGGTCTGGACCAGGTCGACAGCCCAGTCGACTTGGTGGGTCAGGCGGGTGTTTTTCCGCCCTGGCCCATTGGGCCCCATTTTCGAATTTAAACCTGATTTATTCTGTTTGAATTTAAACTTGATTCTCAAACTTCCGAAGGCCATATCTTCTTCATACGGACTCCGTTTTTCGAAAACTTGGACTCTATTTCGCGTATTTTTCCGAGACGAACGCAATGGCGTATCCCGTTTCCCTTAGTTCTTTGATTTCAGATTAATTATACTTTAATTTGTTAATTTCACAGTTATAGAATTTGCGGGGTGTTACATTCTCCCCCACTTAAAAGGATTTCGTCCCCGAAATCTTCAAGTTAGGAGGAATGTATATCCTAACATCCAATCATCCATCTACTCATCCATTAAACACGAGCATCCATTGTCCTTAAAAGACTTCAAATGCTTCATGATCATATGTGAAATGTGTGTGTACATGTACTTATCTAATGCAAAATCAGGCGGTCTACTGATTCAGTTGACCTCCTTAATGCGAATTATGTAAGTGCCATGAATCCATTATGTATGCAAATTTTCCTATTCTTGATTCTACATGAGTGCACAATCATTTAATACAAATGCAGCATCCATATGACAACACACTAATGTTCAACCATATACAAATGCAAACATATATGCATATGCAATATGAAGTGACTGAGCCGATCTAAAACCTAGATTGTGTGTGTATATGCAACCACGAGCAACCACTAGCAATCACTTGCAACCACTTGCAACCATCATCCATAACATGTTTCAACTACATGTTTCCATCCAAAGGGTTTCTACCTAAAAGATACGGTCGAGGAAATATACCTAAAAAGATAGATAAAAGCGCAACTTAAGGAAAAAGAAAGATCAAGGATGTACCCTCGAACAGAAAAGGGTAGGCAGTACGTATTCTAGCTTCAGTTTCCCAAGTCGCGTCTCCCTCGGCGTCGCTCCACTGAACTTTGACGAGCTTGACTTCGCAGTTGCGTAGCTTCTTCACTTCCGTTCCTAATATGCGGGTTGGAACTTTTCTTATGGTTGCTTCGCGTTCCACTTCGGCCTCTTCGAGGATATTTGGCTCTACCACTTCAGCAGACTCATGTAGACATTTTCGAAGATGTGAAACGTGAAAAACGTTGTGGACTCCAGCCAACTTCTCGGGTAGCTCTAATCTATAGGCCATTTTCCCAATTTTCTCGATAATAGGGAATGGCCCTACGAACCTTGGTGCCAGTTTTCCTGTGGTTCCAAAACGAACAACGTTCCTTAGCGGTGATACCTTGAGAAAAACTCTGTCTCCAACTTCAAATTCAAGGTCGGTCCTCCTCTTGTCGGCGTAGGACTTTTGTCTGTCTTGGGCCGTCTTCATCCTTCTTCGTATTAAGTCTACTTTCTCTGAGGTCTCTCGGATCATATCTGGTCCAAGTATGAGCTTATCCGTGGACTCCCACCAACAAGTGGGCGATCGACACGGTCTTCCATATAAAGCTTCGAAGGGCGCCATTCCGATGGTTGCTTGATAGCTGTTGTTGTAGGCGAATTCTACCAAAGGAAGGTGGTCTTCCCATGTCCCTCCGAAGTCAAGGACGCATAGTCTTAAGAGGTCTTCCAAAACTCTATTCACTCTCACTGTTTGGCCGTCGGTTTGGGGATGATAGGCTGTGCTCAAGCATAACTGCGTTCCTACTGCTTCTTGCAGACTCCGCCAAAACTCGCTGGTGAAGATGGGGTCTCGGTCACTAACAATGCTAGATGGTATTCCATGGATTCGAACGATTTCCTTGAGGTAAAGTGATGCTAGGGATGAGGCAGTTCTCTTA
Organism: Allium sativum; assembly: GCA_030737875.1. Classification (NCBI taxonomy): domain Eukaryota; kingdom Viridiplantae; phylum Streptophyta; class Magnoliopsida; order Asparagales; family Amaryllidaceae; genus Allium; species Allium sativum. Next base: position 527,400,225 of record CM060909.1, on the reverse strand, counting down.
CTTTTGACAGGTAAAAAGTGGGCGCTTTTAGTAAGCCTATCCACTATTACCCAAATGCTAGTGTTGCCTCTCCTAGACCTAGGCAGCCCATCGATGAAGTCCATTGAGATGCTATCCCACTTCCACTGCGGGACCTCCAGAGGATGTAGTAGTCCGCCAGGCTTTTTCTGTTCCGCTTTAACCTGTTGGCACACCATACACTTAGAAACGAATTCTGCCACGTCCTTTTTCATGCCGTTCCAGAAGAAAGTCCTTTTTATATCTTTGTACATTTTATCTCCGCCTGGGTGTATCGTCATCTTGGAATGATGCGCTTCCTCGAGAACCTTCCTTACTAAATCTTTTGTCTGTGGGACGCATAGTCTTCCGTCTCGCCTTGGTAAACCTTTATCGTCAATGGAGTATCTGTTGAGGTGACTTGAAGTCTCACCCCTAATTAGCCTATCAATCATTTCCACAAGCTGAGGGTCTTCGCGTTGTGTTGCCCCTACTGAATCCACTAAAGTCGGGCGCACTTCGAGAGATGCAAGCAAGCCCGGTACGAAATCGGAGGAAGGCCTAAAGTCGAAGCTGGCTATAAACTCTAGGCTTTGTCTTTCAACAAACAACGGGCTTAGGGTCAATTTCTTTCGGCTCAACGCGTCTGCCACTACGTTGCCTTTGCTCGGAGTATAGGAGATTTCGAAATCGTACGAGGCAAGAAACTCCATCCATCTTTGTTGCCTCAAGTTAAGATCCTTCTGCGAGAAAAGATATTTCAACGATTTATGGTCAGTGTAAAGTTCGAACTTCTCACCTAGGAGATAGTGTCGCCAAGACTTGAGTGCAAAGACGATGGCGACTAACTCAAGATCGTGGGTTGGGTAGTTCTTTTCGTGCACCTTCAATTGCCTCCCACCATAAGCTACTACCCTTCCTTCTTGCATTAAGACGGCGCCTAGCCCTGTCCCACATGCATCCGTATAAACAGTGAACATCTTGCTCCCATCTGGCAGCGTCAAAACTGGGGCTGTTGTGAGAGCCCTTTTTAGTCGTTGGAAAGCAAACTCGCAATCCAAGTTCCAATTGAACGCTAGGTTCTTCTTAGTCAATTTCGTGAGCGGAGCTGAGATTTTCGCAAAATCCCTTATGAACTTCCGATAGAAACCTGCTAGACCTAGAAAACTTCGGACCTCAGTTGCATTCCTTGGTGTCTTCCAATCCTGTACCGCTACTACCTTAGCAGGGTCCACCGCTAACCCTTGTTTGGATACTACGTGCCCAAGGAACCTCACCTCTTCTCTCCAAAAGTGGCATTTGGAGAACTTGGCTCTTAGTTGATGGGCTCGCAAAGTTTCCATGATTGCCCTTAAGTGTTGAGCATGTTCCTCTTCACTCTTTGAGAAGATAAGGATATCACCTACGAAGACCACTACGAAATTTTTTGAGTAAATCTCTAAATACCCTACTCATCAGGTCCACGAAGTAAGCAGGTGCATTTGTCAAGCCGAAAGGCATGACAAGCCATTCAAAGAAACCGTCTGGGGTTCTGAACGCCGTTTTATCGATGCTATCTTCAGCCACCCTTAGCTGATGAAAACCGGTTGCTAAATCGAGTTGGGAGAAAACAGACGCTCCTACAAGCTGGTCAAACAAATCGTCAATTCTAGGGAGAGGGTGCCTATTCTTTTTCGTTAGCTTGTTGAGCTCCCTATAGTCAACACATAGACGGAGTGAACCATCCGCCTTTGTAGCGAACACCACTGGAGCGCCCCATTCTGAAATGCTCCTCCTAATGAACCCCTTTTCTAGAAGCTCTTTAATCTGTTTACTGAGCTCTTTCCTTTCTCGTGGAGCCATATGTATAACGGGCAACGCAACGGGCTTTGCATTATCTACAAGATATATGCGGAAGTCTATTTCCCGCTTTGGAGGCAAGCCCTTCACCTCTTCGAAGACATCCGGATATTCCCGGACCACTCTAACTGATTGCAAATTTTCAATGGAGGCATCTAGCGATTCAAGATAACTAAGCATAACCGCATACGAGGGATTACAAGAAATTTCCAAAGTATTACCGAGCTGGGTTAGGAGCCTAATAACCCTTTTCTCACAATCAAGGATGGCCCCATTACTGGATAGCCAATCCATACCCAAAATCAAACCATACCCCGAAAAGCCCAAAACAAAGGAACTACATTGAAATTCTACACTTAGAATAGAAATTTTCAATCCCACACAGATCATAGACAAATGGGCTGGGCCCCCAATTGGGTTTGAAACAATTAAGGGGTCCTCTACCATACTAGTTTTTAGGTGCAGAGATTCTACTAAAGCAGACGAGATAAAGGAGTGTGATGCGCCAGAATCAAATAAAGTGCGAACGGGGTGATCATAAAGATAAACTACACTTTCTACAGAAGTATTTATACCTCGCTGTTGGAGAGGTGGCGCTTCTAGCACATGAACCTGTGCCCCTGGAGTGGATCCAGCCCTCTGCCCCTGTCCTCGTTTCTTTGGGCAGTCCTTAGCCCTGTGGCCTGTCTCACCGCAAGAAAAGCACCCACCATTCTCCTTGGCCTTCTTTTTCCGGCAGTCCTTTACTAAGTGCCCCACTTTGCCACAGAAATTGCACTTCCTCTTCTCTTTGTTGCCTTTCCCACCCTTCTTAAAGTCTGTCTTCTTAGGCTGCAAACCTTCTTTCTTCCCTTGAGAACTTTCCGCCTTTGTCTCCTTCTTGCCCTTATCCTCTTCATTCAGCAATGCCATTTGCACCAATCTTTCATACCTGGCTCCCATGGGTATATGGGTCATGGCCAAACTGTGTAATGGCTCATTCAACCCTTTGACGAAACGGAGAGCCTTCTTGTGCGGGGTATTGACTAGGTCAAGCCCAAACCTAGCCAGCTCATCGAACTGATTCATATACTCTCTGACTGTCTTGTCCCCTTGCTTAAGAAATAAGAATTTTTCCAACTGCAAACTTCTTTCCGCATCTGAGAGAAATTTAGTCTCAAACCTTGCCCTAAAGTCCTCCCATGTCTCCACTGGTCTTTCAGCATTAGTGACTTCCCACCAGTAGGAAGCCTCGCCCTTCAATAGCCATACTGCCAATTGTACTTTTTGTCTATCTTCTACCTCAAAGATGATGAATAGGTCCTCCGTTTCTTTCAGCCAATTTCTGGCTGCCACGAAGGACTCAGTTCCATGGAAATCCTTTCCTCCCATAGCTCTAAAATCTTTACATATCTTAGCAAACGCATTTCCCCGAGGAGGAGGTGGAGGAAAAGGTGCCGCTGCAGCTGGATGATTTTCGGCAGCTGGGGGAGGAGGAACGGTAGGACCTGGCTGAGTGGCCCTTGCTTCTAAGAACCGTCTAAACCAACCAGGTATTGGCACCCCTTCCGGCAAGTTAAGTTCTTGGGACATGCTGAAACAAAAAGGATAGATTCAAAACGAAGGATAAGAGATAGTTCCTATGGCTTTGGGGGGTGGACTTTGCCTTTTAGAATAAAATAATATTTTTCTTTTAAAAATGCTTCTTTAAATTTCCTTTTTGAAAATAATTTTTCAAAACTTTTTATCTTATCTGGTAAAACCTATGCTCTGATACCAAGTGAAACACCCCACCTCCATTAGGGTCACTCTCAAAGGGAATGCCCTAATTTTGGTGGAGGTTTATAAGTACAAGTCACAGATATACAAGACAGATATAAGAACACATATTTGTAAACAGCGGAAGAACAACAAACTTTATTTCATAAAGTCAAATACGTGTTACAACAACATCCTTTCCAAAAACATAACATAACACTTTCATAATCTGTCTTGAGTACATTATTTAAAGAAGCATAAATAAAACATAGATAAACTGCAAAAGCCCCATAGTGGATTGTCCAAAGCCATAGTTCAAAACAGGAAAGTCCAAGCAATACATTTCTCTTCTTCAAGCTGGATGTTGAGGTTGGTCAAGCTGCTGTGTTCCCTCCCTGAGGACCTGAGGGGGGGGGGAAACGGAAGAAAGAAGACGAAAGAAAAGTAGAGTCAGACATAAAGCCTGAGTAAGTCTAGTACAATTTTGTCTATGAATAAAGAACTGGGTATGATAAGTATAAACAAGAAGTGGGCATGCACTATAAACTTGGTTAAGTTGTCTAGGGTCGAATATACTATCGTACCCCATGTTGATCTCTGAACCCATATAAACTAGTTTCCAACTGGCACCCCATAATCAGGGTGATGTGATCCATTCTATGATGATCGGCTCCTACTCGCATAGTTACATGTGTCTTACGGCCCCCGATGTTGTAGTTACCTATGCTGGTCCCACCATGGGGTGTATCAAGTCCCATAGTGGCAACCCGACACAACCTTAGAGTGCACAGGTATGCTACTGGTGTCCAGTGCCTTATTTTTCTGCGCCGGAGTGTGTGCACGCCCGCACTCCGTTAGAACCTACACTGCTACACCACCGCCGTCGCTTTGACCTCTTACAATCAGCCCAGTAATCGTGCCCCACCCTGCCTAGTTTCAGGGTATCCTGATACACCTTCTAGGGTTACTGCTGAAAAGGGTCCCCCGTTACTAGGTTTTCTATCTCTAGCCAACATGCTAAGTTGGTTAAGTGTTTCCTAACCTAACCCCCACCAGTCCGTTTTGTTTAGCATGTTCCATTTTGATTAAGTCTTTAGTTCACTTAATCCTATCAATCCTGACTCAGCCTTAATTGTCTTATTAAGGCCCTGATCTCTCACATTAGACAGGTATTGTTGTGGCTGCCTGTTGCCGGTTGGTTCCGGGCAGTCTTACGCCACAACTCAGTCTAACCTCGGGTCCTTGCTGGGCTCCATGTTTAACCTCCCACATTGGATAGGTATTGTTGTGACTACTGGACAGCCGGGCGGTTCCGGGCAGGTTTACATCACAACTCAATCCAACCTCGGGTTAAACACATCGTATGTTCTACATTTACATATTTTGTCATTCCTCTTTATTTCTTATATGTAAATATTTGCGGCCCATTATTAAGTTAATGGTGTAAAGGTTACACCAATCATGGGCCCAACCCATACTTGAACTTGGGCCCTTCTATTTTATATTTTCATTCATTAGTAATTTTAACCCAACGTTATTTTCCCCCGTTTAACACGTCCGTTTATATATATTTTGGGCTTAGCCTTTTAAAGCCCAAATTAGCCATGCGAAAAGGGGAGGCTTAAAGCGTAATTACATACACAAAGAGGGGAATGTGAGCGCATGAACTTGCAATACGACGTTGGAAATACAAAATAGAAACTGGTGTACTTGCATAGTGGTAACATAGGTGACATGAATCAAAGCATGTGAACTTGTAATTGAGATATCATTATTGTCACATGAACCTATATTGTTATTTAGGCATAATGTCAAACATAAGCATGGCATAAATATTTCTAGCATAAGCATGGCATAATGTCAAACATAAGCATGGCATAATGTCAAACATAAGCATGGCATAAGTATAGTTAAATTTGTTCACATAACCATGGCATAAATATTTCTAACATGAAATCATGATTCTTACTTTAGCCATGTAAACTTACAAAAAGGGACCTTTTGAACCTAACCTAGCCATGTACCACATATGTCATCATATAATTCTTGTAAACAAGATAGACCTAATCATGGTTGCCAAATATCAATCATAGCCTAGCCATATTCATAAGTTTGCAAATAGGTTTTCTAGTACAAAAGCATGGCTTAATACATAATGCCAAATTCTCAACATAATTTCATATGGATAATAACCAAACTTGTTCCAATTACTTACAAAATGATTTATGCACAAAAATATACATCATGGTGGCATAGAAGCAAACCCCAAACTTGCATGAATTTAAATCAACTACATACATGTAGCTTCAACATGGATTACATAATTTGCGAAATATTCCAAACGTATACTTGCATAGAACTACCGCATGTAGTTCTTTATAATGAATAACATAATTCATAAATATCCAAACGTATATAATATTTCAAATTGATAAGAACGCACAAATATGAATTACTTTATTGCCACAATTCAAGCATACAAACCAACACAATTGTTTATTCATACCAAAGTAATACTCTACTTACAATGGTGTGATGAATTCTCTAGTTTAGGGATTGAAGACGCAAATTCCTTTGTTGAATTGATTTGTTTAGGTTGCTTTAAGCTTTAGAATCTTCCTCCTAATCCTCTCTCCAATTTGGTGGCTACTCCTAGTCGTTCCTCAGCAACATGGCGGCTATGTTCTTATTTTTGAATGAATAGATTAGGGTTTAGTCTAGGGTTGTTTATATAGAGGTTAGGAACTGATTAGGACCATTGATGTTGCTTGGATTGATCGTATCCATTCATTCTAAGGAGAGACCAATTAAAACTTGCCACCTAGCCCTAGTGACAAAGCAGACCACAGAAAATCGACCACATAGAGAATAGGCCAGCCGGGTTAGACTGGGCTCGACCTGGGTCTGGACCAGGTCGACACCCCTGTCGACAGCCCTGTCGACAGGCCTGTCGACCTGGTTAGACCAGGTCGACAGCCCAGTCGACTTGGTGGGTCAGGCGGGTGTTTTTCCGCCCTGGCCCATTGGGCCCCATTTTCGAATTTAAACCTGATTTATTCTGTTTGAATTTAAACTTGATTCTCAAACTTCCGAAGGCCATATCTTCTTCATACGGACTCCGTTTTTCGAAAACTCGGACTCTATTTCGCGTATTTTTCCGAGACGAACGCAATGGCGTATCCCGTTTCCCTTAGTTCTTTGATTTCAGATTAATTATACTTTAATTTGTTAATTTCACAGTTATAGAATTTGCGGGGTGTTGCAGTTACACCAATTGTTAGGGATTGCGGAATTGGTATTTAAGGCAAAACAAACACTAGAGGGGGTTAATATTGTTTGTGAGAATCTAAACAAAATCTAAAACTTATGTGAATAATAGAACGAATCAAATACCACAAACACAATCACAGACACAGTATCAAACACAAATTTGAAATAAACAGAAATAAAAATGCAGAAAAGGAAAGAACACACTGGATTTTATACTTGTTCGGATTGCTCCTATGTCCAGTCCTGCGCAACGCTAGATTGCATAGAGTTTTTTTACTATATCAATTCAAGTATAGCCTCCTTGATTTCACGGCTACAAGGGATACCACCGATTCCTACTTCCTTAATTTCACGTCTATAAGGAAAACACCAATTCCTACTTCTACGATTTCTCGGCTGCAAGGAACACATCGATTCCTACTTCTTTGATTTATCGGCTACAAGGAACACACCGATTCCTACTTTACTCAACCCAAGCAATTACAAACAACCCTATAACTCTTCAATAGCACTTGATTCAGAGAGAGACGAGAAGAGAGTTTAGAGAGAAGATGTTTGATCAAAAACGGAATTGAATTTGGCAGAGTATAAGTGTAGAAATCATAGAAATGATTAAGAATAATGATGTAGAGAAAGAGGATGAAGTTAGACAAGAAGAGATGATTTAAAGTTCGAATTGAAGCCCTTTTTATAGCATGTGAAATGTTGCAATGTTTCTGGAGCGTTATAAATGGTGAAAAGACACTTCCTTTTAAATTTAAATTTTTGACAGTTATATGTTGACATAGCCTTTTTGTTGTCGACATACTTATCATTTTTATGATTTTTTAAGTATTTAAAAAAGTATTTAAATTCTGGAAATTCTTCAAACAAAACTAGTTGCTAAAACATTATTTTTTAAGTATAAAAACATAAGAAAATATTAATTAAACATATGATTAAAAAAATTAATATATATGTGATGTAAAAAACTATATATAATATAATTATAAACTTATATAATATAATTATAAATATATATATATAGGAATTTATAAAGAAATATTTATAAACTATATATAAACAAAAAGGTTATATGAAAACTTAGAGTTTAAATAATCAAATATAAACTTAGTAAAACATATTTAACAAAACTATAAAAATAAGAATACTTATAAATTAGGAAATATATTTGAAATCATAAGTTTGAAATTCTTGGAAGATTAAAAATTATTCTGAGATAAGTTTGAAAATAGTTTTGAATTTGAAAACAGATAATTTGAAAAGAGAATTTGAACTTGGAGTGCTATTCAGAGTCTTACATAAATTAGACTCTATTACTATATTTAATCTTGAGCTCTTGAACTCTTGAAATCTTGATTACTCACGAGTCTTGAATCTTGAATCTCTTGAATCTCTAAAACTGTAAAATCTTCAGTACTTAAGTCTTGTATATAAAACCTGCACATATATGTCTATATATTCTAAATAGAGATGTTAGTATATATTTTATAATCAATAAAAAATGAAATAAGGTTGTTGTAATCAAAACTCCATTCTCCAACATCTCATGCCCCAGGAAGCCGTTTGGCTAGACCGTGATGATGCTAAGATGAAGCACTACCTATCCATGACTATTTATGTGTTCTAAATCGGTCACCCGGTGAAGTTCGTTGGCTTTGTCGCATTTGGTTTGGAGGAGCTTTTTGTCGCCGCAGGCCTAGAACCGATCTTGCGCTTCGACACTTTTGAGAGCGCATTGTATCCGCACTATGTCCATCTATTTGATACCCCAATTGGATGCTAATATCGATGACGAGTCCTGCGTCATCAGATTTGAGGTCATGGGCATCCGTTTCGAGATCACTGATGCTGACTTGGCCCAGATTTTGGTTATCTTGGCAGAGAGAGCCAAGCTTGATGCTATTGAGATGGAGGAGCCTCAGATCCTTCAACGTATCTTTATTGGAGAGCCCGAAGCTTAGACCACCGCCAGTTTGCAATCGGTAGCTCGTGTAGTTGTGTGCATCATATAACACAATATCATCCCGAAGACGGGAAGCTTGGAGTAGACTTATCCTTCTATTCTCCGCGCCACCTATGTTATCCTTGGCGGTATATCGCCAATTGGGCGCGCATGCTTATGATCCATCTCAATGAGCCCTTCTCGGCACCCCACGGAGCCATTTTCCCAATAGCCATCTTCTCACCCGTATTTTCCCAATAGCCATTAGTCGTGCCTCTCCAAAAGATGGATATCCAACTACCCGATGCTCATGCACCAGCACCACCCGCTCCAGCTCAGCAGCCCAGTCATGAGAGACCAGAGCTCAATTCCATCCAAGCTGTGCTGGTCGAGCTTTGAGAGGTTTGAGAGGAGCAGCGCCAATAGACGCAAGAGATTGGTTGCATATCTACTATACTGCACTCTTGGCATGGACGTGGTAATGGATCTGGTTCCAACCGTGGGGGTAGACAAGCCTATAATGGGTTGTGTTAGTTGTCGTTGTTGTTAGAACATGCTTTGTGCATGTCGTATCTTGTGATTCCCTTTCCAGCCTTTTTCTTTTTCTTTTATGTAGTGTAGTGTTAGAAATTGCTAGTAATGAAAATTCGCTAGACTTTAATAATGAAATTTCTATGTTAAAAAAGGTTTTCCATTCACGCACGATTAATTGTATGAAATCTCGTTTGTTTACTAGCACTTGTCCTAGAGCTGGGAAGATTAAACTTTAGTAAAGGAATGGTTCTATGTCATGAAAGTGTCTGTGCACCAGTGGGATCATATAGCATGGAGTATAAGCAAGATAAGTAAAACAGACGTCTGTTTCCTGTAACATACTTATATTTTTTCACTTGATATTTGAAAATCTAAATATATAAAATGTGTGTGTGTGTGTGTTTTTGTATCATCAACGAAGATTTTAACAAGTTTAAACTAAGACTTACAGACTCTTAACATATATGATCTTCAATTTGAGTTCTTGAATCTGTAGTCGAATATCTTCCTGCAAAATATAGTTAGTTGATATTTATATATATGTACATGTGTAGTTGTCATGAACGAAACGCTATACAGCGAGATCCAACATTCTCCCCCTTTTTGATAATGACAACTGTAACACCCCACGTCCATTAATGTCACTCACAAAGGGAATGCATTAACTTCCATGGAGGTTTTAAGTGAATATAGAACAGAAAAATTACAACAAGACAGATAATAAGTAGTACTTGGAAATCTAAAACTTCATTTTATTGTAGCGGAAATTAAACATGTTTGTTACATCATAAAAACCATAAATCAGAGTCAAGTACAATATCCATCTTGATAAAACAAAATACATAACCCCATTACATAAATAGCCATTAAAGAAGATAACTAGCTGGACTTTACTTCGACGGTCCAAGCTTTCCAAAAGAGAGATACAACAATCCAATCAAACTCCACTAGAGCTGGGCCCAACCTGAGGACCTAGAGGGGGAAAAGGATAGAAATGGAGGGGGTCAGACATAAAGTCTGGCGAGTATGATAATTCTAACAATACTATTATCAAAGTAACTAGACTAAGGCATAAGCTGGAAAACAAGGAAATGTCTATGAACTATTGGGTATGGAAGAGCAGATAAAGATAACATTAAAGATAACGTTAAAGGCACACCTAATTACTAACGAATAATTACTACACTGCATCGCACCAGTCACCCTAAAGGTTGATCCCGCTTGCTTCACACAGAAACTATATAAATAACCTTGCATACCCCTAGCTCACTACATAGGTGCCGTCTGCCCCTATCTCCACTAGGTGTACCCCACTAACCACTTTCGATCGGCTCCCTACTCGTAGATACCCGTGCTGGCCCCACAGTGGGGTGTATCACTCCCCTAAAGTGGCAACCCGATACAACTTGAGAATGCACGGCTTATACCTACACGATGCAACAACGTCTTACCTACCAGCCCGGGTCCACACACGCATATGAAACCTGTTGGACTTGCGTTGCCACCGCTACCTCGTTTGACCTCTTATAGTCAAGCCAGTATGCGTGTCCCATCCTCGACTTGGGTCGAGCCCATAAAGATATGTTTGGGATACTGGTTGAAATGGGCCCCCACAAGCTACCCACCTAAGCTTGTCACCACTAGTATATCCCACTTAACCCTCTTAGTCATGTTCATTTACATGTGTGTTTGGTTAAGTCTTACTAATCGTATTTCACATGCCACTAAGAGCACCCACTAGATTCCTCATGCCACCCAAGGCACCTACTTAACCCCCATGTCCTACCTTACATGTTTATCTGGTTAAGTATTTCTTAATTCATTCAGGCCATAGCCTCATAAAGACCTCTCACATTAGACTGGCATTTATGGCAACTGGATTTGCCGGGCGGGTCCGGGCAGTCTTACACCATAAAAGAGTCTAACCTCGTGTCTTTACAACTGTTATGCTTTAGTTTGGCCTAGGACCTCTCACATTGGGCTGACATTTGTGACCACTGGATTTGTCGGGCGGGTCCGGGCAGGTTTACGTCTCAAACGAGTCCAACCTCGTGTCCTAAGCATTGATTGTCACTTATAATCTTTTACCCCAGTTTTAATAATTCCCTATTCAAATTATTAATTAACTCCAATTTTAATGATGTCCATAATTGACTCAATTATGGCCATCCACTCATGGCATGCAAAATAATATCAATTGCACCCCAACTTCTTAATATTAAATCCTTAATATTACCCCTACCCCACGTTATACGTTCGCTTATTCAACGCAGAATATACGTTAGACTCGAATAGTCTAACTCATAGCACAAAGATAAATTATCACAACATATAGACAAATAAAATAAATCTAATCATAATAGGGGTGAAACTTGCATGAAACTACACATGTTAAGGATCTAAAGGTGTCAACTTGTTAAATGTCACAATTTACATGATATGATCATAACCCAAATTTGTGTATGAACTTGCATATGGGGTTTTTATGCAACATGATGATGGTGTGAACTAGCATCTAATACATATAATTCACATATGTCATAGCATAATTCTAGATGTCATAATTCTAGATCTAAATAGGTTTCGTGGCATATGTTCATAATCTTTACTAATCAATCTAAACTTGCATATGTGATTTGTCATATAGATCAACATAGCCCAAATAATATCAACATTATGATTTGATTAACATGAACTAATTAGCATAGACAATAACATGATGACTTTATAACATGTATGATTTATCACAATTTAGCATAGAAAATTACAACCTATACAATATCATCATAGCATGATTTACAACACATAGGATATCATCATCACATAACATAGAATTTACAACATACATGATAGCATAAGGTTTACAACAGCATATATGACAATTCACATCATTTTCTTATGATCCATTCATATCTTAATCTAATTAGTTTGCAATAATCTTGTTAAGACCATCATACTCACAATTTAGAGAAGAAAGAGAGTCTTGATTTGCTTTAGAGTTGAGTAGAATTAGGGTTTTCTTCCTTCTTAGTTGGCGGCGGCTACACTGAGTTCCATGGCGGCGGTATGACGGTAGCTATTCTATTTTTCATGTGAGTTAGAGTGAGAGACTACCTAGGTATTTATAGAGTTTAGGATTTATTTAGACCGTCAGATCAACTCAGAACTAAACTGAACCGTTTAATTTTCCAACTCAGCCCTAAAGACACATCAGTAGCTCAAGATTGGGCTCAGTCAAAACCCTAGCCGCCTGGACAGGTTGACACCCAGGTCGATTGCCCAGTCGACCTGGGGGGGTGTCAACTGCCCAGTCGAATCCCCAGTCGACCTGGGATGCTGGGCGGGAATTTTCCCGCCTAGCCTGTTTGACTCTGAATTTTGAATTTTTTGAAATCTGTTTTGAATTTCCTGAAACTTCCGATGGCCATAACTTATTCATACGAAGTCCAATTCATGCAAACTCGGACTCTATTTCAACCATAATTCCGAGACGAACACAATGGCGCAACCCGTTTCCCTCAATTCTCACGTCTGAGATTAGTTATTCTTTAATTTGTGGATATTAATATCAACAGAATTACGGGGTGTTACATTCTCCCCTCCTTAAAGGATTTCGACCCCGAAATCTTCAAGTCAAGAAGAATGTATATCCTAACATCCAATCATCCATCTACTCAACCATCAAACACAGGCATCCATTATCCTTATAGACTTATAATGCTTTCATGTTTAAATGCACAGTGTGTGTATATGTCCATATCTAATGCAAAATCAGGCGGTCCACTGATTCAGTTGACCTCCTTAATGCAAATTATGATAGTGCCATGCGTCCATTATGTATGCGAAAGAACCCTATCGATACATATTATTTCTACATGCGTGCACAACCATTCACCAAAATGCGGTACCCATATGATAGCACAACCATTATACATCCATTTTACTAAATACATCCATATATATGCAATATGCAATATGAAGTGACTGAGTAGATCTAGTGCCTAACAGTGTGTGTATATGCGTCCACGAGCAACCACTAGCAAACACTTGCATCCACTTTGCATCTATCATACATAACATGTCTCAAACACATGTTTCAACCATAGGATTATCCTAACTAAAGGTCAAAGATACTAGCGAGAGGATACTCTAAATGTAAGATAAGTACAAGATAAGCGATAAAGGAGAAATCAAAAGACATACCCTCGAAAAGAAAAGGGTACAACGAACGCATCTTCTCTTCCGTCTCCCAAGTAGCGTTGCTCTCATCATCCCCCATTGTACTTTGACTAGTCTGACCTCTCGGTTTCTCAGCTTCTTGATCTCCGACCCAAGAATGCATGTAGGAGCTCATCGAATCGTCGCATCATGCTCTATCTCCACCTCTCTAAGCAAGCTCGGCTCTACCACCTCTGCGGTCTCGTGTAGGCACTTCCTCAAATGCGATACATGGAATACGTCGTGTACACCACTAAGTCTCTCAGGCAACTCCACTCTATATGCCATCTGTCCAATCTTCTCCTTAATAGGAAACGGCCCTACGAACCTTGGTGCTAATTTCCCAACGGACCCAAAGCGAACAACGTTCCGTAATGGAGATACTTTGATAAAGACCATGTCCCCAACATCAAACTCAAGATCTGTCCTCCTCTTATCCGCATAAGATTTCTGCCTATCTTGCGCTGCTTTCATCCTTCTTCGAATCAAGTCGATCTTCTCCAAAGTCTCCCTAATCATATCGAGCCCAAGTAAGATCTTATCCGTAGATTCCCACCAACATGTAGGTGAATGACAAGGTCGTCCATAAAGAGCTTCGAAAGGTGCCATGCCAATGCTGGACTGAAAGCTATTATTATATGTGAACTCTACCAATGGAAGATGCTCTTCTCATGTACCCCCAAAGTCTAGGATACATAGCCTCAATAGGTCCTCTAGAATACGATTCACCCTCTCGGTCTGGCCGTCCGTCTGAGGATGATATGCGGTGCTCAAACATAACTGAGTCCCTACCGCTTCTTGCAAGCTTCTCCAAAATTCGCTGGTGAAAATAGGATTGCGGTCGCTCACTATGCTAGAAGGAACACCGTGCAAACGAACTATCTCTCGGACGTACACAGAAGCTAACCATGGAGCAGTCCTCTTACTCTTCAAGGGAATGAAATGGGCGCTTTTAGTAAGTCTATCTACTATAACCCAAATCCCCGTATTACCCTTCCTTGATCGCGGTAATCCATCCACAAAATCCATCGAGACACTCTCCCACTTCCATAGTGGAACCTCCAATGGGTGAAGCAACCCACCGGGTTTCTTTTGCTCCGCTTTTACTTGTTGGCACACCAAGCATCTAGCGACATACTCGGCCACATCTTTCTTCATGCCGGCCCAAAAGTAAACTCTCTTCATGTCTTTGTACATCTTGTCCCCGCCGGGATGAATGGTCATCTTCGAACGATGTGCTTCGTCAAGAATAGCCTTCCTCAACCCTTCGTCTCGAGGTATACAAAGTCTACTATCCCTACGTAACCAACCCTTATCATCTAGGGTATACCTACGGAAATGGCTTGATGACTCCCCTCTTTTGAGCTTTTCTACTAACTCAACCAACTATGGGTCGTCTCGCTGTGCCTCGCCAATCCATCCCAAAAGCGTAGGTCTAACCTCTAAGGATGCTAGCAAACCGGGTATAAAGTCAACGGAAGGTGTAAAATCAAACATAGAGATGAACTTTAAACTTCGCCGCTCAACAAGCAAAGGACTTAATGATAATCTTTTTCTACTTAAGGCATCGACCACTACGTTACCCTTGCCAGGGGAATATGCTATCTCGAAGTCGTAGGATGCTAAGAACTTCATCCACCTTTGCTGCCTTAAGTTCAAGTCCTTCTGAGAGAATAAATAATTTAAAGATTTGTGGTCAGTGAATAATTCAAATTTCTCGCTAAGAAGATAATGACGCCAAGACTTAAGCGCGAAAACAATAGCGGCCAACTCTAGGTTATGTGTAGGGTAATTTTTCTCATGCACTCTCAACTGCCTTCCACCATAGGCTATTACCCTACCCTCTTGCATTAAGACTGCGCCTAGTCCTATCCCACAAGCGTCAGTATAAACGGTAAATGGCTTACTCCCATCTGGCAGCACTAAGACTGGGGCTGAGGTCAAAGCTCTCTTCAAACGTTGGAACGCATCATCACAATCTACGCCCCATGTGAAAACTAGGTTCTTCTTTGTCAAGCGTGTTAATGGAGCTGATATCTTTGCGAAGTCTTTGATAAACTTCCTATAGTAGCCAGCCAACCCCAAGAAACTTCTTACTTCGGTAGCATTTTTAGGGACCTTCCAATCTTGGATGGCCACCACCTTCGCGGGATCCACAGCTATCCCTTCCTTGGAAACCACGTGCCCTAAGAATCGTACTTCCTTCCTCCAGAAGTGACACTTAGAAAATTTAGCTTTAAGGTTATGCGCTCGTAGGGTCTCCAACACTTCCCTAAGATGTAGGGCATGCTCTCCTTCATCCTTAGAAAAGATCAGGATGTCGTCTACAAAGACTACCACGAATTTGTTAAGGTACTCCCTAAACACCCTACTCATCAAATCAACAAAGTATGCGGGGGCGTTTGTCAAACCGAAGGGCATCACTAGCCATTCATAGAAACCGTCCGGAGTCCTAAAGGCAGTCTTGTCTATGCTATCCTCAGCCACTCTCAACTGATGGAAACCAGTGGTTAAGTCCAACTGCGAAAACACTGTGGCGCCAACTAACTGATCGAAGAGATCGTCAATCCTCGGCAGTGGGTGTCTGTTTTTCTTAGTAAGTTCATTAAGTTCTCTATAGTCCACACAAAGTCTACGGGACCCATCTGCCTTCGTGGAAAATACTACTGGAGCACCCCACTCCGATATACTTCGTCTTATGAACCCCTTCTCAAGCAACTCCTTCACTAGCTTATCGAGTTCCCTCCTTTCACGTGGAGCCATGTGGCGTACTGGAAAAGATACTGGTTTTGCATTATCCACAAGATATATTCGAAAATCTATCTCCCGCTTCGGAGGCAACCCCTTCACCTCCTCAAACACATCCAAGTATTCTTAGACCACTCTAACAGATCGTAGATTTTCCACCGACGCGTCAAGCGATTCTAGATAACTTAGCATAACGGAATTTATGGGATTACAAAAGATTTCGAGAGCGTTACCAAGGCGAGTCATGAGCCTAACTACTCTCCTTTCACAATCAAGAACGACCCCATATCTGGATAACCAATCCATCCCTAAAATTAGCCCATAGCCCGTGAAGCCCAACACATAAGCATCACATCTAAACTCAACGCTAAGTATAGAAATTTTCAAATCCAAACACATCATGGACAAATAAGCTGAGCCCCCAATTGGATTCGAAACAACTAAGGGATCCTCTACTAAACTGGTATTTAAGTGCAGTGATTCAACTAATGATGTAGAGATAAACGAATGCGATGCGCCCGAATCGAATAAGGTACGGACAGGATGATCAAACAGAAAAACTAAGCTTTCAACAGAAATGGTTCTACCTCGTTCTTGCAGCGGTGGGACCGCGAGAGCCTGAACATGTCCCCTTGCATGCCATGGTGCCATAATAGCCTGCACCTGTCCTCCTGAGGTAGACCCTGCCCTCTGCCCCTTCTTTGGGCAGTCCTTCACTAGATGTCCCGCTTCGCCACAGTGAAAAAAGCCAGTCTTCTTTTTCTTTCGGTAATCCTTGCTGAGATGGCCTGGTGTCCCACAGTTAAAGCATTTTTTCTTTCCCTTGCCATTATTGTCTGTACCACCCTTCTTGTTTTGCTGTTGTGGTTTCTTCTGATCCCCTTTCTTCTCGGGTGCCTTATTGGCTTTAGCGCCTTTCTCCTCGTGCATGAGTGCCATGTCTACTAGCTTCTCAAAGGTGGCCCCCATAGGGATGTGGGTCATAGCCAACCCTTGCAACGGTTCATTCAATCCATTAACGAACCTCAGAGCCTTCTTCTCCGGCGTGTTCACTAAGTCCAAGCCAAACCTTGCTTACTGATTAAATTTGTTAACATATTCTTTCACTGATGAGCTTCCTTGCTTTAATGTCAGGAACCTTTCCATATATAGATTCTCTTCTGCCCTTGAGAGAAACTTTGCCACAAACCTACGTCTGAAATCCACCCAAGAATCAACAGGACGCTCTCCATTAGTGACCTCCCACCAAAACGAGGCCTCTCCCTTCATTAACCAAGCTGCTAATTTGACCTTCCTCCCTTCTTCCACTTCAAAGATTTCCAACAATTCTTCCACCTCCTTAAGCCAATCTCTAGCTTCCACAAACGTTTCTGACCCTTGAAAGGGTTTTCCACCCATAGCCTTAAATTCCTTGCACGTATTTGCAAAAGTATCAACGCGAGGAGGAGGAGGAGGAGCGGGTGCAACTGGTGGTGGAGGAACATTGGCTGGACCCGCAGCGGCCCTAGCCTCTAATAACCTCCCATACCATCCTGGTATCGTTACACCATCTGGAAGGTTAAGATCTTCAGCCATGCTGAAACGAAAAAGGAAAGATTCAAAATGGAGAATTCGAAAGATAAAGATATACGACTATTGGGGATTATGTTTTTCATAAAAACTTTCCTCTTAAGATGACTCATTAAGACATGTTTTTGAAAACACTTCTTCCAAAAATACTTTAGAAAAATAGTTTTTCTAAAAAATATATCTGTTCTGGTAACCTTAAGCTCTGATACAAAGTGTAACACACCACGTCCATTAATGTCACTCACAAAGGGAATGCATTAACTTCCATGGAGGTTTTAAGTGAATATAGAACAGAAAAATTACAACAAGACAGATAATAAGTAGTACTTGGAAATCTAAAACTTCATTTTATTGCAGCGGAAATTAAACATGTTTGTTACATCATAAAAACCATAAATCAGAGTCAAGTACAATATCCATCTTGATAAAACAAAATACATAACCCCATTACATAAATAGCAATTAAAGAAGATAACTAGCTGGACTTTGCTTCGACGGTCCAAGCTTTCCAAAAGAGAGATACAACAATCCAATCAAACTCCACTAGAGCTGGGCCCAACCTGAGGACCTGGAGGGGGAAAAAAGATAGAAATGGAGGGGGTCATACATAAAGTCTGGCGAGTATGATAATTCTAACAATACTATTATCAAAGTAACTAGACGAAGGCATAAGCTGGAAAACAAGGAAATGTCTATGAACTATTGGGTATGGAAGAGCAGATAAAGATAACGTTAAAGGCACACCTAATTACTAACGAATAATTACTACACTGCACCGCACCAGTCACCCTAAAGGTTGATCCTGCTTGCTTCACATAGAAACTATATAAATAGCCTTGCGTACCCCTAGCTGACTACATAGGTGTCGTCTGCCCCTATCTCCATTAGGTGTACCCCACTACCCACTTTCGATCGGCTCCCTACTCGTAGATACCCGTGCTGGCCCCACAGTGGGGTGTATCACTCCCCAAAAGTGGCAACCCGATACAACTTGAGAATGCATGGCTTATACCTACACGATGCAACAACATCTTACCTACCAGCCCGGGTCCACACACGCATATGAAACCCACTGGACTTGCGTTGCCACCGCTACCGCGTTTGACCTCTTATAGTCAAGCCAGTATGCGTGTCCCGTCCTCGACTTGGGTCGAGCCCACAAAGATACGTTTGGGATACTGGTTGAAATGGGCCCCCACAAGCTACCCACCTAAGCTTGTCACTACTAGTATATCCCACTTAACCCTCTTAGTCATGTTCATTTACATGTGTGTTTGGTTAAGTCTTACAAATAGTATTTCACATGCCACTAAGGGCACCCACTAGATTCCTCATGCCACCCAAGGCACCTACTTAACCCCCATGTCCCACCTTCATGTTTATCTGGTTAAGTATTTCTTAATTCATTCAGGCCATAACCTCATAAAGACCTCTCACATTAGACTGGCATTTATGGCAGCTGGATTTGCCGGGCGGGTCCGGGCAGTCTTACACCATAAAAGAGTCTAACCTCGTGTCTTTACAACTGTTATGCTTTAGTTTGGCCTAGGACCTCTCACATTGGGCTGACATTTGTGACCACTGGATTTGCCGGGCGGGTCCGGGCAGGTTTACGTCACAAACGAGT
This sequence comes from Allium sativum, assembly GCA_030737875.1. Classification (NCBI taxonomy): domain Eukaryota; kingdom Viridiplantae; phylum Streptophyta; class Magnoliopsida; order Asparagales; family Amaryllidaceae; genus Allium; species Allium sativum. The sequence goes on along the minus strand of CM060909.1, from coordinate 527,380,741 downwards.
CCAACCTCGTGTCCTAAGCATTGATTATCACTTATAATCTTTTACCCCAGTTTTAATAATTCACTATTCAAATTATTAATTAACTCCAATTTTAATGATGTCCATAATTGACTCAATTATGGCCATCCACTCATGGCATGCAAAATCATATCAATTGCACCCCAACTTGTTAATATTAAATCCTTAATATTACCCGTACCCCACGTTATACGTTCGCTTATTCAACGCAGAATATACGTTAGACTCGAATAGTCTAACTCATAGCACAAAGATAAATTATCACAACATATAGACAAATAAAATAAATCTAATCATAATAGGGGTGAAACTTGCATGAAACTACACGTGTTAAGGATCTAAAGGTGTCAACTTGTTAAATGTCACAATTTACATGATATGATCATAACCCAAATTTATGTATGAACTTGCATATGGGGTTTTTATGCAACATGATGATGGTGTGAACTAGCATCTAATACATAGAATTCACATATGTCATAGCATAATTCTAGATGTCATAATTCTAGATCTAAATAGGTGTCATGGCATATGTTCATAATCTTTACTAATCAATCTAAACTTGCATATGTGATTTGTCATATAGATCAACATAGCCCAAATAATATCAACATTATGATTTGATTAACATGAACTAATTAGCATAGACAATAACATGATGACTTTATAACATGTAGGATTGATTGACATAGAAATGTGTTTATTTTATGCTCTTATTTCTTATCTTTTGTATATAAATAAATATTACTTGGGTATTGTTTTGTTACTTTTACAGATATTCCAACCCAGCCCGCATGCAACCAGAAAAGTAGAGAAATAGAGATGAAATTGATATATATTAACATCTTGAAGAATTGTAGATGAAGATCTCACATCCAGTTGCTGTTGGACAAGGAAAGGATTGATAAAAAGGCTTTGCACATCACAAATCAATGAAGAAGTGTCAAGGAAACAAGAGGAAAAGAGAAAAGGCCCAAATTTGCTTTATTTATCTAAGGCCCATTTATGTTCTCATTGTAAACTAATTGGTGATGTAATGACCAGGCCCATTTATCATTAGGGTTAGGGTTAGGGTTTGGCTATCTACCCTATATATACCCTTGTAATGGCATTGTAGCCACCATCCTATCATATATCTCATTCTATTCTCTTCTTCATTAATAAAACTCATTTTTCTTTTATGCAATTTTCTATTTCTTAGCAATTAGTGTTGTCTACACGATTAGATTCGGTAGAACACTATTTGTATTTTGCATTTCTTTTCATTAGTGATTGACAGACTGATTAGATTCAGCGGTAATCCTAATTTTATTTCCTATTGTTATTTAAATTCTGCACTTGTATTTTCCGTATTTTAATCGCGTTCATAGGTTAAATTGGATTTGATTAGATTTGAATCTGATTCATAGTTTCATTGCTTTTCCATTGAAATTGTGATTTGATCGTCGGTTCAGTTAGATCTATTCTGAATCAAATTACAGTTTTAACTTTGTTTTGTTTTATTTTCAAAATCAACCTCCAAAGCTTTGTCTAACTCGCCCAAGAGATTAGATAAATAATTTGATTTAATTCACCTCCCTGTGTTCGACTTGTATGCTACACACCTGTATGCTTGCAGAATTTATTACAAATGTCGCGCTTTTCTAATTCATAGATTAGCGACGATCAAGTTTTTGGCGCCGTTGCCGGGAAGGTAACGTTAAATTTTATTATTTATTTAATTCTGATTCGTGTTAGTTTTTTTTTGTTTTTTTTTCTTCTTGTTTTTGTTTTGTTTTGTTCAGTAGAAAAAAAAACTCTTGATTGGTAGATTGGATATTATTTATTGATATTTCAAACTCCAAAAACAAGGGAAAAAAATCTTGCTAGTTTTTTTCCTCAGTCTATTCCTTTTTACAAGTTCCTCTCTCTCTTCATTTAAAAAAAAAACTTGCCAATTCTTTCTCATGTTGTTTCTTTTCTTTCACGGCTTTCTTTCCTGTTTTTCAATACATTTGATTCCCTATCTTCTTTTCCAAACTTTCAAAAAAAAAATCTCATTTTGTTGATTTGGTATTGATAGTTGTAGCCATAATCTTCTAAATAAAAATAAATAAAAATAAAAAACTTGTTTTTTTTCTTATCCTCTGATTTCTTTCCCGTTTTTGAATTCCATTCCAATTCAAAAAAATATCTGGTTTATCAATTTGATTGGTACTGCCATCAACTAAACAGAGAGAAAAAAAAAGACTTGCACATTTTCATTCAGTTTCTTTTTTTTTTCTGTCTTCATTTCTTTCCCTTCTTACCTTTCCATTACAACCTGATTTCTTTCTCGAAAAAAAAATATCTTTTCATTAATTTTTCCCTTATTTCCCTCTTTGCTTTTAATTCTCTCCCTTTTCTCACATTTCTTTCCCTTATTTTCTTCTCTGTAGATCCACGCCATTCAAAATTCACACCCATCCTCTACTACAAAGCCACTGTCTTCTTCCATTTTCTAACCCTACACCAACACGCAAACCACCCACTTGCATCCAACCCTCCTCACGTCCAACACCAACAACACCTCCCCCTTCATTGCCTCCGCAACCACAAAGTCACCTTGCAAACACCACTTCAACCCAACATTCATCCACCGCCCATACATCTTCCTGCGCCAGCAAAAACCTCCCAGTCCTCCAAATTGCAACTCCTAAATCCGATTAAAAACCCTATTCGATTAGAATCAAGCTGAGTTGATTCGAGACCAGAAGAGCGGAAAAAAAACAAAGGAAGGTTTGAGTTGATTTTTGTTTTGTGCGTGATTTATCTGGGTTGAAACATAAAAGAGAAGGGGTATCAAAGAAGGAAGGGATTTTCATTGTTGACTGTTTCTTTTCGGTCTCACTGTTCGCTGTTCTGTGTGTGACTTGCTGAAGCTTGTATGTGTGGCACTGTTTTATAGTCATTTCTTTTGTGGTTGATTTGAAGAAATAAATTTCATACTTGTGATTTGCTTCCTGAAAAGTAAAGGAAGTGCGCTTGGGAAATCAAATACCCCCACAATTTACTCTAAAACAAAGGAAATAGGGGGCGTGATTGTCTCATAATTGGACTAGCGTGATTTTTTTATATATATTACAATAATTGGATAGTCAAGCCTGGTTCGTTCGTAGGGTTGTGTGCGCTCATTTTGTGACCGGCTGAGTGCGTGTGATCTGCCAATTGGGTGCGTGAGTGTTGTCGCTTTGTTCTTGTCTCTTTGTCAGGTTTTATCGCTTTGTTTTGTTGGAGTCTACTTTAGCTTGTTTCTTTTGTTTTGTGTTTGGTTAGTCTAGTTTATTTTTTTTATTTTAATTTCTTCTCAAACAAAAAAAAAGTGTTTTAATTGATAGAGCGAGTGTCGGATTTTGTCTTAGAGTAAATTGTTTTTGTTTAGTTTAGTTTTTAATTTTATTTCTTCCTTCCAATTCAGTTCTTAATTTGTTGTTTCTCTACCTTGTCTTTTCTTCAAAAAAAAAAAAGAAAAGAAAAAAAGAAAAAAAAGTTAGAAGCGAAAAAAGGACCACACAACAAACAAAGAGATTCAAAAATCAGTCAACTTGCAAACAAAATTCGAATTGTTGGAGCGGTTGCACACCAAGTAGGGTGTGAACACGCTAGCGCTTCCCAAATTCACTGGAGGACTGCCGATCAAGGTGAGAATTTTTAAAACACTACAGGTGCTCTGATGCAAAGAAAAAAAATATTGATAATTGTTGTAAAAAAATTTCTGCAGGGCAGCGGCTTGAATGTAATTTTTTTAATTTCTGCAATTATTTTGTGTGATTGTTGTTATTTCTGCATTTTTATTCATTCTGTTAAGGGCAATACCCCAATTCACATAAGGTGAGGGATTTCATCACCCTTTCCTTAGCCCATAAATTGCATTTCATCGTAGAATCTGACTAATAATAACGGTTAGACGTTGGACTTAAGGGAGTCACGGGCTCATCTAGGGCTTAATTGTATTATGATAGTTGATTCATTTGGAACGAATTATTTCTTGGTGTCTAGACTACGGCAGAGAAATAACCGTTTATAAATATTACGGTGATTCGTAAATATTATATCGGTTGTTACTCTGAAGGTACTTAAACCTTCGGCTGCATTGCTAGGGTGATTCCTGGTGCACCGATAACTCCTGTCCGTTAACTGGCTGAGAAATCTTTTGATCTAAGTAATCAAACGCGTCACTTTATAATTTTGGGTTAGGAGCCATTAAGGATAGAAAATTTCATTATAGCAGATTTCTGTGATTGCATTTAACAACAATGAGTGAAAAAAGTGTTAGCCAAAACAATTCTCCTAGGGGTTCTCGAGTAAACCAAAACTTTCCAAACGAGTTGGATCAAAATCGAGCAAACCAAAACTTTCAAAACGAGACAGATCAAGATCAAATAAATCAAAATTTTCAAAATCTCAATATTCAAATGGATAGACCCTTGTCTCTTCGTGATCGATGCTATCCAACTAGGACCGTCCAACCCTCTGTCATCGTGTTCCCACCAGCTGAAGGAAACAATTTTGAGCTAAAGCATTCTTTTATTCAAGGGGTACCAAAATTTACTGGGTCTGAAAATGCTTATGAATTTCTAAGTGAATTTGAATTGTATGCGTCCACAACAAAAATGCAACAATTGTCTAACGAATCGATCAAGCTAAGGCTAATCCCATTTGCATTACTTGAAAGCGCTAAAAGATGGCTAAATTCTCTTCCAAGACATTCCATAAGAAGTTGGGATGAATTTGTCACTGCATTCTTGAAAAAGTTTTTCCCTTTTCATAAAACTCTAAAAATCTGAACTGAGATAAATCAATTTTGTCAAAATGAGGGGGAAACTTTTTCAAAATACTTTGAGAGATTCAACCAGCTATTATATAGTTGCCCTCATCATGGAATTCTAAAAGATCACCTATGTTAAATTGCATATGAAGGGCTAAACTATCAGACTAGAACTCAACTAGAATCAATGTGTGGAGGAGATTTTATGTCTAAGACAGCCGATGAAGCTTGGCACTTCTTAGAAGATTATTCTGAAAAGGACATGCAGTGGGAATCAATTCGTGTTCCCATTCGTACTTCTACTAAAGGAGTGCATGTCGTGGACCCAAGTCAAATTCCCTTAGAAAATAAACTCCTCAAGTTGGAGAAGAGATACCCCACTATTACTCTCAAGACCAAGCCAATGCTATAGCTCAAAATAATCCTTACTCATCCACGTACAACCCTAGTTGGAGGAACCACCCAAATTTTTCTTGGTCAAACCCCAATAATTCGGCTAACCCATCTCACATGCAACCTTCATTCCAAATCCGAATTATCAAGCCCTACCTCCCAATTCTCAAACCTCTCAATTTGCACCTCAACCAAAACAACCTTATAGGCACCCCAACTTTCAATCATCAACTCAATCCTCTCAATCTTCTCAACCACCACAAGATATTGTGCGTTTAGAAAAACAGTTGAACTCTCACGAAGCTAAAATGAACTCACATGACTCTAAACTTGACCAAATGTTTAATATGATGAAGGAATTTATGAAAAGTAATGAGAAAGGAAAGTTGCCTAGTCAACCTGAGGTGAATCCAAAATATAACTCTCGTGCTATAAATTCTTGTGTGGACGAAAATCATAATCCAGTCAACGCTATTACAACCCTGCGATCTGGAAAGAGGATTGATAATAACGTGGGAAACCCTGGCGAACCTTCTAACTCGACCCCAATCCCTAATCTTGATGATCACCCATTGGTTTCGAATGCCAATTCTTCTAAACCTTAAGTTCCCTTAAATGTTGGCAACATTTCATCTTCTACACTCCTACCACCATCATTTTCGAATGACCAAAACTCTGAAAGAGTCTATAAGCCAATAGCTCCTTATCCTCATAGACTCAACAATAAGAAGAAGGATGCAAATTTCGAAAAAATTCTTGAAATCTTCAAACAAGTTCATGTTAACATTCCACTCTTAGACACCATCAAACAAATTCCTCAATATGCCAAGTGTCTCAAAGAACTATGCACCAAAAAACGAGCCACTAATGTTCCTAAAACTTCCTTCTTGACTGCGAACACTAGCTCTATTTTCTCAAATCCGTCACCCATCAAGTATAAGGATCCGGGCTGCCCTACAATTGATTGCAAAATAGGAAATACTCATATCTCTCATGCCTTACTTGATCTTGGTGCCAGTGTGAATCTTCTTCCCTACACTGTTTATCGTCAACTTGGATTAGGGGAGATTAAACCAACAAACGTCACTCTTCAGTTAGCTGATCAATCTTTTAAAAAACCACTGGGTATAATTGAAGACGTTTTGATTCAAATTGAACAATTTTATTTCCCTGTCGACTTCATCGTTCTTGAAATCGAGCCTGTTTCGAACCCTGGCAGTCAAATTCCATTGATTTTGGGTCGTCCCTTCTTAGCTACCTCAAATGCTATCATAAATTGTAGGAGCGGCCAACTTCGACTATCGTTTGGGCACTTAACTATCGAATTGAATACTTTCCATCAACCCAAAGATTCTGAAATAGAGGAAATTGACATGATTCAAACCACAATTGTTGAAACCTCTAATGACACTTCTGAAGCCTTGAAAACGTGTCTGGAACATTTCAACTTTGATTTCGATGAGTTCGAATACATTTCTGAACTAAATAAACTCCTTGACTCGAAACCCTCACCATTTGAATCTATTCATGGAATGTTGACAAATATTGGCATACAAGAACATCATAAGTTGGACCTCAAACCCCTTTCACAAGACCTTGAGTATGCTTACTTGGACTCTACAGAAAATTTTCCCGTTATCTTGGCCTCTGACCTTACCGAGGACCAAGAAGAAAAACCTTTGAAAATTTTACGGGATAATCTGTATCTTAATTATATAAATCATTGGCACAACAACATTTTCATAGGAAAGATTTTGATTTCAGAATTTATTGACATGCCTCTTGTACCTCAAAAATCAGATAGGAAATCATTATACATCATTTTCGATAGAGGCAAGTGTGGAGGAAAAAGCAAATCTCATTTTTCACATAACACTCATCATCGTTATAGATTTCAATTTTCATATAATTGGCATTCGCATATAATTGTTAAACTGCATTTCATGTTACAAATCATTTTGCAACTCATTCACCTTTGGGTACGATCTTTCAAATTTAGGAAACGTAACAGTGTGGACACTGTTTAGTTCTAGTGTGGGGGGAGTCTGCAATTCATCCTTTTTATTTGTATTTATTTTTATTTTCTTTTTCTTTTTCAGGCATTTAGATAGGACCATCATACATTTTATATCGTACGAACATACCATTTTTTTTTTTTTTGGAAATATGACTCATTTTAGATTTGATACAACAAAATAAGTTAAGGATTTTCAGTCAGTTGATAGTATTTTTTTCTCTCAACTAAGATCGAATAAGAAATATAATGAAAAGTTTAATTTTGAGGGATAATAGTGTAACCGGTACATAAGGAGATTCTTAGGTGATGGCCATGAAATCTATTCTATATTGTAGACTTTGTTTAAATAAGTGGAGGACTTAAAATACTTATATTGGCTTTTCGAATCTTTAAAACTAATTTATGTTAAGTTGAATTCGCGTAACTCTTTTTTGTGCTTATATTTTAAATAATAATAATAGTAATCCAAGGGTATCCAACATTGCTTGTATATCTCGCGTTGGTGTGCAAACCCGCCAAGCTCTATCCGACACGTTGTTGACAAAGTCAGCGTTGGAATATCTTGGTCTCATTTTATGAGATTGGACACCTAAGGATTACCGACACGTTGTTGACAAAGTCAAAGTTGATCTGCACAATCCGCCAAGCTCTTTATCCACTCTCCGTTAGTCCGCGAGGCAGTGCATGGGTGGTAAACCTTGGTCTTTTTAGTTAGGTGTATGTACTTAATCATAAATTTTAATTTTATAGAATAAAGAATAAGCGATGATACCCAAACACTTCTTGACCTTATTGATTTGACTAGCCATACATGAGAAAATTAGAATACCACTTTGCAAACTGTACCAAGCAAACTAAGAATTTATTTCATGGCTGCACTATGTTATCAACCGAACTAACTGGCCAAACTGGAATTTAACATTTGAAAACTTGATTTATATTGAAAATTTGTGACAAGTCGAGGTATCTAAAATAAAATCAACTGATTAGAAATTATTAACTTAATTTGTTGTACCACTTTCCCGAAATAAGTCGTGTTTTCATCTTTCATTTTTATTTGCATATGTCCATTGCATTCATGTAGTTTCATTGGAATCATAGCATATTGCATTTGGATTTTGTGGGTAGTATCTGCTAAAAACCCTCGCGAGACACCACTCGTCCTACTAGGGACACCTAGAGGTTTAACGGCTTGTTGCATGCGCTCAATGCAATCGTGTTTCCTACGAAAGTGCGACCTATCTAGTTAGTTTTTCATTTCTTGTTTTACTCGAGGACGAGTAAAAGATAAGTGTGGGGGTATTTGATTGACATAGAAATGTGTTTATTTTATGCTCTTATTTCTTATCTTCTGTATATAAATAAATATTACTTGGGTATTGTTTTGTTACTTTTACAGATATTCCAACCCAGCCCGCATGCAACCAGAAAAGTAGAGAAATAGAGATGAAATTGATATATATTAACATCTTGAAGAATTATAGTTGAAGATCTCACATCTAGTTGCTGTTGGACAAGGAAAGGATTGATAAAAAGGCTTTGCACATCACAAATCAATGAAGAAGTGTCAAGGAAACAAGAGGAAAAGAGAAAAGGCCCAAATTTGCTTTATTTATCTAAGGACCATTTATGTTCTCATTGTAAACTAATTGGTGATGTAATGACCAGGCCCATTTATCATTAGGGTTAGGGTTAGGGTTAGGGTTTGGCTATCTACCCTATATATACCCTTGTAATGGCATTGTAGCCACCATCCTATCATATATCTCATTCTATTCTCTTCTTCATTAATAAAACTCATTTTTCTTTTATGCAATTTTCTATTTCTTAGCAATTAGTGTTGTCTACACGATTAGATTCGGTAGAACACTATTTGTATTTTGCATTTCTTTTCATTAGTGATTGACAGACTGATTAGATTCAGCGGTAATCCTAATTTTATTTCCTGTTGTTATTTAAATTTTGCACTTGTATTTTCCGTATTTTAATCGCGTTCATAGGTTAAATTGGATTTGATTAGATTTGAATCTGATTCAAAGTTTCATTGCTTTTCCATTGAAATTGTGATTTGATCGTCGGTTCAGTTAGATCTGTTCTGAATCAAATTACAGTTTTAACTTTGTTTTGTTTTATTTTCAAAATCAACCTCCAAAGCTTTGTCTAACTCGCCCAAGAGATTAGATAAATAATTTGATTTAATTCACCTCCCTGTGTTCGACCTATATGCTACACACCTGTATGCTTGCAGAATTTATTACAAATGTCGCGCTTTTCTAATTCATAGATTAGCGACGATCAATGATTTATCACAATTTAGCATAGAAAATTACAACCTATACAATATCATCATAGCATGATTTACAACACATAGGATATCATTATCACATAACATAGAATTTACAACATACATGATAGCATAAGGTTTACAACAGCATATATGACAATTCACATCATTTTCTTATGATCCATTCATAACTTAATCTAATTAGTTTGCAATAATCTTGTTAAGATCATCATACTCACAATTTACAGAAGAAAGAGAGTCTTGATTTGCTTTAGAGTTGAGTAGAATTAGGGTTTTCTTCCTTCTTAGTTGGCGGCGGCTACACTGAGTTCCATGGCGGCGGTATGACGGTAGCTATTCTATTTTTCATGTGAGTTAGAGTGAGAGACTACCTAGGTATTTATAGCGTTTAGGATTTATTTAGACCGTCAGATCAACTCAGAACTAAACTGAACCGTTTAATTTGCCAACTCAGCCCTAAAGACACATCAGTAGCTCAAGATTGGGCTCAGTCAAAAACCTAGCCGCCTGGACAGGTCGACACCCCGGTCGACTGCCCAGTCGACCTGGGGGGGGGGGTGTCGACTGCCCAGTCGAATCCCCAGTTGACCTGGGGTGCTGGGAGGGAATTTTCCCGCCTAGCCTGTTTGACTCCGAATTTTGAATTTTGAATTTTCTGAAACTTTCGATGGCCATAACTTCTTCATACGAAGTCCAATTCACACGAACTCGGACTCTATTTCAATCAGAATTCCGAGACGAACACAATGGCGCAACCCGTTTCCCTCAATTCTCACGTCTGAGATTAGTTATTCTTTAATTTTTGGATATTAATATTAACAGAATTACGGGGTGTTACAACAACTATATATATGACTCCCCCTGTCAATATGCATATGTTTCTTGCCCTTTGTCATTGACAAAAAGGAGATGCTTATGTAATGACCTGGGATATTGACAACTTTGGTTATCACCATAAACTCAATGATTACTAACCAAACATCGAAAAATACTGGTCATTAATGAAAGAAATTAGAGGGTGAGGAATGATAAGATAGAAACTTAGAATAGAAGAAGAAGAAGAACACAACATCAGAGTAACACGAATTTCACAGTGGAACGAATAACATATAATATATAACATAACTTTGAAATATAACTTTGTACTTGAATATACATCATTTTCATAGTACAACACTTACAACACAGCGGAAATAAACTATAGCTATATGATTCTGAAGCCTCCTGCTCCAAGCTCTTCCAGTATATCTGTAAATCCTGACTACTTGACTGCCCGTACAAAATTGGGAACCCAAGAGTTTAGGGAAAACAACAAAATAAACTCCGGGTCAGTCATGGGACTGGTATGAGTAAAACAGTTTAAAAATAGTTCAAGCAGGTAATCGATATCTCATAAGACCATGCCGTATAACGGAACGGGTTTTTCCCTTATGAGAATCCAAATATCTTTATATCAAAAACCTTTTGATATTATAATAATGTCTATCAACACAATATAATAATCATCTAGTAGAAACGCTTTCATCTCACGTTCTACATATATATAGTATACAATCAAAACCGCAAGCACGTATTTGGTAATGGATTTCCAACTATGACAAGGTATGGAACCACCTTTCGCTAGTGTACCTCTAGAAAGGAATACACTGGGTTCAACAAGAACATCTTGCAACCCGGCCACACATGACCGACCACTCATTTCGCTTGAGTGTATCGAATGTATATCACCAACGGTTGGGATCAGCCACCGTTTCCCGAATGGGACAGCATCAACAATAGATTTTCAGAAGTAAATGAAACTCTAGATCAGGTGATTATACACCCTACTTCGGCGCGACCGACTTAGCCATGATGCCTGCCCGATTTCTGTCATTTACCGGATGTGAGGCTAGAAGCTACGCTTTATCATCACACCAGATTCACTCTGAATGCCACATCGTCAAATCCATCAAATCACCGATTGACGTCCTCAACCATACATTATGGGTTAGCTAAAAGAAGATTCCTTCTCCGCTTCCACTCTTGGTACGGTTGGGGAAATCAATATACGTGATCGTCTGGAAATACTCTGTCAGACATCCGTCCATACAAGTCATCCAGGAACAGGATGAACCGAAGGCACTATTCTGTAAACAGGATAGCCCTTGCATAACTCTGTCTTCAATTTCCTTTGGCATATATGATTCGCAACGCTTATGCCAATACGGAGTGGTTCTTTGGATAATAATCCAACCGGTCTCTCCATATTAACAACGTTGAAATGGTCAAAACTTCGATAGTCTGTGATTTAACTATCGAAGAAAAACAGGTGTGCAAACAACGATATTATTTCCAAATGGAAATTTATATCGATCAAACATCATTCAACATTTATCTCTTTATTTCATTAATTTACTTATCTCCTGTTTCCCTATATTCAATATTCCTTATTTTCTAAATTTGGAAAATATACGTTATTAACAATGGAAAACATTTCCATTTCTTGTTTTCCTTATTAGAAAAAATTTCTGGTTTCTTATTTGGAAAAACATTTCCAACGCTTCTTCATTGGACTTAGACAGATGTTTAAACAAACCATCGCGATGCCAACTCAAACCATTTCCTTTAATTACTAAATTCACTTAACCATCCTTTACTATCGAACCTTAACCATTCCTTAGTTAAAATGAAGTCAATCAAGTTGGGGTAATACTACCTCTTAGACCTTAACTGAACAACGTTTCTAACCTTGAAATAGACAAAGTTCACCCTTCTAATTCTTTAACAAACTTCCTTACGTAACTCTCTTTCAAAACTTTTCTATTCGATAATTCTTTCCTTCGATAAGGTATATTCAATAACTCTATTCAATTTATTCTATTCACTTAACTCTTTTGATTTAACTCTAACTCTATTCACTTAACTCCTATCGAATAAACTATATTCGATAACTCTTTTAATTCTATTTGAATAAACTATATATTCGATTAACACCTTTATTCTATTTGAATAAACTATATATTTGATTAACTCCTTTATTCTATTCGAATAAACTATATATTCAATTAACTCCTTTTACTATAACTCTAATCGATTAAACTAACATCGATTAACTTCTTTTAACTCGATTAAACTAACATCGATTAACTCCTTTTACTTTTCTATTCGAATAAACTATATATTTCATTAACTCCTTTTACTTTAACTCTAATCGATTAAACTAACATCGATTAACTCCTTTTAACTCAATTAAACTAACATCGATTAACTCCTTTTACTTTCTATTCGAATAAACTATATACCGATTAACTCAATTCATTCTATTCGAATAAACTACATTCGATTAACCCCTTTCGAATAACTAATTCGATTTACTACTTTCGAATACCATATTCGATTTAACTCCTTTCGAATACCATATTCGATTAACTACTTTCGAATACCATATTCGATTTAACTCCATTTACTCTAGTTATAAAGATTTCCTTTTTAACAACATTTATTCATTTTAAAGATTTACTTTTAGTAATGGTTCTCCACTTTAAGATGATTTCCTTCTTATAACAGTTTCCTTTTTATAACGTTTCCCTTTTTCTAAATATATCCTATTTATAAATATTCCAATTTATAAATATTTCTTATTTGTAAATATTCCATTTATAAATATTTTATTTTCAAATATCACTTTGACAAATTCCCCTTTTATCAACATTTCGGTATGTTATGGTATTCACCATATCAAATCACGATGACCAATATCGTTCAAACACATATAATCGACAACAGATTATATATATATCACATCATATATTACAATATATGAATCACAGTAAAATAAATGTTGAGGAATGCAGTTGGATTCCTCTAACCTGTTTCCCTGCATCACAGATGTTAAACAATATAGATAACATCATTTTCAGTTCCATATGATATATTCTGTTAAACAGAATCAATATACAAATTCAACGAACTGACTAGCAGTTCAATCAATCAGTCAATACAAAATCAATCAATCAATATTTAACAGTTCTAAAAATACAAAATGAAACTATAAACTGTTCAGTGTTAGTGAGATTTACTCACATTTGCAGTTCATCGTTAAAGAACGATAAACAGTTTTTTTGATTTGAATCAAACAATTTATTTCTCCATAAATTCAGACGAGTACCAATCCACTTCCAGTCAGTTCCATTGTGGAGCTCTCATCCCTATGATCCCAACGGATCTTGTTTTGCTCGATTCTGATATAGTATAATAAAGTTATACTATTTATAATTTAGTACATTAATTTAAATAAAAATTAAAATTAACATTATTGGTTTAGGCCTCACCAGATTGAACCCGGCTCAACCACTCAAACTAAATCGGCTCTAAACTCTTCCTCCCTTCTCTGAATTCATCTACAGGCCTCCGCATCCCTTTTCTTTTCATGGTAAAAATCCTTTCCTCCACTTCGTTTTTTTCTCTTTTTTTTTAAACTGTATTTTCCCAAATGGGCTCAACTTTTAAACCAGGCCCATCACCCTTAAAAATACCAGGCCCGCCCATTTTAAATACCCAACCCGTACGCACCCTTCTTCCCAAATCCAGAACCGTCTCCCAGTAAACCTCACGATGCCATTACTCCTCCTGTAAACCGCCCATGCTCCATCATCACTCCACCGCATTCAACCAGGCCAACACCATAGAACTCTCCTCAAAAATCTCAACGCCTCCATACCCTGAAACTTCAACTCGAGCTCCTCACTAGGAAGGCGACTTCAGTCCGACCCTGTACACCACTAAACAGGGATCGACCCCTTTAACCACCGAAGACCACCAAAATAGGCACACGAGTCCCCTTTTATCCCCTCAACCCCAATCTAACAATCGATACACTATTCGATGCTTAAATCATTCACCAAGACAAGCCCTAACTCACGAACTACACGCTGTGGTTTTTCCAGCGACAACGAAAGTGACCGAACCCCATAAAACCAACAGAGAATCGAAGAAGATTACAATGGGAACTTGATTAAACATGTTTGAGGATTTTTAGGATTTGATTTTGATTTATGAAAGAGGATCTTTCCATGTTGGAAGAAAGAACAGAGGCGGCTTGTTTTCTGTTGACTTCGAATGAAATGATTTAAGGTTAAAAATGGTTAAGGGGTATTATATAGGCAAGAGAACTTAGAAATTTTTGCTAGATATTTTGGAGAATGTAAGTGGCTGAGAACGAAATGAAACGTGGCCTAGTTTTCATTCATATGTAAGTTAGGATATTTAATCTGACATTCTGCTGACTCTTCTATATGAAGTTCTGTCCTCATCCGGACAGCCAACGACAGAAATAAATATATCGTTGTGATGAGCTCGGTGTCACGACCCCAAATATATAATAATACCAGTAGATCAACTTATATTGTGAAACCCCAAAATGTCGATACAGGGTGCCACATACTCCAAATAAAAAGTTTCTTATTTAATTAATTAAAAATTACAATAAAATTCTAAAAATTAAATTATCACTATTTACCAAAAGAACCTTGTCTAAATTCAAACCCGATCTCTAGTTATATCGAATAAACTATTACGGTCGATAAACTATTCTATAGCGACTATTTTAAATTTTGATTTAGACATATCCCAAAATCTACACGACGAAATCCCGATTTTTCTCTTCCACTAGAAAGATATACTCCACCAGCTCCACATGTTTCTTGTTTCACAGAAATCCGGCTTAAAACGAATCCTGTACATTCAGTTGAAGTTCGAATCGCCAAATCGCGAACTACAACGCCATTTCGAGTTCGTTTATAATTATATTATAAACTATACGTTCAACTGTCGACGATTGAATATATTCGTTATTCAAATTCAATTCCAAGCTGAATTAAATATCACAGATGATCCGGTTAACACCATATCGTCATTTCAGCCAATTCTGATTATTTCAGAATTAAATCTATTATTTAATTTATTATTTTAATTAAATATTCATCATTATTTAATTCCACGATCATTTAATTCACTATATCACTATTTATATAATTAAATTAATTAATTATAATACCTCTGTCAATGCGGGTCATTACAATCTTTCCCACTTAAAATAATTTCGTCCTCGAAATTGCTAAAAGGTAGAGAACGACCCTATCGACTGGTTAGAACATATTTGTTCACTTCTTAACTTCAGTTTCAACTGAACCAAATTTAATTTCAATTAAATTATTAATTAATCCTTATCAACGATAATTTTCAAAAATCCTGAAAATTTTCTAACGCCTTAACTTTACGAAAAATTTCACCAGCACCTCCTTTGTACTGGTTAATAGCTCAAACTCCAACTTGGCTCTCTGGGCCATCTCCATCCCAAAAGAAAATCAAACAGCCCAGCGGCATGCCAATTCGGCTCATCAAAATCTCAAACCCATATATAATATAACTTGTACCTTTTTGTCGGGCATATCAACTCTATCACTTCCATATGCTATCAACTCAGCATATACCATTGTTATCCCAATCAAATTCTGAAATCACTTTTATCTCCAACACAACCATTCGCTTTTTACCAAGACAAAATTTCATTTCAAACTCAAGTTTCGTTCCCGAATCCTTAACTTGATCATCACATTACACTTCAAATTTGAATCTCACAATCCAATTTGTCTTGATATCATTCTAATTCAATCTCAGTTACCGCTTTACTGGCTTTACTTTAATTCAATTTTGCTTTCACAAATTTCTGTTAAATTTGTTTTTAATTCAAACAGTCTTTCCCTGGGAGTTTTTTTAACAGTTTCTCTTTTCAAAAATCAAATTTTCCTTTTGAACATGTCACTGAGCCCTTAATTAATATTCCATTAGTTAAATCACTTCTCTATTTCTTTATCAATATTTGTTAACCAAATATTTTCAATAACCATATTGGTCTTTTATGTTATTTGGAAAACATTTCCGAAAATCGCCTTCCTTTATTTTCTAAACTTTAGAAAATATATGTTATTTATAATTGGAAAATATTCCAATCACTTATCTCTTTTCCGATCTCGTTTATTTCTATACTTAGGAAATATTCTTTATTATATTTCCAAGCTTACACTTATTTGGGTTGAAACGGATGTTGTGTGAAACATCGTTACGACAACCCAAATACTATATTCAATTAACTCTAATTCAACATTGATCTTCGCACCTGAAATCTTACTATTTATTTGTTAATAATGAAATCAATCAAGTTGGGGTATAACTACCTCTCAGACCTTGACTGAATAACATTTATAACGTCAAAACAGATATGACTACTTACTCGAATAATCAATACCATACAACTACTTATTCACTTTTAAACACGTATACGCTTCCTCTTTCTATTCTTACTAGATTTTATTCTTAGTCTTCCTTTTTGATTTTACTATTCTATTTCTAAGTTCGTTTCCTTATCGACTTCTATATATATATATATATATATATATATATATATATATATATATATATATCGATACATTGATTTCTAACTATCAAATTATCTTAAAAATATTCTAACTCCTTAAATTCCCGGAAAAATTCGCCATAACCTCCTTTGTACCAGGAGCATCGGGAAAATCCCCAAACTGCCACACAGGCCTTTTCCAATCAAAAAGAAAAAGAAAAGCCAAGCGGCTAGCTGATACGGCGCATAAAATCTCATATATGAATTAAATGTATACCTTTTCGTCGAACATTCTATTTATATACCTTCATACCTTATCAATACCTATCTCATGTATATTTATACCTGCCCAATCTATTTTAACTATACCTGATTGTTTTAACTCAATTCGTTAATTAATTTGTTAATTAACTTTTTAGTCTATTTCACTTTTATATTTGAACATGACATGTTCAAATATATTTTAGCTTACTTATTAACTAATTTGAATCTAAATTTGAAATTTAAGTTCTATATTTGATTTCGAACATCCATTTACAAATCCAATTCACCTTTCAAAGTTCAACTTCAAATTCAAAACTTGATTAACTAATTCCTCTTCGACTTAGTTAATTCTATTCAAATTCTATATAGCAAATTCTATTATTCAAATTCTATAGTTTAAATTCCATTTGAATTCTATATTCGAATTCTATTTCACTTTCAATATTCAAATCCTATATTTGAATTCCTTTATATTCTCTGTATTCAAACTCTATATTTGAATTCCATTTGAATTTCTATATTCAAATTCCATTTGAATTACTATATTCAAATTCTATATCACTTCCATTGAGTTTCATATATTCAAACTCCCTTTGAGTTTCTATATTCAATTTCTATTTCAATTCCATTGAATTTCATATATTCAAACTCCCTTTGAATTCTATATTCAATTCTATTTCAATTCCATTGAATTTCATATATTCAAGCTCCCTTTGAATTCTATATTCAATTCTATTTTATAAATCCCATTTGAAATTCAACACAACTTGTCTTTCCCAAAACAAATTCAAAACAGTATCTCTGGTAGTAATTCGTCACTTACAACTCGAAAATGAATACTGATGATGCAGCTGTCATCATCAGAATCTATTTTCCCGCGATCAAAGAGAGTTCAATACTATAAAACTATTTTTAAACATTTCCACTTTGAAATTCATTTCAAAATATAATTCACACTGCTTGTAAAACAATTTAAAATCTCCCAGGATCTTAAATTTTCCTTATTTTTAATTCAAATCCATTTACAAACTCTTATCCAATTCTACAGAGTTTTAATTCGATTCCTGGTTTAAATTTCAGATTTAACTCATCTGATTTCACGTATTTCACTTATATGAATTCTGATTGGTTATTTACATAACCATTTAATTTATAATCTTACTCGATTATAATAACAACCAATATATCCACTATATTATAATTTTGATATATATATATCTTCTCTATATCAAGATATACCTTGGGTAAACTTATTTTAATTTACCCTCTTTTCAAAACATATCGTGTCGACCCATCGAATTCGAGTGTTTAATAACTTCTACCGATTCAGTGGATCAAACTGATCGACCAGAACTCATAAACGACTCAACCAACAAATCTCCACAATATAAAAATCATTTTATATTCAATAACAAATACGCTCTAGTATATATACACTCAACTCAGTCTAGGGTATTACTAACCCTATCTCTACCGAGTCACGCCACAGAGCCAAGGTAATTCACTTAACTTAAGCTCTGATACCAACTGTAATGACCCGGGATTCTGACAACTTTGGTTATCGCCATAAACTCAATGATGACTAACCAAACATCGAAAAATACCTGTCATTAATGAAAGAAATTAGAGGGTGAGGAAAGATAAGATAGAAACTTAGAATAGAAGAAGAAGAAGAACACAACATCAGAGTAACGCGAATCTCACAGCGGAACGAATAACATATAATATATAACATAACTTTGAAATATAACTTTGTACTTGAATATACATCATTTTCATAGTACAACACTTACAACACAGCGGAAATAAACTATAACTATATGATTCTGAAGCTTCCTGCTCCAAGCTCTTCCAGTATATCTGTAAATCCTGACTACTTGACTGCCCGTACAAAATTGGGCACCCAAGAGTTTAGGGAAAACAACAAAATAAACTCCGGGTCAGTCAAGGGACTGCTATGAGTAAAACAGTTTAAAAACAGTTCAAGCAGGTAATCGATATCTCATAAGACCACGCCGTATAATGGAACGGGTTTTTCCCTTATGAGAATCCAAATATCTTCATATCAAAAACCTTCTGATATTATAATAATGTCTATCAACACAATATAATAATCATCTAGTAGAAACGCTTTCATCTCACGTTCTACATATATATATAGTATACAATCAAAACCGCAAGCACGTATTTGGTAATGGATTTCCAACTATGACAAGGTATGGAACCACCTTTCGCTAGTGTACCTCTAGAAAGGAATATACTGGGTTCAACAAGAACATCTTGCAACCCGGCCACACATGACCGACCACTCATTTCGCTTGAGTGTATCGAATGTATATCACCAACGGTTGGGATCAACAACCGTTTCCCGAATGGGACAACATCAACAATAGATTTTTAGAAGTAAATGAAACTCTAGATCAGGTGATTATACACCCTACTTCGGTGCGACCGACTTAGCCATGCTGCCTGCTCGATTTCTGTCATTTACCGGATGTGAGGCTAGAAGCTACGCTTTATCATCACACCAGATTCACTCTGAATGCCACATCGTCAAATCCATCAAATCACCGATTGACGTCCTCAACCATACATTATGTGTTAGCTAAAAGAAGTTTCCTTCTCCGCTTCCAATCTCGGTACGGTTGGAGAAATCAATATACGTGATCGTCCGGAAATACTCTGTCAGACATCCGTCCATACAAGTCATCCAGGAACAGGATGAACCGAAGGCACTATTCTGTAAACAGGATAGCCCTTGCATAACTCTTTCTTCAATTTCCTTTGGCATATATGATTCGCAACGCTTATGCCAATACGGAGTGGTTCTTTGGATAATAATCCAACCGGTCTCTCCATATTAACAACGTTAAAATGGTCAAAACTTCGATAGTCTGTGATTTAACTATCAAAGAAAAACAGGTGTGCAAACAACGATATTATTTCCAAATGGAAATTTATATCGATCAAACATCATTCAACATTTATCTCTTTATTTCATTAATTTACTTATCTCCTGTTTCCCTATATTCAATATTCCTTATTTTCTAAATTTGGAAAATATACATTATTAACAATGGAAAACATTTCCATTTCTTGTTTTCCTTATTAGAAAACATTTCTGGTTTCTTATTTGGAAAAACATTTCCAACGCTTCTTCATTGGACTTAGACAGATGTTTAAACAAACCATCGCGATGCCAACTCAAACCATTTCCTTTAATTACTAAATTCACTTGACCATCCTTTACTATCGAACCTTAACCATTCCTTAGTTAAAATGAAGTCAATCAAGTTGGGGTAATACTACCTCTCAGACCTTAACTGAACAACGTTTCTAACCTTGAAATAGACAAAGTTCACCCTTCTAATTCTTTAACAAACTTCCTTACGTAACTCTCTTTCAAATCTTTTTTATTCGATAATTCTTTCCTTCGATAAGGTATATTCAATAACTCTATTCAATTTATTCTATTCACTTAACTCTTTTGATTTAACTCTAACTCTATTCACTTAACTCCTATCGAATAAACTATATTCGATAACTCTTTTAATTCTATTTGAATAAACTATATATTCGATTAACTCCTTTATTCTATTTGAATAAACTATATATTCGATTAACTCCTTTATTCTATTCGAATAAACTATATATTCGATTAACTCCTTTTACTTTAACTCTAATCGATTAAACTAACATCGATTAACTCCTTTTAAATCGATTAAACTAACATCGATTAACTCCTTTTACTTTCTATTCGAATAAACTATATATTTGATTAACCCCTTTTACTTTAACTTTAATCGATTAAACTAACATCGATTAACTCCTTTTAACTCAATTAAACTAACGTCGATTAACTCCTTTTACTTTCTATTCGAATAAACTATATATCGATTAACTCAATTGATTCTATTCGAATAAACTACATTCGATTAACCCCTTTCGAATAACTAATTCGATTTACTATTTTCGAATACCATATTCGATTTAACTCCTTTCGAATACCATATTCGATTTACTACTTTCGAATACCATATTCGATTTAACTCGTTTTACTCTATTTATAAAGATTTCCTTTTTAACAACATTTATTCATTTTAAAGATTTACTTTTAGTAACGGTTCTCCCCTTTAAAATGATTTCCTTCTTATAACAGTTTCCTTTTTATAACGTTTTCCCTTTTTCTAAATATATCCTACTTGTAAATATTCCAATTTATAAATATTTCTTATTTATAAATATTCCATTTATAAATATTTTATTTTCAAATATCACTTTGACAAATTCCCCTTTATCAACATTTTGGTATGTTATGGTATTCAACATATCAAATCACGATGACCAATATCGTTCAAACACATATAATCGGCAATAGATTATATATATATCACATCATATATTACAATATATGAATCACAGTAAAATAAATGTTGAGGAATCCAGTTGGATTCCTCCAACCTGTTTCCCTGCATCGCAGATGTTAAATAATATAGATAACATCATTTTCAGTTCCATATGATATATTCTGTTAAACAGAATCAATATAGAAACTCAACTAACTGACTAGCAGTTCAATCAAACAGTCAGTACACAATCAATCAATCAATATTTAACAGTTCTAAAAACACAACATGAAATTATAAACTGTTCAACGTTAGTGAGATTTACTCACATTTGTAGTTCATCGTTAAAGAACGATAAACTGTTTATTTGATTTGAATCAAACAATTTATTTCTCCATGAATTCAGATGAGTACCAATCCACTTCCAGTCAGTTCCATTGTGGAGCTCTCATCCCTATGATCCCAACGGAACTTGTTTCGCTCGATTCTGATATAGTATGATAAAGTTATACTATTTGTAAGTTAGTACATTAATTTAAATAAAAATTAAAATTAACATTATTGGTTTGGGCCTCACCAGATTGAACCCGGCCCAACCACTCAAACTAAATCAGCTCTAAACTCTTCCACCCTTCTCTGAATTCATCTACAGGCCTCCGCATCCCTTTTCTTTTCATGGCAAAAATCCTTTCCTTCCACTTCTTTTTTTTTTCTCTTTTTTTTAAACTATATTTTCCCAAATGGGCTCAACTTTTAAACCAGGCCCATCACCCTTAAAAACACCAGGCCCGCCCATTTTAATTACCCAACCCTACGCACTCTTCTTCCCAAATCCAGAACCGACTCCCAGTAAACCTCACGATGCCATTACTCCTTCTGTAAACCGCCCATACTCCATCATCACTCCAACGCATTCAACCAGGCCAACACCATAGAACTCTCCTCTAAAATCTCAACGCCTCCATACCCTGAAACTTCAACTCGAGCTCCTCACTAGGAAGGCAACTTCAATCCGACCCTGTACACCACTAAACAGGGATCGACCCCTTTAACCACCGAAGACCACCAAAATAGGCACACGAGTCCCCTTTTATCCCCTCAACCCCAATCAAACAACCGATACACTATTCGATGCTTAAATCATTCACCAAGACAAGCCCTAACTCACGAACTACACGTTGTGATTTTTCCAACGACAACGAAAGTGACCGAACCCCATAAAACCAATAGAGAATCGAAGAAGATTACAATGGGAACTTGATTAAACTTGTTTGAGGATTTTTAGGATTTGATTTTGATTTATGAAAGAGGATTTTTCCATGTTGGAAGAAAGAACAGAGGCGGCTTGTTTTCTGTTGACTTCGAATGAAATGATTTAGGGTTAAAAATGGTTAAGGGGTATTATATAGGCAAGAGAACTTAGATATTTTTGCTAGATATTTTGGAGAATGTAAGTGGCTGAGAACGAAATGAAACGTGGCCTAGTTTTCATTCATATGTAAGTTAGGATATTTATTCTTACATTCTGCTGACTCTTCTATATGAAGTTCTGTCCTCATCCGGACAGCCAACGACAGAAATAAATATACTGTTGTGATGAGCTCGGTGTCACGACCCCAAATATATGATAATACCAGTAGATCAACTTATATTGTGAAACCCCAAAATGTCGATACAGGGTGCCATATACTCCAAATAAAAAGTTGCTTATTTAATTAATTAAAAATTACAATAAAATTCTAAAAATTAAATTATCACTATTTCCCAAAAGAACCTTGTCTAAATTCAAACCTGATCTCAAGTTATATCGAATAAACTGTTACAGTCGATAAACTATTCTATAGCGACTATTTTAAAATTTGATTTGGACATATACCAAAATCTACACGACGAAATCCCGATTTCTCTCTTCCACTAGAAAGATATACTCCACCAGCTCCACACGTTTCTTGTTTCACAGAAATCCGGCTTAAACGAATCCTGTACATTCAGTTGAAGTTCGAATCGCCAAATCGTGAACTACAGCGCCATTTCGAGTTCGTTTATAATTATATTATAAACTATACGTTCAACTGTCGATGGTTGAATATATTCGTTATTCAAATTCAATTCCAAGCAGAATTAAATATCACAGATGATCCGGTTCACACCATATCGTCATTTCAGCCTATTCTGATTATTTCAGAATTAAATATATTATTTAATTTATTATTTTAATTAAATATTCATCATTATTTAATTCCACGATCATTTAATTCACTATATCACTATTTATATAATTAAATAAATTAATTATAATACCTCTGCCAATGCGGGTCATTACAGCTTATGTAAAAGATGTAAACATATATTTATAACACGCAATAACAACATAAACACAGACATACCATAGATAAACATACTATTCAAACATAACATACCAAGCATGTAGTAGAGTTTGTGCTGAAGGATAGATCAAAGTGCCAAAAAATATTACAAACCCATAATTAAAAGTTTAAAGCCAAAATACTGCTGAGATAACCAAACTATCATAGCTTACCAACTCTCTGATGTTTGAACGCTTTGAGCCACACTTGTATCCCCTCCCTTAGGATCACCATGGTCAGAACTTGTGTCAGAAACTTCATCAGCGGAGCTAGATGACCATTGGAAAGGAGCAGGATCACAAGCTTGAGATGATTGAGCTCTGTTGCAAGCAATTTTCTCCCTTATTTTGTTCAAAAAGCCTTTGATTGAATCAAGCTTTCTGTTGGTCCTAATCTCAAAACGCTTGAGATCCTTATGCATTTTAGATTGATTGTGAGAAAGTTCGACTAAAGCTTGTTTTGATGAAAGATCGGGAGAAGTAATTTGAATCCCATCTTCTTCTTTTTCGACCCGTTGTTGACGACTACGAGAAGATTTGGCAATAATAGTCTCTGGTTATGAAGCCACATGTTCGGTCCAAGTCTCATAAGACATTTATTCCAAAGTCGACGGGTTGGGGTTAATACAATAAGCTTTAATGTTTTTAGCCTGATTTCTTTGATACTAAGAGGAGGGGTATCGGGTATTCGAATTTGAGCACCAAGGAGAATATGAGTGATACAAGCACCATAGTGAAGATTTTGTATTTCCTTTTATAGGTGATATCAACCCATTCGTCAAGAATAATCTTTGCCTGATTGTTTTGTTTATTCGAGGATAAGGCATATATTGCTTGAAAGTCACACTTGTACACTTTCTCAAACTACCTTTACGAGGTTGTATTATTCGGAGTAATATACGATTTAACAAGCATGCTTGAGGGTGAAGATAATTAGAAGTAAGTTCATACAATTTAAGCACATTGTTGGAGATGAATTTGTGTAATACTTCATCTCTCATACTCACGTCAACTTCTATAGTTTCAATGTTAACACCTTGCCAAGCACAATGTAGAATTTGACCTAACCTTTAAATCGGAAGAAGAATACGCTTTCCATATACCATAGACTACACACAATCGGTAGTATTTTGAGGCCTTGTCTGATCTATGTTTAGATTTGCTAAAAACAATTTGACAAGCAAAGGGTAGATTTTAACATCATTTGCGTTATAATCCACTGGAGATTCAAAATTATAATGTCTAGCATATTGAGGGAGATGGTAATTAGAAAAATCATCGAATTTTATGAAAACCCCTTCAAAAAAATTCGAATTCTTCATCGCTTTGTACCTTTCTTTGGCGGTGTCATTACAAAGCCATTTTTGAATTAGTTCGTCGGAAGGAGGATCTGAATCTTGATTCCTTAGTCTCTTTGGTCTATTTGTCATGATGATTTTTTTGGAAAGTTTTAATTTTTGAAGAGATTGGAAATTTTGGGAGATAGGGTTTTATAGAGAGTGAAAAGGTAAAAGTGAAAAGTGAAGAGACGAAATGAAATGTTGCTTGGATTAAAAGGTGTGTGTCCTATGCAAAAAAATATATTTAGATTCAGACGTCTGTTCCAATAATTCAGACATTTGAATTTGCACCAATTCGAAATAGAAAGAATTTGTTCATTTTGTTACAATGTTAGATGTCTGTTTTGTTATGGTCAAATGTCTGTTTCTAGTACATAGTAATATTTTTATTCTAGCATTCAGACGTCTGATTTCTTGGTTCAGACGTCTTTTTCTAAAAAAAATTGAAACAACAAAGTTTTAGTTCATTTTGAACCATTTTCAGACGTCTGTTTTTGTTGGGGCAGACATCTATTTTTCTTTGAAAGATTATTGTTTCCCCAGTAATCAGACGTCTATCTATTATAAGTCAAACGTCTATTTTTGTATATTTTAGAAGAAAATTTATTTATTTTTGTAAGTAGGAAACATTTTATAAAAAAAAGTAGTTCAAACAATAAAATGAGATAAAGAATTGCAAATAATATTAAAGCAAGTTAGTGTTTAGAAGTCGGAGTCTTTGTTGGTGTTGAGAATCGTTTCCCTTCATTTGCTTTATAGTTCTTGTCCTAAGTGTTTGGACTATATGAAGGTCGCTGAGGAGAAAATGTGTAATACTTCATTGTTGGATTCACCGAATCATTTCGATATAATGAGGAAGGATCAATAGAATTAGGTGGAATTGGCAAAGGTTCATGTAACACCCCACCTCCGCCAATGCCACTCTTGCAAGGACATTAGCTTTGGAGGGGCGTTAAACAAGGTAAACATGCATGCAGATATCACAAGACAGAACATATAAGTAAAACAGAGTAGTAAAGCAGCGGATACAACTTAGCATTTCAAAACCATAGTCATGTTACAACAAAGTACTTGGTCATTATTTTCCAACAACAAAGTCTAGATAAAAGCATAAACTGAAAAACTGAAATACATAAAGTACTATCCCCAAAATGAAGTGATAAATCATAGCTAGCTCAATGTCCAAAACCATACATGAGCAAATACAGTAAGCAAGCTGTAAAGATCCAAGCTAAGCTCCAATGTTCCCACCCTGAGAACCTGAGGGGGGGGGGGGGAACGGAAAAAAAGAGGCAAAAGAAAACAGGTCAGTCAGAAAGACTGGTAATCCCTACTACTATCTGTCTATGAACTAGTAAAGTTAACTGGCATGAGAAGCTGAGATGAACATAAGGATAACAACATACTGGCATGATGATTAACTAACAAGATAGATAAAGGTGTCATCGCATAATTAAGGTTAAGTTTTGCACCACGGGTGTACTAGCATTCTAACATGTCAAGTAAAAACAAGAATTGATCCCTTGGCCCAAGCTTGGCCCATCATCATGAGGTGACCTAAATTAAGGTCCAACTACACGGTCTAGTTGATCGGCTCCCTATAAGCCTAACTCGTCAAGTGTCGGTTCATACGGCCCAAACATGCAATGTAGTTAAACTGCGCTAGGTACACCCTAGGGTGTATCAAGTCCTAGGGTGTCAACCTCAGACACGAATCAAGTGTGCGCAGTCTAGATCTACTGGTACCCGTGCCTGATTCTCCAACTCCGGACTATGTGCACGACCATAGTCCACCTGGACCTACACCGGCCTACCTACTCAGCCGTCGTTTTGGTCGCTTACATGTCAGCCCAGTAATCGTGCCCCCACCCTAGCCTAGTCCTAGGGTCTTATGATACTATCAAGAGGGTTACTGCTGAAAAGGACCACGCAACTAGGGTTTCCTTAACGAGTTAAATGTGGTTAACCCGATCCAAACGTGGATTAAATTGGTTAAGTATACCCAAGGTTCGTGACTTAACCCCGATTAACCCATCCAGCCCAAATTGATTAAGTATTAAGTGGACCATGACTTAACCCTAATCAGGAGGCATTAATTAACTTAATGTGCTTTAACCTCTCACATTAGACTTTGTTGTGGTTACTAGTTAAGCCGGCCGGGTCCGGGTAGCTTTACACCACAACTTGGTCTAACCTTGGGTTCGAGCACAACATGACCAACTTCTCACATTGGGACCTATTGTTTGTAGCCACTAGTTAAGCCGGGCGGGTCCGGGTAGATTTATGCTACAAACTCAACCCAACCTCGAGTTGGCCACACTCATATTTTCTAAGTGTCATGTCCATTATGTTTCCAAAACATAATTACAAGTTAACATATCACGTTATGTTATAAAAATCATGTTCATGTCATAATTTTACCCAACCCCAACGTAATCCCATCGTTTACATAATCGCAACAACGCATAAAGGGTAAAATAGGGAACTTGGCATAATCATGACAAAAAGGTGTTGAAGCCACAAGTTTATCATGGTGGCATATGAGATGTACATATGTTCATATACTTGCATATTGCATTGTTAGGCTTCAAAAGCATGCATAAAACCAAACTTAGCATATGAGTGATACATGGTGATAAATGACATGTAGAAGTTGCTAGAAGTTCGCATTTAGCCTCACATGCAAGTTATCATAAGGGATATGATAACTTTCATGTTGCCAAAATGCAACCTTTGATATAAAGCTTGGAGCTTTATGCTCACAACATCAAGTTTAACTTGCATAACATAGCAATATGTGTCATACATAATGATTAAACCAACTTGCATAGCATAATGATTAACCAAACTTGCATATCATAATAATCAACCAAACTTGCATATCATAATGATCAACCAAACTTGCATATCATAATGATCAACCCCAAACATGCATCATTCATTTAACTTTAGAGTTCAATAAAAAGAAAGTAGAAAATGGCTTACTACGCTATGAAGACACAGATGAATATTTATTATAAAGATTGAGACGAAGCCCTTATGCAAGCACCAAAATATGAAAGTCCCAATTGAAAAACCCTTGCGCCAAATCAATAAAAATCCTTGCTTTGAAATAGAAATGTTGCAACTTGACTTGAATGCAAACTAAGAACACTCATACAAGTTTGAAAGCACTTGTATGAACTCACAATCTCTCATAGAAATAGGCTTAGGAATTTTAGCATGAGAGTGGAGGCCATGAGAGGAACAAATTTGACATAGTTTAGTTGTAGGATTGAATAATGGTGATTTAGGCTAGGTTTAGGGGTCTTTTTATAGAAGATTAGGATAGTATTAGCCATAGGATTAACCCTAGATTCAATCCAAGCCATCAAAGCATGTCTTGGTGAAGAAGTCAAGTGTAGGAACCATCTAGGGCCTTTAGATTAAAGCTGAACCATGAGAACCATTCAAATGCAAAATCTGCATTTGAGCGAATCGGCCCACGGGTTGACAGCCAAACACCCTGGATTAACCCCTAATCGACCTAGCGGGCTCGGGTCGACCTCAAAAATCGGTCGGTTCGGTTATTCCCCTCTCCCAATTCGCTGTTTTGAACATTTTTGCATATTTATTTATTTAATTTTCAATTATATATATATATATATCAATATATATATATATTTCTCTGCGCAACTCATTTCACTTAATTAAGTATACTTTAATTTGTGAAATTTTATGTTCAAATTACGGGGTGTTACATTCTCCCCTCCTTAAAGGATTTCGTCCCTGAAATCTCCAAGTTAGGAAGAACGTATCCTACTATCCATCATCCATCTACTCAAAACATCATCCACGTGCAGTCATTGTCCTTAAAGGATTCTAAATGTTGTATGATCATATGCAAAGGTGTGTGTATATGTACTTATCTAATGCAAAAATCAGGCGGTTACTGATACAGTAAACCTCCTTAATGCAAAATATGTTAGTGAAATGAGTCCATATGTATGCAAATTCCTAACATAATTTATAATCTCTACATGAGTGCACATAATATTCATCCATATGCAACATCCACGTGATAGCTCAACAAGTTTCATCCATGAATAAGTATAAGCACTCATGCATATGCAACATGAAAGTGTGTGAGCCGATCTTAGTGCCTAATGTGTATCATGCATCCACGAGTATCCACGTGCAAACACTTGCAACCACTTGCAACCATCAAGCATAACATGTTTCAAATACATGTTTCAACCAAGGGTTTCTACCTAAGGTTCTCATGACAAGATCTACGAAACAAGATAAACTAGATAAACGCGGATAAAAAGAAAGATATGCTAATTAGGAAAAGAGATCGAGAATGTACCCTCAAAAAGAAATGGATAAAGCCCACGCATCTTCTCCTCGGTTTCCCAAGTTGCATCTTCGTCGGCTTCACCCCACTGAACTTTCACCAACTTGACCTCTCGATTCCTTAGCTTCTTGATCTCTGTTCCCAAGATACGAATCGGAGCTCTTCTCAAGGTTGCTTCTTTCTCTACCTCAATGTCTTCAAGAATGCTTGGTTCAACCACCTCAGCAGACTCATGTAGGCACTTTCGGAGATGCGCGACATGAAAGACATTATGCACTCCGGCTAGCTTCTCGAGCAATCCCACCTTATAGGCCATCTTTCCAATTCTCTCTATGATAGGGAAGGGTCCTACGAACCTTGGTGCCAGCTTCCCCGCTGCTCCAAAACGTACCACATTTCGCAAAGGAGAAACCTTCACGAAAACCACGTCTCTCACTTCGAATTCCAAATCTGCCCTTCGCTTGTCAGCATAGGATTTCTGTCTATCTTGGGCCGCTTTCATCCTTCTTCTTACTAATTCAACTTTCTCGGATGTGTCTCGTATCATATCGGGCCCAAGTATAAGTCTATCTGTTGTCTCCCACCAACAAGATGGTGACCTACACGGCCTCCCATATAAAGCTTCAAATGGTGCCATCCCTATGCTGGCTTGATAGCTATTATTATAAGCAAATTCTACAAGAGGAAGGTGGTCTTCCCAAGTACCACCGAAGTCGAGAACACAAAGCCTCAAGAGATCTTCTAGCACTCTATTCACCCTTTCGGTTTGGCCATCCGTCTGGGAGTGATAGGCTGTACTCAAATTCAATCGCGTACCCATCGCTTCTTGCAAACAGTTCCAGAACTGGCTAGTGAAAATCGGGTCACGATCGCTAACTATGCTAGAAGGAACTCCATGCAACTGCACTATTTCTCGGAGATAAATAGACGCCAGCCCTGATGTGGTCCTCTTGCTCTTTACTGGGATGAAGTGAGCACTCTTCGTAAGTCTGTCAACTATGACCCATATGCTTGTGTTCCCTCTCCTTGACCTAGGCAATCCATCCACAAAATCCATAGAAATACTCTCCCACTTCCATTGTGGGACCTCCAATGGATATAATAGCCCACCTGGTTTCTTTGACTCGGCCTTCACTTGTTGGCACACCATGCACCTTGAAACATACTCTGCCACATCTTTCTTCATTCCATCCCAAAAGAAACTGCGCTTCATATCTCTATACATCTTATCTCCTCCCGGATGTATAGTCATCTTCGAGTGACGCGCTTCTTCAAGAACTCTATGGACCAAATCTCCCACCCGAGGAACACATAATCTCCCATCACGCCTTAGCCATCCTTTATCATCAATAGTATATCTGGCAAGGTGACTAGACGTCTCACCCTAAATCAACTTATCCATAACTTCGACTATCTGTGGATCTTCCCTCTGCGAAGCCCCAACTTGATCAAGAAGTGTGGGTCTAAGCTCAAGGGATGCTAATGAACCCGTTATCAACTCAACAACCGTCGTGAAATCAAAGGTTGCCAAGAATTCCAAGTTCTTCATCTCAATGAACAAGGGGCTTAAAGTCAATCTCCTTCTGCTTAGTGCATCCGCCACAACATTACCCTTGCCAGGGGTATAAGCTATCTCGAAGTCATAAGATGCCAAAAATTCCATCCACCTTTGCTGCCTTAGATTCAGATCTTTTTGCGAGAAGAGGTATTTGAGTGACTTGTGATCAGTATACAACTCAAACCTTTCGCCTAGAAGATAGTGGCGCCAGGATTTGAGTGCAAAGACGATCGCCGCTAACTCCAAATCATGAGTGGGATAGTTCATCTCATGAACTTTAAGTTGCCTACCCCCATAACATATCACTCTTCCCTCTTGCATCAGAACAGCTCCTAACCCCGTGCCACATGCATCTGTGTACACGGTAAACATCTTACCACTATCGGGTAATTCCAAAACTGGAGCTGAGGTAAGGGCTCTTTTGAGCTTTTGAAAAGCAAGCTCACACTCCAAGTCCCATGCAAAGACTAAGTTCTTCTTCGTCAACTTAGTGAGAGGGGCCGAAATCTTAGCGAAGTCTCTGATGAACTTCCTATAGTAGCCCGCCAAACCGAGAAAGCTTCTTACTTCGGTCGCATTCCTAGGAGTCTTCCAATCTTGAACCACAACCACTTTCGCGGGATCCACCGCTATGCCTTGCTTAGAAACTATATGTCCAAGAAACCGAACTTCCCTTCTCCAGAAATGACATTTGGAGAACTTGGCTTTCAACTGATGCGCTCTAAGCGTATCCATCACTTCCTTGAGATGTCTGGCATGTTCTTCCTCGTCCTTTGAGAAGATCAGAATATCATCCACGAAGACAACAACAAACTTGTTGAGGAACTCCCTGAACACCCCACTCATCAAGTCTACGAAGTAGGCGGGTGCATTAGTCAATCCGAATGGCATGACAAGCCATTCAAAGAATCCATCCGGAGTCCTAAACGCAGTTTTATCAATGCTATCCTCAGCTACTCTAAGCTGATGGAATCCGGTGGCTAGATCGAGCTGAGAGAAAATAGAAGCACCTACAAGCTGGTCAAAGAGATCATCAATCCTCGGTAACGGGTGCCTATTCTTCTTTGTCAGCTTGTTCAACTCTCGATAATCAACACATAGACGAAGCGAACCATCCGCCTTAGTAGCGAATACCACCGGAGCACCCCATTCGGAAATGCTTCGTCTAATAAAACCCTTCTCAAGCAGCTCCTTGATTTGCTTACTGAGCTCCCTTCTCTCACGAGGGGCCATGTGCCTAACGGGCAATGATACTGGCTTGGCATTATCGACTAGATAAATGCGGAAATCTATCTCTCGTTTAGGGGGTAACCCCTTAACTTCTTCAAAGACATCAGGATAGTCTCGAACCACCCTTACAGATTGCAGATCATCGATGGACGAGTCGAGAGATTCAAGATAGCATAACATGACGGGATCTCTAGGGTTACAAGAAATTTCTAGGGTATTACCGAGGCGGGTCATGAACCTCACCACCCTATGTTCACAATCGAGAATGGCTCCATAACTGGACAACCAATCCATGCCCAAGATTAACCCATATCCCGTGAATCCGAGAACATAAGCATTACACACGAATTCTACAGTCAAGATAGAAATCTTCAAATCCACACAGATCATAGATAGATGGGCGGAACCCCCAATTGGATTTGAAACACAAACGGGATCCTCAACTAAGCTAGCACTTAGGTGCAAACTTTCAACAATGTCAGAAGAAATAAAACTATGCGATGCGCCAGAATCAAATAAGGTGCGAACAGGATAATCAGAAATATAAACAAGACTTTCTACAGAAATGCTACCTCGATCCTGAACTAGAGCGGCGTTGAGAGCATGCACTTGCCCTCCAGAAGGTCCTGCACGCTGATTCTGCCCTTGCTTCTTGGGGCAATCCTTGCTAAAATGTCCGGTCTCTCCACAATGAAAGCATTCGCCCGACTTCCTCTTCCTTTTCTTACAGTCTTTAGCTATGTGCCCTACATTCTCACAGTAGTGGCATTTTCTTGGGTCCTTTGCCTTGGCCTTGTTGCCCTTGTTGTTCTTGTTGTTTTTGTTGTTCTGATTGCTCTGATTTCCTCCCCACTTGGAGTCTGTCTTCTTGGCTTGGGCCTCATTAGCCTTCACTTCCTTCTTGCCATTCTTATCGTCTCCTTGAAGCAATGCCATGTCTACTAGACCTTCGAAAGTGGCCCCCATAGGTATATGAGATAGGGCTAAACCTTGTAGTGGCTCATTCAACCCTCGTGCAAAGCGCAAAGCCTTCTTCTGGGGAGTATTAATCATGTCCAAACCAAATCGGGCGAGCTTGTTAAACTCATTCATGTACTCCCTCACTGTCATGTCTCCTTGCTTCAAAGATATAAACTTCTCCAATTGCAAATTCGCCTCAGCTAATGATAGAAACTTAAGCCCAAATCTTGTCCTAAAGTCGGCCCAAGTCTCAATAGGCCTCGTAGCATTGGTGACCTCCCACCAATAAGCAGCTTCTTCTTTCAATAACCATGCTGCCAATAGAACCCTTCTATGATCTTGCACATCAAAGATGGCGAAGAGATCTTCAGTTTCCTTCAACCAATTTCTTGCCTCCACAAAAGTCTCTGTCCCAATAAAGTTCTTACCACCCATCGCCTTAAAGTCTTTGCAAATCATAGCGAAATCTGCTTGCGTGTTCTGAGGAGGAGGAGAAGGAGGAGGAACCTCAGTTATATTGGGGGTATTTGCTGGGCCCACATCGTTGGCCCTAGCTTCCAAGTATCTCCGGAACCATCCGGGAATGGTCACTCCCTCGGGAAGGTTAAGATCGGCCATACTGAAAAAGGAAAAAGATAGATTCAGAACGAAGAAACGAAGGATAGTGCTATGGCTTTTGGGGAATAGCCTTTTTAAAATAACTAGACTTTTCTTGGAAAATACTTAATTGGTTTTGAAAATAGTTTTTCAAAAGGTAAGTTTCAAAAACACTTTTGCTCAAATCTTGTAAACCTTATGCTCTGATACCAAATGTAACACCCCACCTCCGCCAATGCCACTCTTGCAAGGACATTAGCTTTGGAGGGGCGTTAAAAAAGGTAAACATGCATGCAGATATCACAAGACAGAACATATAAGTAAAACAGAGTAGTAAAGCAGCGGATACAACTTAGCATTTAAAAACCATAGTCATGTTACAACAAAGTACTTGGTCATTATTTTCCAACAACAAAGTCTAGATAAAAGCATAAACTGAAAAACTGAAATACATAAAGTACTATCCCCAAAATGAAGTGATAAACCATAGCAAGCTCAATGTCCAAAACCATACATGAGCAAATCCAGTAAGCAAGCTGTAAAGATCCAATCTAAGCTCCAATGTTCCCACCCTGAGAACCTGAGGGGGGGGGGGGAACGGAAGAAAAGAGGCAAAAGAAAACAGGTCAGTCAAAAAGACTGGTAAGCCCTAATACTATCTGTCTATGAACTAGTAAAGTTAACTGGCATGAGAAGCTGAGATGAACATAAGGATAACAACATACTGGCATGATGATTAACTAACAAGATAGATAAAGGTGTCATCGCATAATTAAGGTTAAGTTTTGCACCACGGGTGTACTAGCATTCTAACATGTCAAGTAAAAACAAGAATTGATCCCTTGGCCCAAGCTTGGCCCATCATCATGAGGTGACCTAAATTAAGGTCCAACTACACGGTCTAGTCGATCGGCTCCCTATAAGCCTAACTCGTCAAGTGTCGGTGTCATACGGCCCAAACATGCAATGTAGTTAAACTGCGCTAGGTACACCCTAGGGTGTATCAAGTCCTAGGGGGTCAACCTC
Source organism: Allium sativum (assembly GCA_030737875.1). Lineage (NCBI taxonomy): Eukaryota > Viridiplantae > Streptophyta > Magnoliopsida > Asparagales > Amaryllidaceae > Allium > Allium sativum. The sequence goes on along the minus strand of CM060909.1, from coordinate 527,345,807 downwards.
AGACACGAATCAAGTGTGCGCAGTCTAGATCTACTGGTACCCGTGCCTGATTCTCCAACTCCGGACTATGTGCACGACCATAGTCCGCCTGGACCTACACCGGCCTACCTACTCAGCCGTCGTTTTGGTCGCTTACATGTCAGCCCAGTAATCGTGCCCCCACCCTAGCCTAGTCCTAGGGTCTTATGATAATATAAAGAGGGTTACTGCTGAAAAGGACCACGCAACTAGGGTTTCCTTAACGGGTTAAATGTGGTTAACCCGATCCAAACGTGGATTAAATTGGTTAAGTATACCCAAGGTTCGTGACTTAACCCCGATTAACCCATCCAGCCCAAATTGATTAAGTATTAAGTGGACCATGACTTAACCCTAATCAGGAGACATTAATTAACTTAATGTGCTTTAACCACTCACATTAGACTTTGTTGTGGTTACTAGTTAAGCCGGGCGGGTCCGGGTAGCTTTACACCACAACTTGGTCTAACCTCGGGTTCAAGCATAACATGACCAACTTCTCACATTGGGACCTATTGTTTGTAGCCACTAGTTAAGCCGGGCGGGTCCGGGTAGATTTATGCTACAAACTCAACCCAACCTCGAGTTGGCCACACTCATATTTTCTAAGTGTCATGTCCATTATGTTTCCAAAACATAATTACAAGTTAACATATCACGTTATGTTATAAAAATCATGTTCATGCCATAATTTTACCCAACCCCAACGTAATCCCATCGTTTACATAATCGCAACAACGCATAAAGGGTAAAATAGGGAACTTGGCATAATCATGACAAAAAGGTGTTGAAGCCACAAGTTTATCATGGTGGCATATGAGATGTACATATGTTCATATACTTGCATATTGCATTGTTAGGCTTCAAAAGCATGCATAAAACCAAACTTAGCATATGAGTGATACATGGTGATAAATGACATGTAGAAGTTGCTAGAAGTTCGCATTTAGCCTCACATGCAAGTTATCATAAGGGATATGATAACTTTCATGTTGCCAAAATGCAACCTTTGATATAAAGCTTGGAGCTTTATGCTCACAACATCAAGTTTAACTTGCATAACATAGCAATATGTGTCATACATAATGATTAAACCAACTTGCATAGCATAATGATTAACCAAACTTGCATATCATAATAATCAACCAAACTTGCATATCATAATGATCAACCAAACTTGCATATCATAATGATCAACCCCAAACTTGCATCATTCATTTAACTTTAGAGTTCAATAAAAAGAAAGTAGAAAAGGGCTTACAACGCTATGAAGACACAAATGAATATTTATTATAAAGATTGAGACGAAGCCCTTATGCAAGCACCAAAATATGAAAGCTCCAATTGAAAAACCCTTGCGCCAAATCAATAAAAATCCTTGCTTTGAAATAGAAATGTTGCAACTTGACTTGAATGCAAACTAAGAACACTCATACAAGTTTGAAAGCACTTGTATGAACTCACAATCTCTCATAGAAATAGGCTTAGGAATTTTAGCATGAGAGTGGAGGCCATGAGAGGAACAAATTTGACATAGTTTAGTTGTAGGATTGAATAATGGTGATTTAGGCTAGGTTTAGGGGTCTTTTTATAGAGGATTAGGATAGTATTAGCCATAGGATTAACCCTAGATTCAATCCAAGCCATCAAAGCATGTCTTGGGGAAGAAGTCAAGTGTAGGAACCATCTAGGGCCTTTAGATTAAAGCTGAACCATGAGAACCATCAAATGCAAAATCTGCATTTGAACGAATCGGCCCACGGGTTGACAGCCAAACACCCTGGATTAACCCCTAGTCGACCCAGCGGGCTTGGGTCGACCTCAAAAATCGGCCGGTTTGGTTATTCCCCTCTCCCAATTCGCTGTTCTGAACATTTTTGCATATTTATTTATTTAATTTTCAATTATATATATATATATATATCAATATATATATATTTCTCTGCGCAACCCATTTCACTTAATTAAGTATACTTTAATTTGTGAATTTTTATGTTCAAATTACGGGGTGTTACAGTTCAAAAACATCTTTCATTTTTGGACTACAAAACTTATAAACAATTTTCTCGAGAAGACATAAATGAGTTGCGGTGACCTTTTGCTCGAGGTATAATTCTTTTTGAAGCGCTATTTGCTCTTTCTAATAGTGATGAATTTCATCAACTTTTCTTTTAGTGTCTGGTGATGAAAATAGAGCTTGTTTTGCCTTTTTCGAATCCAGAGTAAATCCTATGTGATAATTTCCCCATCGATACTCTGGTTCGTTTCTTGGAGTTTGTATGGGAAAATGTGGAGTATCTGATGAGCTATCAGTTGTGAAGATAATGTTAATTGAGGAATTTGAGTTATTGGAAGACATAATTTATGGGATTGTGTTTGCACTTCTTTTAAGTTTATAGTTCATGTATTTTCTTTAATGATATCATAACCTTATATAGGTTAGTTTTAAATAATATGTGGTTTAAATTTTAGGAAATTACAATCAGAGAGTAGCTAAACATAATGTGTGTTTTTAGGAAAGAAACTAATTTTAGCTATTAGCTAAAATTAATTAGTTTATACGAACTTGTTTTGTTTAAAAAATTTGTTTAGACTAATTTATAGTAACTTATATATCTTTTACTGACATAATTCCAAATTCTCGTCTTAGTTTTATATATGTGTTCTCTAACAACGGTTTAGTAAATAAGTCAGTAATCTGATTTTCAGTTGAGATATGTTCTAAATTAATAATTTCTTTTTCTGTGTTATCATGTAGAAAGTGGTGACGAATGTCGATATATATAGTTTGTGAATTGTTTATAGGGTTTTTGGATAAATTTATAGGACTTTTGGATAAATTTATTGCACTAGTGTTATCACAATATATTGTTGATTTAGTTAAATTTACTCCAAAATCTCTGAGTGTTTGTTGCATATAGATTACCTGTGCACAAGCTAAACAGCAGATATGTATTCTGCTTCGCATATCGAGAGTGAAACACAATTCTGTTTCTTACTAAACAAAGGTAAAAGTGATTTTATAATAAAATATAATGGCACTTACCACTTGTACTTTTTCTATCCGCCCGAGATCCACCAAAACCAGCATCACTGAAAGATACTAATTCGAATGGACATTCCTTCGGATAGAAAAGACCGAGGTCCTTAGTATTATTAAGGTATCTTAAAATTCGTTTCACTGCTCTTAAATGTGATTCTTTAGGATCTGCTTGGAATCTTGCACGTAAACATACACTCATCATTATATCAGGACGGCTTGCAGTTAAATAAAGTAATGAACCAATCATACTTCTATATAGTTCTTGATCAAGATGAGTTGTAGTACTCATGGGAGTTGGCTTTCCATAAGTGTTTTCTAAACATAAACGTTTAATTAGTTTATTACAATTTTTTTCTTGATTAATAAAAATACCACTTGACAATTGTGTAATTTGTAATCCGAGAAAGTATGATATCTCTCCTATATGAGACATTTCAAATTCATTTGTCATAATAGTAGAAAACTCATTTCATAATTTTTCATTAGTTGAACCACAAAAATGATATCATCTACATAAATTTAACAATTAACATATCTTTATTTGTATTTTTAATAAATAATGGTTGATCAGCTTTTCCAATTCGAAAACCTGAATTTATTAAGTAACTTTTGAGTCTTTCATACCAAGCACGAGGTGCTTGTTTTAGACCATATAAAGCCTTTTTAAGTTTATAAACGTAATCCAAATACTTTTCATGTATAAATAATGGTGGTTGTTATACATATACATTTTCTTTAATAAATCAATTAAAGAAAGCACTTTTAACATCCATTTGATAAAGTTTAAAGTTATGAAAACATGCGTATGCTAAAAGTACGCATATAGCCTTAAGTCTTGCTATAGGTGCGAGTGTTTCTTCATAATCAATACCTTCCTCTTGATTATAGCCTTGTGCTACTAATCTGGCTTTGTTTCTTGAAACATTTCCAAATTCATCAACTTTATTTTTATACACCCATTTGGTACCAATAATTGATTGATCATTTGGTCGAGGTGCTAACTCGCAGACATCATTTCGTTCGAATTGATTTAATTCCTCTTGCATAGCTATTATCCAATAGTTATCCGTAGAGGCTTCTTTTGGGTTTTCAGATTGATAGTTGAAAGAAATGCTACATGACCCATTTGATTTAGTTGACTCCTTGTTCGAACGTGTGAATCGATTTCTCCAATAATGTTTTGTGTATGATGTTCTCGTAAAATTTTGGGAGGTGATCTAATTTGTTCTATGGGATTATTTTCAGTATTCTTAAGGCTAATGCTTTCAATAATTTCGCCATCATCTTTGATGATTGTGTTTTTATCAAATTTTTCATCAAAAGATACATGTAAAAATTCTTCTATAATATTTTTATTGAAAATACGATAGGCCTTACTACATTTTGAATATCCGACAAAAATCCCATGATCAGCTTTTGAATCAAATTTTCCAAGTTGATCTTTAGTGTTAAGAATAAAACATTTAGACCCAAAACTCTAAAATAAGAAATATTCGGTTTTATTCCATTAGAAAGTTCGTAGGAAGAATTTTTAGTTAAAGGACATATGAAAATTTGATTTAGTACATAACAAGAAGTTGCTACAGCTTTTGTCCAAAATTGGTTTGGTAAAGTACTTCCATTTAATAAAGTTCTAGCACATTGTTGTAAAGTTTTATTCTTTCTTTCTACAACCTCATTTTGTTGTGGAGTTAAGGAAAAATTATGATTTATCCCTTTCTTTTTTCAAAAATGTTCAAATGATTCATTTTCGAATTCACTACCGTAGTCACTATGAATGTTTTTAACTTTTAGATTTTTAGTGTTTTGAATTCTTTTGACAAAATCTTTAAAATGTTCAAAAGTATCGCTTTTATTTTTCATAAAAATAGTCCATATATATCTTGAAAAATCATCAACTATCAGGAATACATATCGATTACGATTTATAGATTGAACCTGAGTTGGTCTGAATAAATCCATATGTAATAATTCTAATGGTGATAAAGTTGAGATGACTTTCTTAGATTTAAAAGATGATTGGGTCAATTTTCCTATTTGACAATCTTCGCAAAGATTTTTTTACTTCAAAATTTATTTTATGTAGACTTTACTAATTCATTTTTCGAAATTCTCTGAATAGTTTTAAAGTTTATATGACAAAAACTTTTGTGCTAGAACCAAGAATCACTATCTTTGGCTATTAAACACATTTCCTTATTATTAACTTCCATATTTAGTATGTAAACATTTCTATCTCTATTTCCTTCAAAAATAAAATTTTGATTTTTGTCAAAAATACTACATTTATTTTCTGAAAATGTTATTTTAAAACCTTTGTCACATAATTGACTAATACTTAGTAAATTATGTTTTAAGTTTTTAACTAAGGAAACATTAGTACTAAGAGGTAGATTTGAAATACTGTAGTTGCAAACATCTCCTTTGCCAATGATAAAGCCTTTTGAATTATCTCCAATGGTAACAGAGCCGCCATCAAAGTATGAAATATTTGAGAGCATATCTTTGTCTCCGGTCATGTGTTTTGAGTAACCACTATCTAAAATCCATTTTCTTTTCTTGGGTGGGACCTGCAAAAAATATTAATAAGCACATTGGTACCGACTTTTTGATAGGGTCCTAAGATTTAGGTCTTGGGAAGCAAAACCCAAGTGTGTTTAGTATCCCTTTTGTACACATGGTTTTCATTATTATGAACAGATTCCATAAATGAATTGATATGTTTGTTCCTAATCAAACTATTGTTCGTTTTTGGAACCCATATCTCAATTTTACTTACCTTTTTGGTATATTTTGGTTTATTTTTAAACTTTGAATCAGTTGTCCTCTTTAGTTTTATATTTATCTTTAGAGAAATTTCCTTCTTAAATTCTAAACCATTTTTGTTTGAAGAAGATTGAGAATTTTCTATGATTCTAGATAGATTTTTTACCTTTATTAAAATTAGATACATTCCTGAAATATTATCTAACTTAGTTTGAATACTTTTATTTTCTAATTCTACTTTTTTTAAAATTTTCAAAAAGTGATTTTGAGAACTAATTTCGTCATTTTTTGCCTTTTGAGTTTCAATTTCTTGACTCAAAAGTAAAAGCTGACTGTCTGAATTTGAGAGAGTCTCCTGAAATTTTTCAAGTTCTTCCTCTAAAATTATTTTTTCATCTTTTAGCATGTCTCTTTCAAACTCTGCTTTATTCTGATTTTCCCGAGTTTCTTTAGGTTTCTTTTTATGGGTTTTTATAGTATTCAAATATTCGGTATTAAATTCCACTAAATCATCATAAGATAGATCACTTACTTCAGATTCTTGAGCCATGAAGTATACATTTGCTTGTTCATTTTCGCTATCACTGTCACTGTTTGATGAATCTGAGTCGTCCCATGTGAAAGAAAAAGCCTTCTTTTTGATTTTTTCTTTCTTATTCTTGTTGTTGAGGTTCTTCTGATTTTCTTTTAGTTCTGGACAGTACTTTACCATATGACCTTTCTTGTGACAATTAAAGCATTCTAAATTTGAAGATGGAGTGAAACGACCTGAACTTCCCCGGTGAGGAAAGCGCGGATAGAGTCGAGAACAAGCCACATCAAGACGTAGGCGGGAGAACATTTCATTGTATATTACAACAATGCATCAGATTACAAGAATATACAGAGTATAAATGAATAAATATTACACAGAAAAATATCAGAGATTACAATACATTACATAGCAGCGGAAAATAATACAATACACAACTAGAATGAGATATACGGATACAAAGCTTTCCGGATATCGTTCCAGCTGTAAACCAGGATCCTTCGAATATAAATCTGCAAAACCAAAACTACTAGCTGCCCGTGTCAAAATAAGGGCACCCAAAGTTTAGGTTAAAACAATAAACTCCAGGTCAATCATGGGACTGGTGTGAGAACTAAAACAGTTATTTAAAACTTTACTTTAAAGTTAGGTAAATCAAGGGACCACGCCGTAAAACACGAAACGGGTTTCCTCCCAAGAATACCAGTGCATATAACAACAGCGCAATGCTAAATAAAGAAAAATGAAGCTATTATAAGACCCAGGTCCTATCACACAATGTAACGCAAGCCGGGGGATAGGGTTTTCCCTTATAATAGCCAAATATGCTTAGTACGTTTAAAACAAATCATTTGATATTATTAGAAGTGCATAGTGTATAAAACAATTTCAAATCATAAGTATCAATCATAGACGGCATGGGTACCATATATCATGTCGCCATACTAGGCTCTACAAATAAAACCGCAAATGTCACGTATTTGGAAATTGTATTTCCGTTTGTGAACCGAGGCCAGGGATCGTCCTCTACCGATTCGAGACAATCTAACCCATGTCTCAGGCAAGTACTCAGTCAAGCCTTGGAGCGACACGGCCGGTCCACCGATGTGGATTAAAATGCCTGAATACTACGTTTCCCCGCCCTTTGGGGCGTAAATGAGCCAAAGAATGGCTCCATCGAACCCGGATCGTCCGATCTAACCGAGGCGCCTCGCAACAACAACAACCACACAGGTGAAAAGTATATAAATGTCAGGGCTGATAGGTCACTGACACCACCCTAGCTAGAAAGAAACGCATGCCCTCCCTGAGGTCCTCTCCCGTTTTTGGTTCACAACTAGGGTGCGAGGCTCACAAATTCACGTTACACAAAGCTGTGCCACACAGGCTTTGCTTTGATCATCACCACAAGACTTTGCTTTTCAACAGAAGCCTAGATCAATTGCCACTTAGGCATGCCACACAGGCAATTCACTCCATGCGTTTGATATCCATCAATATATAACCCCTGAGCTCGTACGTCTCAGAGAAGGGCGTTAAGCAAGAGAATAAATTCTCCGCCGCCAAACAGATATATATTTAATAGAAATCAATCACACGGACTAAAATCCAATGTCAGACACACAGTCCATTTACAAGTTCGTTCTGGGTCTGAACGAAACCGGAGGCACTTAGTACCCCGCATATCCATCGATCTCCAAGTACGTCTGGACGATCACCAACTGTTTCCATCTTCTTGGGTGTACAGCCCAATCAAGATCATCAGTAATTACCCAAACGACGTGAAGACCTCCGGTCTTCAACCACCGTCTTCATCTTCGACACCACGTCGAATCGGTTATTCAGAATGGGATAAACCCGGTCTTTCTGAACAACTCGCGTATATAATAAACAAGTGTTACACAAACACAACATACTCCTCATTCCAATTCATCAGTCACTAACCGTAAATTAACAAGAGAATAATTCCCCAAATATTAACCCCGAAGGCCGAAACCAACATCAGATCAATATCCAGAAAACCATTCTGCTTAGCTAACCGACAGTTAGTTTCTAAATTTCACATTCATATGGAAAGGTTCCCATTAATTTTATCAAAGATAAATCATTAAAATTTATTCTTTAATCTACTTTTGAATATCAATTCAAACTAGTCGGGATTAGCGAACCACACCGGAGTAATCATTTATTTTATTCCCCAATCCCAACCTATTCATCCCATGAAGTAAAACTGGTAATACCTCATATCTAACACCACGGTGTTATCGGTAAATTCAATTACCATTTCACGTTCAAATCTAATTAAAGATTTAACTATCGCTTGTAGCAAAACTGGTGATACTCCATTCTCGATCATTTCAATCTAATTAAAGATTCATTAACACTCCACTTAGTTTTAATCTTCACAGAAATCAATATCCTGTCTTTAACTGGGTTAAAGAACCAATGTCATTTAAAACATGGCCCACAATAAACCCAAAATCACATTCATTAATTATCGGGTTAAAGAACAAGTGTTATTTAAAACACTATTCACGATAAACCCAAAAATCAATATCAATTCAATTAAATATTATTTAATTGGTACACTTCATTAAATCTAAATAAAAAGATTTAATCTTTTCTCAACTGGGCTTAAGAACAGTGTTAATGAAAACACCATTCACGACAAACCCAAATCACATTTGATATTAAATACAAGACTCTGAATAGAAAATATATTGGCTTATATTCAATATCTAATTCTACGACCAACAGATATCGTATTGGAAATAACGATATACATATCTATATCTTTCAAATTTCAATAACAACATCTGTATAATCACGAAATCCAACATCGAAATATCCCGAAGACAATTTCGATTCAAATCCATTCCAGTGCAATCATTGGAAATTCTGGTTATTTTTAAAACCCTTTTCAAATCCAATTTATTTATTTAAAAACAAATAGAATTTTAATTCTAGTTCAAACCTAGTTCATTTCGATAAAAATCTATTTTTATCTTTTCAAATATGGGGTTTTCATCCCAATTCTTCACAAATCATTTCTTATGATTTTACACAAATTATTACTATTTTTAATAATTTTATCGAGGCCCGTACAGTGATTTCCATCAACGGCCATCGAACTGCACTTACAGCGAACTTTTTCAAATTTGATTTGGATATAATTCCAAATCCACCATTAGATTTCTAATTTCTAATATTCGTTAGAAAGCTCTTTTTGATACGAACCCAACGGTTCCGGTTTTAGGAGAATCCGATGGTCGGATCTCCCGTAATATCCGTTCGAAGTCAATGGTCGAAATTCGCGAACTGTCGCGGCGCGGCGCGTTCTATTCAGGCCATTATATTATATATATAATATATGTAATATATACTTCATCGATTTCAATTCAAATTGATTTCTAATTCAATTTCAGTTCATTTTCAATTCAGTTCAATTTCAATTCGAATTCATTTATATTCACTTTCAATTCGAATTCATTTATATTCAATTTCAATTCGAATTCATTTATATTCAATTTCAATTCGAATTCATTTATATTCACTTTCAATTCGAATTCGTTTATATTCTATTTCAATTCGAATTCATTTATATTCAATTTCAATTCGAATTCATTTATATTCAATTTCAATTCGAATTCATTTCAAAACGATTTCGATTCTATTTCAATTTAATTCGAATTTCAATTCTTTTCAAAATATCAGATTTTGAAATCACTTTCGATATTCATTATAAAATGAATAAAATCGATATAAATATCATTCACGTCAAAATGGCGTCAATCTAATCAACACGGCTTCATATATTTCTATTTTCAAATATTTCTATTTCAAATATTACCTTTTCAAATATTTCTATTTCAAATATGGAATGAGGCCCAATCAATTACCATATAATGTTAATTATATGGATTTTCTACAACACATGTATACAATAACAACGATGAATAATCCATCATCCAAAGTGCATTCTACACTGTATAAGCATCAAATATAAATACTCAATGCTTATAACAGTCTGTCAATCGATCGATCGACATACAACTAACTATTGGGATTAGTGTATGTCATATATCATCCCAATACCCGTGTGGGGTTTCAAACAATCAAACACATATTTTATTTGTGCAGTTGGGCGATGTGTAAAATTTATCGTCCCAATCAATATCAGTCAAATGTGTGTATATATACAAATCATCCGATTTGTTTATTTTTGTTTCATTTCTTATACACATTAAAATTTCTATTTTTAACTATAAAATATTTTTAATCATAAAAATATTTTATTTCATTTCACAACACATCACACAATCAACTACACATCAAAATCAAACAAACAAGCATACAAGCCGTCCATGGTCTGTGGACGACGGGTGTCGGGTGCTACTAAACACCGTCTGCATCCTAGTATATATTTTTGACTAGAAAAAGAAAGTTAAAGGTGAGAAGTTCTCACAGATTAGCTAATTCAATCCCACGACTCTTCTTTGTAGAAATCTTCGCCGTTCTCGCCTCTTGCCACTTTCTTTGCCCGTATTCTCTACATATGTAAAAATCACATTTTTACTTCGCTATTCAATACATAAAAATCGAATTTTTACTTCGCTATTCAATATATAAAAATCATATTTTTACTTCGCTATTCAATATATAAAAATCATATTTTTACTTCGCTATTCAATATATAAAAATCACATTTTTACTACGCTATTCAATATATAAAAATCATATTTTTACTTCGCTATTCAATATATAAAAATCATATTTTTACTTCGCTAGTCAATATATAAAAATCATATTTTTACTTCGCTATTCAATATATAAAAATCACATTTTTACTTCGCTATTCAATATATAAAAATCACATTTTTATTTCGCTATTCAATATATAAAAATCACATTTTTTATTCTTTCTATAATATAAAAATTATATTTTTCTAATGAATAAAAATCAAATCTTTCCAAATGAATAAAAATCTACTTTTTACATACCGTTCATGTGAATAAAAATCTGATCTTTTCATATAGAAAAATATAATCTTTCCCCTATAAAAATCAAATCTTTTCAATAACATAAAAAAAACCAACTCTAATATGATGAAAACCCCTATTTTTATATGTAAATAAATAAAATCAGTCATAAATTACTCACTGTTGGTTAGGGCGTCGACTGGAGGGGGTATGGCTCGCGGTGGTCACCTGAGAAGGTGGTGGCGGTTCAGCAACTGAGAGGAGGTCACGGGGGGGAGGGGAGGGCGACGTGTCTGGTTGGAGAAGGGGAGGGAAGTGGCGGCTTCGATTACTGAGGAGGGGAGCGCGTTGGTCTGCAGGAGGAGAGAGGAGGCGTCAGAGGGGGAGTATCGCGTCGGCGGCGGCGCCTAGGGGGAGAGGTGGCGGCGTGCGACGGTGGCGGCGGAGGAGGACCGAGCACAATCGATTTTGGGTTTTTTTTCTTTATTCTGTTGAACGAGAGAGAAGTGAGGGAGAGAGAGATAAGGAATATATATTTAATTATATTATTATTTTAATCAAGAAAAGTTGACTTTTTTATTCGAACTCCAATCTGAACCCAACGACTGTCATCCCTAGCTGATTACCCCAATTCCGAACACAATGGGATATATATCATAAGCTGATTCGATCGTTTGAATCAGTTTTCGTTGAATTTAAAGTATAATTCTTTATATATTCAATTTAAAAGCACATTTCAAATTACCGGGGCCACATACTAACTCGAAAAATTCCAGAAAATATTTTCTAGCTTCGTATTGACTATACGGTCCTAACAAAACTAGTTTCGTCAAATTTTGAGACCATTTGAAAAATGACTAATTTCCAGTCGATTAAAATCAACTGAAACTGGTCAAACGCGTTTTCCTTTGCCATGCTCACATATTGATTCGAAAAATTATGAAATTTGAAACCTAGCAATAACTTTACATCACGAATCCAACAAAAGTGGTTTCGTTGAAATCCGAGGTCGTTTGCAAAATTTCCATTTTTAAGGGCCAGAATTCCATAGCGACTATTCAGAAATTTCAACTGGACATATCTTTTGATTCCTACTATGAAATTTTGATTTTTCAGATCCGTTGGAAAGATATTATCAATTAGATTCAAATATTTTTGGTTTCACTAAAATCCGGTTTATTTTGCACCAGGTACATTCATTTGAATTTTGAAATCGAATTATCGAACTACCGCGCCATTTCCAATTCCTTTTATAATTTAAAATAAATATTTATATCCTAACGACGATCTATATAATATATACGTTCGAATTCTATTCAAAATAAATTTCTCGTCGTTTTTATTTAAAATAATTCATTTTAAATAAACAAAATTCGCTAAAATTGCCAAAATAAAAATTTTAAACTGGCCCAGATTTCTGGGTTATTACATGGAGGTTTGCTTGAGGTATTCTTTTTGAAATTTCCTTATCTATATTTCAGAAATTTCTTTAAGTTTTTAGCGATAAAAGCTAAATCCTCATCTTCTGATTCTAATTCTTCTTTTTCGGCATGAAAAGCTACATTCTTTTTCTCTTGAGCTAGTTCCCTTTTTGCTTGAAGATTTACTTCATAAGACATGATATTTCCTATGAGTTCTTCTGGTTTCGTAGTTGATAAATCATTAGCTTCCTCAGTGGCTAATACTTTTCTTTCCTAATCATCAATTAGAGAATTTAGTACTCCTGATACAATATCAAAGTCACTATATTTTTCTCCCAGTCCTATCAATGCATGTAGAATGTCTTGAAATCTTGAATACATTTCAATGATGGTTTCATTTTGTCTCATTTTGAAGTTCTGGAACTGGTTTTTGAGCATTGAAATCTTCATTTGTTTGACTTTGCTTGTACCTTCATAGATAGTTTTAAGTGTTTCCCATATTTGATATGTTGAAGCACAGATGCTAACACGATTGAACTTATTCCTATCCAAAGCACAATATAGCATATTCATAGCTTTGGCATTTGAATTTGCTTCATCTTTCTGAGTTGTTTTCCAAGCTGAGTATTTAGTTGTAGGTGTTATAAATTCTTTTTAAGTATCATTCCATGCACTAAAACCACTTTCTTGCATATATATTCTCATTCTTGTAGCCCAATAATTGTAGTATAGTCCATTGAACAATGGTAGTCTTTGAGTAGATTGTCCTTCAGCAAATGTAATTGAGCTAGTACTTGGGTTATTCTCCATTTTATCAAAGTATCAAATAACGGTGTTACGGTTATAGGATGGTCTTCCTCTGATACCAAATGAAAGTGTCTGTGCAGCGGTGGGTTCGTATAGTATGGAGTATAAGCAAGATAAGTAAAATAATAGCAGTAAGAAAAAAATCACACAGCCTGTAATGACCTGGATTTTCGGCGACTTTGGTTATCGACATAAGCACGATGTCGATAACCAAAACATCGAAAAATCCTGGTAATTAATGAAAGAAATTAGAGGGTGAGAATAGATAAGATAGAAACTTAGAATAGAAGAAGAAGAAGAACACAACATCAGAGTAACACGAACCTCACAGCGGAAAGAATAACATACAACAGATAACATAACTTTGAAATATAACAGTTATGTATACAATAGCACTTATCAGAGTACAACACTTACAACACAGCGGAAATAAACTATAGCTATATAATCCTGAAGCCTCCTGCTCCACGCTCTTCCAGTATATCTGTAAATCCCGACTACTTGACTTCCCGTACAAATTTAGGCACCTAAGAGTTTAGGGAAAACAACAAAGTAAACTCCGGGTCAGTCATGGGACTGGTATGAGTAAAACAGTTTAAACAGGTATATGAACAAGTATACGATATCTCAAAAGACCACGCCGCAGAACGGAACGGGTTTTTCCCTTATGAGAATCCAAAATATCTTTATATCAAAAACCTTTTGATATTATAATAATGTCTATGTACAAATAGATATCAACTAGCAGAAATGCTTTCATCTCACGTTCTACATATATAGTATACAATCAAAATCGCAAGCGCGTATTGGATAATGGATTTCCAACTATGACAAGGTATGGAGCCACCTTCCGATCAGTGTACTCTAGGAATGATACACTGGAGTTCAACAAGAACATCTTGTAACTCGGCCACACATGACCGACCACTCATTTCGCTTGAGTGTATCGAATGTACATCACCAACGGTTGGGATCAGCAACCGTTCCCGTATATATATGGGACAACATTGATAGATTTAAGAAACAAATGAATATTCTCTAGATAGGTGATTATACACCCTACTTCGGTGCGACCGACTTAGCCATGCTGCCTGCCCGATTTCTGCCATTTACCGGTTGATGAGGCTAGAAGCTACGCTTTATCATTACATCAGATTCACTTCGAACGCCACATTGTCAGATCCATCGAAAATCACTAATTGGCGTCTACAACAGTACGTTACGTGTTAGCTAAAGAAGTTTCCTTCTCCGCTTCCACTCTTGGTACGGTTGAAGAAATCAATGTACGTGACCTTTCTGGAAATACTATGTCAGACATTCATTCATACAAGTCATCCTCATTCACTTAGAATGTCACATCGTCATACTCGCCAAATCACAAATTGACTTATCCAAAAATAACACGGGTATACAGCTAAGAGAAACGAATTCCTCCGCCACCAAACGTGAATACGTTTGAACAGATCAACTTACGCGATCCATTGGATATACTCTGTCAGACCTTCGTCCATACAAGTTGTCCTGGGACTGGACAAACCGAAGGTACTGTTCCGTATATCCATCTTAGTCACTATTATCTAAGACTTATACAAGGCCCTTGCACTTTACTCCGTCTTCAATTTTCTTTGGCATAAATGATTCGCAATGCTTATGCCAATACAAAGTGGTTCTTTGGATATTAATCCAATCGGTCTCTCCATATTAACAACGTTAAAATGGTCAAAACTTCGATAGTCTGTGATTTAACCATAAAAGAAAAACAAGTGTGCAAACAACGATATTATTCCCAGATGGAAATTATATCGATCAAATCATCAACATATATCTATATATATATTCACATTGCCTTATTTTCTATGTTTAGAAAATATATGTTATTAACACTGGAAAACGTTTCCATCTGATTATTTACAAATCACTACTCTTCCCCAACTATCAGTCCCTGACTGTAAACTAATATGAGAACAATCCCCTAAGTATAAATCCCGAAGGCCGAAACCAACATCGGATATGCACTTAGAAAACCATTCAATTTACTAATCTCTAGTCAGTTCTAATTTTACTTAACTCTATTTGATTAACTCTGATTGATTAACTCTAACTGGTCAACCTTAATTAATTAACTCTAACTGGTTTTACTTGGTTTGACTAACTCCATTTATCAACTCGACTGACTAATTCAACTCGATTAACTGAACTAATCACTTTGATTAACTCGACAAATTCACTTTGGTTAACTTAACCAATTCACTTAACTAATTCACTTAGTTTAACTTAACTAATTCACTTTGATTAATCTAACTATTCACTTAACTCCTGTCGAATAAACTATATTCGATAACTCCTCTAACTCTACTCGAATAAACTATATTCGATTAACTCCTTTAATCTATTCGATTTGATAACTCCCATTTTCGAATAACCAATATTCGATTAACCCACTTCGAATAACCAATATTCGACTACACACTTCGAATAACTAATAATTGATAACTCCTTCGAATAAACTATATTCGATAATCTCCTCTCGAATAACTAGATTCGATTAACTTAACTTATTTAACTTAACTTGATTAACTCCTATCGAATGACTAGATTCGATTAACTTAACTTGATTAACTCCTATCGAATGACTAGATTCGATTAACTTAACTTATTTAACTCATCTTGATTAACTCCTATCGAATGACTAGATTCGATTAACTCAACTTATTTAACTCATCTTGATTAACTTGACTTACTTAACTCACTGGTTAACTGACTTACTTAACCCAATTGGTTAACTCTATTGAACTGGTTAACTCTACTGAACTAGTTAACTCTACTGAACTGGTTAACTACTGAACTGGTTAACTCTACTGAACTGGTTAACTACTGAACTGGTTAACTCTACTGAACTGGTTAACTACTGAACTGGTTAACTCTACTGAACTGGTTAACTCTATTTAACTAACTCGACTCGACTAACCCCTTTTCGAATAGCATATTCGTTTTACTAACTTTCGAATACCATATTCGATTTACTCCCTTAGAATAACTATATTCGATTTAACTCCTTTCGAATACCATATTCGATTTACTTTATTCACTTTATAAAGATTTCCTTTTTAACAACGTTTTATTCATTTGAAAAGATTTACTTTTAAATAACGGTTCTACACTTTAAAAATGATTTCCTTTTTATAACGTTTCCTTTTCAATTCTATTTGTAAATGGTTTACAAATATTTCCTTTTCAAATTTATTCTTGAAATATTCTAACTCCTTAAATTCTCTGAAAAATTCGCCATAACCTCCTTTGTAACGGGAGCATCGGGAAAATCCCCAAATCCGCCACACAGGCCTTTCCACTCAAAAGAAAATGGTTTGAAATTATTTCCTTTTTGAATATCTCTTATTTATAAATATTCCAATTTTATAAATATTCCTTATTTATAAATATTCCATTTATAAATATTTTTATTTCAATATCACTTTGAAATAGTTCCTTATCAACATTCTGGTATGTTATGGTATTCAATCATATCAAATCACGATGTTCATTATCGTCCAAACACATATAATCGTCACAGATTATATATCACAATATATAAATCACAGTAAAATAACTGTTGAGGAATCCAGTTGGATTCCTCCAACCTGTTTCCCTGCACCACAGATGTTAAACAATATAGATAACATCACTTTCAGTTCCATATGATATATTCTGTTAAACAGAATCAATATAGAAATTCAACTAACTGACTAGCAGTTCAATCAAACAGTCAACACATAGTAAATCAAAACAATTTCTAACAGTTCTAAAAATACAACATGAAATTATAAACTGTTTAGAGTTGGTGAGATTTACTCACATTTGGACGATCATCGTCAATGACGATAACCATCGATTGATTCAGACAATTTATTTTGCTATAAATTGTAACGGACTCCAATTGACTCGCGGTCTGTCTCATTGTGTTGCTCCCGTCCATACGATCCCAATGCAACTTACGGTTCGTCGATCTGATCTTGTATGATCAAGTTATACCATATTAAAGTTTTGAATTAATTTAAATAAATTAAACTTGGATTTAATTAGGAACGGGCCTTCACCTTAATTATACTCCGGCCCACTACCATATACCCAAGCCCATCTGTTCCTCTTTAAACCCGTCTTCCCACTTTTCTAATGCAAACTCCAGATCGCTTCCTCCTCCATTCTTCCAACTTCAACTCCACCTCACGCCAACCCTTCTACACCGAAAACCAAATCGATGCCACCACTTCCATCCTCTTCGCGAGCTCCTTCCACCCAATACTCATTTAGATAACTCGATCTCTGAAACCTGCTTGCGTCGAATAGGGTATTTAACCCTGTACAGAAGTCGCGCACCCCTTGTTTAGGATCGAATGCCCTAGATTTTCGCCAACCACTGCTATTCTTCCTTGCATGCTCAACCACGCTACACACATCATCAATCAAAAGCTATATCGTCCCTAAATCGTAACCCTAGAACACGTCCGGCCATTTCCAGCGACAAAGATCAAGTGCGCACCCAACAAAAATTAGCTAGAAATGAAGTGCAGGCTCTCTCGAATCCAAAGACATTTGATTTGGGATTTTTAGTATTTTATTTGGTTTTTCTTTTGAATTTTATTGATCCAAAGTTTTACTGTAAGATGTAAAAATTGTGGCGGCTCAGACATTGATCTTATAGGGAGGATTATAATTTTTGTGTGGCTCTAAACGAGAATGGTGTGGCTGTGTTTAGTCCATTCATTTACTAGGATATTTTCTTTTCGTTATTTTATATTCGTTCTAGTCTTCAAAAAATCACTGCGAACACATACGACGCCTAAAAATCCTGAAAACTGACATGTAGCTAGAGTTCGTCATTACGGTCCCAACGAAACTGGTTTCGTCGAATTCCGACTCCGTATGCTCACACAGCGTATTTTTAACTGTCGAAGTACTGACTGTTTCTCACTCTAAAAATCCGTACGGCCACATACTGACTCTAAAAATCACGAAACTTGACATCTAACAATAATTTGATGTTGCGGATCCAACAAAATTAGTTTCGTCGAATTCCGACTTCGTTTGCAAAACCGACTATTTTTAAAGCTCTGGATGACCCATTTAAATATATAAATATATTTAAATATAATTAAATTAAATATAAATAAATTTATATTATCGTATATCTTCACATATGATATCGTACAGCTCCAGAGTATCATATCAGAATTACAGTTTGATATTTCAGATTTTAGATTTATCGATATTCAGTTTATATCGAAAATCCTTTTATAACGTATATAAAGCGTTACGAATTATAAAGGAATTCCACAGCGACTTTTCTGAAATTTGATTTGGACGTACATCAAAATCTACCCGACGAAATCCCGATTTTTCTCTTCCACTAGAAAGATATACTCCACCAGCTCCACACGTTTCTTATTTCACAGAAATCCGGCTTAAAACGAATCTTGTATACTCAGTTGAAGTTCAAATCGCCAAATCGCGAACTGCAGCGCCATTTAGAGCTCGATTTTAATTATATAATAATTATACGTTCAAACTGTTGTCGATTGAATATATTCGTCAATATAATTCAACTCTAAGCTGAATTAAATCTAAGGGACGACCCCGTTCACAGAATATTGTGATTTCCAAAAAATTTGATTATTTCTGAATTAAATATATCATTTAATTATTATTTTAATTAAATATTCACTATAATTTAATTAATGACGATTTAATTTCCTAAATCACTATTTATATAATTAAATAAATTAATTATAACCCTGGAAATTGCGGGTCATTACATTCTTCCCCACTTAAAATAATTTCGTCCTCAAAATTGCTAAGTTAGAGGACGACCCTATCCATTGGAATTCCTAAGATTTGCTTACCCCTTATTTCTGATTTCAACTGAACCAATTAATATCGATTTCAATATTAATTCCTTCCGACTAACTAAAATTTTCAAAAATTCTGAAAATTTTCTAACACTTTAAATTTTCGGAAAATTTTGCCATAACCTCCTTTGTACAGCCCTATCGGTAAAACCACAACTCGCCTCTCTGGGCCATCTCCAACCCAAAAGAAAATCAAACAGCCAAGCGGCTTGCCCATTCGGCTCATAAATTCCAAACTCATATAAAATATAAACTTGTACCTTTTTGTTGGGCATATCATTATATCCCTACCATCTGTTATCAACTCGGCATATACAAATGCCATCCCAATCAACTCCAACCAAGTTATTCTTAACACAACCATTCGCTTATTCAAGCCGAATTTAATTTCAAATTCGAGTTTCAAATTCCAAACTATCAACTTATCATTTCAAATCCAGATTATTCTCTAATCACTTCATTTTTTCTTAACCTATCATCTCAAGTTAAATTTTGGTTTATTATTTACTTTTACCATCCCATTCGAATTAACTTCACAAGTTAAATTTTAATTTCTAGAACTTAAATTCCCGGTTTTATTTCAAATCGAATTTGAAATCATAATACCAATTCAAAACCTTTGAATATCTAAACAACCTGTTTTCTCAAAACAATTCAAATCAAAATCTCTGGTAGTAATCCACCACTTAGAACTCGAAAACCACACCGATGATACTGCGCAGTCATCATCGGAATTATTTTCCAGCGACCCAAGTGATTTCAATACTATATCATTTCAAAACCCTTACTAAATACTTTCATTTTGAAAACATTTCAAAATCTCCCAGGAACTTAAAATTTCCTTATTTTAATTCCAAATCCGATTTAAATTCATATTTAATTCATCTTATTTCATATACTTTACTTATATGATTCTGATTGGTTATATATAACCATTTCACATGTTATAATCTTACTCGATTATAATAACAACCTATATATGATAATATATCACATATCCATACTGTGTCGGTCCATCGTATTCAAGTGTTTATAAACTCCTACCGATACAGTGGATCAAACAGATCGACCAGAACACATAAACGACTTAACCAATAAATCTCCACAATATAAAACAATTTTTATACCAATAACAAATACGTTCACTCGTATATATACACTCAAACTCAATCTAGGGTATTACTAACCCTATCTCTACCGAGTCACGCCACAGAGCCAAGGTAATTCTTAACCTACGCTCTAATACCAAATGTAACGACCCGGATTTTCAGCGACTTTGGTTATCGACATAAGCACGATGTCGATAACCAAAACATCGAAAAATCCTGGTAATTAATGAAAGAAATTAGAGGGTGAGAATAGATAAGATAGAAACTTAGAATAGAAGAAGAAGAAGAACACAACATCAGAGTAACACGAACCTCACAGCAGAACGAATAACATACAATAGATAACATAACCTTGAAATATAACAGTTATGTATACAATAGCACTTATCAGAGTACAACACTTACAACACAGCGGAAATAAACTATAGCAATATAATCCTGAAGCCTCCTGCTCCACGCTCTTCCCGTGTATCTGTAAATCCCGACTACTTGACTGCCCGTACAAATTTAGGCACCCAAGAGTTTAGAGAAAACAACAAAGTAAACTCCGGGTCAGTCATGGGACTGGTATGAGTAAAACAGTTTAAACAGGTATATGAACAAGTAAATGATATCTCATAAGACCACGCCGCAGAACGGAACGGGTTTTTCCCTTATGAGAATCCAAAATATCTTTATATCAAAAAACTTTTGATATTATAAGAATGTCTATGTACAAATAGATATCAACTAGCAGAAACGCTTTCATCTCATGTTCTACATATATAGTATACAATCAAAATCGCAAGCGCGTATTGGATAATGGATTTCCAAATATGACAAGGTATGGAGCCACCTTCCGATCACTGTAATCTAGGAATGATACACTGGAGTTCAACAAGAACATCTTGTAACTCAGCCACACATGACCGACCACTCATTTCGCTTGAGTGTATCGAATGTACATCAACAACGGTTGGGATCAGCAACCGTTCCCGCATATATATGGGACAGCATTGATTGATTTAAGAAACAAATGAATATTCTCTAGATAGGTGATTATACACCCTACTTCGGGGCGACCGACTTAGCCATGCTGCCTGCCCGATTTCTGTCATTTACCGGTTGATGAGGCTAGAAGCTACGCTTTATCATTACATCAGATTCACTTCGAATGCCACATTGTCAGATCCATCGAAAATCACTAATTGGCGTCTACAACAGTACGTTACGTGTTAGCTAAAGAAGTTTCCTTCTCCGCTTCCACTCTTGGTACGGTTGAAGAAATCAATGTACGTGACCTTTCTGGAAATACTCTGTAAGACATTCATTCATACAAGTCATCCTCATTCACTTAGAATGTCACATCGTCATACCCGCCAAATCACAAATTGACTTATCCAAAAATAACACGGGTATACAGCTAAGAGAAACGAATTCCTCCGCCACCAAACGTGAATACGTTTGAACATATCAACTTACGCAATCCATTGGATATACTCTGTCAGACCTTCGTCCATACAAGTTGTCCTGGGACTGGACAAACCGAAGGTACGGTTCCGTATATCCATCTTAGTCACTGTTATCTAAGACTTATACAACAGCCCTTGCACTTTACTCCGTCTTCAATTTTCTTTGGCATAAATGATTCGCAACGCTTATGCCAATACAGAGTGGTTCTTTGGATATTAATCCAACCGGTCTCTCCATATTAACAACGTTAAAATGGTCAAAATTTCGATAGTCTGTGATTTAACCATCAAAGAAAAACAAGTGCGCAAACAACGATATTATTCCCAGATGGAAATTATATCGATCAAATCATCAACATATATATATATATATATATATATATTCACATTGCCTTATTTTCTATGTTTAGAAAATATATGTTATTAACACTGGAAAACGTTTCCATCTGATTATTTACAAATCACTACTCTTCCCCAACTATCAATCCCTGACTGTAAACTAGTATGAGAACAATCCCGTAAGTATAAATCCCGAAGGCCGAAACCAACATCAGATATGCACTTAGAAAACCATTCAATTTACTAATCTCTAGTCAGTTCTAATTTTACTTAACTCTATTTGATTAACTCTGATTGATTAACTCTAACTGGTCAACCTTGATTAATTAACTCTAACTGGTTTTACTTGGTTTGACTAACTCCATTTATTAACTCGACTGACTAATTCAACTCGATTAACTGAACTAATCACTTTGATTAACTCGACAAATTCACTTTGGTTAACTTAACAAATTCACTTAGTTTAACTTAACTAATTCACTTTGATTAATCTAACTATTCACTTAACTCATGTCGAATAAACTATATTCGATAACTCCTCTAACTCTACTCGAATAAACTATATTCGATTAACTCCTTTAATCTATTCGATTTGATAACTCCCCTTTTCGAATAACCAATATTCGATTAACCCACTTCGAATAACCAATATTCGACTACTCACTTCGAATAACTAATAATTGATAACTCCTTCGAATAAACTATATTCGATAATCTCCTCTCGAATAACTAGATTCGATTAACTTAACTTATTTAACTTAACTTGATTAACTCCTATCGAATGACTAGATTCGATTAACTTAACTTATTTAACTCATCTTGATTAACTCCTATCGAATGACTAGATTCGATTAACTTAACTTATTTAACTCATCTTGATTAACTTGACTTACTTAACTGACTGGTTAACTGACTTACTTAACCCAACTGGTTAACTCTATTGAACTGGTTAACTCTACTGAACTGGTTAACTCTACTGAACCGGTTAAATACTGAACTGGTTAACTCTACTGAACTGGTTAACTACTGAACTGGTCAACTCTACTGAACTGGTTAACTCTATTCAACTAACTCGACTCGACTAACCCCTTTTCGAATAGCATATTCGTTTTACTAACTTTCGAATACCATATTCGATTTACTCCCTTCGAATAACTATATTCGATTTAACTCCTTTCGAATACCATATTCGATTTACTTTATTCACTTTATAAAGATTTCCTTTTTAACAACGTTTTATTCATTTGAAAAGATTTACTTTTAAATAACAGTTCTACACTTTAAAAATGATTTCCTTTTTATAACGTTTCCTTTTCAATTCTATTTGTAAATGGTTTACAAATATTTCCTTTTCAAATTTATTCTTGAAATATTCTAACTCCTTAAATTCCCTGAAAAATTCGCCATAACCTCCTTTGTAACGGGAGCATCGGGAAAATCCCCAAACCCGCCACACAGGCCTTTCCACTCAAAAGAAAATGGTTTGAAATTATTTCCTTTTTGAATATCTCTTATTTATAAATATTCCAGTTTTATAAATATTCCTTATTTATAAATATTCCATTTATAAATATTTTTATTTCAATATCACTTTGAAATAATTCCTTATCAACATTCTGGTATGTTATGGTATTCAATCATATCAAATCACGATGTTCATTATCGTCCAAACACATATAATCGTCACAGATTATATATCACATTATATATCACAATATATAAATCACAGTAAAATAACTGTTGAGGAATCCAGTTGGATTCCTCCAACCTGTTTCCCTGCACCACAGATGTTAAACAATATAGATAACATCACTTTCAGTTCCATATGATATATTCTGTTAAACAAAATCAATATAGAAATTCAACTAACTGACTAGCAGTTCAATCAAACAGTCAACACATAGTAAATCAA
This sequence comes from Allium sativum, assembly GCA_030737875.1. NCBI lineage: Eukaryota > Viridiplantae > Streptophyta > Magnoliopsida > Asparagales > Amaryllidaceae > Allium > Allium sativum. The sequence continues at coordinate 527,321,526 of CM060909.1, read as the reverse complement.
AACAATTTCTAATAGTTCTAAAAATACAACATGAAATTATAAACTGTTTAGAGTTGGTGAGATTTACTCACATTTGGACGATCATCGTCAATGACGATAACCATCGCTTGATTCAGACAATTTATTTTGCTATAAATTGTAACGGACTCCAATTGACTCGCGGTCTGTCTCATTGTGTTTCTTCCGTCCATACGATCCCAACGCAACTTACGGTTCGTCGATCTGATCTTGTATGATCAAGTTATACCATATTAAAGTTTTGAATTAATTTAAATAAATTAAACTGGGATTTAATTAGTAACGGGCCTTCACCTTAATTATACTCCGGCCCACTACCATATACCCGAGCCCATCTGTTCCTCTTTAAACCCGTCTTCCCACTTTTCTAACGCAAACTCCAGATCACTTCCTCCTCCATTCTTCCAACTTCAACTCCACCTCACGCCAACCCTTCTACACCGAAAACCAAATCGATGCCACCATTTCCATCCTCTTCGCGAGCTCCTTCCACCCAATACTCATTTAGATAACTCGATCTCTGAAACCTGCTTGCGTCGAACAGGGTATTTAACTTTGTACAGAAGTCGCGCACCCCTTGTTGAGGATCGAATGCCCCAGATTTTCGCCAACCACTGCTATTCTTCCTTGCAAGCTCAACCACGCTACACACATCATCAATCAAAAGCTATATCGTCCCTAAATCGTAACCCTTGAACACGCCCGGCAATTTCCAACGACAAAGATCAAGTGCGCACCCAACAAAAATGAGCTAGAAATGAAGTGCAGGCTCTCTCGAATCCAAAGACATTTGATTTGGGATTTTTAGTATTTTATTTGGTTTTTCTTTTGAATTTTATTGATCCAAAGTTTTACTGTAAGATGTAAAAATTGTGGTGGCTCAGACATCGATCTTATAGGGAGGATTATAATTTTTGTGTGGCTCTAAACGAGAATGGTGTGGCTGTGTTTAGGCCATTCATTTACTAGGATATTTTCTTTTCGTTATTTTATATTCGTTCTAGTCTTCTAAAAATCACTGCGAACACATACGACGCCTAAAAATCCTGAAAATTGACATGTAGCTAGAGTTCGTCATTACGGTCCCAACGAAACTGGTTTCGTCGAATTCCGACTCCGTATGCTCACACAGCGTATTTTTAACTGTCGAAGTACTGACTGTTTCTCACTCTAAAAATCCGTACGGCCACATACTGACTCCAAAAATCACGAAACTTGACATCTAACAATAATTTGATGTTGCGGATCCAACAAAATTAGTTTCTTCGAATTCCGACTTCGTTTGCAAAACCGGCTATTTTTAAAGCTCTAGATGACCCATTTAAATATATAAATATATTTAAATATAATTAAATTAAATATAAATAAATTTATATTATCGTATATCTTCACATATGATATCGTACAGCTCCAGAGTATCATATCAGAATTACAGTTTGATATTTCAGATTTTAGATTTATCGATATTCAGTTTATATCGAAAATCCTTTTATAACGTGTATAAAGCGTTACGAATTATAAAGGAATTCCACAGCGACTTTTCTGAAATTTGATCTGGACGTACATCAAAATCTACCCGACGAAATCCCGATTTTTCTCTTCCACTAGAAAGATATACTCCACCAGCTCCACACGTTTCTTGTTTCACAGAAATCCGGCTTAAAACGAATCCTGTATACTCAGTTGAAGTTCAAATCGCCAAATCGTGAACTGCAGCGCCATTTAGAGCTCGATTTTAATTATATTATAATTATACGTTCAAACTGTCGTCGATTGAATATATTCGTCAATATAATTCAACTCTAAGCTGAATTAAATCTAAGGGATGACCCCGTTCACAGAATATTGTGATTTCCAAAAAAATTGATTATTTCTTAATTAAATATATTATTTAATTATTATTTTAATTAAATATTCACTATAATTTAATTAACGACGATTTAATTCCCTAAATCACTATTTATATAATTAAATTAATTAATTATAACCCTGGAAAATGCGGGTCATTACACAGCCGATTTTATACTGGTTCGGACCATTGTCCTACGTCCAGTCCCAGACTCTCTTCTGGTATTTCGCTAACACATTAACCCTCACTTCACCTGGAGGAACAGGTTCACAATTACCCGAACAGCCGAACGGGATTTCTTGCCTCAGCTGTTAAAGAGGACTTCCACAATGCAGATAATTTGATGGCTACTTGTGTTCTTGATAACACGGGTATGTCAGTTTGATGTACAACCTTCTTATAATCTTTCCTTGATGATAAACGTGTAGTTTTTGGAAGAGTATGGAAGCTTTGAATATGATTTGAAATTTTAAAGTATGGAAATAGAGTGCTTTTAGAAATTATATGTGCTTTGAGTAAGATAGAAAGAATTCAAGTAAATTTCGGTGATTGAATCACTTATTTAAGCCTTTATTTATAATATACTAAAGATTACAACTTATCATGAAGAGATTCGATTAAGAGGTATGAATTGGTAAGTTGTGACTCTTCATTTTCAGTTTCAACCCTTCGTATTCAGATGTCTGAATTAAAATTTCAGATGTCTGTTTTCAAGTTTAATTTCAAACAACAAAGAAATTGGTCATTTCGGGGGTAATTCAGATGTCTGAAATATTCGGGTTAGACGTATGAATATTATATGAAACTAAAATTTCTTTCAGCAAACAGACGTCTGGTATAAAAATTTCAGATGTCTATTTCCTGTAACAGACCTATATCTTTGCACTTGTTATTTGAAAATCTAAATATATAAAAATGTGTGTGTGTTTGTGTACCATCAAAGAAGATTTTAACAAGTTTATGCTAAGACTCACAAACTCTTTAACATATATAATCTTCAATCTGATTTCTTGAATCTGTAGTCGAATATCTTCCTGCAAAACAGAGTTAGTTGATATATATATATATATATATGTACATGTAGTCACGGGTATATAAATAAATAAACCACTATCCCTTATCAAAATTAAAGTTTTTTTTGCCTTTTGTGTCATTTCAGTTTCGGATTTTTGGCGTGATTGACTTCCTTTTTCGCCAACATGTGACATGAATCGTTTAAATTTTCGCAAATTACAGTTTTGAAGTTTATGGAAAATGTTGTTTGAAAAAGAACATTTTTCTATCATTTTCTTATGTTATAGGAAAATGAAACGGTTTCGAAAGGAAATTTTCAAAATAAACATGACCAGTTTTCAAGCGGAAATTTACTTTTATGAAAAAATTCGATTTTTAGTCACATGAACGATGTAAGAAAGATTTTTGGAGGCTTTGTGTACGCGTTGTAGCAGTGCAATAGGACCGATGATACGATAAAAACGTTAACGGTAACAAGGAAAAGGCTGTTTTAGCCTTGGAAATGCTTTTTCCATACCTTGTCAACGATGCGCGTGAGCTATTAATTAACTCATTTTATGTTTTAGAACTTGATTGAAGCCTTCTTTGTTGTCTACAATTGGGAGTTTTAGGGGTATTTTTGGTAACTGAGGTGAAAATTCTATTTGTATGATGGGAAAGGGAATATTTGGGAGCGGAGAAAATGTTAAAATCTTTCGTCTTAATTTCCTTTTTCCGGTTTAGGAGAAGTTAAATAGTAAATGACTATATTGCATACGTTTTGGACGGTACGGTTTGGATGCAAAATTGGTTGCTTCACACTTCTATTCATAGTTGTGTAAGGGTTATGGATGATTTTCTTTTCAAAATTTACATTCATATTGAACTGCCAATATGTTTAAGATGTTCTGCATCATGTTTTCAAAAATATTAAAAAAAAAAAGTTTAGTACAAACATATAGGAGGACCCGATTAAAATCATCTCGCATGCATGTTTTTGGTAGAAATGTGTACACCATGCACATATACACATGGTTGCAAAGTGTATGTACACAAATTGGTTGTGTAGCATAGGATTATAGGCGTCAGAATTTCAAGATGAAATTCCTTTTAAGGAGGGAAGAATATAACAACCCGGAATTTTGGCAATATAAATTAATTATTAGAATTTCAAAAATAGGAATTTTTGTGAACAATGTAATTTGGCCGCAAGACTTTAACCGTTGCGTTCATCTCGGAATTCTGGTCAACTTTAATGTTTGGAGCTTCGCGAACGAAGTCCGTATGAAAAAGTTACGGACGAAAATAAATAAACAAAATATTTAATTAATATCATACCTTAATTAACCAAGCCGGCCTGGGTAGTTTGATGCCCAGGTGGTCGACACGGGGGTCGACTGCCTAAGTCGACCTACTGGGCGTCAAGTAGCCCAGTGACAGCTAGGTTTTGAGGTATTGGTTTATTATATTATTATAATGGATGGACGGATATAACTTAAAACTAATCCGACGATTCTAGCCCAATTCCACCCATATAAATAAAGGGGTAGAGCCCTATTCTCTTCCATTCAAATCTATAGAAGCAGTGGAGTTCTGCCATTTTTCTTCCTTTTCTAACCTAATTTCTAAATAAAATATATTAATATATATACCAAATCAATTCAAATTTGTATGGAATTGAGAAGATTAATATATTCAATGGAAGAGGATGCTCAACGATTGATTCTTCGCTCTTTTCCCTTTTTATTACATTTTTACAAATCTAGAATTTCCCCCTTCTAAATAAATTGTAGATTTATAAGAAATTGGGGATTGTAAGCCTAAAGGGGTTCAAAACTAAAAACTTGGAAGCTATAAGGTGAGTGAGAAATTTACTAATACAATTATAATGACACATCTATTTCGTTTGATTTCATATTTTATGCCTATCAGATCTGTTTATTTAACAATTGTGAATTTTGGCAACCATCAAATATGATTATGAATTTAGTTAGAAAAAATTGGTACATGATAAGTTGTGATTATGTATAACATGAATTGTAGGATTCTTAAATATTGTTCCTACGTATTCCTATAATTATGTCATGAAATAGGTTGTACATGTTGCATAACACTTTGGATCTGGGGACCAGTCCCATTAAACATAAATTTGTTGTAATTACGCTCAAGATCTTTAGTTTAGTCCTGAAATATGAAATAAGTAAATTTTGGTAAAAAGATGAAATTTGTGTGTTATGTGATTGTAAGAATAAAAGAAATATTCCTGTTATATTCAATATTGTTGGGTTTTTGGCTTGAGCATTGTAAAATATGTCGTTTTCCTTCTTTTTGAATAAAATTGCATTATTTTGGAATTACAAGAAGTATGACAAAACGAATTAAAAGGGAAAATTAGTGCAAAGGTACATATAAATATAAAAACATACATTTGTATGTAATTTGCATCGACTATTCCAATAAATATATATTATATATTTCTTATGATTTGGAAATATGTCAATTCCACAAAAATAGGCATTTTTACAATGATTACTGCTAACGGTCCTTTGTGAGACTTGAAACCTTCTGGCAAGTTTGAATATAAAAGCGAAATGTTTGGTTAATTGATTAGACAAAATCATTAATTTATAATAATAATAATAATAACTACGTTGACCTCACGAAAATATAAAAATAAATATATACATATTTTCTATCCAAATCAGCGAAAAAGGGTAAAATATACATGGTATGGAATGTTTGAATGATTGGATAAGGTTCAGTTATGGAATCATGTGTAAATATAATCCATTTTGAATTAATATATTTATGATGACCATTTGTAGCAATCAATGTAATTAACTGCTATAAATAAGAATGCAAATAAAGAAATAACCATTGTAACCGATATTAATTTGGGGAAAATAAATGTGATGGGAAAAATGGTTACAATTCTTGTAAAGCATGAAGAATCAAGGAAAATTGTTAAATAATTTTTTTAATGACTGGGTGGAGCAAACGAGATCGAATTAGGGATTTTTGCTTTTTTTTCTTTGCTGTTGTTCATGGCCAAACTGCTCTGACATGGGAACATATAAAGATGCCACACTAGGGGTAAACAAAGGGGGTACACATCAGCTATAGGGTGGTGAAGTATGAGGTTTGATGGGATTGAGGGGAGGTAACGCGAGGAGATTCTTGGATCGATATACATTAGAGTTGCTAAGTTGTTTTTGGGTTGAACACCCATATTTTGATCCAGCCGATCGGAGTTGAAATAGGGATTGTAGATGAGATCAAGGGGTGATAGCGCTCTTATTGAAGGGTTCGTGACCAATGAACGGTGACCCGATGATCTGTGCATGTGCACACAGCTCGTTGTGCATTTGGGAATGTTTGGGGGAGAAAGAAATTTAAAGAATAAGAAGCAAACAATAGGCTACCAAGGAATAGAAAGAAAGGACAGAGCTGGGTTTCTATGTGAGTGAGGAGTGGGCCTATAGGATCTAAGCTTATACCCAGTAAATTTTCTTAAAATAAAGAGAGAAGAAGGGCTGAATAGTTGGGCTTTGGGCCTGAAGTAAAAATAAAAACAAAAATAAAAGAGGAACAAATAAAATAAAGAAAGGGCAAAGAAAACAAAAGAAAGGGAAGGAGAAGTAGTAATGGCCATGCAACAATTGTTTTTGTTTAAATCGAATTTCATAACTTAACTAATTGTTTATTTTAAAATTAAATAATAAAATAAATATATTGATACATACATACATACATACATATATATATATATACGCACATTAAGAATTAAATTAAATTAAATTATCCTTTTGAATAATTTTAAAAAATAAAGGAAATGGAATTTATTCAATCATTTTTCAAAACCAGATAATTGATAAAAAAATCTGATGTCTTGAAATATAATCAACAGTATGTTGTGATTACGTGAAGGTGGTTGACTATTACTGATGAGTTCAATGTTTTGAAATATACATTGATGTGTTATCGATTAAAGCCAATAATCTTTTTGTAATCTGGTAATGAAATATGAAATCAAATAAATAACGATTAATTGTAAATTTATAAAATAACTCGATAACAACTTGCAATAGTATTTCCAAACGAAATCAAGTTGATTAAATAGAACGAGTCGAGAAGAAATAAGATTGAAAGTGAATAACGTTGGAAGCAAATGTTTTGTAAATAATAATGGTTGTGAAGAATATTGGTAAGAGAATTTAGTGGACCGATAATGATGGGATTATTTTGAAATTCGAAAAATAATGGAATGGAAAAAAAATCAGAAAGAGACATTGAATTGATAGTCGAGTAAGTTGGAGTTAGGAAAGTGTCATTTACTTTCCATTTAAATAAATATTTAAATTTAATTATATATTGAATTATTTATTCATCTAAGGAAATGAAATAATATATAAGTCGAATGTATTGAAGTATAAATGATAATAATACTGTTATAATCAATGAAAATAAATGGGATTCTTAAACTGAATAAAGTCCTAGATAGATATGATTTGGAAATAATTATATTCCAAGATCAACTAATTTATGAATGACTATTAGTTGGATTCGAATTGTTGAATTGGCATAGACAATATCTGTTTTGATGGTTGATCATTTTATGATTGTAATGATGTGGTATGACCTAGTGAATGTGTTAGGTTAATTTAAACATTTACACATCTTAGTTAGATATAATCAAACTGTTGTTGAAATCTGGAAGTTTTATATGTTTTTAGTAGACAAGTCCTGATAACCAATATTAATATTGAAATTTGTGTGAATATTATAACCTGATTACTTTAAGTATCACTTGTCCCTAAAAGATATTAATGTTCATTGATACAAAGAGACCGGGACTGGTTTTCTCAATGAAACCCAAAAACCACTTTGTTTCGACCTAGGCGATTATCAATTTGATGTCTGGTTGAAGACCATTGAAGACAGAGTTTATGCAAGGGTTTTTCTATCGATTTCGGTTATAAATTGCCTAAGATGGATTTACAGGATAGTTCCTTTGGTTCGTCCAGTCTCAGGACAACTTGTATGGACGAATGCCTGACAGAGTATGCCTAACGGATCATACGGTTGATCTCGTCAAACTATGTTGGTGGCAGAGGAATCCGTTTCTCTCAGCTTTATACCCGTAGTATTTGGGTAAATCAAATGTATGATCTGGTAGGTTTGATGATGTGACATTCAAAGCGAATGAAGATGTGATATATCCAAAAAGGTAAGTATAGACTCAAGCTTAACAACCAGAAAATGACAAAAATCGGGCAGGCAACATGGCTAAGTGGGTCACTCCAATTACAGTGTATTATCACCTACCTAGAGAAAATTCATTTCCTTCTTTAATCTATTGATATTGTCACTTTCGGGAAACATTTGTTGATCCCAACCGTTGGCGATATACATTTGATACACTCAAACGACATGAGTGGTTGGTCATGTGTGGTCGAGTTGTAGGATGTTCTTGTTGAACCTAGTGTATTCCTCTCTAGCGATGTACTATCGGTGGGTGGTTCCATTCCTTTTCATAGTTGGAAATCCATTATCCATAAGAAAACTACGATTTTGTTTGTAAACTATGTATGTGAAATATGAGATGCAAGCATTTCACTAGATTTTAATTTATATTGAAAACCCTAGACATTATCATAACATCTGATTATAATATACAAATTGTTTTGGTCATCATAAGCGAAAACCCGTTCCGTGTTTATGTGCAGCGTGGTCTTATGAGATACGTTTTATTTCGCAAACTGCGTTCAAATCGTTTACTCACACCGATCCCATAACTGACCCAGAGTTTATTTTTCTATGTTTTTCTAAACTCTCGGGTGCCCAAATTTGTACGACAACCAAGTAGTTCAGGATTTTATAGATACTGAAAGAGCTTGGAGCAGAAGGCTTCAATGTTAGATATTTAGAGTTTATTCCACTGTGTTGTGTATATGATGTACTTTGATAACGTATGTAAGTACGGATACAATTTTGTATTTCAAATGATGTTATATATTATATTTTGTTCATTCCGCTGTGAGATTCGTGTTACTATGATTATGTTGAGTTGTCTTCTATCTTATTTCTTCTATTCTACTTTTCTATTTCTTACCCTCTAACTTCTTTCTACTAATGGTCCGGTAAATTCGGGTGTTGGGTTAGTTGGCACGGTATTTGTGAAAATAATCAGGATTTGGAATTTGTCGGCTCGTTACAGCAACTGCATTCATTGCTTATTTCTTTTGGAATTGGTTGCTGTATAAATGATTTTAAGTGTTACATATGCATAATAACATATGACATGTGTGGATCATACTATGTTAAACACATGTTGTGCAATTACGACAAAAAAAACCATATATATGTTGCAAATTCTTCTTACATTGTGTTGTTACATTAATAAATTCTACCTAGGTAAAATATTAGTTTCGCATGAATAATGGTTAAGGAAAATTCTATTTATGCACTGTAAGTTACTTTACCTACACCATAAATTTTTATCAAAATCCTGGACAAAACTTACAAAATATTATTCAAACGCTTAATGCTCCCAAAAGTATTTACACACAAAACTCGCCCTTCCGAAATTGCATATACACAATGCATTTAAAATTAGTACATCTCTAAATCATGTTTATATATTGAAAAGTACACATACATGAAACTAACACTGTTCAAAAATTGTACATCATTGTGTGATACTTTCAAAATCAGGTTTTAAATATATAGGCAAGTTTGTAAATTGCATGTCTTCAAAATTATTTTCATATAAATATGTATATGAAACCGTCTAGCATTTGATAACGATCTGTAATTAAAAAAATGTGCATAGGTTGTATAGAGTAAGAAACAGACTAAAAGCAAGTTTGAAAATGTTTGCAAGCAGTAGAAATGTTTTAGGAATTTGTAAACTACTAATGATGACTTGGAATTAAATTTTATTTCTTATGTTTATTGGCATACAAAAACATTCACAAATAATCATGAGTTGAGAATAAGTCCTTTAATTGCCAAAGTAAATACAATACTATCACACTCCAAGAGTATCAAACATCCCTTAAAATCAGTCAAAAGAAAAAAAAATCACGGAAACTAGTTATTTTTTGTAAGAAAAGAATGGAATCCCCTTTATACACAATTAAAACTCTACACTTACATTCTTATCATGCATAAAGAACCGTTTATGTTGGCAAAGCATGAAAACTAGTGCCCAAACGTGGAAAAAATCAAAATGATAACGTAAAAATTGGAAAAAGCATATATTTCCCCAAGAGTTTTATTTATGTAGAGCAAAAGATACTCAAATTAATACCTTCTAGTAGTTTCAATGTCATTAAGAATTGGAATAGAATCAACGATCTGCAAATTATTTCTGTTTTCAAATAAAGAGACAACCATGGCCATCTCAATTGTACCCGAATCAAGTGTCATATGATCAAGGGCTAGGGCTCTGGAGTAGCTTCTAGGTCCCAAAACATGGAAAAGTTTTCTTATCGGCAAGTTGAGGGCTTGGTCTTTGGGTGGGGAGAAAACAAGCGAAAATGAATTTAAACATGACGCAAATAAAAGTATCCCCCATGACGATACCACTTAGGACATCCTCTGCCATGACGGTCACAATATTTGGATTTTGGATTGTTAAGTGATTTAGGGATTATCATTTTAGGGAGAAAGTAAATTAACTTCATATGTTAAATGAAAATGAAATAGCGGTAAGAGCATATGTGCGGCCACGAAAAATTAAGTCCCGCTTTAAATTTTTGTTTGCTCCATTAATTAGTTATACTTAGATAAACACTATTCATATAATATATTGGTTGCACAAGTAAAACATTTTGCTTACACTTGATCATAAATGCTACCATTTATTGCAACTAATAACTGATTTTCTTGTAGTGCTATGTAAGTAGACAACTAAAATATCACAAGAAGAGGTACTCTGTTCATGATTTGAAGCTTACAACTATACTATTTGCCCTCAAGATGTCAAAGGCATTATCTCTTGGGAAATAAATTTGAGCTTTTTACAGACCAGAATTCTCTTTAAGTGTTTATTTTCCCAATGAGATTTTGATCTTAGACAACAAAGGTGGATGGAGTACATAGTCTCGATTGATTTTATATTCAATATACTCCGAGAAAAGGTAACGTTGTCGTAGATGCTTTGAATAGGAGTCATGGTACATTGAGTGCTATTGTTGAGTGGAGACAATTAGAATTTCTTTCTGGTTTCAACCTTTAAATACCGTTAGAGACTTCTCAAGGATTTCTTGCTGTTTTGGAATTTAGACCAACATTTTAAGATCAGATCAAGTTCGAGCAAGTTCTAGATAAAGAGTTAAAAGGATTGATAGGGAAGCTTAAAGTTGGAGAACGTTTTTCAAATTTTGATAGGTATTCGGTAGATAGGGATGGAAGTTTAAGAAGCGAAGAACAAATTTGCATCCCTAGGACTAGTAATTTGATATGTGAAGTCCTGAACGCCATCATTTAGGAATGAATATACATCTCGGAGGGGATAAGATGTACAAAGATGTTATGGAGGCTCTCTTTTGGGAAGGTATAAAGAAGGACGTTGTTGAGTTTGTGGTGAGGTGTTTAACATGTTAGAGAGTCAAAGCTGAGCAAGACCAGAGGGTTATTACTACTTCGAAGGTTCCCACTTGGAAATGGGAGCATATCTCGATGGATGTTATAGATCGACTGCCAAAGAGTCATAAAGGAAATGAACCAATTTAGATATTAGTGGATTGATTAACGAAGAGTGCACACTTCATTCCCAAAAAAACATAACCATAACTTTGTTGGCCCAACTTTATATGAAGAAATAGTGCGAATTCATGGAATCCCTTCGAGTACAGTAACTGACTGAGACCCTCAGTTTGCCAGTGAGTTTTGGAGGAGCCTTCAAACAACTTTAGGGACGTCACTTAATTTGAGCATTGTATACCAGTCAAAGACCGACGGACAGACCAAGAGAGTCATATGTGTTCTTGAAAACTTGTTTAGAGTTTTCATCATTGACACTAGAGGAGAATAGGAGCAGGATTTATCATTGGTCGAATGTTCGTACAACAATTGATTTCAAAGATGATTGGTATGGCCTCATATTAAGCACTATATGTGCGACAATGAAAATATCCAAGTTATTGGTGAGAAACTACCAATAAAATATTACTCGAACTAAATCTCATACGTGATTCCATATAGAAAATTCCTTTCATTCAATAAAGAATAGAGGCTACCCAAACCTGGTAAAAATCTTATGCTGATAAAAGAAGAAGAGTACTTAAGTTTAGTATTAGTGATTTGGTCTTTCTCCTCTTAGGAAAACCATTAGGATTGGAAAGGATAGGAAGTTAGCTCCTAAATTCATTAGTCATTCAAGTTATTAGAAAGAACTGGGAAGCTAGCTTATCCTGTGGAGATCTTCGAGAAATTGGAAGGAGTCCATAAAGTTTTCCATGTTTTTTCATCTTAGGAAGCGCCTTCATGATTCTTCCATCAGACCTAAGCTATATTAGATTGGGAACTTAGAGAGCTTTAGGATGGAATCTAGGTACCCTGTGACACCAGACTCATCATAAAGCACAGAACTAAATGGATTCGCAACAAAATCATAAATCTTATCCAAGTACAATAGGGAGATAACCCTGCGGAAAGCATGTGGGAAATGAAGGAAAAGGTGAAGGAGACTCATTCCTAGATTTTCACGAGTAATTATTTCCTCCAAATTTCTATTTTTGGTTGCACTTTGGTTGCTAAAATGAATGATAGAAATTGATTGCAACACGAATTCATGGAATAATCATGCAGAAATAACATGCATACTAGGATGTCTTGCATGCATACAACATTGCAAATTACACTTTCACGCTAGGACTGAGCTCACCATATTATGTCTACATTACATATATACCTTAAACTAGGCTATTTTATTGATGCATAAATCAATGGGTTAGCTGTACGACATTCTATTAGAGCATGTTGTGTTTTATACCATTTTGAAAAGATTTCAGGACGAAATCTCTTTTAAGAGGGGGAGAATGTAACACCTCATAAAATATATCCTAATCAGACATAGATGACTAAAAATAATAACAATAACGGTTAAACAATACAAATATTTAATACATGATAATTAAAATATCACTATTGTGTTTGTGGTGAGATTCTGATATGTTTTCATATTTTATTTGTTGAAAATAGAGTCCATATGAAAAAGATATGCATATTACAAGGTTTGAATGTAAAATAATAAACATACAGATTTGAATTTGAAATTAATTGGATAATTGTGGCATAAAATAAATAAAAATAGCATAAAGGAATATTTCATATTCAAATTTAAAGATATGTGTGAATATATACATTTAAAAAGGGGAACGCGGTTTAAAAGATATCAAAGAAATTAATTACGTTTATTTAAAAATCCAATGACATTTGAAATAAATTCACAGCGCCCAGAATAGAAGGGCGGTCGACTGTTCCTCCTGAAGAGGGGTCGACCTCCCTTCAAGAAGAGGTCGGCTGTCGTGTGGTTGTGATTGATGGTAACGGTTAATTTTTTGGTTAGTTACTTTTAGGTTTGGTGTCTTGATAGTTCAAATTTTATAATTTTTAATCTGACGGCTCCTACACATTTTGACACCTATAAATAGAGTCTTAGCCCCCTCTCTCTGTTCACATATTCTGAGGTGATCTACCTCTATTTCCTCTTTTTATCTTTGTTAGGATCCAGTTTAGAAGAAAATTAGTTCTTCATCCTCTCTTCCTCCTATTATATTTTATTTTTAGAGTTACTAGATCTTACATATGTAATCTTAATGGAAGAAGAAATTGGGAATGTTTATATATGGAAATTATTTATATGTAGAAATTAACATATTTTCTTTCTCTCTCGTACTGTGAGTGTGATATTTTTAAGTTTACTTATTTCTCATGACTTATTAGTACATAAATTTGGATTAGTTATGCCTTTGAGGTTTGGGATTCACAAAAATAAAATATAAAATCCCCCAAACCTATATTTTTGTGGAATGGTCAATCTGAGTTTGTTATTTGGGTTTTAATTGTGGATAGAAATGAAAAGGGATTTCTTTGTTGTTGTTCTTATGTAAATTCAAAATAATAATCTCTTTTATTCTCTTTCCATTCCACTGTAAATATTAAATTTACATGAAAATAGTGGGTTTTGGTAATGTAAATTATATGTAGTCAAATCTCTATTTCATTTATAAAATAGCATATTTGGGTTCAATAAACCATATATGAGAAAAATCCCTATTTTTGTGTAAAAATCACCTAAAGTGAAAAGATACTAAAATTATGCTATAAAGAATGTATATAAAGTTATATATTTATCTTTTCTCTTTTTGTATATTGATGTAATCTAAAAGTCTAGGATTACAAGTCTATCTGTCATTATGATGTGAATATTTCCCAATTAATACTATGATTTTGAGATGAGATCTTATATACCATAGTATGAAATTTGGGAAATTTGACTTGTAATTCTTTTATTTGGAATAAATATCGACACTTCAACGATTAGAGCGCTTTCTTTCGCGTAGGCCATTTATTATGCATTTATGTATGTTCATTATATAACGTAATCTATGTATCCTAAATACATATTTGCCGCATTTAAATTAGGAATTTCATATTAAGTGTCCTCTTTAGGAACATTGTGTGTTGTGTGCGAGTTAATGGCCTTTGGTAATATTTAATGATATGTGAACGCGAGGTAACCGTTATTTGTAGTAGAAGAAGTCTTCCCAGATAACCCGACTACTACTAGCTATAAGAAGAGGGGTTAATGAGAGACATCTAGTGCCATAGAACATTTAGCGTATGGTAATCCTGCCTTGAGAAGGTATTAAGTGACTGATTAGGCTTTTGGGGATATTAAGAAGTCATACTTATTCCTCTTCTAATGGTTTTATCCTTAGAAGTTTGGACTACAGTCATAGGGTCCATCCTTATAAGTATGAGTCTGCCTTTCTCAAATTGTTATGAGGTAATAAATAGTCTTAAATGAGTTAGGTAGTTCTCCAGAAGTGTCTGCTTCTTATATAGGGGCTAGTGTAAGGGAATACCTAGGGATGGGCTAATAAGAGTTTCATCTAACATGTAAGGGAAACTGTCTGTCTATAGGAAGTATTAAGTGGCTAGGAGTTCACCTACAATGTCAGCTAGATAGTAACGTAGGGTCCATCGGGAGGGCCATAAATGACAAATAAAGCCCCGTATTAGGTGGATTTTAACTATCTCCCACGTTATCTTAAGAGAGTTTATTTATTTACGGGTCTACTAGGAAACAAGGTCTAAATTGAATAGGGTTTGCCAAGGGTATTAAGTGATCGTAGAATTCTCCTTAGGTTATCAAGTGATCGCAGGAATCCACCTATATTTTATTTGGCCTTAAATGATGAAAAGGTTTACCTAATTCCATTTAATACATGTGTATTAGTAGAAAAGATATATTTATGTGTGTTTATGGTCGCCTAGATATAACTCTGATAGGTTTTATATACCAAGTATAGGAAAAAGGTTTCATATTAAGCTTAAAGATTTTATTCCCTAGAATTATCGCTTTGATCCCTCTCCTATTAACAACACAAGTTAGGTAGGATAGTTCAATGAAGCATGCTTTATAATGATAAGGAAAATGATCTTGGCGATGGTGACTTTCTTAGTTTATTATTATGTGACTGTATCTCAGTTATCATAATAATCATGTACCTTAATTTATAGTGTCTTTGACATTCTGGATCTAATGTCTTGCGACACTATAATGTTTTATGACATGGCACATCTATTTCATTATTATACTTTTTCCATTCGGTTGTGACATTTGATTTTTTTTTAGTCTGGCTCTATTTAGATTATTTCTTATAGAAACCAACAATTTGTTTAGAGCGACTTTAAGCTCTAATGGCCCTTTTCTGGGTTGGAATTAGGCCCGTTATGAGCAAGTTGTTACAGTGCAAGTTGATATTTTCCTAGGTTACCTTTTTGAGATCCTCTTCAATAGATTTTTATTTTAAACTCCAAGCATCGAGCTCTTTATGAAATCATTCCTTGAAATCCTCACATTGTTTCTTAAAAGTCTTAAAAGCTTTTTTTGGAGCCTTTAATTTGACTTTATGGTCCTCAAGCTCTTTATCCTTGGAAGCCAAGACATTTTTATCGCAATCTCATTCCTGCTTCATGCTTTTAATATTAAGTTTCAATGAGCTAATGATTTCTGATAATTTCTTAGCATAATTGGTCATCTCACGATATTGTTCGCATAATTCATCTAGCCCTGACTTGCACTATAGTTCAAGGTCTCGAGAAAAGGAATGAAGAGGAGGCAAGAAATTCATTTTTTTGAAATAGAATATTGGAAACTAAGCCTTGAGCTCTTTCTTCTGTTGTTGGGTTGTCGGCTCTAGTGCTCGGGGATCCGAAACTTAAGTGGGCCTTGGCTTATGCTTGCTCAACACAACTATTGCTTTCTCTTTAGCCTCTACGGTTTTCTTTGGGAGTGTGTTGCTTGATGAACCCTTTGCAGGGATTGAGGCCTTCACTCTTAGTTGCTTGCTTCCATGGGTGTGACTTAAAGTCCTGCCAGACTCTCAGTGGACCAGAGAGAAAAAGTCGGGATGAGGAGTATAAAAGGGGTGGTGTCTCTCCCTCTCATTCCTCTCATGATTGTCTCTCCGGTAACCTTGTAATCTAAAGAATACAGGCGATATTTCACTTTTTGATACATTGAGCTGAATCGCGAGTGATAATTGTGTCTTCATGGCATTGTGCCTACCAACCAAGATAGACTTATATTGGAACTAAATCATCATATAGTGGATAAGTTTTGTAACATGCGGTGCTTGTGTCGTGTGTCCTAGTGATCCTCCTGACGGACTCGAGCCCAGAGACTTGCTAGTTGGTGTGACTTCTTCAATAGTAGTCGGGGAATTATATCCTTCTAGTGTAGGAAAAAGGTTACGAGGATCCAAATCTATAAAGTCATATTTCTTAGTCGATAGTAGAAAATCGCCCTAACCCTTGAAGGGTTCCTCAGTCTTAAAGGCGCGGTGTCACGAACCAATGTTCAGTTGAGGTGTATGCTCTAAGACAGATCGCTCGGCTATAAACTTCTCGATGATCGGAGGCAGTATACCCTGGTCTTTTTCTTCTTTAGCTACGGTTTCTCGACTTGGCCTGACACCATCCCCTGCGGTAGTAATCTAGATGTGGACTTGGTTATGGGTCTTATCTACTATAGGTCCCTCGACTAGGGTTAAGACTATTTGGGCTCCTTATCCATCTTTGCCTCTGCCCCTAACTGGGGTGCCACCCTGATCTGTGCTTCAATTATTACCGAGAAAATGGAATCGGTTAAACATCGATAATACATCTCTGCATATGCCTTTGAGCTTCAGGGACCTCCTGCAACATTGCCTACCTCAACTCGAAGACATCGCTAGTAGGTCTGGGAATAGTTCCTACCATACGAAGACATGAAATATTAGTGGAGAATAAATCCAATTCGAATGTAAATGGCTTCTGCAGACACTTACTACCACGAGCTATCGCATAGTGAAACCTCCTGATATGGAACATAAAACTGATCCGGTTTTACTCCTCTCATCTTTCTCCATCCATCCATGGTAACCCAACTATTCTCGATCGCTTCAAAGTAAACAAAGGGTAGAGTGTATTTATGATTCTTTAATTTATAAAAGAATAGAGCACCATTAATTTTAGGTTCTCGATGGAGGTGCTTAGAGAATAAGATGTGCATGGCATGAACATAAGCAATCGGGAGTTGTTGCATGCGTGCTAACCTCATGTGATGAAGAATATCCTTGACAAACGGACTGAAGGTAGGGACGCACCCGATGGTGCACATATCCCTAGAGAAAGTTATATATCCCTTTGGAGGGTTGTGAGTTGTATACAGAATAACTGTCATATGAACGTGATTGAAAGAAATTCCATGTTTGGCTGTAACAATTGCGAATTTCGCTCGATCCGAGCAGATCGTTAAACTGACCAAGACCGTTCGAAACCCCGGATTGGTTTGAGGACAAGACGAATCAGAACACAAACAGAAGAACATTTCATTGTTTATTACAACAATTACATCAGAATACAAGAATATACAGAGTATGAATAAATATCACACATTTGACAAATATCAGAGATTTAAATTACATTTAAATACATAGCAGGGGAAAAATAATATAACACACAACTGAAAGAAATACACGGATACAGAGCTTTCCGAATATCACTTCAGCTATAAACCAGGATCTTGTGAATATAAATCTGCAAAACCAAAACTACTAGCTGCCCATGTGGAAAATAGGGGCACCCAGAGTTTAGGTTAAAACAATAAACTCCAGGTCAGTCATGTGACTGGTGTGAGAACTAAAAAAGTTATTAATCTTTCTTTTAAAGTTAGGTAAATCAAGGGACCACGCTGTATAACACGGAATGGGTTTCCTCTCAAGAATACTAGTGCATAAAACAACAGCACAATGCTAAATAAAGAACAATGAAGCTATTATAAGACCCAGGTCCCATCATACAATGCAACACAAGCCGGAGGATAGGGTTTTACCTTATAATAGCCAAAGAATGCTTGATACGCTAAATTTCATCTTTTATTATTACTATAAGTGTATAGTGTCAAAACAATTTCAATCATAAGTATCAATCATAGATGGCATAAGTGCCCCATACCACTATGTCGCCATATATAGGTTTACAATCAAAACCGCAAAGTCACGTATTGGAAGTTGGATTTCCATCATGAACCAAGGCAAAATATAGTCCTTACCGAATTCGAGACGCTCTAGCCTACCCCTCAGGCAAGTACTCAGTCAAGCCTTTGGATCGTCAGGGCCGGTCCACCGATGTGGATTAAAATGCCTGAACACTGCGTTTCCCCGCACTTTGGGGCGTAAATGAGTCCTATGACTCCATCGGCTCCACATAGTCACCGATATATCCTAGGCGCCTCACAATCCAACAACCACACAGGTGAAAATAATATAAATGTCAAGGCTGGTAGGTCACTGACACCACCCCAGCTAGAAGGAAACGCATGCCCTCCCTGATGTCCTCTCCCGTTTCTGGTTCACAACCGGGGTGTGAGGCTCGCAAATTAACGTTATACACAAAGCTATGCCACACAGGCAGTGCTTTGATCATCAACCACGAGACTTTGCTTTTCAACAGAAGCCTTGATCCTTTGCATCTCAACATGCCAACAGGCAATTCACGCCATGCAACTGATGGCTATCAATCACACAAAATGAAATCCAAGGTCAGACACACAGTCCATTTACAAGTCCGTTCTGGGTCTGATCGAAACCGGAGGAACCTTATTCCTCGCATATCCATCGATCTCAAGTACGTTTGGACGATCACCAACTGATTCCCTCCCCTTGGGTGTACAGCCCAATCAAGATCATCATTAATTATCCAAACGATGTGAAGACCTCCGGTCTTCGACCACTGTCTTCATCCTCGACACCTTGTCGAATCAGTTATTCAGAATGGGATAAACCCAGTCTTTCTGAATAACTCGCGTATATAATAAACAAGTGTTACACAAACACAACATACGCCTCATTCCAATTCAGAATATTCTTTTATTCAAATATTCACATCTATAGGGAAAGGTTCCCATTACTTTTATCAAACATAAATTCTTTAAATTTATTCTTTAATCTTCTTTTGAATATCAATTCAAACCAAATTATGGTTTATCCAAACTAGTCAGGATTAGCGAACCTTACCGAAGTAATCACTTGTTAAATTTCCCAACCCCAACCTATTCATTCCATGAAGTAAAACTGGTAATACTTCATATCTAACACCACAGTGTTACCGGTAAATTCAATTACCATTTCACTTCAAAATCTAATTAAAGATTTAACTAACGCCGGGAGAAAAATTGGTGATACTCCATTCTCGATCATTTCAATCTAATTAAAGATTCATTAAAACTCCACTTGGTTTTAATCTTCCCAAAAATCAGTATTAATGATTGTTTAACTTGGGAAATCATATTCTGTCTTTAACTGGGTTAAAGAACCAATGTCATTTAGAACACGGTTCACTATAAACCCAAAATCACATTCAATTCCATCAGCCTTTAACCGTAAATTAGCAAGTGAAAAATTCCCTAAGTATTAACCCCGAAGGCCAAAAGCAACATCAGATCAATACCTAAGAAACCATTCAACTTAGATGATCTCCAGTTAGCTTCTGATTTTCTTAACTCCGTTGGGTCTAAGAACAATATTATTAAAGATACCATTCACGACAACCCAAAATCACATTCCATTAACGATGGAATCTTCATGGAAACAAATCGATATATATAATCGATATAAACTTCCATATCCGATTAATAATATAAATGGAATAACGACAACGCCTTTTAAATTCCTGATATATTAGCAGTCTTCCTCCATAGAAATTCACTTCGATTATTATCAAATCGAATTCCATTACATTCCAACTTATTTTATTAAATTGGAAAACTTTACTTTGGAAAATCATCTTTAAATCTTATCAAAAAGATTTATAAATTCCGAATCCCATTTCACTGTAAATTGGGTTAAAGAACGAATGTCATTAAAACACAGTTCACGATAAACCCAATTCACATTCCATTAATTATCGGGTTAAAAAACAAGTGTTATTTAAAACGCCATTCACGATAAACCTAAAAAATCAATTCCAATTCAATTCCAATTAAATATCATTTAATTGGTATACTTCATTAAATCTAAATAAAATGTTTATTCTTTTTCTCAACTGGGTTTAAGAACAGTGTTAATGAAGACACCATTCACGACAAACCCAAATCCCATTTGATATTAAATACAAGGCTCTGAATAGAAATATCGACTTATATTCAATATCAAATTCTACGACCAACAAATATCATATTGGAAATAGCGATATACATATATCTTTCAAATTTCCATAATAATATATGTATAATCACGAAATCCAACATCGTAATATTCCAAAGACAATTTCGATTCAAATCCACTCCAATTCAATCAATTATTGGAAATTATGGTTACTTTTAAAACCCTTTCAAATCCAATTTATTTATTTCAAAAATAAATGGATTATAATTCTAGTTCAAAACTAGTTCATTTTGATAAAAAATACATTTTTATCCTTTTTAAATATGGGATTTTTCACCCCAATTCTATCTAAATCATTTATTATGATTTTACACAAATTATTGATATTTTTAATAATTCTATCAAGGCCCATACAGTCGATTTCCATAAACGGTCGTCGAACTGCACTTACAACGACCTTTTCCAAATTTGATTTGGACATAATTCCAAATCCATCTGTTAGATTTCAAATCTCTAATATTCGATGAAAAGCTCTTTTCGATACGAACCCAATGGTTCTGGTTTTAGGAGAATCCGACGGTCGGATCTCCCGTAATATCCGTTCGAAGTCAATGGTCGAAATTCGCGAACAGCCGCTGCGCGGCACATTCTTTTCAGGCCATTATATTACATATATAATATATATAACATATATTTCTTCGATTTCCTTTTAAAACGTATTTTATAAATCATTTTAATTTTTTTTTAAAAACGATTTCAACTTCATATTCAATTTCAAATCAAAATTGAGTATTCCATATCATCGATATACAAATGATAATATTTTCAAAACATTATATTTCGAAATCGTTTCCTTTTCGATATTCATTATATAAATGAATAAAATCGATATAAATATCGTTCACGTCAAAATGGCATCAATCTAATCAACATGGCTATTTATATATATTTAAATATATCCATGCCCATCCCAAATCGGACATCAAAATCCTATTTTGATTCTTTTCTGAATATTGTTTGAAAATATTCGTTATTTTAAAACAATCGTTATTCTAAAATATTCATTCTTTCTGAACTGGAACCAGACACAGTCAATTACCACATAATTTGATTATATGGATTTCACACAACAAATGTGTATAGCAACAATGAAAACAACAATCCATCATCCAGAGTGCATTCTACACTGCATAAGCACTAAATATAAATATTCGACGCTTATACAACGTGTCAATCAATCAATTGACATACAACTAATTATTGGGATCAGTGTATGTCCAATATCATCCCAATACCCGTGTGGGGTTTCAAACAATCAAGCACAGGTTTTATTTGTGCAGTTAGGAGATGTGTAAAATTTATCGTCCCAATCAACATAAGTCAAATGTGTGTACATAAACAAATCGTCCGATCTGTTTATAAATATTTATTTTATATACACGTTAAAAAATATATGTTTAACTATAAAATATTTATTCATTCCACATCACACAATCAATTTTCATAACACATCAATCAATCAAACAAGTCATCCATGGTCTGTGGACGACGGGTGTCAGGTGCTGCTACGCACCGTCTGCACCCTAGTATATATTTCAACTAGAAAAAAAATTAAAAGTGAGAAGTTCTCACCGAGGGTTCCACTCCTCCGTGCTTTCCTTCTGAACTGTTTGGGTTTCGTTTGATTTCAGTCGATACCATCACCATCTTTTCCCGCTGTTCACAGTAAAAATCATATTTTTATCGCTTTATCCCAATAAATAAAAATCATATTTTTATTTCAATTTCATATATTTTACAATGCTTCTTTCTATATAAAAATTATATTTTTATATTTCTGGTTCTTATATATAGATCGAATTTTTATTTCACTTCATATATAAAAATCCCGCCTTTCCATATATAAAAACATCGCCTTTCTATATATAAAAATATCATCTTTACTATGATAAAAATATAATCTTTTCATCGCTTCTTCATATATAAAAATCGAATTTTTGTCGCTACTCTACATATATAAAAATCGAATTTTTATCGCTCCTCTACATATATAAAAATCGAATTTTTATCGCTAATGAATATATAAAAATCACATTTTTATATATAAAAATCGTATTTTTATATCTCTACAACATATGTAAAAATCACTCCTTTACACAGCTACTTCCATGATAAAAACTATATTTTATCTTACTAATAATATACTAAAAATTATATTTTTACTTCTCTACATGCAAAAAAATATATTTTTACCTCACTATATATATATATATATATAAATTATATTTTTATTACTCTACATAAATAAAAATCATATTTTTATTAAATCAAATATCATATCTTTTCATGATTCAAAATTATAGCTTTCTACCATTAAAAATCCGACCTTTTCAATTTCTATTTCATGAAATTTAAATTTAAAAATCTCATTTTTATTTGCTATTGTTTACAAAAAAAAGTCACTCCGTTATCATTTAAACAATGTATATTTTTAATTCAAAGTTATACATATAAAAGTCGAAAAGAAAAGTCAATTTTATTCACATAAAAGGGAATATAAATAGGGAGCTTACTGTTTTGAAGCTGTGGAGGGTGGCGGCAGACCTGAGGTGGTGGTAGGGGCAGAGTCAGGCATGGTGGGGCCTACGGGGTGCCAGGCTAGGGTTTTTGATGGAGGCACAGTTTTCTTGTTCGAGGTTGGGGCGCTGGCGGGTTTCGAGGTCGCGGTGGCTTGGGTGGAGGGTCGGAGGGAAGAGGCAGTCGCTTGGGGATGCGGCAACGATGGTGGCGCGTTCTCCGGTGGCGACGTGGGGGAGAGTCGCGGTTTTCCCCTTTTGTTTTTTTTCTTCTGAAATTTGGTTTGAACGAAGGATTTGGGGGATGGGTTGAGCGTAGAAGAAAAGGAGGGGGGTAGCTTATATAAATTTATATATTTTATTCTATTTAAATTCCAAAAAGCAACTTTTTAATTCGACCTCCAAATCAAACCCAACGACTGTCGTCCCTAGCTAATTATCCCCATTCCAAACACAATGGGATCTGTATCGCAAGCCAATTCAGCTGTTTCAATCAGTTTCCGTCAAAATCCAGATATAATATATATATTGATTTTTGAACGCACATTTCAATTTACTGAGGCCAAATACGGACTCTAAAAATTCCCGAAAAATATTTTCTAGCTTCGTATTGATTATACGGTCCTAACAAAACTAATTTGTCCAATTTGAAGACCGTTTGAAAAATGGTCATTTTCTGGTCGATCCAAATTGACTGAAACTGTCAAAACACGTTTTACTTCACCATGCTAACATATTGATTTAGAAAATTACGAATTTTGGAGTCTAGCAATATCTTGACATCTCGGATCCAACAAAAGTGGTTTCGTCAAAAACAGAGGTCGTTTGCAAAATTTCCATTTTTAAGGGCCAAAATTTCGTAGCGACTATTCTGAATTTTCAACTGGGCATAACTTTTTATTTCCGCTATGAAATTTCAATTTTTCGGATTCGTTGGAAAGATATTCTCTAATAGATTCTAATATTTTTGGTTTCGCTAAAATCCAGTTTTTTTTAAAATCCTGTACATTCATTTGAAATTTGAAAATGAATTTTCGAACTACCGCGCCATTTTCTATTCCTTTTATAAATAAAAATAAATATTTATATTCAACGACGATTCAAATAAATATATATACGTTCTAATTCTATTCAAAATAAATTTCTCGTCGTTATTATTTAAAATAATTCATTTTAAATATCCAAAATTCGCTAAAATTGCCAAAATAAAAATTTTTAATTGGCTTAGATTTTTTGGGTTGTTACAGTCTCCCCTACTTAAAATCTTTTCATCCCCGAAAAGGAACGAAGCTGAAAGTTGTTTACTAATCAACTCAACTTTCATTATTTTCATTATGGCTTAAGTTCTTCAACTTTTCAGTTTCTAAGAACTTTTCAAATTCTTCAAAAATTTGGCTAACACCCTAAATTTTCGAAAAATTTCGCCATAACCTCCCCTGCACAGGAGCACCGGGAAAATCCCAAAATTGCCATACAGGCCTCTCCAATCCAAAAAGAAAAAGAAACAGCCAAGCGACTAGCCAATCAGCTCATAAAATCATCCAAAACCCAAAGAAATACAATAAACATGTGCCTATTTGTCGGGCAAACAATTTTAATCCTCTTCTCTAGGCTCCTTGCTATGACCTGTTCACACACATATATATATATATATATATATATATATATATATATAGGTACATGCATGCAACTTCAAACAATTTTCATTTCGGTTCAACATTTGATTTTGGCCTAAATTTACCATACATCTACATAATGGTTTAAATAAATAAACACACAACACAATCATCAATCAATTAGTTGATTAGCTTTTCAAATTCATAATTTTGATATATAGCCCAAAAAATTAGATTTTTGATGCCAAATCACAACAATAGGCCCTATCTAGTTTTGGTTCTCACACCAGTCTATTGGAAAGATATAGAAATCCCACTTCGTCACTCGAAAATAAATACTGGTGATGGTATACTTCATCATCAGGACCATGTCCGGGCGACAAGAGTGTGATTCTATATCTATCCAGTATATTTGAGAATTCAATATACATGGATCAGACGTATATTAAAATCTCCATATACTTGATTGTCCAAATCCAATACAAAATAAATATTCAAATACAAATAATTGATTCAAATTTTCAAAACAAAATTTTGTTTTCATTTTAATTTTAAAAACACAACTCTTCACACTCGTTCTAGGATACTACTGATCCTATCTCTAACGAGTCATTCTCATTGGATATTACTAATCCAATCTCTGATGAATTCTTTCGTATGGTTCTAATGTGTTTGTTCTCGAGCGCTGTAAACCAGAGCTCCGATACCAACTGTAACAATTGCGAATTTCGCTCGATCCGAATCGATCGCTAAACCGACCAAGACCGTTCGAAACCCTAGATTGCTTTGAGCACAAGACGAATCAGAACACAAACAGAAGAATATTTCATTGTTTATTACAACAATTCCATCAGAATACAAGAATATACAGAGTATGAATAAATGTAAAACATTTGACAAATATCAGAGATTTAAATTACATTTAAATACATAGCAGGGAAAAAATAATATAACACACAACTGAAAGAAATACACGGATACAGAGCTTTCCGAATATCACTTCAGCTATAAACCAGGATCTTGTGAATATAAATCTGCAAAACCAAAACTACTAGTTGCCCGTGTGGAAAATAGGGGAACCCAGAGTTTAGGTTAAAACAATAAACTCCAGGTCAGTCATGTGACTGGTGTGAGAACTAAAAAAGTTATTAATCTTTCTTTTAAAGTTAGGTAAATCAAGGGACCACGCCGTATAACACGGAACGGGTTTCCTCCCAAGAATACCAGTGCATAAAACAACAGCGCAATGCTAAATAAAGAACAATGAAGCTATTATAAGACCCAGGTCCCATCACACAATGCAACACAAGCCAGAGGATAGGGTTTTACCTTATAATAGCCAAAGAATGCTTGATACGCTAAATTTCATCTTTTATTATTACTATAAGTGTATAGTGTCAAAACATTTTCAATCATAAGTATCAATCATAGATGGCATAAGTGCCCCATACCACTATGTCGCCATATATAGGTTTACAATCAAAACCGCAAAGTCACGTATTGGAAGTTGGATTTCCATCATGAACCAATGCAAAAGATAGTCCTTACCGAATTCGAGACGCTCTAGCCCGCCCCTCAGGCAAGTACTCAGTCAAGCCTTTGGATCGTCAGGGCCGGTCCACCGATGTGGATTAAAATGCCTGAACACTGCGTTTCCCCGCCCATTGGGGCGTAAATGAGTCCTATGACTCCATCGGCTCCACATAGTCACCGATATATCCGAGGCGCCTCGCAATCCAACAACCACACAGGTGAAAATAGTATAAATGCCAGGGCTGGTAAGTCACTGACACCACCCTAGCTAGAAGGAAACGCATGCCCTCCCTGATGTCCTCTCCCGTTTTTGGTTCACAATCGGGGTGTAAGGATCGCGAATTAACGTTATACACAAAGCTATGCCACACAGGCGGTGCTTTGATCATCAACCACAAGACTTTGCTTTTCAACAAAAGCCTTGATCCTTTGCATCTCAGCATGCCACACAAGAAATTCACGCCATGCAACTGATGGCTATCAATCACACAGAATGAAATCCAATGTCAGACACACAGTCCATTTACAAGTCCGTTCTGGGTCTGAACGAAACCAGAGGAACCTTATTCCTCGCATATCCATCGATCTCCAAGTACGTCTGGACGATCACCAATTGATTCCCTCCTCTTAGGTGTACATCCCAATCAAGATCATCAGTAATTATCCAAACGATGTGAAGACCTCTGGTCTTCGATCACCATCTTCATCCTCGACACCTCGTCGAATCAATTATTCAGAATGGGATAATCCCGGTCTTTCTGAATAACTCGCGTATATAATAATCAAGTGTTACAAAAACACAACATACGCCTCATTCCAATTCAGAATATTCTTTTGTTCAAATATTCACATCTATAGGGAAAGGTTCCCATTACTTTTATCAAAGATAAATTCTTTAAATTTATTCTTTAATCTTCTTTTAAATATCAATTCAAACCAAATTATGGTTTATCCAAACTAGTCGGGATTAGCGAACCTTACCGAAGTAATCACTTGTTAAATTTTCCAACCCCAACCTATTCATCCCATGAAGTAAAACTGGTAATACTTCATATCTAACACCACAATGTTATCGGTAAATTCAATTACCATTTCACGTTCAAATCAAATTAAAGATTTAACTATCGCCTGGAGCAAAACTGGTGATACTCCATTCTCGATCATTTCAATCTAATTAAAGATTCATTAAAACTCCACTTGGTTTTAATCTTCCCAAAAATCAATATTAATGATTGTTTAACTAGAGAAATCATATTCTGTCTTTAACTGGGTTAAAGAACCAATGTCATTTAAAATACGGTTCACTATAAACCCAAAATCACATTCTATTCCATTAGCCTTTAACCTTAAATTAACAAGTGAACAATTCCCTAAGTATTAACCGCGAAGGCCGAAACCAACATCATATCAATACCCAAGAAACCATTCAACTTAACTAATCTCCAGTTAGCTTCTGATTTTCTTAACTCCGTTGGGTCTAAGAACAATATTATTAAAGATACCATTCAGGACAACCCAAAATCACGTTCCGTTAACGATGGAATCTTCATGGAAACAAATCGATATATATAATCGATATAAACTTCCATATCCGACTAATAATATAAATGGAATAATGGCAACGCCTTTTAAATTCCAGATATATTAGCAGTCTTCCTCCACAGAAATTCACTTCGATTATTACCAAATTGAATTCCATTACGTTCCAATTTATTTTATTAAATTGGAAAACTTTACTTTGGAAAATTTCCTTTAAATCTTATCAAAAAGATTTAAAAATTCCAAATCCCATTTCACTGTAAATCGGGTTAAAGAACGAATGTCATTAAAACACAGTTCACGATAAACCCAATTCACATTCCATTAATTATCGGGTTAAAGAACAAGTGTTATTTAAAACACCGTTCACGATAAACCCAAAAAATCAATTCCAATCCAATTCCAATTAAATATCATTTAATTGGTACACTTCATTAAATCTAAATAAAAAGATTTAATCTTTTTCTCAACTAGGTTTAAGAACAGTGTTAATGAAGACACTATTCATGACAAAAATAAATCCTATTTGATATTAAATACAAGGCTCTGAATAGAAAATATATCGGCTTATATTCAATATCAAATTCTACGACCAACAAATATCGTATTGGAAATTCCCATAACAATATCTGTATAATCACAAAATCCAACATCGAAATATTCCAAAGACAATTTCGATTCAAATCCATTCCAATTCAATTATTGGAAATTCTGGTTACTTTTAAAACCCTTTCAAATCCAATTTATTTATTTCAAAAATAAATGGATTATAATTCTAGTTCAAAACTAGTTCATTTTGATAAAAATACATTTTTATCCTTTTTAAATATGGGATTTTTCACCCTAATTCTTTCTAAATCATTTATTATGATTTTACACAAATTATTGATATTTTTAATAATTTTATCAAGGCCCGTACAGTCGATTTCCACAAACGACCATCGAACTGTACTTACAACGACCTTTTCCAAATTTTATTTGGACATAATTTCAAATCCAACCGTTAGATTTCGAATCTCTAATATTCATTAGAAAGCTCTTTTCGATACGAACCCAATGGTTCTGGTTTTAGGAGAATCCGACGGACGGATCTCCCGTAATATCCGTTCGAAGTCAATGGTCGAAATTCGCGAATTGCCACTGTGCAGCGCGTTCTATTCAGGCCATTATATTATATATATATTATATATTTTGTCGATTTCCTTTTAAAACATTTTTTATAAATCATTTTAAATTTGTTTTCAAAACGATTTCAAATTCATATTCAACTTCAAATCAAAATTGAATATTCCATATCATCGACAAACAAATTATAATATTTTCAAAACATTATATTTCGAAATCATTTCCTTTTCGATATTCATTATATAAATGAATAAAATCGATATAAACATCGCTCACGTCAAAATGGCATCAATCTAATCAACATGGCTATATATATTTAAATATATTCGTGCCCATCCCAAATCGGAAATCAAAATCCTATTTTGATTCTTTTCTGAATATTGTTTGAAAATATTCGTTATTTTAAAATAATCGTTATTTTAAAATATACATTCTTTCCGAACTGGAACCAGACACAGTCAATTACCACATAATTTGATTATATGGATTTCACACAACAAATGTGTATAGCAACAATGAAAACAGCAATCCATGATCCATAGTGCATTCTACACTATATAAGCACTAAATATAAATATTCGACGCTTATACAGCCTGTCAACCAATCGATTGACATACAACTAATTATTGGGATCAATGTATGTCCAATATCATCCCAATACCCGTGTGGGGTTTCAAACAATCAAGCACAGGTTTTATTTGTGCAGTTGGGTGATGTGTAAAATTTATCGTCCCAATCAATATCAGTCAAATGTGTGTACATAAAAAAATCGTCCAATTTGTTTATAAATATTTATTTTATATACACGTTGTTAGACCAAAAATTGGTTCTAACACCCAAATTAGCTATGATTTCAATGAAAGAGAATCAAAAAACAACAAAGAACACGCGATTTATAGTGGTTCAGTGTTAACGAGACTACGTCCACTTTGTTTTCTTTTAATTGATGATATGAATACAAATACAGCAATGATTCTCACTCAACTTCACAATTACAATGCATAAACTCACTCAAATCTCTCAAAAATAGACTTTAAGATATGATTTTGATATAAATGTAGCTATGAAATTCGGCTATGGAGGAAGTTAGAACTGAGAATTTGCCAAAAGATCCTTTCAAATGCCTCTAGATGGTGTATTTATAGGTGAAAAATCTCTTCGAAGTGGCTCCGGTTCGGAATTGCGTGGCACCCATCCCACAAGAGTCGGGTTCGGAGGTTTTCAGATGGTGACAGCACATCGTTTTGGTGGGAGATCGTGGGAGAAATGGTCATGCTTGGTCCAAGTCTTCAGGAAATGTGTGTAGCAACGGTCACAGGCTCAGAGAAAGGGGTTTGGATCGGCTGCCTCCGATCCGATCTGATGAAGCCTCCTGCTTTCTGATGCTGCTGTCGTACTCCTCTGTTCCGATCCGATAAGGCCACTTGTTATTTTGCGATGTTGCTGACGTATCACCGATCCGAACCGATATGATTTCTACCTCTTTGATCTCTATGTTTTTCTGCGCTACCTCCTTCCAATCTGAACCGATTGGTTGCTTTCTCGCTGTTTGCTCTTTGTGTAGCCTAGTTCACAAAGTAGGCTAACATTTTGCCCCCTCGAAGTACACTCTTATTTAAGATAAAATGTGCTTCAAAGCTGTTTACAAAACATCCTTTGGATTAGAACCATTGAATGATCGCCTCCATTTACTTGTAGTGTTGTGTCGCTTCATAAAGTCGTGGTTTTGCTGCTTATATATATCCACAATCCATATGAATCACTTTCTTCATTTTTAAACAACTTCGAGAGCTCCTTTTGATGTCTAGTGATTCTTCCAGGTGAGTTTTTTCTTTACTTTTCCTCAAATTCACCCTGCGTGTCAAATCAGTGTATGTGGTCCCTTTCGATTCGGATTCTTATCCGAATGGACTTCCTCCAACAGCACACTCGGATGGACCCTCCGGTATCGCTTCACCATGGACTAACAGGCCAGAGTGCCTTCATGGGCTTGACTCCCGGTCCGAACGGGTCAGAGGAAACTGGGAATACGAGTAGTCACCACAACTTTATATAAATATCGCTCCCGTCTTCTTCTTTTATCATTCTCGTCCAATAGGATTTACATCAAAACCCTACAATTTCAAAAACTCTGAAACTCTCTCGTTTTTTCCTTAAATTAAACGACTTGGTAAGTTCAAAGTCTCGAATTACTTTACTGTAATCGTTTTCGATTTAGATTTGTGGTAAAACTGGATGATTCGAACATGGTGCGTGTTTAATTCCAATGCCGCCGCCTTCTCTCCCCTTGCCTTCGTCGTTGGTGGTTCCGTCTCCACCTCGAAACGCTAGGAGAGGGGATTAGGAACTTAATAGATAGTAGAGCACGTAAGTGCTTAGTTTTAATTGAGGTTTGTGAAATAGAGTTGGGTTCGGTACTAGCTAAGCGAGAGCGAGAATGAAGAAGACGAAGGAAAGGATAGGAACTGGGACTAGTTCGGGTAGAGAAACGCTGGAGTAAAGGGAAAGGAAAAATGTCCACAAGATTGGATCGGGTCAGAGCAAAAGAAGAAGCAATAAAAGGGATGTTTACAAGGTCGGATTAGGTCGGAGCAAAAGAAAGAACAAAAAAAGAGAAAACACAGCCTACTTGACTTGGTCTGATCGGAGTAAAAGACAAGGAGGAAAAGAGGCATTATTATTCAAATCGATCCGAGCCGATCCGGTGGCCTACATCCGAACCGATCCGGTTCTAACTACTGGGTGTAAATACCTGCTTCAGATCGAAACATCTCTTTGCCCTCCGATCCGATCCCACTGCACATGCCCGAACCGAACCGAAACAGTCCAACTCAATGCACGAGAACTTATCCAACTATCTTAATCAATGCTTGGCATAACCTTCAACTTGATGAACAATTAGGATAGCGCCTTTCGAACATAACAAACATCAACAACTATTCTGATACATTATTATTTCTTTGAATCTTTATATCACGCTCTCATGTATTTACTTTGCATCTTTGTTACACGTAGCACATACTTTAGTTCACATACACACACGGGGGACACAGGCAACTTTACTCTAATCCTTGATATTGTTTCTTCAATAGTCTAGCGGTCATGGCCGAGAGACGTTCATCTAGGTTAGCAAGGAAGATGGAAGTTACGAAAACTTCTGAGAAAGTTACCATTGATAACATATCTTCTTCTTTAGACCCTGAATGGGACGATGAGGGCCCAGACTATGAAGTAGGAGCGCATAACAGTGAAATGCCTTCCGATAGCGAAGTTTCTCTGGGCTATGAGGAGGAAGGAGGGATTGGAGATAATCGAGCTCCTGACGAGTTTGAGTCTGCCATTATCTTGGAGTCACCCATAGACTCTGTTGAATCAACGATTGACGACGATAGACTTGTTCGCATATGTTTAAAGCACGGGATACTGAAAAGGGATACCCTGTTGCCATAAAAAACTGACCATCCTCACAATCCCCCAGAAGGATTTATGGCGATTACCCGATTGATGTGTATGGCTGGGGCTATTCCACCGTTTCTTCCTTCTGTTGTCGATTTTCTAAAACAGATGCGGATTGCCCCATGCAATTACATCCCAACTCCTATGCTTACTTATATACCTTATATATAGCATACCGAGAGATTTTAGGTGTGGAGCTCACTTTTGACAACGTCAACTTTTTTATAATTTCAAGCATCGGACTCGGTAAATCCTTCCTTCTCTTACTTCGAATCAGTCCCAAAAAGGAAGATTATTTCAGCTCCATTTAGCAGCAAGGCTGGCGATTCCAAGCTAGAATGGTTTTAAATAAGGCAACAACCAGGATGTGCCAGGAGATGGACAAAATCAAGTAAAGCATTGGTTTTCTAGATCTCAACTTTGAATGTTCACGCCAACACATTAATCCGTTTTCTTTTTGTTTGTAGTTGATAATCCAAAACAAATATCGGGTCAAGTGTACTTTGATCGAATGCATCGGCTCCTCAATGGCGATCAAAAATTTCTCACCATCGATGAAGTTCTTAAGGATGAATACCTTCATCATCATGGGCTATTATCCATTACCCGTAGCATAGGTCATGGGTCGGGTCCGTATGTATATATCCCCCCAGTGGATATAATTCCTGAAACGGGCTCGGGCTCGAAAAGTCTAGCAATATCTCTTCGGACTTCACCTTCTCCATCTTCAACTCAAGACGATGAACTGGCCAACATAGCCGAAAAGCACCGGGAAGGGTACATCGTCCCTGGAGATGCTATTTCTCCTGAGAAGTCACTGTCTCCTAAAGAACTGCCAATAGACGCTTCTCAAGGGGATGTCCTCACCACAGATGATTCCTTATTTCAAGGTTTAGGAGATCTCCCCCTACCTGAAACCATCTATACTTCAGAGGATTTTGGCACAAATCCTTTAGCTTTCACTTCCTCAGAGGAGACTACTCCCATTAAGGCTAAAGAGCCCACTCGCGCTGGTCTGGCTTCGGACTCGGGTTTGTCGGGGGGGAACACCACTTAGGATGCACTCAACACAATAGCACCACACTTCACAGCACTTACTTCTCATGAGAATACTGATTCTGAATTCCACTTGTATTGTTGCGCAGGTACGATGTCTCGCCCTTACTATGACATCAGGAAAATTCGCCGCAGCATGTCCAGACCCCCTTCCGATGTCGAGCACGATCGTCGTGAAAGCCGGGGTAGAGAGGATAGAAGGCCTCATGATTCTTATCAGTCACACACTTCGCGCTCTCGCTCCCCCGTCCGGTTAGATCCAGACCGATATAAAAGCTATCAGGGTCATCGAGGAGAAGACACATCGCAGCCCAAAGACCGAACTTCTCCTTAAGACAAACACAGTCGGGAAAGGAGCCCGCCGAAAGATACCAACTCACGAGGCAAACATAAGGTTTCTGACAAGCGGCCTGGAAAGGGTAATGCAGCCATCGTGCCCACTACATATAAGGATACTGAGCTAATGTACTGCCCACCTTCAGCGTTGGATGCTGAGTCTAAGGTTAAGCAGGCATATCTGGAGAAGCAATTCCCCGACCACTATATTGAAAATCTGACTTTCTTACCTGCTCTCGAGCCTATTTCCTCGAGGTAGGCAGACGAGGGCAAAGTAAAGATTGACGCAGTCGAAAAACAATATTCGGAGATGTTCAAGTATTCACGTAACCACCCCAGAATCATTTGAACATTAATTACGAATATTTAATCTATGAAAAAGACTGCAGACGCTGACGCAAAAGCCTTGAAAATTTTGGAGAAGGACCTCGAGGACACATAGGCCCAACTTGTTATCGCTCAACGAGACGCTACCAACTTTAAACAGCAATTTGAAGAGTTACAGAAGCGTTATCATGACTTGCTAGAATCTCATAGCCAAGAGCGCTTGGAGTTGAAAAAGCAAGCAGAAGATGCTAAGTCGGATAATGCCAAAATGCAACTTGCTTACAATGCACTTGAGCGAGAAAAAGCCGAGTTAGCGAGAAAGATTGCTGAATTGGAGAAGCGAAACGCTGACTTGGCTTCCAAGTTGATGGAGGCCGAGAATAGGGCTGCCCTAGTGGAGGGTAATGTGGAAAATGTTATTAAGTCCGCCGAAGATACCCGCAAGCAGCTATCAGAGGCCCAGGAAGAAGTGCACGGCTTCGGCGAATTACTGATCGAATTCTTCGCACACAACATTCGTCGTTGAAACATCTCTTGGATTGAAGATTATCCAACTACCTTGGTTCAAGTATGGAGTCAAATTATCGAATGGGAGAAAGAAGAGCTTAAGGTAGACTCCATCGACGAAGATAAGCTTATGGAAAAATATCTAAGAGATGATGAGCCGGCACGTCTGGCCGAGGGGCGTCGCCTCATCGCCCCTGCTATGGAGGGGGAGAAGCGGATGGCCAAACAAAAGAATATCCCTGAGGCTGGTTCTTCTTCTACTGCTGCTGAAACTTCTAAAGTCGAAGGATATGACCCCGAAAACCCAGGGATCCCTCAGGCATCTCTTTTATCCTCCATACCCGAGACGGCAGTCACTCCAGCTGAGAAATCTTCGGAAGGTATTTCTACCTTTTCACCCCAATTCGTCAAAGCTGTCTCCACTTTTCATCACATAATGGGGCAATCGATGAAGGTTCCTTTATTTTCTCCTGAGTTGATAACTGTTGCTTCTCATCCTGTAGGTGTTGAACCGACCGAGAAGACTGACGTGCCTCAGGGAACCACCACCGAAGCAAAACCCACAGAGAATGCGCAAGGAGAAAAGGATAAGGCTGCCACAGTAGAGTCAGGAGGGGGAGCTGAATTGTCTAAGGCTGACGCTTCTCATGATGACGAGATGATAGACGCCTTGAAAGATGATGGTGGTAGCGAGGGACATGAGGAAGACCCTAATGTGGCCATAGTTGGGGATTCAAAAAGCGCTGATGACATCAATTTGGCTGAAATGAAAGCTGAACAAGATAAACGTATGCAGCTAAAAGTTGAAGACCTGAACCCTGAAAGCCTTAAGCCTCTTGCAGTGGTGGATCCTGGATCAAGGTTAGTTGTTAAGCTTTCAACTAGATCTATTACAAAAGTGCTTGCTAAAAAGTCTTCTCTTGATTCCAGTATTCCGACTCCTAGGAAAAAATCAACCGATTCTAGCACTTCGGTTACAGGGAAGAAAAAGTCGAAACGCATTATGACTGATGTTGAAAAGGAAGCTAAGGCTACTCAGAAAGCTGCCAAAAAAT
Organism: Allium sativum; assembly: GCA_030737875.1. Taxonomy (NCBI): domain Eukaryota; kingdom Viridiplantae; phylum Streptophyta; class Magnoliopsida; order Asparagales; family Amaryllidaceae; genus Allium; species Allium sativum. Next base: position 527,285,654 of record CM060909.1, on the reverse strand, counting down.
CCAAGTCCAATCCAAAGCCCAAGTGACGGAGTGCTTTACTGTTTTTTGGCATTTAATTGGTCCGCAACTGTTGCAGCGAGTGCAGCCCTTGCATTTTCTTTTTTTGCTTGTTTTCCTTGCACAAACTCACATGTTTGCAAATAAAAATAGTTTATTTCCTGCAATGCCTGATAGTCGTTAGTTCAACACTTAAGTGAAAATACAAAAGTATGTCATACTAAAGTTATGTAATGAAGTCATGGTTGAGGGGAATATATGTACACATATATGCCCCCAGATAATTTTGGATAATTAAGCAAGAACTATTCAAGATTGATTAAATTAAAAATCCAAATGCCCCCGATTCTCTGACGGGGCCATATTCTTTTCGTCATTGATGCCTGTTCTTTCTAGCATCTTTATACTCTCCTGTCTCGTATCCAGGTTAGAGTATCGTTGAGGTGGTCTCTCATCTGGGTGCACCTTCACGCCTCAGAGGACGTCATCTTCCCGTCCTTTATACTCTCTCTCGATTCTAGAGAGTTAGAGTTAAAAATGTCGTCTTCCCATTCTTCTATGTCTTATCATACAAACATTCGTTTTGTTTGTTCCTGCATATAGGTCATCTCCAACTTTCCAAATTTAATTTAACATTTCTTGTTTCACAGTCATAATAGAATAATTGTTGAAGATATTAATAATGCAGGAAAGTAAATGACACACGATATTTTTGTAGTGGTTCGGCTAAGTCGTAGCCTACATCCACTTTATAATCCTTTGTTCACATAAATAGACTTTTTAAGGAAAGTCGTGCCATTTTACATAGCTTATGAAAACAAAAGAAATGACATTTCATATTTATCTCAAATATCATCGTAGGTGCTGAGCGTTCCAGGCTCTGGGAATTTCCTCACCGTCCACGGTCGTTAGCTTGAATGCTCTTGTATCAAGCTTCCGTTGGATGGTGTATGGCCCTTCCCATTTTGGACCCAACTGGGTTGAAGGCGGGAAGACTCGTTTCAGTACTAGGTCTCCTAGTTCGAAGGTTTTGAGGCGAACCTTCCGGTCATAATAACGTGCTACTTGATGTCGATGCCTTGAGGCATGCAAGTCGGCTTCATCTCTTTTTTCTTCAATCATATCAAGATATTCTAGGAGGAGTGCTTTGTTTATCATCGGGTCATGGTACGCGACTCGATGAGAGGGGACTTCCAATTCTACTGGGATCACTGCTTCTAACCCAAAGGAAAGTGAATAGGGAGTATGGCCAGTAGTCGTCTTAAAGGTCGTCCTGTAGGCCCATAAAGCTAATGGCAACTCATCTACCCATCTAGCTTTGTCCTATTCCAACCGCTTCTTTAGAATTGATTTAATGACTTTATTTACGGCTTCGACCTGGCCATTTGACTGCGGGTGAGCTACTGCAGTATATCGTTTATCAATCTTATATTTTTGGCAGAAGTTTTTGAATTCGATGCTGTCAAATTGCGTCCCATTATCGGTTATGATGGTCTTCGGGATCCCAAATCGACAAATAATATTTCTGACCACAAAACTGATCACCTTCCTCACCGTGATGGTTGTTAGAGGTTCCGCTTCCACCCATTTTGTGAAGTAGTCCACGGAAACGATCGTGTACCTAGCTCCTCCTCTGGCAATAGGTAGCACTTCAATAATGTCAATTCCCCACATGGCAAATGGTCACGGACTTACCATTGACTTGAGCTGAGTCGGAGGCGCTCTGGGTACTTTGGCATACCTTTGACATCTATCGTAGCGTCGTGAATAATCAGCCGTGTCTTTATTCACGGTAGGCCAGAAATATCCGTACCGTAACACTTTCTTTGCTAGGGTTTGGCCCCCAGTATGATCTCCACGCTCACCTTCATGCACCTCTTGCAGTACACGTTTGATGTCGTCGTGTGCGACACATCGTAACAGGGGCATTGAAAACCCTTGACGATAAAGGACGTCGTCTTGTAAAACGTATCTTGTGGCCTTACGTCTTACAGCTCGTCTTTCGCTCTTTTTCAACGGGAGGGTTCCATTTTTGAGAAAATTCTTAATTGATGTCATCCTGGATTCTCTCTCTGGTTCAACTTCCAAGGCTAGCTCTACTTCCATTCGGTCGAAACTTGGTGATTCCAACACCTCTGTTGGAACTATTTCGGTGTCTTTAGGGTCATCAGAGCTTGCTAGCTTCGCTAGTCAATCTGTTTTCTGATTTTCCGCTCTTGGAATGTGTGTTATGCTATAATGCTCCAAATCTTCTAACAACTCCTTTACCTTCTTGAGATAGTGAAGAGTCGAGGTCCTTTAGCAGCAAATTCTTCTCGAACTTGACATACAACTATCTTGGAATCACAATATATATCTAGTGTCTTCACTCCCAAATCTTTGGCGAGTTTCAGCCCGACAATCAGTGCTTCATACTCGGAATCGTTGTTAGTAGCAGCAAACTCTAACCGTAATGCATAGTAGATAGATCATCCTTCAGGAGTTATTAAAACAACTCCAGCGCCGGACTTTCTATCATTCTTGGCCCCGTCCGTATATAATTTCCACGGACTAAGCTCTAACTCTCAATCCAAAGTAACTACCTTGTCACCCACCGTTTCCTCTTCAGGAATTGTAAATTCTGCTATAAAGTCAGCCAAGGCCTGCCCCCTTGTTGATCTTCGTAGTTGAAAGTTCAAATCAAACTGAATTAGCTCGATATTCCATTTAAGTTACCGCCCCGGTGCTTTGGGTTTCTACAACACTTGTCTCAAAGGTTGGTCGGTATATACAACTATTGGGTGTGCCTGAAAATAATGGTGAAGTTTGCGGGAAGCAATCAAGAGGCTATAAGCAAGCTTCTCTATCTTCAGATAGTTACGTTCTGTAGCAGCCAGTTTTTTTATTACGTAATACACAGGTTTCTGGACTTTATGCTCTTCACGTACCAATGTTGCGCTGACGGCGTGAGATGATACTGCCAAGTAGATGAACAAATCCTCATGTTCCACAGGCTTTGATAATATTGGAGGCTTTTCTAAGAAGTCTAATAGATTCTGGAATGCCTCCATACAGTCGGGAGTCCATTCAAAATTTCGCTTTCCCCGCTTTATGAGATCGAAGAAAGGTACACACTTGTCTGTTGCTTTGGAGATGAACTTTCCCAGTGCTGTAACCTTCCCAGCTAAGCTCTGAACATCCCTAATCTTTCGTGACTCCTTTATATTCCGGATTGCTACTATTTGATATGGTTTGATTTCAATTCCTCTTGAGCTCATGATAAAGCCAAGGAACTTGCCCGATGCTACGCCAAAAGAACACTTCAATGGATTCAACTTCATCCCATACCTTCGTAGTATGCCGAACATTTCTGCTACGTCCTTCGTATGATCGGGAGATTGTTTGGATTTCACGAGCATATCATCTACGTAAACTTCCATGGTTCTCCCAATTTGATTGTAAAACATGCGGTTGACTAGGCGCTGATACGTGGCTCCCGCATTTTTTAACTCAAATGGCATTACGTCGTAACATTACAATCCAAATCTGTGATAAAACTTGTATGCTCTTGATCTGGTATGTGCATGGGAATTTGATTGTACCTGGAATAAGCGTCCATAAAGGATAAAAGTTCATGCCCGGCAGTTGAATCTACTAGTTGATCAATTCTGGGAAGAGGAAAGCTATCCTTCGGGCAAGCCTTGTTTAAATCAGAAAAGTCGATGCACGTTCTCCACTTCCCATTTGACTTTTTGACTAGGACAGGATTCGATATCCAGTCGGGATATTTCGAATCCTTAATGAATCCATTACCTTTTAACTTCTCTATTTCTTCTTTCAAAGCTGCTGACCGCTCTGGGCCCAACATCCGACTCTTATGCTTGACTGGTGGGTGCTTTGGATTAATACACAAATAGTGGCTCATGATGGTATGCGAAATCCCACACATGTCAGGGTGAGTCCAGGCAAACATATCTAGATTTGCCTTTAAAAAATCAGCCAATTCTGTCGCTCTAACTGGATCCAGTTGCGAGCCGATCTTTAGTACTTTTGTTGGATCCATTTCATCAATAGGTATATCAACTGTTATTTCATTGGGAGTTGCCTTCTTGTCCCCGGGTTCTCTATCCTCTCTAGGATTTATATCCTCGAGCACGTCTGAGGGCGACTCTCTTGGGGCAGGACCCCTTAGTTGCTACGCTGAGGCCTCCTTTGGAGGGGCGGAATCATATTTAGCATCTATATTCAACCCCTTCATTAACATCTTTAACTCTGCCACATAACAAGCTCGTCCCGTACCTTGGTTGCCCCTCATCGTCCCAACTCCTGAGTCAGTCGTGAATTTAAGCAGCAAGCACCAAGGCGCAATACATGCCCTAAATTCGGCAAGGGCCGGTTGGCCTAGGAGGGCATTGTAAGGTGACTCCAAATCCAAAACTACGAACGGCAGGATCCTTACTCTCTAGCGATCTCCCTGCCCTAGTGTGACTGGTAATTCCACAAAACCCATCGGGGCTGTAGATGCTCCGTTGAAGCCACGTATCCATCCTTGACATGGCTTTAAGTCTTTTGCTTCGAGCCTCATTTGTTCGAAAGTTTTCTTGAAGAGGATATTGACCGAGATTCTGTTGTCCACTAACACCTTATAGACTAGATCGGGGCCAATTTTCGTGGTAATTACTAGTGGATCATCGATTGGAGATTGAACTCCAGAATCATCTCTATTGCGGAACACGACATCATTTGACATTGTTTTTTGTTGTTTTATTGGAGTGACGTCTTCAAGGCTACTGCATTCTCCTACTTCAAAATGCTTGGCGGCGTTGACGTACTGGTCCATTGCTTTAAAACTACGACCAACTAAGTGAGATCCTCCTATAATAGAGTTAATGACGATCCTCTTTCCTTTTTGTTGAGCTGTGGGTTTTGAAGCAGGCTGGTCTTGGTTCGAGGCTTGTCCTCCTTGCCCCTTGTCCCTTGGGGTGGCCTTGTACTCATCCAACTTCCCTTCTCACAGCAATTTTTCGACGGTATCCCTCAAATGACGGCACTCATTGGTGGAATGACCGTGTGTACCATGAAACAAGCAAAACTTTCCTGTTTCAATCTCTTTCTCAGTAGAATCACTAGGCGGTGGTTTTTTGTACTGCAATATGCTGTACGTATCCAAATAAATGTTCTCCAACGTATCATTTAATGGCGTGTAATTTTCAAAAGTCTAGAATCTGGGTCTTTTATTAGAGCTATTCCCTCGGTTTTTGTTCCTTCTATTGTCGTTCCGATTTATGTTGCTATTACCACTACTCTGGTTGCCAACGTTTACTTCCACCTTCCTGAACTATCACCAGATTGTTTCACAGCAATGTTACTCTGGACACCCTCCTTCGAGGCCCCTTCGGACTTTCTCTTTCGATTTGCCTTAGATTCTTCTCGCCTTAAGCGGACATTAGCCTTTTCATAGAACAATTCTCTAGTAGGCGGTGGTTTTCCAGCCAAGTAATCCCCGAACTCTGTATCAGGATCTACCCTTTCAATCAAGGCCATCACGATAGTGGGCTCATGGGGATCACTAACTTCGGTGACGACCAGGTTTAAGCGATCCAGATATGACTTCAAAGATTCTCCTAGGGCCTGTTTAATTCGTGATAGTTGTATGATGGTCTTGGACTTTTGGGCATGGAGTCGAAACTGATTCATGAAACGCTCGCTCAATTCTATGAAATTTGATACCGACCGAGGAGGGAGTCGGGTGAACCACATCAACACTACATCTTCAAGATAGATTGGAAAAGCTTTGCACTTTACGGCGTCCGGAGCTGCTGCCGCATTCATGAACCACACATATCTCATCAGATGCTACCTTGGGTTTGTTCTTCCTGAATATCGATTCATCTGAGGCAAGTTGAATCGCCGAGGGAACTGGAAATTCAGTATGTCATCTGTGAAGGGGGTATGACTTCGTTCAATGCCCCAATCTTCATTATTATAGTGTCGGCTTTCGGACATGATCTTGCGCACCCCATACATCGACATTTGTTAATGTGTGCACAGGCTCTCTTGATCTGATGTTCGGATTACCTCTGGGTTCTTGGTCAGGGGACAACCTCCTGTTTCTGGAGGCAGCTGCTCTACGCTGCTCTCTGCGCTCCCGGTCAATCTCAGGAGGTAGAGGTTAGAGAAGCTGTTGCTGCATGGGGTTGGTAATATTAGGATCTCTGGGTAAGACGTGGGATCCGCGCATGGGCAGCAACATAGGCTGTTGTAGGCTTGGGTCATCAGGGCCCAATGCACGAGCAGCATCTTCTCAGGATCCTAAAGATCCAAAAGTCAATTGATCAAGGTTCCGAGGTCGTTCAAGCGGCCTGCTCTCGCGAGGGCGTTCCTCCTCCGAAGAAGACGAATCATCTGTAGTAAGACGTCGTGTCGGGGAAGGAGACTTCTGCCTCCGGAGCTCCTGTAGTTCTCTTCCCATAGTGATCATGTTTTCCTGCATGCGGAGGTTGTCACGCCTTTAGGCTTCCAATGCTTCTTTAGTGCTCTGAAGCATGTCAAGAAAACGTGAAAAATCTCTCTGAGTACTGGGTGCAGATGGATCAGGCTGGACATTAGTTATCGTGGCTGGAATCGGAGCATTGGAGGGAGCTCGAGTAGAAGTTCTAGCTTCATTCTGGTTTGGATCGGATCGGTTCATAGCAGCCTGGTCGGGGCGGTTCGGATGCAGAGTGTGAGTGCCCCCCACCTCAACAGAACGGATCGGATCGGTGCCTTCCACCCGGTTCAGATCAGCACCTCCGATCCGGTTCGGATCCTCCTGATCGGAGCGATCTGCTCCAGAGCTTTGAGCGCGTGGCCTTGTTAACACAATAGCTTACTGATCTTCTCTGGAATCATTTCCCCTAGCGCCTTGCACTTCTTTTCCTTTGGTCTTAGCCATAACACTTGATTCTTCAACGATTAGTCAACAAGTACTGAAAGATGTCAGAAAGAGGGGATTAACTTCTTTGAACTTGTAAGTCAAAATAATAGAATGATAACCCCAAAAAGGCTGAGAATTCAAAGACTTCTCAGTGAAAGCACCAAAGTGTTAGACCAAAAATTGGTTCTAACACCCAAATTAGCTATGATTTCAATGAAATAGAATCAAAAAGCAACAAAGAACATGCTATTTATAGTGGTTCGGCGTTAACGAGCCTACGTCCACTTTGTTTTCTTTTAATTGATGATTTGAATACAAATACAACAATGATTCTCACTCAACTTCACAATTACAATGCATAAACTCACTCAAATCTCTCAAAAATAGACTTTAAGAGATGATTTTGATTTGAATGTAGCTATGAAATTCGGCTATGGAGGAAGTTAGAAATGAGAATTTGCCAAAAGATCCTTTCAAATGCCTCTAGATGGTGTATTTATAGGTGAAAAATCTCTTCAAAGTGGCTCCGGCTTGGAATTGCGTGGCACCCATCCCACAAGAGTCGGGTTCGGACACTTTCAGATGGTGACAGCGCATCGATTTGGTGGGAGATCGTGGGAGAAATGGTCATGCTTGGTCCGAGTCTTCAGGAAATGTGTGTAGCAATGGTGACAGGCTCAGAGAAAGTGGTTCGGATCGGCTGCCTCTGATCCGATCCGATGAAGCCTCCTTCTTTCTAATGTTGCTGTCGTACTCCTCTGTTCCGATCCGATAAGGCCACTTGTTATTTTCTGATGTTGCTGACGTATCACCGATCCGAAACGATATGATTTCTGCGTCTTTGATCTCTACTTTTTTCCTGTGCTACCTCCTTCCGATCCGAACCAATTGGTTGCTTTCTCATTGTTTGCTCTTTGTGTAGCCTAGTTCACAAAGTAGGCTAACACACGTTAAAAATTATATTTTTAACTATAAAATATTTATTCATTCCACATCACACAATCAATTTTCACAACACATCAATCAAACAAACAAGTCATCCATGGTCTGTGGACGACGGGTATTAGTTGCTGCTAAGCACCGTCTACATCCTAGTATATATTTCAACTAGAAAACAAATTAAAAGTGAGAGGTTCTCACCAAGGGTTCCACTCCTCCGTGCTTTCCTTCTGAACTGTTCGGGTTTCGTTTTGATTTCAGTCGATACCATCGCCATCTTTTCCCGCTGTTCATAGTAAAAATCATATTTTTATTTCAATTTCATATATTTTACAACACTTCTTTCTATATAAAAATTATATTTTTATATTTCTACTTCTTATATATAGATCGAATTTTTATTTCGCTTCATATATAAAAATCCCACCTTTCCATATATAAAAACATCGCCTTTCTATATATAAAAATATCGTATTTACTATGATAAAAATATAATCTTTTCATCGCTACTTCATATATAAAAATCGAATTTTTATCGCTAATGAATATATAAAAAATCACATTTTTATATATAAAGATCATATTTTTATATCTCTACTACATATGTAAAAATCACTCCTTTACACCACTACTTCCATGATAAAAAATATATTTTTATCTTACTAGTAATATAATAAAAAAAATATTTTTACTTCTCTACATACATAAAAAATATATTTTTACCTCACTATATATATATATATATATATGTATAAATGATATTTTATTACTCTACATAAATAAAAATCATATTTTTATTAAATCAAAAATCATATCTTTTCTTGATTCAAAATCATAGCTTTCTATCATTAAAAATCCGACCTTTTCAATTTCTATTTCATGAAATTTAAAATTTAAAATCTCATTTTTATTTGCTATTATTTACAAAAATTAAGTCACTTCGTTATCGTTTAAACAATGTATATTTTTAATTCAAAGTTATACATATAAAAATTGAAAAGAAAAGCCAATTTTATTCACATAAAAGGGAATATAAATAGGGAGCTTACTGTTTTGAAGCTGTGGAGGGTGGCGGTGGACCTGAGGTGGTGGCAGGGGCGGCGTCAGGCACGGTGGGGCCTACGGGGTGGCGGGCTCGGGTTTTCGACGAAGGTGCAGTTTTCTTGTTCGAGGTTGGGGCGCTGACGGGTTTCGAGGTCGCTGTGGCTTGGGTGGAGGGTCAGAGGGAAGAGGTAGTCGCCTGGGGATGAGGCGGCGATGGTGGCGCGTTCTCCTGTGGCGACGTGGGGAAGAGTGGCGGTTTTCCCCTTTTGTTTTTGTTTTCTTCTGAAATTTGATTTGAACGAAGGATTTGGGGGAGGGGTTGACCGTAGAAGAAAAGGAGGGGTAGCTTATATAAATTTATATATTTTATTCTATTTAAATTCCAAAAAGCAACTTTTTAATTCGACCTCCAAATTGAACCCAACTGTGATAACCCCAAACCTCCGCAGAACGAAAGCTGAGATGATCATTGGAATATAACATAAATATAGCAACACATAACACAGATAACAACATAAATATAAGAATATATTAAATAACAACATCAACATAGCAGCGGAATATGGATGTTATCATAACACAGAATCCCAGTCACAGAGTTCTACTTATTACATCAAAATCCCAACAAAAGGAAAACAAGTACATAATGTCAAAAGTACAGTTTGAAATGAAATGGAATACGATCAGAATGCCTCAAAGTCTAAACAGAAACAAAGATAAAGATGAGGGTCTGCATAGTCCAGCAAAGCACCTCGGTAAGCAGCAACACCAAAGCAAATAAGCAAACTCTAAGATCAGCAACTCCAAGGAAGCAAACTAACAACCTGTCAATTGGCTGCCCGTGTGGAAAGAGGGCACCCGAATTTGCAAAGTGAAACAAAATTCGAGTCAGTCGTGGGACTGGTATGAGAAATCTTTCTATACTAACTGATCATATGGCGAATCACAGGACCACGCCACTAAGGCGGAACAGGTTTACTCCATTGGATTGCCAGTGCATAATTAAGTAAGTCGTTTAAGTAACGCTATGCATTTTTTTTAAAAATGAGATCGTTATAAGACCCGAGTCCCATCACACAATGCAACGCGCACCAGAGGAAAGGGTTTTTCCTTATAACGATCAAAAGATGATAAATACGTCAAACGTAATACTACTAGTGTGCATATGTTTTCATAAATCATTTCAATATAAATGTATTAATCTTAGACGACATAAGTACCATATATTATGCCGCCGTATATAAGTATACAACTAAAATCGTAATGTCGTATTGGAGGATTGGTTTCCATCATGAGTCGAGGCTAGGGGCAAGCTCCTCACTGATTCGAGACACTCTAGCAAATGCCTCAGGATCCCCCGCAGTGAACCCTTGGAAGCGGTAGGGCCGGTCTCCGCCTAACGGCAGTAGATTAGTTATGCCTGAACACACGTTTCCCGGTCCCTTTGGACCTATAGTATGACCACCAACGGCCTATAAAACACGAGGTACCTCAAAATCCATCATCCACATAAGTAAAATGTCAGCGCTGGTAGATCCCTGACACAACTCTAGCTAGAAAGAAACGTGTGCACTCCCTACGGTCCATATCCCGTTTTTGACTCATACCGGTGTGTGAGGCTCGTGAGGCTACGTTATACACAAAGCTACGCCTAAACAGGTCGTGCTTTGATCATCTTCCACAAGGCCTTCTTTTCAACAAAACCTTGATCATTCGCATCTTAGCGTGCCACATTGACAACTCGTGTCATGTCATCAATAACTACTAACATATACCAGGGTGTTAAGCACAGAATAAATTCTCTACCACCAAACAAGCATACATTAATAAAATTTGATTTAATTACACGAAACGAGTTCCAAAGTCAGACGCGCGTCCATACAAGTCCGTTCTGGGTTTGAACGAAACCGGAGATACCAGAGAGGTTCTCGCTTATCCGGGCGATCAACACATACGACCGGCCAACTACTACATCAACCCCTTTCTGGGAGCAAATCAGTCCAAGGTCTCAATAATCGTTGTCCGTTCGACGTGAAGATCGCCGGTCTTCAACATCGTCTTCTTTTCTTTTTCGATTTAAAATATCGTTTGATTATTTGAAATGAGTTAAACTCGGCATTTTCAAATAATCATCGCATAATTATCATTTAAAACATTTCATGTCATTTATATTTATTTATAGCAATTTGTTTCTATTTTTTTTTATAAATAAAAAAAAATAGTGCGAATTAATTAAACGACGCTTCTGGTCGATAGGCGACCCTGGCGCTGCCTTTACCAAAACTTATTTAAACATATCTTAAAATCTAACCATCAAATTTTGGTAAATTTTATGTCGTTGGAAAGCTCTTTTCGAGACGGTCCTAACAAATTCAGTTTTGGGAAAATTCGACGGTCGGATCTTTTTGTACGACCGTTTAAAGTTATGATTTCAAAACGCGAACTACCGTGCGTGTTTCTCTTAGCTTTAATTCATATTATATATATATATATATATATAAATCAAACTATTTGGCAATTTCCCTTATTTCAAAAACCATTCTTTTATTTAGAAATGATATTTTTGTCCGCCAATTCAAATGCGACGAAAATCACATTTTAGACTATGTGCATTTTTATATTAAACAAAAATAATAATTTTGTTTTATTCTTTTACCCTTGACATTGAAATGTTGATGTTCTCCCCTTCATTTTTTTTCTTGACATTGAAAATGTAAGTGTTTTCTTTTACTTACCTTTACCTTGAAAATGTACATATTGACTTTTTAATTTCTTTTACATTAAAAATGTACATATTGACTTTTATTTTCTTTTACATTAAAAATGCACATATTGACTTTTATTCTCTTTTACATAAGAAAATATACATTTTTACTTTTACGTAAGAAAATGTACACATTGCTTATTTTCTTTTACATAAGAAAATATACATTTTTACTTTTATTTCTTTATATTAGAAAATAATGTTTTCACTTACATACAAAAATGTATTCTTTCCTTTTCTTTTTAACAAAGAAAATGTTTTCTTTTTCTTTTAACAAAGAAATGTTTTCTTTTATTTTCTTCTTAACAAAGAAATGTTTTCTTTTATTTAGAAAAATAGATTTCTCTTTACATTGAAATGTTCTTTTACTATTTCTTTTCGTAGAAAAATAGTTTTTCTTTACATTGAAAAATGCAACCTTTTTATTTTTATTTTTCTTTACATTCAATGATACTCCCTTTTTTTTTGTAATATTTGCATTGGAATATGCAAGTGAAGAGGGCGAGTTTTATTCCTAATGTAAACGTCTTCTCTAACGTCAACACTTTTAAAATAACAACATTTTCCTAATGCCAAATTTATATTTATTTCAACACTATACGACGGTGAAGTTTTGATTCATATCAACATTGTAAACATGACGATGGTATTTGGCGTCATTACAATAACATTGCCATGACAATGGTGTTTGGTGTTATTACAACTATACTCAAAATCTACACAACGATGAAATGTGTGTCATAATACTTAAATCAACACAACGGTGGAATTTGTGTCATAATTCTTAAATTAACACGATGGTGAGATTTGTGTCATAATTCTTAAATTAACACGATGGTGAGATTTGTGTCATAATTCTTAAATTAACACGATTGTGAGATTTTTGCTTTCTTTTTGTTATTACAACTACATCCACACGACGCTAAAATTTTGGTGTCATTACCTCCAATTAACACGACCATGGGTTTGTGTCATTATAACTAAAATTAACACAAAGGATGTTTTTGTCCCATTACAACTAAAATTAACACAATGATGTTTTTGTCCCACCATTTCGATAAATTACCCCATGTCACGATTTCAATGTCAACAGACCCAATAATATGATTTGGTGTATACTCTTGGTGAATCACAACTAAAGGTCTCATCTTACTTTTATTTGTGAATCAAATAAGATATTTAATCTAAATTTTATTTTTGTAAATCAAAATAAAATAGCAAATCTTCATTTTATAAACTAACTTTAAGTTTTGTTGCAAATCCAAAAATAAAGATTCACCTTTCTTTTCACATTGTAAATCAAGATAAGATCCAACCTTTTCATTTTAATTTGTAAACAAACAAAGATTAAATTTTAATTTGTGGATAAAAATCAAAATTTCAACTTTTTTTTTTCTCTCTTTTCTTTTTCAAGTAAAAGATTAACTTTCCTTTATGATGTAAATCAATTTTCTTTTATTATAAATAAAAAGGAAAGATTCAACTTTGATTTGTTTTCAAAATAAATAAAAGATTAAAACTTGTTTTATCTTGGAAACAAAAGATTAAAACCTTTTTTCCTTTTCACTTCAAACTAAGGGTTGAAATTTTAATTTATTTTCGAAACAAAATTTTGTTAATCAAACAAAAGGCTAAAGCTTTTGTTATATTTATAAGTCAAGACAAAAGATTCAACTTTATTATTTTTATAAATCAAAACAAAGATTTAAAACCTTGTTATATTCGTACGATTCACCAAAATATGTGATTCAACCATTTCTATAATCACACACAGATCTGACTTACAGAATAACAAGCAAGCAGGAAAAAAAAACATCATACAGCAGCATATGAACAAACAGCCATTTCATAATATTTCAGATCTAATTTAATTACAACGATTATTTACATAGAGAAGAATTATCTAATTAATTTATTCAAAATTCAGAGATCTCACCTTGTTATAAGCAAATTTACAATCCAACAAGTTCAGAAATTATCCCGATCAGTTTCAGCAAATTCTACTCGATGTTGGGGCCAAGCCGAATCTGAAATTTTCTAATTCGGATCTCGTATGAATTTATTATCACAATTATAATAAAAGAAATAAATTCGCCACGCTTATAGCTGTTAGAATTCACTAAATTATACCTCAAATTCAAGGCCGTATGTTTTAGTTTTTTGTTCAGATCTTTGATTCAACTTTGCAGGTGATTGGATGCATGGCAGGTCGATTGGAGGGCGGGACGTCGAAACACTACGGTCGGCGCGCTGGCGGCCGGAGCCCTGGCCAACTCGACGGCGGAACCTGGCCTGGGCGGCGCTCGACGCAAGCTGGGTTCTCGGGCTTGGATCCGGCGGCTCGGGCAACGCTAGGAGATGGTTCGGGTATTGTTGGAAAGGGGGAAGAAAGCTCTACGGAGTGGTGTATGGGTTTGGTTCAAATTCGAAGAGGGGAGGGAGAAAATGGAAGAGGAAGAATCGAACAAGCAAGGAGGGTGGCGGCTGTGTTCTAAACGATGAACAGTATAATTGATTTAGGGTTTAGGCTTATTTTTATATAAATTAATATGTAATTTTACATTTAAGCCCAATCCTTTCAAACTGTGTTGATTCCGGCCCAAACCAAGTTAACCCTAGCCAAAAGCCTATGTCCCGGACCCAATGGACCAGGTCCCGTCAGCCCAAACGGCTGTCTGTGGCCTGTATTATTTAAATTAATATTTAATTCCTTTATAATTTAAATTCAGTCGTAAATAAATTCACCGAGGACACATATGGACTCAGAAAAATCCAAAAAAATATATATTTGTCTTTGTTATGACGATACGGTGCTAACAAAATTAATTTCGTCTAATTCTGAGACCGTCTGAAAAATGGCTATTTTTCAGTCGATTAAATTTGACTGAAATGAACAAAACACATTTTCCTTTGCCATGCTCACATATAAATTCTAAAATTTGAAACCTAGCAATAATATGATATTCCGGATATAATGAAATTGGTTTCGTCGAAAACAGAGATCGTTTGAAAATTGACTATTTTCACTGGCTTTAATATTATTTAAAGATGGAATTTTTCATTTCTGCCAATTCCCCCCCCCCCCCCCAGTAATTTAAAATAAATTTTTTTAAATTGGTTCGGATTTTCCGGGTCGTTACAATCTCCCCCACTTAAAAACTTTTCGTCCTCGAAAGGAAAATAAAAGTAGGAAACGACGGAAATGTAAATTGTGGTAAATGTACCTTATCACAAGAATCATTTGGAGATGTCCTCTCTGCAGTGGGGGTAAGCCCTTTTGAAGCTATCCTCAGTCTCCCAAGTACAGTCCCTAGGATCCCCACTCCACTGCACCTTGACTAGGTGAATCTTCTTATTCCTCAGAACCCGGGTTTCTTTGCCAATGATCTTTATCGGATCCTTTCTCACTGTCAGATTAGGAGTAATATCCAAGACCTGCTGATTCAATTCATCCTCAATCAAATCAGGATCGTGCACATGCTTGCGGAGTTGAGACACATGGAAGACATCATGCACCCCAGGCAACCAGTCGGGCAACTGCACTCGATAAGCAAGAGTACCAATCCTTTCGAGAACAGGGAATGGGCCTATGAACCTTGGTGCCAATTTCCCAGTCTTCCCAAAACGAATCACGCCTCTCAATGGAGAAACCTTCAAATATACCTGATCACCAACAGAGAATTCTAAGTGTCTTCTTCGCTGATCTGCATAACTCTTCTGTCGGCTCTGAGCAGCCAACAGGCGCTTCTTAATCAAATCAACCTTGTCTGATGCTTCACGAACCATGTCGGGACCCAAGACTAATCGATTGCCTGGCTCTACCTAACATGCCAGGGACCTACATGGTCTACCATATAGTAATTCAAACGGTGACATTCCCAAGCTGGCTTGGTAACTATTATTGTAAGAGAACTCCACCAGGTATAAATGGTCCTCCCATGAACCACCATAGTCAAGAATGCACGCTCGCAACAAGTCTTCTAAAATGCGGTTCACTCTCTCTGTCTGGCCATCAGTCTGAGGGTGATAAGCAGTGCTCAGATTCAACTTAGTACCGAGCTCTTCTTGGAAAGCTTCCCAAAACTTGCTCGTAAATATTGGATCCCGATCACTGACAATGCTTCTTGGAATCCCATGCAATCTGACAATCTCTTTAAGATAAAGCTGCGCCAAACTCCGAGCTGTTCTGCTGGACTTGACAGGGATGAAATGGGCAGACTTTGTTAAGCGGTCTACAATCACCCATATGCTATCGTTCCCTTTTCTGGTACGGGGCAAGCCATCAATAAAGTCAATAGAGATTTCTTCCCACTTCCAGCCTGGAACCCCTAGCGGTTGCAACAAACCCGCAAGTTTCTACTGATCACTTTTAACTTGCTGACAAGTGGGACATCTAGACACATAAATAGAAATATCTCTCTTCATGGATTTCCACCAAAAAGTGCGCTTGAGGTCATGATACATCTTACTCACCCCTGGGTGAATACTGAGCTTAGATTTGTGGCACTCATCCATAACTTCCCTTCTGAGCTCAGGAATGTATGGAACACAAATTCGGCCAGATAGCCTCAGAACCCCTCTGTCGTCAATTTGGAAGCTAGTGGTTTCGCCATCCTGAATTCTTTTGATAATCCTCTGAATAAATTTATCATTCTTCTGGAGTGCAAAGATTTTATCAATCAGAGTAGAAGTTATAATGAGGTTGGCGAGAAGGAGTTTGTTGCCCTCGGCATTCTTTCTACTGAGCGCATCGGCTACAACGTTGGCTTTCCCTGGAGTATATAGGATAACAAAATCATATGATGCAAGAAATTCAACACAGCGTTGCTGCCTCATATTCAAATCTCTTTGGGTAAAAAGATGCTTCAAGGATTTGTGGTCCGTGTATACTTCAAACTTCTCACCCAAGAGATAGTGCCTCCAAATTTTAAGAGCAAACACGATCGCCATTAGCTCAAGATCATGAGTGGCGTAATTCTTTTCATGCGGTTTCAATTGGCGGCTAGCATATGCGACCACTTTGCCTTGCTGCATCAGCACAACACCAATACCTTGAATGGATAAAGGAATAACACGTTACAATGAGATTTGACAATAAAAGAAATTGTTATACCTAACATGTTGATTAATATAAAGGAAACAACCTTGATGAGAAGCGTCACTCCAGACTGTCAGATCCTGATTGCCATCTATAATGGTCAACACAGGAGCATTGGTCAACCTCTCTTTTAAATCTTGGAAAGCTTCCTCGCATTCGGGCGTCCAAATAAATTTTGTATGTTTCTTGGTCAGGTTTGTCAATGGACAAGCAATCTTCGAAAAATCTTTGACAAATTTCCGATAATAGCCAGCCAGCCCTAAGAAACTTCTGACCTCGGTGGGAGTCCGAGGTTGCTTCCAGTCTTGAATGGCTGAGATTTTTCCTGGATCAACCGAAATGCCTTCTTTTGAGACAACATGTCCGAGGAATTTCACCTCTTTTTGCCAGAATATGCATTTGGAGAATTTGGCTTTCAGCACATTTCTACGCAAAATCTCCAAGACCTCCTTCAGATGTCGTTCGTGTTCAGTAGTGGATTTAGAAAAGATGAGGATGTCATCGATGAACACGAGCACAAATTTATTTATAACCTCTCTGAAAACTCTATTCATCAGATCAACAAAACATGCTGGAGCATTACATAAACCGAATGACATTACCAGCCATTCATAAAAGATATCTGGTCCCCTAAAAGCAGTTAGAGGCACACATTCTTCTGCGATGCGAAGTTGATGGAAGCCTGTAGCTAGGTCCATTCAAGAGAAAACTCGCGCTCCATGCAAGCGGTCGAGCAAGTCATCAATACGAGGCAGTGGGTATTTGTTCTTCAGAGTTTGTTTGTTGAGATCACGGTAGTCCACACATAACCTGAGGGTACCGTCTGATTTTGGAACGAACACCACGGCTGCGCCCCATTCTGAGAAGCTAGGCCTGATCAAACCCTTAAACAAAAGTTGGTTGGTTTGATTTCTCAGCTCTTCTTTTTCTTTGGGTGACATTATCCGAATAGGATGTACGACAGGCCTTGCATTCGGAGCCAAGTCAATTCTGAAGTTGATTTCTCTTCGTGGAGGTAAGCCTTCAACTTCTTTGAATACATCGGCATAATCCCTGACAATAGGGATTTCTTCAATAGAAGTAGGAGTGACTTCTAGAGAGGACCAGAATTCTTTTCTGTCAGTGGCTGAGCCGTGGCAGGGTATGGTGACATTGCCAAGCTTAGTTTTGACTTTGATAACTCTCTTAGCACATACCAACTCAGCCTCAAATTTGGTTAGCCAATCCATTCCCAATATAATGTCATAACCAGAGAAATTCATGACAATCAGATTAAAGGGGAACTGATAACGAGAATAGGAGATCGGCACTCTACAGTATTGATCTATAACAAGGGAACCTCCTATCGGACTATGAGCTCTAATTAATTCCTTAAGTTTTCGAGGTTTTAGTTTTAACTTTTTAATGATGTCAGAAGAAATAAAACTACGTGCTGCACCGGTGTCAAATAGGACAGTAATAGGGATGTCTTTGATATTAAGAGCACCACTTAAAACATCAGGTGTACCTGGGTCCTCGATAGGAGCTGGTGTAGTCGTACCCTCATATACATGTGCCACTTGAGCATTCTTCAGCAATGGGCAATTTGGCTTGATATGCCCCTTCTGATGGCAGTTGTAGCATTCCAGGTTGCGGTGAGGATTCTGTCCACTATTCTGAGAATTCTGACCCCGATTCTGAGAGCTCTGACCCCGATTCTGACTGGGGCCTGTATTATTTCTCTTGACTCTTTTAGGCGCTTTACACTCGAAATCAAAGTGCCTGGTCTTACCACAATTAAAGCATGTCAACTTGCTCCGGTCTCTCTTCTTCCCCTGTGGATTTGCAGCTGAAGAACTTTATGTCTCTGATTTCTTGCTAGTCTGCTCCTTCTGGCTATTATTCTGATTCTTTGCTCTCTCTTGTTGGGCAGACTCATCATTTTCTTCGTAGCGGCTGGCAAAGGTGATAACTTCATGGAAGGGAAGATCGATATGAGCTGTAACCCTATTCAGATACTTTGTAGCGAGGCCCTTAATGAATTTCTTTTTCTTCTCAGTTGGATCTTGAATTAGGTTAGGGGCATAACGGGAAAGCTCATCAAATTTCATCGCATATTCAGCAACTGTCATATTTCCTTGTTTTAGATTGACAAATTGTTCACGAAGGCATTCTCTTGCTTGTGGAGGGATGTATTTCTCGTTGAAGAGCTCTTTGACCTTTGCCCAGGTCATATTGGCCACATCGTTTCCAATCTTAACTGTGTCCCACCAGTGCTCAGCTTGATCTTTGAGTTGCCATGCTGCCAGGAAACGCTTTCTCTGATCCTCAAGTTCCATCCCTTCTAAGATTTTCTCACAATTCTTGAGCCATGACTCTGCTTCAATAGCAGACTCTCTACCAGTGAAAGGAACTCCGCCCAAGTTTTTGAATTTCTTTGACATCCGTTCTAGGTCGAATGGCTGTGCGACTATAGGATCGGGCAGCTCATGAATGGGCTCTTCTTCGGGTGGCCCTCTAGCTCCACCTCTCCCACCTCCCCAGGTTCTAGCTCTAGTACTCATAATGAATTAGTCTGTAACATCATGGGGAGAGTCAGACCAACAGAAATGAAATTTTTTTATTTTTTTCTTTTCAAAGGAAAGGCTAAGAGGTGAAAATGATGTAACGACTGATAAATATGTGCTATTATGTTATGCTCACTCTAGGACTTTAGTCCTATCTCTAATGAGACGTATTGCTATAAATATGTTATATCCCAAAACTAAGGTTAAACCAAAGCTCTGATACCAACTGTGATAACCCCAAACCTCCGCAGAACGAAAGCTGAGATGATCATTGGAATATAACATAAATAAAGCAACACATAACACAGATAACAACATAAATATAAGAATCTATTAAATAACAACATCAACATAGCAGCGGAATATGGATGTTATCATAACACAGAATCCCAGTCACAGAGTTCTACTTATTACATCAAAATCCCAACAAAAGGAAAACAAGTACATAATGTCAAAAGTACAGTTTGAAATGAAATGGAATACGATCAGAATGCCTCAAAGTCTAAACAGAAACAAAGATAAAGATGAGGGTCTGCATAGTCCAGCAAAGCACCTCGGTAAGCAGCAAACTCCAAGATCAGCAACTCCAAGGAAGCAAACTAACAACCTGTCAATTGGCTGCCCGTGTGGAAAGAGGGCACCCGAATTTGCAAAGTGAAACAAAATTCGAGTCAGTCGTGGGACTGGTATGAGAAATCTTTCTATACTAACTGATCATATGGCGAATCACAGGACCACGCTGCTAAGGCGGAACGGGTTTACTCCATTGGATTGCCAGTGCATAATTAAGTAAGTCGTTTAAGTAACGCTATGCATTTTTTTTAAAATGAGATCGTTATAAGACCCGAGTCCCATCACACAATGCAACGCACACCAGAGGAAAGGGTTTTTCCTTATAACGATCAAAAGATGATAAATACGTCAAATGTAATACTACTAGTGTGCATATGTTTTCATAAATCATTTCAATATAAATGTATTAATATTAGACGACATAAGTACCATATATTATGCCACCGTATATAAGTATACAACTAAAATCGTAATGTCGTATTGGAGGATTGGTTTCCATCATGAGTCGAGGCTAGGGGCAAGCTCCTCACTGATTCGAGACACTCTAGCAAATGCCTCAGGATCCCCCGCAGTGAACCCTTGGAAGCGGTAGGGCCGGTCTCCGCCTAACGGCAGTAGATTAGTTATGCCTGAACACACGTTTCCCGGTCCCTTTGGACCTATAGTATGACCACCAACGGCCTATAAAACACGAGGTACCTCAAAATCCATCATCCACATAAGTAAAATGTCAGCGCTGGTAGGTCCCTGACACAACTCTAGCTAGAAAGAAACGTGTGCACTCCCTACGGTCCGTATCCCGTTTTTGACTCATACCGGTGTGTGAGGTTCGTGAGGCTACGTTATACACAAAGCTACGCCTAAACAGGCCGTGCTTTGATCATCTTCCACAAGGCCTGCTTTTCAACAAAAACTTGATCATTCGCATCTTAGCGTGCCACATTGACAACTCGCGTCATGTCATCAATAACTACTAACATATACCAGGGTGTTAAGCAGAGAATAAATTCTCTACCACCAAACAAGCATACATTAATAAAATTTGATTTAATTACACGAAACGAGTTCCAAAGTCAGACGCGTGTCCATACAAGTCCTTTCTGGGTTTGAACGAAACCGGAGATACCAGAGAGGTTCTCGCTTATCCGGGCAATCAACACATACGACCGGCCAACTACTACATCAACCCCTTTCTGGGAGCAAATCAGTCCAAGGTCTCAATAATCGTTGTCCGTTCGACGTGAAGATCGCCGGTCTTCAACATCGTCTTCTTTTCTTTTTCGATTTAAAATATCGTTTGATTATTTGAAATGAGTTAAACTCGGCCTTTTCAAATAATCATCGCATAATTATCATTTAAAACATTTCATGTCGTTCATATTTATTTATAGCGATTTGTTTCTATTTTTGTTTATAAATAAAAAAAATAGTGCGAATTAATTAAACGACGCTTCGGGTCGATAGGTGACCCTGGCGCTGCCTTTACCAAAACTTATTTTAAACCTATCTTAAAATCTAACCATCAAATTTTGGTAAATTTTATGTCGTTGGAAAGCTCTTTTCGAGACGGTCCTAACGAATTCAGTTTTGGGAAAATTCGACGGTCGGATCTTTTTGTACGACCGTTTAAAGTTATGATTTCAAAACGCGAACTACCGCGCGTGTTTCGCTTAGCTTTAATTCATATTATATATATATATATATATATATATATATAATCAAACTATTTGGCAATTTCCCTTATTTCAAAAACCATTCTTTTATTTAGAAATGATATTTTTGTCCGCCAATTCAAATGCGACGAAAATCACATTTTAGACTATGTGCATTTTTATATTAAACAAAAATAATAATTTTGTTTTATTCTTTTACCCTTGACATTGAAATGTTGATGTTCTCCCCTTCATTTTTTTTCTTGACATTGAAAATGTAAGTGTTTTCTTTTACTTACCTTTACCTTGAAAATGTACATATTGACTTTTTAATTTCTTTTACATTAAAAATGTACATATTGACTTTTATTTTCTTTTACATTAAAAATGTACATATTGACTTTTATTCTCTTTTACATAAGAAAATATACATTTTTACTTTAACGTAAGAAAATGTACACATTGCTTATTTTCTTTTACATAAGAAAATATACATTTTTACTTTTATTTCTTTATATTAGAAAATAATGTTTTCACTTACACACAAAAATGTATTCTTTCTTTTTCTTTTTAACAAAGAAAATGTTTTCTTTTTCTTTTAACAAAGAAATGTTTACTTTTATTTTCTTCTTAACAAAGAAATGTTTTCTTTTATTTAGAAAAATAGATTTCTCTTTACATTGAAATGTTCTTTTACTGTTTCTTTTCGTAGAAAAATAGTTTTTCTTTACATTGAAAAATGCAACCTTTTTATTTTTATTTTTCTTTACATTCAATGATACTCCTTTTTTTTGTAATATTTGCATTGGAATATGCAAGTGAAGAGGGCGAGTTTTATTCCTAATGTAAACGTCTTCTCTAACGTCAACACTTTTAAAATAACAACATTTTCCTAATGCCGAATTTATATTTATTTCAACACTATACGACGGTGAAGTTTTGATTCATATCAACATTGTAAACATGACGATGGTATTTGGCGTCATTACAATAACATTGCCATGACAATGGTGTTTGGTGTTATTACAACTATACTCAAAATCTACACAACGATGAAATGTGTGTCATAATACTTAAATCAACACAACGGTGGAATTTGTGTCATAATTCTTAGATTAACACGATGGTGAGATTTGTGTCATAATTCTTAAATTAACACGATGGTGAGATTTGTGTCATAATTCTTAAATTAACACGATGGTGAGATTTTTGCTTTCTTTTTGTTATTACAACTACATCCACACGACGCTAAAATTTTGGTGTCATTACCTCCAATTAACACGACCATGGGTTTGTGTCATTATAACTAAAATTAACACAAAGGATGTTTCTGTCCCATTACAACTAAAATTAACACAATGATGTTTTTGTCCCACCATTTCGATAAATTACCCCATGTCACGATTTCAATGTCAACAGACCCAATAATATGATTTGGTGTATACTCTTGGTGAATCACAACTAAAGGTCTCATCTTACTTTTATTTGTGAATCAAATAAGATATTTAATCTAAATTTTATTTTTGTAAATCAAAATAAAATAGTAAATCTTCATTTTATAAACTAACTTTAAGTTTTGTTGCAAATCCAAAAATAAAGATTCACCTTTCTTTTCACATTGTAAATCAAGATAAGATCCAACCTTTTCATTTTAATTTGTAAACAAACAAAGATTAAATTTTAATTTGTGGATAAAAATCAAAATTTCAACTTTTTTTTCTCTCTTTTCTTTTTCAAAGTAAAAGATTAACTTTCCTTTATGATGTAAATCAATTTTCTTTTATTATAAATAAAAAGGAAAGATTCAACTTTGATTTGTTTTCAAAATAAATAAAAGATTAAAACTTGTTTTATCTTGAAAACAAAAGATTAAAACCTTTTTTCCTTTTCACTTCAAACTAAGGGTTGAAATTTTAATTTATTTTCGAAACAAAATTTTGTTAATCAAACAAAAGGCTAAAGCTTTTGTTATATTTATAAGTCAAGACAAAAGATTCAACTTTATTATTTTTATAAATCAAAACAAAGATTTAAAACCTTGTTATATTCGTACGATTCACCAAAATATGTGATTCAACCATTTCTATAATCACACACAGATCTGACTTACAGAATAACAAGCAAGCAGGAAAAAAAACATCATACAGCAGCATATGAACAAATAGCCATTTCATAATATTTCAGATCTAATTTAATTACAACGATTATTTACATAGAGAAGAATTATCTAATTAATTTATTCAAAATTTAGAGATCTCACCTTGTTATAAGCAAATTTACAATCCAACAAGTTCAGAAATTATCCCGATCAGTTTCAGCAAATTCTACTCGATGTTGGGGCCAAGCCGAATCTGAAATTTTCTAATTCGGATCTCGTATGAATTTATTATCACAATTATAATAAAAGAAATAAATTCGCCACGCTTATAGCTGTTAGAATTCACTAAATTATACCTCAAATTCAAGGCCGTATGTTTTAGTTTTTTGTTCAGATCTTTGATTCAACTTTGCAGGTGATTGGATGCATGGCAGGTCGATTGGAGGGAGGGACGTCGAAGCACTACGGTCGGTGCGCTGGCGGCCGGAGCCCTGGCCAACTCGACGGCGGAACCTGGCCTGGGCGGCGCTCGACGCAAGCTGGGTTCTCGGGCTTGGATCCGGCGGCTCGGGCAACGCTAGGAGATGGTTCGGGTATTGTTGGAAAGGGGGAAGAAAGCTATACGGAGTGGTGTATGGGTTTGGTTCAAATTCGAAGAGGGGAGGGAGAAAATGGAAGAGGAAGAATCGAACAAGCAAGGAGGGTGGCGGCTGTGTTCTAAACGATGAACAGTATAATTGATTTAGGGTTTAGGCTTATTTTTATATAAATTAATATGTAATTTTACATTTAAGTCCAATCCTTTCAAACTGTGTTGATTCCGGCCCAAACCAAGTTGACCCTAGCCAAAAGCCTGTGTCCCAGACCCAATGGACCAGGTCCCGTCAGCCCAAATGGCTGTCTGTGGCCTGTATTATTTAAAGTAATATTTAATTCCTTTATAATTTAAATTCATTCGTAAATAAATTCACCGAGGACACATATGGACTCAGAAAAATCCAAAAAATATATATTTGTCTTTGTTATGACGATACGGTCCTAACAAAATTAATTTCGTCTAATTCTGAGACCGTCTGAAAAATGGCTATTTTTCAGTCAATTAAATTTGACTGAAATGAACAAAACACATTTTCCTTTGCCATGCTCACATATAAATTCGGAAAATTCTAAAATTTGAAACCTAGCAATAATATGATATTCCGGATCTAATGAAATTGGTTTCGTAGAAAACAGAGATCGTTTGAAAATTGACTATTTTCACTGGCTTTAATATTATTTAAAGATGGAATTTTTCATTTCTGCCACATTTTCCCCCCCAGTAATTTAAAATAAATTTTTTTAAATTGGTTCGGATTTTCCAGGTCGTTACACCAACGGCTGTCGTCCCTAGCTAATTACTCACATTCCGAACACGACGGGAGCTGTATCACAAGCCAATTCAGTTGTTTTGATCAGTTTCCATCAAAATCAAGATATAAATCTATATATTGATTTTGAATGCACATTTCAATTTACCGGGGCCACACACGGACTCTAAAAATTCCCAAAAAATATTTTCTAGCTTCGTATTGCCGATACGGTCCTAACAAAAATAATTTCGTCCAATTTGAAGACTGTTTGAAAAATGGCCATTTTCTGGTCGATCCAAATTGACTAAAACTGTCAAAACACATTTTCCTTCACCACGCTCACATATTGATTCAGAAAATTACGAATTTTGGAATCTAGCAATAACTTGACATCCCGGATCCAACAAAAGTGGTTTCGTCAAAAACAGAGGTCGTTTGCAAAATTTCCATTTTTAAGGTCCGAAATTCCATCGCGACTATTCTGAATTTTCAACTGGGCATAACTTTTTATTTCCGCTATGAAATTTCAATTTTTTGGATTCGTTGGGAAGATATTCTATAATATATTCTAATACTTTTTTTCGCTAGAATCCGGTTTATTTTGAATTTTTTGCATTCATTTGAAATTTGAAATCGAATTTTCGAACTACCACGCCATTTTCAATTCCTTTTATAAATAAAAATAAATATTTATATTCAAGGACGATTCAAATAAACATATATACGTTCTAATTCTATTCAAAATAAATTTCTCGTCATTATTATTTAAAATAATTCATTTTAAATATCCAAAATTCGCTAGAATTGCCAAAATAAAAAATTTTAATTGGCTTAGATTTTCCGGGTTGTTACAATTTTTTTAGCTCAAGCTTCTCCACCATCGATGGCCATGACAGGCAGATTGTCCAAGAGAATAGCTCCTGGAAGAGTGTCAGCAGCAGGAGCGACTCTGGCTACATTGCACCCACCGACTCCACCTACGACGATGGCTTTCTCTTCAGTTGGTGGGATGACTGGCTGCGCAACATGTACTTGTACTTGGTATCGCCACGTGTAGCTATCTGACTCAGAAGGCAAGCTAGATTGTGCATGGATCCTTATATATGTCATCCTTCATGTCTCCAGCATAGAAATATCTTACGAAATATCTTGTGCTTTTATTGCTATACAACTTAATAAATATCACCAGTTAGAGTAAATGACCCGCAACCCTTGTGCATGAACTAATGCGATGAGTGTAGTTTAGTGTGAAGGAACGCACAACAACATTCACAAAGACAAAATATTGAAGATGCATTCCGAATATCGAATGAATCGATCGTTTTCTCTGACTGTCTCATCAAGTCTAGATCACGAGTACTTACAGACCAAAAATCTGCTGGAGGACGACACCTAGTTATTGGGGAAATTTGAAGTCATGTGTATGTTTAGTCACATTTGAATGCAAGTCCAAATATGCTCTAATTCTAACTGTCCAAAAGTCCAAATATACAGTTCTTATATAAAGGCGCATCTTCGTCACCCCATAAAACAATCAAGTCCAAAGCTATTCATGATTAAAACAAAAATTGCATTGATCTGGGCCAACCCATCCAGAACGGCTAATGACTTAACCAATCTGGATTGGCCTATCTGGATCAGCCAACTGCCATACCGCCCGGATCGGCCTACCTAGATCGCCATGAGCCATGCCGAATCGAATCACGCCGATCCGGGCCGTCTCCACTTCAGATTTCCCAAGTTGACCTCTACCCTTCACCATCCTTTTCCATGCACCTTTTTCTTCCTTTCTCTCGACCAACCTAATCCGCACCAAATCTTCTATCTTCTCCATTCTCTACTTCAAACCGCTCGACCATAACTCCACTCCTACTCCCTTTTACCTCCATGCTTCGACCCTACAGTCATCCTTAGCCATTATGGGCTCCACCATTCCTCTCTTCAATGCCGCCTCGATGATGATCTAAATCCACGAACGATGAACTAGACCCAACCTAAACAACAAGAGGAATGAAGGCCCAACTTTCAAACTAGAAACTGGAATTGAAGATTGATGAATGTTTGTTGCAAGAATGCAGATGAAAGGAGGGAGATGGGTTGGTGGTTGATTACTAGATTCGGGTTCGATAAAGGAGGATTTTCCAGTTCGGTAGAGAAATTTGGTAAAGAAGAAAAATAAGACACTACAACTAAAAAGCTCTTTAACAACTGTTAAAAACAGTCATAGTATATCAATTCAACTAACCGCTACCTGTAGTTATATCCGCAGTTTTAGTAGATCCACATTTCTTTACAATATCTTTTAACAGTTATAAATTTTTTTTGCAACTGTTAATCACAATTGTAAAAAGTTCTTTTGCAAATTCCATTGGCAGTTTTAAAAGAAAAAAATCTATAACTGCCAATAAACTACTCCGATTGATAGCTGTAAAAGATTTTTTTATAACTGCACTTTATAGTCGTGATTGAAAGAATAAAAAATAATAATAATTTTCAAACACATTTTGGATGTGTAGCAAAAAACATATAAGTAACAGAAAAGAAAAAATTGATATAAATTAAAATGTCTCATGGTCTATAAAATACATCAACTTTATATTCAAAGTATAAGCGATAAACCATACACCATCATAGTAACATATGCACACACTCAGAATTACACATCATTCTTTATTGATAAATATGATTTCAAGTTTGGTAGTTGATTCATATTCAACAAGAGAACAATCTTATCACATCATGATATACCTCTAGTATTTTAGCTATCCAACAATGCAAGCACATTCTCATGACATTATATCCCGCGTCATAATCATGTGTTAATGCTTCTTTAAATTAATGATGCTTATGTCCAAAACCATAAACATCATCGCCTTATTCTTAATGCATTGAAAACATCTTTCATCTATCCTAATTTTTCACAATACCACAACCTGGCAGGTTTAATGGTGTCCGCAACCAGTTTGTGAAGAGTTAAAAGATGGAACATGGGCAGCACATTCTCAGTACCAACATTGTCTCCAAATATAAATCCTGATGCAAGTATATAGTTTAATAATGCTAGAGGATAAGGTAGAGTCATATATGCTGCAGCATGAAAATTAAAAGTATGGACAAGTTTGTTAAACTGATGTCAACATAGTTCGACTCATAGTGAAAATTTAAAAGTACATCTTCTCTAATTAACTAAGTAAAGGTCTTGATTTTTTTAATTTTCCATGTTATATCATAGTATCATGGTATATCACAATATAAAATAGTGACAGACTTAATTCTTGTCACAATGAGTGACTTCAATTTATTGCCTATAGATGCTAAAATTAGTTATACACATCGGGATACAAGCACTTATCTACACTATAGTCAATTGGAAATATAATTGAATACCTTGCATTTGTAAAACCTTGTTATATTGTAAATTGAAATAGTTTAAATTTTGCAAATGTAGGTGAAATCTGGATAGGTAATTTGATACGAAGTAATCTATGCATATTTCAAAAATACTAAGCCTATAATATAGGTCTTAGTATTTAGTAAAACCAAAGTTTCGTTCAACAATTGCTACTGACGTTATACTTTTATATTTGAAATGAGTTGACAAACAAATGATTCACTTGGGAATATACATCTATCTTAATCTACTTATCTTATAAAAACACTTATTACAGTATCCTTATTTGAAAACTTCCATCAAAATCCATTCTTATTCATATATAATTTTCAACTTCGTTTGGATAACTAGATATATTAAGGTTTATTTTATTAATCTCTATAACTAAGTTGAAAATCCTAAATTTAATAGGAAAAACTATGGATAGTAGAAATCAAATACGAACATAAGTCAACAATACCATAAGGAAAATTCAGCTGTTGCTTCCTCCTAGTGTCATCGTTGATTGTTGATCTGTTCCTACCCGTATACTTTATGGTGTCTCCTCCAGGTATTGCGACTTTTATTATTTTTTCCTACTGTGTTGTTTCTTTTGGTGGGATACGAGATATGTCTAATGAACACACATTAATTCATTAACAAAGCGAGATAACTCCAGGCATAGTGGTTCATTTTAGGGGAACAACAACAAAATTCAAGCATTTTACATCTTTAAATATGAATATCACAATCAATCAGATCCAACTTCAAGTAACATCCCAAATCAAATGCAAATACAGTATTCAGTGAAAATTCAAAAATTATTGTTAATCATTTATTGGACTACATATGGTCAATGGTGTTATTCCTCTAAACACCGATAAGCTCATATCGACAAGCACAAACCATATCTCGGCTTCAATTTGAGAGTAGTGATGAGATTTTAGGTGAACATGTGAATCATCAACATCCCACACTCTAGACGAGGCATCTTAGGTAAGTGTTTCAGTTTTAGGAAGCACGACTAACTCAAACAAACGACGGATACATCTACTCGCTGATGGTGATAACATCGTAAATTTTGTTTTTTGGAAGTAGTGACTCTTGTTTGGTGAGTGGGAACTTTATTTGAGGGGAGAAAGAGGGTCGATTTCGATTTATGGAAGAGGATATGAGGAGGCTTGGAGGGAGTGAAAATATAACAATTTGTTACGTTGGAGCCAAATTTTCAATAATCCCACCTAAACTTCATGTGACTTTTGCAATTAATGTAGAAGAGAAGCTGTAATAGACATGTATTACAACTAGAAAAGCAAAAGAGTTGTTGAAAATATGTCTATTACAACTTCTTGAAAAAAGCGTTGTAAAAAACATTTATTACAGCTGACATTTACTAGAAGTTGTAAAATTACAGTTGTAATAGAGTGTTTTTGTTGTAATGAAGAGAAGAGGAAGGTTGTAGACAGGATGCTGATTATATGGAAGGGGAAGACTTTTTGTTCCCCATGAAATGATAGTTTGACCTGGGTCGGCACAGATCTCGGGCAAGGAAAACAATTTCGGGTCGGCCATCAACCCAGATATATATAAAAAAAGGAAGAGAAAAGAAGGAAAGGAAGGGATGAAAGAGATGTGTGCAATGATATATATGGTACATATATACAAAACGAAAGGCGTGAATGCGTTTGTGACTTCAGATGCAATAAGACTAACTCAACTTGACCGCATGCTCAACTAGCACACGTGATGACGTTGTATGGCATTGACCTGCACGCGCTTGAGCAAGTGCAGGAGTCAACAATTCGACATGCAAAAATAAATGAGAAGACAAGCTCAACCTCTCGACTCGACATGGTTCGAGTAATTATCTATGATCGTTAGGAATTCTCCATCAGAAGATTTTAACATGATAGACTTGAACAAAGACACAGTTGAAAACAGGTTTGGTCATTTATAAAGGCAGGAAGGACTCAAGCGTCACGACTGTTCGGAAGGATGTGACTGTTCCTCAATGTCATTTCAGTGAAGATTACTATCATATCAGAAATGATATTGACAAAAATAGACAGTCTAGCTAATTCAAAGCACATTTCGTTTATGATATGACGTGCCGTAGGGGAAAGTGTTGACCATCCTTTTGACAAGGTCGTCACCCTTCCATCTTCTCATAATTAGATCATTCAAAACTCGAATACGTATAAACTCCAGCTTAGAGAGGTCAATAATAGAAGACAGATCTCGCAACCTCCAGGAGATGAACCTTCCCAAATCCAGATCTACCTCCTTTCTCACCCCGGTCCGACCAAATCGAACTGCTCGGATCAGTATACCCCAGATAGGCCAGGTCAGACTGCCCTGGTTCGACAGTGCAACGCAACCTTTAGGTTGGTCAAGTGACTTGTCTTTGGATCGGCCATGCGGGATCGACATTGAAACAACACTCTTGGATCGGCATAGTCTAGGTTCAACCTACGAAGTGGCAGCCACAACACTACCTATCCAAATTTGTATAGATCCGGGTCAGGATGATCCATGTCCATCTGGACTTGACTGACCCGGATTTGTGAACGTGGATGACGTGGCAGTGGCACCCCATGACCTTTGATATGCCCACTCTCTCCACTGCTCCATTTCTCCCAATTACACGCCTGACCGACTGGATTCGAACCTCTCCTATAAAAGCCATTCCGAAGCAAAATACTGACGTTATTGGTGAAGTATACTTAGTTATACAAATTATATATATATATATATACGGGTTTAGTATGATATAAAAGCCCATTAAGGAACTCGTCCCAAAGAGTTAGTTGGCCACATTATTTAAACATGTATTTCCCTCTAATCTAAACCTATTTTTTTCAAATAGAAATCAATAAAATCAATCTATGGCATCTGATAATTACATCTCTTCTCCTCTTATACTCTATTAAATAACATACTATCAGAGAAAATCTAAGAATCATTGTTCAGGCCAGTTTATTCTTCTTCATTCATCTGTCGTACTCTTCGTGTTCGAGTTGTGAATCATGTCGGAATTGAAGGGAGTAGATGTTCTATCGATGATGTCTAAAATTACAGATCATAAATTCAGTTGAGAACGAGGTCATCGGATTAGTTAACCGTTGTGAAACGGTGAAAGAGCTGATGGATTACTTGGATTCTTATATTCAAGGAAAAGAAATATGATAAGAACTTATGGTGTGTGTAGAGCATTTTACAGGGCTGAGAAGAAAGAGATGAGTTTGATGAATTACTTTATGGCATTTAAACAAACATATGAGGAGCTTAACCTTTTATTGACAATGAGTACTGATATGTAGGTACAACAAAAGTAGCATGAGAAAATGACCATAATGAGCTTCCTTGTAGGTCTTCCATCTGAATTTGAAGGAGTTAAATCTCAAATCCTTACAAACACAGAGAATACTACTCTCCACGAAGTGTATAGTCAGTTATTAAGAACAGAGGTGGGATCACAAAGTGGAAACTCAAGTGGAAATCATGATAATAATGCATTTGTTGGTAACGTTAATGCTGTGTCACAAAGTCAATATAATGTATAGCAGCAAAGTCAAGCATGGAATCCATAACAACCATCTAACAATCAACCATGGGGACTACCTAGCCCTTTTGGACGTTCACAACAAACTCAGTGGAGGCCAAATGCAAATCAAAATAAAATGTATAACTATTGCAAAAGAGTTGGTCATCTTATATCTGAATGCAGAGTTCTACAGAGGAATCAGAGAAATACTACTATGCCGAACCTTAAGACCATTTTGATGATAGCTGAAGAGTTTGATAGGTACTCAAAGTTGCAAGGTTCATCGCAAAATACTCCATCAGACTCCTCCAATGATTCAGCAATCACCTCAATAGCAAATACAAGTGCAAGATCCTCTATGTCAAAGTGGATAATCGATTCTGGAGCTTCTGACCATATGCCAAGTAATCCACGTATGTTTACAAGCTTAAGAGGGTATAATAAATCTCACACGGTCACTTAGAAGATGGTTCTCTATCACTTGTGGAAGGAATAGGAGAAGTGGTACCTAATAGTGCTCTACCTTTGAAATCAGTGTTATACTTGCCTTCTTTGTCATTTAACCTACTATTAGTTAGTCAAATTACACGTAACATTAATTGTAGCATTACTTTCTTTCTTGGTCACTGCATATTTCAGGATCTGTTGACGAAGCGGATTATCGGTAAAGGGAGTGAATCTGGAGGTTTATATTCTCTTGACACAATGTCTGAACCAGTAGCATGTGCGGTGATGAATCCAGTTTTGAAGATACATTGTCAACTTGGTCATCCTTCTCTTACTTTGTTTAAACGTCTTTGTACTCAGTTTAATAGTGTCAATGAAATTAATTGTGAAGTTTGTCAGTATGCCAAACATCATAGGAGTAGGTTACAACGAAGAATAAATAAATGAGTTAATAGTCCATTCAGTTTAATTCACTCGGATATTTGGGGGCCATCATCAGTTGTATCAAAACCTGGATACAGATATTTTGTCACTGATGATTATACTCGCATAACCTGGTTGTTTTTGATGAAATCTCAAAGTGAATTATTTGATATTTTTTGTAAATTTCATGTTGAAATCAAAACACAATTTGGTGCTTCAATAATCGTAGTGACAACAAAAGAGTATACATCGGCTAAATTCAATAGCTGTTAGCTAGAAATGGCATTTTGCATGAGATATCGTGTGTAGATACCCCTGCTCAGAATGGTGTAGCAGAAAGGAAGAATCGACATTTGTTAGAAACAGCGAGAGCTTTATTATTTCAGATGAATGTACCCAAGACTTTTTGGCCTGATGCAATGTTCACTGCATGCTTTCTAATTAACCAAATGCCTTCGACTCTCCTTAATATTGACATCCCATATCAGGTGCTACAACTAAATAAAACCTTTCGTGTATTTGGATGTACATGTTTTGTAAGAAATGCAAGTCAGCAGTTGGGTAAATTGGATCATAAAGCTCTGAAGTGTATTTTTGTTGGTTATGCAAGGCTTCAAAGAGATATAGATGCTACTATCCAAGCTTACAAAAGTATTTTGTTTCAGTGGATGTGACTTTCATGGAGGAGTTTCCATTCTATCAAGAAAATGCTGCTCAGGAACAAAGCGATGAAGATGAATTCCTAGTGTACTCGACTACACCACATGGAGACATGAATGAAAATAATTGTGGTGAGACTTTAGTGACAGATAAAATTCCTAGTGATCCAAGTCTGGAGCTTCCTATTGCATTAACAAAAGAGAGAAGGAAATGCACATATCCTATTGCGCCATATGTATCATACAACAAGGTACCTTGTTCAACATATATTTTTATGTCAAAACTTGATTCCACAGTGATTCCAAAGAAAATGGGAGAAGTTGTATCATCACCAGAATGGAGGACCACAATAATGGAAGAAATGGAGGCATTGGAAATGAATAACGCATGGGAATTAGTAAAATTGCCAGAAAACAAGAAGGCTATATGTTGTAGGTGGATCTTTTCAGTTAAAATGAAGCATGATGGTACTGGAGCAAGACTGATGGCTCGCTTGGTGGCTAAAGGGTATGCTTAGTTGTATGGCATTGACTATATGGAGACGTACTCACCTGTAGCTAAATTAACCTCAATAAGACTGTTCATAGAAATGGCTGCAGGGTACAAATGGAAACTTCACCAGCTGGATATTAAAAATGCTTTTTTGCATGGTGAGCTCACTGAAGAGGTGTATGTCGAGCAACCTCCTAGATTCATACCTCAGGAGGAGTCAAAATTAGTGTGCAAGCTTGATAAGTCTTTGTATGGACTCAAACAGAGCCCATGTGCTTGGTTTATCAAGTTTAGCCGAGCCATAGAAGAGTTTGGTTGGTGAGAAGCAAATTTGATCACTCAGTATTTCACAAGCATTCGAATAAAGGTGTGATTTTCCTAGTGGTGTATGTTGATGATATTATTATGACAGGAAGTGATGAAGAAGGAATATATGAACTTAAGAGGTATATTGGTGAGCAAATTCAAACCAAAGAGCTTGGAGAATTAATTTACTTCTTGGGCGTTGAGATCATAAAGAGTGATGAAGGAATATACTTAACCCAAAGAAAATGTACTATCGATCTTCTGACTGAAACTAGAAAGCTTGCTGCCAAACCAATTAGTACACTAATTATGCCAAACTGTAATGTGAGTATCGAAGCAGAATTGTTTGATCAACCTGAAAGGTACAGAAGAATAGTAGGAAAGTTAAATTATTTATGTGTAACTCGACCCGACATTGCATATGCAGTGAGCATGGTTAGTCAGTTCATGTCTAAGCCTACGGTTCCTCATTGGGCGATGCTGGAACAAATTTTGTGCTACCTTAATGGTACGACAGGTAAAGGAGTCATGTATAGGAATCATAGTCATATGAAAATCGAGAGTTTCAGTGATGCAGATTGGGCAGGATCTAAAGTTGATAGGCGATCTACATCAGATTTTTGTGTGTTTGTGGGAGGTAACTTAGTAGTTTGGAAAAGTAAGAAATAGTATGTAGTTTCACACTTGAGTGCAGAGTCTGAGTATTGTGCAATGGCTAACACTGTATGTGAAATCATGTGCGTAATGCATTTGATGGAAGAGGTTAGATTGCCAGTAGAAAAACCAGCAAGATTATGGTGTGATAATCAAGCAGCTATGCATATCGCTTCTAACCGTGTATTTCATGAAAGAACCAAAATATAGAGGTTGTGTGTCATTTTATTAGAGAGAAGCTACAAGAAGGAGTAATAGAGACGGGGTATCTTCGAACTGGAGAACAGGTTGCAGATTTATTTACAAAAGTAGTAAATGGTTCTCGAGTGGATCATCTTTGTAACAAGTTGGGAATGACAAATATGTATTCTCTAACTTGAGGGGGAGTGTTATTAGTGAAGTATACTTAGTTATACTAATTATATATGTATGAGCTTAGTATGATATAAAAGCCCACTAAGGAACTCGACCCAAAGAGTTAGTTGGCCACATTATTTAAACATGTATTTCCCTCTAATCCAAACCTAATTTTCTCGAATAGAAATTAATAAAATCAATCCATGGCATCTGGTAATTACATCTCTACTCCTCTTATAGTCTATTAAATAACAACTAAAAAGGATCATCATTTATTTTCATGAACTATGACATTTTCTTAATTGTTGTACTCGAGTTTATCTCAATCCGACACTTTGTGAACATCAAAATCAATTATAAAAGAGAGAAAAATATTAAGTGGGCATAGGAAAATCTGAGCTGAATCACTATAAATTGTGCGTTGTTGTCGTCTTGTTCATTTTTCAGTTACTCCCTTCATTTTTATTCTCTATGTATTTCGTTTGGGGTGGGTGTTGAACTAACTTTGGTGTCAACAGAAACTAACTTCTCGTTTTCTCCTACTTTCTACTTTCTCTCCTTTATCTAATAGCTACATGTCATTATACTTTTCAATGTTTCTATGATGCAAATAGATACTAAAATTTAAGACTGATTCCACTGCCACCTTCACGTAAAGATTAGTAGCATTAAAAATTAAACACTCTTGATTTTGATCTCATTCCTTCATTTTTTTCGTCACCTTTTTTCTAACCATTAGCTTAAAATATCGTAAAAAATTTCCTTATTTTAATATCGGATCCTTTTTCTACAGGCCATTGGTGCAAGCATCGTGAAATTTATAACGGCTATTGATGAATATACCATTTTTTTTCAAGATGAGTGCTTTTAGGGAGAACATCACTTTTCTTGTCCATTAAGAGGTAGAGTTTTTCTTACCATAGTATTTCTCTCTTTTAAATCAAACCAACTGTTAGGGAGGTTTTCTTACTGTCACTTGGCCAAAATCAATTTTTCCCGAAGTCTAAAAAAACAAGTTCCATTTTTTTTGTCTCTTCTTTATTTTTTTCTACCGGTTTCTCGCCCCTTCAATTCTCAATTAAAATTTCATATCGGACTTCTTATTCTTTGGCTATAATACCTGCTTCTCTCCATTTTGAAATCTAATTCCAATTTACTAGAGTAAATTCAAATCCATGTTAGCCTTCAACCACGATAACATGCACGAGTTCCGCACCGAACTCGAAACCCTAGCGAAGATCC
The DNA here is from genome assembly GCA_030737875.1 of Allium sativum. Classification (NCBI taxonomy): domain Eukaryota; kingdom Viridiplantae; phylum Streptophyta; class Magnoliopsida; order Asparagales; family Amaryllidaceae; genus Allium; species Allium sativum. The sequence continues at coordinate 527,249,204 of CM060909.1, read as the reverse complement.
ACTACCCGAACCTTAGCAAACTCTTCATATCCTGCTCCATCGGCCTAGACTGCTTCATCAACTACGAGTTTATCCAAAACGGTAATTGAGATTCCTACTTTATTGCTGGCCCACTTCCTGCTTGTATGGATCAGGTAATTCAATTTTTTATAATTTGGATATGAAGTTTATAATTTTATTGAAACGACCCAAACTCGCCCTTTCGGGAAATCCTGGATTGAGTTGAGAACATGACAAGTCAGGACACAAACAGAAGAACATTTCATTGCTTACTACAACAATTACACCAGAGTACCAGAATATTCCAGAGTATGAATGAACAATATACATTTGAAAAATATCAGAGATTTAAATTACATTTAAATACATAGCAGTGGAAAATAATACATAACACAACTGAAAAGAATACACTAATACAGAGCTTTCCGAATATAGTTCCAATTGTAAATCCAAGATCCTGTGAGTATAATATCTACAAAACCAAAACTACTAGCTGCCCATGTGGAAAATAGGGGCACCCAGAGTTTAGGTTAAAACAATAAACTCTAGGTCAGTCATGTGACTAGTGTGAGAACTAAAGCAGTTATTAATTTGATTTTAAAGTTAGGTATATCAAGAGAACACGCCGTATAACACAGAACAGGTTTACCCCCAAGGATACCAGTGCATAAAACAAACAACGCGGTGCTAATTAAAGAAAATGAAGCTATTATAAGACTCAGGTTCAATCACACAATGCAACGCAAGCCGGAGGACAGAGTTTTACCTTATAATAGCCAAATAATGCTTGGTACGTGAAATTTTATCTTTTATTATTACTATAAGTGAAGAAATCAACTTCAAATATAAATGTATCAATCATAGGCAGCATGGGTACTACATATCATGTCGCCATACTAGGATCTACAATCAAAACCGAAATTTCACGTATTGGAAATTGGGTTTCCGTCATGAGTCAAGGCAAGGGATGTACTCCTCGACGGATTTGAGACACTCTAGCATATGCCTCGGGATCTCCCGTAGAAGACCCTTGGATCCTCCAAGGTTGGTCCTCCCTTACGATTGAGGATTGGCAATTCCTGAACACATGTTTCCCGGTCCTATAGGACCTATATCCATCGGCTCCATAGTAACCGATATAACCGAGGCGCCTCGCTATCCGTCATCCACATAGGTAAAAATATAATAAATGTCTGGGCTCCATACCTTGACACCACCCATAGCTAGAAAGAAATGTCATGTCCCCCTTGGGTCCCTTATCCTGTTTTTGACTCATGCCGAGGTGCGAGGCTCACGAATTAACGCTATACACAAAGCTATGCTATATTAAAGCCGCGCTTTGATCATCAACCACAAGACTCTGCTTTTCAACAGAAGCCTTGATCATTTGCATCTCAGCATGCCACACAGGCAATTCACGCCATGCGACTGTTGTCTATCGATATATAACCTCTGAGCTCGTACGACTCAGAGAAGGGTGTTAAGCAAGAGAATAAATTCTCCGCCACCAAACAAATATATATTTAATAGAGATCAATCAACAAAGAATAAAATCCAATGTCAGACACACATCCATTTAATAGTTCTTTCTGGGCCTGAACGAAGCCGGAGGCACCTTATTCCTCGTCCCATATGTCCAATACAGGAGAGAGGTCCTCGCATACCCAGTTGATCTCCAAGTACTTCTGGACAATCACCACTTATTACCTTGTCTTGGGTGCACAGCCCAATCAAGACATCAGTAATCATACAAACGATGTGAAGACCTCCGGTCTTCAACCACCGTCTTCATCGTCGACTTATCGTCGAATCAGTTATTCAGAATGGGTATGAACCCGGCCTTTCCGAATAACTCACGTATTTTATAAACAAGTGCAATAAAAACACAACATATGCCTCATTCCAGTTCGAAATATTCTTTTATTCAAATATTCATATCCTTTGGGAAAGGTTCCCATTAATTTTATCAAAGATAAATTCTTTAATCTTCCTTTGGATATCAATTCAAACCAAATTAAGGTTTATCCAAACTAGTCGGGATTATCGAACCAAACCGAAGTAATCATTTCTTTTATTATCCCAACCCCAACATGTTCATCCTATGGAGCAAAATTGGTAATACTGCATATCTAACATCACGGTGTTATCGGTAAAATTGATTACCATTTCCCGTTCAAATATAATTAAAGATTTAACTATCGCTTGGAACAAAACTGGTGATACTCCATTCTCGATCATTTCCCAAATTTGATAATCTAAATTACCACATTAAAATTTCAATCTAATTAAAGATTCATTAAAACTACACTTGGTTTTAATCTTCCCAAAAATCAATATTAATGATTATTTAACTTTGAAAAATCAAACATGTCGCATCAACAGTCTACACCGCACTATTGATTTCAGCCTATATATAACCTCTAAGCTCATACGTCCTAGAGAAGGGTGTTAAGCAAGAGAATAAATTCTCCGCCACCAAACAGATATATATATTTAGGAGAGGTCAACCATACAGTTCGAAATACAATGTTAGACATGTAATCCTATCTTTAACTGGGTTAAAGAACTAATGTCATTTAAAACACAGTTCACGATAAACCCAAAATCACATTCCATTAATTATGGAGTCTTCACGGAAAACAAATCGATGTATATATAATCGATATCAATTTCCGTATCCGACTAATAATATAAATGGAATAACAACCAAGCCTTTTAAATCATATATATATTAACATTCTTCCTCCACAGAAGCTCACTTCGATTATTGTCAAATCGAATTCCATTCAATTCAAATTAATTTTGTCAAATTGGAAAACTTGATGTTGGAAAATTCCCGTTAAATCTTAATAAAAAGATTTTTAAATTCCAAATCACATTTCACTGTAAATCGGGTTAAAGAACGAATGTCATTAAAACACAGTTCACAATAAACCCAATTCACATTCCACTTTATTCCAATTAAATGTTAATTAACTGGAAATTATAATCATCTTAATTAAAAGATTTATTCTTTTCACACAGGGTTTAAGAACAGTGTTATTTAAGACACCATTCACGACAAACCCAAAATCCAATTATTTATTCATTTCCAATTAAATATTAATTAATTGGAAACCTTCACTAAATCTTAAATTAAAGATTTATTCTTTTCACAACTGGGTTTAAGAACAGTGTTATTTAAGACACTGTTCACGACAAACCCAAAATGCTATTCGATATTAAATACAAGGCTCTGAATAGAAATTATATCGGCTTATATTCAATATCAAATTCTGAAACCAACAAACATCATATTGGAAATAACGATATAAATATATTTTCCAAATTTCCATAACAATATCCATATAATCACGAGATCCAACATCGAAGTATTCTATAACGACCTAGGTTTTGGACCAATTTTATAATCTATAATGTATAGATTATATTGATAATTTGATTTAAATAAATAAATAATATTTATATATATTCGAGAATATATTAGGGAAATTCCAAATAAATATATTTGTTGATGATTTAGAATTCCTTAACCAATGTTATATATGTATATAAAAGAAAAAATAAATGTTTTATCACTTTGTTGTGTTCTTAATTGCTTTTTAAACTGGTATGAACATAGATTACCTGAGCAAGCAAATAAAAGAAGGGAGATATAAATTAAATATGAAATATACATTAATTTTATACTATTGATAAGATCAATACTCATTTAAATTAGAATAAGTACACTATGTACATATTAGCATGTTATATACATAATCAAGTGTTTGGTCTTATAACAACTTTTGTTGCACTTAAAACTTGCTTTTGAATGATCACATAAATGGAATTACTTAAAAGTAAATAATGAGGTACACATAAAGTGGAATCCGTTTTACTTCACATGTAAATACATATAAGGAGATCGTGGCTTCAAAGAGACAAGTGAATTCTTGCATTTGCCTTAATTAAAATATATAAGTGAAAACATAAGTAGACAAGTTACTTAAATCAAAACATAGAATTTAAACTTGATGTCTACATTTGTATATAGAATGTATATATATATAAATATATATATATATGAATATATATATATGAATATATATACATAAAGCTGCTAAGATAAAATGAAGTCTAAGCCAAAAATCTAAAAAAAAACAAAGCTGCAAGTTATACAAATCAAATAAAGTGGAAGATCATAGGATAAGTACAAACTACATTTCTGTATTAGGAACGAAGCAAAACAACTCACAAATGAAAGGAAAGAAAGCCTGCAAATGTACAAATTTTGACAAGGGGAAACTCAGGCATTTATTTGAAGTGAAAGCAAATAGCTTGCATAAGAAAAGATAGGCCTGCAAAAATGTTTTGTCCTATGGATTTTAGGTGATCTTAGACATGTGCAAGACCTGTAATAGCTTGGCATAGCTTAGATTATAAGTGGAAATGGCCAGCTAAACATGAGTTGTCAGTATTCAGTCTTCAGCAGCAATGTGCACATGAAAACCTGCATAAGAACTATAAAAATTAGCATACAGAGCCTAGCTTTTGATTTGAAAGGAAGGCCAGCAGGTGACAAGAAATGAAAGGAAAAATCATATCTATTGAACAAGTGATTCTTGCTTGGCAACTAAGGAATATTTGTTAATGCATATAGGACATACAACGACATGTACAAGCACATGTAGTTGCAGAAATAACATGCATAAGCTGTATTACTTAGAAACAAAGTAGAAATATTTGTACAGCAAAAAAGCTCAACATCACCTCATTTTTAAATGGCTGGAACCTACATTACACCCCTTAAGAACTAGCCGACTCAAGCCTTATTATTTCAGCTATAAATACACATAGGAAACGACACACAAAACACAAATTAGTTCACTAGAATCAAATGTAAACAAAGAACAAAGACTGTGTACAAATTGTGAATAATGGCAAAGAAGGTGAACACAAAATTCAACTGAAACCAAAGGAGGAGGGAAGAAAATGTATACAAAGAACTGGAAGTAAAGCAAAAAGCAAAAGCCTGGAAATTTAGCAAAAACAGAGAGTGAAATCAGGGAAGATAAGCTAAAGAAGTAACACAATAATCGACGATGTGAGTAAACTCTTAAATTTCGTACTTTCTAATCTAATTCAAGGCTGTTTTGTATTCAATGCTAGTATATATTTGCAAATAGCTATTATCGATTATATAATCTCATTATAACCATGATTGTGTGAGTGCTTGATTAAACACTGGAAGTAATGGAAAGTTGTTTGTGTGTTAATAGTGAGATATATCATCCCCTGTTTCTAATCATAAAAATATACAATAGACAGTAAAGTATAACCCCTGGGAATAAACACCCTAATTTATCTACTGTCGATTTCATAATGAATATGTGCACAGTTATGATCTATATCGTATAAGCATTGATGATGGTTTAAACACCATCAGTAAATACATGTAGTCATATCTGAAGCATTTGAAATGCAATATATTATGAGTAAACACTTGAACTTTTTATTTTTTATTTAAATTATTGGTATAGGATATGTACTCATGATCTTAAATTCGACATGAATGTCCAAACCCTAGGAATAATTAGTTTGAATAAACCTGGAAAACAAAGATACAATGGTAAAGACATTAACTATATAAATATATACGACAGCAGTATTTTATTTGGGAATGAATACATGAAACCTTTCACAGTTCATATTGGATCATATGTAGATTTAAACTTATGTTATTTCATTTTTACTGTATAACATCATACACAAACATTCTTGCTTAGTTGATTCACTGGAGAACAGTGGAAGCCTGTCTATTGGTTTAACTGTAGAGAATATATACATCTCCAAGAATTTAAAAAATCAAGTGTATGGATTCTAGCCTGTTTTAGAGAGTGAGATTAAAACAAAAGATACTTATTTTTGTCTGTATATGTTATAAAAAATTTCGTAGGTAAAACAGTTGCTAATATCCTCGGAATTCATTTAAATTCAGTAAACCAGAAATAAACTCAAATTTTCAAATAACATAAATTCATGATTTAGATCTATGGATGCAAGGGCATTTAGAAATCATGAATTTTAATAAAAGATTCTCGATTTTTAGCATAGTGGTGGTGTGGTGTAGAATTTCTGAGTTCACCAAAAAAATGTAACATGGGCTTTTTCTGATGATCAAACTGATCGTAGTATCTGAAATTTGGATTATAGAAGTTTGGATGATCTAATATCATTAGAAAAATGTTAGATTATTTTTTATAAGTAGATTTGAGAGATTTAATGGAAATAGGGTTTTTATACGGTTTAAAAAGGGGTATTTTTAACGATGAACTGGACGATGATGGCAGCGTCGAGTGCGACCATTTTCAGGGTGGTGGTGCGGCTTGGTATCTGCTTCGCCATGATGAAGTTTGAGAGTACAAATGTGAAGGAGGTGGCGGTGCGAGATAATCTTTTTGAGAGGAAGCTGTTGGTAAAATTTGGGGTTGAAGCCGAAATTTTGATCCACTATACTGGAGAAAAATCTGGTAGGAGGAGTGAATTCAGGCGGACTAGTTTGGTTTGTGGCAATTGATGTGGAGGTGGGATCATCGAAGGAACACGGTGCACGTACACAGGGTATTCGTGCACAATGAAGAACAACAGCAGACGTTTGAAATGAGAGAAGAACAGAGTAGAAGAAGAAGGGTTGAACGAAGCAAGTGGATCCATGACCTTGCTTGGCAAACTCTGTTGGCAAGGGTATTTCGATTAGTTTGGCATGGAAAAAGGGGAAAAGTATGGCTGGAGTGTTGATCAGTTAACCCATGGTTAGGAATGCCAGGTTACATTGTCTTGGGCACGATTTTACTTGGATGTAGAAGAAAACGTGAAGGGGGGAATGTGGGCCGGGAAGGGAATATTGTATGTGGGCTTTTTGGGTTGGGCTTATAAATAAATAAAAAGGTTTTAAATCCTATAGTTTGAACCAAACCCGTTTCCACGTATAAAGAAATATGTACAAATAAAAGGGGAGGCAAGAAAAGGACATGTTAAAGGAAGTCAACAAGAAATGGCTTGAATATGCGAGTTGGGGTCATTTTGGCCTGTTAAGATATTTTATTTAATCAAATCTAAATAATTAAATTTAAATAGGAGTTAACATATATATAAATTTATAAAATAAATAAATATACAAATAAATAAATAAATAGGTTGATAAGAAGAAGAAAGGATCGGGGATATGTTCAGCATTCCGTAATTTGGAAAATAGACATTGTCGCAAAAATTCAAATTCGAATCTCCAAAATAAAAGATATATATGAATATAGCCTATTGTAAATAGGATAAAAGATTAAATAAAATCAATTAATCATATGATATGAATTGTTATTCAAGATCATATATTTCAAACTATTATTTGTTTGAAATAAAATCGTCAAATCCTTATTGATTGATAATGTTGTGCTAAATGGTTGTTGTTATTTATCTATAAAGTTTTAATTATATTTGAAATAAAACGTTGACTCGTCTTATTTGATTTTAATCATATTGTGCTGGTTATTGTTTTGAAATTAGAATTGAGGCTGTATAAGTTAATTGACATGTTATGGAAAATATATATGATATGAATTTAAATAAATAAATTTTACTTATTTACACTGTTTATATTTGATAATCAAAACATCAACTATCAAATAAATATCTCCACGTGTTAGTTCGAAGAGACCAGGATGGGAATTGGACCCAAAACAACTTCGAACCGACTTTATGTAAACTAATTTGCAGGGACGGTTATACAATTCAAAGAATTGAAGACCGCAGATCTTCATAAGCGGGAGACTACCTGTTGGAATTCTCTGATTAGCTCCCAGAGAACTTTCAGCAGTTGTTCTATTGTAAGTGAAATCTTCGGATTTGCAAGGGCTATTCGCTACTGATCCATGGGGTGATTCCTACGTTGGATGCAATAGGAGAGTGCCTTCGGTTCATCCTATTCCTGGATGACTTGTATGGACAAATGTCTGAAAGAGTATTTCGTAAAAATCACGTATGTTGATTTTTATAAATATAACAAGTTGATGGCAAAGAATGACCCTTCTTTTACATCCAGAGTATATTTTTGGACGCCAATTAGTGATTTGACGGATTTGACGATGTGGCATTCAAAGTAAATGATGGCCAGATGATCTAAAGGTAAATTCTAACCTCAAGCCTCACCAACCAGGAAATGACAAAAATCGGGCAGGCAGCATGGCTATGTGGGTCGCTCCCATTAGGGTGTATAATCATCTATATAGAGAAAATCATTTTCCTTCTTTAATCTATTCCGATGCTGTCCCTTTTCGGGAAACGGTGGTTTGAGCCCAACCGTTGGTGATATACAATTGATACACTCAAGCGAAATGAGTGGTCGATCGTGTGTGGCCGGGTTGTAATACATTCTTGTTGAACCCAGTGTATTCCCCTCTAGAGATATACTATCGGCAGGTGGTTCCATACCTTGTCCTAGTCAGAACACAATCTTCAATAAGCGCCCGCGGTTTTATTTGTATACTATATATGTGGAGCGTGAGATGCAAGCGTTCTACTAGATTGAAATTTATTTGTATTTAGACATTATTATAATATCACAAATAGATATGATTTCAAAAATGATTTGGGTTATCGTAAGATAAAAACCATCTGTATTTATGTGTGGATCGGTCTTATGATTATCATTTGTTTCAAAAGGGTTTTTGAACGATAAATGAATCTGTTTTAAAACCGTTTACTCACACCAGTCCCATGACTGACCCATAGTTTATTTTTCTGTGTTTTCCTTAAACTATTGGGTGCCCAAATTTGTACGGGCAGTCAAGTGGTTTCAGGATTTTACAGATTCACTTGAAGGAGCTTAGAGCAAAAGACATCAACACCTGTATAGAGTTATTTCCGTTGTATTGTATATGTCGTACTCTGATAATGTATGTAAGTGTAAACACCAGCTTTGTGTTCAAGTATTGTTATATAATATATGTTATTCAGTTCGGCTGTGAGATTCGTTGTACTCTGATTTTATTGTGTTCGGTTCTTCTTTTTCTTCTATTCTAACTTTCTTTCTATTTCTCACCCTCTAACTTCTTTCTATTTACGATCTGTTAATTTCTGATGGTTGATTAGTCGATATGTGATACAAGAAACGTATTAGTATCGATAATCAGGATCGGAAATATTCGAGTCGTTACAGTTGGTATCAGAGCAATGGTTTAGAAATAATCTTGGCTCTGTGGCGTAACTCGATAGAGATGGGGTTAGTAATACCCTAGATTGAGTTTGACTGTATAAATATGAGTGTGTATTTGTAAATTGATATTAAAAACTGTTTTATATTATGTTGATTGATTTATCGAGTGGATTATGAATTCTGATCGAAACGGGATTGCAAACTGCATCGATATGTGTTTATAAACTATTGAACAGAGTAATTCAACACAGTATCTTTTTAAGAGATGGGTAAATGAAATAATTTACCCAAAATTATAGTTTGATATAAAAGAATAATTTTCTGAAATTATTGTGATGGTTGCTATTATAATCTGGTATAATAACAATAAGACGAGTAAATAAAACCAATTGTAATTTGTATAAAAGTAAAATATAAAAATAAGACGAACCAAAATTTAATTCGAACTGAAACTTGAATTTGAAATCCCGAATTTTGAAATCCCGGAAGATATAAGGATTTTGATGGAAGATTGTTGTAAAAATAGATTGTCATGGAAAATTTAGAGGTTTTGAAAATAAGGAAGGTATTTTCAAACTATGTTCAAACTGATTTGAAATAAAACCAGGAATTTGGATTCAGGAACTTGACTTTAAATAAAGCAAGCCAAGTGGGTTAAGAAAGTAAAAGTGAATTGAATGATCTAGAGTTAACTGAGGTTAATTAAATTGAATTGGAGTAAAAAAAAAAAAGAATTTGAAGCAGCTAAGTATGGTTGAACAGATTTGATTCAAACCAATGGGTTTTGGAATTAATTTCCAACTATAATAAGATATATTTGGGGATGTTAAGAATTAAGAACGGGGTTAAGGTATTGGAATCTAACTGGAGACTAGTTGGATTAAATTATTAATCTGATGTTGATTTTGGTCCTCGGGGTTGATACATAGAGAGTTATCTTCTTACCAGTTTATAGTTAGGAGATAATAAATATGGAAGAAAAGTAAGGTGTGAATATGGTATGGAAATATTTTCCAACTAACAAATATTCGCAAGTATGAATATGACTATGATTTATAGCTAAATGCTGATGTATTAACTGCAAAAAAAACAAAATGGGTAGATAAACGGTGTGTTCTAGATGCCTTGCTTGTTATGGTTATGAGGGGAAGACCCATGTTGTGTTGATATAAGGCTAAAGATTTTAAATATAATTGAAAATCTCCTAGTTACTCTTTAATTTAGGGGACGAAATTCTTTTAAGGGGGGTAGATTGTAACGACCTAGGTTTTGGACCAATTTTATAATCTATAATATATAGATTATATTGATAATTTGATTTAAATAAATAAATAATATTTATATATATTCGAGAATATATTAGGGAAATTCCAAATAAATATATTTGTTGATGGTTTAGAATTCCTTAACCAATGTTATATATGTATATAAAACAAATAATAAATGTTTTATAATTTTGTTGTGTTCTTAATTGCTTTTTAAACTAGTATGAACATAGATTACCTGAGCAAGCAAATAAAAGAAGGGAGATATAAATTAAATACAAAATATACATTAATTTTATACTATTGATAAGATCAATACTTATTTAAATTAGAATAAGTAAACTATGTACATATTGGCATGTTATATACATAATCAAGTGTTTGGTATTATAACAACTTTTGTTGCACTTAAAACTTGCCTTTGAATGATCACATAAATGGAATTACTTAAAAGTAAATAATGAGGTATACTTAAAGTTTACTTCACATGTAAATACATATGAGAAGATTGTGGCTTCAAAGAGACAAGTGAATTCTTGCATTTGCCTAAATTAAAATATATAAGTGAAAACATAAGTAGACAAGTTACTTAAATCAAAACATAGAATTTAAACTTGATGTCTACATTTGTATATAGAATGTATATATATGAATATATATACATAAAGCTGCTAAGATAAAATGAAGTCTAAGCCAAAAATCTAAAAAAAAACAAAGCTGCAAGTTATACAAATCAAATAAAGTGGAAGATCATAGGATAAGTACAAACTACATTTCTGTATTAGGAACGAAGCAAAACAACTCACAAATGAAAGGAAAGAAAGCCTGCAAATGTACAAATTCTGACAAGGGGAAACTCAGGCATTTATTTGAAGTGAAAGCAAATAGCTTGCATAAGAAAAGATAGGCCTGCAAAAATGTTTTGTCCTATGGATTTTAGGTGATCTTAGACATGTGCAAGACCTGTAATAGCTCGGCATAGCTTAGATTATAAGGGGAAATGGTCAGCAAAACATGAGTAGTCAATATTCAGTCTTTAGCAGCAATGTGCACATGAAAACCTGCATAAGAACTATAAAAATTAGCATACAGAGCCTAGCTTCTGATTTGAAAGGAAGGCCGGTAGGTGACAAGAAATGAAAGGAAAAATCAAATCTATTGAACAAGTGATTCTTGCTTGGCAACTAAGGAATATTTGTTAATGCATATAGGACATACAAGGACATGTACAAGCACATGTAGTTGCAGAAATAACATGCATAAGCTGTATTACTTAGAAACAAAGTAGAAATAATTGTACAGCAAAAGAGCTCAACATCACCTCACTTTTAAATGGCTGGAACCTACTCTACACCCCTTAAGAACTAGCCGACTCAAGCCTTATTATTTCAGCTATAAATACACATAGGAACCCACACACAAAACACACATTAGTTCACTAGAATCAAATGTAAACAAAGAACAAAGACTGTGTACAAATACTGTGAATAATGGCAAAGAAGGTGAACACAAAATTCAACTGAAGCCAAAGGAGGAGGGAAGAAAATGTATACAAAGAACTGGAAGTAAAGAATAAAGCAGAAGCCTGGAAATTTAGCAAAAACAGAGAGTGAAATCAGGGAAGATAAGATAAAGAAGTAACACAATAATCGACGATGTGAGTAAACTCTTATATTTCGTACTTTCTAATCTAATTCAAGGCTGTTGTGTATTCAATGCTAGTATATATTTGCAAATAGCTATTATCGATTATATAATCTCATTATAACCATTATTGTGTGAGTTCTTGATTAAACACTGGAAGTAATGGAAAGCTGTTTGTGTGTTAATAGTGAGATATATCATCCCCTGTTTCTAATCATAAAAATATACAATAGACAGTAAAGTATAACCTCTGGGAATAAACACCCTAATTTATCTACTGTCAATTTCATAATGAATATGCGCATTGTTATGATCTATATTTTATAAGCATTGATGATGGTTTGAGCACCATCAGTAAATACATGTAGTCATATCTGAAGCATTTGAAATGCAATATATTATGAGTAAACACTGGAACTTTTTAGTTTTTATTTAAATTATTGGTATAGGATATGTACTCATGATCTTAAATTCAACATGAATGTCCAAACCCTAGGAACAATTAGTTTGAATAAACCTGGAAAACAAAGATACAATGGTAAAGACAGTAACTATATAAGTATATACGACAGCAGTATTTTATTTCGGAATGAATACATGAAACCTTTCACAGTTCATATTGGATCATATGTAGATTTAAACTTATGTTATTTCATTTTTACTGTATAACGTCATACACAAACATTCTTGCTTAGTTGATTCACTGGAAAACAGTTGAAGCCTGTCTATTGGTTTAACTATAGAGAATATATACATCTCCAAGAATTTAAAAAAATCAAGTGTATGGATTCTAGCCTGTTTTAGAGAGCGAGATTAAAACAAAAGATACTTATTTTTTTCTGTGTATGTTCTAAAAAAAATCGTAGGTAAAACAGTTGCTAATATCCTCGGAATTCATTTAAATTCAGTAAACCAGAAATAAACTCAAATTTTCAAATAACATAAATTCATGATTTAGATCTATGGATGCAAGGGCATTTAGAAATCATGAATTTTAATAAAAGATTCTCGATTTTTAGCATAGTGGTGGTCTAGAATTTCCAAGTTCACCAGAAAATGTAACATGGGCTTTTTCTGATGATCAAACTGATCGTAGTATCTGAAATTTGGATTATAGAAGTTTGGATGATCTAAAATCATTAGAAAAATGTTAAATTATTCTTTTATAAGTAGATTTGTGAGATTTAATGGAAATAGAATTTTTATACAGTTTAAAAAGGGGTATTTTTAACGATGAACTGGACGATGATGGTAGCGTCAAGTGCGACCATTTTCAGGGTGGTGGTGCGGCTTGGTATCCGCTTCGCCATGATGAAGTTTGAGGGTAAACATGTGAAGGAGGTGGCGGTGCGAGGTAATCTTTTTGAGAGGAAGCTGTTGGTAAAATTTGGGGTTGAAGCCGAAATTTTGATCCACTATACTGGAGAAAAATCTTGTCGGAGGAGTGAATTCAGGCGGACTAATTTGGTTTGTGGCGATTGATGTGGAGGTGGGATCATCGAAGGAACACGGTGCCCGTGCACAGGATATTCGTGCACAATGAAGAACAACAACAGACGTTTGAAATTAGAGAAGAAGAAGGGTTGAACAAAGCAAGTGGATCCATGACCTTGCTTGGCAACTCTGTTGGCAAGGGTATTTCGATCAGTATGGCATGGAAAAAGGGGAAAAGTATGGCTTGAGTGTTGATCAGTTGACCCATGGTTAGGAATGTCAGGTTACATTGTCTTGGGCACGATTTTACTTAGATGTAGAAGAAAACGTGAAGGGGGGAATGTGGGCCGGGAAGGGAATATTGTATGTGGGCTTTTTGGGTTGGGCTTATAAATAAATAAAAAAGTTTTAAATCCTAAAGTTTGAACTAAACCCGTTTCCGCGTATAAAGAAATATGTATAAATAAAAGGGAAGGCAAGAAGAGGACATGTGAAACACCCCACCTCCGTTAGGGTCACTCTCAAAGGGAATGCCCTAATTTTGGTGGAGGTTTATAAGTACAAGTCACAGATATACAAGACAGATATAAGAACACATATTTGCAAACAGCGGAAGAACAACAAACTTTATTTCATAAAGTCAAATACGTGTTACAACAACAACAACATCCTTTCCAAAAACATGACATAACACTTTCATAATCTGTCTTGAGTACATTATTTAAAGAAGCATAAATAAAACATAGATAAACTGCAAAAGCCCCATAGTGGATTGTCCAAAGCCATAGTTCAAAACAGGAAAGTCCAAGCAATACATTTCTCTTCTTCAAGCTGGATGTTGAGGTTGGTCAAGCTGCTGTGTTCCCTCCCTGAGGACCTGGGTGGGGGGGGGGGGGGAACGGAAGAAAGAAGACGAAAGAAAAGTAGAGTCAAACATAAAGCCTGAGTAAGTCTAGTACTATTTTGTCTATGAATAAAGAACTGGGTGCGATAAGTATAAACAAGAAGTGGGCATGCATTACAAACTTGGTTAAGTTGTCTAGGGTCGAATAGACTATCGTACCCCATGTTGATCTCTGAACCCATATAAACTAGTTTCCAACTGGCACCCCACAATCAGGGTGATGTAATCCATTCTATGATGATCGGCTCCTACTCGCATAGTTACATGTGTCTTACGGCCCCCGATGTTGTAGTTACCTATGCTGGTCCCACCATGGGGTGTATCAAGTCCCATAGTGGCAACCCGACACAACCTTAGAGTGCACAGGTATGCTACTGGTGTCCAGTGCCTTATTTTTCTGCGCCGGAGTGTGTACACGCCCGCACTCCGTTAGAACCTACACTGCTACACCACCGCCGTCGCTTTGACCTCTTACAATCAGCCCAGTAATCGTGCCCCACCCTGCCTAGTTTCAGGGTATCCTGATACACCTTCTAGGGTTACTGCTGAAAAGGGTCCCCCGTTACTAGGTTTTCTATCTCTAGCCAACATGCTAAGTTGGTTAAGTGTTTTCTAACCTAACCCCCACCAGTCTGTTTTGTTTAGCATGTTCCATTTTGATTAAGTCTTTAGTTCACTTAATCCTAACAATCCTGGCTCAGCCTTAATTGTCTTATTAAGGCCCTGACCTCTCACATTAGACAGGTATTGTTGTGGCTGCCTGTTGCCGGTTGGTTCCGGGCAGTCTTATGCCACAACTCAGTCTAACCTCGGGTCCTTGCTGGGCTCCATGTTTAACCTCCCACATTGGATAGGTATTGTTGTGACTACTGGACAGCCGGGCGGTTCCGGGCAGGTTTACATCACAACTCAATCCAACCTCGGGTTAAACACATCGTATGTTCTACATTTACATATTTTGTCATTCCTCTTTATTTCTTATATGTAAATATTTGCGGCCCATTATTAAGTTAATGGTGTAAAGGTTACACCAATCATGGGCCCAACCTATACTTGAACTTGGGCCCTTCTATTTTATATTTTCATTCATTAGTAATTTTAACCCAACGTTATTTTCCCCCGTTTAACACGTCCGTTTATATATTTTGGGCTTAGCCTTTTAAAGCCCAAATTAGCCATGCGAAAAGGGGAGGCTTATGGCGTGATTACATACACAAAAAGGGGAAGGTGAGCGCATGAACTTGCAATATGACGTTGGAAATACAACATAGAAACTGGTGTACTTGCATAGTGATAACATATACTTTGGTCATAAAGCATAGGTGACATGAATCAAGACATGTAAACTTGCATAGGTTTAACTACAACATGAACCTATATTCTTATTTAGGCATAATGTCAAACATAAGCATGGCATAAATATTTTTAGCATAAGCATGGCGTAATGTCAAACATAAGCATGGCATAATATCAAACATAAGCATGGCATAAGTATAGTTAAATTTGTTCACATAACCATGGCATAAATATTTCTAATTGATAAAATCATGATTCTTACTTTAGTCATGTAAACTTACAAAAAGGGTCTTTTTGAACCTAACCTAGCCATGTACCACATATGTCATCATATAATTCTTGTAAACAATATAGACTTAACAATGAATTTCAATTATGCCAAGTACCAATCATAGCCTAGCCATATCCATAAGTTTGCAAATAGGTTTTCTAGTACAAAAGCATGGCTTAAAACATGATGCCCAATTTTTAACATAATTTCATATGGATTATGATAACCCAAGCTTATTCCAATTACTTCACAAAAATGATGTTTGTATAAAAATACACATTATGATGGCATAATAACAAAGCCCCAAACTTGCATGAAATTTCAATCAACTACATACATGTAGCTTCAACATAGGTCACATAATTTGCGAATATCCCAAACGTATATTTGCATAGAACTACCGCATGTAGTTCTTTATAATTGAATGACATAATTCAGAATATCCAAACGTATATAAATTGATAAGAACGCACAAATATGAATTTTATTGCCACAATTCAAGCATACATATCTACACAATTGTTTATCCATACCAAAGTAATACTCTACTTACAATGGTGTGATGAATTCTCTAGTTTAGGGATTGAAGACGCAAATTCCTTTGTTGAATTGATTTGTTTAGGTTGCTTTAAGCTTTAGAATCTTCCTCCTAATCCTCTCTCTAGTTGGCGGCTACTCTTAGTCGTTCCTCAGCAACATGGCGGCTATGTTCTTATTTTTGAATGAATAGATTAGGGTTTAGTCTAGGGTTGTTTATATAGAGGTTAGGAACTGATTAGGACCATTGATGTTGCCTGGATTGATCGTAGCCATTCATTCGATAGAGAGACCAATTAGAGCCTGCCACCTAGCCCTAATGACAAAGCAGACCACAGAAAATCGGCCAAACACAGACCTGGCCAGCCAGGTTGGCTGGGCTCGACCAGGTCGACACCCCTGTCGACAGGGCTGTCGACAGCCCTGTCGACATTGGTAGCCCAGGTCGACAGCCCAGTCGACCTGGGTGGCCTAGGCGGGTGTTTATCCGCCCTGGCCCATTGGGCCCGATTTTTAATTATTTTATTCTGTTTGAATTTTAAATTTAATTCAAAACTTCCGAAGGCCATATCTTCTTCATACGGACTCCGTTTTTCGAAAACTCGGACTCTATTTCGCGTATTTTTCCGAGACGAACGCAATGGCGTATCCCGTTTCCCTTAGTTCTTTGATTTGAAATTAATTATACTTTAATTTGTGAATTTAACAGTTATAGAATTCGCGGGGTGTTACATTCTCCCCCACTTAAAAGGATTTCGTCCCCGAAATCTTCAAGTTAGGAGGAATGTAAATCCTATCATCCAATCATCCATCTACTCATCCATCAAACACGAGCATCCATTGTCCTTAAAAGACTTCTAATGCTTCATGATCATATGCGAAGTGTGTGTGTACATGAACTTATCTAATGCAAAATCAGGCGGTCTACTGATTCAGTTGACCTCCTTAATGCGAATTATGTAAGTGCCATGAATCCATTATGTATGCAAATTTTCCTATTTTTGATTCTACATGAGTGCACAATCATTCAATACAAATGCAACATCCATATGACAACACATTAAAGTTCAACCATATACGAATACAAACATATATGCATATGCAATATGAAGTGACTGAGCCGATCTAAAACCTAGATTGTGTGTGTATATGCAACCACGAGCAACCACTAGCAATCACTTGCAACCACTTGCAACCATCATCCATAACATGTTTCAACTACATGTTTCCATCCAAAAAGATTCTACCTAAAAGATACGGTCGAGGAAATATACCCTAAAAAGATAGATAAAAGCGCAACTTAAGGAAAAAGAAAGATCAAGGATGTACCCTCGAACAGAAAAGGGTAGGCAGTGCGTATTCTAGCTTCAGTTTCCCAAGTCGCGTCTCCCTCGGCGTCGCTCCACTGAACTTTAACGAGCTTGACTTCACGGTTGCGTAGCTTCTTCACTTCCGTTCCTAAGATGCGGGTTGGAACTTTTCTTATGGTTGCTTCGCGTTCCACTTCGGCCTCTTCGAGGATATTTGGCTCTACCACTTCAGCAGACTCATGTAGACATTTTCGGAGAGGTGAAACGTGAAAAACGTTGTGGACTCCAGCCAACTTCTCGGGTAGCTCTAATCTATAGGCCATTTTCCCAATTTTCTCGATAATAGGGAATGGCCCTACGAACCTTGGTGCCAGTTTTCCTGTGGTTCCAAAACGAACAACGTTCCTTAGCGGTGATACCTTGAGAAAAACTCTGTCTCCAACTTCAAATTCAAGGTCGGTCCTTCTCTTGTCGGCATAGGACTTTTGTCTGTCTTGGGCCGTCTTCATCCTTCTTCGTATTAAGTCTACTTTGTCTGAGGTCTCTCGGATCATATCTGGTCCAAGCATGAGCTTATCCGTGGACTCCCACCAACAAGTGGGCGATCGGCACGGTCTTCCATATAAAGCTTCGAAGGGCGCCATTCCGATGGTTGCTTGATAGTTGTTGTTGTAGGCAAATTCCACCAAAGGAAGGTGGTCTTCCCATGTCCCTCCGAAGTCAAGGACGCATAACCTTAAGAGGTCTTCCAAAACTCTATTCACTCTCTCTGTTTGGCCGTCGGTTTGGGGATGATAGGCTGTGCTCAAGCATAACTGCGTTCCTACTGCTTCTTGGAGACTCCGCCAAAATTCACTGGTGAAGATGGGGTCTCGGTCACTAACAATGCTAGATGGTATTCCATGGAGTCGAACGATTTCCTTAAGGTACAGTGATGCTAGGGATGAGGCAGTTCTCTTACTTTTGACAGGTAAAAAGTGGGCGCTTTTAGTAAGCCTATCCACTATTACCCAAATGCTAGTGTTGCCTCTCCTAGACCTAGGCAGCCCATCGATGAAGTCCATTGAGATGCTATCCCACTTCCACTGCGGGACCTCTAGAGGATGCAGCAGTCCGCCAGGCTTTTTCTGTTCCGCTTTAACCTGTTGGCACACCATACACTTAGAAACGAACTCTGCCACGTCCTTTTTCATGCCGTTCCAGAAGAAAGTCCTTTTTATATCTTTGTACATTTTATCTCCGCCTGGGTGTATCGTCATCTTGGAATGATGCGCTTCCTCGAGAACCTTCTTTATTAAATCTTTTGTCTGTGGGACGCATAGTCTTCCGTCTCGCCTTAGCAAACCCTTATCGTCGATGGAGTATCGGTTGAGGTGACTTGAAGTCTCACCCCTAATTAGCCTATCAATTATTTCCACAAGCTGAGGGTCTTCGCGTTGTGCTGCCCCTACTGAATCCACTAAAGTTGGGCGCACTTCGAGAGATGCTAGCAAGCCCGGTACGAAATCGGAGGAAGGCCTAAAGTCGAAGCTGGCTATAAACTCTAGGCTTTGTCTTTCAACAAACAACGGGCTTAGGGTCAATTTCTTTCAGCTCAACGCGTCTGCCACTACGTTGCCTTTGCCCGGAGTGTAGGAAATTTCGAAATCGTACGAGGCAAGGAACTCCATCCATCTTTGTTGTCTCAAGTTAAGATCTTTCTGCGAGAAAAGATATTTCAACGATTTATGGTCAGTGTAAAGTTCGAACTTCTCACCTAGGAGATAGTGTCGCCAAGACTTGAGTGCAAAGACGATGGCGGCTAACTCAAGATCGTGGGTTGGGTAGTTCTTTTCGTGCACCTTCAATTGCCTCCCGCCATAAGCTACTACCCTTCCTTCTTGCATTAAGACGGCGCCTAGCCCTGTCCCACATGCATCCGTATAAACAGTGAACATTTTGCTCCCATATGGCAGCGTCAAAACTGGGGCTGTTGTGAGAGCCCTTTTTAGTCGTTGGAAAGCAAACTCGCAATCCAAATCCCAATTGAACACTAGATTCTTCTTAGTCAATTTCGTGAGCGGAGCTGAGATTTTCGCAAAATCCCTTATAAACTTTCGATAGAAACCTGCTAGTCCTAGGAAGCTTCGGACCTCAGTCGCATTCCTTGGTGTCTTCCAATCCTGTACTGCCACTACCTTAGCAGGGTCCACCGCTAACCCTTGTTTGGATACTATGTGCCCAAGGAACCTCACCTCTTCTCTCCAAAAGTGGCATTTGGAGAATTTTGCTTTTAGTTGATGGACTCGCAAAGTTTCCATGATTGCCCTTAAGTGTTGAGCATGTTCCTCTTCACTCTTTGAGAAGATAAGGATATCATCTACGAAGACCACTACGAATTTGTTGAGGAAATCTCTAAATACCCTACTCATCAGGTCCACGAAGTAAGCAGGTGCATTTGTCAAGCCGAAAGGCATGACAAGCCATTCAAAGAAGCCGTCTGGGGTTCTGAACGCCGTTTTATCGATGCTATCTTCAGCCACCCTTAGCTGATGAAAACCGGTTGCTAAATCGAGTTGGGAGAAAACAGACGCTCCTACAAGCTGGTCAAACAAATCGTCAATTCTAGGGAGAGGGTGCCTATTCTTTTTCGTTAGCTTGTTGAGCTCCCTATAGTCAACACATAGACGGAGTGAACCATCCGCCTTTGTAGCGAACACCACCGGAGCGCCCCATTCTGAAATGCTCCTCCTAATGAACCCCTTTTCTAGAAGCTCTTTAATCTGTTTACTGAGCTCTTTCCTTTCTCGTGGAGCCATATGTCTAACGGGTAACGCAACGGGCTTTGCATTATCTACAAGATATATGCGGAAGTCTATTTCCCGCTTCGGAGGCAAGCCCTTCACCTCTTCAAAGACATCCAGATATTCCCGGACCACTCTAACTGATTGCAAATTTTCAACAGAGGCATCTAGCGATTCAAGATAACTAAGCATAACCGCATGCGAGGGATTACAAGAAATTTCCAAAGTATTACCGAGCTGGGTTAGGAGCCTAACAACCCTTTTCTCACAATCAAGGATGGCCCCATTACTGGATAGCCAATCCATACCCAAAATCAAACCATAGCCCGAAAAGCCCAAAACAAAGGCACTACATTGAAATTCTACACTAAGAATAGAAATTTTCAATCCCACACAGATCATAGACAAATGAGCTGGGCCCCCAATTGGGTTTGAAACAATTAAGGGGTCCTCTACCATACTAGTTTCTAGGTGCAGAGATTCTACTAAAGCAGACGAGATAAAGGAGTGTGATGCGCCAGAATCAAATAAAGTGCGAACGGGGTGATGATAAAGATAAACTACACTTTCTACAGAAGTATTTATACCTCGCTGTTGCAGAGGTGGCGCTTCTAGCACATGGACCTGTGCCCCTGGGGTGGATCCAGCCCTCTGCCCCTGTCCTCGTTTCTTTGGGCAGTCCTTAGCCCTATGGCCTGTCTCACCGCAAGAAAAGCACCCACCATTCTCCTTGGCCTTCTTTTTCCGGCAGTCCTTTACTAAGTGCCCCACTTTGCCACAGAAATTGCACTTCCTCTTCTCTTTGTTGCCTTTCCCGCCCTTCTTAAAGTCTGTCTTCTTGGGCTGCAAACCCTCTTTCTTCTTGCCCTTATCCTCTTCATTCAGCAATGCCATTTGCACCAATCTTTCATACGTGGCTCCCATGGGTATATGGGTCATGGCCAAACTGTGTAATGGATCATTTAACCCTTTGACGAAACGGAGAGCCTTCTTGTGCGGGGTGTTGACTAGGTCAAGCCCAAACCTAGCCAGCTCATCGAACTGATTCACATACTCTCTGACCGTCTTGTCCCCTTGCTTAAGAAATAAGAATTTTTCCAACTGCAAACTTCTTTCCGCATCTGAGAGAAATTTAGTCTCAAACCTCGCCCTAAAGTCCTCCCATGTCTCCACTGGTCTTTCAGCATTAGTGACTTCCCACCAGTAGGAAGCCTCGCCCTTCAATAGCCACACTGCCAATTGTACTTTTTGTCTATCTTCTACCTCAAAGATGATGAATAGGTCCTCAGTTTCTTTCAGCCAATTTCTAGCTGCTACGAAGGACTCAGTTCCATGGAAATCCCTTCCTCCCATAGCTTTAAAATCTTTACATATCTTAGCAAACGTGTTTCCCCGAGGAGGAGGTGGAGGAAAAGGTGCCGCTGCGGCTGGATGATTTCCTTCAGCTGGGGGAGGAGGAATGGTAGGACCTGGCTGAGTGGCCCTTGCTTCTAAGAACCGTCTAAACCAACCAGGTATTGGCACCCCTTCCGACAAGTTAAGTTCTTGGGACATGCTGAAACAAAAAGGATAGATTCAAAACGAAGGATAAGAGATAGTTCCTATGGCTTTGGGGGTGGACTTTTCCTTTTTAAAATAAAATAATATTTTTCTTTTAAAAATGCTTCTTTAAATTTCCTTTTTGAAAATAATTTTTCAAAACTTTTTATCTTATCTGGTAAACCTATGCTCTGATACCAAGTGAAACACCCCACCTCCGTTAGGGTCACTCTCAAAGGGAATGCCCTAATTTTGGTGGAGGTTTATAAGTACAAGTCACAGATATACAAGACAGATATAAGAACACATATTTGCAAACAGCGGAAGAACAACAAACTTTATTTCATAAAGTCAAATACGTGTTACAACAACAACAACATCCTTTCCAAAAACATAACATAACACTTTCATAATCTGTCTTGAGTACATTATTTAAAGAAGCATAAATAAAACATAGATAAACTGCAAAAGCCCCATAGTGGATTGTCCAAAGCCATAGTTCAAAACAGGAAAGTCCAAGCAATACATTTCTCTTCTTCAAGCTGGATGTTGAGGTTGGTCAAGCTGCTGTGTTCCCTCCCTGAGGACATGGGGGGGGGGGGGGAAACGGAAGAAAGAAGACGAAAGAAAAGTAGAGTCAGACATAAAGCCTGAGTAAGTCTAGTACTATTTTGTCTATGAATAAAGAACTGGGTGCGATAAGTATAAACAAGAAGTGGGCATGCATTACAAACTTGGTTAAGTTGTCTAGGGTCGAATAGACTATCGTACCCCATGTTGATCTCTGAACCCATATAAACTAGTTTCCAACTGGCACCCCACAATCAGGGTGATGTAATCCATTCTATGATGATCGGCTCCTACTCGCATAATTACATGTGTCTTACGACCCCCGATGTTGTAGTTACCTATGCTGGTCCCACCATGGGGTGTATCAAGTCCCATAGTGGCAACCCGACACAACCTTAGAGTGCACAGGTATGCTACTGGTGTCCAGTGCCTTATTTTTCTGCGCCGGAGTGTGTGCATGCCCGCACTCCGTTAGAACCTACACTGCTACACCACCGCTGTCGCTTTGACCTCTTACAATCAGCCCAGTAATCGTGCCCCACCCTGCCTAGTTTCAGGGCATCCTGATACACCTTCTAGGGTTACTGCTGAAAAGGGTCCCCCGTTACTAGGTTTTCTATCTCTAGCCAACATGCTAAGTTGGTTAAGTGTTTTCTAACCTAACCCCCACCAATCTGTTTTGTTTAGCATGTTCCATTTTGATTAAGTCTTTAGTTCACTTAATCCTAACAATCCTGGCTCAGCCTTAATTGTCTTATTAAGGCCCTGACCTCTCACATTAGACAGGTATTGTTGTGGCTGCCTGTTGCCGGTTGGTTCCGGGCAGTCTTACGCCACAACTCAGTCTAACCTCGGGTCCTTGCTGGGCTCCATGTTTAACCTCCCACATTGGATAGGTATTGTTGTGACTACTGGACAGCCGGGCGGTTCCGGGCAGGTTTACATCACAACTCAATCCAACCTCGGGTTAAACACATCGTATGTTCTACATTTACATATTTTGTCATTCCTCTTTATTTCTTATATGTAAATATTTGCGGCCCATTATTAAGTTAATGGTGTAAAGGTTACACCAATCATGGGCCCAACCTATACTTGAACTTGGGCCCTTCTATTTTATATTTTCATTCATTAGTAATTTTAACCCAACGTTATTTTCCCCCGTTTAACACGTCCGTTTATATATTTTGGGCTTAGCCTTTTAAAGCCCAAATTAGCCATGCGAAAAGGGGAGGCTTATGGCGTGATTACATACACAAAAAGGGGAAGGTGAGCGCATGAACTTGCAATATGACGTTGGAAATACAACATAGAAAATGGTGTACTTGCATAGTGATAACATATACTTTGGTCATAAAGCATAGGTGACATGAATCAAGACATGTAAACTTGCATAGGTTTAACTACAACATGAACCTATATTCTTATTTAGGCATAATGTCAAACATAAGCATGGCATAAATATTTTTAGCATAAGCATGGCGTAATGTCAAACATAAGCATGGCATAATATCAAACATAAGCATGGCATAAGTATAGTTAAATTTGTTCACATAACCATGGCATAAATATTTCTAATTTATAAAATCATGATTCTTACTTTAGTCATGTAAACTTACAAAAAGGGTCTTTTTGAACCTAACCTAGCCATGTACCACATATGTCATCATATAATTCTTGTAAACAATATAGACTTAACAATGAATTTCAATTATGCCAAGTACCAATCATAGCCTAGCCATATCCATAAGTTTGCAAATAGGTTTTCTAGTACAAAAGCATGGCTTAAAACATGATGCCCAATTTTTAACATAATTTCATATGGATTATGATAACCCAAGCTTATTCCAATTACTTCACAAAAATGATGTTTGTATAAAAATACACATTATGATGGCATAATAACAAAGCCCCAAACTTGCATGAAATTTCAATCAACTACATACATGTAGCTTCAACATAGGTCACATAATTTGCGAATATCCCAAACGTATATTTGCATAGAACTACCGCATGTAGTTCTTTATAATTGAATGACATAATTCAGAATATCCAAACGTATATAAATTGATAAGAATGCACAAATATGAATTTTATTGCCACAATTCAAGCATACATATCTACACAATTGTTTATCCATACCAAAGTAATACTCTACTTACAATGGTGTGATGAATTCTCTAATTTAGGGATTGAAGACGCAAATTCCTTTGTTGAATTGATTTGTTTAGGTTGCTTTAAGCTTTAGAATCTTCCTCCTAATCCTCTCTCTAGTTGGCGGCTACTCTTAGTCGTTCCTCAGCAACATGGCGGCTATGTTCTTATTTTTGAATGAATAGATTAGGGTTTAGTCTAGGGTTGTTTATATAGAGGTTAGGAACTGATTAGGACCATTGATGTTGCCTGGATTGATCGTAGCCATTCATTCGATAGAGAGACCAATTAGAGCCTGCCACCTAGCACTAATGACAAAGCAGACCACATAAAATCGGCCAAACACAGACCTGGCCAGCCAGGTTAGCTGGGCTTGACCAGGTCGACACCCCTGTCGACAGGGCTGTCGACAGCCCTGTCGACATGGGTAGCCCAGGTCGACAGCCCAGTCGACCTGGGTGGCCTAGGCGGGTGTTTATCCGCCCTGGCCCATTGGGCCCGATTTTTAATTATTTTATTCTGTTTGAATTTTAAATTTAATTCAAAACTTCCGAAGGCCATATCTTCTTCATACGGACTCCGTTTTTCGAAAACTCGGACTCTATTTCGCGTATTTTTCCGAGACGAACGCAATGGCGTATCCCGTTTCCCTTAGTTCTTTGATTTGAAATTAATTATACTTTAATTTGTGAATTTCACAGTTATAGAATTCGCGGGGTGTTACAACATGTTAAAGGAAGTCAACAAGAAATGGCTTGAATATGCGAGCTGGGGTTGTTTTGGCCTGTTAAGATATTTTATTTAATCAAATCTAAATAATTAAATTTAAATAGGAGTTAACATATATATAAATTTATAAAATAAATTAATAAATATACAAACAAACAAATAAATAAATAAATAAATAGGTAAATAAGAAGAAGAAAGGATCAGGGATATGTTCAGCATTCCGTAATTTGCAAAATAGACATTGTCGCAAAAACTCAAATTTGAATCTCCAAAATAAAAGATATATATGAATATAGCCTGTTGAAAGTAGGATAAAAGATTAAATAAAATCAATTAATCATATGATATGAATTGTTATTCAAGATCAAATATTTCAAACTATTA
This sequence comes from Allium sativum, assembly GCA_030737875.1. NCBI lineage: Eukaryota > Viridiplantae > Streptophyta > Magnoliopsida > Asparagales > Amaryllidaceae > Allium > Allium sativum. Next base: position 527,223,194 of record CM060909.1, on the reverse strand, counting down.
TTTGTTTGAAATAAAATCGTCAAATCCTTTTTGATTGATAATGTTGTGCTAAATGGTTGTGGTTATTTATTTGTAAAGTTTTAATTATATTTGAAATAAAATGTTGACTCGTCTTATTTGATTTTAATCGTATTGTGCTGATTATTGTTTTGAAATTAGAATTGAGGCTGTATAAGTTAATTGACATGTTATGGAAAATATATATGATATGAATTTAAATAAATAAATTTTACTTATTTACACTGTTTATATTTGATAGTCGAAACATCAACTATCAAATAAATATCTCTACGTGTTAGTTCGAAGAGACCGGGATGGGAACTGGACCCAAAAACACTTCGAACCAACTTTACGTAAACTAATTTGCAGGGACGATTATACGATTTAAAGAATTGAAGACCATACATCTTCATAAGCGGGAGACTACCTGTTGGATTTCTCTGATTAGCTCCCAGAGAACTTTCTGCAGTCGTTCTATTGTAAGTGAAATCTTCGGATTTGCAAGGGCTATTCGCTACTGGTCCATGGGGTGATTCCTACATTGGATGCAGTAGGAGAGTGCCTTTGGTTCATCCTATTCCTGGATGACTTGTATGGACGAATGTCTGACAGAGTATTTCCTAAAAATCACGTATGTTGTTTTTATAAATATACCAAGTTGATGGCAAAGAATGACCCTTCTATTACATCCAGAGTATATTTTTGGAGGCCAATTAGTGATTTGGCGGATCTGACGATGTGGCATTCAAAGTAAATGATAGCTAGATGATCTAAAGGTAAATTCTAACCTCAAGCCTCACTAACCGGGAAATGACAAAAATCAGGCAGGCAGCATGGCTATGTGGGTCGCTCCCATTAGGGTGTATAATCATCTATCTAGAGAAAATAATTTTCCTTCTTCAATCTATTTCGATGCTGTCCCTTTTCGGGAAACGGTGGTTTGAGCCCAACCGTTGGTGATATACATTCGATACACTCAAGCGAAATGAGTGGTCGGTCGTGTGTGGCCGGGTTGCAAGACGTTCTTGTTGAACCCAGTGTATTCTCCTCTAGAGATATACTATCGGCAGGTGGTTCCATACCTTGTCCTAGTCGGAATCCAATCTCCAATAAGCGCCCGCGGTTTTATTTGTATATTATATATGTGGAGCGTGAGATGCAAGCGTTCTACTAGATTGATATTTATTTGTATTTAGACATTATTATAATATCACAAATAGATATGATTTCAAAAATGATTTGGGTTATCGTAAGGTAAAAACCATCCGTATTTATGTGTGGATCGGTCTTATGATTATCATTTGTTTCAAAAGGGTTTTTGAACGTTAAATGAATCTGTTTTAAAATCGTTTACTCACACCAGTCCCATGACTGACCCATAGTTTATTTTTCTGTGTTTCCCTTAAACTCTTGGGTGCCCAAATTTGTACGGGCAGTCAAGTGGTTTCAGAATTTTACAGATTCACTTGAAGGAGCTTAGAGCAGAAGACTTCAAAACCTATATAGAGTTATTTCCGTTGTATTGTATATGTCGTACTATGATAATGTATGTAAGTGTAAACACCAGCTTTGTGTTCAAGTATTGTTATATAATATATTTTATTCAGTTCCGTTGTGAGATTCGTTGTACTCTGATTTTATTGCGTTCGGTTCTTCTTTTTCTTCTATTCTAATTTCCTTTCTTTCTATTTCTCACCCTCTAACTTCTTTCAATTTACGATCTGTTAATTTATGATGGTTGATTAGTTGATATGTGATACAAGAATCGTATTAGTATCGATAATCAGGATCGGAAATTTTCGGGTCGTTACATATTCCAAAGATGATTTCCATTCAAATCCACTCCCATTCATATATTGGAAATTCTGGTTATATTAAAACCCATTCTCAATCCAGTTTATTTATTTAAAAATAATTGGATTATAATTTTAGTTAATAACTAGTTCATTTCGATAAAAATATATTTTTATCTTTTCAAATATGGAATTTTTCAATCCAATTCTTTCCAAATCATTTATTATGATTTTACACAAATTATTAATATTTTTAATAATTTTATTATGGCCCTTTAAGTCGATTTCCATAAACGGCCATCGAACTGCACTTATAGCGACCTTTTCCAAATTTGATTTGGACATAATTCCAAATTCAACCGTTAGATTTCAAATCTCTTGCGTTGGAAAGCTCATTTTGATACGAACTCAACGGTTCTGTTTTTAGGAGAATCTGACGGTCGGTTCTCCCGTAATCTCAATTCGAAGTCAATGGTCGAAATTCGGGAACGGTCGCAGCGAGGCACGTTCTATTCAAGCCATTATATATATATATATATATATATATAAAATATACTTCGTCGATTTCCATTTAAAACGTATTTTATAAATCATTTATAAATTCGTTTTAAAACGATTCTAATTTCATTTTCAATTTTAAATCAAAATTGAATACTCCTTATCATTATATTATTTAAATGATAATATTTGCAAAATATCAGATTTTGAAATCATTTCCTTTTCGGTATTCATTATAAAAATGAATAAAATCGATATAAATACCGTTCGCATCAAAATGGCGCATATCTAATCAACACAGCTTCATATATTTCAATATTTTCGTGTCTATCCCAAATCGGACATCAAAATCATATTTTGATCCATTACTGAATATTATTTTAAAACATTAGTTATTTTAAAATATTCATTATTCATCATTTTAAAATATTCGTTAATTAAAATACTCGTTCTTTCCGAATTGGAATCAGATACAACCAATTACCATATAATGTTATTTATATGGGTTTCATACATTATATGTATACAACAACAATGATAAACAATCAACCATCATCTAGAGTGCACTACACAACTGAATAAGCATTAAATATAAATAATTAACGCTTACAACAGTCTGTCAACCAATCAATTGACATACAACTAAACATTTAGGATTAGTGTATGTCAAATATTATCCCAATACCTGTGTGGGGTTTCAATCAACACATACAGATTTTATTTGTGCAATTGGGCGGTGTGTAAAATATATCGTCCCAATCAATATCAGGTAAATGAGTGTACATAAACAAATCATTTGATTTGTAAATGAGTATTTATTTTCATTCATATACACGTTAAAAATTATAATTTTAGCGATAAAATATTTATTTCAATGCACGAATATTTTATACAGGTCATTTATACAATAAAAATGATATTTTTATGGTTCTAATAGATTTCAGAAAATTTTGGCAGCGTAACGGCACGGTACTAGAACTGGAATAAGGTCTAGCCTTATCCCTCACCTAATACTGGCTCGCGCCATACACATACCAATTCTAATCAATTCTATTCACATCCTAAACCAAATTCACACAAATAAATCAATCCAAACAAACAACCATGGTTTCAATCAAAGGTGTCAGGTGCTACTAAGCACCGTCTGCATCCTAATATATATTTAACTGTAAACAAAGTTAGAGTGAGAAGTTCTCACCTTTGGGATCCACTCCACCAGATTTATTTCTGAACAGTTTGGATTTCCCCGAAATTCCAACGCAATCTTTTTCACGTTGTCCATAGTAAAAATCTCATTTTAAATATGATGTTTATATATTTAAAAATCGTAATTTTATCTAAGTTATACATGACTAAAAATCACATTGTTTATACCACTACAATATATATAAATCACATTTTTATACTACTATAATATATACAAAAATAACATTTTTATACCACTATAATATATATAAAAATCACATTTTTATAGCGCTATCATATATATATATATATATATCAAATTTTTATAACGCCATTTCTGTAATAAAAATCATATTTTTATAATATTGTTCATACAATAAAAATCATATTTTTATAATGATGTTCATATAATAAAAATCATATTTATATAGCGTAAAAAATTATGTGTTTATATCGCTAAAAATTATTTTTTTATATCACTAAAAATTATTTTTTTTACATCTCTAAAAATTATATTTTTATATCGAGGTTATTAAAATAAAAATCACATTTTTAATATGTTGAATAAATAAAAATAATATTAAAAACTTACAGGAGGTGCTGGGTGGTGGAGACGGCTTGGGGTGGCGATGGTGACCGACGGCGGGACCCACGGTGGTCGAAGCATCGGTTTTGGGGGTTTTACTGTCGGATTTGGAAGAGAGGGAGGGGGAGGCATCGGAGATGGTCAAGGGGAGCGGCGGCGTTGCTGGTGGTGTGCAGAGGCGGGCCGGTGGTCCAATGGGGCGGCGGCGGTGATGTACAGGCCTAGGGCTTGGAGTTTTGGCTGCAAAGGAGAGAGGGAGGAGAGGAAGGAGGAGCAACGAAGGGGGGTGTCGGAAGGGGAGGTACGACGCCTGGGGAGGCAGTGCGCAGAGGAGTGGGGCTGACGGGATTTGGCGGCGTTTGATTGTTTTTGTTTTTTTTTTAATTTCTAATCTTGGGTTGACTGAGGGTGAAACACCCCACCTCCGTTAAGGTCACTTACAGAGGGAATGCCTTAACTTCGGTGGAGCATTATAGGTAAAAGATGCAAATAAATTACAAGACAGACAAATAAAGCAGCGGAAAATAAAGTAATTTTATAAACAACTTAATTCAGTCAAGCTTTTATAACAATTTCCTCAATCATACTTAAATGTAATACATAGAACTTCTGTCTTGATTTAAAAAATTCCAAGAATAAAAGAAGCATAAAAACCCTGATATTCCCGATAAAGCATGAACCAGTCATAGCAGTGGAAGAGAGAGAGTCCAAAGCGATACACCAACTAATCTTCAAGCTTGGAAAGAGAAGAGGTCCAAGTTAGGCTGAGCTATTCCCTCCCTGACTACCTGGGGGGAACGGAAGAAAAGAGGAGAAAAACAAACTAGGTCAGACATAAGTCTGGTAAGTCCAGTGATCTTTCAGCATGCAAACAAGATAAAGGATCATGACATGAATAAACCGAAAATAGGACAATACCATAAAAACAAGGTAACTAAAGACGAGATAAGAGCAAAGTGAACTGAATGCGCTTCTACTTTTTCTCTGCTTCGCTACTACTCTGTTAGTCTGATTTCTATATTTATCTCTGCACCACCTAACTAGTGTCCCAACTTGTAATCTATATAAAATGATAATCGTGATTCCAACCCCCGTAATTGTGGTAGCCTTCAAGTGTACATCTATCGTGAGGATTCCACCTCAATCAGCCTAATTGCCATGAACATGTTAGATGTACCCTTACAACCCTATCGATCGGCTCCCTACTTGTATTCATATTCCATGTGTTTGTGTCAATTGGCCTTCTCTTGCGTGTAGATACCTTGTGATGGTCACACCATAAGGTGTATCAATCCTTATGATAGCGACCCGACACGATTCAAGATGCACAGTGTATAACTATTGGTACCCAGTGCCTGCTTTTTTCCACTTCGGAGTACGTTCACGCCTGTAAACCGTCGGAACCTACACTGACGTACCCCCTGCCGCTGCTTTGACCGCTTATAATCAGCCCAGTAATCGTGCCCTACCCTGCCTAGTTTAGGGTACCGTGATACATCCATGTGGGTTACTGCTGAAATGGGTCCCCGTTACTAGGGTTTCCTATTGGTTAAGTTTGTGGGCCTATATTTACTAATATTACCCACCAATCCAATATGTACTTAACCCTCCCATCGATTCAAGCATTTTTAATAAACGGTTAAATTTTGTGGGCCTATATGTACTAATATTACCCACCTACACGAGATGTACTTAACCCTCCCATCGATTCAAGCATGTTTATTTAATAGTTAAGTTTTGCGGGCCTATATTTGCTAATATTACCCACCAACCCGATATGTACATAACCCTTCCACTGATTCAAGCATGTTTATTTAATGGTTAAGTTTTGTGGGCCTATATTTACTAATATTACACACCAACCCGATATATACTTAACCCTTCCACTGATGCAAGCATGTTTATTTAATGGTTAAGTTTTGTGGGCTTATATTTACTAATATTACCCACCAACCCGATATGTACTTACCCCTTCCGCACATTACGTCATATTGCTTAAGTGTTGCCCATTCATGTTAACTTAACCCACTCATTCATCATGTCATGTTGGTTAAGCGTTTCTTATTAACTTGACCCTCCTTACTTATCATGTTGGATCGGTTAAGTGTTTCCTATTAACTTAACCATGTTCGTTCATCAAGTTACACTGGTCAAGTGTTTCTTGTTAACTTAACCCCACGTATTCATCTTGTTGTATTGGTTAAGTGTCATCAATCAATTCAAGTTAACTTAACCCACCTACGTGTCATGTTACTTTGGTTAAGTGTTGCCTTCTTGTGTTAACTTAACCCTACCACAAATCAAGTTATATTGGTTAAGTGTTGCCCTCTTGTTTTGACTTAACCTTACCATAAATCAAGTTATATTGGTTAAGTGTTTCAAAATTTACTTAACCTCGCCCACTTGTCTAATTAACATGTTATAAAGGTTAAGTGTTCTAAATTTGCTTAATCTCACCCACTTGTCTAATTAACATGTTATAACGGTTAAGTGTTCTAAATTTACTTAACCTCACCCACATGTCTAATTAACATGTTATAACAGTTAAGTGTTCTAAATTTACTTAACCTCACCCACTTGTCTAATTAACATGTTATAACGGTTAAGTGTTCTAAATTTACTTAACCTCACCACTTGTCTAATTAACATGTTGTAACGGTTAAGTGTTCTAAATTTACTTAACCTCACCCATCAGTTTAGTTAACATGTTGAATTGGTTAAGTGTTTCCTTAATTGACTTAACCCTACCAATCTTGACTTAGCTTTATTTAAGCACCAACCACTCACATTAGATAGGTATTGTTGTGGTCACTGGATGTGTCGGTCGATTCCGGGCAGTTTTACACCACAACTCAGTCTAACCTCGGGTCCTTTTTGGGCTCAATGCACTAACCACCCACATTAGACAGGTATTGTTGTAGTCACTGGATGTGCTGGTCGGTTCCACTCAGTTTTACACCACAACTCAGTCTAAACTCGGGTTAGGCATATTCGTCTTTTCTAAATTTACATATTTCTTTTTTTGTGACAAATTCCATATGTAAATTATTCCCAATTTAATTATGCCATAATTATCCTTTTAATTATGCTCACAATTAATGGTATACTAAATATACCATTTCATGAACCAATCTATGCCATGTAATTTTTCATGTGACCCTACATATTTACATGTAAATTATAAATCAATTATTGTCATGGCCTACTTTCCTTCTAAATCACGTTCAAAATTTTAGGTATATAGATTATACCATTTTCATGCCATTTATCATGCTTATGTATCAAACATGCCAATTACATGTAATTTCATGTTTTCTCCAACATTACCCCCGTTGTACGTTCGCAAAATTACATGGAATGTTAGGCTCGATATTTTAGCCTAACCTATAAAACAAAAAGGGGAAAAGAGGAACTTTGCAACATTCCAACATCATACAAAAGTATGGATCTAACTACACATATGTCACATGGATTTGGCATAGAATAATATACTTTTAACTATGAACTTGCAAATTTGATCTATGCAACATGAACCACAAGCATATGAATTTACATAAAACTATACAAGTTAAACTTGGCATGTAGTGGTGAACTTGCAAATTAGATCTATCATAAAGGGATATGGATCTAACATATAAAGTTGTAGAACTAAACATATAAGGTCGTAGATCTAAACATGTATGCATAATGGCTCTAAACAATAAGGCATAAACGACATGACTTAGCCTAAAACTTGTATGTATCATAATATCACCAAACTTACGTATGATAATTTCATTCCCAAATTCCTATACAACATCATAGGTTTACTCACCAATTTCCACATAACATGATATGTTCGATAGACCACAATAGTTCATAGGCATATATGGTAGAATAGACATGAATAAACATGAATCAACATCACATACAACTTGATACAATTCTATTTTACAATTCATTACAAATCATGTCTTTAATTTATTCACATCTGAAAGACATACAAACAAAAAGGAATTCTTGAGTTCTGGGATCTGTATTCTGAAATTGAATTGATCACCTTTGATGTAGATCGTTGAATTCTCTTAGTTGAATTAGATTAGATTTAATCTGATTTTGGTTTTAGTGGCGGCTAGATTTAGATGAGAGTGAATAATAGAATTAGGTTTTAGGGTCTTTATATAGTTGTAGAGAGTGTTTTAGGACCATTAGATTAACGCTGAACCATGAGAACCAATCAGATGCCACGTCTGCCTTGGAGCGAATCAGCCCATGGGTTGACAGCCAAACACCCTGAATCAACCCCTAGTCGACCCAGCAGGGATCGGGTCGACCTCAAAAATGGACCGGTTCGGTTATTCCCCTCCCAATTCGCTGTTTTTAACTTTTTTGCATATTTATTTATTTAATTTATATATATATATATATATATATATATTTCTTCTCATATGCATACAAACTTCAAGGCTTAATAACTTCTTCATAAGGTATTCGTTTTATGCAAACCAAATGTCTATCTTGACCAAAATTTTGAGATGAATGTAATAGCGCAACTCATTTCACTTAATTCGTTTTTTAAAAATTAAGTGTTCTTGAATTTGTTAATTTTAATATTCTCAGAAAATTCGGGGTGTTACATTCTCCCCTCCTTAAAGGATTTCGTTCGCTAAATCTTCAAGTTAAGAAGAATGCATTTTAACATCCAATCATCCATCTACTCATCCATCATCCACAAGCATCCATTGTCCTTAAAAGACTTCTAATGCCATATGAACACATGCAGAGTGTGTGTGTATATGTGATCCAGTTGACCTCCTTAATGCGAATCATGAGAGTGTCATGCATCCAATATGTATGCAAATATCTCTAATCATGTAAATACTATATGTGCATATTCACTCATCCATATGCAACATCCATATGATAACACATCAAGTTTCAATCCATATACAAATACATTCATATGCATATGCAATATGAAAGTGACTAAGCCGATCTAGTGCCTAATATGTGTATATGCATCCACGAGCAACCACTAGAAAACACTTGAAACCACTTGCAACCATCAATAATAACATGTCTCAAACACTTGTTTTCATCCATTGGCTTCTACCTAAGGATCGAGGAGAGGACCGAGAGGATATACTTAAAAGATAAAGACTAGCATGCAAATAAATATTATATAAAAAGGAGGAATCAAGGATATACCCTCTAAAAGGGTATGATGCGCGTATCTAGTCTTCAGTCTTCTAAGTCGCATCTTCTTTGAGCTTCACTCCACTGTATCTTAACTAATTTTACTTCACGGTTTTGAAGCTTCTTGACCTCCATTTCCAAAACCCACTAGTAAAGATAGGACCTCGATCATTTACTATGCTAGAGGGTATCCAATGTTGTCGAACTATCTTTCCCAGATAAACAGAAGTTAACCATGATACCAAGTGTATATACTAAGATGATTAAAGGTCACTCTTCTCTTAGCTTATCCCTCATGTCACAAATCTGAGGGTCGATATCTCTCACGCAAACCAACCTAGTCGAACTTGGCATCCCTCAAGTACAAGCCCCATAGGCCTAAACCAATATCAGACAAGCACCCAAGGGATACCTCCTCCGAATTTGGAAGATTTATGTGAGATGATACTAGTAAAACAACCAAACAATTGAGCACTTAACCGACTCTGGCTATCCTCGCCAATCCTGCTCCAATACTGTCATTGATCGCATAACTGGCTTTGCATTGTTAACTAGATATATGCGGAAGTCTATCTCGAGTTTTAAGGGGGAAAACGCCTAACCTTGATAAAAAACATCTGCGTACTCATGGACTACTCTAATGGATCAAAAATCAACGATAAATACATAAAGTGATTCTAGGTAGCTAAGACAAACTGATCCCTTAGGATCGCATGAAATTTCGAGGGTATTCCCGAGGCAAGTCGAAAGTCTAACTATCCTCCTTTCACAATTACTAGCTAACTAATCCATGCCTAGAATCAACCCATAGTCCATGAAGCCAAAAACATAAGTATCTCAAATCTTTACAAACCAAAGATAAATGAGCCGAACCACAAACTGGAATTGAGATAATAATGGGATCCTCTACTATACAAGCTCTAGGGTGCAGAGACTCAATATGGAAGCAGATATAAACGAATGCAAAGCGCAAAAATCAAAAAGAGTACTAGCAAGATGATCAAGAAGAAAAACTAATCTTTTCAACAGAAACCTTACTACCTCTCTCTCAGGTATGCTGGTGGTGAGAGCATGCACTTGCCTTCCGAAAAATCCTGTCTTTTGTTCTTTCCCTTGCCCTTAATTATAAGACCCGTTATACCAAAATAAAGATACTTCCTCTTGTTTTAGGTTTTACTATTTTTTCCTCCCCTCCTTTGTGAACCAAGTCCATATCCATGAGTTCTTCATCCTTGTGTTGTGCTCCTTAGACAAATTCCCTCATTCTCATCTTTGCCATCGTTGTGTAACTTGTTGACAGGTCTCTCAAAAGCTGCCTCCATCGCCCGGAGAATCCTACAAAGCTCGAAAGAAAATTAGCCGTAGGGGAAACTACTACGGCTATAGATGGAAGTTGGGCACTTGTTTGCCCTTTGACAAGTGTCGTAGTCTCGTCGAGCCTATGGAACCATGCTGCGATGAGGTTACCTCCCAGAAAGCCTGGAGCCCCAGAGACTCAGGAAAGATGGAAACAAGGATTCAAACAGAGGATCAAAAGATAGTGCATATGGCTTTGGGGAATACGCCTTTAAAACAAAACTTTTCTTTTGAAAATGCTTCTTCTTTTAAAACCATTTTGAAAATAATTTTTCAAATCTTTTATCTGATCCGGTAACCTTCAACTCTGATACCAAGTGAAATACCCCACCTCCGTTAAGGTCACTCACAGAGGGAATGCCTTAACTTCGGTGGACCATTGTAGGTAAAAGATGCAGATAAATTACAAGACAGACAAATAAAGTAGCGGAAAATAAAGTCATTTTATAAATAACTTAATTCAGTCAAGCTTTTACAACAATTTCCTCAATCATACTTAAATGTAATACATAGAACTTCTGTCTTGATTTAAAAACTTCCAAGAAAAAAAGAAGCATAAAAAAAATGATATTCCCCGATAAAGCATGAACAAGCCATAGCAGTGGAAGAGAGAGAGTCCAAAGCGATACACCAACTAATCTTCAAGCTTGGAAAGAGAAGAAGTCCAAGTTAGGCTGAGCTATTCCCTCCCTGACTACCTTGGGGGAGGGGGGTGGAAGGAAAGAGGCGAAAAACAAACTAGATCAGAAATAAGTCTGGTAAGTCCAGTGATCTTTCAGCACGCAAACAAGATAAAGGATCATGACATGAATAAACCGAAAATAGGACAATACCATAAAAACAAGGTAACTAAAGACAAGATGAGTGCAAGGTAAACTGAATGCGCTTCTACTTTTTCTCTGCTTCACTACTACTCTGTTAATCTGATTTCTATATTTATCTCTTCAACATCGAACTAGTATCCCAACTAGTAATCTGTATAAAATGATAATCGTGATCCCAACCCCCGTAATTGTGGTAGCCTTCAGGTGTACATCTATCGTGAGGATTCCACCTAAATCAGCCTAATTGCCATGAACATGTTAGATGTACCCTTACTACCCTATCGATCGGCTCCCTACTTGTATTCTTCCATGTGTCTGTGTCAATCGGCCCTCTCTTCCATATAGATACCCTGTGCTGGTCCCACCATAAGTGTATAAATCCTTATGATAGCGACCCGACACGATTTAAGATGCACAGTGTATAACTACTGGTAACTAGTGCCTGCTTTTTCCCACTCCGGAGTACGTGCACGCCCGTAAACCGTCGGAACCTACACTGACGTACCCCTGCCACTGCTTTGACCGCTTATAATCAACCCAGTAATCGTGCCCCACCCAGCCTAGTTCAGGGTACTGTGATACATCCATGTGGGTTACTGCTGAAATGGGTCCCCGTTACAAGGGTTTCCTATTGGTTAAGTTTGTGGGCCTATATTTACTAATATTACCTACAAACACAATATGTACTTAACCCTCCCATCAATTCAAGCATTTTTAATAAATGGTTAAGTTTTGTGGGCCTATATGTACTAATATTACCCACCTACACAAGGTGTACTTAACCCTACCTAGTGAAACACCCCACCTCCATTAAGGTCACTCACAGAGGGAATGCCTTAACTTCGGTGGAGCATTATAGGTAAAAGATGCAGATAAATTACAAGACAGACAAATAAAACAGCGGAAAATAAAGTCATTTTATAAACAACTTAATTCAATCAAGCTTTTACAACAATTTCTTCAATCATACTTAAATGTAATACATAGAACTTCTGTCTTGATTTAAAAACTTCCAAGAATAAAAGAAGCATAAAAACAATGATATTCCCCGATAAAGCATGAACCAGCCATAACAGTGGAAGAGAGAGAGTCCAAAGCGATACACCAACTAATCTTCAAGCTTTGAAAGAGAAGAGGTCCAAGTTAGGCTGAGCTATTCCCTCCCTGACTACCGGGGGGAATGGAACAAAAGAGGCGAAAAACAAACTAGGTCAGACATAAGTCTGGTAATCCAGTGATCTTTCAGCATGCAAACAAGATAAAGGATCATGACATAAATAAACCAAAAATAGGACAATACCATAAAAATAAGGTAACTAAAGACAAGATAAGTGCAAGGTGAACTGAATGCGCTTCTACTTTTTCTTTGCTTCGCTACTACTCCGTTAATCTGATTTCTATATTTATCTCTACACCACCTAACTTGTGTCCGAACTAGTAATCTATATAAAATGATAATCGTGATCCCAACCCCCGTAATTGTGGTAGCCTTCACGTGTACATCTATCGTGAGGATTCCACCTCAATTAGCCTAATTGCCATGAACATGTTAGATGGACCCTTACTACCCTATCGATCGGCTCCCTACTTGTATTCATGTTCCATGTGTCTGTGTCAATCGGCCCTCTCTTGCGTGTAGATACCCTGTGTTGGTCCCACTATAAGGTGTATCAATCCTTATGATAGCGACCCAACACGATTCAAGATGCACAGTGTATAACTACTGGTACCCAGTGCCTGCTTTTTCCCACTCCGGAGTACGTGCACGCCCGTAAACCGTCGAAACCTACACTGACGTACCCCCTGCCGCTGCTTTGACCGTGTATAATCAGCTTAGTAATCGTGCTCCACCCTTCCTAGTTCAAGGTACCGTGATACATCCATGTGGATTATTGCTGAAATGGGTCCCCGTTACAAGGGTTTCCTATTGGTTAAGTTTGTGGGCCTATATTTACTAATATTACCCATCAACCCAATATGTACTTAACCTTCCCATCGATTCAAGCATTTTTAATAAACGGTTAAGTTTTGTGGGCCTGTATGTACTAATATTACCCACCTACACGAGATGTACTTAACCCTCCCATCGATTCAAGCATGTTTATTTAATAGTTAAGTTTTGTGGGCCTATATTTGATAATATTACCCACCAACCCGATATGTACTTAACCCTTCCACTGATTCAAGCATGTTTATTTAATGGTTAAGTTTTGTGGGCTTATATTTACTAATATTACCCACCAACCCGATATGTGCTTAACCTTCCACTGATTCGAGCATGTTTATTTAATGGTTAAGTTTTGTGGGCCTATATTTACTAATATTACCCACCAACCCGATATGTACTTAACCCTCCCGCACATTACGTCATATTGGTTAAGTGTTGCCCGTTCATGTTAACTTAACCCACTCATTCATCATGTCATGTTGGTTAATCGTTTCTTATTAACTTGACCCTCCTTACTTATCATGTTGGATTGGTTAAGTGTTTCCTATTAACTTAACCCCGTTCGTTCATCAAGTTACATTGGTCAAGTGTTTCTTGTTAACTTAACCCCAAGTATTCATCTTGTTGTATTGGTTAAGTGTCATCAATCAATTCAAGTTAACTTAACCTACCTACGTGTCATCTTACTTTGGTTAAGTGTTGCCTTCTTGTGTTAACTTAACCCTACCACAAATCAAGTTATATTGGTCAAGTGTTGCCCTCTTGTTTTAACTTAACCTTACCATAAATCAAGTTATATTGGTTAAGTGTTTCTAAATTTACTTAATATCACCCACTTGTCTAATTAACATGTTATAAAGGTTAAGTGTTCTAAATTTACTTAACCTCATGTTCTAAATTTACTTAACCTCACCCACTTATCTAATTAACATATTATAACAGTTAAGTGTTCTAAATTTACTTAACCTCACCCACTTGTCTAATTAACATATTATAACGGTTAAGTGTTCTAAATTTACTTGACCTCACCCACTTGTCTAATTAACATGTTATAACGGTTACGTATTCTAAATTTACTTAACCTTGCCCACTTGTCTAATTAACATGTTATAACGGTTAAGTGTTCTAAATTTATTTAACCTCGCCCATCCATTAAGTTAACATGTTGAATTGGTTAAGTGTTTCCTTAATTGACTTAACCCTACCAATCTTGACTTAACTTTATTAAAGCACCAACCACTCACATTAGATAGGTATTGTTGTGGTCACTGGATGTGTCGGTCGCTTCCGGACAGTTTTACACCACAACTCAGTCTAACCTCGGGTCCATTTTGGGCTCAATGCACTAATCACCCACATTAGACAGGTATTGTTGTGGTCACTGGATGTGCCGGTCGGTTCCGGGCAGTTTTACATCACAACTCAGTCTAACCTCGGGTTAGGCATATTCGTCTTTTCTAAATTTACATATTTCTTTTTTATGACAAATGTCATATGTAAATTATTCCCAATTTAGTTATGCCATAATTATCCTTTTAATTATGCTCACAATTAATGGTATACTAAATACACCATTTCATGAACCAATCTATGCCATGTAATTTTTCATGTTTATCCTACATATTTACATGTAAATTATAAATTAATTATTGTCATGGCCCACTTTCCTTCTAAATCACGTTCAAAATTTTAGGTATATAGATTATACCATTTTCATGCCAGTTATCATGCTTATGTGTCAAACATGCCAATTACATGTAATTTCTTGTTTTCCCCAACATTACCCCCATTGTACGTTCGCAAAATTACATAGAATGTTAGGCTTGATATTTTAGCCCAACTTATAAAACAAAAAAGGGAAAAGAGGAACTTTGCAACATTCCAACATCATACAAAAGTATGGATCTAACTACACATATGTCACATGGAATTGGCATAGAACAATATACTTTTAACTATGAACTTGCAAATTTGATCTATGCAACATGAACCACAAGCATATGAATTTACATAAAACTATACAAGTTAAACTTGGCATGTAGTGGTGAACTTGCAAATTAGATCTATCATAAAGGGATATGGATCTAACATATAAAGTTGTAGAACTAAACATATAAGGTCGTAGATCTAAACATGTATGCATAATGGCTCTAAACAATAAGGCATAAACGACATGACTTAGCCTAAAACTTGTATGTATCATAATATCACCAAACTTACGTATGATAATTTCATTCCCAAATTCCTATACAACATCATAGGTTTACTCACCAATTTCCACATAATATAATAGGTTCGATAGACCACAATAGTTCATAGGCATATATGATAGAATAGACATTAATAAACATGAATCAACATCACGTACAACTTGACACAATTTTATTTTACAATACATTACAAATCATGTCTTTAATTTATTCACATCCGAAAGATAACTACACTTACAAACAAAAAGGAATTCTTGAGTTCTGGAATCTGTATTCTGAAATTGAATTGCTCACCTTTGATGTAGATCGTTGAATTCTCTTAGTTGAATTAGATTAGATTTAATTTGAATTTTGTTTTAGTGGAGGCTAGGTTTAGATGAGAGTGAATAATAGAATTAGGTTTTAGGTTTAGGGTCTTTATATAGTTAAAGAGAGTGTTTTAGGACCATTAGATTAACCCTGAACCATGAGAACCAATATGATGCCACATCTGCCTTAGAGCGAATCGGCCCACGAGTTGACAGCCGAACACCTTGAATCCGACTAAATACCCCCATTCCGAACACAATGGGATATGTTCCGTAAGCCAATTCGATCATTTTGATCAGTTTCTCTTTAAATTAAAATATAAATCAATATATATTTAATTTAAACGTACATTTTAATTTATCGGTGCCACATACTGACTCCAAAAATTCCAGAAAAATTATTTCTAGCTTTGTATTGATGATACGGTCCTAACAAAACTAATTTCGTCGAATTTGGAGACCGTTTGAAAAGAGGTCAATTTCTAGTCGATTAATTTCAAATTGAAATTACCAAACACTTTTAAATCCGCCATGCTTACATATTGATTCCAAAAATTATGAAAATTGGAATCTAGCAATAATTTGATATTCTGGATCAAACAAAAGTGGTCTCGTTTACAACGGAGGTCGTTTGCAAAATCGCTATTTTTAAGGGCTATATATTATTTAAAATATATATAAATTCCATAACGACTATTCTAAATTTTAAACTTGACATAACTTTTTATTCCCGTTATGAAATCTAGATTTTTCACATTCGTTGGATAGATATTTTCAAACAGATTAAATATTTCTGGTTTTACTGAAATCCGATTTATTTTGAATCCAATACATTCATTTGAAATTTGAAATCAAATTTTCAAACGGCCACGCCATTTTAGGCTTGCTATATAATTAAAATCAATTTATTCGTTCTAACTTCGATTTAAATAAATTTTTATTCGCGGAATTAAATATAAAATATATATTTTCCCCCTTCCCTTATCTCCCTCATTCAACGCTAGATTAGGAAAAAAACGAAAACAATCGAACGCCGCCAGATCCCGTAAGCGCCACCCCCCTTCGCACCGCCGCACCTCCTCCGCAGGCATCGTGCCTCCCCCTCTGACACCCCCCTCCGTTGCCCCTCCTTCATTTCCCTTCCTCTTTCCTCCGCAGCCAATACCCCAAGCCCCAGCCCCGTACATCACCGCCGCCGCCCCAGTGGACCACCGCCCCGCCTCCGCACACCACCAGCGACGCCGCCACGCCCCCTGACCATCTCCGATGCCTCCCCTCCCTCTCTTCCAAATCAGACAGTAAACCTTCCTCCCCAAAACCGATGCTCCGGCCACCATGGATCCCGCCGTCGACAACCATCGTCACCCCGAGCCTCCTCCGCCACCCAGCACCTCCTGTAAGTTTTTAATATTATTTTTTATTTATTCATCATAATAAAAATATGATTTTTATTTTAATAACCTCAATATAAAAATTTAATTTTTAGCGATATAAAAATATAATTTTTAGCGATATAAAATATATTTTTTAACGATATAAAATTATGATTTTTATTGTATGAACAGCATAATAAAAATATGGTTTTTATTGTATGAATAACATTATAAAAATATGTTTTTATTATAGAAATGGCTCTATAAAAATTTGATTTATATATATATATATATGACAGCGCTATAAAAATGTGATTTTTATATATATTATAGCGGTATAAAAATGTGATTTTTATATATATTATAGCAATATAAAAATGTGATTTTTATATATATTATAGCGGCATAAAAAAGCGTGATTTTTAATCATGTATAGCTTACATAAAAATGCGATTTTTAAATATATAAACATCATATTTAAAATGTGATTTTTACTATGAACAGCGTGAAAAGGATTGCGTTGG
Source organism: Allium sativum (assembly GCA_030737875.1). NCBI lineage: Eukaryota > Viridiplantae > Streptophyta > Magnoliopsida > Asparagales > Amaryllidaceae > Allium > Allium sativum. The sequence continues at coordinate 527,205,414 of CM060909.1, read as the reverse complement.
AATTTTGGGCAAATCCAAACTATTCAAAATTCAGAAAAAAAAATTGGCGGAGTGGATTCCAAAGGTGAGAACTTCTCACTTTAACTTTGTTTATAGTTAAATATATACCAGGATGCAGATGGTGCTTAGTAGCACCCGGCACTTTGATTGAAACCATGGATGTTTGGTTGTTTGGATTGATTTATTTGTGTGAATTTGGTTTGGGATGTGAATGGAATTGATTAGAATTGGTATGTATATGGCACCAGCCAGTATTAGGCAAGGGATAAAGCTGGACCTAATTCCGGCTCTAGTATCGCCCCGTTATGCTGCCAAAATTTTCTAAAATATATTAGAACCATAAATTTATCATTTTTATTGTATAAATGACCTGTAAAATATTCATGCGTCGAAATAAATATTTTGTCGTTAAAAATATAATTTTTAATGTGTATATGAACGAAAATAAATATTCATTTACAAATCAGATGATTTGTTTATGTATACTCATTCACCTAATATTGATTGGGACGATTTATTTTACACATCACCCAACTGCACAAATAAAATCTGTGTATGTTGATTGAAACCCCACACGGGTATTGGGATGATATTTGACATACACTAATCCCAATTGTTTAGTTGTATGTCAATCGATTGATTGACAGACTTTTGTAAGCGTTAATTATTTATATTTAATGCTTTTGCAGTTGTGTAGTGCACTCTGGATGATGGTTGATTGTTTATCATTGTTGTTATATACATATGATGTATGAAACCCATATAAATAACATTATATGGTAATTGACTGTGTTTGATTCCAATTCATAAAGAACGAATATTTTAAATTAACGAATATTTTAAAAAGGCGAACAATGAATATTCCAAAATAACTAATGTTTTAAAATAATATTCAGTAATGGATCAAAATATGAATTTGATGTCCGATTTGGGATGAACATGAAAATATTGAAATATATGAAGCCGTGTTGAATAGATATGCACCATTTTGACGCAAACGGTATTTATATCGATTTTATTCATTTTTATAATGAATATAAAAAAGGAAATGATTTCAAAATCTGATATTTTGCAAATATTATCATTTAAATAATATAATGATACGGAGTATTCAATTTTGATTTAAAATTTGAAAATGAAATTAGAATCGTTTTAAAACGGATTTATAAACGATTTATAAAATACATTTCAAATGGAAATCGATGAAGTATATATTATATATATAATATAATGGCTTGAATAGAACGCACCGCGCCGCGACCGTTCGCGAATTTCGACCATTGACTTCGAATTGAGATTACGGGAGATCCGACCGTCGGATTCTCCTAAAACAAGAACCATTGAGTTCGTATCGAAAAGAGATTTCCAACGAATATAAGAGATTTGAAATCTAACAGTTGGATTTGGAATTATGTCCAAATCAAATTTGGAAAAGGTCGTTGTAAGTGCAGTTCGATGACCATTTATGGAAATCGACTGAAAGGGCCTTAATAAAATTATTAAAAATATTAATAATTTGTGCAAAATCATAATAAATGATTTGGAAAGAATTAGGATGAAAATTTTCATATTTGAAAAGATAAAAATATATTTTTACCGAAATGAACTAGTTATTAACTAGAATTATATTCCAATTATTTTTAAATAAATAAATTTGATTGAGAATGGGTTTTAATATAACCAGATTTTCCAATATATGAATTGGAGTGGATTTGAATGGAAATCATCTTTGGAATATTTCGATGTTGGATTTCGTGATTAATGGATATTGTTATGGAAATTTAGAAGATATATTTATATCGTTATTACCAATACGATGTTTGTTGGTTTCAGAATTTGATATTGAATATAAGCCGATATAATTTCTATTCAGAGTCTTGTGGTTAATATCAAATGGGATTTTGGGTTTGGTATTAATGGTGTCTTAAATAACACTGTTCTTAAACCCAGTTGTGAAAATAATAAATCTTTAATTTTAGATTTACTGAAGGTTTCCAATTAATTAATATTTAATTGGAATTGAATAAAAAATTTGGATTTTGGGTTTGTCGTGAATGGTGTCTTAAATAACATTGTTCTCAAACCCCGTGTGAAAAGAATAAATCTTTTAATTAAGATCATTAGAGTTTCCAGTTAATTAACATTTAATTGGAATAAAATGGAATGTGAAGTGGGTTTATTGTGAACTGTGTTTTAATGACATTCGTTCTTTAACCGGATTTATAGTGAAATGTGATTTGGAATTTATAAATCTTTTTATTCATATTTAATGGAAATTTTTCCAAAATAAAGTTTTCCAATTTGATAAAATAAATTGGAATTGAATGGAATTCGATTTGATAATAATCGAGGTGAGCTTCTGTGGAGGAAGACTGTTAATATATATGGAATTTAAAAGGCTTGGTCGTTATTCTATTTATATTATTAGTCGGATACAGAAATTGATATCGATTATATATATATATATATATATATCGATATGTTTTCCGTGAAGATTCCATAATTGATGGAATGTGATTTTGGGTTTATCGTGAACTGTGTTTTAAATGACACCAGTTCTTTAACCCAGTTAAAGACAGGATTACATGTCTAACATTGTATTTCGAACTGTATGGTTGACCTCTGCTAAATATATATCTGTTTGGTGGCAGAGAATTTATTTTCTTACTTAACACCCTTCTCTAAGACGTACGAGCTTAGAGGTTATATATAGGCAGAAATCAATAGTACGGTGTAGATTGTTAACGCAGCATGTTTGATTTTCCAAAGTTAAATAATCATTAATATTGATTTTTAGGAAGATTAAAACCAAGCGGAGTTTTAATGAATCTTTAATTAGATTGAAATGTGAATGTGATAATTTAAATTATCAAATTTGGTAAATGATCGAGAATGGAGTATCACCTATTTTGCTTAAAGCGATAGTTAAATCTTTAATTAGATTTGAATGGGAAATGATAATTAATTTTACCGACAACACCTTGATGTTAGATATGGAGTATTACCAGTTTTGCTCCATGAGATGAATAGGTTAGGATTGGGATAATAAAAGAAAAGATTACTTCGGTATGGTTCGATAATCCCAACTAGTTTGGATAAACCTTAATTTGGCTTGAATTGATATCCAAAGGAAGATTAAAGAATAAATTTAAAGAATTTATCTTTGATAAAATTAATGGGAACCTTTCCCAAAGGATATTAATATTTGAATAAAAGAATATTCAGAATTAGAATGAGGCGTATGTTGTGTTTTTATAGCACTTATTTATAAAATACACGTGTTATTCAGAAAGGCCGGGTTACCCATTCTAAATAACTGATTCGACGATAAGTCGACGATGAAGACGGTGGTTGAAGACCGGAGGTCTTCACATCATTTGGATGATTATTGATGTCTTGATTGGGCTGTACACTCAAGACAAGATAATAAGTGGTGGTCGTCCAGACGTACTTGGAGATCGACCGGATATGCGAGGACCTCTCTCCTGTATTGGACATATGGGACGAGGAATAAGGTGCCTCCGGCTTCGTTCATACCCAGAACGAACTATTAAATAGATGTGTGCCTGACATTGGATTTTATTATGTGTTGATTGATCTCTATTAAATATATATATGTTTGGTGGCGGAGAATTTATTCTCTTGCTTAACACCCTTCTCTGATACATATGAGCTCATAGGTTATATATCGATAGACATCAGTCGCATGGCGTGAATTTCTTGTGTGGTATGTTGATATACAAATGATCAAGGCTTCTGTTGAAAAGCAGAGTCTTTTGGTTGATGATCAAAGCGCGGCTTTAATATAGCATAGCTTTGTGTATAGCGTTAATTCGCGAGCCTCGCACCTCGGTATGAGTCAAAAAAAGGATAAGGGACCCAAGGGGGACATGACATTTCTTTCTAGCTATGGGTGGTGTCAAGGTATGGAGCCCAGACATTTATTATATTTTTACCTATGTGGATGATGGATAGCGAGGCGCCTCAGATATATCGGTTACTATGGAGCTGATGGATATAGGTCCTATAGGACCAGGAAACATGTGTTCAGGAATTTTCAATCCTCAAACATAAGGGAGGACTGGCCTTGGGGGATCCAAGGGTCTCCCACGGGAGATCCTGAGGTATTTGCTAGAGTGTCCCGAAGCCGGCGAGGAGTACATCCCTTGCCTCGACTCATGACGGAAACCCAATTTCCAATACTATCGCACTCATATCCATATTCTCTGCACCTACTAGATATTTCAACCATCATCATGAGTTCAAACCCAGTGATCCCTTTTTATCGATCGGTTCTTACTCACATGCATTTACTACTTGTGTCATACGGCCCCGCTCGATTGTAGATACCTGTGCTGGTCTCACCATGGGGTGTCTCAAATCCTATAGTGGCAACCCGACACGATTCAAGATGCACAGTGTATAACTATGGATACCCAGTGCCTGCACGTCCGTACTCCGTAGAAACCTACACTGATGCACCAACCACCGTTGTTTTGACCGCTTATAATCAGCCTAGTAATTATACCCTACCCTGCCTAGTTCAGGGTACCATGATACATCTATGTAGGTTACTGCTGAAATGGGTCCCCATTACTAGGGTTTCCTAATCAACATGTTAAATTGGTTAAGTGTCCAAGTTAACCTAACCCTACCCATCAGTTTAGTTAACTTGTTGTATTGGTTTAGTGTTGCCTTAATTAACTTAACCCTACCGTTCCTGACTTAGCTTTAATTCATTCATTAAAGCACCAACCACTCACATTAGACAGGTATTGTTGCGGTCACTGGATGTGCCGGTCGGGTCCGGGTAGTTTTATACCGCAACTCAGTCTAACCTCAGGTTCTTTTGGGCTCAATGCGCTAACCTCCAACATTAGATATATATTGTTACGGTTGCTGGATGTGCCAGGCGGTTTCGGGTAGTTTTACACCGTATCTCAATCTAACCTCGGGTTAGACATATTCGTCTTTTCTAAATTCACATATTTACCTCTTTATATTTATATGTAAATTATTGTCATTCAAGTCAAGCCCCACTTTCCCTTTTAAATCAAGTTCATAATTTTAGGTATAAAATTTTATACCACTTTATGACATAAAACATTTACATGTTTATGAGCAAAATATGCCAATTATATGTAATTTCATGTTTTTCCCCAACGTTAATCCCGTTAAACGTTCGCATAAATCACATAGAATGTTAGGCTCGATACATAGCCTAACTTATACACAAAAGGGGAAAAAGAGGAACATGTAATAATTCCAACATCATAAAAATATGGAACTAACTATACATGTGTCACATGAATTTGGTATAGAATAATATACATTTAATTATGAACTTGTAAATTTAGATCTACTCAACATGAATCGTGAAATAGGGGTTTTACATAGAACTACATAAACTTAAAATTAGCATGTAGTTGTGAACTTGCAAATTAGCATGTAGTTCTAGTCATATATGTGAACATGGTTGAACTTGCATAAACATAGCAAAATTCCCAAATTGACATACAACATGTAGGTGTCATTACCAAATCATACAACATGAAATGTCATCGCCAAATTATACATCATGGTGTGTCATCGCCAAATTACACAACATGATATGCCATCGCCAAATTATACAACATAATATGTCATCGCCAATTTATTCAACATGATATGTCATCACCAAAGTATACAACATAATATGTCATCGCTAAATTACACAACATATATGTCATTGCCAAATTTTACAACATGTAACATTTATCATCAAATTACATACAACATGATCACAAACTTAACATGATAAGAGTTATAGTCTTAATCAATTCAGTTTTACAAAAAGGATAGGCATAAATTTACATTAGGCATTCTACATCCAGTTATTTAGTCACGATTCTAATATCATTTAGGTCTAAATGATATCTGGACTTACAAAAAGGAGACTAGTCTTATGTTCGGGGATCTGTATTCTTAAATTGAATAGCTCTCCTTTGTTGTAGACGTTGAATTCTCTTAGTTGAATTAGATTCGATTTGTAATTTCTAACTTGCTTTCTAGTTGAAGGAGAATGGCGGCTACTCTAGGTTGAGTATTGACAGCATGACGATCTTAGGAATATTTTTGTGTGGCTTAGGGTTTTGATTTAGGTTGCTTATATAGAAGTTTGATTTAATAAGAGCCGTCAGATCAACCTAGGGCCAATCAAAGCTATTCAAAACTAAGAGAACCAACCAGAACTCGCCACATAAGCCCTATGACACAGCAAATCGTCACACAAAGAAACACGTCAGGTTTCAGATCTGGCCCAAGGGGGAGGTTGACCCTTAGGTCGACCCCTGGTCGACCTGTATGGGGGGGAGGTCGACCGCCTGGTCGACCTGGCCTTGGGCGGGAAAATTCCCGCCCAGCCCGCTTCTGCTTCTGATTTCGAAATTTGAATTTTTTGAACTTTAATCTGTGCTGTTTATTTAAACTCTTGAATCTTCTAAAGGTCATAACTCCTTCATACGGAGTTTAATATTCACAAATTCGGACTCTATCTCAAGCAGAATTCCGAGACGAATGCAATGGCATAACCGTTTCCCTTAATTCTCACATTTGTAATTAATTATTCTTTAATTTGTTACTTTAATGTTTACAGAAAATACGGGGTGTTACAGGTGGTGATGCAGGCGTGGGTGCACTAGATGGAAGGTGGGGTTGAATATTTGGTGGTGGTTTGTGGAGGTGAAATGACCCGAATTTCCCCGGTCTCCGAAGAGAAGGGAAAGCGCGGATTGTTTTGAGAACACGACAAAATAGAACGCATACAAAAGAACATTTCATTGGGAGAGGTTCCCATTAATTTTATCAAAGATAAATTCCTTGAATTTATTCTTTAATCTTCTTTTGAATTTTGATTCAACTAGTCGGGATTAACGAACCTTACCGAAGTAATCATTTGTTTTAATTTCCCAATCCCAACCTATTCATCCCATGAAGTAAAACTGGTAATACTTCATATCTAACACCACGGTGTTATCGGTAAATTCAATTACCATTTCACGTTCAAATCCAATTAAAGATTTAACTATCGCCTGGAGCAAAACTGGTGATACTCCATTCTCGATCATTTCAATCTAATTAAAGATTCATTAAAACTCCACTTAGTTTTAATCTGTGACTGGGATAAAGAATCCGTGTCATTTAAAACACAGTTCACGATAAACCCAAAAATCAATGTCAATTCAATTCCAATTAAATATTATTTAATTGGTACACTTCATTAAATCTAAATAAAAAGATTTAATCTTTTCTCAACTGGGTTCAAGAACAGTGTTAGTGAAGACACCATTCACGACAAACCCAAATCACATTTGATATTCAATACAAGGCTCAGAATAGAAAATATATTGGCTTATATTCAATATCAAATTCTACGATTAACAAATGTCGTATTGGAAATAACGATATAAATATATATCTTTCAAATTTCCATAACAACATCTGTATAATCACGAATTCCAACATCGAAATATTCCGAAGACAATTTCGATTCAAATCCATTCCAATGCAATCATTGGAAATTCTGGTTATTTTCAAAACCATTTCAAATTCAATTTATTTATTTAAAAATAAAATAGAATTATAATTCTAGTTCAAAACTAGTTCATTTTGATAAAAAACTATTTTTATCTTTTCAAATATGGAGTTTTTCATCTCAATTCTTTCTAAATCATTTCTTATGATTTTACACAAATTATTACTATTTTTAATAATTTTATCAAGGCCTGTACAGTCGATTTCCATCAACGGCCATCGAACTGCACTTACAGCGACCTTTTTCAAATTTGATTTGGACATAATTCCAAATCCAACCGTTAGATTTCAAATTTCTAATATTCGTTAGAAAGCTCTTTTCGATACGAACCCAACAGTTCCGGTTTTAGGAGAATCCGACGGTCGGATCTCCCGTAATATCCGTTCGAAGTCAATGGTCGAAATTCGCGAACTGCCGCGGCGCGGCGCGTTCTATCCAGGCCATTATATTAGATATATAATATATATAATATATATTTCGTCGATTTCAATTCAAAACGCGCTTTATAAATCGTTTTAAATTCATTTTCAAAACGGTTTCAACTTCATATTCAATTTCAAATCAAAATTGAATATTCCAATTTAAATTCATTTTAAATTCAGTTCAAATTGATTTCCAATTCAATTTCAGTTCGTTTTCAATTCAATTTCAATTCGAATTCATTTCTATTCCATTTCAATTTGAATTCATTTATATTCCATTTCAATTCGAATTCGTTTATATTCAATTTCAATTCGAATTCATTTATATTCCATTTCAATTTGAATTCATTTATATTCAATTCTTAATTCGAATTCATTTATATTCCATTGCAATTTGAATTCAATTATATTCCATTTCAATTCGAATTCATTTATATTCCATTTTAATTCGGATTTATTTATATTCAATTCTTTTCAAAATATCAGATTTTGAAATCACTTTCGATATTCATTATAAAATGAATAAAATCGATATAAATATCGTTCACGTCAAAATGGCGTCAATCTAATCAATACGGCTTCATATATTCCTATTTTCAAATATTCTATTTCAAATATTTCTATTTTAAAACTGAAATGAGGCCCAAACAATTACCATATAATGTAAATTATATGGATTTTCTACAACACTTGTATATATCAACAACGATGAATAATCAACCATCATCCAAAGTGCACTCTACACTGTATAAGCATCAAATATAAATATTCAACGCTTATAACAGTCTGTCAATCAACCGATCGACATACAACTAAACAATCGGGATTAGTGTACGTCAAATATCATCCCAATACCCGTGTGGGGTTTCAAACAATCAAACACAGATTTTATTTGTGCAGTTGGGCGATGCGTAAAATTTATCGTCCCAATCAATGTCCTTCAAATAGGTGTACATAAAAAAAACCGTCTGGTTTGTAAATGAATATTTATTTATTCACATTCACGTTAAAAATTATATTTTTAACGATCAAACTATTTTATTCAACCTATGAATATTCTATTCGGTTCATTTATTAAATAAAATGTTATCTTTATTTTTCTAACTTATTTTTAGGAAATTTCGGCGGCATAACGGCACGATACTAGAAACGGGACAAGGCCTAGCCTTATCCTCGGTCTAGTGAAGGCCCATGCCATTCACACATCAATCAAATCAATTTCATTTCACCAAACAATTCAATTCCAAACCAAATAATCTAACCAACTACACAACCAAACAATTAAACAAACAAGCCATCCATGGTCTGTGGATGACGGGTGTCGGGTGCTACTAAACACCGTTTGCATCCTAGTATATATATAACTAGAAAAATAATTTTGAGTGAGAAGTTCTCACCGATAGCTATCCCAACTTCACGACACTTCATTTATAGAAATCTTCAACGTTCTCGCCTTTTGTCGCTTTCGTTGTCCGCTTTCACTACATATATAAAAATCGAATTTTTACTTCGCTATTCAATATATAAAAATCGAATTTTTACTATGCTATTCAATATATAAAAATCGAATTTTTACTTCGCTATTCAATATATAAAAATCGAATTTTTACTATGCTATTCAATATATAAAAATCGAATTTTTACTTCGCTATTCAATATATAAAAATCGAATTTTTACTTTGTTAGTCAATATATAAAAATCGAATTTTTACTTCGCTATTCAATATATAAAAATCGAATTTTTACTATGCTATTCAATATATAAAAATTGAATTTTTACTTTGTTATTCAATATATAAAAATCGAATTTTTACTTCGCTATTCACTATATAAAGACTCCGCCCTTTCAATTATATCATTATAAAAATCACATCTTTATTTGGCTACACATATAAAGATGCTATTTTTAATATTCCTATCATGTAAAAATTAGATTTTTAATTCTCTACATAAACAAAAATCATATTTTTAATTCTCGACATAAACAAAAATCATATTTTTACACCTTCTATATAGTAAAGATTATATTTTTAATACTTTAAAAATATAAAAATCAAATTTTTAATTCTTTAAAAATATAAAAATCATATTTTTAATTCTTTAAAAATATAAAAATCATATTTCATATTTTTATTTTCAAAACACAATTCTAATTTTTATGTTTCAAGAACAAAGGCTATTTTATATTTATACAAATCAAAGTATATTTTACATTTTCAAAAGCAAAGCATATTAGGCTATTTTATTTTATTTTTTAAAAAAAACCCATTTTTAATCTATGCTATATATATATTTTCAATTTTTTCTCATGCTAATTATACATAAAACAGCATTTTTATTTTGCTAAAATATAAAAGAAAATAGAAAAAAACTGATTTTTATATAAAAATAAATAAATAAATCACTTACAGTAAATCGAAGGAGGAAGAGGGGGGTTTACTGCTGTTCTGAGGGGAGCATCGGCGCTGGGCGAGGTCGGCGTGGCCAGAGGCGATGGGGGGGCCCACGATGGTTGGCGGTTCGGGTTCCAGGGGGCTAGGGCTTGGGGTTTCGTGTGCGTCGAGGTTTCGAGGTGGAGAAGGGAGCGGGGCCAAGGAGAAGGAGGGGGACGGTCGGAGGTGGGCCGCGCCTGTGAGCGGCGGCGGCGGTGGCGCGCTCCGATAGGGGGAGCGACGAGCTCCTCCTTTTTCTTTTTTTTTCTGCTCGAATGATTTTGAACGTGGGGGGGAGGGGCAACGTGATTTAAGGAGGAGGGAGAGAGAAAGTTTATTTTATTATTTTATTTTAATTATTTATGAAAAAGTTGACTTTTACAAACGAACTCGAAACGAGGCCCACCGCCTGTCGTCCATAGCTAATCACCCTCATTCCGAACACAATGGGATATGTATCGTAAGCTGATTCGATCGTTTGAATCAGTTCCCATCAAAATCTACATATAACTCTATATATTGAATTTGAACGCGCATTTCAATTTACCGGGGTCACATACGAATTCTAAAAATTGCAGAAAAATATTTTCTAGCTTCGTATTGACGATACGGTCCTAACAAAACTAGTTTCGTCGAATTCCGAGACTGTTTGAAAAATGGCCAATTTCCAGTCGATTAAAATCAACTTAAACTGGTCAAACGCGTTTTCCTTTGCCATGCTCACATATTGATTTGAAAAATTACGAAATTTGGAATCTAGCAATAACTTGACATCGCGGACCCAACAAAAATGGTTTCGTCGAAATCCGAGGTCGTTTGCAAAATGGCTATTTTTAAGGGCCTGAATTCCATAGCGACTATTCAGAATTTTCAACTGGACCTATCTTTTGATCCCCGCTATGAAATTTTGATTTTTCGGATTCGTTGGAAAGATATTATCAATTAGATCCTAATGTTTTTGGTTTTACTAAAATCCGGATTATTTTGCACCCGGTACATTCAATTGATGTTTGAAATCGAATTATCGAACTACCGCGCCATTTTCAATTCCTTTTTATAATTATATATAAATATTTATATTCTAACGACGGCGTATATAATATATACGTTCGAATTCCATTCAAAATAAATTTCTCGTCGATATTATTTAAAATAATTCATTTTAAATAATCAAAATTCGCTAAAATTGCCAAAATAAAATTTTTAAATTGGCCCAGATTTTCGGGTTGTTACAATCTCCCCCACTTAAAACTTTTCGTCCCCGAAAAGGAACAAAGTCGAAAGTGGTTTGATTAATCAACTCTACGTTCGATCTGGCTTCCATTCTCCAACTTTTCAGTTTCTGAGAATTTTCAAATTTTCAAAAATTTGGCTAACACCCTAAATTTTCGAAAAATTTCGCCATAACCTCCCCTGCACCGGGAGCCACGAGAAAATCCCGAAATTGCCATATAGGCCTTCTGATCTCAAAAAGAAAAAGGAAAAGCCAAGCGGCTAGCCAATAGGATCATAAAATCATCATCACCCAAACAAAACAGTAAATTATAGTAAACATGTACCTATTTGTCGGGCAAACAAATTTTATTCTCTGCTCTAGCCTCCTTGCTATGACCTGTTCAATGTAAGCACATGTATATGCAAGCAAATGCGACCAATTTTCAATATAATTCAATATGTGATTCAATTAGGCTAAATGGCTAAAAATTAGCAAACAAATAAACAAACAACACAAACATCAATCAATTAGTGGATTAACGTTTCAAATTCATAATTTTGATATATAGTCAAAAATCAGATTTTTGATGCCAATTCACAACAATAAGCCCTATCTAATTTTTTTTGTTCTCACACCAGTCAATAGGAAATATATAGAAATCTCACTTTCGTTACTCGAAAATAAATACTGGCGATGGTGCCCTGTCACCAGAATTATCCCCGGGCACTAGAGTGCGATTCTATAACTATCCAATACATTAAAACTTCGAATACATGTTTGCAAGACATATATGCAAAATCTTTATATATCGGATTGTCCCGATCAATATAGAATAAATAATCAAATACGAATAGTTGATTTAAATTTTCAAAACAAAATTTGTTTTCATTTTAAAAATATACTCTTCACACCCGTTCTAGGATACTACTGATCCCATCTCTAACGAGTCATTCCCATTGGATTTTACTAGTCCAATATCTGATGAATTCTTTCGTATGGTTCTAATGTGCCTTGTTCTCTAAGCTTTGTAAACCAAAGCTCTGATACCACGATGAAACGACCCGAATTTCCCCGGTCTCCGAAGAGAAGGGAAAGCGCGGATTGTTTTGAGAACACGACAAAATAGAACGCATACAAAAGAACATTTCATAGGGAGAGGTTCCCATTAATTTTATCAAAGATAAATTCCTTGAATTTATTCTTTAATCTTCTTTTGAATTTTGATTCAACTAGTCGGGATTAACGAACCTTACCGAAGTAATCATTTGTTTTAATTTCCCAATCCCAACCTATTCATCCCATGAAGTAAAACTGGTAATACTTCATATCTAACACCACGGTGTTATCAGTAAATTCAATTACCATTTCACGTTCAAATCCAATTAAAGATTTAACTATTGCCTGGAGCAAAACTGGTGATACTCCATTCTCGATCATTTCAATCTAATTAAAGATTCATTAAAACTCCACTTAGTTTTAATCTGTGACTGGGTTAAAGAATCAGTGTCATTTAAAACACAGTTCACGATAAACCCAAAAATCAATATCAATTCAATTCCAATTAAATATTATTTAATTGGTACACTTCATTAAATCTAAATAAAAAGATTTAATCTTTTCTCAACTGGGTTCAAGAACAGTGTTAGTGAAGACACCATTCACGAAAAACCCAAATCACATTTGATATTCAATACAAGGCTCTGAATAGAAAATATATCGGCTTATATTCAATATCAAATTCTACGATTAACAAATGTCGTATTGGAAATAACGATATAAATATATATCTTTCAAATTTCCATAACAACATCTGTATAATCACGAATTCCAACATCGAAATATTCCGAAGACAATTTCGATTCAAATCCATTCCAATGCAATCATTGGAAATTCTGGTTATTTTCAAAACCATTTCAAATTCAATTTATTTATTTAAAAATAAAATAGAATTATAATTCTAGTTCAAAACTAGTTCATTTTGATAAAAATCTATTTTTATCTTTTCAAATATGGAGTTTTTCATCCCAATTCTTTCTAAATCGTTTCTTATGATTTTACACAAATTATTACTATTTTTAATAATTTTATCAAGGCCTGTACAGTCGATTTCCATCAACGGCCATCGAACTGCACTTACAGCGACCTTTTTCAAATTTGATTTGGACATAATTCCAAATCCAACCGTTAGATTTCAAATTTCTAATATTCGTTAGAAAGCTCTTTTAGATACGAACCCAACGGTTCCGGTTTTAGGAGAATCCGATGGTCGGATCTCCCATAATATCCGTTCGAAGTCAATGGTCGAAATTCGCGAACTGCCGCGGCGCGGCGCGTTCTATCCAGGCCATTATATTAGATATATAATATATACTTCATCGATTTCAATTCAAAACGTGCTTTATAAATCGTTTTAAATTCATTTTCAAAACGGTTTCAACTTCATATTCAATTTCAAATCAAAATTGAATATTCCAATTTAAATTCATTTTAAATTCAGTTCAAATTGATTTCCAATTCAATTTCAGTTCGTTTTCAATTCAATTTCAATTCGAATTCATTTCTATTCCATTTCAATTTGAATTCATTTATATTCCATTTCAATTCGAATTCATTTATATTCAATTTCAATTCGAATTCATTTATATTCCATTTCAATTTGAATTCATTTATATTCAATTCTTAATTCGAATTCATTTATATTCCATTGCAATTTGAATTCATTTATATTCCATTTCAATTCGAATTCATTTATATTCCATTTTAATTCGGATTTATTTATATTCAATTCTTTTCAAAATATCAGATTTTGAAATCACTTTCGATATTCATTATAAAATGAATAAAATCGATATAAATATCGTTCACGTCAAAATGGCGTCAATCTAATCAATACGGCTTCATATATTCCTATTTTCAAATATTCTATTTCAAATATTTCTATTTTAAAACTGGAATGAGGCCCAAACAATTACCATATAATGTTAATTATATGGATTTTCTACAACACTTGTATATATCAACAACGATGAATAATCAACCATCATCCAAAGTGCACTCTACACTGTATAAGCATCAAATATAAATATTCAACGCTTATAACAGTCTGTCAATCAACCGATCGACATACAACTAAACAATCGGGATTAGTGTACGTCAAATATCATCCCAATACCCGTGTGGGGTTTCAAACAATCAAACACAGATTTTATTTGTGCAGTTGGGCGATGCGTAAAATTAATCGTCCCAATCAATGTCCTTCAAATAGGTGTACATAAAAAAAACCGTCCGGTTTGTAAATGAATATTTATTTATTCACATTCACGTTAAAAATTATATTTTTAACGATCAAACTATTTTATTCAACCTATGAATATTCTATTCGGTTCATTTATTAAATAAAATGTTATCTTTATTTTTCTAACTTATTTTTAGGAAATTTCGGCGGCATAACGGCACGATACTAGAAACGGGACAAGGCCTAGCCTTATCCCCGGTCTAGTGAAGGCCCACGCCATTCACACATCAATCAAATCAATTTCATTTCACCAAACAATTCAATTCCAAACCAAATAATCTAACCAACTACACAACCAAACAATTAAACAAACAAGCCATCCATGGTCTGTGGATGACGGGTGTTGGGTGCTACTAAACACCGTCTGCATCCTAGTATATATATAACTAGAGAAATAATTTTGAGTGAGAAATTCTCACTGATATCTATCCCAACTTCATGACACTTCATTTATAGAAATCTCCAACGTTCTCGCCTTTTGTCGCTTTCGTTGTCCGCTTTCACTACATATATAAAAATCGAATTTTTACTTCGCTATTCAATATATAAAAATCGAATTTTTACTATGCTATTCAATATATAAAAATCGAATTTTTACTTCGCTATTCAATATATAAAAATCGAATTTTTACTATGCTATTCAGTATATAAAAATCGAATTTTTACTTCGCTATTCAATATATAAAAATCGAATTTTTACTTTGTTAGTCAATATATAAAAATCGAATTTTTACTTCGCTATTCAATATATAAAAATCGAATTTTTACTATGCTATTCAATATATAAAAATCGAATTTTTACTTTGTTATTCAATATATAAAAATCGAATTTTTACTTCGCTATTCACTATATAAAGACTCCGCCCTTTTAATTATATCATTATAAAAATCACATCTTTATTTTGCTACACATATAAAGATGCTATTTTTAATATTCCTATCATGTAAAAATTATATTTTTAATTCTCTACATAAACAAAAATCATATTTTTAATTCTCTACATAAACAAAAATCATATTTTTACCCCTTCTATATAGTAAAGATTATATTTTTAATACTTTAAAAATATAAAAATCAAATTTTTAATTCTTTAAAAATATAAAAATCATATTTTTAATTCTTCAAAAATATAAAAATCATATTTCATATTTTTATTTTCAAAACACAATTCTAATTTTTATGTTTCAAGAACAAAGGCTATTTTATATTTATACAAATCAAAGTATATTTTACATTTTCAAAAGCAAAGCATATTAGGCTATTTTATTTTATTTTTTAAAAAAACCCATTTTTAATCTATGCTATATATATATTTTCTGTTTTTTTTTCCATGCTAATTATACATAAAACAACATTTTTATTTTGCTAAAATATAAAAGAAAATAGAAAAAAACTGATTTTTATATAAAAATAAATAAATAAATCACTTACAGTAAATCGAAGGAGGAAGAGGGGGGGTTTACTGCTGTTCTGAGGGGGGCATCGGCGCTGGGCGAGGTCGGCGTGGCCAGAGGCGATGGGGGGGCCTACGATGGCTGGCGGTTCGGGTTCCAGGGGGCTAGGGCTTGGGGTTTCGTGCGCGTCGAGGTTTCGAGGTGGAGAAGGGAGCGGGGCCAAGGAGAAGGAGGGGGACGGTCGGAGGTGGGCCGCGCCTGTGAGCGGCGGCGGCGGTGGCGCGCTCCAGTAGGGGGAGCGACGAGCTCCTCCTTTTTCTTTTTTTTTCTTTTTTTCTGCTCGAATGATTTTGAACGGGGGGGGGGGGGGCAACGTGATTTAAGGAGGAGGGAGAGAGAAAGTTTATTTTATTATTTTATTTTAATTATTTATGAAAAAGTTGACTTTTACAAACGAACTCGAAACGAGGCCCACCGCCTGTCGTCCATAGCCAATTACCCTCATTCCGAACACAATGGGATATGTATCGTAAGCTGATTCGATCGTTTGAATCAGTTTCCGTCAAAATCTACATATAACTCTATATATTGAATTTGAACACGCATTTCAATTTACCGGGGTCACATACGAATTCTAAAAATTGCAGAAAAATATTTTCTAGCTTCGTATTGACGATACGGTCCTAACAAAACTAGTTTCGTCGAATTCCGAGACTGTTTGAAAAATGGCCAATTTCCAGTCGATTAAAATTAACTGAAACTGGTCAAACGCGTTTTCCTTTGCCATGCTCACATATTGATTTGAAAAATTACGAAATTTGGAATCTAGCAATAACTTGACATCGTGGACCCAACAAAAATGGTTTCGTCGAAATCCGAGGTCGTTTGCAAAATGGCTATTTTTAAGGGCCTGAATTCCATAGCGACTATTCAGAATTTTCAACTAGACCTATCTTTTGATCTCCGCTATGAAATTTTGATTTTTCGGATTCGTTGGAAAGATATTATCAATTAGATCCTAATGTTTTTGGTTTCACTAAAATCCGGATTATTTTGCACCCGGTACATTCAATTGATGTTTGAAATCGAATTATCAAACTACCGCGCCATTTTCAATTCCTTTCTATAATTATATATAATTATTTATATTCTAACGACGGCGTATATAATATATACGTTCGAATTCCATTCAAAATAAATTTCTTGTCGATATTATTTAAAATAATTCATTTTAAATAATCAAAATTCGCTAAAATTGCCAAAATAAAAAATTTAAACTGGCCCAGATTTTCAGGTTGTTACAGGAGGTCTCTTGGATTTAGGGAAAAGTGCGTGGTTCACAAGGGAAGGGAAAATGCATAGGAGAAGAAGGATGAAAATGTGTTTGCTTTGTGTTGTTTTCCTTCTCTATTGCATTTTAGGTTTTCCCTTTTTTCAAAGAGAGAGATGCACAAGTTTATACTAAGAAAGAAATAGTAGTGGAGCAAGAAGAAGAAGGCCTACCAAAAATTGAGGAATACGGGGAGAAGTAAAGGATGAGCGAGTTATAACTTGTTTCAGAAATTAATCAGTGCAATTTGACTATACATTTCAAAAATTAATCAGTGCTAATCCATATTTTTGTTCCTGCTGAAATTTCAAGTTTAAGAAAAACTATTCATTTGTCTAATTCTCAAATATGTGCTCAAATGTTATTCATGAAGAATACACTTATCTTTTAATCTTTTTTATTAGTTATTATGTATCCCAAAATTGCTTGAAGCATCACAAAAATGTATATATCTTTGAAGTATGGGTTACCTAAGGTATTGCTATGGATATATAAATAATCATTCATTGATGTTTTTACTGTTTTTGCATTAGCATGCTTTCTATTCCAGGTGGAAGAATCAAATTTTCAGCTCATACTCTTAATAATGCTTGTACTATTTTCTATTTGAGTGGTGCTCCAAATTTCTCAATTTTGTTTGCATTTTTAAAATTTTAAATTAATTACTTGAAAACAACTCACACGTTCAGTGTGCTAACATAAACTTCAAGTTAACAATTACTTGTAGATTTATATTTCACAGATGTCTCCCATAAAGCCTCTGTTGGAACCGTTGTGATTAATCTGATTCAAGACCACTCGAATCAAATATCTAGACCACAAGCGCTAGTGGAAGACTAGATTATTGTTAGACTTGCAAAAATAACCAAACCAATAACTCTAGTCACAAACAGTTATCAACCAATCACGAACAATCCAAATCTCAATCACAAGCAAGAAACTAATGACAATATTACAAAAATAAATCACATAAGGATTTTTAGTGGTTCCATGTAACAACCCGAAAAATTCGAACCAATTTAAAAAATTTATTTTGGCAATTTTAATGAATTTCGAATATATAAAATGATTTATTTTAAATAATATCGATGAAAAATTCATTTTAAATGGAATTAGAATGTATATACTTATTTGAATCGACGTTAGAATATAAATATTTACTTTTAATTATAAAAGGAATTGGAAATGGCGCGGTAGTTTGAAAATTCGATTTCAAATTTCAAATAAATGTACAGGATTCAAAATAAACCGGATTTTAGCGAAACCAAAAATATTTGAATCTATTTGAGAATATCTTTTCAATGAATCCGAAAAATCAAAATTTCCAAACGGGAATAAAAAGTTATGCCCAACTGAAAATTCAGAATAGTCACTATGGAATTTTGGCCCTTAAAAATGGAAATTTTGCAAACGACCTCCGTTTTCGACGAAACCACTTTTGTTGGATCCGGGATGTCGAGTTGTTACTAGATTCCAAAATTCATATATGTGAGCGTAGTGAAGGAAAACGTGTTTGGTCATTGTCAGTCAATTTGGATCGACTCGAAAATGGCCATTTTTCAAACGGTCTCCAAATTTAATGAAATTAGTTTTGTTAGATCGTCAATACGAAGCTAGAAAATATTTTTTGGGAATTTTTGGGGTCGATATGTGGCCCCAGTAAATTTAAATGTATGTTCAAATTCAATATATAGATTTATATTTTGATTTTGACGTTAATTGATCGTAACTGACGAATTGGCTTACGAAACATATCCCATTGTGTTCGGAATGGGGGTAATTAGCTAGGGACAACAGTGGGTCTCGTTTCAAGTTCGAATTGAAAATGTATTTTTTGGGGAAAATAAAATAATTAAATAATTATATAAATTCCTTGGTCAACCCTTACCTTCTCTCCCCTACCCTCCATTCATTTTCAAATCGATAGAACGAAATGAAATAAAGAAAAAAAACCTCGATGCCCTCGTAACCATCGCCTCTCCCTGCGCCTCACCACCACGTCGAAGGACCGCCGCCGCCAGTCCCTAATCACCCTCCATCCCCTTCTCCTTCCTCCGCCTTTCCCCCTCTTGAAACTGCCAATCCCCAAACCCCCATGTCCAGGAACGAGCCGCCAGTCACCGCCTATCGCACTGCCGCGTCCACTGACCACCGGCGCCGCTAGCAGCTTCGATCCCCCTCCCTTCTTAGATCAATGCGCGGGAAAACTCCCCCAGCTCGAGATTGAAAATTACAGTCAGTTTTCTTTATTTCTTTAATTATTTTATTTTGTTTTACTTAGTTAATAAGTAAAAAAAATCTGGTATTTATAAATTGATGTGATTATATATATATATATATTATATATATATGTGTGTGTGTGTGTATAAAGAGGTGTGATTTTTAATTTGTTTAACTATATATAAAAAGGTGAACTTTAAATATAAATAACACATAAAAGATTTGATTTTGATAACACGAAAGATTTGATTTTAATAACACATAAAAGATTTGATTTTGATAACATAAAAGATTTGATTTTGATAACATAAAAGATTTGATTTTAATAACACATAAAAGATTTGATTTTTATAACATAAAAGATTAGATTTTTATAAAGAAAAAGATTTGATTTTTATATGAATGATTCTGAAATAAAAAATTCGATTTTTATACATACGAAGTAGCAATAAAAATATGATTTTTATATTATAGAGATAATAAAAATATAATTTTTATATGGAAAGTAGCATTGTAAAAATATAATTTTTATATAAACATCGTTATAAAAATATGATTTTTACATAGGAAGTAGCGATATAAAAACGTGATTTTTTTAATACAAACATCATATTAAAAATATGATTTTTGCTATGAACAGCCGGAAAAGATAGCGATGGTATTGACTGAAATCAAACAAAATCCGAACCGTTCAGAAATAAGGACTGGAGGAGTGGATCCCAAAGGTGAGAACTCCTCACTTTTATTGTAATAACCCGGAAAATGTGAACCAATTTAAAATTTTTAAATTTTGTTATTACCAAAGAATTTGAATAATTGAAATAGCATATTTCAATAAAATAAAGAATTGGGTATAGTAAGGCAGTTTGAAATTTTGAATACAAACTTTGTCTGGCTGTACCGGGTGGAAAATATAACGGATTTTAGCGAAACTGAAAATATTTAAATCTGTTTATGAATACCTTTCTAACGAATCTGAAAAATTGAAGTTTCATAACGGGAATCAAAAGTTATAGCCAAATGAATTTTCAGAAAGCTCGCTATATAGCATATATAGCCCGTGAAAATTTATATTTTGCATACGACCTCGGAATTCGACGAAACCACTTTTGTTGGGTCCGGGATGTCAAACTATTGCTAAGTTTCAAATTTCATAATTTTTGAAGCTAGTATGTGAGCGGGGCAAAAGAAAATGTGATTGGTCAATTTCTGTTAAAATAGGTCGACCTAAAAATGGCCGTTTTTCAAACGAGTTCAGAATTCGACGAAACTTGTTTTGTTAGGACCGTATCGCCAAAACAAAGCTAGATTTATTTTTCTGGAATTTTTCGATTCAGTTTGTGGTCTGGCAAATTGAAATGTACGTTCAAATTAAATATTGAATGTTTTATATTTTAATTTGAAAAATAACTGACTGTAACAGTCGAATTGGCCAACGAAACATATCCCATTGTGTCCGGAATGGGGGTATTTAGCTAGGGGCGACAGTCGTTGGGTTTGATTTCGAGTTCATTTGTAAAAACACTATTTAAAATCTCCTATAAAGTCTCAACCAATAGGATTTTTTCTTTAAAAAAAAACCTACGAAACCCTAGCCGCCCCAGGCGATATCGACGATCCAGGAAGCTCGAAACTTCCCCTCGACTTTCCCGCCGCCACCGCCACCTATAGGCCGCGCCACCACCACAGTACGACAGCCCTTCCTCCCCTCTTCACATCCGACCAAACCTCACCCGCCACCATCGCCTGTATCGCTCGAACCACTCCCACAAAGTCGCCGCCTTTCCGACGCAGCACCGCCTTCCTCCGACCACCGAGCTGGCCCCACTCCTAGGCACAGGCGCGTCTCTCCAAGCCCGAGGGCGTGGCACCACCTGATCGAAGCAACGATCGACGGATCTCACGAATTTTGCAACCCTAGTTCTGAATCAAAAATAAAGGTGCGACCTTTATTATTCTGAAATGAAAATAACACTATAAAGCGTTGCAAAACTTTGAAAAATAATATCTTTTTCGTTCGTTAACGAAATTCGATGAAACAGGAGACACCGTGACCGCAAGGAGGCTCTCTACCATCTAGAAGAAGCCGCGGATTTTTCTGATCTTCCTACGATTTTTAGCACTGCAAAAACCAATGTGAGGAATCTAAACTAAATTGTGTGAATGGAATCGCGTTGTATAAATTATATAAGCGAAGTGTAAATTATATACGCATTGTATACCTCATGTACATGTGTTGTATAAGTTATATTAGCGATGTATAAATTATACAAGCGTTGAATGAAACATATATGCTTTGAATTGTGATGAAATGCAAGTGAATTATAATACAATATATATATATATATATATATATATATACTCCCCTCGTCCACAGACCATGGACGATATTTATTGCTTGTGATTGACGTGATATTATATGGTATGACGAATGGTTGGAAATAATTGTTTGTGGTTGATATTGTGGTTGAAAAATACCTTTGTGGTTGAAAAATACCCTCTTGTGGTTGAAACAAATTAGAATAGGATTGTGGAATTGAAAATAAAACATGCCACCTGCGTGCGAACTAGATGCATGATCCCCATTGTCAAAAACCGCGAGGTTTTAAGGTAGAGCGAGGAGCCGTACTAGGGACGGTCACGGTTTTAACTACCCTGTCGTTATGCTACCGAAATTTCCTGAAATATACATGTGTTAGAATAATTTTCATTCGTTGAAATAAATTACATATATTGAAACCAATATTCATGTGTTGAGTTGCAATTCATTCATTGAGTTGAAATTCATGTGTTGAATATTATTTGAATTTAAACAAATAGCTTTAGCGATAAAAATCACATTTTTATATATATTCAAACTATAGCGAATATTCATGTGTTGAGTTGCAGTTCATTCGTTGAGTTGAAATTCATGTGTTGAATATTATTTGAATTTAAACAAATAGCTTTAGCGATAAAAATCACATTTTTATATATATTCAAACTATAGCGAATATTCATGTGTTGAGTTGCAGTTCATTCGTTGAGTTGAAATTCATGTATTGAATATTATTTGAATTTAAACAAATAGCTTTAGCGATAAAAATCGCATTTTTATATATATTCAAACTATAGCGAATATTCATGTGTTGAGTTGCAGTTCATTCGTTGAGTTGAAATTCATGTGTTGAATATTATTTGAATTTAAACAAATAGCTTTAGCGATAAAAATCACATTTTTATATATATTCAAACTATAGCGAATATTCATGTGTTGAGTTGCAGTTCATTCGTTGACTTGAAATTCATGTGTTGAATATTATTTGAATTTAAACAAATAGCTTTAGCGATAAAAATCACATTTTTATATATATTCAAACTATAGCGAATATTCATGTGTTGAGTTGCATTTCATTCGTTGAGTTGAAATTCATGTGTTGAATATTATTTGAATTTAAACAAATAGCTTTAGCGATAAAAATCACATTTTTATATATATTCAAACTATAGCGAATATTCATGTGTTGAGTTGCAATTCATTCGTTGAGTTGAAATTCATGTGTTGAATATTATTTGAATTTAAACAAATAGCTTTAGCGATAAAAATCACATTTATATATATATATATACAAACTATATAGAATATTCATGTGTTGAATTGAAATTCGTTCGTCAAGTTGAAATTCATGTGTTGAATGTTATCGTATTTTAAAATAAAATGAATAGACAATAAAAACTACATTTTTATTGTGAATATGAAGTGTTAAAAACATTCACGTGTTGAATAAATATTTTTAATGATAAAAATATTTCTTTTATCATGTATACGCTTTGATAAAAATACACACGTGTTGAAATAAATAATAGTTTGCTAGAAATATTATTATTGGCTTTGTTCTGCATATATATACATGTGTTGAACAGGAAAAATGGATTAGCTGTAGAGTAAAGAAATTATTTGCGTGCCCGACAAATAGGTAAGCCTTGATGAGTTGGCTGCGCAATTTTATTTTTATATCAACTCCTGTGAATGCCATTGGATGCGGAGTGTTGGTTATTCTGTGTGAAATAATAAAAATCGCTATAGGATAGTAACAATTAATTTTGAACTACACTACATGGCATACTTCTTGACGATAGGCATACTTCATCATATTCCACATAAGCAATTGGAGCTTGTGTGACGAGGTGGAAGATTTACCATACGAGCGAGAGGCTTGTATGGCGATGATTTTATACTACAGGTTGAACTGATGATTGATATGGACTATATAAAATATAACGATAAATTGCCAGATTAATAAAAACCTCACACGGGTCTGGAGTTGATAATAATCACGTCTCTCTAGTTATTAGATACGGCACATGGACTATTTATTTCCACACGGAAACGGGGTGACGAGAATTTATTCTTTGGAGTGATTATCTATACATGCTCCCCCGTAAACACCAGAATATATCACTATAAATATGTGGATGCTTTTTAGGATTTATTGGGTACCTAACACGACCCAATAAATTTCCAAACCCCTCCCCGTACAAAGGAGGTTATGGTGAAATTTTTCAAAATATTAAGGCGTTAGTGAAATATTTGAAGTGAAAACGAAGTTGAAAATATAGAATGAACTATAGTTGGAATTATAGAATGAACTATATTTATATATATAAATATAAATATAATTAAAAGGAATCGAGGCCGTGCAGTTCGTGTTTCGGAATCGTAATTTGAAACGATTAGTATGAGAATTCCGACCATCGGATTTTCCCGAAACCGCAACCGCTGGTTTCGCCTTGGAAATATCTTCCCAACGTCACCAACCTTGTAAAAATCCAACGGTTGGATTGTCCGGAATGTTTAATTCAAATCTTAAGAAAAACAGCGCCAGAATCGTTTATATTTATATATAAATATAAATATAATTAAATTAAATCGAATAACGACGCTGTAGTTCGAATTTTGAAACCGTAACTTCAAACGACTAGTGTGGAAGATCCGACCGTCGGATTTTCACGAAACTGGAACCGTTGGGTTCGCTTTGGGAATATTTTCCCAATGATATAGACTTTGTAGAAATCCAACGATTAGATTCTCCGATATGTGTAAAACAAATTAGGGAAAAAACAGCGCCAGTGCCACGGCACGACCTGAAACGTCGTTTAATTAAATATGGCCATTTTTAAATAAATAAAAATGGTGAAAAATCGTTATAAAATATTATAAGCAACATAGGTTGCAAATAAACCAATTGGGCTTGAATTGTTTGATATTTGATGGTTGTATGTGTTTGACACGAAAATAACACTAAAGAACTAAAGATGAATGTCGAATAATATAACCATGGAAAGAATCGAGTTAAATTCTAATTACGTGAATTATTTGAAAAGGCCGAGCTAACCCTCATTTCAAATAATTTATCGAGCAATTCGAATTGGAAAATACAAGGATGATTCAAGACCGACGATCTTCGTATCGGTTGGATGGGCGCTGCTGAGGTTCCTGACCGGAGTAGCTACCGTGAAGGAACGGAAGTAGTAGCCGTCTGAACGTATGTGTTGATTGGACGGATATACGAGGAATTTGACGCCTCCGGTTTCGTTCAGACCCAGAATGGACTTGTAAATGGACTGTGTGTCTGACATTGGATTTTGTTCTATACTGATTGATCTCTGTTAAATATATATATGTTTGGCGGCGGAGAATTTATTCTTTTGCTTAACGCCCTTCTCTGAGACGTACGAGCTCAGAGGTTATATATTGATGGAAATCAATCGTATGGAGTGGACTGCCTATGTGGCATGCCAAGATACTGTGATCAAGGCTTCTGTTGCAAAGCAAAGTCTTGTGGATGATGATCAAAGCACGGTCTACGTGGCCTGGCTTTGTGTATAGCGTGGATTCGCGAGCCTCACACCCCGGTATGAGTTAAAAATGGGATACGGACTGCAGGGAGAGCACGACGTTTCTTTCTAGCTATGGTGGTGTCAGTGACTTACCAGCCCTGACATTTATATCTATTTTTCACCTATGTGGTTGTTGGAATGCGAGGCGCCTCGATTATAGGTCTGTAAGGACCGGGAAACGTGTGTTCAGGAATTGCCAATCCTCAAACGTAAGAGAGGACCGGCCCTGAAGATCCAGGGTTACCCAGAGTGTGTAGTCCTGAGGCATTTGCTAGAATGTCTCAAAGCGGAGAGGAGCTTGCCCCTTGCCTCGACTCATGACGGAAATCCAATTTCCAATACGAAATAACGGACTCGATTGTAGAACTAGTATGGCGACATAGTATATGGTAGCTATGCCGCCTATGATTGATATTTATGATGTTATTCATTTTTGAAACATATATGCACTAGTAATAATATCAAATGATTTTTCTTTACACGTATCAAGCATATTTGGCCATTATAAGGTAAAACTCTATCCTCCGGCTTGCGTTGCATTGTATGATGGGACCTGAGTCTTATAATGGCTTCATTCTTTTTAAAAGCATTGCGTTGTTTTAAAAGAATTTACTTTGTTTTAAATGCACTAGCAATCACTGGAGTAAACCCGTTCCGCGAAAGTGGTGTGGTCCTATGATTTGCTTATTACTGTGGTTAAACTGTTAAATAGATTCCTCATACCAGTCCTCATGACTGACTCGTTGTTTGTTTCACTTTGCAAACGCGGGTGCCCTTATTTTCACACGGGCAGCCTAGTTCACAGGTGACAGGTTGTTTTTGGCTCTGCACTGTTGCATAGAGTGCATTTTGGCTCATGGCGAGGCTGACTTCACAGAGACGACTTTGATATTTTCCGCCATTATTGTACTTATATTATGTTTCCGCCACAGGCGATGCAGACTACTTTACTTTCAGTATTTATTATCGTATGTATATGTATTCCACCTTTGGCGATGATGACTGATCACTTCCCTTTTATTTACTAAGTTATATCCTACGTTATGCTATTCTGATGTTGTTACATGTTGTGATTCCGCTGTCATATCCATGTAAAATTATTCTATTTATTGTTTTTGCTATTATCTGTACTCTGCTATGATGATTGATGTGTTATATTCCAATGATTATTCTTAATACCGCCCCTCGGATTTTGGGATCGTCACAGTTGGTATCAGAGCTTTGGTTAACCTTAGTTCCGGGATCTAACACATTAAACACCTCGTCAGAATAGAATCAGTAGTGTTCTAAGGCGAGTAGCTCATTAGAGATAGGATTAGCAATGTCCTAGAATGAGCTAAGCAGATTAGCAAAACAATTTGATCAGTACATCATTACCTTTCCTTATGTTCCCCTGCTTTATCATATATGAAAATTATCAAATCTGTGAGCTTGACTCTTTTCTTGCTTATACAGTACTCTCTATGATGGCTACACGAGCAGAAGCAGCTAGAGGAGGCCGTGGAGGCCGAGCAGGAGTAGCAGGAAGACGGGGGGAATATCCCCGTAGTTGAGGGAGGCCCTATTGTTAAACCACCAGCACCCGAGGACTTCGAGCTTGACAGGGTAGCAAAGAGGTATAGGAACCTTGGGGGAAAACCCTTTTCTGGCACTGGTAGAGTGATAGAGGCTATAGCTTAGTTGAAGACCTGTGAAAAGATCTTTGAAGTCATGGGTTTGTGAACCAACAACAAAGCACGACTAGGTATTTGGCTCCTACAGGAGGAAGCAGAGCTGTGGTGGGACGCCATCACCTCAGAAGATGCAGCAGGTACTGTCAGGACCTGGGAGCAATTCAAAACCATGTTCAACGAGAAGTTTGTACCTGAACAGGCCTTAGAGAGAATGCGAGAGCAGTTTTCTAATCTCCAGCAGGGAGATCTCTCTATCCAGGATTACCTCAATAAATTCACCCAGTTGTCGCGCTATGCTCCAGAGCTTATTATGACTAACAAAGCAAAGAACAAGAGATTCATATTTGGGCTAAAGCGCAAGTACCATGACAGAGCCATGAGCAACATCAAACTCTCCTTCTCAGAATTGGTAGAAATGGCTTGCCATTATGAAGATATGGATGAAAGGCACGCCAGCCAAGACCGCGCCAAAAGCCAAGCTGGAAATAAGCGCAAGGCTTCAGCAGATCAGCCCGAGTCTAGCATTACAGCGGCCGCTACTCAGAAACCTGGAAAGATCCCCAAAGGAAATTGCTACAACTGCGGGAAGTCAGGTCATTTTTCTAATGTGTGCAAAGCCCCGAGGAAGCCTAAGGCAAATCCAGACTCAGCCGAATGCTACAACTGCCATAAGAAAGGGGACTATAGCAGGAACTGTCCTCTAAAGCAGAATGTACAAGTGGCTCATGTGTATGACGGGGAGACCCCGCCAGCTACCACCGATGGATCAGGTAAACCTGACGTCTTGGGAGGTACCCTTACCATTAAAAATATTCATGTTTTTGTACTTTTTGATACTGGTGCATCACGTAGCTTCATTTCTGGTAACATTGTTCACAAGTTAAAATTGAAACAAAGAAGGTTTAAAGTACCAATTAAAGTTCAAAACCCGATAGGAGGTTCGGTTAGTCTCAGTTCGTATTGTAGGGTGCCTGTCTCTTATTCTTGCTACAAGTTCTCTTTTGATTCGATTGTCATGGACCTTTCCGAATTTGATATTATGCTGGGGCTGGACTGGCTGACAAAATATAAGGCCGAAGTCAGATGTGCCGAAAGAATCGTCAAAGTTAAAACAAAATTTGGGCATATCACTATACCATGCCATGGCTCAGAAATTAATAGAACAGAATTTTGGTCTTCTTTAGAAGTTACTCCCCCCTCATTAGAAAAAATACCGGTCGTTAAAAACTATGCGGATGTGTTTGAAGAAGTAGAAAACTTACCGCCGCAAAGAGAAATTGAATTTAGGATAGACCTAATTCCTAACGCCCGACCAGTAGTGCATCCAATTAGAAGAATGGCCCCGAAAGAAAAAGAAGAGTTAGGTAGTCAAACCCGAGAATTGCTTTGGAAAGGTCTGATCAGACCGAGCTTTTCAGCTTGGGGAGCAGCTGTAGTATTTGTCCTGAAATCAGACGGTACTCTAAGACTTTGTGTTGATTACTGAGATCTCAATAAGCAGACACTGAAGAACACATATCCCTTGCCCCGAATAGACGATCTATTAGATCAATTAAATGGAGCAACAATATTCTCCAGAATGGACCTTGCTACAGGTTTCCACCAATTACGTATAGCTGAAGACTGTATTCCTTTGACAGCCTTCAGGGGT
This sequence comes from Allium sativum, assembly GCA_030737875.1. Lineage (NCBI taxonomy): Eukaryota > Viridiplantae > Streptophyta > Magnoliopsida > Asparagales > Amaryllidaceae > Allium > Allium sativum. The sequence goes on along the minus strand of CM060909.1, from coordinate 527,176,327 downwards.
CCCGATTTATTCTACGAATGGCTAGTAATGCCGTTCGTCTTGTGTAACGCTCCGGCATACTTCGTCGATCTTATGAACATAGTGTTTCGTGGTGTATTGAATAAATTTGTTCTAGTCTTCATCGATGACATTTTAATCTACTCCAAGTCGGAAGGCGAGCATGCAAAACATTTAGAACAAGTGTTGAAAATTCTAAGGAGAAATGTCTTGAAAGCTAAATTTTCTAAGTGTGTCTTCTGGCAGGATGAAGTTAAGTTCCTAGGCCATGTCGTATCAAAAGAAGGGATTGCTGTAGACCCAAGCAAAATTACAGCGATTCAGAACTGGAAACAACCTACTACCCCCACAAAAGTTCGAAGTTTCCTTGGATTGGCCAGTTACTATCGGAAATTCGTTCAGGATTTTTCAAAGATATCTGGTGTATTGACAAAGATTACAAAGAAGCATGAGAAATTCAAATGGACTCCCGAATGTGAAGAAGCTTTCCAGGAGTTGAAACTGAAGTTGACAACCGCTCCAGTATTAACAATTATAGAAGGCAACCAAGACTTGACTGTATGGACAGATGGTTCTATTAGAGGGCTAGGCGCAGTATTAATGCAAAAAGGCCAAGTGGTCGCTTATGCCAGCCGTCAGCTAAAGCTGCATGAAAGAAACTATGCAACTCATGATCTTGAGTTATTAGCTATCGTGTTTGCTTTAAGAATCCGGAGGCATTATTTACTGGGCGAGAAGTTCGAACTATTCACCGATCATCAATCCTTGAAATATCTATTTACTTAGAAAGATCTAAACTTGAGACAACAGCGTTGGTTAGAATTCCTTGCAGCATACGATTTTGAAATTCTATACACTCCAGGGAAAGCCAATGTTGTAGCAGATGCGCTCAGCAGAAAGAATGAAATCATCGCCAGTTTTGTCATCACGTCTTCATTAATTGACAGGATCTCGACCCTTCAGAAAGGCGATGAATTTATTCAAAGAGTTAGCCAGAGAGTCAAGGGAGGTGAATCCACAAGTTTCCGACTCGATGACAAAGGAGTTCTTAGATTAAAGGGCAGGATTTGCATCCTGAATCTTCCAGAGCTTCGAAGAGAAATACTTGATGAGTGCCACAAGTCCAAATTAAGTATCCATCCCGGTGTGAGCAAAATGTATAACGATGTCAAACGCACATTCTGGTGGAGGTCAATGAAAAGAGATATTTCATTATATGTTAGTAGATGCCCCACTTGTCAGCTAGTTAAGAGCGATCAACAGAAATTAGCTGGACTATTACAACCCTTAGAAATTCCAGGATGGAAGTGGGAGCAAATTTCAATGGACTTCATCGATGGCTTACCTCGAACTAGGAAAGGAAACGACAGTACATGGGTAATCGTAGATCGCTTCACGAAGAATGCCCATTTCATACATGTCCGATCCAACAGAACGGCTCAAAGTTTAGCACAGATTTACTTCAAAGAAATAGTTAAACTACATGGAGTGCCGCTCAATATAGTCAATGATAGAGATCCCCTGTTTACTAGCAAATTCCGGGAAGCATCCCAGACGGAATTGGGAACCAAATTAAATTTAAGCACCGCTTATCACCCATAGACAGACGGCCAAACTGAGCGGGTGAATAGAATTCTAGAAGATTTACTGCGGGCTTGCGTTATCGATTTAGGAGGCTCATGGGAAGATCACTTACATTTAGCCGAATTCTCTTATAACAATAGCTATCAAGCAATTCTGGGAATGTCTCCATTTGAAGCATTATACGGTAGACCGTGCAGATCTCCCGCATGTTGGGTAGAACCTGGCAACAGACTTGTGTTAGGGACCGATATGATTCGAGAAGCATCGGATAAAGTCGATTTCATTAAGAAGCGATTGAAAACCGCTCAAAGCCGACAGAAAAGTTATGCTGATGCGAGAAGAAGAGATTTATCATTTGTCATTGGCGATTATGTTTATTTAAGAGTTTCTCCAATGTGGGGAGTAATCAGATTTGGCAAGACTGGGAAGTTGGCACCGAGATTTATTGGTCCCTTTCCTATACTTGAACGGATTGGAACTCGTGCATATAGGGTTTCATTACCTGATTGGTTGCCTGGTGTACATGATGTGTTCCACGTGTCTCAACTCAGAAAACATGTTCATGATCCAGATCTTGTTGTGGAAGATGCAGCGCAACAGGATATAGACATAACTCCAGAATTAGCGCTCAGAAGAGAGCCATTAAAGATAGTTGGCAAAGAAACTAGAGAGCTAAGGAGCAAAAAGATTCATTTAGTCAAAGTGCAGTGGAGTAGTGATCCTAGAGACTGTACTTGGGAGACTGAGGAAAGCATTAAACAAGCCTACCCCGAATGCAAAGTGGACATCTCTGACTAACTCCGGTGCAAGGTACCTTTACAATACTTTGCATTTACATTTTATTTCCTACTTAGCTGTCATTTCCTTTTCGAGGACGAAAAGTTTTAAGTGGGGGATATTGTAATAACCCGGAAAATGTGAACCAATTTAAAATTTTTAAATTTGGTTATTACCAAAGAATTTGAATAATTGAAATAGCATATTTCAATAAAATAAAGAATTGGGTATAGTAAGGCAGTTTGAAATTTTGAATATCTGACTGTACCGGGTGGAAAATATAACGGATTTTACCGAAACTGAAAATATTTAAATCTGTTTATGAATACCTTTCTAACGAATCTGAAAAATTGAAGTTTCATAACGGGAATCAAAAGTTATGGCCAAATGAATTTTCAGAAAGGTCGTTATATAGCATATGTAGCCCCTGAAAATTTATATTTTGCATACGACCTCGGAATTCGACGAAACCACTTTTGTTGGGTCCGGGATGTCAAACTATTGCTAAGTTTCAAATTTTATAATTTTTGAAGCTAGTATGTGAGCGGGGCAAAAGAAAACGTGATTGGTCAATTTCTGTTAAAATGGGTCGACCTAAAAATGGCCGTTTTTCAAACGAGCTCAGAATTCGACAAAACTGGTTTTGTTAGGACCATATCGTCAAAACTAAGCTAGATTTATTTTTCTGGAATTTTTCGATTCAGTTTGTGGTCCTGGCAAATTGAAATGTACGTTCAAATTAAATATTGAATGTTTTATATTTTAATTTGAAAAATAACTGACTGTAACAGTCGAATTGGCCAACGGAACATATCCCATTGTGTACGGAATGGGGGTATTTAGCTAGGGGCGACAGTCGTTGGGTCTGATTTCGAGTTCGTTTGTAAAAACACTATTTAAAATCTCCTATAAAGTCTCGACCAATATGATTTTTTCTTTAAAAAAAAACCTACGAAACCCTAGCCGCCCCAGGCGATATCGACGATCCAGGAAGCTCGAAACTTCCCCTCGACTTTCCCGCCACCACCGCCACCTATAGGTCGCGCCACCACCACAGTTCGACAGCCCTTCCTCCCCTCTTCACATCCGACTAAACCTCACCCGCCACCATCACCTGTATCGCCCGAACCACCCCCACAAAGTCGTCGCCTTTCCGACGCCGCACCGCCTTCCTCCGACCACTGAGTTGGCCCCACTCCTTGGCGTAGGCGCGTCTCTCCAAGCCCGAGGGCGTGGCACCACCTGATCGAAGCAACGATCGACGGATCTCACGAATTTTGCAACCCTAGTTCTGAATCAAAAATAAAGGTGCGACCTTTATTATTCTGAAATGAAAATAACACTATAAAGCATTGCAAAACTTTGAAAAATAATATCTTTTTCGTTCGTTAACGAAATTCGATGAAACAGGAGACACCGTGACCGCAAGGAGGCTTTCTACCATCTAGAAGAAGCCGCGGATTTTTCTGATCTTCCTACGATTTTTAGCACTGCAAAAACCAATGTGAGGAATCTAAACTAAATTGTGTGAATGGAATCATGTTGTATAAATTATATAAGCGAAGTGTAAATTATATACGCATTGTATACCTCATGTACATGTGTTGTATAAGTTATATTAGCGATGTATAAATTATACAAGCGTTGAATGAAACATATATGCTTTGAATTGTGATGAAATGCAAGTGAATTATAATACTATATATATATATATACTCCCCTCGTCCACAGACCATGGACGATATTTATTGCTTGTGATTGACGTGATATTATATGGTATGACGAATGGTTGGAAATAATTGTTTGTGGTTGATATTGTGGTTGAAAAATACCTTTGTGGTTGAAAAATACCCTCTTGTGGTTGAAAAAAATTAGAATAGGATTGTGGAATTGAAAATAAAACATGCCGCCTGCGTGCGAACTAGATGCATGATCCCCATTGTAAAAAACCGCGAGGTTTTAAGGTAGAGCGAGGAGCCGTACTAGGGACGGTCCCGGTTTTAACTACCCTGCCGTTATGCTGCCGAAATTTTCTGAAATATACATGTGTTAGAATAATTTTCATTCGTTGAAATAAATTACATATATTGAAACCAATATTCATGTGTTGAGTTGCAATTCATTCGTTGAGTTGAAATTCATGTGTTGAATATTATTTGAATTTAAACAAATAGCTTTAGCGATAAAAAATCACATTTTTATATATATTCAAACTATAGCGAATATTCATGTGTTGAGTTGCAGTTCATTCGTTGAGTTGAAATTCATGTGTTGAATATTATTTGAATTTAAACAAATAGCTTTAGCGATAAAAATCACATTTTTATATATATTCAAACTATAGCGAATATTCATGTGTTGAGTTGCAGTTCATTCGTTGAGTTGAAATTCATGTGTTGAATATTATTTGAATTTAAACAAATAGCTTTAGCGATAAAAATCACATTTTTATATATATTCAAACTATAGCAAATATTCATGTGTTGGGTTGCAGTTCATTCGTTGAGTTGAAATTCATGTGTTGAATATTATTTGAATTTAAACAAATAGCTTTAGCGATAAAAATCACATTTTTATATATATTCAAACTATAGCGAATATTCATGTGTTGAGTTGCAGTTCATTCGTTGAGTTGAAATTCATGTGTTGAATATTATTTGATTTTAAACAAATAGCTTTAGCGATAAAAATCACATTTTTATATATATTCAAACTATAGCGAATATTCATGTGTTGAGTTGCAGTTCATTCGTTGAGTTGAAATTCATGTGTTGAATATTATTTGAATTTAAACAAATAGCTTTAGCGATAAAAATCACATTTTTATATATATTCAAACTATAGCGAATATTCATGTGTTGAGTTGCAATTCATTCGTTGAGTTGAAATTCATGTGTTGAATATTATTTGAATTTAAACAAATAGCTTTAGCGATAAAAATCACATTTTTATATATATACAAACTATATAGAATATTCATGTGTTGAATTAAAATTCGTTCGTCGAGTTGAAATTCATGTGTTGAATGTTATCGTATTTTAAAATAAAATGAATAGACAATAAAAACTACATTTTTATTGTGAATATGAAGTGTTAAAAACATTCACGTGTTAAATAAATATTTTTAATGATAAAAATATTTCTTTTATCATGTATACGCTTTGATAAAAATACACACGTGTTGAAATAAATAATAGTTTGCTAGAAATAATATTATTGGCTTTGTTCTGCATATATATACATGTGTTGAACAGGAAAAATGGATTAGCTGTAGAGTAAAGAAATTATTTGCGTGCCCGACAAATAGGTAAGCCTTGATGAGTTGGATGCGCAAATTTATTTTTATATCAACTCCTGTGAATGCCATTGGATGCGGAGTGTTGGTTATTCTGTGTGAAATAATAAATATCGCCATAGGATAGTAACAATTAATTTTGAACTACACTACATGGCATACTTCTTGACGATAGGCATACTTCATCATATTCCACATAAGCAATTGGAGCTTGTGTGACGAGGTGGAAGATTTACCATACGAGCGAGAGGCTTGTATGGCGATGATTTTATACTACAGGTTGAACTGATGACTGATATGGACTATATAAAATATAACGATAAATTGCCAGATTAATAAAAAAAACCCACACGGGTCTGGAGTTGATAATAATCACGTCTCTCTAGTTATTAGATACGGCACATGGACTATTTATTTCCACACGGAAACGGGGTGACGAGAATTTATTCTCTGGAGTGATTATCTATACATGCTACCCCGTAAACACCAGAATATATCACTATAAATATGTGGATGCTTTTTAGGATTTATTGGGTACCTAACACGGCCCAATAAATTTCCAAACCCCTCCCCGTACAAAGGAGGTTATGGCGAAATTTTTCGAAATATTAAGGCGTTAGTGAAATATTTGAAGTGAAAACGAAGTTGAAAATATAGAATGAACTATAGTTGGAATTATAGAATGAACTATACTTATATATATATATATATATATATATATATAAAATTAAAAGGAATCGAGGCCGTGTAGTTCCTGTTTCGGAATCGTAATTTGAAACGATTAGTATGAGAAATCCGACCATCGGATTTTCCCGAAACCGCAACCGCTGGGTTCGCCTTGGAAATATCTTCCCAACGGTACCAACCTTGTAAAAATCCAATGGTCGGATTGTCCGGAATGTTTAATTCAAATCTGAAGAAAAACAGCGCCAGAATCGTTTATATTTATATATAAATATAAATATAATTAAATTAAATCGAATAACGACGCTGCAGTTTGAATTTTGAAACCGTAACTTCAAACGATTAGTGTGGAAGATCCGACCGTCGGATTTTCACGAAACTGGAACCGTTGGGTTCGCTTTGGGAATATCTTCCCACTGATATAGACTTTGTAGAAATCCAACGGTTAGATTCTCCGATATGTGTAAAACAAATTAGGGAAAAAACAGCGACAGTGCCACGGCACGACCTGAAACGTCGTTTAATTAAATATGGCCATTTTTAAATAAATAAAAATGGCGAAAAATCGTTATAAAATATTATAAGCAACATAGGTTGGAAATAAACCAATTGGGCTTGAATTGTTTGATATTTGATGGTTGTATGTGTTTGACACGAAAATAACACTAAAGAACTGAAAGATGAATGTCGAATAATATAACCATAGAAAGAATCGATTTAAATTCTAATTACGTGAATTATTTGAAAAGGCCGAGCTAACCCTCATTTCAAATAATTTATCGAGCAATTCGAATTGGAAAATACAAGGACGATTCAAGACCGACGATCTTCGTATTGGTTGGATGGGCGCTGCTGAGGTTCCTGACCGGAGTAGCTACCGTGAAGGAACGGAAGTAGTAGCCGTCTGAACGAATGTGTTGATTCGACGGATATACGAGGAATTTGACGCCTCCGGTTTCGTTCAGACCCAGAACGGACTTGTAAATGGACTGTGTGTCTGACATTAGATTTTGTTCTATACTGATTGATCTCTGTTAAATATATATCTGTTTGGCGGCGGAGAATTTATTCTTTTGCTTAACGCCCTTCTCTGAGACGTACGAGCTCAGAGGTTATATATCGATGGAAATCAATCGTATGGAGTGGACTGCCTATATGGCATGCCAAGATGTTGTGATCAAGGCTTCTGTTGCAAAGAAAAGTCTTGTGGATGATGATCAAAGCACGGTCTACGTGGCCTGGCTTTGTGTATAGCGTGGATTCGCGAGCCTCACACCCCGGTATGAGTTAAAAACGGGATACGGACTGCAGGGAGAGCACGACGTTTCTTTCTAGCTGTGGTGGTGTCAGTGACTTACCAGCCCTGACATTTATATCTATTTTTCACCTATGTGGTTGTTGGAATGCGAGGCGCCTCGATTATAGGTCTGTAAGGACCGGGAAACGTGTGTTCAGGAATTGCCAATCCTCAAACGTAAGAGAGGACTGGCCCTGAAGATCCAGGGTTACCCAGAGTGTGTAGTCCTGAGGCATTTGCTAGAATGTCTCGAAGCGGAGAGAAGCTTGCCCCTTGCCTCGATTCCTGACGGAAATCCAATTTCCAATACGAAATAATGGACTCGATTGTAGAACTAGTATGGCGACATAGTATATGGTAGCTATGCCGCCTATGATTGATATTTATGATGCTATTCATTTTTGAAACATATATGCACTAGTAATAATATCAAATGATTTTGCTTTACACGTATCAAGCATATTTGGCCATTATAAGGTAAAACTCTATCCTCCGGCTTGCGTTGCATTGTATGATGGGACCTGAGTCTTATAATGGCTTCATTCTTTTTAAAAGCATTGTGTTGTTTTAAAAGAATTTACTTTGTTTTAAATGCACTAGCAATCACTGGAGTAAACCCGTTCCGCGAAAGTGGCGTGGTCCTATGATTTGCTTATTACTGTGGTTAAACTGTTAAATAGATTCCTCATACCAGTCCCCATGACTGACTCGTTGTTTGTTTCACTTTGCAAACGCGGGTGCCCTTATTTTCACACGGGCAGCCTAGTTCACAGGTGACAGGTTGTTTTTGGCTCTGCACTGTTGCATAGAGTGCATTTTGGCTCATGGCGAGGCTGACTTCACAGAGACGATTTTGACATTTTCCGCCATTATTGTACTTATATTATGATTCCGCCACAGGCGGTGCAGACTGCTTTACTTTCAGTATTTATTATCGTATGTATATGTATTCCGCCTCTGGCGATGATGACTGATCACTTCCCTTTTATTTACTAAGTTATATCCTACGCTGTTCTATTCTGATGTTGTTACATGTTGTGATTCCGCTGTCATATCCATGTAAAATTATTCTATTTATTGTTTTTTCTATTATCTGTACTCTGCTATGATGATTGATGTGTTATATTCCAATGATTATCCTTAATACCGCCCCTCGGATTTTGGGATCGTCACATTTATTTTATTTTCTAGTTAAAATATATACTAGGATGCAGACGGTGCTTAGCAGCACCCGACACCCGTCGTCCACAGACCATGGACGACTTATTTGTTTGTTTGGTTGTATTGTGAAAATTGATTGTGTGATGTGGAATGAAATAAAATATTTTTAGTTAAAAATATAATTTTTAACGTGTATATGAATAAAATAAATATTCATAAACTAATCGGATGATTTGTTTATGTACACACATTTGACTGATATTGATTGGGACGATAAATTTTACACATCGCGCAACTGCACAAATAAAATATGTGTTTGTTGTTTGAAACACCACATGGGTATTGGGATGTTATATGACATACACTAATCCCAATAATTAGTTATATGTCAATCGATTGATTGACAGGCTGTGCAAGCGTTGAATATTTATATTTAATGCTTATGCAGTGTAGGATGCACTCTAGATGATGGTTGAATGTGTTTGATTGTTGTTGTATACATATGTGTATGAAATCCATGTAAATCACATTATATGGTAATTGACTGTGTCTGATTCCAGTTCAGAAAGAATGAATATTTTGAAATAACGATTATTTTAAAATAACGAATATTTTAAAATAATGTTCAATAAAAGATCAAAATTTTATTTTGATGTCCGATTTTGGATGGACACGAAAATATTTAAATATATAAAGCCGTGTTGATTAGATTAACGCCATTTTGACATGAACGATATTTGTATCGATTTTATTCATTTTTATAATGAATATTCAAAAAGAAATGATTTTGAAATCTAATGTTTTGAAAATATTATCATTTATATATCGATGATATGGAATATTCAATTTTGATTAGAAATTGAATATCAAGTTGAAATCGTTCTGAAAACGAATTTAAAACGATTTATAAAATACGTTTTAAAAGGATATCGACGATATATATATATATATATATATATATATATATATATATATATATATATATATATATATATATAATGGACTGAATAAAACGCGCCATGCTGCGGTAGTTCATGAATTTCGACCATTGACTTCGAATGGACATTACGGGAGATCCGACCGTCGGATTCTTCTAAATCCAGAACCGTTGGGTTTGTACCGAAAATAACTTTCCAACGAATATAAGGGATTTGAAATCTAATAGCTGGATTTGGAATTATGTCCAAATCAAGTTTGGAAAAGGTCGCTGTAAGTGCAGTTCGATGGCCGTTTATGGAATCGACTGTACAGGCTTTGATAAAATTATTAAAATATCAATAATTAGTGTAAAATCACAAGAAATGATTTGGAAAGAATTGGGATGAAAAATTCCATATTTGAAAGGATAAAAATATATTTTTATCGAAATGAACTAGTTATGAACTAGAATTATGAAATCCAATATTTTTAAATAAATAAATTGGATTTGAAATGGTTTTAAAAATAACCAGAATTTCCAATATATAAATTGGAAATGGATTTGAATCGAAATTGTCTTTGGAATATTTCAATGTTGGATTTCGGGATTATACAGATATTATTATGGGAATTTGAAATATATATATATAGTTATTTCCAATACGATATTTGTTGATTTCAGAATTGGATATTGAATATAAGCTGATATATTTTCTATTTAGAGCCTTGTATTTAATGTCAAATTGGATTTTGGGTTTGTCGTGAATGGTATCTTTAATAATACTGTTCTTAAACCCAATGGAGGTAAAAAAAATTAGAAACTGACTGGAGATTAGTTAAGTTGAATGGTTTCCGGGGTATTGATCTGATGTTGGTTTCGGCTTTCGGGGTTAATACTTAGGGAATTGTTCTCTTACTAATTTACAGTTAGAGACTGATGGAATGTAAATTGGGTTTATTGTGAACTGTGTTTTTAACGATATTCGTTCTTTAACCCGATTTACAGTGAAATGTGATTTGGAATTTATAAATCTTTTTATTAGGATTTAACAAGAGTTTTCCAAAGTAAAGTTTTCCAATTTAATATATATTAAATTGAAATTGAAATTGAATGGAATTCGATTTGATAATAATCATTATGAAATTTTGTGGAGGAAGACTGTTAATGCAGATGGAATTTAAAAGGCGTTGCCGGTATTCAATTTATATTATTGGTCGGATACGGAAATTGATATCGATTATATATTGATTTGTTCTTCCGTGAAGATTCCATAATTAATGAAATCTGATTTGGGTTTATCGTGAATGGTATCTTTAATAATACTGTTCTTAGACCCAACGGAGTTAAGAAAATCAGAAACTAACTGGGGATTAGTTAAGTTGAATGGTTTCCTGGGTATTGATCTGATGTTGGTTTCCGCCTTTGGGGTTAATACTTAGGGAATTGTTCACTTGTTAATTTACGGTTAAAGGCTGATGGAATGGAATGTGATTTTGGGTTTATCGTGAATAGTGTTTTAAATGACATTGGTTCTTTAACCCAGTTAAAGATAGGATATGATTTCCCAAGTTAAACAATCGTTAATATTGATTTTCGGGAAGATTAAAACCAATTGGAGTTTTAATGCATCTTTAATTAGATTGAAATGATATCCAAAGGAATATTAAAGAATAAATTTGAAGAATTTATCTTTGATTAAATTAATGGGAACCTTTTACAAAATTATAGGAAGATTTGAATAAAGATATAATCTGGAAGGGAATGAGGCATATGTTGTGTTTTTACAGCACTTGTTTATTTTGTACGCGAGTTATTCAGAAAGACCGGATTTATCCCATTCTGAATAACTGATTCGACGATGTGTCGAAAATGAAGACGGTGGTTGAAGATCGGAGGTCTTCACATCGTTTGGATGATTACTGATGTCTTGATTGGGTCGTACACCCAATACAAGGTAATAAGTGGTGATCGTCCAGACGTACTCGGAGATTGACCGGATATGCGAGGGCCTCTCTCCTGTATTGGACATATGGAAGAGGAATAAGGTGCCTTTGGTTTCATTCAGACCCAGAACGAACTTGTAAATGGATGTGTGTCTGACATCGGATTTCATTCTGTGTGATTGATAGACATCAGTTGCATAGTGTGAATTACCTGTGTGGCATGCTGAGATGCAAATGATCAAGGCTTCTGTTGAAAAGCGGAGTCTTGTGGTTGATGATCAAAGCACGACTTTAATATAGCGTAGCTTTGTGTAGCGTTAATTCGCGAACCTCACACCCCGGTGTGAACCAGAAATGGGAGAAGGACATCAGGGAAATGGACATATGCTGGTTTCTAGCTAGGAGTGGTGTTTTGGGTTTTACACGCTCGAACATTTTACTTATGTGGATGATGGATAGCGAGGCACCTCGGTTATAATGGTTGATCCGGGACCGATGGAGTTATTTGGCTCATTTATGCCCCCCATAGGGCAGGCTAGCATATCGTTTACGGTATTATTAATCCACTTCGTGTGGACCGGCCCTAACGATCCAAGGGATGATGCGTTCTGTTCCTGAGGCTCGGGCTAGGCAGTCTCGAAGCGGGCTAGGATGATCCCTTGCCTTGGTTCACAGATGGAAATCCAACTTCCGATACGCGATTTTGCGGTTTTGATTGTAGAGCCTAGTATTGCCGACATGATATATGGTACCCATGCCATTTAGGATTGATACATTTATATTTGAAGTTGTTTTATACACTATGCACTTATAATAGTATCAAATGATTTGTTTTAACGTATCAAGCGTTATTCGGCTATTATAAGGTAAAACCCTATCCTCCGGCTTGTTTTGCATTGTGTGATGGGACCTGGGTCTTATAATAGCTTCATTGTTCTTTATTTAGCATTGCGCTGTTGTTTAATGCACTGGTATTCTTGGGAGGAAACCCGTTCCATGTTTTACGGCGTGGTCTTGTGATTTACCATACTTTAAAACCAAGTTAATAAATGTTTTAGTTCTCACACCAGTCACAAGACTGACCTGAAGTTTATTGTTTTAACCTAAACTTTGGGTGCCCTTATTTTCCGCACGGGCAGCTAGTAGTTTTGGTTTTGTAGATTTATATTCACAGGATCCTGATTTACAGCTGAAGCGATATTCGGAAAGCTCTGTATCCATGTATTACTTTCAGTTGTGTTTGTTGTTGTTTTCCGCTGCTATGTATTTAAATGTGATTTAAATCTCTGATATGGATCAAATGTATATGATTTATTCATACTCTGTTATATTCTTGTACTCTGATGAAATTGTTGTAATAAGCAATGAAATGTTCTTCTGTTTGTGTTCTGATTCGTCGTGTTCTCAATTCAATCCGTGCTTTCCTTCACGGGGAAGTTCGGGTCATCTCATTCCAATAACATCATGTTAGTGCACATCCACTTTGGAGAGAGTATTTTATTATCATGATGAAAGGAATACAAGAGATTGATCCAATGATCACTATATTTCAATATAGAAAAGAGTTTGAGGAGAATAGAATTGTAATTGGGTTATAAACCCTAATTAAACCCTTGAGAACAAACCCTTGATTTCTATCAAGTCTTGAAGCTCTTGATTCTTGCCTTTTGAAAGCCAGAGGATAGCTTACATAGGCATAAAGAAGTAAATGGAAATTCCCGAAATTTCCTCTAGATCCGAAATACCTGAAATTTCCTCCAGATCCGAAATATTTGAAATTCCCGAAATTCCCTCTAGATCTGAAATACCTGAAATTTCCTCCAGATCTGAAATATCTGAAATACCCAAAATTTCATCTTCAATCTAACACATAGTATCGCATACTTCAACACTCTACCTCGATACTATATCCATCTCCATCACAAACTCTAATGCTCCCAAGCATTTCCTTCTACTTTCAACCAAGAAAGCTTGAATGTTTCCCCAATGAACTCCAGCATAGCCACCACCCATTGCACTTCACTAACGAGTTTAGGCATAGCCCCCACCCGTCAATGAAGTGTTGAAACATACAACTCCTAAACCAGTCCCACAAAAAGACAATGTACTCGGGAGCGAAAATGTCAATCTCTCACCGATATTCCTTTCCAAACAAACAAACCACTCTATCCAATCGTGCCACCCCGTGGCACCTTGCAACTCAACAAGCAAACTAAGTTCGAGCAATGCTCGAACTTCCCAATTAGCAATGCTTTAGTAAACATATCCGCCGCATTATCCTTTATGTGCACTTTCCAAAGGTATAATAGCTTACCCTCATCCATGGCTACGAGAAATGACTCTCTCACCTCAATATGCTTGGTCCATGAGCTAAAAGACAAATTCTCCGCCAAATGTATAACACTCTGGCTATCACATCGAAAATCGATACTCTCATGTTCGAAACCCAAGTCACACAACAATCGCTTCAAGTAGAGTGCCTCCTTTGCCGCCTCCACCGCGGCAATCAACTCCGCCTCCGTCGTGGATAAAGAAACTACGATTTACAATCTTGATCTCCAACTAATGGCTATCCCTCCAAGTATGAAGACATACCCAGAAGTTGATTTCCTCCGATCCCTATCGCCGGCGTAGTCCGAGTCACAATAACCAACCAACTTGCAACTCCTCGCATCACTACCTCCAAAAACAAGACCATGAGATGTTGCACCTTTCAAGTATCTCAATATAACCTTTACGGCTTCCCAATACGCTTTCGCCAGATTAGCCATATACCGACTAACCACCCCGATGACATTTGCAATATCGGGCCTTGTACACACCATAGCGTACATTAAACTACCAATCGCACTTGCATATGGCACCTTTTCCATATAAGCCTTGTCTTTATCCTTGATAGGTGATCCCTTATCCGAAAGTTTCATATGCAAAGGTAAAGTTGTATTTAATGCCTTTGCATTCCCCATGCTAAACCAGCAAAGCACTTTCTTAATGTACTCCTTTTGAGTCAATCTGAACTCAAAATGCTTTCGGTCCCTTTCAGTTTCGATGCCCAAGATTTTCCTTGCTTCTCCAAAATCCTTCATTTCGAGTTCCGATTTCAAAAGCATCTTCAACTTGTTGATTTCATTTTTATCCTTGGAAGCAATGAGCATATCATCCACATACAAGTGTAAATACCCAACAATCATTTCCTAACCTCTTGAAATATATGCAAGCATCCTTGATGTTTCGATGGTAGCCACTTTCAAGCATGAAATGATCGAATCTCTTGTACCATTGTCTAGGTGATTGCTTTAACCCATATAGTTATTTCTTCAACTTGCAAACCATTTTAGACTTACCATCTACAACAAACTCATCTGATTGCTCCATGTAGATGTCTTCATCCAAGTCTCCATGCAAGAAGGCGGTTTTCACATCAAGTTGCTCCAACTCCAAGTCAGGATAGCAACTATGGCTAGTAAAACCCGGATAGAAGAATGACGTACCACTGATGCAAAAATTTCATCATACTCCTTTCCTTTTCTTTGTGCAAACCCCTTTGCCACTAACCTTGCTTTGTACCGCCCGTCATCCTTCACCTTGTAAATCCATTTGCACCCTATAGCACGTTTCCTTGAGGAAGTGGAACCAAATCCCAGGTTTGATTCTTCATTAGCGATTGCTTCTCTTCCTCCATGGCGCAGATCCACTTCGAGCTCTCTCTCGACTCCATGACTTCATCAAGGTCCATTGGCTCATCTTGGACTACATTGAGAGCATAGTCCAAATGATCACAAAAGCTAAGGTAGTTCCAATCACCATATCTTTCGAGAGGTCTTATTGCACGTCGACCAACCCGAGTAGCAATACTATCACCCAAACCCCTTTCGGCTCCACCTTGAGTTGAAACTTCTCTATTATCATGTACATCACCAACACCACTAGAGGAACCATGTGGACTATGTGATGTTTCATCAACCGCTTCAACCCACGAGCTTCTTCAACTCTATGACCACTTGGATGGAATGTGGGAATGACTTCCTTCTCCTTTAATTCACCATGAACCAAATCTGGAACATCCGATGAGCTCTCATTCACCATGAATAAAGTCGACTCATCAAAAGTGACATGATGAGAATTAACAACCTTCTTCGTTTCTGAATTCCAAATCCGATAGCCTTTCACGCCATCCGTGAAACCAAGCAAGACACCTTGAATGCTCTAGCTCCAAGCTTATCATTCCCTGGATCATGCACATAAACCGGACTACCAAACACACGAAGATATCCCAAGTCAACACTCTTCCCCTTCCACACTTCCTCCGGAATTTTGTTATCAATGGTCCAGCATGGAATTCGATTCACATATGCATCGCGGTTGACAAAACTTCGGCCCAAAATCCCTTAGACAAACCCGATGTCAATCTCAAGCATCAACCTTTCTCAAGTAGAGTTCAGTTCATTATCTCAACTACTCTATTAGATTGCAGATCTCCCAGTGTAGTAAAATGTCTTCCGATTCCGTGATGCTTACAATACTCCAAGAATTCTCGGGAAACATGTTCGCCGCCATTGTCGGTCCTTAAACACCTTCAAAGTCTTGCCACTCTCATTCTCAACAAGTGCCTTCCACAGTTTGAACTTAGCAAATGCCTCCGACTTAGCCTTCATTACGTATGCCCATACCTTTTGAGAAAAATCATCAATGAAAGAATTGTAATAACGAGCTCCACCCAAAGAAGCAACCGGTGTTGGTCCCCAAACATCTGAATGAACATACTCAAGAACCTCCTTTGAGTCATGTTTGCCTTCATTGAATGATACCCTTGTTTGCTTCCCCATGACACATTCTTCGCAAAACTCTAGTTTGTTGAAAATCTCACCCTCGATCATTTCCCACTTCTGAAGAATATCCAAACTTCTCTCTGAGACATGACCCAATCTCAAATGCCACAACCGTGTCACATCCAAGTCAAGAGGACTATCAACACTCACACAAGTCCCACCTCCTACGATCACACCTTAAAGCTAATATATACCATGAGTCCTAGCACCTTTCATAGCCACAAGCGCCCCTTCGAAACCCTCGAGCAGTCCTTCTCGATCGATAGTGATCTTGCATTAGAGAATCCAATTGCCCTAAAAATACAAGCGACTTTCTAAGTCCCGGAACATAGCGAACATTGGTGAGCGTGCGGACAACTCCATCAAAAATCTTTATTTGCACGGAGCCACTACCCATCGACTTGCAAATAGCACCATTTCCCATAGCAATTGCATTTCCCTCTTTGAGTGAAAAACAATTTCTATTTGGTGTCATATGATACGACGCACCCGAATCGAGCACCCATTCGTTGTCCGAAACACCCATGCTACTGCCGTCATCACATTCTCATCTATCTCACCATCCCCACTCTCCACCGCTACAGATGAAGATGCTGCTTCCTTCTTATCTTTTTCCAGACATTCATTCTTCCAATGTCTCAGTTTCTGGCAAACGAAGCACTTGCCATTTATCTCTTTCGATTTACCTCTTCCATCGGGCTTCCTTGATTTAGAACGTCCCGGGTTTCCTTTCTTCACATTATTTTCTTTCTCCACAAACAACCCAAGACCACCACTAGCTCCACTGCTACCCTCACTCATCTCCTTCATTTGATCTCTAAACTCCTCACTAAGAAGACCTGTCTTGACATCATCGAGAGTCCAAGTATCTCGACCATAAATCAAACTATTTGAGAAATCCGTATAGTGGTCCGGAAATGAACACAATAGTATCATCGCCTTTTGCTCTTCCTCAATCTTCAAATCAACGGCCTTCTTCTTCATAAGAATTTCATCAAAGGCATTCAAGTGTGCCTTAAGTGAATTACCCTCCATCTTGAAGGTGAAAAACGTCCGCAACAAGATCAAATGGTTAGTGAGCGACTTCATAGCAATTTGAAGACTAGTGTAAGCCGATTCCTCCATCTCCTCTCTCTCAACATCTAAGGTATCACTTCGCAACAAGTGAGTATCAAATACTACTCGGTGTACCTGATTCCACCTAAGAACCGCTTTCATTTTCCATTGCCACTTCTCAAAGTCATTATCACCATTCCACTTGTCAATTACCAATTGAGAACCCGACGCCGTGTACGAACACCGTACATAAGGCGCCAAACTATTCGGACTTCTGATTTAAGGACTTACCAAGCTATTATCCGTTTCCGGCATGTTCACAAACGCCTAACAAGCGCACCAATTACTATGATACCAACTGTTGGAACCATTTTTATTAATCCGATTCAAGACCACTCGAATCGAATATCTAAACCACAAGCACTAGCGGGAGACTAGATCGTTGTTAGACTTGTAAAAACAACCAAACTAATAAATCTAGTCATAAACAATTATCAACCAATCAAGAAAAATCCAAATCTCAATCACAAGCCATAAATTAAAGACAATAGTAGCAAAAATAAATCACACAAGGATTTTTAGTGGTTCCACTAACATCTTATTAGTAAACATCCACTTTGGAGAGAGTATTTTATTACCACAATGAAAGGAATACAAGAGATTGATCCAATAATCACTATATTTCAAAATAGAAGAGAGTTTGAGGAGAATAAAATTGAAGAAATGCTATTAGGTTATAAACCCTAATTAAACCCTTGAGAACGAACCCTTGATTTCTATCAAGTCTTGAAGCTCTTGATTCTTGCCTTTTGAAAGCAGAGGATAGCTTATATAGGCATAGAGAAGTATATGGAAATTCCCGAAAATTCCTCAAGATCCGAAATACCCGAAATTTCCTCCAGACCCGAAACATTCGAAATTCCCGAAATTTCCTCCAGATCCGAAATATCCGAAATACCCGAAATTTCCTCCAGATCCGAAATATCTGAAATACCTGAAATTTCCTTTTCAATCTAACACATAGTATCACATACTTCAACAACCTCCACATCTGGTATTTAGAGAAAAAGGAGCTAACCAGA
Source organism: Allium sativum (assembly GCA_030737875.1). Classification (NCBI taxonomy): domain Eukaryota; kingdom Viridiplantae; phylum Streptophyta; class Magnoliopsida; order Asparagales; family Amaryllidaceae; genus Allium; species Allium sativum. The sequence goes on along the minus strand of CM060909.1, from coordinate 527,157,703 downwards.
ACATGTATACAGTCAGTAAGAAATCAGAAAGGAAAATACAAATGCATGTATAAAAGTGAATAGTGGGTAAATGACATAAACTTCAATATAAATTGAAGTGACAGTGAATTCTACATTTTTAAGGACACGAGATTCATGTTGGAAAATTTAAATAGTCCGGTGTGGAACAGGAGTTTGTTAACCTCACATAAGTGAGGTCATGGTGACCCAAGGGCTTTCATTGGTAGAGATAAGAAGGATCCATACGAGCCTTCCAGATTTCCACCAATGGAAGCCCGAGGTCACGGTGACCTCACTTATTTGAGGTCAACAAACTCGGTCTTGTCCTATGTGTTAATAATGAAGAGACAGGCTATATGAGAAATAATGCAGCGTTGACTTTGTTTAAGTTTTCTTCTTGATTTTATGGCCAAAAAATATTTTTAGCTTATATGGTAAGATTTTGCTGTTTGGGTTCTATCCTCCCCACATTTGTTTTTGTCATTATGTGACATATGTGCACTTAATTAGCAGAAAATGGTGTGCTGCTTTGTTTGTAGTTGTGAACAAGAGGTGGCCAAGATCCTTTATACTCTTTATATGAATGTGAAATACATGCATAGATACGATGTATATCTTACTGGTGACTTTCCAAGTGGAAAATTGTATTAATGTCTTTTACAGTTTTCATTTTTTTTAATCTGTAAAGTAGACAATTTAGACGTTGTATTGTCTTTTATAGTTTTCAATTTTTTTTAATTATCGTGGCACATCTAATGTTATATATATAACCTTTGAGTAAATCGGTGATTTATCATAATCTCACGTGCTAAGCATGTAGTTTATCTTTTGTGGTTGACCTGTAAGATATGCAGTTTATGTTAAAAATATTTTTTACTTTGTCAAATGAATTCCAGTTTATTGGTAATCCATCGCAGTAGTTTTTCTTGAATTGGTCTGTGTACTCAGTGCTTAAGTTTAACTCATGTTAGTAGTTACTTAATTTTAGCTTGTTTAATTATTAATTTTTGTTTATATATCTTTATTAATCATGATGATTCTCTTGCTTTTATTAATGATAATTAAGACCGTTTTCATTTTCCTTTTTTTCTCTGGTGTGGGCGGTGTATCGTTGTGTGGTTTTATCAATATTTCTAATTTTACTAGAGCAAAACATTTGATTGTAAACCTGCGAATACCATCAGGGACCCACCTTGATTAGTTGCGTACAAACTTTACTAAATCGATTTTTTTTTTGTTACGGTTGTTTGGCCTTGAGTCATGAAATGAAAATTTGGTTTTTATTCTTTTTTGTTGAAAATGTCCGACTGTTTATATAAGATACTTCAAATGTTTAACAATGTTAAGTTAAAATGATACTTGATTTTGAATTGTATAAACATTGTTGATTGTTTCTATAAGATAATTTTTTCAAATAACTTGGGCCTTATCCAATAATAATATGTCATTATATAATTGCTCATATAATACATTTGTGAATTCAAACTTTCCACACAAACTACAATATAATCAAGGTCTACAAACAATTAATTATTTTTTGTCTTCATTTATATTTCAAGGTACCATTTTCGCTGCATCACTTTTTTCTTATTCATACAGTTTTTTATTAGTATTTCGATATCATAAATTTATGCTTTATTTATTGCATTTGCTCTTGCATTTCTTTATTGTAATCAAATATTCATTGATATGATGATATATTTTGAGTTTATATTTGTTTCGTTTCTATTTTTATTCTTCAAACGATTAACTTTTTAGAGCTATAAAATAGCTAAACGTCAAGAATACATTAATCTTACTTGATATATAGTCAAAATATATGTATGTATTTGTGACTATTTCAGATCAATACATTGATAACATATTTTTCATGCTTACCCGTAAAATTTAATTTAATTGGATTTTCATTTTTTTCAATTACTTCTAAAAAAACTGTGCTATAATTTATTCATTAATATCTAACTAGTAACCAGTTTTAACAAATAATATTAAATTTCGTATTGAACTTCTTAACGGTCGTTGTGCCCACCGTTGTACGGTAATACTACTAATTACTATTTTATGATAATCTATATCATGTAAAGTTGTTTCAAATGAGCAGAATACCATAGAAGAAAGAGGAGATTAAATACATTTACAACCATAAGCATCCATCAGGATTTGTTAAGAAAAGTGGGCTTATTGTTTGGGGATACCAACTGAAGTTATAAGCATGGTTGATTTATTGTAAATTGTTTCTCAAGTTTATATCCGTACTATATCATGCATATACAGTTTTAGGGTGCGTTCGTAGGCTTTTTTTTCCATGCTCCCAGATTTGGTCGCGTCCGAGATGCCCGAACGTGGCCCACCACGCTCCCAGCAACAATTTTCCATCGCTGGAAATTGAGGCGTTGGGTCAGACGCGTCGGACGCGTCCGATACAAAGTCATTAATTTTTCTAATCCTACTTAGTAACGAAAGTATTCGTAGCTTGGTTGGTAAATGCACATGCTTTCATGGTGAGCAACTGTGGATCAAATCTTGCCATCGCCACATTTTGTATTGTTTTGTTGTACACTATTTGTTAACGCTTAATGGCTACGATAGACTATTTGTTAATGTGTTAAATGCCATTTTTCAATTTTTTTGTTGTAGACTGTTAATACTTAATGATGTTATAATGTATTTGCATCAATTATATTGTCGTTTAAAAAAGGTTTCAACACATCCACTAATTATATTTAATGGTCTAATTAAAAATCAATAACTAATTAAATCAAAACAATTAATTTAACAATTAAATATCCTTCTCAGATACCACGCTCAAATACCCCGTTCGTAGCAAAAAACACATTCCTCATTCGCTACTGCACCACACTCAATTACCTCGCTTAAATGTTACGTCTGAATACCTCATTCCTGTTCGTCAAGAACGCACCCTTATTCCATCCTAAATAGTGAAGCAGTTCATGCTAAAACAAGAGAGGTTCTGAAGATACATTTAAAAATCTTTATAGTACATTTCGATTTCAGTTTCATGGACTTTCGTTCTATACTATTGATTCTGATTACATCCTTTAAACATGTAAGGGAGAAACAATTCCTAGGTGGACTTATACAGTGACACCAAACTAACCAATGGATCCATATTCATGTTTTTTGTTAGCTCTTTTGCAGATTAACAATGCAATTAGAGTTAACCCATTTGCCTAACTTTGAGCGATGTTTATATTGATCTTGCTAAACTACCTTTATTGTTTGACCAGATTAATCATTTCTTTGTGTAATACAACCATTTAGTTGATTAAATAACCATAGATTAGATTATTTTTTAAAGAATTCATGGTAGAAAAAATATGATGGAATGTAGTGTGTTATCTAGAGTCGGCATGAGCAATGAAAAGCTGTTAGATGTGATTAACATGTGGGGTTAATTGATAGCGTTAATATTGCTACATTAGTATAGAGATAAATAAAATAGTTATTTGTGGTTTAAAAAGTTGAAAGCTTTAGCTTAAAAAATGAATTGTAATGGAGTTGGTCATGATATAACCTCATTTACTTTGTCTGTGATTAAGTCAGATATACATATATATGTATATATATAACTTGTGTATGGGAGAAAATCAAAAGGAAGCAAGGTTTATAGGTTTCACAGAAGATCAAAGAAAGGAATAAATCAAGTTGTCTTGCGTGACATGGAAACAACATTATTACATGGATGCGGTTCGGTCTGATGCGATTTGAAGTAAAAACCGCTTCCGTAATGCATCAAACGGTTGATCAAAAATACAAACAATTATGCTAATCATTAAACAGTTCGGTTTTAATGTAATACGGTCCGGTTCGGTTTGGTCCGGTTTGAACCCATACTAAATGTGAAATAAGAGAATTATTTCCATCAACAATCAATATACAATTCTGTGATGTTGTGTCACTTAAAGGTTAAAATGCACAGTGTAATCCTGAATTGAAAGATACTTCAATTTTACAATTAATGAAAAGTGAAATAGTTTCAATACATTAACCAAACATGAACGTTAATCAATGCATAAACATTAAGTAAGATAACTTAAATAAGATTATAATTAGCATATCCAAAACATTTATATGGAAACTAATATACTGAAACAATAAATTTTGTTCTTTTGTGGTAGCGATAATTATTAATATAACAACAATATACGTTGAAAATAGAATATATATCATTAAAATAAAACAAATAGATAGGAATTAGTTATATTTTTATCGTAACATTGCAAGTGTAGGTATGCGGTTTGGTCCAGTTTAATACGGTTGGGTCAACAATTCAAACCGCACTTGAACCGTATTGTTGTGAGTCGTTCGGTTTGAGATATTTGCTTTAGAGAGAGGACTTGATGCGGTTTTCCGCATTATTTTTGCAATCCAATTAATCTGGGCGGTTTCCACATTGTAGTGCCCTTTATGCCCACCCTTATTATTACTTTCATATTATAAGAAGAGGTAAATTTATGAATGTATCTATTTCATAATTTTTGTCAATTATTATTATTATTATTATTATTATATATCTCTATAACATAATTATGGTCCTTTTATCTTGGATATGAGAATTTATGGATGCATCTTGAGATATGCTTACAAATATGGCACAAAGAGTGAACTACAGCTAGGCTTCAACCTAATATGCTTGAAACGATGACTTCCTTGATCTATTGGGATCTAGTGGAGTTCAACTTTTTATGTTTATTTAATTTTCAAACTTAGACCAATTTTAATAAATTATTACACATTTAAGTCAGTTTTGAAAATATTTACAGAAATAGATCAATTTTGACCACGTAACTCCTCTTACCTAGTCAAAATTGATCCTCTTGTGCATTGTTAATCCTCCTCTGTAAGAGGAGTTACCACCCTCATTGCCCAATTAGGGTTCAATAACGTCTACATACCCCCAAAAAAAAATTAACCTTACAAGGTCTCTGGTATGTATTCAATAGAGCCGCTTCAACTGGATTCACTTAAACTCTTCAAGTTCAAGGTTTCACACTTACCATCGGATGTCAATAAAATATGATGCAATATTAATCCTCTTTCTAAGAGCAATCACTATTCTCATTGCTAATTCGGGTTTAGTAATATTTATACCCAAAAATATTAACCTCCTAAGGTCTCGTCCGTAGTATATGAAGTTATATGAGTAGGTAAATCTTATATCTCTAATGTGAGGAGTAAACAATCGATGATTTTTGTTTGATGATAATAAATATACATTTATTATTTAACCTTTTTTTGTAGTGTTCTGATTTACATGTTATTAATCTCAATCAACCACAACAATAATTCAAAAAAATGTGACATGTCAAATATTGGAGACAACATAGAAGTGAACAATGTTTTTTTCTTAACCTCGACAATAAAATGTTAAAGTGCATGAAGTACAAAGAAAATTAGCCCGTGAACAATTAATGCAAATACAAGTGAAAAATCAACCAGATTAAAAAGGGTATGAAATGAGGAACGACATAAATGTTATTCTAGTCTCTGATCATCACTCATTATCGTTATGCAATCTCAAATTCAAGGCAAATAACTTTCAGACTATTGGATCCAACAACAACAAACCAAAGCATCTCAATTTCATTAATCTAATCACCTCCAGTTGTTTGACTTAAGCATCCCCAGAAGCAACATCTTAGACAACTTGAATGCGGTTAACCAGATTCACCTTGACATCATAAGCGAGCAAATCGAACATCGACTCTAGAAATGCAAAATCCAGATCTCTACACACATTTCAACTTAAGAAAGGAAAGAAAAAGAAGAGAAGGGATTTTACAGTAACATGGGATGATGAAGAAGGAGAAGAGTGAAGAGGAGTGATGATGAAGTCATCAACATTGTTTGATGGGTCAATCAGTTCATGATGTTAGTGAGGATGATTTGAATGAGGTATCAAATTATTCTTTTGAATATTTACTCTTATTGTGTCATGAACTCACATAGACTATTGATGTTCTTAATCTAAAAAACTAAATACTAAAACCTTAAAAGGTTGGATTAATTCGCATAACTGATAGGTTGGAAACCAAGTTTGACAAATTTAAAATATTCAAACCATAGTGTGAAAAACATCAATCTTTGAATGAAGAGTTGTTTAAACGTACGAAAACATTGAAACTCTTGAAAAAGAGTTATTGAAGTCAAAGAAAAATGATGACACAAAGAGAAAACTGTATCAACAAATGTACACTGCTTGTAATTGAAAACACATCACTTAAATCCAAAGCCAATACCATGAGTCAACTTCGAACAAATTTTCAAAAGGTGAAATTTCATTTAAAATGTAGTTGGGTATTTGGTAATTGAACAAACAATAAGGAAAGTGATTTTCCAAAGTGTATATGTTTTGGTAAAATTGGACATAGTTATGATAGATGTTGATCTAGGGACATGAATAAGAATGTTAGACAAATTTGGGTTCTTAAAAGATCTATTAATAACTATCGTGAATTAAACCATCATGGAGTACATAAATTTTCAGTTACTAATACTAGTAGACCTATAAATTTTTCTAGGTCAACTTGGTCTTCCTATATGCAGATATTTACGGACTAAGGAATAGCACGAATGGTACATGTATTTAGATTGTTCCAGACATATGAAAAGCAATAAATCAAAGTTCCTTATCCTATAAAACTATATAGGTGGCTATGCTACTATGAACGATAATAAGAAATGAAAGATTATTGGTAAAAGTAAAATAAGTAATAACACTTTCATTTTGATTGATGTTCTTTATGTTGACAACTTATGTCATAATCTGATCTCGATAAGCCAACTTTGTGATAAACGTATGTGCGGTTTTATAGCAATATCTATAAAATCATTGATAAATCTTCATGTGATGTTGCATTTATAGGACAAAGAAAAAGCAATGTTTATACTCCTTTTTTTAATGATCCAACTTTTTTTAGGTGTTTAGTAGCTATGGATGAGGATGCCATCTTATGGAACAGAAGACTAGTTGATGCTAGTACAAAACTTTTGTAAAAGCTTGAGACGAAGGAGTTTGTCAGGTTTGCCATATAAAAAATTCAAGAATTGTTAAGTATGCAAAGCTTCCATAATGGATAAGTTTATCTGGTAATCCTTTCATGTCAAAAAAACCTACAAGTACTTCTAGAGTAATTGAATTGATTCGTATGAATTCATTTGGCCCTAATGATACTAGCTTGAATGGTAAGAAGTATTGTTTCATATTAATTAGTTAAATTCTAGATTTACTTCAATTTATTTTCCAGCCAAAGATTGGAAGCTTTGGATTATTTTTCAGAATTTGCGGAACTTTAATGAAAAAGGCGTTTCAATAATAATTTTGAGAAGTGATCATGGCAGTGAATTTGAAATTTTAGATTTTCAAATTTTCTATCAAGTAAATGATTTTTAACATGAATTCTCTGCTTCACGAACACCTCATAAATGTAGTGGTCGAAAGAAAGAATCGTACGTTGCAAGAATTGGTAGATCTATGTTAAGTAATATAATTATAAACTTCCTTTGTCGTTTTGGCCTGAGGCTATTAATACTTCATTCCATGTAATGAACAGAGTAATGATCAAACAAACTTGGCAAAGATTGAGAAGGCAATAACTGCCGATCAGAAGAAATATCAAGGTATGATTGGTTCTCTTTTTTATCTTACTGCTTCTAGACTTGATATCATGTCTTCTGTATGTCTGTGTGCATGGTTTCAGTCTAATCCTAAAAATATACACTTGAAAGACACAACAAGAATATTGAGACATCTTTCATACACACATAAGTTTGGTTTATGATATCCCTCATGTGATAATTTAGAATCAACTGATTATTCCGATATCGATTATGATGGTTCTCTTATGGATAGGAAAAGCACTCGTGAAACATGTTTCTTGTTTGGACACTCACTAATTTCATGGCAAAGTCGAAAACAAAATTGTGTTGCATTATTTATTAATAAAGCTGAACATATTGCTTTAGGAAGTAGTTGTGCTCAAATTTTATGGATGATGCAAAATCTACCAGATTTTAGCTTAATTTTTAAACGAATGCCTTTAAAATATGATAATAAAAGTGAAATTGATTTGTCAAATAACCCTGTCCACAAGTCACGCGCCAAAAATATAGACATTAGACACCAATTCATCTGAGATTATACTTCTAAAGATGATATTTGCGTTGAATTTATTTCTATTGATTTTCAGCTTGCTAACATTTTTACAAATCCTCTTTCTGAAAATAAAATTTCATGTTTGCATCTAGATTTAGGGATTATGGATATGAGTAATTCATTTTTACTTTTTATTTTTTAAATTCATTGTTTTTTTGTTTTTGTTTATTTTAAAAAAAATCATATTTCATTTGTTTGTTCAACACGATTTTTTTCCTTAGATTATCTCTAAAATTTGATTCACGAATATGTTTTTTTATTATGCTGCAATATTTGTGTTTATCAAATTAATGGATGATGATTGCATTTTTTAAATTGCAATAAACTGATACAATCTTGAGCGATTTTTTTTTTTCTATATATCTCTATGTGCACGGTTACAAAGGGTAATGGTATACATTATCTATTTTGACTATATTTTCCATTACATTCCCTTATCTACCATATTCTAGCGATTTATTACTTTTTAATGTATGTTTGGGTTAGATTAACATAAATGGTCATGTAGTAAAAGTCGTGTAATAAAAAGTGAGTTTGAGAACATGTCATAAATGCTCTCCATATACAAGGAAAATTACATAAAGTTTTAGTTTAAAAAAACAATCGGTCAGAGACCTACGCATGAAAAATGAACATGGTATAAACGTAGAGTTAAATTATTTAGGTATATCTAAAATTCACTGATTTTTTTTCAATGCCAATGTATGTCAAGTCATTAAGCAATGCTTCCCTTATTTAAGAGACCATAAGACAATGTATGGGTATAAGTATCTTGATCACATTTATAATGAGCTAGTAATAGAACCGTTCTCATATAAATACTTAACTAGGGCTTATGAATGGAAAACAGGCTAAGTTTATTATTAATTAAACCATATGACATATTTAAAAAAAATAACATCCATTTTCTATTTATAGGATATGCTTTCATTATCGAGATTAGATGCCATGATTTCTGTTTAATACTGAACCTGATATATGTATAAATTTTAAATTCTCACTCTTGATTCATATTGGGCATTGTTATTGACACTTCAAATATTGTTAAGGGGAGGTCAAATTTTAAAAACACTCCAACCACAAAAATAATGTTAAGGGGGTCACACATTTAGTTTTTTACATTTCCTTTTACCTTCGTAATAAAGTCTGGTAATAACATCAGTTACCATTCCAAATCAAAATCAATTTCAAATGCAAAAAACTAAATCCCTAAATTATTTGAAAACAAAAAAAGTAATTGTTTGAGGAGAAATAATGGTATGAACAAATAATGTAATACCGTATTTGTTAGACCAAAATATGGGCCTAACACCCAATTGCAGATCACAAAATGCAGAAAATAGTAAATAAAGAGGAGACGCACGAAGTTTTCATAGTGGTTTGGCTCAAACCAAGCCTACGTCCACTTTATCTCTTCTTAAATCCTAAGAAGTTACAAGTACAATTCTCTCGGTTTATACACGAAATCCTCATGTTTACAATGAAAAGTGGAAAGAAATCATAAGATTATACACGAAATCCTCGTGTTATAATGTGGAATTTGGCTCCTTTGCTGCTGAAAATGCTTTGCAGAGAGCAATGGTGGAAGCCGTGAGGTGTTAGAGCAAAAAGATCCTTGAAAATGCCTTCAAATGGTGTATTTATAGTTGTAGGAGAGCTTCTGGGAAGACCGGTTCATGATGGGATACGTGGCATCTGATCCGAGAAAATAGGAGTGTGAATAGGCTTAAGAATAGGTCAAGATCTACGCGTGTATTAGCAGATTCGGTGGTCGGTTCGTGGTCATGGGGTCGGGTCATGATGAGGTCTCCACGAACCGAAGTCTAGTCGTGAGATGGAGTGCGAAGCTGGTGTCCACGGTCGGGTCATGATCAGGAGGTGTACCACGAGCCGAGGGGGGCGATCCGATGAGGGGCGATCCAAGGGTGCATAAGCCATACTCCGATCGTGTGACGCTTCGTTGCTTTGTCCAGAAAATTACCAGATTACACCAGTATACAGAAACATGCATAAGTTTCAAACCGTAAGTCCAATTGAGCCAAACCAAAGCTAAAACTGAAGCTAATTCAGAGATCTACGGGAGTTATAAAGCTCAGATCCGTAATTATTGTTTTCGGGCCCAAAAGAAGTCGTCTGATAGGAGTTTCGGGCCCTTCTTTTTTCGTGATGCGACTTCGATCAAATCGCTGCCTGTCTTCTGACGATGTTCTCTATATCCGAGTGCGATGCTATCCAGATATTCAATGTGACAGCTTTTAACAAAAAGTGTGTCAACAAGTTTGCCCCTCAGAACATATCTTGCTAGTTAAAGGAAGATGTATTCTGGATAGTCCAGGAAATCTATAAGCCATAGAAATTCGATAATGCCATGACCTTGCCAGGTCTGCCAGCTACAGATATAATCCATACTTGTAAAGAGATAAAGGAAAAACAAACGTGCTAAATCCTGACAATATTGTTTAAATTTTCTGAGCATAAACCATGCTTCGGCGTCTAATGAGCATAAACCGTACTTGAGGGATGTTTGAGTCATCCTGCCAAATCCTGGCAAGGGCCATCATTTCCAGGCATAATCCATACCCAGAAGTTTAAATCGAGTATAATCCATACCCGATTTCTTTTGTCACATCCTGATAAGACTGTTTGCAGGCCATAATCCATACCCTGGAGTTCAAACCAAGTATAATCCATACCTGATTTCTTTTGTCACATCCTGACAAGACCGTTTGCAGGGCATAATCCATACCCTGGAGTTCAAACCGAGTATAATTCATACCCGATTTCTTTTGTCATATCCTGGCAAGACCATTTGTCGTTCCTAAGTATAATCCATACTTAAGATTCCAAAGTGAGTATAAACCATACTCAGACCTGAAGTAGAGCTACGCTTGCCACAGCCTGACAATATAGTCCGTCCCTAGGCATAATCCATACCTAGAGTTCCATAATAAGTATAAGACATACTTTAACCGAAGTTGAGGATCCTGCCACATCCTGACAAGATACTTAAATTCTCTAAACATAATCCATGCTTATAAAGTCCTTCCTTATTCAATTCCAAATGCAAAACCAAAGCAAATCCTGATTGGTTTGACACCAAGTCCAGAGCACAATTTGGGGCAACATCCTAACCCCGTACGTGTGTAGTCCGATTCAACCAATCGAAAAACCTAATGAAAGCAAAAACAAATCTTAAAGCCTAATAAATGCAGAAAATGAAAGCTGATCTCATCCAGATCAGTTGATGATGAGCCCATGAGAGCTCGATCCAGGGTCATTCCCTCTCCGGGGAGCAGGAGGTGGAAGCGCAGGTGCTGTTGACGGTTTCACGTACTCGGGAAGCTCTCCACGTCTAACCCGTTCCTCAATCAAATCACGAAGATGTCTGCACCCATTCGTGTCATGTCCTTCCATATCGTGGAATAAGCAGTGTTTTCCAGAATCGCGTTCTCTTTGCGATGGTTCCCTCCTGGGAGGCTTTGGATAGGAGACAACACCGTTTGTGTCCATGTAGATGTCAGAAAGTGAAGCAATGAGCTTAGTATACTTTTCATATCTAGGCCCTCTCCGAGGCTGAGTGTTGCGGTCATTCTTGACGGTGAATTTTCCTTTGCCATTTCCAGAATCAGACAGTTCTCCATCTTTGAGCATGTTGACATCAAGAACTTTCCTCTCGGAAGTTGCGTCTTCCTCACGCAGAAATCTATCTGATTCAAGGTAGAACTCGTTGAGACTCCATGGTGGGTCTCGATACAAAGATTTTTTGAACTCCGAGTTATCTAGAACGCCGGATACTACTGCCATCAGTACCATCGATTGTTCAGGGCGATCAACTGGTGTTGCTGCAACATTGAATCTTTCCAGGAATGAACGTAGAGTTTCTCTGGGCCTCTGCTTAATTGTAGTGAGTGACATGACGTTCTTGGGTCGAGCGATGTGGACCACAACTGTTCAAGGAAGCGAGCGACTAACATATTCCAACTGTTGATCGATTCTGTCTCTAGTTGTCGAATCCACATGGCTTCTATATCAGTCAGAAAGAGGGGAAAACACTTAGCCATGACGTTTTGCGAAGCCGACTAAACTTCCATATGCTGTTTGCAGCGCATCAGGTGCACAGTAGGATCCGTCCTGTCGTTGTATGGCTCCAGTTGTGAGAGTTTGAAATCCGGGGGATTGCGGGAATTCCTGATTTCCTGAGTGAATGGGTTGTGATTGATGTCATCCACGTCATTCTGATAGGTGCAGCCTCTCGAGAGGCATTGAATCAGATCAGTGGTCGATTGCCTTCAAAAAGCTTTTGCAAACTACCAAAATCAGAGCTGGTGCCCCTAGCGTTGAATGCAGGAAAGGATGGTAGCTGTTGGTGAGTTGTTGCCTGGGGATCGCGGCTCGCAGATCGCAGATCGCGGATCGAGGGTGGTGACCCGACCTGGTTCGAGGGGGTCGGTTCGTAAGGTAGGTTCGTGAAGGCCGGATCGTGGTTCGTGGGGAGCGAACTGAGGAGCGGCGATCCGACCCAATGCTAGTGGCCTGTCACGAGACGATCCCTGCTGCAGTTGAGTAAGATTTTGCGCTCCCGTATCCATCCGATCTGGAGCTAAAGTCGGTCGCTGTGCATTTCCAATAATGAGGGGGTTGCCCCCGAGTTTATGTGATGCTCGAGCCGCTTCTGTGGCTTCATTTCCAATGACTTGAGCGTTGCTCGACCCTACATCCATCCGAGCAAAGAATTGTTTGAACATTTCCTGTTGTTTCTGGAGGAGATCATCTTTTCGTGACATCTGATCTCTCAGTTCAGTGAGAACTCCGTCCATCTCGTCTCTGGTCAAGTATGCAGAAAGATCTCCATTAGGGGAAGCTTCTTAGCTTGCCTTGTTCCTTGTGTCTTCAGCGTCAACATCATCGACATGAGCAAAAGTTCCAGTCTTCTTCCTTTTGTTCACCATTGAGTCTCCTTTCAAGCTAGAAATTGAGGTTGTCGTCTGCCCCCTACCTGGCATGCCAAAATGTTAGACCAAAATCTGGGCCTAACACCCAATTGCAGATCACTGATCACAGAATGCAGAAAACAGTAAATAAAGAGGAGACACACGAAGTTTTTATAGTGGTTCGACTCAAACCAAGCCTACGTCCACTTTATCTCTTCTTAAATCCTAAGAAGTTACAAGTACAATTCTCTCGGTTTATACACGAAATCCTCGTGTTTACAATGAAAAGAGGTAAGAAATCATAAGATTATACACAAAATCCTTGTGTTATAATGTGGAATTTGGCTCCTTTGCTGCTGAAAATGCTTTGCAGAGAGCAATGGTGGAAGCGTGAGGTGTTAGAGCAAAAAGATCCTTGAAAATGCCTTCAAATGGTGTATTTATAACTGTAGGAGAGCTTCTGGGAAGACCGGTTCGTGATGGGGTACGTGGCATCCGATCCGGGAAAATAAGAGTGTGAATAGCCTTGAGAATAGGTCAAGATCTACGCGTGTATTAGCGGATTCGGTGGTCGGTTCATGGTCATGGGGTCGGGTCGTGATGAGGTCTCCACGAACCGAAGTCTGGTCCTAAGCTGGAGTGGGAAGCATGTGTCCGCGATCGGGTCATGATCAGGAGGTGTATCACGAGCCTAGGGGGGAGATCCGATGAGGGGCGATCCGAGGGTGCATAAGCCATACTCTGATCGTGTGACGCTTCGTTGCTTTATCCAGGACATTGCCAGATTACACCAGTTTACGGAAATAGGCATAACTTTCAAACCGTAAGTCCGATTGAGCTAAACCAAAGCTCAAACTGAAGCTAATTCAGAGATCTACAAGAGTTATAAAGCTTAGTTCCATAATTACTGTTTTTGGGCCCAAAAGAGGTCGTCTGACAGGAGTTTCGGGCCCTTCTTTGTTCGTGATGCGACTTTGACCAAATCGCTGCCTATCTTCTGAGGATGTTGTCAATATCCGAGCGCGATGCTATCCAGATATTCAGTGTGACAGCTTTTACCAAAAAGTGTGTCAACAGTATTAAAAAAATAATTTATCGATATGTGTATATCGATTTCCCGTCAATGATATTTTTTCATCTAATCTAACAAATGAAATTATTAATAATTTGATATAAAAATCTGATGTAGTTGACTAACATATCGTATAAAAAAAATTGATTAACAAATAAAAAATAGATTGTTGTAAAGAAGGCTAATTTGGTAAAATAAAGTTTATTTGTTAAGGGGGTGCTCTCTTTATTAGTACTCCCGTTAACATTTTTTTAAAAAAAAATGACCTCCCCTTAACAATATTTGGAGTGTCAATAACAAGTCCCTTCATATTTGTTTATCTCCGTTTAATTATGGAAATTGTTATTTCACACTTTTGATGAAAAGAAAAGGGGAGAGAGAGAGGTTAAAATTTGCAAGTAGTAGATAATTTGATAATATCAAAAATGTGTTTTTCTTCTTGAATTCTTTGTTTCATTTGAATTTTTCATTTCATTTGAGTTTTCGTTTTATTTATATCCATAAAGAACATTTGTAGCGAGAGCATCTGTGTTTGGGGGGGAGGGGGCTTGAGTGGAATTCATTTTATTTTGTTACAGATACAAAAACAAATCCATATTGTTATTGTTAAATCCTAACGTATATTTGTTATCATCAATAATGGAAAATTGTAGATTAAACAAGAAATGATTTTTCATTGTGGAAGGTGCTTAAACCTATTAACTTACAACAACCAAATCTTATGCTTTTGCGCATACATAAGATATACGTGAATGAGAATCAGACCATTGTCAAAACAATAAAACAACCAAAAATTCCTACTTTTATTATGTTCAAGACCAAAGCCAAATATACATTAAAAGATTGATCATTTCCACAATTTACAAGGGATTTGGAGGATTTGTATATATTTTGTTTACATTACGAAACAAAGAAAATAGCAAATTGATGTAATTTCCACTCTTAGTGCAATGAAGGATAAAATATTGGAAATCTGAATGGTGTTTGCTTTTGGATCCAATCCTTCATACAAAACGTTCTCCAATTCTTGTTAATCTATATGTAAGAATCAAGTGATTAGAGTATTATATATAAATCTTTGAATTCCAGAATATAAAATCTAAATCTAATCCCAAACTAGAATAGAGAAGAAAAGAAATATAGATAAGGATTTAGAAGAAAACCTAAAGTTTTCTCTGGAATTCTAATGGCGGAATGGAGATCCAAGAAGAAAATAGATTAGGTTTTGGGTGAGGCTAGGTGCGTGGTATATATAGTTGCAAGTGTGTATACAAACTGTTAGATCAATTAGAAGTAATATGGTTCATTGTTTGCAATTATATATAAGTCCCTATAAAAACAAGCCTTCTCTGCCCATTTCCCTTAAGGGAGGTTGACCCTTTCTATTGAAGAATGGTCGACCCCCCTTCTAGGGTTGATCCAGAGAATTTGTTTCTCTGAATGATTCTTTTATTTTAATTATAATAACAAATTAGATTGATTAGCTTCCTTAAGTTGATTATTCTCGTCCTCTCCTACACGTACGTATATACACACACAATCAAATTATCATGGAGTATTCTTTTAATGATAATCAATATATAATTACATTCCATATATACATATTTATTTATCCAATTTCAATTTCAAATACTATGTGTAAACAATTCACATTTAACTTGTTTTAATCATAACTTGTTCATATGGAATCAGTTTTTAGCAAATAAAACATGTAAACGGATCAGAATCTCGCGACAGACGCAATAGTAACACTTTCATGGCAAATTTCTTCATTTTCCAACATTCTTATTTTCAACCCGTAAATATTTTATTAATTTATTATTGTCTGTACTTAATTTAATTATCTGTGTATTTAGGGTATAATTATCTGTGTATTTAGGGTATATTTTTATGGGGTGTTACATTCTTCCCCCCTCGAAAGAGATTTCGTCCCGAAATCTTTCCAAGGGTAAAAGACATAACCGCTTTAAACAATCATGTTATACACCCATGTTATTTTATAGACATCCATAAAACATCCATAACTCGATGTGATTATGCACTGCAGACTTGCTATGGTGAGCTTAGTCCTAACGTGTATGTGTAATAAGTGATATTGAATGTATGCAAAACTTCCTAACATGCATATAATTTATATATGAGTGCACGATGCATTTTTGTTGCAACCATTTCCTACCATCCAATCTAGAAATCACGATGCAATCATAGAATCCTAAACAATCGAGAAAGGATACAAAATTTAAAATTTGTATGCCTTCTCTCAAATTTCCTTCCTTATGTACTGGAACCAATCAAACTAAATATTGCGGAGTCTTGAAATCTTATGCTACAAAATATCTATGGTGGCACAAGACTCCCAAGGTTCCGTCTTTTGTCCCCGTTTCTTAATTAAGCCCTACCATAATTAGCTGTACTTTGAAGGTATCTTATCAAACATAAAATTGTTATGAGCTCATATAATCCATAATTTCATATATCTCCCTAACTTTTGGAGAGCCCAAAATATAGTATTGACTCTTTATCCTTCACAAGTTGCCTAATCAAATTAGACCTTTTCCAAAGTCTGGCCACAAATTTGGTTTAAGTAGAAATTTGTCAGTGGTTATTCCATCAACACTTCGATATTTTAGATGGTCTCCTTGTAATTCTTCAAGAGTGCCAAATAATTAACAAAAATAATTATGCTACTCCCAAAAAGATAAAGATTATTCCTATCGTCTAACAAATCCAAGATGCAACTCTTCTTCTTATTCCGAAATCTCTGGTCGTCCTCAGTTCGTCCTTCAGTCATCGAATGAGATGGTACTTAAAAATTTAGTAATTTCCGAAATTAAAATTTCCAATTCTAACGAATTAATGCTCCAGTCTATACTAATAACTAGAATATTTTACTATGCTCCAATTTGTTGAAACATAAATCCTAGTGAGGTCTTTTGTTATAATTTCCATAAATTTTCCCAAACAATCATGTTAACATATTTAAAATTACAATAAATGAGTATTGTCTTATTCTGAATGGATATTATAATCTATATGCAAAATACGTGAAATTACATATCACATTCTTTATATTTCGAGTATACTCCTTATAATTTCAAATATAGTTTCTTTTGTGAAAAACGGCAAAGGCACTAATTTATAAAAATTAAACAAATACCCTTATGCAAACCAAACACATCATATTTCAAACTAGAATGGTTAGTCCTGTGTTTAAGCCTATTCCTTATTTTCACGCTTCAAGTTCTTATTCTTGAGGATGGTGTTTTCAGAGGCTAAACCTCTTCTTCACTGAATATTTTCGAAAATCAGAAGACCACCCACTTCATGCTTGTAAGCTACAAATCTAATTCCGTTATTAACTTCCAAGTCCCATAGATGGTAGATCACTAAGCTAAGTATCCCCATGAAATCTTTTCTTATGCATTTATCTCAAAATTTAATAAGGTTTCAAATCCCAACATCGCAGACATAAATAGGGATCCATTATTTATACCACTTTATACCCTTATCCAATTAATATGGGGTCCATTAGTGGTTACAAACTAAAAATACTATTTTGGAAGTTATATCCTACAATTACGCGGTTTAAATGGTGCTGAGATCTAAATAATTTTATTCTAGTTTCCTTAAAGCCAATCCATTTCTTTAAATTTTCGGGATTGTTAAAGGGACTCCACTTTTGGTTAGGGGGGACATTTTTAAGGGGACTCCACCTTTAAAAAAAATTATTAAGGGAGGGTTTGGTTTTTTTTATTTTAAAATAAACATGGACTAAACTACCCCTTGTAACCTTAATTAATTAGACATGCAGTGATTAACTATATTCTAATTTGTTAATTAATTTTCATAATTCCAGCCTGAGTTTTGGATATGTTTGTTATTGACTTTCTTTGGATACTTGCCTGGAATCATCTACGTTATTTATATCATCACCAAATAGAAGGTGCATGTAACTGTAATTATCATTTTTTTATTTTTTATTATTATTATTTATTTATATATATATATGAATGATAAATGCATGATTTACACTGGAGTACTAAGATTATATGAACTTTGTTTGAATTAGGGGAGTTGAAAGAGGTGGATCTTCGTCTGATTGTTATTTCCTTTTAAGTGGAATTATAGAAGGTCACTATATATTGTTATTAAATTTATTTTGCAATTTGTAGAGTTAATTATTCATGTATCTTATTAGACTAAGAAGTATTAATAAGTGATGGTCTGACTTATGCTTAAGTGTTTAAATTTGTATAGTTATGTGACAGTGTGCATTAATTTTGCTCTTAGGGAGGGGTTGTGTGTTATGTATTTGTATATATATGGGTTATGCTGGTGTGAGTTCCTGTATTTGTATATGTGGAGGTATAAGAGAATTATAGGGATATTACTGGAATTTTTAATTATATGGTTAAGGGGGGCTAACTTATTTTGTCCCTCTCTTAACAATTCATCAAAAATAAGAAAATTGTCACCTCCCCCCCCCCCCCCAAACAAAAAATGGAGTCTCTTTAACAATCCTCAAATTTTCCACCTTTTCCTTTCTTATAATTGGGGCCCATCTATTCTCAAAACTGGGCCACTCCATAGATATTTACTTAACACTCTCAATCTCCTTTAAGCATGAAAATCTATCCATTTTCTCTATATCAATTTATTCTTTTGAATCAGTCTCCAAAACCCTCTTTTGCTCTTAATAATTAAAAATTTACTATTAATTAAATTTGCAATAAATATTCATGAATCTCTCTTCAAAATCGCAAATTACGATAAGTTATGTTACACTTATTTATATATATACTAAGAACTAAATGCAGATATAAATGTACTAATCCCTAAACCAACTATGTAAGGCAATCTAATTCACAACCAACCCTTGACGCTGAAAATACTACATCTCACCACCTTTAAAATAGAAACTTATGGGACTGACATTAAAAAAATTAGATTAGGTGGTGAAATTTTTCCTTACTTAGTCCTAGAATCTAATTCTACCTTACCTAATTAGCTACACTTATTACTCTAGAGTTATCTCTTTTTACAAGGTGAAATTTTTAGTGATTACACAAAATATGTTCTTTTGAATATTATTGTTATTTTCAAATTTGTACAAATTCGAAAATAGGTATTTAATATCTTATTAAGATCTGAGATGTTAAATTCTCGTGAAGACTTTAATACTTACTCTTGATGTCAATACATGTTTCGTTTTTAACAAAACATCCTTTTAGAAATTATTCCAAAATGTTACGACAAGGATTCAGACGCTTTTTTCAGTGTTGACTAAATGTTCAAAATAAGAGTAAATGACTTTTTAAAAACTGAATTTATTAATTATTTGAATGTCAACCATTTATTCTTTTAAAACGGTTAATAAAACTTCTTAATAGCTAATAAAAAATTGTTCGTTCTATTCTTGAAAATAGAATCCCAATTAATATTCAAGATTGAATTTTGCGGATTTTTAGTTTTTGAAAAGGTCTAACGTCATTTATTGCTAAATTTTTCAAAATACTTTATTACTTCACACAATATCACTTTTAAGGCCTTGACCAAAATTTGTGTACCTTTTAATAGTAAAGCTTAACAACTTCTTCCTCTCTTTACAAAACGTTATAAATAATGCCCCATTTTAAAAGTTATAACATTTATCAAATGTTCATAAAATTTTGAATTAATAGTGAAATAACCTTTCTCATTTAAACACTTGCCTTTTATTAGTATTCTGAATGTTAGTCTTCAGTGTCCTTCAAAACAACAAGTGTTTTGAGGTAAACGCTTGTTTTTATTTGAAAACAAAACTTTAATAATTCAATATTAAATCAAGTAGTAATTAAGCTTTATCACATTCATTTCCATATTAGCAATTTATACATTTTAAAACATTAACCCAAGACTGCATTTACATTAGTTCTATGGTTTAAAATCTTTATCTTTATGCATATATACTCTTATCAAATTTCTTAGTAATGTGCGTTTGAATTTGGGAAATCTTTAATAACTCACTATTCTTTGTGTAACGACCCATCAATTTTCGGCCCCGAAAATCGACATAAATACCTTTACCGTAACTCATGCCGACCATCTAAGCACCGAAAACACTGGATAGTTATTAGAAAGAAATTAGAGGGTGAGATAAGAAAGAAAGAAATGTTAGAATAGAAGAAGAAGAAGAAACAACACAACGCAGAGTCTCACATCACAGCGGAATAGAATATAATACAGAAATAAATCTTTATTAAGAGCTTTAAAAATACTTACAATATCAGAGTACATCACACAATGGGACAATTATAATAACTTGTCCTCATATACATCACACAGCGGAATGAAACTAGATACAACACGTCTGAACACCTCTAGCTCGTCTATAGATTTCGCAGCCTCCGATAACATGGACCTGAACACCCGGGCTAACTCGAGCATTTACAAAACACCGGGTCAGTCTGGTGAACCAGAGTGAGAAAAAAACTCGCATAATATTAAGGGTATCACACAACTTGATTTTAAAGTTAAAATCCTTTTGAAAGAAAAGGATAATCGTAAGACCAAATCCACACATAAATACGGACAGTTTTTACCTTATGATAACCCAAAACATTTTTGAAACCAATATCTTTTCTGATATTATAATAATGTCTAAATACAAGTAATTAGAATCTAGCGGAACGCTTTCATCTCACGCTTCGCATATATGGTATACAAACAAAAACCATGGGCACTTATTGGAGATTGGATTCCAATTATGACAAGGTATGGGACCACCTGCCGATAGTGTATCTCTAGAGGCGAATACACTGGGTTCAACAAGAACGTCTTGCAACCCGGCCCTCACATGACCAACCACTCATTTCGCTTGAGTGTATCGAATGTATATCACCAACGGTTGGGATCAGCAACCGTTTCCCGAAAAGGGACAGCATCGAAATATAGATTTGAGAAGCAAATAGGATTTTCTCTAGATAAGTGATTATACACCCTAATGGGAGCAAACCACATAGCCATGCTGCCTGCCCGATTTTTGTCATTTCTCGGTTGGTAAGGCTTGAGGTTTAGATTAACTTTTGAAACAACTGGTTACCATTCACTTTGAATGCCACATCGCCAGGTCCGTCAGATATCACTAATTGATGTCCACAAAAATACGCTAGCTAGAAGCTAAGAGAACGGCTATTCTCCGCCAACAATTATAGCACGTTTGAAGAAATCAACGTACATGACCCTTTGGAAATACTCTGTCAGGCATCCATCTATACAAGTCATCCAGGAACAGGATAAACTAAAGGTACTCCCCTACTGCAACCAATATAGGAATCACCCCATGGATCAGTAGCAAGAAGTCCTTGCAACCCGTAGATTCCAACCACGACAGAATCACAGCTTATCTCTACTTGCCAGGCAGAGAATATTAGTGGTTCTTCCGTTTATGAAAATCCACGGTCTTCAATGCTCCATCTCGACCATCTTCTGATATCTTCACGTATTTGTTGGTCGGAATGGTTTTCGAATATAAATTCGATCCCGGTCTTTCCGTATCAACAATCGTATTGGACAGATTTGATAGTCAATGATTTAACTATCAAAATATATAGTGATTCAATCATGAAAATCCAATGAGTTCACTGGTTCAGTATTCAACATCACTTGGCCTTTTAATTTAAACAAACTGACCCACTTCTGTTTAATAAAAACTTCTAACTCTTTTAATATTTTAAAAATAAGATATTTAATCCTTAATAAATTTACAAATGTTCTCAAAACCATTTCTTTGTATTACGTAGTAAAATAACTTATAACCATATTCAATTCTCACTTAATTCTCCTTTCAAAACGTATGTTACGTCATTCTCTATTATTTAAACTTGGGAAAATCCATTCAACTTATTATTTCATAAACAACGTTACGTAATATCGTTTATCCCATTCTTGAAATGATAACTAATATTTATTGGTATAAAATAAAACCAAACTTTACATTCCCTTCCTACTAATTTCTTTTACTTTGGATCTCTTGTTATATATTCTCCAAATTTACACCAACCGTTACACTATTATTTCGCTAATGGAAATGATAAATTATCACTAACCTCTCTTACGATTACCAACTAATACCATCTTCAAAAATCCTGTGTTATTCAAGTTGGGGTATTTTAATTACCTCTCAAACCTTGATCAACAACGTTCTTACCTTAGATAAATATAAGTTGTAATCAAAACCCAATATTCCATTTCAGTCTCAAAACAATTTCCATCATAACTTGGATTTGGTGATACAAACCTATGACCCACTTCTTTAACCAGATTCACTTATTTCCAATCTCCTTTCAAATCTATTCGACCGTTCCCCACTTTGGAAATCTTATTTCAATCCTTCACTTTTACTAAATCCCATTATTAAGTAACATTAATGCAAGATTAACGCTTTAACACTTTAAACCCTATTTATATAGCTCTGGTTCATCCTAAACCCTTTATCTTAATTTTCTTCAACTTAATTCAAATAATTAAGTAACATTTATTTAAAGCTACTGTATTCACTTGAAATTCCCTTTTTAATTTCGTTATAAAGATTTGGGTTTTAAATATAAAACCCGTTCATAAACTCCTCTCACCATTTCACTGGATTCCATTTCAACCTCGATTACTTTTGAAAAGTAATTTTCTAAATTCTTATTAATTAAAACAATAATTTTCTTCAGTCATTAACTACTTCAGTAGTTAATTTCTTTATTTACTAAAATAAATAGTAAATCCTTTATAAAAATATTATTTAAAGTTAAAACAATATTCTTTAACTATTTCATTTTGCAAATTCGAAACAAATTAATTTAATAGTCGATTCCAGTTAAAACGATCGATTTTGTTAACTCAAAACTCGATTATCTCGTTAATCGATTCCAATTAGTTCTCACTTTAAATTAATTAAAAATATAGTTAATTTAAATAATTCCATTAATTGTTTTCTTTACACAACAATTATCAATGTTTTACCACTCGATTCATTTCTTATTCTCATACTTGTAAATCTGATTAACATCAGAATTTACTTTATAAAATAAATTATTAACAAATCGAAGTTTTAAATAAAAAAATATTTATTTATTTCCCTTTAATAACTCTTATTCAAAATAATATATTTCAAAATCTATCTCTAGTTATAAAATAAATTTTATAACTTCATCTTTCTTGACTCCCCTGACGGTGAATCAATATAAATAAAATGATTGATTTTATAGGCCATACGTTGTCAAATACTCCACCAATACCGCCCATTGGTTTGAACTAACATATGTTGAGTATTCAATAATCAATAATCAAATCAATCACTCCAAACAGGACAGTTCATATGTTGAAAATATGAAAAATAATATATTTGAGGAATCTGGTTGGATCCCTCCAACCTGTTCTTCCCTGTATTCAAAACGGTTATTACGAACCAGATCATCTAGTTTCACTTAACTGATAACAATAAATAATGGCCATTTAACATTAACCACACACAAATTCAAACAATTCAACAATTTAAACACATTTATAAATAAACGTGACCAATAAGGTAAATTACCTTTATTGGAACTAATCGTTAAAATAACGATTTGGTATTTCACTAAAATTTAACACAGTTTAATTTCATCAGTTAAATCAACAAACAAATGTATAACTAGCAAACAGGAAACCATCAGCAAGCAGAGCACACAAAATAAAAACCCAATTTATATAAAATATAAATGGAAAAAAAACTGAGTGATTTTAACTCACCTTGATTCCGTCTCGCTAAAGCGGTTTGGTTTCCAGTTAAATTAAACTAAAATTCCCGGTAGTCTCTAATTCTATCCCAGTCTGCTCTGAAATACAAAGTTCCTCTATATAGTCCCAACGTCCCTGGTCTGGTCGAATTCTGATAATATATACATGAATTATACGAATTATAATCATACGATTTTAATTAATAAAATAAACCCTTTATATATCATATCATTAATTACATTATTTATTACTCATTACTTTGGATAGCTCAGATCTCAGGCTGAAACCCTTATTTGCCTCGTTTCGAATATATCTGATTCTGTTCCTATTCAAGATAGGTATTAGCACTATTTTTAATTCAACATAATAAGCCATCTTAATAATAAACCAACCTTAATAAATTAATCACTTTACTAATGTTATACTAGCTAATCAATTTTGTTTGCCTTCCCTTCATGTTTGAAAAGTCGAACTTCTATATCCTACACAAATTCATATTCTAAGTTAACATGTGTTTAATTAGACTAGTTAACTCCTTAATTAAGTTTATAGATTAACTAATTACCTTCTAACTGTGCTTAGAGAAATTACGGGTCACCCTTTTTTTTTGAAAATCACGGTTCCACACATGTGCCTTTCTTCCCGTTGACTTCTTGTGTTCATTAGTTTGTCCAACCCGTTTCTGAACCCAGTCCCACGAACGAACTTCATTTCCGCACCTGCCTTGTTTGTTTTGCTCATACCCTTCGTTCCTCTGTTGGAAAGACTTTCGGTTTGATCATAGAAACAGGTCCGCTTATCCTTCTTTCCCCAGTCTTTTCTCGTTGTCTTCTGCAATTCCAAAACATGGTCTCAATTACAACCCGTTCTTTAGTTTGAAATTCACCAAAGGGGATTGAATTACCAAATATAGTTTGAAAATTTCGGTACAGTTACTATTATTTTATAAAATAAATTTATTGTTGCCATTAGGTATAATCAAACTATTAATTATACTGGAATTACATTCTAGTTTAATCCAACCGTAACGTTAAAAATGGAAAACTGCTGCTCACTCTTTCAACTAGGACCTGCGCCTTGATAATCTTTGCCTCTTGCTTTGTGTCCATCTACGTTCCAGACATCTGTACTTGCTCTAAACCCATCTCATTCATCATCGTATTTATTCCTGGTTTATTTTAGAACCCAGAAATCACGAAATAACTTCCACTGCAACCCAAAATTAGTTCATCGGACCTCGATCGGAGACCGCGACCACCTACGCCTCAGTCCCTCCCATCACCGCACCCAACGCCGGCTGTTCCAGTCCCTTGCTTCAATTGATGTTCGACTTCAAACACTGTGACTTCACAGCCAATTTCCAGTTAATATATTTCACTTGAGACGATCATAACTGGTCGATTTAAGCATCTCGCTGAACCGGAGGACTTTGTTGTTGAAAGAGTTGAGAATTTATTCTTGGGTTATGAGTTTATGGGGGGAAAGGTAATGAATTTTGGTGCGTTCAGTATAATGATGTGGCAGAATTCTTTGTCTGACCACTGAATCGGGTTTTGACGCAAGCTAGGGTTAGTTAGTTTGTTAATGGATATATATAGGGTGCCAATTAATATTATAATAATTAACGAAACTTCGCCATGAAGTATCACATAAAACTAATAATAATTGATTCCTGTTTTTTGATAAAACTGCTAATCCTAGCATAAAAAAATATTCCGGACCCAATGGGACAAATTTCGTCGAAATCTGAGGTCATTTGCAAAAATTCCTTTATAAAACCAGCGAAAAACACGCATGTAAATTTTCCACGATCACTAAATATATCCGATCAACTTGAAACTTTGAAATCCTACAATAGTTAATTAATACGAACCCAACGGCACTAGTTTCGTCGCATTCCGAGACTGTTTCCTCGATAGGCTATTTTTACACGCACCGCAATGCCATTTTTAGGTATTTAAAATAAATATTTTAAATAGTAACGACTAAAAGTAGTTTGAATCGATGTTTGAAAATGAATATAATTACTTTGAATTATAAACAAGGCCTGAAATGGCATGGTAGTTCAAAAATTTCAACTCAAACTTTGACTGACTGTTCGGGGTCGTCACAGCCAATTTGGACACCAATTTACCCAGTCTTCAAAAATAACAAACTATATACCTATTTTGACTATAATTGACGATACGAACTCAACAGAACTGGTTTCGTGGCTTAATTCGATCGTCTGTTCAAGTTACAATCAAATATCCCTTTATTAATTTAAATTAATTTAATTACGCGCTATACAAAATGAACGGGCGTTTACGGCTATTGTGGTCACATACAACGTTGGTTTGCCATGCAATTTGATTTTCTGACAATAATTTGACGATACGGTTTCAATGAAACTAGTTTCGCTGAAAACGGAGACTGTTCGAAAAATGGCTAGTTTTAACGCTATAAAAATATCGAATAAATATTAATTAAATTCCAAATAAACCAAAAAAAATTATTTTAAACATATATATCCAAACAGAGTATATATACAATTCTAAATATAATTTATACAACTCAATAACGTCAATTTTGAGTTAAATGGTTTGAATTTCCTATTTAAATATATTAAATAACGTTATATTTTAATAACGATTTTCCATAGCAACTATTTCAAAATTTGATTTGGACATAACTAACATTCTATAGCATGGAATCTGGATTTTTCTCTTTCATATGAAAATTATCATCAATACGGTTCCGACGTTTCTTGTTTCACAGAAATCCAACTTATATCGGATCTTGTATATTCATTTGAAGTTCAAAACTCCATATTACGAACTACAACGCCATTTCGAGCTCGATTTATATTATATAAAAATTAACTTTCTATCTTCCTTTTAATCATCGAATTAAATATTAAAAATTCATTAATATTCCAAATAAAATATTTAAAATAAATAAATTAAATTAAATATTTGGCTACCAAAAATACAGGACGTTACATTCTCCCCCCCCCCCCCCCCTTAAAATAATTTGGTCCTCGAAATTGCTAAGGTAAGAAAGAACGTTATAAAGCCATTAATTTCCAAATCCAATTTAGTTTAAATCAAAAATCAATTCAATACTGTAAATAAATATTTTCAAAAATATTGAAAATTTTCTAATACCTTAAATTTCCAAAAAAATTCGCCAGCTCCTCCTTTGTATGGCTCAATTGGTACAACTACAACTCGCCTCTCTAGGCCTTCTCCAATCCAAAAGAAAATAAAACAGCCAATCGGCTTGCCAAATAGGCTCACAAATAACCAAACCCATATAAAAATAAACGTGTACCTTTTGTCGGGCATATCATTATATCCTTTCCATCTGCTACCCTGTCAGCATATACAAATGCATTCCCAAACAAATTCCAATTTTATCCTCAAAACCAAATCCTTCACGCGTCCAAGACAAATCCCATTCTTAACTCAGTTTCCATCCATTATCAATTTCGACTCTTAACTTACCAGTCCAACACCATTTCAGATTCCTGTCTCACAATCCAAAATCTGATTCTACTTGATATATTATCACCCGATACAATTTCCAATTAATTGGTTTCAATTCATATTCATATTTTCTTTTCCCAATTTCTATTTAATTTTGCCTTTGTTCAAACAATTTCCCTGGGAGCTTTTAAAAAGTTTAGCTCTTAAAAATATATTCAAATATTCCTTTTCAGGATTCAAAACAACTTGTTTTTCTCAAAGCAATTCAAAACGAAGTCTTTGGTAGTAATCCATCACTTAGAAATCGGAAATGAACACTGATGATATGGCTAGCATCATCTGAGTTACTTCCCAGCTATCGAAGTGAGTTCAATACTATATCACTTATCAAAACCGTATTTAAACATTTTCATTTTGAAACCTACTTCAAAATACCAAACAAAATGCTCGTAAAACAAATTAAAATCTCCTAGGATTTTAAAATTTTCATATATTCAATCCAAGTTCATTTGCAAACACCTTTCCCACTTTCAGGAATTTTAATTCCAATTCTGATTTTAATTTCTGATTTAATTCATATGATTCCATATTTTTATACCGATATGAATTCTGATTGGTCATTTACATAACCATTTCAATTATAATCAACCAACACATCCAATATACTATAATACTTCAAATATTAATCATCCTTTTATATTAAAATATAATTTGGGTAAAATTATTTCATTTACCCTCTTTCAAAACATACTGCGTCGGTTTATCGTACTTTAGTGTTTAGAAATCCCTATCGATACAGTGGATCAATTTGATCGACTAGAACTCATAAACAACTCAGCTAATAAATCTTCACAATATAAACCAATTTTTTCATAAAATCTACGAATACGTTCACTCGTATACATACATTCAACTCAATCTAGGGTATTGCTAACCCCACCTCTACTGAGTCACGCCACAGAGCCAAGGTAATCACTTAACCTTCAGCTCTGATACCACTGTAACGACCCATGAATTTGCGGCCTCGAAAATCGACATAAATATCTTTACCATAACTCATGCCGACCCTCCAAGCACCGAAAACACTGGATAGTTATTAGAAAGAAATTAGAGGGTGAGATAAGAAAGAAAGAAATGTTAGAATAGTAGTAGTAGAAGAAGAAACAACACAACGCAGAGTCTCACATCGCAGCGGAACAAAATATAATACAGAAATAAATCTTTATTGGGAGCTTTAAAAATACTAACAATATCAGAGTACATCACACAACGGGACAGTTATAATAACTTGTCCTCATATACATCACACAGCGGAATGAAACTAGATACAATATGTCTGAACACCTCCAGCTCGTCTCTAGACTTCGCAGCCTCCGGTAACCTGGACATGTACACCCGGGCTAACCCGAGCATATACAAAACACCGGGTCAGTCTAGTGAACCAGAGTGAGAGAAAAACTCGCACAGTATCAAGGGTATCACACAACTTGATTTTAAAGTTAAAATCCTTTCGAAAGAAAAGAATAATCATAAGACCAAATCCACACATAAATACAGACCGTTTTTACCTTACGATAACCCAAAACATTTTTGAAACCAATATCTTTTCTGATATTATAATAATGTCTAAATACAAGTAATTAGAATCTAGCGGAATGCTTTCATCTCACGCTCCGCATATATGGTATACAAACAAAAACCGTGGGCGCTTATTGGAGATTGGATTCCAACTATGACGAGGTATGGGACCACCTGCCGATAG
The DNA here is from genome assembly GCA_030737875.1 of Allium sativum. NCBI lineage: Eukaryota > Viridiplantae > Streptophyta > Magnoliopsida > Asparagales > Amaryllidaceae > Allium > Allium sativum. The sequence continues at coordinate 527,128,548 of CM060909.1, read as the reverse complement.
TGTATCTCTAGAGGCGAATACACTGGGTTCAACAAGAACATCTTGCAACCCGGCCCTCACATGAACGACCACCCATTTCGCTTGAGTGTATCGAATGTATATCACCAACGGTTGGGATTAGCAACCGTTTCCCGAAAAGGGACAACATAGAAATATAGATTTGAGAAGCAAATAGGATTTTCTCTAGACATGTGATTATACACCCTAATGGGAGATACCCACATAGCCACGATGCCTACCCGATTTCTATAATTTCCAGGTTGGTGAGGCTTGAGGTTTAGATTAACTTTTGAAACAACTTGTCACCATTCACTTTGAATGCCACATCGCCAGATCCGTCAGATATCACTAATTGACGTCCACAAAAATACTCTAGTTAGAAGCTAAGAGAACGGCTATTCTCCGCCAACAACTATAGCATGTTTGAAGAAATCAACGTACGTGACCCTTTGGAAATACTCTATCAGACATCCTTCTATACAAGTCATCCAGGAACAGGATGAACTGAAGGTACTCCCCTACTCCAGCCAATATTGGAATCACCCCATGGATCAGTAGCGAGAAGTCCTTGCAACCCGTAGATTCCAACCACGACAGAATCACAGCTTATCTCTACTTGCCAGGCAGAGAATATTAGTGGTTCTTCCATTTATGAAAAATCCACGGTCTTCAATGCTCCATCTCGACCATCTTCTGATATCTTCACGTATTTGTTGGTCGGAATGATTTTCGAATATAAATTCGATCCCGATCTTTCTGTATCAACAATCGTATTGGACAGATTTGATAGTCGGTGATTTAACTATCAAAATATATAGTGATTCAATCATGAAAATCCAATGAGTTCACTGGTTCAGTATTCAACATCACTTGGCCTTTTAATTTAAACAAACTGACCCACTTCTGTTAAATAAAAACTTCTAACTCTTTTAATATTTTAAAAATACGATATTTAATCCTTAATAAATTTACAAATGTTCTCAAAACCATTTCTTTGTATTACGTAGTAAAATAACTTATAACCATATTCAATTCTCACTTAATTCTCCTTTCAAAACGTATGTTACGTCATTCTCTATTATTTAAACTTGGGAAAATCCGTTCAACTTATTATTTCATAAACAACGTTATGTAATATCGTTATCCCATTCTTGAAACAATAATTAATATTTATTAGTATAAAATAAAACCAAACTTTACATTCCCTTCCTACTAATTTCTTTTACTTTGGATCTCTTGTTATATATTCTCCAAATTTACACCAACCGTTACACTATTATTTCGCTAATGGAAATAATAAATTATCTCTAACCTCTCTTACGATTACCAACTAATACCATCTTCAGATAATCCTGTGTTATTCAGGTTGGAGTATTTTAATTACCTCTCAAACCTTGATCAACAACGTTCTTACCCTTAGATAAATATAAGTTGTAATCAAAACCCAATATTCCATTTCAGTCTCAAAACAATTTCCATCATAACTTGGATTTGGTTGAACAACCCTATGACCCACTTCTTGAACCAGATTCACTTATTTCCAATCTCCTTTCAAATCTATTCGACCATTCCCCGCTTTGGAAATCTTATTTCAATCCTTCACTTTTACTTAATCCCATTGTTAAGTAACGTTAACGCAAGATTAATGCTTTAACACTTTAAACCCTATTTATATAGCTCTGGTTTATCTTAAACCCTTTATCTTAATTTCCTTCGACTTAATTCAAATAATTGAGTAACATTTATTTAAAGCTACTGTATTCACTTGAAGTTCCCTTTTTAACTTCGTTATAAAGATTTGGGTTTTAAATATAAAACCCGTTCATAAACTCCTCTCACCATTTCACTGGATTCCATTTCAACCTCGATTACTTTTGAAAAGTAATTTTCTAAATTCTTATTAATTAAAACAATAATTTTCTTCAATCATTAACTATTTCAGTAGTTAATTTCTTTTTTACTAAAATAAATAGTAAATTCTTTATAAAAATATTATTCAAAGTTAAAACAATATTCTTTAACTATTTCATTTCGCAAATTCGAAACAAACTAATTTAATAGTCGATTCCAGTTAAAACGGTTGATTTTGTCAACTCAAAACTCGATTATCTCGTTAATCGATTCCAATTAGTTCTCTCTTTAAATTAATTAAAAATATAATTAATTTAAATAATTCCATTAATTGTTTTCTTTACACAACAATTATCAAAGTTTAACCACTCGATTCATTTCTTATTCTCATACTTGTAAATCTGATTAACATCAGAATTTACTTTATAAAATAAATTATTAACAAATCGAAGTCTTAAATAAAAAAATTTATTTATTTCTCTTTAATAACTCTTATTCAAAATTATATATTCCAAAATCTATCTCTAGTTATAAAATAAATTTTATAACTTCATCTCTATTGACTCCCCTGATGGTGAATCAATATAAATAAAACGATTGATTTTATAGGCCATACGCTGTCAAATACTCAACCAATACCGCCCATTAGTTCAAACTAACATATGTTGAATATTCAATAATCAACAATCAAATCAATCACTCCAAACAGGACAGTTCATATGTTGAAAATATGAAAAATAATATATTTGAGGAATACGGTTGGATCCCTCCAACCTGTTCTTCCCTGTATTCAAAACGGTTATTACAAACCAGATCTTCCAGTTTTACTTAACTGATAACAATAAATAAGGGCCATTTAACATCAACCACACGCAAATTCAAACAATTCAACAATTTAAACACATTTATAAATAAACGTGACCAATAAGGTAAATTACCTTTATTGGAACCAATCGTTAAAAATAACGATTTGGTATTTCACTGAAATTAAACACAGTTTAATTTCATCAGTTAAATCAACAAACAAATATATAACTAGCAAACAGGAAACCATCAGCAAGCGGAGCATACAAAATAAAAACCCAATTTATATAAAATATAAATGGGAAAAAAACTGAGTGAGTTTAACTCACCTTGATTCCGTCGTCGCTAAAGCGGTTTGGTTTCCAATTAAATTAAACTAAAATTCCCGATAGTTTCTAATTCTATCCCAGTCTGCTCTGAAATACAAAGTTCGTCCATATGGTCCCGACGTCCCTGGTCTGGTCCAATTTTGATAATATATACATGAATTATACGAATTATAATCATACGATTTTAATTAATAAAATAAACCCTTTTATATATCATATCATTAATTACATTATTTATTACTCATTACTTTGGATAGCTCAGATCTCAGGCTGAAACCCTTATTTGCCTTGTTTTAAATATATCCGATTCTATTCCTATTCAAGATAGGTATTAGCACTATTTTTAATTCAACATAATAAGCCTTCTCAATAATAAACCAACCTTAATAAATTAATCACTTTACTAATGTTATACTGGCTAATCAATTTTGTTTGCCTTCCCTTCATGTTTGAACAGTCGAACTTCTATATCCTGCACATATTCTAAGTTAACATGTGTTTAATTAGACTAGTTAACTCCTTAATTAAGTTTATAGATTACTAATTACCTTCTAACTGTGCTTAGTGAAATTACGGGTCACCCCTTTTTTGAAAATCACGGTTCCAGACATGTGCCTTTCTTCCCGTTGACTTCTTGTTTTCATTAGTTTGTCCAACCCGTTTCTGAACCCAGTCCCACGAACGAACTTCATTTCTGCACCTGCTTTGTTTGTTTTGGTCATACCCTTCATTCCTCTGTTGAAAAGACTTTCGGTTTGATCATAGAAACAGGTCCTCTTATCATTCTTTCCCCAGTCTTTTCTCGTTGTCTTCTGCAATTCCAAAACATGGTCTCAATTACAACCCGTTCTTTAGTTTGAAATTCACCATAGGGGATGGAATTACCAAATATAGTTTGAAAATTTCGGTACAATTACTATTATTTTATAAACTAAAGTTATTGTTTCCATTAGGTATAATCAAACTATTAATTATACCGGAATTACATTCCAGTTTAATCCAACCGTGACATTAAAAATGGAAAACTGCTGCTCACTCTTTCAACTAGGACCTGCGCCTTGATAATCTTTGCCTCCTGCTTTGCGTCCATCTCCATTCCAGACATCTATACTTGCTCTAAACCCATCTCCCCCATTATCGTATTTATTCCTGGTTTATTTTAGAACCCAGAAATCACGAAATAACTTCCACCGCAACCCAAAAGTAGGTCAGCGGACCTCGATTGGAGGCTGCAACCACCTGCGCCTCAGTCCCTCCCATCACCGCACCCAACGCCGGTTGTTCCAGTCCCTTGCTTCGATTGCAGTTCGACTTCAAACACTGTGACTTCACAGCCAATTTCCGGTTAATATATTTCACTTGAGACGATCATAACCGGTCGATTCAAGCATCTTGCTGAACCGGAGGACTTTGTTGTTGAAAGTGTTGAGAATTAATTCTTGGGTTATGAGTTTATGAAGGGGAAAGGTAATGAATTTTGGTGCGTTCATTATAATGATGCAGCGAATTCTTTGTCTGACCACTGAATTGGGTTTTGACGCAAGTTAGGGTTAGTTAGTTTGTGTATGGATATATATATATATATATATATATATATAGGGTGCCAATTAATATTATAATAATTAACGAAACTTCGCCATGAAGTATCACGTAAAACTAGTAATAATCGATTCCTATTTTCTGATAAAACTGCTAATCCTAGCATAAAAAAATATTCTGGACCCAATGGGACAAGTTTCGTCGAAATCCAAGGTCGTCTGAAAAAAATTCCTTTATAAAACCAGCGAAAAACACGCGTTTAAATTTTCCATGATCACTAAATAAATCCGATCAACTTGAAACTTTGAAATCCTACAATAGTTAATTAATACGACCCCAACGGCACTAGTTTCATCTCATTCCGAGACTGTTTCCCCGGTAGGCTATTTTTACACGCACCGCAATGCCATTTTGGACACCAATTTACCCGGTCTTCAAAAATAACAAACTATATATCTATTCTGACTATAATTGACGATATGAACTCAACGGAACTGGTTTCGCGCTTAATTCGATCGTTTGTTCAAGTTACACTCAAATATCCCTTTATTAATTTAAATTAATTTAATTACGTGCTATATAAAATGAACGGGCGTTTACGACTACCATGGTCACATACAACGTCGGTTTGCCATGCAATTTGATTTTCTGACAATAATTTGATGACACGGTTTCAATGAAACTAATTTCACTAAAAACGGAGACTGTACGAAAAATGCCTATTTTTGACGCTATAAGAATATCGAATAAATATTAATTAAATTCCAAATAATTCAAATAAATCAAAATAAATTATTTTCAACATATATATCCAAACAGAGTATATATATACAATTCTAAATATAATTTATACTACTCAATATCGTTAATTTTGAGTTAAATGATTTGAATTTCCTATTTAAATATATTAAATAACGTTATATTTTAATAACGATTTTCCATAGCGACTATTTCAACATTTGATTTGGCCATAACTAACAATCTATAGCACAGAATCTGGATTTTTCTCTTTCATATGAAAATTATCATTAATACTGTTCCGACGTTTCTTGTTTCACAGAAATCCGACTTATATCGGATCCTGTATATTCAGTTGAAGTTCAAAACTCCATATTACGAACTGCAGCGCCATTTCGAGCTCGATTTATATTATATAAAAATTAACTTTCTATCTTCCTTTTAATCAGCGAATTAAATATTAAAAATTCATTAATATTCCAAATAAAATATTTAAATTAAATTAAATATTTGGCTACCAAAAATACGGGACGTTACACTTTGTTTGCACAATGAGGGTGCTTTTTACAAAGAATTAATTTAATGAACTATAAATCGCTAAACTAATTTGTTAGGGTAGTCATTTCCCATTTATTTTAATTCTAATACTATTACTTCCTCTAATACCCCTTAAGAGAATTTTACTATTTCAAATTCTACCCAAACTTTAATAAATTAATTTACCATCCACTCTCTCTCAAATGGGTATATTTATGATGTTCACCTTATCAAACTTTTATATATCTTCTTTTTACGCTTTTTATTTCTAATGGAACATCAAATTTATCACCGTAACTTATATACGATTTTTTAATAAATAACCTTTTCAAATTCATTTTAATAATAAAAGCTTGTTATATCATGGTAATGAAAATTATAAATTTTCCATTATAATTATACTGCTTGACACTTACATTTTATCTATTTATGGCTCATAACTGAAAATATTTATAGTTATTCTTTAATTAAGGAATTCATCTTCTGTTTTGCTTAAAGTTTACAATTCTAGTTTGTCTAACAAAAGAAACAGTAAAATTTTCAAATTCCTTAAAAACATTCTCAAAAACCATATTTCAATTTTTTTTTCTAAATGGAACCTTTATGCAACTTGAGCCTATAAATGAAATTATAAAATTCCCTTTTCAAAATTAATTTAATAGTATGTTAAAAATCATTTTATAGGTTTCTTACCAACTTTTGATCTTTTCATCTAATTCTTCTAACTCACTACGCTATGAAAGTCTATTTCCTTTATCAGATCCTTTCTTCTGTGTTCTTATATTTTCACTTCTTGACATTCCTAATTTCTATCATTATAAATGTACTTTATGCCATTTAATCCATTAAACAATGCTCATTCTTATGGCCATCAAATTCAAAATCGAATATTCATACCATTTTTGCATAAATGGCCTTAATTACATCCTTAATATTTTCCGATTTCGATATCCTTTTTCTTATTGACGATTTAATGCTCTTTCAAATTTCAAAATTCCATTAATTACTTGTGCGGAAGTTTTTTCCCATTTAATAAAAAGATATTCTTCTGCTTTTTCCAAAAACATTCACATCTTTATGTTATGGACGATAATTTGTTCTATTCAAAATCTTACTACTTATTTCTCCCTTATCTTCTCCACGAATGAAAATTAAATCACCAATTTATTCCCATTAACTGCCTATTAAATTTGACAGTTTCTTCCCACTTTCCAACTTTCTAGTTCTTACATCCCTTAAGTTCCTATAAGCATCCAAATTAATAAAGGAACTACTGAATCTCTGCATGGCTCCTAAGGATTTTCTAGAAATTAAGGTTAATCCATTCCAAGAAGGACCGACAAATAATATTTTCTAATGGTATGCATACTTTAAATAAATATATATTTGTATATGTAATAAAACTTTTGAAAATCCCTTTTCAAAATAACCAGTACGCCACTCATTCATATATATTTCCCCACAATCAGGTAACCTATGCTCTGAAACCAAATGTAACGGGTTGCATGGCCTACCCCTTAAAGGGCGTGGCTATAAATGGTAACCCCAGACTCACTTGTTTTATGGCTGGTGTAACAATCTGAATTCCGACAGACCGAATTTTTTTGAAAATTCTAATCCATCGAAACCCGTGTTGGTTGCTCTGGTATCCTGCAGAAAAGACAGATATATAAAATATATCAGAGCTCAGAAAATATCTAACAGCTGAGTTGATAAAGTATAATATAATTAAAGTATAGCCTTACCGTAGTAATAATACTGCCTAACCAGTATCCAAAGCTATCATATCTCTGCCACAAATTTAACCTGCGAGTATGATATGAGGAGAGGGTTAGAACACAAATTCTGATGACTGGATTTAAACTATATACCGTGGATAATCCTACATATACCATTCAATCACATTTTCTTATTTATTAGGTTACTTGGGTTAATAGCACTCAAGCTTACACACACGTCGTACCCATTTACTTCCCAATGGGCTAACCTAATATAGTATATATATAGCCACCCCCTCTAAATACTGAAGTACACCCCAGGTACTCCACCCGCACGGTCTCCACCATAATGCCACAAAAATGAACGCAGTCCCTCATCCTATGCCAGAGTGACGTATGGATCTCCATATAAAAACGTTATGTTTTGCATATATATGTCATTGCTATGCTATATAAGTGTACGAACCGCTACCTTCGATCAAATCAGAATGCATCAAAGAGTAATGCCCTCAAGTCTACGGTACACCACCCAGAGCAGACATGCATGTATCTATACTTTCCCACGTACATATCGTAAATCGTATTTGATGCCTTATCCGCACATAACATCTAATGTGCACCGAGTTCCGTGGAAGGGCTATGCAAGAAACACGGAACTCGGTCGGGTGCTTTTCCATATCTATACAAGCCCTCCTTTAAGGGCCCCAAAATACAGGTGCCCCTCGGATCTATTTTTCATGGTGGCTATAGCCCCACCTCGGCCCCTCCCTCAACTAGTAAAGAATACAAGAGCTAAATGACTTGCCCCTAACAAATAATCTAAACATGTAGTTGGCGTCTCCTCTCAACCAACATACCTCGATAGTGAAAGGTGAATGACATCTTGGGTATAGCTCTATTCTTTTCGCATCCCACCGGCTACCGATGATGGGTACCCGACGATCTACTATCCTTGTTGGTCCTGACCTCGCCTTACATTGAGGCAATCGCCGAATCACCCTATTGTCACCTCGTCATAGCATTCTGACTGCAAAGCTACTTTTGCAGTCAAGGCCCACCCACCTGGTAGTAACGCGTAGACCCAAGCTCTGCGAGCACAACCTAAACATCTGCCACTGCACAGAGGACTACCAACAGCACCTTACGTATCTCAGGAATCCGCGTGCTCCCTCTTCCAGTCCTTCGGAGCCGATAGAATAATCAGACGAACGTGCGCTCCCCTTGTGCCTTATGACACCACGATGATCTACCCCGTTGGGTTATTCACCCTCAAACATGTGGACTAGTCCAAGTGTCTCACTTTAATATGTTATTAGACCCTATGTCTAAACATCCTTTTATGAGCTTGCTTTACCTCATTAGGTTTCCATTTAACTTGGTTACTCCAATTCACATTGAATTCTTATTCAAGTTACCAAGTTCCTCTTGCTTATTAATTTCGGTCTTATAACTTAACCCATTTAAGCCTATTAATAAGCCCACAACATGTTATTCTATAGATTGTGATCCAAGGTCTGTAATCCACAATCTCTTTATATTCTGGTTTGATTTCATAGTTACCATAACATGTTTTACTTAATATGTAAGTAAGTATATCACAGTTCACATGTTTTCTATTTAACATGTCAGTTATTGTTTATGATTAAATATAACTTATTTCATTTCATAAGTTTGCATCATTCTTTCTTATTTAATCATAGTTTCATCTTATACTGTCACTACAACTTATCGTTGTTTACTTATTAACTTAGTTCTCTTAGCTAAGGTTTAATAATAAGTTCCCTTTTCATAAATATAACTTATGTTGTCCTTATCAGCATATTTCAGATTCTCGTTCTCACATATAACTTAATTTACAATTAAGTACAACTTATCTTATTACATAAGTTATTCTGATTTCCTTATTGTTTGTTATAACGTAAGTTATTATCTTCACTTGTCTATAGGACTAGTCTACCTATTATATAACATTCTCATTAATGTAATTAATTATAATAGGTTATTATCATTCCCCGTTCATTCACTTCTTTTACTGTTGTAATTATCTTTTATTCATTTCCTTATTCATTTCCATTTATTTCCATCAATCACAATTAGTGCCATTAATCTTTTTCCTTTATATTCATACATTTATATATATGCATATGTGCTAGACCTCTCACATTAAGTGTAACGACCCGCATTCTACGCATCATAGGATCGTAGAATATTTATTTCTTTCACATACGAAGTCGTATGGTCATGTAACTTTGGGAGAACGACTATTGGGGTCATTTCCCATGTTCATGATTTTTCCCGATTTTTAAATGACCATTTTACCCCCTAGTTGGCACTGTTTTGGCCATAACTTTTGACTGGAAATGAATTTTGACCTGAAACCACTTCCATTGGCTTCGGATGATGGTTTCTCTTTCCGTAGAGTGGTCACATTAGCCAAACGGACTCACCGTTTGGGAGATATGGCTGAAACAAGTTTCTGATGGTGAAAAACAGCTTAATTGGGCTTAACCGGGTGATTAACAGCTAGGCCCAAAGGGAAATTTCGGGATTAGGAGTTTAAAAGGGCTGTTAGGGTTTGGAGAATACCTTTTTCTCATTTTTTCAGCCGTCACTATTTATTCCTTTTGATCTAGCCATGGCCTCCACTCTCTAAATCTCTCTAAAACACCCAAGATCACTTCCTAATCAAGGATTAAGGCTTAGGGGCATCAAATCAAGGAGGATTAGCACAAGAACCGAGGTAGAGCTGCTGTTATATATTGGAATTCGTGCAAATCAGAGGTTCACTTCAGATCTGAAAGTTTTATTATGGCAAAGGTGAGTGATTTGCATAGTTTTTGCACTAATTACGGTAATTAAGGGTAATTAGTGAAGATTAGCGAATTTATACACTAATAAATTCTGGAAAAATGTTTAGAAATTCTTAAATAATATTTTATGCCTCTGTTAGAAATTTGGTTCGATTTGATTAAGTTTTGTTAACCCTATGATTAGATTTACTTAAACATGCTTAAGGGAAAATTTGGGGTTTTGACCATGTTTGATCCACTTTACATGCTATGATTTGTGTTATGGTGTTCGTGGTCGATACTATACGTTGCTATGACTGTATGAGATGTTTTGTGATTGTTTAGAAGTGTTAGTTTGGTCAAAAACGCCGTCGAATGGCGAAAGACTGTCGCTGGAACGAAGTGCAGGAATTTACCCGGATCGGATCGCCCCCTCTATGAGCACGATCTGATGGAAGCTCACGCCACCATGCGCCACGATCCGTTCCACTTCGAAGGCCACAAACCGATGCAGCGCCATGTCCAAACTAAAGTACCTCGATCCGAATCGCTCCAGCTTGGTGGACCACGAACCGATCAGAAGGTGCGATCCGAGATGAGGCACGACGATCCAGACGAGGTAGCACGACCCGAACCCAATGGGTTGCCAGCGCCACGAGCTGTTGAGGCGCGATCCGTATGGCGCGACACGATCCGATGGAGCTGGAGCACCACGAGTTAGCAGGAACTCGACCCGATCCGATTGGGGAGGCGCGCCACGAACCGAACCATCCAAGGGAGCACGATCCGAGGAGAAGACTGAATGAAGACCGATCCGGAGGTGAAGACTATAACCCAAGATGAAAAGGTAGTCCAAATGGAAGTTAGAGCTCAGGATCCCAGAACCAGTTGGGAACCAATGAGTTCACTTCATGAGTTGGGCTTTGCTGCGGGACGAGTGCAAAGGAGTTGTCGATGTCTATGACTTTGGATCACTATGTATGGGAGGTATGTGAACGGATTCAGGGCCAAAGTGGCCTAGGTACGACTAAAGGGCTATGAACCAACGAAGTGGGGTCATTTGTAAAGATTTGGTCATGACTCCATGTGGTAAGCTTGGTAGTAGCAGTAGATGTACAAGTTGAACTCCGTCACTACTTCAATGGGTCTAGTGATTGACAGTGGTGGACATCGTATACTTTACGCACTGAGTGAGAGACGTGAGGATGGTTGCTATGCTTGATTGTTTGACATACACACCCCCACCCCCGTATTTCTACACCATATGTTGTTGGCATCCTAGAGTATTGTACGGTATGTAGTACTGACTCTTTGGTTGCAGGTCCAGGTTCAGGTATGGTTTAGTATACCTGTTATTATTATATTTAGATGCTTATCGCTCATACCAGGCTTTATGTCTGACCCAGAGTTTTATGTCTCCTCTTATTACTCTGGGTGCTCACACGAGCAGACTAGAGACAGGTTAGCTGGTGATGCACGGGTAGATGATCCGGAGACGAGCAGGAGGCTTCCACGTAATATATATATAATATTCTCCCTGTGTTGTTGAAGATCACTGCTTGGGCATTGGTGGTGTATCTTCTACTTTAGCTTTCTTCTGTTTAGAGACAGTAAATTTGGAAGATTGTAATAAGCTGTATATGGATTTCCGCTGCTCAGATGAATGATGTTGATTTTAGTTATCAGCTTATGCACTGTCTCACCTGTTTTATGTCAAGTATGTTATTATTATATTTTATTCCATGCGCTGTGAGACATTCTACAGGTTCTTTGTATGTTCATTTCCTTCTTCCCTTTCCATCTCACGACCCGTTTCGTGCTAACTGGACATGTGTACAACGCACCTTTGGAGTAAATGTCGGTTGGTGCGGGGCGGGCCGTCACACTTGGTATCAGAGCTCTAGGTTGCGTAGTTAACCTAGGGAAGTTATCAGGGAGAGATAATATACGTATACGAGAGAGCGTATTTGTGATTACTTTGGTTTTAAAAGCTATATATATTTACTACTAGTATAAGGATGAAGTCGTACTGCACTAGCACCACTATGGAGTCGTTAATCGTTTCCTTTTTCAGATTGACGATGAGCCGATATGTTAGAGTACCGGTAGAGGGGCCAATAATGGGAATGTTGCTGACATGAGGACGATGTTTACTGACCTCATGAGAGATATGCTTAGAGATGTGCAGAGAGCAGCTCCCAATGGTGGAAATGGTGGTGGTCCAATAGTGCAGGCGCCAAGAGTCGACTTCGCCAAGCTGAATAACGATTATACTAGTCTTGGTGGGAAGTCATTCCACGGAACGGAGTCGGCTACGGATGTTCAGGATTGGTTGGATAGTTGCGAACGTATCTTCGAGGATTTGGGTATCGAGGATGCGATGAAAAGAAAGCTAGCGTCCCGTCAGCTGCAAGGGCGGGCAATGAATTGGTGGAATGCTATAAAGGCAGCTACTCCCGAAGATCAGATTACTTGGGAGCAGTTTAAGGCTCGCTTTAGTGAGAAGTTCATTCCAGCTGCTCAGAAGTCAATGCTATTTACGAAGTTCTTGGAGCTCAAGCAGAATGGCAGAGCTGTCTCGGAGTATATTGCTGAATTTGACACTTTGTCAAAATATGGGTTATCTCTTATTGATACTGCGGAGAAAAAGAATGAGAAATTCATAACTGGTTTGGATCAGTACTTGGGGGGAAAACTTATTAACCACATCGATGAGACGTTTGAATCGATTGTGGGGAAAGCATTAAGATCAGAAAGTCTCTGCCCTAAGCCGAAGACTGAGGTTGCATCCGCAGATGAGCCAAAGCCACAAGCAGGTGGTGGAGGCAAGGGTGGTCCCCAGAATAAGAGAAAGAAGAATCAGAGTAAGGATGGCCAGAAGAAAAAGAATAAGCAAGATGTGGAGTGCTTCAGCTGTGGTAAGAAGGGCCATTATGCTAGTAATTGTCGGGCCAAGCCAGCGGATAGGAAGTGCTTCAACTGTGGCCAAATGGGACATCACAAGGACAAGTGTCCACAGCCCCCTAAAGAAAATCAAATGGTGAAAGCATATGCTCTCAATGCTATTCCTTCTTCGTCGAATGCCCCAACAGCGGCGGAGAAGGGAAAGAATGTCGTCATTCAAGGTATGCTTTCTGTTTACGATGTTCCTGTTAAAGTTTTGTTTGATACCGGAGCTTCCAGTTCTTTCATATCTAGTGACCTGGTAGATAGGTTGGGATTGGAGCCCGAGATTGTCGATAGACCTTTAGTAGTGACGAACCCGATTGGTGGTTCAACTAGCCTTAGCATGATTTGTCGTAATGTGATCTTATCGAGTCATGGATGCATGTTTGTTTGTGATTGCTTTGTTTTGGGCTTTACTGGGTTTGGCATTATTTTGGGAGTAGATTGGCTCCAAAGATACGGGGTGGTGGTAGACTGTGAGGTCTTTTTAGTGACAGCTAGAGCGGATGATGGGCGGAGGATAGTGTTTGGTGGTCTACCCAGTAAGGGGGTATTGGCTAGTTTTCTAAACTCCCTCGACATTCCGCATAGTGAGTTGTCAGGTTTTCCCGTGGTTGGCCAGTATCCAGATATTTTCGAAGAAGTGACCGGACTTCCACCACACCGAGAGATTGAGTTTCGTATTGATTTGGTAAAAGATGCCAGACCTATAGTGATGCCACTTCGTCGTATGGCACCAAGGGAGCAGCGAGAGCTCGAGGTGCAACTCAGTGATCTTTTGAAGAAGGGATTTATCAGAAGGACTGTTTCTGAATGGGGAGCACCAGTTGTGTTTGCTACCAAGGTGGATGGTTCCCTTCGTTTGTGTGTAGACTACCGCGAGTTGAATAAAGTGACGAGGAAGAATAAGTATCCTCTACCGCGGATAGATGATTTGTTCGATCAGTTGAGTGGCGCGAGAATATTTTCTCAGTTGGATCTCGCGACAGGTTTTCATCGGCTTAGAGTGGAAGCTGAGAGTATAGCTAAAACGGCATTTCGAACGCCGTCTGGATTTTATGAATGGTTGGTCATGCCATTTGGCCTGACTAATGCCCCGGCATATTTTGTGGATCTTATGAATAGGGTATTCAGAGATCAGTTGAATAAGTCTGTCCTTGTGTTCGTTGATGATATTTTGGTCTATTCGAGGACAGAGGAAGAACACAAGGAACATTTAAGAGTAGCGATGGAGGTGTTGAGAAAACACCAATTGAAAGCAAAGTTTTCTAAGTGTCACTTTTGGAAGAGGGAAGTGAGGTTCTTGGGCCATGTTGTATCAGAGAATGGTATTGCCGTGGACCCGGCAAAGGTGGCTACGGTACAAGATTGGCCTACGCCCAAGAACGCAATAGATGTAAGAAGTTTCTTGGGATTAGCCGGATATTATTGTAAGTTTATCCAAGGTTTCTCCAAGAAAGCAGCACCATTGACCCAGTTGACCAAGAAGAATCAAGCTTTTGTCTGGGATAAAAGGTGCGAGAATGCATTCAAAAGTCTAAAGGACAAGTTGACAAGCGCACCAGTGTTAGTCATTCCTAAGGGGGATGAAGAGATGACGGTATACACGGATGCCTGTGGTACCGGACTGGGTGCTGTATTGATGCAAGGCGGTAGGGTTGTAGCTTACGCAAGTCGGCAATTGAAACCGCACAAGAGAAGATACCCTACCCATGATTTAGAATTGGCAGCGATTGTGTTCGCGTTAAAGATGTGGAGACACTATCTCTTGGGAGAAAGATTTGAGCTGTTTACATATCATAAGTCGTTAAAGTATCTCTTCTCTCAGAAAGATCTGAATCACCGTCAGCAGAGATGGTTAGAGTTCTTAGCTTCCTATGATTTTGACATCGCATACACACCAGGAAAGGGCAATGCGGTGGCTGATGCATTGAGTAGAAGACATGCCAGCTTAGGGGCTATGTTCCTTGAATGGAAGCAACTGGAGTTTATCGCGGGGTTTGATTTCAGACCAAAGTGCGAATTGGATTCAGAAATGTTAGCAAGTTTGATGATCAGACCCACTTTGATAGAGCGGATTGGTTCTAATCAGAGGGACGATCCTAACCTATTGGAAATCATCTCCAAGTTAGAGATGGGTATCGATGAGGAGATGAATGTGTACGGGCTTGATCGAGATGGATGGCTTCGAAAGAATGGAAGATTAGTTGTGCCTAATGTGAATGGTTTGAGAGATGAAGTGCTTAGAGAATGTCATCACTCAAAACTGACTATACATCCCGGTGGTAATAAGATGTATCGAGACATGAGACAGACTTACTACTGGGAAGGGATGAAAAGAGACGTTGGGAAGTTTATATCCAAATGCATGAATTGCCAGCTAGTTAAAGCCGAACAAAAGAATCCTAGTGGGTTGTTGCAACCATTAGAAATTCCCGAATGGAAATGGGGGCAAGTCTCGATGGATTTCATTGATGGTTTACCAAGGACTAGATCGGGACATGGTAGCATATGGGTAATTGTGGATCGGTTGACTAAGAGTGCAAGATTCATACCAGTCAAATCGACCAGAACGGCAGCTAAGTTAGCAGAATTATATATGAAGTGGGTAGTGAGATTTCATGGAGTACCTAAAAGCATTGTGAGCGACCGAGACCCGTTGTCCACTAGTGGGTTTTGGAAGAGCTTACAAGAAGCTCTAGGGTCAGAGTTACATCTCAGTACCGCATATCATCCTCAGACCGACGGTTAGACGGAGAGGGTGAATCGTATTTTGGAAGATCTCTTGAGAGCATGTATATTGGATTTTGGTGGATCATGGGATGACCATTTGCATCTAGTAGAGTTTGCATATAATAATAGCTACCAATCCAGTATCGGTATGGCTCCGTTTGAAGCTTTGTACGGAAGACCGTGCAACTCACCATCATGTTGGATAGAGACTGGCGAGAAGTTTATGCTTGGACCTGATGTGGTGAGGGAAACTTCAAATAAAATCAAGACCATTCAACAACGAATGAAGGCTGCCCAAGATAGGCAGAAGAGTTATGCTGATAAGAGGAGAAGAGACCTAAAATTCACCGTTGGTGACTTGGTGTTTGTCAAGATCTCTCCGTTGAAGAGCATAATACGATTTGGCAGGAAAGGCAAATTAGCACCAAGATTTGTTGGTCCATTCTCTGTTCTTGAACTAGTCGGGAATTTGGCATACAGAATTGACTTACCAGAGAAGATGGCGGGAGTTCACGACGTATTTCATGTTTCCCAACTAAGGAAGTTCGTTCACAACTCAGATATGACTATTTCACCTGATCAGTTAGAGGACTTCGAAGTAGAACCCGAGGCGGTTGGGAACCGCAAGCCGGCCCGTATTGTCGCGCACGACATGAAGCAACTTCGAAGGAAGGCGGTGAAGCTAGTCAAGGTACAGTGGAGCGAGGACGAGAATGATTGTACTTGGGAGACAGAGGAGAACATTAGGAAGTCACACCCAGAACTCTTTTCCTGGTAAGATTTTGGCTTCGATTTAGTTTTCCGCATGCTAGGATAGGCTTGTTTGCTTGTTTTGCATGATTGATTGTTGTATGTGGTTGTTAGGCATGCGGGATCCTTTGTATGTTTTGGGTTAAGGAATTTCGGAGACGAAATTTCTTAAGGGGGGGAGAGTGTAACGACCCGCATTCTACGCATCATAGGATCGTAGAATATTTATTTCTTTCACATACGAAGTCGTATGGTCATGTAACTTTGGGGGACGACTATTGGGGTCATTTCCCATGTTCATGATTTTTCCGGATTTTTAAATGATCATTTTACCCCTAGTTGGCACTGTTTTGGCCATAACTTTTGACTGGAAAGGAATTTTGACCTGAAACCATTTCCATTGGCTCCGGATGATGGTTTCTCTTTCCGTAGAGTGGTCACATTAGCCAAACGGACTCACCGTTTGGGAGATATGGCTGAAACAAGTTTCTGATGGTGAAAACCAGCTTAATTGGGCTTAACCGGGTGATTAACAGCTAGGCCCAAAGGGGAATTTCGGGATTAGGAGTTTAAAAGGGCTGTTAGGGTTTGGAGAATACCTTTTTCTCATTTTTTCAGCCGTCACTATTCATTCCTTTTGATCTATCCATGGCCTCCACTCTCTAAATCTCTCTAAAACACCCAAGATCACTTCCTAATCAAGGATTAAGGCTTAGGGGCATCAAATCAAGGAGGATTAGCACAAGAACCGAGGTAGAGCTGCTGTTATATATTGGAATTCGTGCAAATCAGAGGTTCACTTCAGATCTGAAAGTTTTATTATGGCAAAGGTGAGTGATTTGCATAGTTTTTGCACTAATTACGGTAATTAAGGGTAATTAGTGAAGATTAGCGAATTTATACACTAATAAATTCTGGAAAAATGTTTAGAAATTCTTAAATAATATTTTATGCCTCTGTTAGAAATTTGGTTCGATTTGATTAAGTTTTGTTAACCCTATGATTAGATTTACTTAAACATGCTTAAGGGAAAATTTGGGGTTTTGACCATGTTTGATCCACTTTACATGCTATGATTTGTGTTATGGTGTTCGTGGTCGATACTATACGTTGCTATGACTGTATGAGATGTTTTGTGATTGTTTAGAAGTGTTAGTTTGGTCAAAAACGCCGTCGAATGGCGAAAGACTGTCGCTGGAACGAAGTGCAGGAATTTACCCGGATCGGATCGCCCCCTCTATGAGCACGATCTGATGGAAGCTCACGCCACCATGCGCCACGATCCGTTCCACTTCGAAGGCCACAAACCGATGCAGCGCCATGTCCAAACTAAAGTACCTCGATCCGAATCGCTCCAGCTTGGTGGACCACGAACCGATCAGAAGGTGCGATCCGAGATGAGGCACGACGATCCAAACGAGGTAGCACGACCCGAACCCAATGGGTTGCCAGCGCCACGAGCTGTTGAGGCGCGATCCGTATGGCGCGACACGATCCGATGGAGCTGGAGCACCACGAGTTAGCAGGAACTCGACCCGATCCGATTGGGGAGGCGCGCCACGAACCGAACCATCCAAGGGAGCACGATCCGAGGAGAAGACTGAATGAAGACCGATCCGGAGGTGAAGACTATAACCCAAGATGAAAAGGTAGTCCAAATGGAAGTTAGAGCTCAGGATCCCGGAACCAGTTGGGAACCAATGAGTTCACTTCATGAGTTGGGCTTTGCTGCGGGACGAGTGCAAAGGAGTTGTCGATGTCTATGACTTTGGATCACTATGTATGGGAGGTATGTGAACGGATTCAGGGCCAAAGTGGCCTAGGTACGACTAAAGGGCTATGAACCAACGAAGTGGGGTCATTTGTAAAGATTTGGTCATGACTCCATGTGGTAAGCTTGGTAGTAGCAGTAGATGTACAAGTTGAACTCCGTCACTACTTCAATGGGTCTAGTGATTGACAGTGGTGGACATCGTATACTTTACGCACTGAGTGAGAGACGTGAGGATGGTTGCTATGCTTGATTGTTTGACATACACACCCCCACCCTCGTATTTCTACACCATATGTTGTTGGCATCCTAGAGTATTGTACGGTATGTAGTACTGACTCTTTGGTTTCAGGTCCAGGTTCAGGTATGGTTTAGTATACCTGTTATTATTCTATTTAGATGCTTATCGCTCATACCAGGCTTTATGTCTGACCCAGAGTTTTATGTCTCCTCTTATTACTCTAGGTGCTCACACGAGCAAACTAGAGACAGGTTAGCTGGTGATGCACGGGTAGATGATCCGGAGACGAGCAGGAGGCTTCCACGTAATATATATATATATAATATTCTCCCTGTGTTGTTGAAGATGACTGCTTGGGCATTGGTGGTGTATCTTCTACTTTAGCTTTCTTCTGTTTAGAGACAGTAAATTTGGAAAATTGTAATAAGTTGTATATGGATTTCCGCTGCTCAGATGATTGATGTTGATTTTAGTTATCAGCTTATGCACTGTCTCACCTGTTTTATGTCAAGTATGTTATTATTATATTTTATTCCATGCGCTGTGAGACATTCTATAGGTTCTTTGTATGTTCATTTCCTTCTTCCCTTTCCTTCTCACGACCCGTTTCGTGCTAACTGGACATGTGTACAGCGCACCTTTGGAGTAAATGTCGGTTGGTGCGGGGCGGGCCATCACATTAAGCCTACCACTTGTGGATGCTGAATTTTTCGGGCGATTCCGAGCATACTTCTTACATGTTTTATTAACGCACTAGACCCCTCACATTAAATTAACAACTTGTGGACGCTGGATTTGCCGGGTGGTTCCGAGCAGACTTCTAGCACAAGTTGAATTTAACCTCATGTCTAGGTGCATTACAGTTTTCTATTTACTATAAATTTAGGCTTATTATTCTTTCTACATTTTTACTGCAACCTATTTTACATGTCATTATATTATGAATATTTTATGTCATATGTTATTCCTAACATATAATAAATTTTATCTCAAAGTAACATGTGATCGTCAAATCCTATAATTATTCTAATTTAACATATAATGATTCCAATTTCTACAATTAAGGGTTCAAGTACATAAAATGTTACAAGTTAACATGAAATTAGAACAACAGTAATCGCTACACATTTGTTAACAAGGTTGTATTTCAACATACGAACATTTTAGCACATTAAACGTTTCAACATATGAATTTCTAACATATTAATATCTCAACATGTCATATTAGCATTTCAGCACTTTTAATCATTATAGCAGATTTTCATTACAGGTTAATAGGGAATGTCAAACGATAATATATCATTATCAAAAATGATATAACTTAAATCCAGTCACCTGAATTGCTTTCTAATTCCTGAACCTGGTCCAGATCTAGCATTCCATGGTTTTCCCTAACTGAATTTAGAACCTAACAACCACGGATCCACAATTGTTACTAAAAGAAAAAGGAAAGAAAGAAGAAAATAGAATAGACAAGATCTAAGAATTTACCTTACTTCGCATATGATTCTGAATACCTTCTTATTGATCTGGCTGGATCTGGTGGGTGTCAACCCCAGTATCGACCCCCCTGTAGGGGTGTCGACCCTTCTGGAATTTATTTAACTGCTATTTTCACATGTAATTTTCTTATACGTATATAAATCTTCTAATGACCATTTTACGTGTATATATATACGCACAACTTTCGTTTTGTTTTCAAAATTCAAACGGTGTTGCACTGTTGTTTCATTCTTGCCATATTTCATTGATTGTAGCCTTATCTTGAACTTTATCTCTTGTATACACACACACACACACACACATATCACACACACACACATATATATATATATATATATATATATATATATATATATATATATTCTCGTATATATATGTACACCTATATTTTCTTTACCTCCTTATATGTATATTTTTCCTTATATGTGCATTTATACATATTTTCTCTCATGACATGTGTTATTTCATCCATTCCCTTAAAACAAAAATATGACGGTGGCGGGTTTTGGACTTTGTACCTCTTGTATGTAAGTCACATGTTGTAACCAACTGGGCTACTAAGGCTATTGTTAACAAGGTTTAGAACAATGGTAGTTATTATTCTCTTCTTATTCCTCTTTTTCATATTTGTTACAATGTATCATTTAAACCATTGCATAAATCTTTTTTTTTTTTTACTATTAATGCATTACATTTGTAAATCGGTGCTTTCAACATATTTACACTACATGCAACCAATCCTTCCTTTTAAGGCATGCATTACATTTTTATTTACATTATCTTTATTTTATTCTTCATATATACATTTATGTTTGTGCATATATATACATATGCACTATTTAATTATTAAATTATCATAAAATGCGGAGTATTACATTCTCCCACCTTTAGGAAATTTCATCCCTGAAATTTGATAAGGGTAAAAATAAATTAACCCCTCGCATAATATACATCCATCATGTGTGCGTCCAATTTTTGCAAACATTGTGCACTTATGCAAAGTGAAATACAACATAATAATGCATGTATGCCTAAGAGGTACCTCCTATGTGTATGCAAATTTTTCAAAAATTCTTTTAAAATATGATGCTCACATCCCAAATATACTGGCAGTTCTACATGAATCCAATATTTTGAAAATCAAAATATATTTTCATCCAAATTTCCCATATTCTTGCAGAGCAAGAGTGCAGTTCATTCAATTGTTGTATCCAAAATCCTACCAACCAACTTTATTTTTTTTGAATTTCAGAAAAATCTAATTTTCTAAATTCGATTTCTTATATTACAAAAAGGCGGAAAACGGAAAACTTCACATCTCCCTTTTTTTCCAACCTTTTTCCAACTGTACTTGAATTTTATGTAACCATCTATAAAGATTCCCTATTTTTCTATCCAAGCACAGCCCATATAAGAAATTTTTCTTTGTTCTTGATTTTCTTTTTCGTCTTATCTTAGAAATTTTATTCTTATTCATCTTTTCTCATTATTTTCCGCCTTTCTTTAACTATCATGTTTGTTGCTTTATTGAATTTGTTGTTCCTTTTTAGGTGTACCAATTCTCTTTTCTTAGCTTAATTATCTGATCTAGGTTTATATTCAAATAAGCCTTCTAGCCTTTCAACTAAAATAGGAAAACAGACACCATACATAACTACTACTAAGGGCCAAGAATCTCGGGACTATGTCCCCCTTAAACAAAAAAATCCAAACCATGGGATCCACGACAGATTTGGGTGTTACCCTAATTACCTAACAAGAACAAAATAACGGAACGATCCTATCAGAAATTTAATAACAGGTTTTACACCTAACATGAAAATTGGCAACATGATCTAAATACTTACTTGCCCCTTTTCTATCTAGTAGTCACCACTAACTCTAGCCGTGTTCCAATAATCATTTCAAGCAACATCCTAGGCTTTCCAATGCTTATGCATTCTAAGGGAACTTACCATTATTCCAAGATAATTTTCGTTATTTACTTCATAGCCTCAAAACTTTTCCAGTCTTCCCTAGGCACTAATCCGTACCTACTCCATACTTTTAAAACACGGTTTGGCCTTTTCATTTAAATTTTCTTTCAAAAATTAGAAGTGTCAAAATTTTATTGTTCTTATGAAAAATCACTTTTTCCAAACCGTAAAAACATGTCATCTTAAAAAAAATGTAAATCATATTTTTTTCCAAATCACAAAAACTGGAGTAGATAAGGACAACTATTTCTCAATCAGGTTTATAACTTGTTCTTACCTATAAGATCGGTTCAATTACTTTCTATAAGGTGCAAATATCTACTCTATTCTTAATTTCTACAACTTGTTTTGTCCACCCAACAAAATTTTCTCTTTTAAAACTATTTATCAAAATGATTGTCAAAAGAATAGAGATTCAAAAATTCCTTTACTGAGAATTTTAACAAAATGCAATTTTTTCTAAGTTTTTCTTTTAAATATTTCCATGGAATATAACAAGAAAACTAGCAAGCTATACATGCTCTATAATATGCACCTTTTATTAAGAGAATTTTACTTTAGACAAAATTTTCGCAAGAAATCACTATTTACAAAATATACCTCATTTTACTACAAAACCCAATATGTACTTTACATATTTTAAAACTATAACTTTTAAGATTAAAACTTGAAAACACCATAAACCATTTTCCCAAAACTTTTACAATTTTAAATTCTTAAAAGTTAACTATGGGGTTAGACTCAAAGCGGGTTTCCAATTTTTCTAGGATTTCCTAGACACTCCCACAAAGTCATTCTCTCAACTATGTATATTACTAATCCATTTTTCTCTTTTTAACCCTTTCCAATTTATGAGAATTTACTGCCAAACCCACTAACCACATGGGATTCACCTTCCTTCCCCCCAAATTAACTAAGGGTCTCAGATTTCCATATTCATTCCATTAGTGTACAGAACGGACATCCCAATTCTTACCATATTATACTCTATCTATTTAGTGAGTATCTTTATGGATCTAGGTATATATATAATATTTATATTTTTAAAAATACAAACGTGTTCACTCACTATTTATACAGGAATCCTAAACCTAAGATCTGATACCAGATGTAACAACCCGAATTCCGACAGACCAATTTTTTTCAAAATTCTAATCCGTCGAAACCCGTGTTGGTTGCTCTGGTATCCTGTAGAAAATACAGAGATATAAAATATATCGGGGCTCACAAAATATCTCACAATAAAATGGATAAAGTATAATATAATTAAAGTATAGCCTTATCGTAGTAATAATACTGTCTAACCAGTATCCAAAGCTCTCATATCACTGGCACAAATCTAACTTGCGAGTATGGTATGAGGAGGGGGTCAGAACACAAGTTCTGGTGACTGGATTTAAACTATTCACTTTGGATAATCCTACATATACCGCTCAATCACATTTTCTTATTTATTAGATTACTTGAGTTAACAACACTCAAGGCTTACACACATGTCGTACCCATTTACTTCCCAATGGGATAACCTAATACAATATATATATGTAGCTACCTCCTCCCCCCAATATTGAGGTACACCCCATGGTACCCCACTCGCACAATCTCCACCGTAATGCCACAGAAATGAATGCAATCCTCATCCTATGCCAGAGTGATGTACGAATCTCTATATAATAACGTTACGTTCCACATATATCTTTCATTATTATGCTACGTAAGCATACGGACTTCTACCTTTGATCGAATAAGATCCCATCACAGAGTAATGCCCTCGAGTCTACGATACACCACCCAAAGCAGTCATGCATGCATCTAGACTTTCCCACGTACATATCATCAATCATATTTGATGCCTTATCCGCACATAACCTCTTATTTGCACCGAGTTCCATGGCAGGGCTATACAAGAAACACAAAAATCGGTCGGTAGCTTTTCCATATCTGTACAGGCCCGCCTTTAAGGGCCTTAAAATACAGATATCCCCCGGGTATGTTTTTCATGGTGGCTATGGCCCCACCTTGGCCCCTTCCTCAACTAGTAAAAACTACAAGAGCTAAGTGACTTTCCCCTAATAAATAATCTAAACATCCAGTTAGTGTCTCCCCTCAACCACTGTAACCTCGATAGTGCAAGATGAATGGCATCTTGGGTTTAGCTCTAGTCTTTTCGCATCCCACCAACTGCCGATGACGGGTACCCGAAGATCTACTATCCTTGTTGGTCTTGACCTCGCCTCCCGTTTAGGCAATAAACGAATCACCCTAGTGTCACCTCATCACTGCATTCTGACTGCAAAGCTACTTTTGCAGTCAAGGCCCACCCACGTGGTAGTAACGCGTAAACCCAACCTCTGCGAGCACAGCCTAAACATCTGGCACCGCACAGAGGACTATCAGGAGCACCTTACGTATCTTGGAAAGTCGCGTGCTTCCCTTCCAGTCCTTCGGAGCCAACAAAATAATCAGATGAACGTGTGCTCCCCTTATGCCTTATGACACCATGATGATCTACCTCGTTGGGTTATTCACCCTCAAACGTGCGGACTGGTCCAAGCGCCTCACTTTAATATGTTTAAACCCTATGTCGAAACATTCTTTTATCCGCTTGCTTTACCTCATTAGGTTTCCATTTAACTTGGTTATTTCCATTCATAATGACTTCTTATTCAAGTTACCAAGTTCCACTTGGCTATTAATTTCGGTCTTATAACTTAACCCATTTAAGCGTATTAATAAGCCCACAACATGTTATTCGCTAGATTGTGATCAAAGTTCTGTAATCCACAATCCCTTTATATTCATGTTTGATTTCATAGTTACCATAACATGTTCTACTTAATATGTAATTAAGTAAATCACAGTTCACATGTTTTCTATTTAACATGTCAGCCATTATTTATGATTAAATATAACTTATTTCATTTTAAGTTTGCCTCATTCTTTCTTATTTAATCATAATTCCATCTTATACTATCACTACAACTTATCGTTATTTACTTATTAACTTAGTTCTCTTAACTAAGATTTACTAATAAGTTCCCTTTTCATAAATATAACTTATGTTGTCCTTATCAGCATATCTCAAATTCTCGTTCTCATATATAACTTAATTTACAATTAAGTGCAACTTATCTTATTACATAAGTTGACTTAACCTCGTGTCTTAGCACCGTTACATGTCTTATCAACGCACTAAACCCCTTACATTAAATTAACAACTTTTGGACGCTTGATTTGTTGGGCGGTACCGGGTAGACTTCCACCACAAGTTGAATTTAACCTTGTGTCTAGGTGCATTACAGTTTTCTATTTACTGTAAATTTAGAATTATTTTTTCTACATTTTTACTGCAACCTATTTTATATGTCATCATATTATGCCTATTTTATGTCACATGTTCTTCCTAACAAATAATTAATTTCATCTCAAAGTAACATGTGATTGTCAAATCTTGTAATTATTCTAATTTAACATGTAATAATTCCAATTTCTAAAATTAAGGGTTCAAGTACATAAATGTCACAAGTTAACATGAAATTAGAACAACAGTAACCGTTACACATATATTAACAAGTTTATGTTTCAACGTATGAACGTTTTAGCACATTAAATGTTTCAACATATGAATTTCTAACATATTAATATCTCGACATGTCATATTAGCATTTCAACACTTTTAATCATTATAGCAGATTTTCATTACAGGTTAACGGGGAGTGTCAAACAATAATATATCATTACCAAGAATGATATAACTTAAATCCACTTACCTAAATTTTTTTTGAATCATGGACCTGGTTCAGATCTAGCATTCCATGGTTTCCCCTAGCTGGATTTAAAACCTAACAACCATGGATCCACAATTCTTACTAGAAGAAAAAGGGGAGAAAGAGGAAGAAAATTGAATAGACCAGATCTAAAAATTTATCTTACCTCGCATATGATTCTAAACACCTTCTTATTAATATTCATTCTTTTTCTCCAGATTTTGATTCAGAATTTTCCTAAACTAATTATCTTATTTTTCTAAAAAAATTTGAGGAGGAGGAAGGATGGTTGGGCTTAGACGTTGTCTTAGAGAATGTGAGATTTAGGCTAGGCTCTTATTTATAGGTGTTCAGGATCTTATCGTACACGCAGCACTGAGCCAACATTGAACGTCGTTAAGAAAATAGTCCAGATTCATTGATGAATCTGGCTGGATCTGGTGGGTGTCGACCCCAGTGTTGACACCTCTACAGGGGTGTCGACCCCCTTATGGGTCCCACGAGCTGCTTTGGCATAGAAGTTTGAATTTCGAATGTTTGAATTTCTGGAATTTATTTAATGCTATATTCACATGTAATTTTCTTATATGTTAAATCTTCTAATGACCATTTTACTCGTATATATATACGCACAGCTTTCAATTTGTTTTCAAAATTCAAACAATGTTGCGCCGTTATTTGATTCTTGCCATATTTCATTGATTGTAGCCTTATCTTGAACTTTATCTCTTGTGTATATATATATGCGCACATGTCTACATATATATATTCTCATATATATATACATATACTTTCTTTATTTCCTTATATGTATACTTTTCCTTATATGTGCAATTATACATATTTTCTCTCATGCACATGTGTTATTTCAGTTGTTCCCTTAAAACAAAAATATGACGGCGGCGGGGATCAAACTTTGTACCTCTTGTATGCAAGTCATATGCTCTAACCAACTGGGCTACTAAGGCTATTGTTAACAAGGCTTAGAACAATTGTAGTTATTGTTTTCTTCTTATTACTCTTTTTCATATTTGTTACAATGTCTCATTTAAGCCATTGCATAAATCTTTTTCTTTTATTTCTCTTTTATTATTAAAGCATAACATTTGTAAATTAGTGTATGCAACATATTTACACTGCATGCCACTATTCCTTTCTTTCTTTTAAGGCATGCATTACATTTTTATTTTCATTATCTTTATTTTATTCTTTATATATACATTTACATTTGTGCATATATACACACACAAACATACACATACATATGCATTATTTAATTATTAAATTGTCATAAAATGCGGGGTGTTACAATCAGCCTCTAAACAGCTCCAACCAACCCATTCACTCGGGACGTGTAGAGGTAAGAGACAATGCTTCGCCACTGTTCACAATGCGAGAACCCCCTATCACACTTGGCACGTAAGGCCAACAAGATATGGTGAATGAAAATAACATAAGTTTTCATGAATTACTATCTCATATATTTGGCAGTATAAATTCTCCACGGTACGTCTACGCAAACAAGCATATGCACAAATAAACATATGCGGCAGGCCTCCTAGAAGTCACTTAAAACCATAAATCTAATTTAAGGGGGGCACTCTTATGATCACTTAATATCATATTCTAGTTTTTTTTAGGGCGGACACCCCTCTAGTCAGTTAATACCCATTGGCGAACATCAATCCACTTAAGACCCTATTCTAACGTTAATTTTTATAAATGATAACTCTCCTTGTAGGGGGAGAAATAGTAACGGCTGCCTGCTGCCAGGATTGGGTCAGGAACACGACTTCTTTTAAGAAGAACCCTCCTGGCGGACCCTCTTATTACTACCTAACTGTCCCTACGGGTGAACTGCTAGTCACTTAATACTTCCCTTAGACAGTGATTCCTTAGGCCATATATATAATTCGTCCCTAGGTCATCTCTCACTTGCCCATAGATAGAAGCAGACATTACTTGGAGAACAACCCTGCACACGTTATCATCTACTAGGACCATTTAATACCTCTTTAGAGTAAGGTGGACCCAATGACCATCTAAGACCTTTATTAGGTCGGGCCTAATGACTTCATCCTTTCTAAAGAACGAACATTAGAAGAGGCCTAATGCATAACAACTTAATACCCAAACATGGTAGGTCACCTACATAATACCTTCTCAGGGAAGGCCAACTTCATGCACAAATAATCATATATATATATATATATATATATGTATATGTATATGTGTGTGTGTATGTGTGTGCGTATTTGTGTGTGTGTGTGTGCGTGCACTAGACATCTCATATTAGGCCTGCCACTTGTAGATGCTGGATTTGCCGGGCGGTTCTGAGCTGTTCCGGGCAGGCTTCTACTGTAAGTTTGGCTTAACCTTGCATCATAGTGTACTAATTATAATGGCCCACTGTAATGACCCGCATTGGCAGAGGTATTATAATTAATTTATTTAATTATTTATAAGGTGATATTGTGAATTTAATGGTCATGGAATTAAATAATGGTGAATATTTAATTAAAATAATAAATTAAATAATATATTTAATTCTGAAATAATCAGAATTGGCTGAAATGGCGATATGGTGTGAACTGGATCATCTGTGATATTTAATTCAGCTTGGAATTGAATCTGAATAACGAATGTATTATATAAACGACTGTTTGAACGTAGAGTTATAATATAATTAAAATCGAGCTTGAAATGGCGCTGTAGTTCGTAAGTTGGCGATTCGAACTTCAACTGAATGTACAGGATTCGTTTTAAGCCGGATTTCTGTGAAACAAGAAACGTGTGGAGCTGGTGGAGTATATCTTTCTAGTGGAAGAGAAAAATCGGGATTTTGTCGTGTAGATTTTGATGTACGTCCAAATCAAATTTCAGAAAAGTCGCTGTGGAATTCCTTTATAATTTATAAAGGAATTATTTATATTTTTAAAAGGAATTTCAATATAAATAGAATATCGGGTTGACCCAGAAGTGAATATCGAGTTAAGAATTCATATAGGAATATTCTAGAGCTGTATGGTATTCCACTGTGAATATATACGATAATATTAATTTATTAATATTTTATTTAATTATATAAAAATATATTTATATATTTAAATGGGTCATTCAGAGCTTTAAAAATAGCTAGTTTTGCAAATGAAGTCGGAATTCGATGAAACTAATTTTGTTGGATCCGCAATGTCAAATAGTTATTAGATTCCAAGTTTCGTGATTTTTAGAGTCACTGTGTGGCCGTACGGATTTTTAGAGTGAAAAACAGTCAGTATTTTGAAGATTAAAAATACGATGTGTGAGCAAACGGAGTCGGAATTCGACGAAACCAGTTTCGTTGGGACCGTGATGTCGAACTCTAGCTACATGATCAGTTTCGTGATATTTAGGTATCGTGTGTGATCACACAGATTTTTAGAAGGGCTAAAACGAAAATAAAATGATAATAGAAAATATCCTAACTAATTGTATGGTCAAAAACAAGCCACCTCCTTCACTTTTTGAGCCACACAAAAGAAAATCCCATCTCCTTATAACCTAAACTAAGGCCGACAGTAAATGGGTGCTCCTCAAACAAAATACCTGTGCTCACAAACCCACAAGAAAAATCAAAAACAAAACCCAACAAAATCCTTAAATCGTGAAACCAATTTGGATGGATCCCTGAAGCAGTTCTCTTCCCTCTGGTACATGTTTTGTGTGGTGCGATCCACATTTGTTGATGCTCAGTTTACGAGCAGTAAGTTAGGGTTCGTTGGATTTTGGGATTTGGTACATCGGTTTTAGATGTGAGGTCGGATTTGGGGTAGTGGAGGATTTCCGCAAGTACTGGTGATGTTTTCCAGTGGTTCGGTGAATATAAATGTGGTGCGAACTGTGGATGGCACGGTGGAAAAACTGTTCGACGCAGGGGAAAAGATGGATGTCGGGTTGCTCGTTGGGGGAGTAGGAGTGGGGAGACGGTGTCGAGAAGTTCAATGGTGCGGTGGGTTTTGATGTCGGTGAAGGAAACGAGTGGTTGAAAGGCGGCCATGGCATTTCTGGAAGGAGTGGTGTTTGGGGAAGTCATCGTGGAAGAAGGGATACCAGAGAACGGGTTTGGGGAAAATTAAGAAATTCGAACCGTTAGTCGCGTTAAAACCGTATGGACGAGAGCTTCACAATGAAGCTGACTGGGAGTGGATTGGGGTTCGTTACA
Source organism: Allium sativum (assembly GCA_030737875.1). NCBI lineage: Eukaryota > Viridiplantae > Streptophyta > Magnoliopsida > Asparagales > Amaryllidaceae > Allium > Allium sativum. The sequence goes on along the minus strand of CM060909.1, from coordinate 527,098,355 downwards.
ATTTATAGTGAAAATAAATTGTCCATCTGAATCAACGACAATTATCGTTATTAACGATGACAGTCCAATGTGAGTAAATCTCACTAACTCTGAACAGTTATAATTTCATGTTGTATTTTTAGAACTGTTAGATATTGACTGATTGACTGTATGTTGACTGTTTGATTGAACTGCTAGTCAGTTAGTTGAATTTTCTATGTTGATTCTGTTTAACAGAATATATCATATGGAACTGAAAGTGATGTTATCTATATTGTTTAACATCTGTGATGCAGGGAAACAGGTTGGAGGAATCCGACTGGATTCCTCAACAGTTATTTTATTGTTTTTCATATATTGTGATATATGATGTGATATATAATCTGTTGTCGATTATATGTGTTTCGACGATACTGATCATCGTTATTTGATATTTTGAATACCATAACAAACCGAAAGGTTGATAAGGGAATATTTTCAAAGTGATGTTTGAAAATAAAATATTTATAAATGGAATATTTATAAATAAGAAATATTTATAAATTAGAATATTTATAAATAGGAGATATTTAGAAAATGAATAAACGTTATAAAATGGAAACTGTTATAAGAAGGAAATCATTTGTAAAGTGAAGAACCGTTACTAAAAGTAAATCTTTATAAATGAATAGTTAAATAGAAAGTAAAAGGAGTTAATCGATGTTAGTTTAATCGATTAGAGTTAAAGCAAAGGAGTTAATCGATGTTAGTTTAATCGATTAGAGTTAAAGCAAAGGAGTTAATCGATGTTAGTTTAATCGATTAGATTTAAAGCAAAGGAGTTAATCGATGTTAGTTTAATCGATTAGAGTTAAAGCAAAGGAGTTAATCGATGTTAGTTTAATCGATTAGAGTTAAAGCAAAGGAGTTAATCGATGTTAGTTTAATCGACTAGAGTTAAAGCAAAGGAGTTAATCAAATATAGTTTATTCGGATAGAAAGTAAAAGGAGTTATCGAATATAGTTTATTCGAGAGGAGTTAAGTGAAATGAGTAAATCAATAGCATTAGTCAAATAGAGTTAATCCAATAGTGTTAGTCCAATAGAGTAAATTGATAAGGGTTAATCGAATAGAGTTAAGTGAAAAGAGTCAATCGAATATAGCTATTCGAAAGAGGGTTAAGTAAGGAAGTTAGAAAAAGGAATATAAAGTGAACTTTGCCTATTTCAAATTTAGAAATGTTGTTCAGTTAAGGTCTGAGAGGTAGTTCTACCCCAACTTGATTGGCTTCGTTTTTAACTAAGGAATAGTTAAGGTTCGGCAGTAAAGGAAATGGTTTGTGTTGTCATAGCGATGTTTGTTTAAACATCTGTCTAAGTCCAATGAAGAAGCTTTGGAAATGTTTTCCAAATAAGAAACCAGAAATGTTTTCTAATAAAGAAAACAAGAAATGGAAATGTTTTCCATTGTTAATAACATATATTTTCCAAATTTAGAAAATAAGAAATATTGAATATAGGGAAACAAGAGATAAGTAAATAAATGAAATAAAGAGATAAATGTTGAATGATGTTTGATCGATATAAATTTCCATTTGGAAATAATATCGTTGTTTGCACACCTGTTTTTCTTCGATAGTTAAATCACAGACTATCGAAGTTCTGACCATTTTAACGTTGTTAATATGGAGAGACCGGTTGGATCATTATCCAAAGAACCACTCTGTATAGGCATAAGCGTTGCGAATCATATATGCCAAAGATAATTGAAGACGGAGTAAAGTGCAAGGGCTATTGTATAAGTCTTAGATAACACTACCTAAGATGGATGTACTGAATAGTGCCTTCGGTTCATCATGTTCCTGGATGACTTGTGTGGACGGATGTCTGACAGAGTATTTCCAAACGATCACGTATATTGATTTCTCCAACCGTACCAAGAGTGGAAGCGGAGAAGGAAACTTCTTTTAGCTAACACATAATGTATGGTTGAGGACGTCAATCGGTGGTTTGATGGATTTGACAATGTGGCATTCAAAGTGAATCTGGTGTGATGATAAAGCATAGCTTCTAGCCTCACATCCGATAAATGACAGAAATCGGGCAGGCAGCATGGCTAAGTCGGTCGCACCAAAGTAGGGTGTATAATCACCTGATCTAGAATTTCATTTACTTCTAAAAATCTATTGTTGATGCTGCCCCATTCGGGAAACGGTTGCTGATCCCAACCATTGGTGATATACATTCGATACACTCAAGCGAAATGAGTGGTCGGTCATGTGTTGCCGGGTTGCAAGATGTTCTTATTGAACCCAGTGTATTCCTCTCTAGAGGTACACTAGCGAAAGGTGGTTCCATACCTTGTCATAGTTGGAAATCCATTACCCAATATGTGCTTGCGGTTTTGATTGTATACTATATATGTAGAACGTGAGATGAAAGCGTTTCTGCTAGATGATTATTATATTGTGTTGATAGACATTATTATAATATCAAAAGGTTTTTTTGATATAAAGATAATTTGGATTCTCATAAGGGAAAAACCCGTTCCGTTATACAGCATGGTCTTATGAGATATCGTTTACCTGTTTGAACTGTTTTAAACTGTTTTACTCACACCAGTCCCATGACTGACTCGGAGTTTATTTTGCTTTGTTTCCCTAAACTCTTGGGTGCCCAATTTTGTACGAGCAGTCAAGTAGTCAGGTTTTACAGATACACTTGAAGAGCTGGAGCAGGAGGCTTCAGGATCATATAGCTATAGTTATTTCCGCTGTGTTGTAACTGTTGTACTTTGATAATAATGTATATTCAAGTATAGATGTATATTTCAAGTTATGTTATATATATTATATGTTATTAGTTCCGCTGTGAGGTTCGTGTTACTCTGATGTTGTGTTCTTCTTCTTCTTATTCTATTCTAAGTTTCTATCTTATCTATTCTCACCCTCTAATTTCTTTCACTAATGACCGGTATTTTCGATGTTTTGGTTATCGACGTCTAGTTTATGTTGATAACCAAAGTCGCTCAAAATCTGGGTCATTACAGTTGGTATCAGAGCTTAAGTTAAGTGAATTACCTTGGCTCTGTGGCGTGACTCGGTAGAGATAGGGTTAGTAATACCCTAGACTGAGATTGAGTGTATATATACGAGTGAACGTATTTGTTATTGATATAAAAATTTGTTTTATATTGTGGAGATTCATTGGTTGAGTTGTTTATGGGTTCTGGTCGATCAGTTTGATCCACTGTATTGGTCGGAGTTAATAAACACTCGAATACGATGGGTCGGCACGATATGTTTTGAAAAGAGGGTAAATAAAAATAATTTTACCCAAAGTACATTTTGATATATGTTGGATATATTGGTTGATATTATAATCGAGTAAGATTATAAAGTGAAATGGTTATGTAAATAACCAATCAGAATTCATATAAGTGAAATATGTGAAATCAGATGAGTTCAATCTGAAATTTAAACCAGAAATTGAATTAAAACTCTGGAAAATTGGATAAGTGTTTGTAAATGGATTTGGATTAAAAATAAGGAAAAATTAAGATCTTGGGAGATTTTAAATTGTTTTACAAGCAGTGTGAATTATATTTTGAATTGAATTTCAAAGTGGAAATGTTTAAAAATGGGTTTATAGTATTGAACTCACTTCGATCGCTGGAAAATAGATTCTGATGATGACAGCTGCATCATCAGTATTCATTTTCGAGTTGTAAGTGACGAATTACTACCAGAGATACTGTTTTCAAATTGTTTTGGGAAAAACAAGTTGTGTTGAATTTCAAATGGGATTTATAATAAAGAATGAATAAAGAAAGTTTGAAAAGGAATTTGAATAAAGGAAGTTCAAACATAGAATGTAAATAAGAAAATTCAAAGGGGATTTGAATATAGAAAATTCAAAGGGGATTTGAATATAGAAAATTCAAAAGGGATTTGAATATAGATAATTCAAAGGGGATTTGATTCAAAGGGGATTTGAATATAGAAGATTCAAAGGGTATTTGAATATAGAAATTCAAATGAGATTTGAATAAAGAAGATTTAAATAATGGAAAAGTGAATATAGAATTCAAATAGTTTAAAATGGAATTTGAATATAAAATTCAAATAGATTGAAATGGAATTTGAAAATAGAATTTCAAAAATAGAATTGAAATAGGAATTCGAATATAGAATTCAAATAGAGTTGAAATGGGAATTGGAATATATAATTCAAGGGAGTTTGAAAATATAGGATTTGAATATCGAAAGTGAAATGGAATTTGAATATAGAAATTCAAAGCGAGTTTGAATATATGAAATTCAATGAAATTGAAATAGAGTTTGAATATAGAAATTCAAATGGAATTCAAATATAGAATTTGAATATAGAAAATATAAAGGGATTCAAATATAGGATTTGAATATCGAAAGTGAAAATAAAATTTGAATAAAGAAGATCCAAATAGAATTGAATTTTAAATTTGAATATAGAAGATTCAAATAGAATTGAAACGAAATTCAAATATAGAATTTGAATAAGGAAATTGAAACGAAATTCAAATATAAAATTTGAATAAGAGATTTGAGATGAAATTCAAATATAGAATTTGAATAAGAGAATTGAAATGGAATTTGAATATAGGAAATTCAAATAGAATTGAAATGGAATTCAATTAGTTGATAAACAAGTTAAACTTAAATTTGAACATGTATATTCAAATAAAAAGGTGAAATAGGCAAACTAGTTAATTAGCCGTTAGTAGATGGATCTTGAACCGAAGTTGAACTTTAGATAAGTAAAGGGGACTATTAAATTTATATTTGAAATCGAATATGAAACCTGAGTTTGGAAAAAAGTAGAATTTGATTAGTTTATAAGTAAGTTAAAATATATTTGAACATGTCATGTTCAAATATAAAAGTGAAATAGACTAAAGAGTTAATTAACAAATTAATTAACGACTTGAGTAAAACGATCAGGTATAGTTAAAATAGATTGGGCAAGTATAAATATACATGAGATAGGTATGGATAAGGTATGAAGGTATATAAATAGAATGCTCGACGAAAAGGTATGTATTTAATTCATATATGAGATTTTATGCGCCGTATCGGCTAGCCGCTTGGCTTTTCTTTTTCTTTTTGATTAGAGAAGGCCTGTGTGGCAGTTTGGGGATTTTCCCGATACTCCCGGTACAAAGGAGGTTATGGCGAATTTTTCCGAGAATTTAAGGAGTTAGAATATTTTTAAGATAATTTGATAGTTAGAAATCAACGTATCGATATATATATATAGAAGTCGATAAGGAAACGAACTTAGAAATAGAAAAGTAAAATCAAAAAGGAAGACTAGGAATAAAATCTAGTAAGAATAGAAAGAGGAAGCGTATACGTGTTTAAAAGTGAATAAGTAGTTGTATAGTATTGATTATTCGAGTAAGTAGTCATATCTGTTTTGACGTTATAAATGTTATTCAGTCAAGGTCTGAGAGGTAGTTATGCCCCAACTTGATTGATTTCACTATTAACAGATAAACAATAAGATTTCAGGCTCGAAGATCAATGTTGAATAAGAGTTAGTTGAATATAGTATTTGGGTTGTCGTAACGATGTTTTACACAACATCCGTTTTAACCCAAATAAGTGTAAACTTGGAAATAGAATAATAAATATTTCCTAAGTATAGAAATAAACGAGATCGGAAAAGATATAAGAAATTGGAATATTTTCCAATTATAAATAGCATATTTTTTTTAAAAAAAAGTTTAGAAAACAAAGGAAGGCGATATTCGGAAACGTTTTCTAAATAACATAAAAGGGCCAATATGGTTATTGAAAATATTTGGTTAACAAATATTGATAAAGAAATAGAGAAGTGATTTAACTAATGGAATATTAATTAAGGGCTCAGTGACATGTTCAAAAGGAAAATTTGATTTTTTTGAAAGAGTAAACTGTTTAAAAACTCCCAGGTAAAGACTGTTTGAATTAAAAACAAAAATTTGTGAAAGCAAATTTGAATTAAAGTAAAGTCGGTTAAGTGGTAACTGAAGTTGAATTGAAATCGAATAAGATTGGATTTGTGAAATTAGAATCTGAAATGGTATTAGATTGAGGAGTTAAGGAATTGAAAATCAAGAATTGAACTTGAGTTGAAATGGGATTTGGCTTGGATATAAGTGAATGGTTGTGTTGGAGATAAAAGCTGATTTGGACTTTGATTGGCATGACATTGGTATATGCTGGGTTGATAGCATATGGAAGTGATAGAGTTGATATGCCCGACAAAAGGTACAAGTTTATATTTCTATTGGATATAAGATTTATGAGCCGAATTGGCAAGCCGCTTGGTTGTTTGATTTTCTTTTGAGTTGGAGATGGCCCAGAGAGGCGAGTTGGAGTTTGACTGATTGACTAGTACAAAGGAGGTGCTGGCGGAATTTTTCGAAGAGCTAAAGTGTTAGAAAGTTTTCAGGATTTTTGGAAATTTTCGTTGAGAAGAATTAATTAATAATTTAATTGAAATTAAATTTGTTCAGTTGAAACTGAAGTTAAGAAGTGAACAAATATGTTCTAACCAGTCGATAGGGTCGTCCCCTACCTTTTAGTAATTTCGAGGACGAAATTATTTTAAGTGGGGAAGATTGTAATGACCCGCATTGGCAGAGGTATTATAATTAATTTATTTAATTATTTATAAGGTGATATTGTGAATTTAATGGTCGTGGAATTAAATAATGGTGAATATTTAATTAAAATAATAAATTAAATAATATATTTAATTCTGAAATAATCAGAATTGGCTGAAATGGCGATATGGTGTGAACTGGATCATCTGTGATATTTAATTCAGCTTGGAATTGAATTTGAATAACGAATATATTATATAAACGACAGTTTGAACGTAGAGTTATAATATAATTAAAATCGAGCTTGAAATGGCGCTGCAGTTCGTAAATTGGCGATTCGAACTTCAACTGAATGTACAGGATTCGTTTTAAGCCGAATTTCTGTGAAACAAGAAACGTGTGGAGCTGGTAGAGTATATCTTTCTAGTGGAAGAGAAAAATCAGGATTTTGTCGTGTAGATTTTGATGTACGTCCAAATTAAATTTCAGAAAAGTCGTTGTGGAATTCCTTTATAATTTATAAAGGAATTTGTAATAACCCAAAAATCTGGGCCAGTTTAAAATTTTTATTTTGGCAATTTTAGCGAATTTTGAACATTTAAAATAGATTATTTTAAATAATATCGACGAGAAATTTATTTTGAATATAATTAGAATGTATATATTATATACGTCGTCGTTAGATTATAAATAATTATATATGATTATAAAAGGAATTGAAAATGGCGCGGTAGTTCGATAATTCGATTTCAAACTTCAATTGAACATACCGGGTGCAAAACATTCCGGATTTTAGCGAAACCAAAAACATTAGAATCTAATTGATGATATCTTTCCAACGAATCTGAAAGATTGAAATTTCATAGCGGGAATCAAAAGATATGTCCAGTTGAAAATTCTGAATAGTCGCTGTGGAATCCAGGCCCTTAAAAATGGGAATTTTGCAAACGACCTCGGATTTCGACGAAACCACTTTTGTTGGATCCGCGATGTCAAATTATTGCTAGATTCCAAATTTCATAATTTTCCGAATCAATATGTGAGCATGGCAAAGGAAAACGCGTTCGACCAGTTTCAGTTGATTTTAATCGACTGGAAATTGGCCATTTTTCAAACGGTCTCAGAATTCGATGAAACTAGTTTTGTTAGGATCGTATCGTCAATACGAAGCTAGAAAATATTTTTCTAGAATTTTTCAAGTTAGTATGTGACCCCGGTAAATTGAAATGCGCGTTCAAATTCAATATATAGAGTTATATGTTGATTTTAACGGAAACTGATCGAAACGATCAAATCAGCTCGCGATACATATCCCATTGTGTTCGGAATGGGGGTAATACGCTATGGACGATAGGCGGTGGGCCCCGTTTTGAGGCCGAAAATAAAAGTTGCTTTTTGGTGGAAAATTAAATGATTAAATAATTAAAATAAAAAAACCCCTCTCCTCCCTTATACTCTGGCCCCCCGATTTCATTTCATATATATAAATATAAAACTCGTCGCCTCTGGATCCACGCCGCCCTAGGGCATCACCGCGCCTCAAGGAGGGCGCGTCGCCCACCGCGCCGCCTCAGGCGTGGGCCCCCCTTCTCGCGCCCTCATCAGCAACCGCCACATCCCCCTGTCGCACCCCCCTCTACCTAATGACCGACGCGAGCTACCCTCCCCCCTCCCCTCAGTCCAACGCCCTACCTTGTCGGATCCGCCTCCTCCACCCCTCAGCAAATCGCCCCCACCACCGCATCAAGCGCACCGCCCTCCGACAGCCCCTTCAACGATGACAGCCGCTCCCTCCTCTCCGATTTCTGCAAGCTTTATCTTTAATTATTTTTATTTTTAATCTTTTCAGTTGTTTATTTTTATTTCAAAGTAGTTGGTTTATTAGAAAAAAATAGGAGTTCTATATTTTTTTTTTATATAAAAATTTGATCTTTATAGGAAGAAAAGGGGGGGGGGGTTTATATAGAAGGAAGTTCTAATTTTAGTCGAATAAAAATATAATTTTTATTGTATGTGAGTATTAAAAATATAATTTTTATAGGATAGACAATATAAAAATACAATTTTTATATGTGGAGGACAATAAAAATATAATCTTTATAGTATAGGAAGTGAAATAAAAATATGAACTTCATTTTTATCATGAAGGAATGAAAATAAAAATTTTATCTTTGTATAGTAGCGATTATAAAAATTCGATTTTTATATTATAAAAAGAATAAAAATATAATTTTTATCTATATATTAGTGGTTTAAAAATAGAATTTTTATCCATATGAGGCAACTATAAAAATAGGATTTTTATATATTGAATAGCAAAGTAAAAATTCGATTTTTATATATTGAATAGCATAGTAAAAATTCGATTTGTATATATTGAATAGCATAGTAAAAATAGGATTTTTATATATTGAATAGCAAAGTAAAAATTCGATTTTTATATATTGAATAGCATAGTAAAAATTCGATTTTTATATATTGAATAGCAAAGTAAAAATTCGATTTTTATATATTGAATAGCATAGTAAAAATTCGATTTTTATATATTGAATAGCATAGTAAAAATTCGATTTTTATATATTGAATAGCATAGTAAAAATTTGATTTTTATATATTGAGTAGCATAGTAAAAATTCGATTTTTATATATTGAATAGCAAAGTAAAAATTCGATTTTTATATATTGAATAGCATAGTAAAAATTCGATTTTTACATATGTAGTGGCTACGGGCGACGAAAGTGATAAGAGACGAGAACGACGAAGATTTCTACTTAAGAAGTGTCGTGAAGTTGGGATAGCTATCGGTGAGAATTTCTCACCTTTCAATTTCTTTTCTAGTTATATTTATATACTAGGATGCAGACGGTGTTTAGTAGCACCCGACACCCGTCATCCACAGACCATGGATGGCTTGTTTGTTAAATTGTTTGGATGTGTAGTTGGTTAGTTTATTTGGTTTGAATTGAATTGTTTGGTGAAATGAGTGGATTTGATTGATGTGTGAATGGCGTGGGCCTTCACTAGACCGGGGATAAGGCTAGGCCTCGTCCCGTTTCTAGTATCGTGCCGTTATGCCGCCGAATTTTTTTAAAATAAGTTAGAAAAATAAAGATAGCATTTTATTTAATAAATGAACCGAATAGAATATTCATAGGTTAAATAAAATAATTTGTTCGTTAAAAAATATAATTTTTAACGTGAATGTGAATAAATGAATATTCGTTTACAAACCGGACGGTTTATTTATGTACACCTATTTGAAGGACATTGATTGGGACGATAAATTTTACACATCGCCCAACTGCACAACTAAAATCTGTGTTTGATTGTTTGAAACCCCACACGGGTGTTGGGATGAAATTTGAAGTTCACTCATCCTGATTGATTAAATATGTCGATCGATTGATTGACAGGCTGTTATAAGCGTTAGATATCTATATTTGATGCTTATACAGTGTAGTGCACTTTGGTTGATGGTTGATTATTTTTCAATGCTATTATATACATGTGATGTATGAAAATCCATATAATTAACATTATATGGTGATTGATTGAGCCTCATTCCAATTTAGAAAATAAAGAATAATATAAAATAAAGGTTCATGTGTTGACTGTACTCATCCGTTGAGATTAGTCATGTGTTGAACGAAATATTTTAATAACAAAATTTACATCTTTATCAGTATAAAATAAAGGTTCATGTGTTGACAGTACTCATCCATTGAGATTAGTCATGTGTTGAACGAAATATTTTAATAATAGAAATATTTGAAAAGGAAATATTTGAAAAAGAAATATTTGAAATAGAATATTTGAAAATAGAAATATATGAAGCCGTGTTGATTGGATTGACGCCATTTTGACGTGAACGATATTTATATCGATTTTATTCATTTTAAAATGAATATTGAAAAGTGATTTCGAAATTGAATATTTTGAAATGCAATTTGAATTGAATCGAATAGAAAACCAATTTGAATTGAATCGAATAGAAAACCAATTTGAATTGAATCGAATAGAAAACCAATTTGAATTGAATCGAATAGAAAACCAATTTGAATTGAATCGAATAGAAAACCAATTTGAATTGAATCGAATAGAAAACCAATTTGAATTGAATCGAATAGAAAACCAATTTGAATTGAATCGAATAGAAAACCAATTTGAATTGAATCGAATAGAAAACCAATTTGAATTGAATCGAATAGAAAACCGATTTCGAAATGAATTGAATATAAAACGATTTCGAAATGAATTGAATATAAAACGATTTCGAAATGAATTGAATATAAAACGATTTCGAAATGAATTGAATATAAAACGATTTCGAAATGAATTGAATATAAAATGATTTCGAAATGAATTGAATATAAAACGATTTCGAAATGAATTGAATATAAAACGATTTCGAAATGAATTGAATATAAAACGATTTCGAAATGAATTGAATATAAAACGATTTCGAAATGAATTGAATATAAAACGATTTCGAAATGAATTGAATATAAAACGATTTTGAAATGAATTGAATATAAAATGATTTCGAAATGAATTAAATATAAAACGATTTCGAATTGAATTGAATATAAAACGAATTCGAATTGAATTGAATAGAAAACAAATTTGATTTCAATTGAATATATAACGAATTTGATTTGATTTGAATAGAAAAACAATTTGAATTGAATTGAATAAGAAACCAATTTGAATTGAATTGAATAGAAAACCAATTTGAATTGAATAGAAAACCAATTTGAATTGAATTGAATAGAAAACCAATTTGAATTGATTTGTATAGGAAACCAATTTGAATTGAATTGAAAAGAAAACGAATTCGAATTGAATTGAAAAGAAAACGAATTCGAATTGAATTGAAAGGAAAACGAATTCGAATTGAATTGAAAAGAAAACGAATTCGAATTGAATTGAAAAGAAAACGAATTCGAACTGAATTGAATAGAAAACGAATTTGATTTGAATAGAAAACCAATTTGAATTGAATTGAATAGAAAACCAATTCGAATTGAATTGAATAGAAAAAGGAATCTGAATTAAATTGAATTGAAAACGAATTGAAATAGAAGTAAAAATCAATTTGAAATGAATTCAAATTGAATTGAAATTTGAATTGAATAGAAATGAATTTTAAAACGAATTTATAAGTCAAAATTCAATTTTTATTTGAATTGGAAATGGAAGTTGAAAATGTTTTTGAAACGAATTCAAAACTATTTATAACATTCGTTTTAAATAGGAATTGACGAAATATATATTATATATATAATATAATGGCCTGAATAGAACGCGCCGCGCCGCGGTAGTTCGCGAATTTCGACCATTAACTTCAAACGGACATTACGGGAGATCCGACCGTCGGATTCTCCTAAAACCGGAACCGTTGGGTTCGTATCGATAAGAGATTTCGAACGAATATTAGAAATTTGAAATCTAACGGTTGGATTTGGAGATACGTCCAAATCAAATTTGGAAAAGGTCGTTGTTAGTGCAGTTCGATGGCCATTGATGGAAATCGACTGTACGGGCCTTGATAAAATTATTAAAAATAGTAATAATTTGTGTAAAATCATAAGAAATGATTTGGGAAAAATTGGGATGAAAAACTCCAAATTTGAAAAGATAAAAATAGATTTTATCGAAATGAACTAGTTTTGAACTGAAATTAAAATCCATTTATTTTTAAATAAATAAATTGAATTTGAAATGGGTTTAAATAGGATTGATTTGTGGGTTTATCGTGAAAGGTGTTTCAAATGACACTTGTTCTTTAACCCGGTATTAAATAGAGATGATTTGGGTTTGTCGTGAACTGTGTTTTAAATGACATTAGTTCTTTAACCCAGTAAAAGGAGTTCTAATGAATCTGCAATTAGAATGTGAATTGATAATCTAAATTATCAAATTTAGAAATTGAGCGAGAATGGAGTATCACCGGTTTTTCTCCAAAGCGATAGTTAAATCTTTAATTAGATTTGAACGTGAAATGGTAATTAATTTTACCGACAACACTGTGGTGTTAGATATGGAGTATTACCAGTTTTGCTTCATGGGATGAATAGGTTGGGATTGGGAAATAAAACAAATAATTACTTCGATGTGGTTCGCTAATCTCGACTAGTTTGAAAAACCATAATTTGGTTTGAAATGTCATCCAAAGGAAGAATAAAGGGTAAATTTTAAAGAATTTATCTTGGATAAAATTAATGGGAACCTTTCCCTAAAAAATGTGATTTTGTGAATAAAAGAATATTCTGAATTGGAATGAGGCGTATGTTGTGTTTGTGTAACATTTGCTTTTAATATACGCGGGTTGTTCGGAAAGTCCGGGTTTATACCCATTCTGAATAACCGATTCGACGATATGTCGAAGATGAAGACAGTGGTTGAAGACCGGAAGTCTTCACATCGTTTGGATGATTACTGATGATCTTGATTGGGTTGTACACCCAAGATAAGGGAATCAGTTGGTGGTCGTCCAGACGTACTTGGAGATGGATGGATATGCGAGGAAAGTGCCTCCGGTTTCGTTCAGACCCAGAACGGACTTGTAAATGGATTGTGTGTCTGGCATTGGATTTTATTCTGTGTTGATTGATTTCTATTAAATATACATCTGTTTGGCGGCGGAGAATTTATTCTTTTGCTTAACGCCCTTCTCTGAGACGTACGAGCTCAGAGGTTGTATATCGATGGACATCAGTCGCATGGCATGAATTGCCTGTGTGGCACGCTAAGATGCAATGATCAAGGCTTTTGTTGAAAAGCAGAGTCTTGTGGTTGATGATCAAAGCACGGCCAACGTGGCAGCTTTGTGTATAACGTGAATTCGCGAGCCTCACACCTCTGTATGAGTCAAAAACGGGATACGGACTGCAGGGAGAGCACGACGTTTCTTTCTAGCTTTGGTGGTGTCAGTGACTTACCAGCCCTGACATTTATATACTTTTCACCTTTGTGGTTGTTGGATGAGGCGCCTCGATTATAGGTCTGTAAGGACCGGGAAACGTGTGTTCAGGAATAACTAATCCTCTAATGTAAGTGAGGACCGGCCCTGAAGATCCAGGATTGCCCAGAGTGTGTAGTCCTAAGACATTTGCTAGAGTGTCTCGAACGCAGAGAGGAGCTTGCCCCTTGCCTCGACTCATGACGGAAATCCAATTTCCAATACGTGTATTGCGGTTTTAATTGTAGAACTAGTATGGCGACATGATATATGGTACCCATGCCGTCTATGATTTATATTTATGATTGAAATTGTTTTGACACTATACACTTATTATAGTATCAAATGATTTGTTTTAAACGTACCAAGCATGTTTGGCTATTATAAGGGAAAACCCTATCCTCCGGCTTGCGTTGCATTGTGTGATGGGACCTGGGTCTTATATATAGCTTCATTTTTCGAAAAAGCATTGCGTTGTCTTTTCTATGCACTGGTATTCTTGGGAGGAAACCCGTTCCGTGTTATACGGCGTGGTCCCTTGAATTATTACTCTCTTTTAAAGTCAAATTTTAAATAACTGTTTTAGTTCTCACACCAGTCACATGACTGACCTGGAGTTTATTGTTTTAACCTAAACTCTGGGTGCCCTTATTTTCGACACGGGCAGCTAGTAGTTTTGGTTTTGCAGATTTATATTCACAGGATCCTGATTTACAGCTGGAACGATGCTCGGAAAGCTCTGTATCCGTGTATTACTTTCAGTTGTGTTTTATATTATTTTTCCGCTGCTATGTAATTTATTGTAATCTCTGATATTTATCGAATGTAATTTATTCAATTATACTCTGTATATTCTTGTATCTGATGGAATTGTTGTAATAGCAATGAAATGTTCTTCCGTCTGCGTTCTGATTTGTCCTGTTCTCAAACGATCAGGGGTTTCGAACGGTCTAGATCGGTTTAACGACTAATTCGGATCGAGCGAAATTCCTAGCCGTCTGATTTGGTATTAGAGCTTTGGTTTACAGAGCTCGAGAACAAGACACATTAGAACCATACGAAAGAATTCATCAGATATTGGATTAGTAATATCCAATTAGAATGACTCGTTAGAGATAGGATCAGTAGTATCCTAGAACGAGTGTGAAGAGTATATTTTTCAAATGAAAACAATTTTGTTTTGAAAATTTAAACCATTTTATACGTATTTGAAAATTTATTTATTTTGAATTTGGACAATCCATTATATAAAGGTTTTGCATATACGCGTCATGAACGTATATTCGAAATTTTAATATACTGGATAGATATAGAATCACATTCTAGTCGCCCGGAGATGGTACTGATGATTGTCATGACATCATCAGTATTTATGTTCGTGTTTCGAAGGTGTGATATCTATATATTTCCATTAGACTGGTGTGAGAACCAAAACTAATATATATAGATCTATTGTTGTGAATTGGCATCAAAAACAAGATTTTCAGTATATGTATCAAAATTATGAATTTGAAACGTTAAATTCACTAATTGATTGATGTTTGTGTTGTTTGTTCATTTGTTTGATAATTTTGAACCATTTAGCCTAATTGAATCAAATATTGAACTATATTGAAAATTAGTTGCATTTGCTTGCATATACATGCACTTACATTGAATAGGTCATAGCAAGGAGGCTAGAGCAGAGAATAAAATTTGTTTGCCCGACAAATAGGTACATGTTTACTATAATTTACTGTTTTGTTTGGGTGATGATGATTTTATGAGCCTATTGGCTAGCCGCTTGGCTTTTTCTTTTTCTTTTTGAGATCAAAAGGCCTGTAGGGCAATTTCGGGATTTTCCCGTGGCTCCCGGTGCAGGGGAGGTTATGGCGAAATTTTTCAAAAATTTAGGGTGTTAGCCAAATTTTTGAAAATTTGAAAATTCTCAGAAACTGAAAAGTTGGAGAATGGAAGCCAGAATGAACGTAGAGTTGATTAATCAAACCACTTTCGACTTTGTTCCTTTTCGGGGACGAAAAGTTTTAAGTGGGGGAGATTGTAATAACCCAAAAATCTGGGCCAGTTTAAAATTTTTATTTTGGCAATTTTAGCGAATTTTGAACATTTAAAATAGATTATTTTAAATAATATCGACGAGAAATTTATTTTGAATATAATTAGAACGTATATATTATATACGTCGTCGTTAGAATATAAATAATTATATATAATTATAAAAGGAATTGAAAATGGCGCGGTAGTTCGATAATTCGATTTCAAACTTCAATTGAACATACCGGGTGCAAAACAATCCAGATTTTAGCGAAACCAAAAACATTAGAATCTAATTGATGATATCTTTCCAACGAATCTGAAAGATTGAAATTTCATAGCGGGAATCAAAAGATATGTCCAGTTGAAAATTTTGAATAGTCGCTATGGAATTCAGGCCCTTAAAAATGGGAATTTTGCAAACGACCTCGGATTTCGACGAAACCACTTTTGTTGGATCCGCGATGTCAAATTATTGCTAGATTCCAAATTTCATAATTTTTCGAATCAATATGTGAGCGTGGCAAAGGAAAACGCGTTCGACCAGTTTCAGTTGATTTTAATCGACTGGGAATTGGCCATTTTTCAAACGGTCTCAGAATTCGACGAAACTAGTTTTGTTAGGACCGTATCGTCAATACGAAGCTAGAAAATATTTTTCTGGAATTTTTCAAGTTAGTATGTGACCCCGGTAAATTGAAATGCGCGTTCAAATTCAATATATATAGTTATATGTTGATTTTAACGGAAACTGATCGAAACGATCGAATCAGCTCGCGATACATATCCCATTGTGTTCGGAATGGGGGTAAAACGCTATGGATGACAGGCGGTGGGCCCCGTTTTGAGGTCGAAAATAAAAGTTGCTTTTTGGTGGAAAATTAAATAATTAAATAATTAAAATAAAATAAAAACCCTCTCCTCCCTTATACTCTGGCCCCCCGATTTCATTTCATATATATAAAAAAAAAACCCGTCGCCTCTGGATCCACGCCGCCCTAGGGCATCACCGCGCGTCCAGGAGGGCGCGTCGCCCACCGCGCCGCCTCAGGCATGGGCCCCCCTTCTCGCGCCCTCATCAGCAACCGCCACTTCCCCCTGTCGCACCCCCCCCTTTACCTAATGACCGACGCGAGCTACCCCCCCCCCCAGTCCAACGCCCTACCTAGTCGGATCCGCCTCCTCCTCCCCTCAGCAAACCGCCCCCACCACCGCATCGAGCGCACTGCCCTCCGACAGCCCCTTCAACGATGACAGCCGCTCCCTCCTCTCCGATTTCTGTAAGCTTTATCTTTAATTATTTTTATTTTTAATCTTTTCAGTTGTTTATTTTTATTTCAAAGTAGTTGGTTTATTAGAAAAAAATAGGAGTTCTATATTTTTTTTTAAAATAAAAATTTGATCTTTATAGGAAGAAAAGGGGGGTTTTTATATAGAAGGAAGTTTGAATTTTAGTCGAATAAAAATATAATTTTTATTGTATGTGAGTATTAAAAATATAATTTTTATAGGATAGACAATATAAAAATACAATTTTTATATGTGGAGGACAATAAAAATATAATCTTTATAGTATAGGAAGTGAAATAAAAATATGAACTTCATTTTTATCATGAAGGAATGAAAATAAAAATTCGATCTTTGTATAGTAGCGATTATAAAAATTCGATTTTTATATTATAGAAAGAATAAAAATATAATTTTTATCTATATATTAGTGGTATAAAAATAGAATTTTTATCCATATGAGGCAACTATAAAAATAGGATTTTTATATATTGAATAGCAAAGTAAAATTTTGATTTTTATATATTGAATAGCATAGTAAAAATTCGATTTTTATATATTGAATAGCATAGTAAAAATTCGATTTTTATATATTGAATAGCATAGTAAAAATTCGATTTTTATATATTGAATAGCATAGTAAAAATAGGATTTTTATATATTGAATAGCAAAGTAAAAATTCGATTTTTATATATTGAATAGCATAGTAAAAATTCGATTTTTATATATTGAATAGCAAAGTAAAAATTCGATTTTTATATATTGAATAGCATAGTAAAAATTCGATTTTTATATATTGAATAGCATAGTAAAAATTCGATTTTTATATATTGAATAGCATAGTAAAAATTCGATTTTTATATATTGAATAGCATAATAAAAATTCGATTTTTATATATTGAATAGCATAGTAAAAATTTGATTTTTATATATTGAGTAGCATAGTTAAAATTCGATTTTTATATATTGAATAGCAAAGTAAAAATTCGATTTTTATATATTGAATAGCATAGTAAAAATTCGATTTTTACATATGTAGTGGCTACGGGCGACGAAAGTGATAAGAGACGAGAACGACGAAGATTTCTACTTAAGAAGTGTCGTGAAGTTGGGATAGCTATCGGTGAGAATTTCTCACCTTTCAATTTCTTTTCTAGTTATATTTATATACTAGGATGCAGACGGTGTTTAGTAGCACCCGACACCCGTCATCCACAGACCATGGATGGCTTGTTTGTTAAATTGTTTGGATGTGTAGTTGGTTAGTTTATTTGGTTTGAATTGAATTGTTTGGTGAAATGAATGGATTTGATTGATGTGTGAATGGCGTGGGCCTTCACTAGACCGGGGATAAGGCTAGACCTCGTCCCGTTTCTACTATCGTGCCGTTATGCCGCCGAAATTTTCTAAAATAAGTTAGAAAAATAAAGATAGCATTTTATTTAATAAATGAACCGAATAGAATATTCATAGGTTAAATAAAATAATTTGGTCGTTGAAAAATATAATTTTTAACGTGAATGTGAATAAATGAATATTCGTTTACAAACCGGACGGTTTATTTATGTACACCTATTTGAAGGACATTGATTGGGACGATAAATTTTACACATCGCCCAACTGCACAACTAAAATCTGTGTTTGATTGTTTGAAACCCCACACGGGTGTTGGGATGAAATTTGAAGTTCACTCATCCTGATTGATTAAATATGTCGATCGATTGATTGACAGGCTGTTATAAGCGTTAGATATCTATATTTGATGCTTATACAGTGTAGTGCACTTTGGTTGATGGTTGATTATTTTTCAATGCTATTATATACATGTGATGTATGAAAATCCATATAATTAACATTATATGGTGATTGATTGGGCCTCATTCCAATTTAGAAAATAAAGAATAATATAAAATAAAGGTTCATGTGTTGACTGTACTCATCCGTTGAGATTAGTCATGTGTTGAACGAAATATTTTAATAACAAAATTTACATCTTTATCAGTATAAAATAAAGGTTCATGTGTTGACAGTACTCATCCGTTGAGATTAGTCATGTGTTGAACGAAATATTTTAATAATAGAAATATTTGAAAAGGAAATATTTGAAAAAGAAATATTTGAAATAGAATATTTGAAAATAGAAATATATGAAGCCGTGTTGATTGGATTGACGCCATTTTGACGTGAACGATATTTATATCGATTTTATTCATTTTAAAATGAATATTGAAAAGTGATTTCGAAATTGAATATTTTTAAATGCAATTTGAATTGAATCAAATAGAAAACCAATTTGAATTGAATCGAATAGAAAACCAATTTGAATTGAATCGAATAGAAAACCAATTTGAATTGAATAGAATAGAAAACCAATTTGAATTGAATTGAATAGAAAACCAATTTGAATTGAATCGAATAGAAAACCAATTGAATTGAATCGAATAGAAAACCAATTTGAATTGAATCGAGTAGAAAACCAATTTGAATTGAATCGAATAGAAAACCAATTTGAATTGAATCGAATAGAAAACCAATTTCGAAATGAATTGAATATAAAACGATTTCGAAATGAATTGA
This sequence comes from Allium sativum, assembly GCA_030737875.1. Classification (NCBI taxonomy): domain Eukaryota; kingdom Viridiplantae; phylum Streptophyta; class Magnoliopsida; order Asparagales; family Amaryllidaceae; genus Allium; species Allium sativum. Next base: position 527,078,908 of record CM060909.1, on the reverse strand, counting down.
ATATAAAACGATTTTGAAATGAATTGAATATAAAACGATTTCGAAATGAATTGAATATAAAACGATTTCGAAATGAATTGAATATAAAACGATTTCGAAATGAATTGAATATAAAACGATTTCGAAATGAATTGAATATAAAACGATTTCGAAATGAATTGAATATAAAACGATTTCGAAATGAATTGAATATAAAACGAATTCGAATTGAATTGAATAGAAAACAAATTTGATTTCAATTGAATATATAACGAATTTGATTTGATTTGAATAGAAAACCAATTTGAATTGAATTGAATAAGAAACCAATTTGAATTGAATTGAATAGAAAACCAATTTGAATTGAATTGAATAGAAAACCAATTTGAATTGAATTGAATAGAAAACCAATTTGAATTGATTTGAATAGGAAACCAATTTGAATTGAATTGAAAAGAAAACGAATTCGAATTGAATTGAAAAGAAAACGATTTCGAATTGAATTGAAAGGAAAACGAATTCGAATTGAATTGAAAAGAAAACGATTTCGAATTGAATTGAAAAGAAAACGAATTCGAACTGAATTGAATAGAAAACGAATTTGATTTGAATAGCAAACCAATTTGAATTGAATTGAATAGAAAACCAATTCGAATTGAATTGAATAGAAAACGAATGCGAATTAAATTGAATTGAAAACGAATTGAAATAGAAGTAAAAATCAATTTGAAATGAATTCAAATTGAATTGAAATTTGAATTGAATAGAAATGAATCTTAAAACAAATTTATAAGTCAAAATTCAATTTTTATTTGAATTGGAAATGGAAGTTGAAAATGTTTTTGAAACGAATTCAAAACTATTTATAAAATTCGTTTTAAATAGTAATCGACGAAATATATATTATATATGTAATATAATGGCCTGAATAGAATGCGCCGCGCCACGGCAGTTCGCGAATTTCGACCATTAACTTCAAACGGACATTACGGGAGATCCGACCATCGAATTCTCCTAAAACCGGAACCGTTGGGATCGTATCGAAAAGAGCTTTCTAACGAATATTAGAAATTTGAAATCTAACGGTTGGATTTGGAGATACGTCCAAATCAAATTTGGAAAAGGTCGTTGTAAGTGCAGTTCGATGGCCATTGATGGAAATCGACTCTACGGGCCTTGATAAAATTATTAAAAATAGTAATAATTTGTGTAAAATCATAAGAAATGATTTGGGAAAAATTGGGATGAAAAACTCCATATTTGAAAAGATAAAAATAGATTTTTATTGAAATGAACTAGTTTTGAACTGAAATTAAAACCCATTTATTTTTAAATAAATAAATTGAATTTGAAATGGGTTTAAATAGGATTGATTTGTGGGTTTATCGTGAAAGGTGTTTCAAATGACACTTGTTCTTTAACCCAGTATTAAATAGAGATGATTTGGGTTTGTCGTGAACTGTGTTTTAAATGACATTAGTTCTTTAACCCAGTAAAAGGAGTTCTAATGAGTCTGCAATTAGATTGAAATGTGAATTGATAATCTAAATTATCAAATTTAGAAATTGAGCGAGAATGGAGTATCACCGGTTTTTCTCCAAAGCGATAGTTAAATCGTTAATTAGATTTGAACGTGAAATGGTAATTAATTTTACCGACAACACTGTGGTGTTAGATATGGAGTATTACCAGTTTTGCTTCATGGGATGAATAGGTTGGAATTGGGAAATAAAACAAATAATTACTTCGATGTGGTTCGCTAATCTCGACTAGTTTGAAAAACCATAATTTGGTTTGAAATGTCATCCAAAGGAAGATTAAAGGGTAAATTTTAAAGAATTTGTCTTGGATAAAATTAATGGGAACCTTTCCCTAAAAAAATGTGATTATGTGAATAAAAGAATATTCTGAATTGGAATGAGGCGTATGTTGTGTTTGTGTAACATTTGTTTTTAATATACGCGGGTTGTTCGGAAAGTCCGGGTTTATACCCATTCTGAATAACCGATTCGACGATATGTCGAAGATGAAGACGGTGGTTGAAGACCGGAAGTCTTCAAATCGTTTGGATGATTACTGATGATCTTGATTGGGCTGTACACCCAAGATGAGGGAATCAGTTGGTGGTCGTCCAGACGTACTTGGAGATGGATGGATATGGGAGGAAAGTGCCTCCGGTTTCATTCAGACCCAGAACGGACTTGTAAATGGATTGTGTGTCTGACATTGGATTTTATTCTGTGTTGATTGATTTCTATTAAATATACATTTGTTTGGCGGCGGAGAATTTATTCTTTTGCTTAACGCCCTTCTCTGAGACGTACAAGCTCAGAGGTTGTATATCGATGGACATCAGTCGCATGGCATGAATTGCCTGTGTGGCACGCTAAGATGCAATGATCAAGGCTTTTGTTGAAAAGCAGAGTCTTGTGGTTGATGATCAAAGCACGGCCTATGTGGCAGCTTTGTGTATAACGTGAATTCGCGAGCCTCACACCTTGGTATGAGTCAAAAACGGGATACGGACTATAGGGAGAGCACGACGTTTCTTTCCAGCTTTGGTGGTGTCAGTGACTTACCAGCCCTGACATTTATATACTTTTCACCTTTGTGGTTGTTGGATGAGGTGCCTCGATTATAGGTCTGTAAGGACCGGGAAACGTGTGTTCAGGAATAACTAATCCTCAAACGTAAGTGAGGACCGGCCCTGAAGATCCAGGATTGCCCAGAGTGTGTAGTCCTGAGACATTTGCTATAGTGTCTCGAACGCGGAGAGGAGCTTGCCCCTTGCCTCGACTCATGACGGAAATCCAATTTCCAATACGTGTATTGCGGTTTTAATTGTAGAACTAGTATGGCGACATGATATATGTACCCATGCCGTCTATGATTTATATTTATGTAACGACCCAGAAAAATGCGATCTTGGTTATCCGATATACAACACATATCGAACATCGAAGGATCGAAAATAACCGAATAGTTAATGAAAGAAATTAGAAGGTGAGGATAGATAAGATAGAAACTTAGAATAGAAGAAGAAGAAGAACACAACATCAGAGTAACACGAACCTCACAGCGGAACGAATAACATATAATAGATAACATAACTTTGAAATATAACAGTTATGTATACAATAGCACTTATCAGAGTACAGCACTTACAACACAGCGGAAATAAACTATAGCTATATGATCCAGAAGCCTCCTGCTCCAGCTCTTCGAGTATATCTGTAAAATCCTGACTACTTGACTGCCCGTACAAATTTAGGCACCCAAGAGTTTAGGGAAAACAACAAAGTAAACTTCGAGTCAGTCATGGGACTGGTGTGAGTAAAATAGTTTAACACAGGTATATGAACAAGTAAACGATATCTCATAAGACCACGCCGCAGAACGGAACGGGTTTTTCCCTTATGAGAATCCAAAATACCTTTATATCAAAAACCTTTTGATATTATAATAATGTCTATGTACAAATAGATATCAACTAGCAGAAACGCTTTCATCTCACGTTCTACATATATAGTATACAATCAAAATCGCAAGCACGTATTGGATAATGGGTTTCCAACTATGACAAGGTATGGAACCACCTTCCGATCAGTGTACTCTAGGAACGATACACTGGAGTTCAACAAGAACATCTTGTAACTCAGCCACACATGACCGACCACTCATTTCGCTTGAGTGTATCGAATGTACATCACCAACGGTTGGGATCAGCAACCGTTCCCGTATATATATGGGACAGCATTGATAGATTTAAGGAACAAATGAATATTCTCTAGATAGGTGATTATACACCCTACTTCGGTGCGACCGACTTAGCCATGCTGCCTGCCCGATTTCTGTCATTTACCGGTTGATGAGGCTAGAAGCTACGCTTTTTCATTACATCAGATTCACTTCGAATGCCACATTGTCAGATCCATCAGATTCACTAATTGACGTCTACAACCATACATTATGTGTCAGCTAAAAGAAGTTTCCTTCTCCGCTTCCACTCTTGGTATAGTTGAAGAAATCAATGTACGTGACCATCTGGAAATACTATGTCAGACATCCATCTTCATTCACTTAGAAATGTCGCATCGTCATACCCGCCAAATCACAAATTGACTTATCCAAAAATAACACGGGTATACAGCTAAGAGAAACGAATTCCTCCGCCACCAAACGTGAATACGTTTGAACAGATCAACTTACGCGATCCATTGGATATACTCTGTCAGACCTTCGTCCATACAAGTTGTCCTGGGACTGGACAAACCGAAGGCACTATTCTGTAGACAGGATAGTCCTTGCATTTTACTCCGTCTTCAATTATCTTTGGCATATATGATTCGCGACGCTTATGCCAATACAGAGTGGTTCTATGGATAATAATCCAACCGGTCTCTCCATATTAACAACGTTAAAATGGTCAAAACTTCGATAGTCGGTGAGTTAACTATCAAAGAAAAACAAGTGTGCAAACAACGATATTATTTCCAAATGGAAATTATATCGAACAAACATCATTTAACATAAATCTCTTTAGTTCATTTATTTACTTATCTCCTATTTCCCTATATTCTAAATTCTTATTTTCTTTTATCAGAAAACATTTCTGATTCTCGTTTGGAAAACATTTCCAAAACTCCTTTACGATCAAACCTTACCATTTCTTAGTTAAGAAGGAAGTCACTCAAGTTGGGGTATAATTACCTCTCAGACCTTAACTGAACAACGTTATAACTTCGAAATGGTCAAAGTTTATCTTTTAATCTTTAACAACTTCTTTACGCCTTTCTCGGATTAAGTTTTACTAATCCACTTCTATATTTAAAACATTTGTTATAACGATAACGTTATAATCCCTACCTTCTAATTATCTAACTTTAACTATAACTTCTATTCTTATTAGTGAATAATTAACCTAACACTTATTTATTTATAAATAAATAAATCTCTATTTAAACACTGGAAAAGTATAAGTACTTTCCCGAATTCGATATAATCGAATTTGCCGATTAACTCTCTTCGAGAAATCTCTATTTGATTAACTCTTCTTCGAATAACCTATATTCGATTAACTTCTTCTCGAATAAACGATATTCGATAATCTCTCTTCGAATAACTAATATTCGATGACTCTTCCTTTTCAAATATCTCATATTTGAAAATCTCACTTCGATTAAACTATAATCGATAACTCCCTTCGATGAAACTAACATCGATAACTCCTTTCGATGAGACTAACATCGATAACTCCTTTCGATGAAACTAACATCAATAACTCCTTTCGATGAAACTAACATCGATAACTCCTTTCGATGAAACTAACATCGATAACTCCTTTCGATAAAACTAACATCGATTTATTTAACTCGACGAACTTAACTCGACTAACTTAACTTACTTGGTTCGACCAATTCGATTCAATTTACTAGGCTCGACTAACTTGGTTTATTTAACTCAACTTGATTAACTCCTATCGAGTAACTAATATTCGATTTAACTCCATTTAACTCTATTCGAATAACTACTATTCGATTAACTCCATTCAACTCTATTTGAATAAACTATATTCGACTAACTCTATTTAACTCCATTCGCTTGACTCTAGATCGCAGCGATTACAATGGTTACGCCGGACTCCCTCAGGAAACATCCGACCGCCGTAGGCTATTTACAGCCCTGCGAATTTCGCTAGCAGTCGTACAAGATGGCAACTTACCCTGAATACTATGTTTGACTAACTCTGTCTCAAATAACTATATTTGATTAACTCTAGTTCGTTTTAACTCTAATCGATTAACTCTAACTAATTAACTCCAACTGGTTAACTCTAACTGAATAACTCTAACTGGTTAACTCTATTTGACTAACTCGACTTGACTAACCCCTTTCGAATAACATATTCGATTAACTAACTTTTGAATACCATATTTGTTTAACTAACTTTCGAATACCATATTCGTTTTACTAACTTTCGAATACCAGATTCGATTAACTAACTTTCGAATACCATATTCGATTAACTAACTTTCGAATACCATATTCGATTAACCTACTTCGAATACCATATTCGATTAACTAACTTTCGAATACCATATTCGTTTTACTAACTTTCGAATACCAGATTCGATTAACTAACTTTCGAATACCATATTCGATTAACTAACTTTCGAATACCATATTCGATTAACCTACTTTGAATACCATATTCGATTAACCTACTTCGAACACCGTATTCGATTAACTACTTCGAATACCATATTCGATTAACCACTTCGAATACCATATGCGATTAACTACTTCGAATACCATATTCGATTAACCACTTCGAATACCATATTCGATTAACTCCTTTCGAATGTCTATATTCGATTTCTCCTTTCGAATACCATATTCGATTTACTTTATTCACTTTATAAAGATTTCCTTTTTAACAACGTTTTATTGATTTGAAAAGATTTACTTTTAAATATAGGTTCTACACTTTAAAAATGATTTCCTTTTTATAACGTTCCCTTTCCAATTCTATTTGTAAATGGTTTACAAATATTTCCTTTTCAAATTTATTCTTGAAATATTCTAACTCCTTAAATTCTCGGGAAAATTCGCCATAACCTCCTTTGTATCGGGAGCATCGGGAAAATCCCCAAACTCGCCACACAGGCCTTTCCATTCAAAAAGAAATGTTTTGAATTTATTTCCTTTTCAAATATCTCCTATTTATAAATATTCCAATTTATAAACATTTCTTATTTATAAATATTCCACTTTACAAATATCTCTTATTTATAAATATCTCATTTTATAAATATGTTATTTTCAATATCACTTTGAAAATTCCCTTATCTACATTCCGGTATGTTATGGTATTCAATCGTATCAAATCACGATGTCTAATCTCGTCCATACACACACAATCAGCAACAGGTTAAAATTCACATTATATATTAAAATATATGAAAAACAATAAAATAACTGTTGAGGAATCCAGTCGGATTACTCCAACCTGTTTCCATGCATCCACAGATGTTACACAATATGATTATCATCACTTTCAGTTCAATATAAATTATTCTGATAGCAGAATCAATATATAAATATTTAACGATTTGTATATATATAATTACATATATATATAAAAAAAATTCACTAACTGACTAGCAGTTCAATCAATCAACAAACACACAGAAATCAATAGATGATTAACAGTTCTAAAAATACATTATAAAAATATAACTGTTCAGAGTTGGTGAGTTTTACTCACATTTGCGGTTCATCGTTAAAGAACGATAAACTGTTATTTGATTTGCATCAAACAATTTATTTTGCCATAAATTCATACGAGCTCGAATCCACTTCCAGTCAGCTTCATTGTGAAGCTCTCGTCCATACGGTCCCAACGCAACTTACGGTTCTCGATTCTGACCTCGTATGATCAAGTTATCGAGTTTATAAGTTAATACACTATATTTAAATTTAAAATAAAATAAACTATTTCTAACTGGGCTTTACTTCCTCTCCTGGCCCATTACCTTTATAAAATTCCTCAGCCCGTTAAACCCCTCTTTCTTCCCCAAATCTCTCGTTCTCCTTTAACGTGAACACGGCAAAACCGTGCAACTCCATCACTCCTATTTCCATTCTCTCGACGAAAGCTAAATCCGACTATGCTACCGAACTTCTCACATCAAAATTGACTTGCTCATCACCCTCCCGCCAACTCCGGTCTTCCCAGTGAAAATCCGACATGCCTCCTCAACTCGTTGACCTCACATTGACTAGCAACTACCACCTCCCCGTTCGTCAAACGCCAGTGCCGATGCCACCAGTCAACTCGCCACTTGAATCTGCACCTACCCGACTCCACTTCATCTAACTCGATGTCCTCCCCCATCTCGACTGTATTGCCTCCCTGTAGCTCAAGCTACAGGTATCGACATTCATTGTGTCGGAACTCTTCCAAACTCCCCCAAACGAGGCGCCTGACTTCCCCGAGCTCGCTGGCACCCACAAATTCAACTCCAACACTACCTAGCAATCTCGCCTCCTTGCCCTAACCTGGTGGCTCCAAGTTCGAGCTTCAGAAATTGCCGTCGCACCATCCATGAAGCAAACCACGTCGAAGATACCATATACCCAAGTCCAACTAATTAAAAATCAACGGATTTCATAAAGGATTGAGTTCGAATTTATTTGTGGAAGATCTGAGGTAAGTGGCGGCCTAATTTCAATTTTACAGAAGATGGAATTAGGTTTTAAAGGATGGAGTGTGAACGTATATTTATAGAGGTGGATTTCAAGATATTTTGTGTAGGTATTTTGTATATAATATTCAATTATAATCTTGTTCGACATTTCAAGCTTGAACAGCTTCATAACAAACCTGATCTTTATGAAATTCGACATTCTACTATATTATAATATTACAGACTCGATAAAACTGGTCTCGTCAAATTCTGAACCCGTTTGCGAAATCACCATTTCCACGTGTTAATTAAATCGAATAAAATATCATCCTATTTCCAAACACTTCTGTTTAAAAAAAATGAATTTATATTATCGTATATATCTCAATAGAATATCATACAGCTCAAAATATACTTATCTGGATTTATTACTCGTTATTCAAATCTAGGGTTACATCGATATTTGATTTATATTTAAAAATCCATTTTAAAAATATAAATAAATTGATATAAATTATAAAGGAACTCATAGCGACTTTTCTGAAATTTGATTTGGACATATCTAAACATCTACACGACGAAATCCAGATTTTTCTCTTCCACTAGAAAGATATACTCCACCAGCTCCACACGTTTCTTGTTTCACAGAAATCCGGCTTAAAACGAATCCTGTACATTCAGTTGAAGTTCAAATCGCCAATTTACGAACTGCAGTGCCATTTCAAGCTCGATTTTAATTATATTATAACTATACGTTCAACTGTCGTCGATTCAATATAATCGTTACTATATTTCGAATTGAAACTCTACCAAATCTCGTATGCTATTTAATTCACATGATATTGTGAATTTCACTATTTCCGACTATTTCGACATTATAATATATTATTATATTATAATTATTAATTAAATATTCAATATTATTTAATTAAACGATCATTAACTTCTCTAAATCACCAAATATATAATTAAATTAATTAATTATATATCTCTAAAAATGCGGTTCATTACATTCTTCCCCACTTAAAATAATTTCGTCCTCGAAATTGCTAAGTTAGAGGACGACCCTGATACCAAATGAACCCATAAATATCGACAAAAATATTTATTCATTCCGACTAACTAAAATTTTCAAAAATTCTGAAAATTTTCTAACACTTTAAATTTTCGGAAAATTTCGCCAACGTCTCCTTTGTACCGGCATATACGTCAAATCACAACTCGCCTCTCTAGGCCATCTCTAACCCAAAAGAAAATCAAACAGCCAAGCGGCTTGCCAATTTGGCTCATAAATCTCATGCTTATATCAAATATAAGCTTGTACCTTTTTGTCGGGTATATCAACTCTATCACTTCTATATGCCATCGACTCAGCATATACCAATGTTATCCCTAATCAAATCCTGATCACTTTATCCTTACCACAGTTATTGGTTTTATACTCAAACCAAATCTCATTTAAACTCAAGTCTCATCCTTGATTCAAAACTTCTTACCAAGTAATACCATTTCCATTATCAGATTATCTCTAACCATATCCAATCCATCTTTATTTAACTTAGGTTAAGTTAAATTCCAATTTATTCACTTTTACCATTTCAACTATTTAACTTCATAAGTTAAATTTAAATTTTGAAATTTAAATCCCTGGGCTTTATTTCAAATCAAATTGGAAACCATAATAACAATTCAAATCATTTGAATTCCCGAACAACTTGTTTCTCAACACCATTTCAAAAACAAAATCTTTGGTAGTAATCCGTCACTTACGAACTTGAAAATGAACACCGATGATGTCCGGATCATCATCGGAATCTATTTCCAGCTATCGAAGTGAGTTCAATACTATAACATTTTTAAACTCAATCTTAAACACTTCATTTTGAAATCAATTCAAAATAACTTTCACCATACCTGAAACCATTTTAAAATCTCCCAGGAACTTAAAATTTCCTAATATATAATTTCAATCCATTTACAAACACTTACATGTTTCTAGGATTTTAATTCAAATTCTGATTTTAAATTCAGAATTACTTCATCTTATTTCATATACTTTACTTATATGGATTCTAATTGGTTATATATATCCATTTCACATTCTATAATCTTACTCGATTATAATTACAACCAATGTATTCAATATATTATAATTTCGATATATATATATCTTCTCTATATCAAGATATACCTTGGGTAAACTTATTTTAATTTACCTTCTTTTCAAAACATATCGTGACAACCCATCGTATTCAAGTGTTTAGTAACTCCTACCGATACAGTGGATCAAACTGATCGACCAGAACTCATAAACACTCAGCCAATGAATCTCCACAATATAAAACCATTTTTATATCAAATACAAATACGCACTCGTATATATACACTCAAACTCAATCTAGGGTGTTACTAACCCTATCTCTACCGAGTCACGCCACAGAGCCAAGGCAAACTTAACTTAAGCTCTGATACCAACTGTAACGACCCGGAAAAATGCGATCTTGGTTATCCGATATACAACACATATCGAACATCCAAGGATCGAAAATAACCGAATAGTTAATGAAAGAAATTAGAAGGTGAGGATAGATAAGATAGAAACTTAGAATAGAAGAAGAAGAAGAACACAACATCAGAGTAACACGAACCTCACAGCAGAACGAATAACATATAATAGATAACATAACTTTGAAATATAACAGTTATGTATACAATAGCACTTATCAGAGTACAACAATTACAACACAGCGGAAATAAACTATAGCTATATGATCCAGAAGCCTCCTGCTCCAGCTCTTCGAGTATATCTGTAAAATCCTGACTACTTGACTGCCCGTACAAATTTAGGCACCCAAGAGTTTAGGGAAAACAACAAAGTAAACTCCGGGTCAGTCATGGGACTGGTGTGAGTAAAATAGTTTAACACAGGTATTTGAACAAGTAAACGATATCTCATAAGACCACGTCGTAGAACGGAACGGGTTTTTCCCTTATGAGAATCCAAAATACCTTTATATCAAAAACCTTTTGATATTATAATAATGTCTATGTACAAATAGATATCAACTAGCAGAAACGCTTTCATCTCACGTTCTACATATATAGTATACAATCAAAATCGCAAGCACGTATTGGATAATGGGTTTCCAACTATGACAAGATATGGAACCACCTTCCGATCAGTGTACTCTAGGAACGATACACTGGAGTTCAACAAGAACATCTTGTAACTCAACCACACATGACCGACCACTCATTTCGCTTGAGTGTATCGAATGTACATCACCAACGGTTGGGATCAGCAACCGTTCCCGTATATATATGGGACAGCATTGATAGATTTAAGGAACAAATGAATATTCTCTAGATAGGTGATTATACACCCTACTTCGGTGCGACCGACTTAGCCATGCTGCCTGCCCGATTTCTGTCATTTACCGGTTGATGAGGCTAGAAGCTACGCTTTTTCATTACATCAGATTCACTTCGAATGCCACATTGTCAGATCCATCAGATTCACTAATTGACGTCTACAACCATACATTACGTGTCAGCTAAAAGAAGTTTCCTTCTCCGCTTCCACTCTTGGTATAGTTGAAGAAATCAATGTACGTGACCATCTGGAAATACTATGTCAGACATCCATCTTCATTCACTTAGAAATGTCGCATCGTCATACCCGCCAAATCACAAATTGACTTATCCAAAAATAACACGGGTATACAGCTAAGAGAAACGAATTCCTCCGCCACCAAACGTGAATACGTTTGAACAGATCAACTTACACGATCCATTGGATATACTCTGTCAGACCTTCGTCCATACAAGTTGTCCTGGGACTGGACAAACCGAAGGCACTATTCTGTAGACAGGATAGTCCTTGCATTTTACTCCGTCTTCAATTATCTTTGGCATATATGATTCGCGACGCTTATGCCAATACAGAGTGGTTCTATGGATAATAATCCAACCGGTCTCTCCATATTAACAACGTTAAAATGGTCAAAACTTCGATAGTCGGTGAGTTAACTATCAAAGAAAAACAAGTGTGCAAACAACGATATTATTTCCAAATGGAAATTATATCGAACAAACATCATTTAACATAAATCTCTTTAGTTCATTTATTTACTTATCTCCTATTTCCCTATATTCTAAATTCTTATTTTCTTTTATCAGAAAACATTTCTGATTCTCGTTTGGAAAACATTTCCAAAACTCCTTTACGATCAAACCTTACCATTTCTTAGTTAAGAAGGAAGTCACTCAAGTTGGGGTATAATTACCTCTCAGACCTTAACTGAACAACGTTATAACTTCGAAATGGTCAAAGTTTATCTTTTAATCTTTAACAACTTCTTTACGCCTTTCTCGGATTAAGTTTTACTAATCCACTTCTATATTTAAAACATTTGTTATAACGATAACGTTATAATCCCTACCTTCTAATTATCTAACTTTAACTATAACTTCTATTCTTATTAGTGAATAATTAACCTAACACTTATTTATTTATAAATAAATAAATCTCTATTTAAACACTGGAAAAGTATAAGTACTTTCCCGAATTCGATATAATCGAATTTGCCGATTAACTCTCTTCGAGAAATCTCTATTTGATTAACTCTTCTTCGAATAACCTATATTCGATTAACTTCTTCTCGAATAAACGATATTCGATAATCTCTCTTCGAATAACTAATATTCGATGACTCTTCCTTTTCAAATATCTCATATTTGAAAATCTCACTTCGATTAAACTATAATCGATAACTCCCTTCGATGAAACTAACATCGATAAATCCTTTCGATGAGACTAACATCGATAACTCCTTTCGATGAAACTAACATCAATAACTCCTTTCGATGAAACTAACATCGATAACTCCTTTCGATGAAACTAACATCGATAACTCCTTTCGATAAAACTAACATCGATTTATTTAACTCGATGAACTTAACTTGACTAACTTAACTTACTTGGTTCGACCAATTCGATTCAATTTACTAGGCTCGACTAACTTGGTTTATTTAACTCAACTTGATTAACTCCTATCGAATAACTAATATTCGATTTAACTCCATTTAACTCTATTCGAATAACTACTATTCGATTAACTCCATTCAACTCTATTCGAATAAACTATATTCGACTAACTCTATTTAACTCCATTCGCTTGACTCTAGATCGCAGCGATCACAATGGTTACGCCTGACTCCCTCAGGAAACATCCGACCGCCGTAGGCTATTTACAGCCCTGCGAATTTCGCTAGCAGTCGTACAAGATGGCAACTTACCCTAAATACTATGTTTGACTAACTCTGTCTCAAATAACTATATTTGATTAACTCTAGTTCGTTTTAACTCTAATCGATTAACTCTAACTAATTAACTCCAACTGGTTAACTCTAATTGATTAACTCTAACTGGTTAACTCTATTTGACTAACTCGACTTGACTAACCCCTTTCGAATAACATATTCGATTAACTAACTTTTGAACACCATATTCGTTTAACTAACTTTCGAATACCATATTCGTTTTACTAACTTTCGAATACCAGAATCGATTAACTAACTTTCGAATACCATATTCGATTAACTAACTTGCGAATACCATATTCGATTAACCTACTTCGAATACCATATTCGATTAACTAACTTTTGAATACCATATTCGTTTTACTAACTTTCGAATACCAGATTCGATTAACTAACTTTCGAATACCATATTCGATTAACTAACTTTCGAATACCATATTCGATTAACCTACTTCTAATACCATATTCGATTAACCTACTTCGAATACCGTATTCGATTAACTACTTCGAATACCATATTCGATTAACCACTTCGAATACCATATTCGATTAACTACTTCGAATACCATATTCGATTAACCACTTCGAATACCATATTCGATTAACTCCTTTCGAATGTCTATATTCGATTTCTCCTTTAGAATACCATATTCGATTTACTTTATTCACTTTATAAAGATTTCCTTTTTAACAACGTTTTATTCATTTGAAAAGATTTACTTTTAAATAACGGTTCTACACTTTAAAAATGATTTCCTTTTTATAATGTCCCCTTTCCAATTCTATTTGTAAATGGTTTACAAATATTTCCTTTTCAAATTTATTCTTGAAATATTCTAACTCCTTAAATTCTCGGGAAAATTCGCCATAACCTCCTTTGTATCGGGAGCATCGGGAAAATCCCCAAACTCGCCACACAGGCCTTTCCATTCAAAAAGAAATGTTTTGAATTTATTTCCTTTTCAAATATCTCCTATTTATAAATATTCCAATTTATAAACATTTCTTATTTATAAATAATACACTTTATAAATATCTCTTATTTATAAATATCTCATTTTATAAATATGCTATTTTCAATATCACTTTGAAAATTCCCTTATCTACATTCCGGTATGTTATGGTATTCAATCATATCAAATCACGATGTCTAATCTCGTCCATACACACACAATCGGCAACAGGTTAAAATTCACATCATATATTAAAATATATGAAAAACAATAAAATAACTGTTGAGGAATCCAGTCGGATTCCTCCAACCTGTTTCCCTGCATCCACAGATGTTACACAATATGATTATCATCACTTTAAGTTCAATATAAAATATTCTGATAGCAGAATCAATAGATAAATATTTAACGGTTTGTATATATATAATTAAATATATATATAAAATTTTCACTAACTGCCTAGCAGTTCAATCAATCAACAAACACACAGAAATCAACAGATGATTAACAGTTCTAAAAATACATTATAAAAATATAACTGTTCAGAGTTGGTGAGTTTTACTCACATTTGCAGTTCATCGTTAAAGAACGATAAACTGTTTTTTGATTTGCATCAAACAATTTATTTCGCCATAAATTCATACAAGCTCGAATCCACTTCCAGTCAGCTTCATTGTGAAGCTCTCGTCCATACGGTCCCAACGCAACTTACGGTTCTCGATTCTGACCTCGTATGATCAAGTTATCGAGTTTATAAGTTAATACACTATATTTAAATTTAAAATAAAATAAACTATTTCTAACTGGGCTTTACTTCCTCTCCTGGCCCATTACCTTTATAAATTTCCTCAGCCCGTTAAACCCCTCTTTCTTCCCCAAATCTCTCGTTCTCCTTCAACCTGAACACGGCAAAACCGTGCAACTCCATCACTCCTATTTCCATTCTCTCGACGAAAGCTAAATCCGACTACGCTACCGAACTTCTCACATCAAAATTGACCTGCTCATCACCCTCCCGCCAACTCCGGTCTTCCCAGTGAAAATCCGACATGCCTCCTCAACTCGTTGACCTAACGTTGACTAGCAACTACCACCTCACCGTTCGTCAAACGCTAGTGCCGATGCCACCAGTCAACTCGCCACTTGAATCTGCACCCACCCGACATCACTTCATCTAAATCGACGTCCTCCTCCATCTCGACTATATTGCCTCCCTGTAGCTCAAGCTACAGGTATCGACATTCATTGTGTCGGAACTCTTCCAAACTCCCCCAAACGAGGCGCCTGACTTCCCCGAGCTCGCTGGCACCCACAAATCCAACTCCAACACTACCTAGCAATCTCGCCTCCATGCCCTAACCTGGTGGCTCCAAGTTCGAGCTTCAGAAATTGCCGTCGCACCATCCATGAAGCAAACCACGTCGAAGATCCCATATACCCAAGTCCAACTAATTAAAAATCAACGGATTTCATAAAGGATTGAGTTCGAATTTATTTGTGGAAGATCCGAGGTAAGTGGCGGCCTAATTTCTATTTTACAGAAGATGGAATTAGGTTTTAAAGGATGGAGTGTGAACGTATATTTATAGAGGTGGATTTCAAGATATTTTGTGTAGATATTTTGTATATAATATTCAATTATAATCTTGTTCGACATTTCAAGCTTGAACAGCTTCATAACAAACCTGATCTTTATGAAATTCGACATTCTACTATATTATAATATTACAGACTCGATAAAACTGGTCTCGTCAAATTCTGAACCCGTTTGCGAAATCACCATTTCCACGTGTTAATTAAATCGAATAAAATATCATCCTATTTCCAAACACTTCTGTTTAAAAAAAATGAATTTATATTATCGTATATATCTCAATAGAATATCATACAGCTCAAAATATACTTATCTGGATTTATAACACGTTATTCAAATCTAGGGTTACATCGATATTTGATTTATATTTAAAAATCCATTTTAAAAATATAAATAAATCGATATAAATTATAAACGAACTCATAGCGACTTTTCTGAAATTTGATTTGGACATATCTCAAAATCTACACGACGAAATCCCGATTTTTCTCTTCCACTAGAAAGATATACTCCACCAGCTCCGCACGTTTCTTGTTTCACAGAAATCCGGCTTAAAACGAATCCTGTACATTCAGTTGAAGTTCAAATCGCCAATTTACGAACTGCAGCGCCATTTCAAGCTCGATTTTAATTATATTATAACTATACGTTCAACTGTCGTCGATTCAATATAATCGTTACTATATTTCGAATCGAAACTCCACCAAATCTCGTATGCTATTCAATTCACATGATATTGTGAATTTCACTATTTCCGACTATTTCGACATTATAATATATTATTATATTATAATTATTAATTAAATATTCAATATTATTTAATTAAACGATCATTAACTTCTCTAAATCACCAATTATATAATTAAATTAATTAATTATATATCTCTAAATATGCGGTTCATTACATTCTTCCCCACTTAAAATAATTTTGTCCTCGAAATTGCTAAGTTAGAGGACGACCCTGATACCAACTGAACCCATAAATATCGACAAAAATATTTATTCATTCCGACTAACTAAAATTTTCAAAAATTCTGAAAATTTTCTAACACTTTAAATTTTCAAAAAATTTCGCCAGCGTCTCCTTTGTACCGGCATATACGTCAAACCACAACTCTCCTCTCTAGGCCATCTCTAACCCAAAAGAAAATCAAACAGCCAAGCGGCTTGCCAATTCGGCTCATAAATCTCATGCTTATATCAAATATAAACTTGTACCTTTTTGTCGGGTATATCAACTCTATCACTTCTATATGTCATCGACTCAGCATATACCAATGTTATCCCTAATCAAATCCTGATCACTTTATCCTTACCACAGTTATTGGTTTTATACTCAAACCAAATCTCATTTAAACTCAAGTCTCATCCTTGATTCAAAACTTCTTACCAAGTAATACCATTTCCATTATCAGATTATCTCTAACCATATCCAATCTATCTTTATTTAACTTAGGTTAAGTTAAATTCCAATTTATTCACTTTTACCATTTCAACTATTTAACTTCATAAGTTAAATTTAAATTTTGAAATTTAAATCCCTAGGCTTTATTTCAAATCAAATTGGAAACCATAATAACAATTCAAATCATTTGAATTCCCGAACAACTTGTTTCTCAACACCATTTCAAAAACAAAATCTTTGGTAGTAATCCGTCACTTACGAACTTGAAAATGAACACCGATGATGTCCGGATCATCATCGGAATCTATTTCCAGCTATCGAAGTGAGTCCAATACTATAACATTTTTAAACTCAATCTTAAACACTTCATTTTGAAATCAATTCAAAATAACTTTCACCATACCTGAAACCATTTTAAAATCTCCCAGGAACTTAAAATTTCCTTATATATAATTTCAATCCATTTACAAACACTTACATGTTTCCAGGATTTTAATTCAAATTCTGATTTTAAATTCAGATTTACTTCATCTTATTTCATATACTTTACTTATATGAATTCTAATTGGTTATATATATCCATTTCACATTCTATAATCTTACTCGATTATAATTACAACCAATGTATCCAATATATTATAATTTTGATATATTTATATCTTCTCTATATCAAGATATACCTTGGGTAAACTTATTTTAATTTACCTTCTTTTCAAAACATATCGTGATGACCCATCGTATTCAAGTGTTTAGTAACTCCTACCGATACAGTGGATCAAACTGATCGACCAGAACTCATAAACACTCAGCCAATGAATCTCCACAATATCAAACCATTTTTATATCAAATACAAATACGCACTCGTATATATACACTCAAACTCAATCTAGGGTGTTACTAACCCTATCTCTACCGAGTCACGCCACAGAGCCAAGGCAAACTTAACTTAAGCTCTGATACCAACTGTAACGACCCGGAAAAATGCGATCTTGGTTATCTGATATACAACACATATCGAACATCCAAGGATCAAAAATAACTGAATAGTTAATGAAAGAAATTAGAAGGTGAGGATAGATAAGATAGAAACTTAGAATAGAAGAAGAAGAAGAACACAACATCAGAGTAACACGAACCTCACAGCAGAACGAATAACATATAATAGATAACATAACTTTGAAATATAACAGTTATGTATACAATAGCACTTATCAGAGTACAGCACTTACAACACAGCGGAAATAAACTATAGCTATATGATCCAGAAGCCTCCTGTTCCAGCTCTTCGAGTATATCTGTAAAATCCTGACTACTTGACTGCCCGTACAAATTTAGGCACCCAAGAGTTTAGGGAAAACAACAGAGTAAACTCCGGGTCAGTCATGGGACTGGTGTGAGTAAAATAGTTTAACACAGGTATATGAACAAGTAAACGATATCTCATAAGACCACGCCGTAGAACGGAACGGGTTTTTCCCTTATGAGAATCCAAAATTCCTTTATATCAAAAACCTTTTGATATTATAATAATGTCTATGTACAAATAGATATCAACTAGCAGAAACGCTTTCATCTCACGTTCTACATATATAGTATACAATCAAAATCGCAAGCACGTATTGGATAATGGGTTTCCAACTATGACAAGGTATGGAACCACCTTCCGATCAGTGTACTCTAGGAACAATACACTAGAGTTCAACAAGAACATCTTGTAACTCAACCACACATGACCGACCACTCATTTCGCTTGAGTGTATCGAATGTACATCACCAACGGTTGGGATCAGCAACCGTTCCCGTATATATATGGGACAGCATTGATAGATTTAAGGAACAAATGAATATTCTCTAGATAGGTGATTATACACCCTACTTCGGTGCGACCGACTTAGCCATGCTGCCTGCCCGATTTCTGTCATTTACCGGTTGATGAGGCTAGAAGCTACGCTTTATCATTACATCAGATTCACAACCATACATTACGTGTCAGCTAAAAGAAGTTTCCTTCTCCGCTTCCATTCTTGGTATAGTTGAAGAAATCAATGTACGTGACCATCTGGAAATACTATGTCAGACATCCATCTTCATTCACTTAGAAATGTCGCATCGTCATACCCGCCAAATCACAAATTGACTTATCCAAAAATAACACGGGTATACAGCTAAGAGAAACGAATTCCTCCGCCACCAAACGTGAATACGTTTGAACAGATCAACTTACGCGTTCCATTGGATATACTCTGTCAGACCTTCGTCCATACAAGTTGTCCTGGGACTGGACAAACCGAAGGCACTATTCTGTAGACAGGATAGTCCTTGCATTTTACTCCGTCTTCAATTATCTTTGGCATATATGATTCGCGACGCTTATGCCAATACAGAGTGGTTCTATGGATAATAATCCAACCGGTCTCTCCATATTAACAACGTTAAAATGGTCAAAACTTCGATAGTCGGTGAGTTAACTATCAAAGAAAAACAAGTGTGCAAACAACGATATTATTTCCAAATGGAAATTATATCGAACAAACATCATTTAACATAAATCTCTTTAGTTCATTTATTTACTTATCTCCTATTTCCCTATATTCAAAATTCTTATTTTCTTTTATCAGAAAACATTTCTGATTCTCGTTTGGAAAACATTTCCAAAACTCCTTTACGATCAAACCTTACCATTTCTTAGTTAAGAAGGAAGTCACTCAAGTTGGGGTATAATTACCTCTCAGACCTTAACTGAACAACGTTATAACTTCGAAATGGTCAAAGTTTATCTTTTAATCTTTAACAACTTCTTTACGCCTTTCTCGGATCAAGTTTTACTAATCCACTTCTATATTTAAAACATTTGTTATAACGATAACGTTATAATCCCTACCTTCTAATTATCTAACTTTAACTATAACTTCTATTCTTATTAGTGAATAATTAACCTAACACTTATTTATTTATAAATAAATCTCTATTTAAACACTGGAAAAGTATAAGTACTTTCCCGAATTCGATATAATCGAATTTGCCGATTAACTCTCTTCGATAAATCTCTATTTGATTAACTCTTCTTCGAATAACCTATATTCGATTAACTTCTTCTCGAATAAACAATATTCGATAATCTCTCTTCGAATAACTAATATTCGATGACTCTTCCTTTTCAAATATCTCATATTTGAAAATCTCACTTCGATTAAACTATAACCGATAACTCCCTTCGATGAAACTAACATCGATAACTCCTTTCGATGAGACTAACATCGATAACTCCTTTCGATGAAACTAACATCGATAACTCCTTTCGATGAAACTAACATCGATTACTCCTTTCGATGAAACTAACATCGATAACTCCTTTCGATGAAACTAACATCGATAACTCCTTTCGATAAAACTAACATCGATTTATTTAACTCGACGAACTTAACTCAACTAACTTAACTTACTTGGTTCGACCAATTCGATTCAATTTACTAGGCTCGACTAACTTGGTTTATTTAACTCAACTTGATTAACTCCTATCGAATAACTAATATTCGATTTAACTCCATTTAACTTTATTCGAATAACTACTATTCGATTAACTCCATTCAACTCTATTCGAATAAACTATATTCGACTAACTCTATTTAACACCATTCGCTTGACTCTAGATCGCAGCGATCACAATGGTTACGCCTGACTCCCTCAGGAAACATCCGACCGCCGTAGGCTATTTACAGCCCTGCGAATTTCGCTAGCAGTCGTACAAGATGGCAACTTACCCTGAATACTATGTTTGACTAACTCTGTCTCAAATAACTATATTTGATTAACTCTAGTTCGTTTTAAATCTAATCGATTAACTCTAACTAACTAACTCCAACTGGTTAACTCTAACTGATTAACTCTAACTGGTTAACTCTATTTGACTAACTCGACTTGACTAACCCCTTTCGAATAACATATTCGATTAACTAACTTTTGAATACCATATTCGTTTAACTAACTTTCGAATGCCATATTCGTTTTACTAACTTTCGAATACCAGATTCGATTAACTAACTTTCGAATACCATATTCGATTAACTAACTTTCGAATACAATATTCGATTAACCTACTTCGATTACCATATTCGATTAACTAACTTTCGAATACCATATTCGTTTTACTAACTTTCGAATACCAGATTCGATTAACTAACTTTCGAATACCATATTCGATTAACTAACTTTCGAATACCATATTCGATTAACCTACTTCGAATACCGTATTCGATTAACTACTTCGAATACCATATTCGATTAACCACTTCGAATACCATATTCGATTAACCACTTCGAATACCGTATTCGATTAACCACTTCGAATACCATATTCGATTAACCCCTTTCGAATGTCTATATTCGATTTCTCCTTTCGAATACCATATTCGATTTACTTTATTCACTTTATAAAGATTTCCTTTTTAACAACGTTTTATTCATTTGAAAAGATTTACTTTTAAATAACGGTTCTACACTTTAAAAATGATTTCCTTTTTATAATGTTCCCTTTCCAATTCTATTTGTAAATGGTTTACAAATATTTCCTTTTCAAATTTATTCTTGAAATATTCTAACTCCTTAAATTCTCGGGAAAATTCGCCATAACCTCCTTTGTATCGGGAGCATCGGGAAAATCCCCAAACTCGCCACACAGGCCTTTTCATTCAAAAAGAAATGTTTTGAATTTATTTCCTTTTCAAATATCTCCTATTTATAAATATTCCAATTTATAAACATTTCTTATTTATAAATATTCCACTTTATAAATATCTCTTATTTATAAATATCCCATTTTATAAATATGCTATTTTCAATATCACTTTGAAATTTCCCTTATCTACATTCCGGTATGTTATGGTATTCAATCATATCAAATCACGATGTCTAATCTCGTCCATACACACACAATCAGCAACAGGTTAAAATTCACATCATATATTAAAATATATGCAAAACAATAAAATAACTGTTGAGGAATCCGGTCGGATTCCTCCAACCTGTTTCCCTGCATCCACAGATGTTACACAATATGATTATTCATCACTTTCAGTTCAATATAAATTATTCTGATAGCAGAATCAATATATAAATATTTAACGGTTTGTATATATATAATTACATATATATATAAAATTTTCACTAACTGACTAGCAGTTCAATCAATCAACAAACACACAGAAATCAACAGATGATTAACAGTTCTAAAAATACATTATAAAAATATAACTGTTCAGAGTTGGTGAGTTTTACTCACATTTGCAGTTCATCGTTAAAGAACGATAAACTGTTATTTGATTTGCATCAAACAATTTATTTCGCCATAAATTCATACGAGCTCGAATCCACTTCCAGTCAGCTTCATTGTGAAGCTCTCGTCCATACGGTCCCAACGCAACTTACGGTTCTCGATTCTGACCTCGTATGATCAAGTTATCGAGTTTATAAGTTAATACACTATATTTAAATTTAAAATAAAATAAACTATTTCTAACTGGGCTTTACTTCCTCTCCTGGCCCATTACCTTTATAAATTTCCTCAGCCCGTTAAACCCCTCTTTCTTCCCCAAATCTCTCGTTCTCCTTCAACCTGAACACGGCAAAACCGTGCAACTCCATCACTCCTATTTCCATTCTCTCGACAAAAGCTAAATCCGACTACGCTACCGAACTTCTCACATCAAAATTTACCTGCTCATCACCCTCCCGCCAACTCCGGTCTTCCCAGTGAAAATCCGACATGCCTCCTCAACTCGTTGACCTCACGTTGACTAGCAACTACCACCTCCCCGTTCGTCAAACGCCAGTGCCGATGCCACCAGTCAACTCGCCACTTGAATCTGCACCTACCCGACACCACTTCATCTAACTCGACGTCCTCCTCCATCTCGACTGTATTGCCTCCCTGTAGCTCAAGCTACAGGTATCGACATTCATTGTGTCGGAACTCTTCCAAACTCCCCCAAACGAGGCGCCTGACTTCCCCGAGCTCGCTGGCACCCACAAATCCA
Source organism: Allium sativum (assembly GCA_030737875.1). Classification (NCBI taxonomy): domain Eukaryota; kingdom Viridiplantae; phylum Streptophyta; class Magnoliopsida; order Asparagales; family Amaryllidaceae; genus Allium; species Allium sativum. Next base: position 527,055,433 of record CM060909.1, on the reverse strand, counting down.
ACTCCAACACTACCTAGCAATCTCGCCTCCATGCCCTAACCTGGTGGCTCCAAGTTCGAGCTTCAGAAATTGCCGTCGCACCATCCATGAAGCAAACCACGTCGAAGATCCCATATACCCAAGTCCAACTAATTAAAAATCAACGGATTTCATAAAGGATTGAGTTCGAATTTATTTGTGGAAGATCCGAGGTAAGTGGCGGCCTAATTTCTATTTTACAGAAGATGGAATTAGGTTTTAAAGGATGGAGTGTGAACGTATATTTATAGAGGTGGATTTCAAGATATTTTGTGTAGATATTTTGTATATAATATTCAATTATAATTTTGTTCGACATTTCAAGCTTGAACAGCTTCATAACAAACCTGATCTTTATGAAATTCGACATTCTACTATATTATAATATTACAGACTCGATAAAACTGGTCTCGTCAAATTCTGAACCCGTTTGCGAAATCACCATTTCCACGTGTTAATTAAATCGAATAAAATATCATCCTATTTCCAAACACTTCTGTTTAAAAAAAATGAATTTATATTATCGTATATATCTCAATAGAATATCATACAGCTCAAAATATACTTATCTGGATTTATAACTCATTATTCAAATCTAGGGTTACATCGATATTTGATTTGTATTTAAAAATCCATTTTAAAAATATAAATAAATCGATATAAATTATAAAGGAACTCATAGCGACTTTTCTGAAATTTGATTTGGACATATCTCAAAATCTACACGACGAAATCCCGATTTTTCTCTTCCACTAGAAAGATATACTCCACCAGCTCCACACGTTTCTTGTTTCACAGAAATCCGGCTTAAAACGAATCCTATACATTTAGTTGAAGTTCAAATTGCCAATTTACGAACTGCAGCGCCATTTCAAGCTTGATTTTAATTATATTATAACTATACGTTCAACTGTCATCGATTCAATATAATCGTTACTATATTTCGAATCGAAACTCCACCAAATCTCGTATGCTATTCAATTCACATGATATTGTGAATTTCACTATTTCCGACTATTTCGACATTATAATATATTATTATATTATAATTATTAATTAAATATTCAATATTATTTAATTAAACGATCATTAACTTCTCTAAATCACCAATTATATAATTAAATTAATTAATTATATATCTCTAAAAATGTGAGTCATTACAATTTATGATTGAAATTGTTTTGACACTATACACTTATTATAGTATCAAATGATTTGTTTTAAACATACCAAGCATGTTTGGCTATTATAAGGGAAAACCCTATCCTCCGGCTTGCGTTGCATTGTGTGATGGGACCTGGGTCTTATAATAGCTTCATTTTTCGAAAAAGCATTGCGTTGTCTTTTCTATGCACTGGTATTCTTGGGAGGAAACCCGTTCCGTGTTATACGGCGTGGTCCCTTGAATTACTCTCTTTTAAAGTCAAATTTTAAATAACTGTTTTAGTTCTCACATCAGTCACATGACTGACCTGGAGTTTATTGTTTTAACCTAAACTCTGGGTGCCCTTATTTTCGACACGGGCAGCAAGTAGTTTTGGTTTTGCAGATTTATATTCACAGGATCCTGATTTATAGCTGGAACGATGCTCGGAAAGCTCTGTATCCGTGTATTACTTTCAGTTGTGTTTTATATTATTTTTCCGCTGCTATGTAATTTATTGTAATCTCTGATATTTATCGAATGTAATTTATTCAATTATGCTCTGTATATTCTTGTATCTGATGGAATTGTTGTAATAGCAGTGAAATGTTCTTCCGTCTGCGTTCTGATTTGTCCTGTTCTCAAACGATCAGGGGTTTCGAACGGTCTAGATCGGTTTAACGACTGATTCGGATCGAGCAAAATTCCAGGCCGTCACAGAATTATTTATATTTTTAAAAGGAATTTCAATATAAATAGAATATCGGGTTTACCCAGAAGTGAATATCGAGTTAGGAATTCATATAGGAATATTCTAGAGCTGTATGGTATTCCACTGTGAATATATACGATAATATTAATTTATTAATATTTTATTTAATTATATATAAATATATTTATATATTTAAATGGGTCATTTAGAGCTTTAAAAATAGCCAGTTTTGCAAATGAAGTCGGAATTCGACGAAACTAATTTTGTTGGATCCACAATGTCAAATAGTTGTTAGATTCCAAGTTTTGTGATTTTTAGAGTCACTGTGTGGCCGTACGGATTTTTAGAGTGAAAAACAGTCAGTATTTTGAAGACTAAAAATACGCTGTGTGAGCAAACGGAGTCGGAATTCGACGAAACCAGTTTCGTTGGGACCGTAATGTCGAACTCTATCTACATGTTCAGTTTCGGGATATTTAGGTATCGTGTGTGATCACACGGATTTTTAGAAAGCTAAAACGAAAATAAAATGATAATAGAAAATATCCTAACTAATTGTATGGTCAAAAACAAGCCACCTCCTTCACTTTTTGAGCCACACAAAAGAAAATCCCATCTCCTTATAACCTAAACTAAGGCCGACAGTAAATGGGTGCTCCTCAAACAAAATACATGTGCTCACAAACCCATAAGAAAAATCAAAATCAAAACCCAACAAAATCCTTACATCATGAAACCAATTTGGATGGATCCCTGAAGCAGTTCTCTTCCTCTGGTACATGTTATGTGTGGTGCGATCCACATTTGTTGATGCTCGGTTTACGAGCAGTAAGTTAGGGTTCGTTGGATTTTGGGATTTGGTACATCAGTTTTAGATGTGAGGTCGGATTTGGGGTAGTGGAGGATTTCCGCAAGTACTGGTGATGTTTTCCAGTGGTTCGGTGAATATAAATGTGGTGCGAACTGTGGATGGCACGGTGAAAAAACTGTTTGACGCAGAGGAAAAGATGGATGTCGGGTTGCTCGTTGGGGGAGTAGGAGTGGGGAGACGGTGTCGAGAAGTTCAATGGTGTGGTGGGTTTTGATGTTGGTGAAGGAAACGAGCAGTTGAAAGGCGGCCATGGCATTTCTAGAAGGAGTGGTGTTTGGGGAAGTCATCGTGGAAGAAGGGATACCAGAGAACGGGTTTGGGGAAAATTAAGAAATTCGAACCGTCAGTCGCGTTAGGACCGTATGGACGAGAGCTTCACAATGAAGCTGACTGGGAGTGGATTGGGGTTCGTTACAATTTATAGTGAAAATAAATTGTCCATCTGAATCAAAAACAATTATCGTTATTAACGATGATAGTCCAATGTGAGTAAATCTCACTAACTCTGAACAGTTATAATTTCATATTGTATTTTTAGAACTGTTAGATAATGACTGATTGACTGTATGTTGACTGTTTGATTGAACTGCTAGTCAGTTAGTTGAATTTTCTATGTTGATTCTGTTTAACAGAATATATCATATGGAACTGAAAGTGATGTTATCTATATTGTTTAACATCTGTGATGCAGGGAAACAGGTTGGAGGAATCCGAATGGATTTCTCAACAGTTATTTTATTGTTTTTCATATATTGTGATATATGATGTGATATATAATCTGTTGTCGATTATATGTGTTTAGACGATACTGATCATCGTGATTTGATATGTTGAATACCATAACATACCGAAAGGTTGATAAGGGAATATTTTCAAAGTGATGTTTGAAAATAAAATATTTATAAATGGAATATTTATAAATAAGAAATATTTATAAATTGGAATATTTATAAATAGGAGATATTTAGAAAATGAATAAACGTTATAAAATGGAAACTGTTATAAGAAGGAAATCATTTGTAAAGTGAAGAACCGTTACTAAAAGTAAATCTTTATAAATGAATAGTTAAATAGAAAGTAAAAGGAGTTAATCGATGTTAGTTTAATCGATTAGAGTTAAAGCAAAGGAGTTAATCGATGTTAGTTTAATCGATTAGAGTTAAAGCAAAGGAGTTAATCGATGTTAGTTTAATCGATTAGAGTTAAAGCAAAGGAGTTAATCGATGTTAGTTTAATCGATTAGAGTTAAAGAAAAGGAGTTAATCGATGTTAGTTTAATCGATTAGAGTTAAAGCAAAGGAGTTAATCGATGTTAGTTTAATCGATTAGAGTTAAAGCAAAGGAGTTAATCGATGTTAGTTTAATCGATTAGAGTTAAAGCAAAGGAGTTAATCAAATATAGTTTATTCGGATAGAAAGTAAAAGGAGTTATTGAATATAGTTTATTCGAAAGGAGTTAAGTGAAATGAGTAAATCAATAGCGTTAGTCAAATAGAGTTAATCCAATAGTGTTAGTCCAATAGAGTAAATTGATAAGGGTTAATCGAATAGAGTTAAGTGAAAAGAGTCAATCAAATATAGCTATTTGAAGGAGGGTTAAGTAAGGAAGTTAGAAAAAGGAATATAAAGTGAACTTTGCCTATTTCAAAGTTAGAAATGTTGTTCAGTTAAGTCTGAGAGGTAGTTCTACCCCAACTTGATTGGCTTCGTTTTTAACTAAGGAATAGTTAAGGTTCGGCAGTAAAGGAAATGGTTTGAGTTGGCATAGCGATGTTTGTTTAAACATCTGTCTAAGTCCAATGAAGAAGCTTTGGAAATGTTTTCCAAATAAGAAACCAGAAATGTTTTCTAATAAAGAAAACAAGAAATGGAAATGTTTTCCATTGTTAATAACATATATTTTCCAAATTTAGAAAATAAGAAATATTGAATATAGGGAAACAAGAGATAAGTAAATAAATGAAATAAAGAGATAAATGTTGAATGATGTTTGATCGATATAAATTTCCATTTGGAAATAATATCGTTGTTTGCACACCTGTTTTTCTTTGATAGTTAAATCACAGACTATCGAAGTTCTGACCAATTTAACGTTGTTAATATGGAGAGACCGGTTGGATCATTATCCAAAGAACCACTCTGTATTGGCATAAGCGTTGTGAATCATATATGGCAAAGATAATTGAAGACGGAGTAAAGTGCAAGGGCTATTGTATAGGTCTTAGATAGCACTACCTAAGATGGATGTACTGAATAGTGCCTTCGGTTCATCATGTTCCTGGATGACTTGTATGGACGGATGTCTGACAGAGTATTTCCAGACGATCACGTATATTGATTTCTCCAACCGTACCAAGAGTGGAAGCGGAGAAGGAATCTTCTTTTAGCTAACACATAATGTATGGTTGAGGAAGTCAATCGATGATTTGATGGATTTGACAATGTGGCATTGAAAGTGAATCTGATGTGATGATAAAGCGTAGCTTCTAGCCTCACATCCGGTAAATGACAGAAATCGGGCAGGCAGCATGGCTAAGTTGGTCGCACCGAAGTAGGGTGTATAATCACCTGATCTAAAGTTTCATTTACTTCAAAAAATCTATTGTTGATGCTGTCCCATTCGGGAAACGGTTGCTGATCCCAACTGTTGGTGATATACATTCGATACACTCAAGCGAAATGAGTGGTCGGTCATGTGTGGTCGGGTTGCAAGATGTTCTTGTTGAACCCAGTGTATTCCTCTCTAGAGGTACACTAGCGAAAGGTGGTTCCATACCTTGTCATAGTTGGAAATACATTACCCAATACGTGCTTGCGGTTTTGATTGTATACTATATATGTAGAATGTGAGATGAAAGCGTTTCTGCTAGATGATTATTATATTGTGTTGATAGACATTATTATAATATCAAAAGGTTTTTTTGATATAAAGATAATTTGGATTCTCATAAGTGAAAAAACCGTTCCGTTATACGACGTGGTCTTATGAGATATCGTTTACCTGTTTGAATTGTTTTAAACTGTTTTACTCACACCAGTCCCATGACTGACCCGGAGTTTATTTTGTTTTGTTTCCCTAAACTCTTGGGTGCCCAATTTTGTACCGGCAGTCAAGTAGTCAGGTTTTACAGATACACTTGAAGAGCTGGAGCAGGAGGCTTCAGGATCATATAGCTATAGTTATTTCCGCTGTGTTGTAACTGTGGTACTTTGATAATGATGTATATTCAAGTACAGATGTATATTTCAAGTTATGTTATATATATTATATGTTATTAGTTCCGCTGTGAGGTTCGTGTTACTCTGATGTTGTGTTCTTCTTCTTCTTCTATTCTAAGTTTCTATCTTATCTATTCTCACCCTCTAATTTCTTTCACTTATGACCGGTATTTTCGATGTTTTGGTTATCGACATCGAGTTTATGTCGATAACCAAAGTCACTCAAAATCCGGGTCATTACACCCATGACACCTGGACATCTCACGTTAACCAGACTTACTTATAGACGCTGGATGTGTCGGTCGGTTCCAGGCGACTTCTAGTATAAGTAACGGTTAACCTCGTGTCTATATGTCATTAATTTAGTATTAATTAAGCCATTAACTCACACGCATACAACATACAAATTCCTAAGGGGAAATTCAAATTCTATTCCTAGTTTAATCGTATTTATTGCGCACTTAATACATATTAATATAAATTGATTACATTATAGATATATATATATAAATATAGACGTAAATTAAGCGAATGAGATTTTCTTCCTTACCACGTTTTTGAAATGTCAATCCCTATCCAATTTTAAAGGTGTATAAGTCATTTTCCATATTTTCCTCAACCATAGAATAAATGTGCATATTAACATATGATACTAAAGTGGGAAAAAACAATCATAACAACATGTAAACTTGCAACCCAGGTTTTGATTTTATTATTGCAACAATAAAAGATAAACATAACATGAAATATACATATATGTTCATGGTTCCTATTTTGAATAGAATCCTTCTCTTATGTTTGTTTTTATGCACAACCTTAATATTTAGGTATATTGTAAATAATATGTTCAAATTCTCTATTATGAACATTGCTATTTAAACCTATTTGATTTACAAAGTTATCCAAATCTTAACCATTTTCCCGAAAATCAAATGTATGAATTTTAATGAAAATAGAACAAAATAAATCCAAACAATATAGAAAAGTCAAGAATCAAGTTTTTCTTTTATTGTTACAACAACCCAAAACCAGAAATATAACTAGATTGATCATTTCCACACAGACAATAAAAACATTGGGAGTTTGGAGGGTGTTTAATATGTTTATTTCATATAAATCCGAATTCCTTAGGCATACAGATCCAAATTTACACTATAAAATAAAGAAAATAGCAAAATGATGTCATTTCCACTCATAGTGCTAAGAAGGATAAAATAGTGGAAATATGAATGGTGTTTGCTTCTGGATCCAATCCTTCATACAAAACGTTCTCCATTTCTTGTTAATATATATGTATATATATAAGAATCAAGAAACTAGAGTCTTATATATAAATCTTTGAATTTCATAATATAAAATCTAAATTTAATCCTAATTCAGAATAGAGTAGAAAATAAATATATATTAAGGATTTAAAAGAAAACCGATACTTTTCTCTGGAATTCTAATGATAGAATGGTGGCGCAAGAAGAAAATAGATTAGAGTTTGGGAGAGGCTAGGTGGGTAGTATATATAGTTACAAGTGTATATGCAAACCGTTAGACCAATTAGATTTAATTTGGTACGTTATTTGTAGTTTATATATAAGTCCCTATAAAAACAGGCCTTCATTGCTCATTTTCCTTAAGGGTGGTCGACCCCTTTTATAGAAGGCTATCGACACCCCTTTTATAGGAGCGATCGACCCCCCTTCTGGGGTCGAGCCAGAGAATTCGTTTCTCTGAACGTTTATTAAAGTAGATTGATTACCTTCCATAGTTGATTATTCTTGTCCCCTCCTACATGTATATATATACACACACACATACAATTCAAATTATCATGGAATGTTTTTTTAAGACAATCAATATATAATTATAATCCATATATTTATTTATCTAATTATAATTTCAAATATTATGTGTAAAAATTCATATATAACTTGTTTTAATTGCAACTTCTTCATATACACTCCATTTTCAGAAAATAAAATATATAAATAGATCAGAAACTCGCCACGAACGCAATAGTAATACTTTCGAGTCAAAATTCTCAATTTTCCAAGATTCTTATCTTCATCCCATTAATATTTCATTAATTTATTATTGTTTATACTTAATTTAATTATATGTGTCTATTGAGGGTATATTTTTATGGGGTGTTACAAGCAGAGTGGAGGCGTATAAGAGAATGGATGTAGGGTCTAAGGGGAGTGGATAAGATTTTATTTATAGTTGTTAAAGTGTGTGTGGGTCATAGGAATAGTTATATAAAATATGGATGGTCTTTTTGAGAAAAAAAAACTCCATAAAATGAGCCTCTTCCCTTCCTTCGAAAGGAAGGGCGGTCAACCTCCTCCATATGAGGGCGGTCGACCCCTCTTAAGTGAGGGAGGTCTACCCCTCTCATGTTCTGGGCGTGGGAAGATTTGTTCCCATCTCGTTATATTTTAATTAATACATTAGTTAACTCCATCGATTATTTTCGTTATTTCTTCATTTTTGTCCCCTCAAGGAATACTCCATTATGCCAATGGTATGCTATTCTATTTTTGGTTTATATTCTTACAATTTAAATTTCAAATCCTATGTGTATACAATTTTTGTATAACTTATTTTACTTTTTCTTACAGACTCCATTTTCAATAAATAAAATATGGAAATAGACAAGAATCTCGCCATGAATACAGTGGTAAACTTTCGTGGCCAAATTCTCAATTGTCCAAAATTCTTATTTTTATTCCATTAGTATTTTATTAATTTAATTATCTATGTCTAATTGGGGTATATTTTATGGGATGTTATAGAAATGGTGACTGCCGGACCACCACTTTTTAATGGCAATTATTATAATTTTTGCCTTTTTGGGAATGTAGAATGAAATTTTTTCACAATCAACAATATTAGACATTTGGAATATTAAACAAGCCAAATACACTAAAGTTGAGACTACTTTTCGGGATTAATTATGCACAGTGGACCGCTCATCAAACAGAAATTGCACAGAGTAATTCTAATGTCATGAATATATTATTTTATTCACTAGATAGGAATGTATTTAATAGAGTGTTTGTTTGTTAATCTTCATATGAAATTTGGAGAACTTTATAAGTTACTTATGAAGGCACTAGTGAAGTTAAACAAACTAAGATTTCCATGTCAACTGGTTAGTTTACTTATTTAAAATGAATCAGTTTCAGATACATATAGTAGATTTAAAAATATAGTACATTCACTTGTTGCATGTAATGACCCAACTTTCCAGTACCTCGGAAGTTGTATCAATATTTAAGAAAAGAAATAGATAGAAGAATAGAACTAAGAAAAACATCAGAATCTCACAGCGGAACTTGGGACAATATATAATAACCCAAAATATTACATAACATAATTCAAGTACATTGAAATACTTCATACATAGGGATACATGTCATCACAATTACATACTTAACACTTGTGATACTAACTTGCAGATAATTCTACATAACATATGATAGATAAGCCAACACTTCTGATCCTGCCATCCAGCTACTCCAAGTTACTTTAAAACCTGGATCACTTGTCTACTCATAATAAATATTATGAGTACCCAAGAGTTTAAGGAAAACACAGAAAATAAACTCCGGGTCAGTCATGGACTGGTATGAGTAAACGATTTATAAACAAGTTTAATAAATCACAATGATTCATAAGACCACGCCGTGAATACGGAACGGGTTTTTACCTTATGAGATCAAAACAGTCTGCATATTTAAACAGATATTATGATAATGTCTAGGTGTCCACAAATAATTACAATCTAGTAGAATGCTTTCATCTCACATTCTACTTATAGTATACAAACAAAACCGTTAAGTGCTTATGGATATTTGGTTTCCAACTATGACAAGGTATGGGATCACCTTCCGGAGGTGTATCTCTAGATACGAATACACGGGTTCAACAAGAACATCTTGTAACCCGGCCACACATGACCGACCACTCATTTCTCTTGAGTGTATCGAATGTATATCACCAACGGTTGGGAGCTACCCACCGTTTCCCGAAACGGGTCAGAATCGACAATAGATTTTTAGAAGTAAATGAAACTCTAGATCAGATGATGATACATCCTAATGGGAGCTACCCACATAGCCATGTTGCCTACCCGATTTTTGTCATTTCCGATTGTGAAGCTTGAAGCTAAACGTACCCTAACACATGCTTTTTATTTGCTTTGAACGTCACATCGTCAAACCCGCTAATCCACTAATTGACTTCTCCAAAAATAAATTACAAGTAAGAGAAACGAATTTCTCTACCACTTATAACTACGTTTGAAAAGATCAACGTACGTGATTAGTTAGGAGTACTCCGTCAGACGTTCGTCCATACAAGTTGTCCTGGGACTGGACAAACCGAAGGTACTATTCCGTACAACCATCTTAGCCAACCGTTATCTAAGATTTATACAATAGCCCTTGCATTTTTCTCCGTCTTCAGCATACTTGACTCGCAACGCTTATGTCAATACGGAGTGGTTCTTCAGATAATAATCCAACCGGTCTCTCCATATTAACAACGTTAAAATGATCAAAAACATTGATAGTCGATGACTTAACTATCAAATGAAAATACGTGTGCACACAACAAATCTTATTTCCAATTGGAATTCCTATTTGATCAATCATCTATATATATATATATTCATGTTCCTGTGTTTACGTATCACTATCCTTTCACATCAATCAGTCGCTGACTGTAATCATTAAGAGAACAACTTCATAAGTATAAACCCCGAAGGCCGAAACCAACATCAGATATATACTCAGAAAATCATTCGACTTATACATTTTAGTCGGTTTCTAATTTCAGTAATTCCATTTGAATTCTTATTTCAAATATTCATGTTCCTTTAATATTCTATTTCGAAAAATATTAGCTTAACTCTTTTATATTTTAATATCATGCTATACCGTGTGCGGAGCACAGGTTTAAAACTTCTCTAGTGAAAAATCTTCTTTTATAAAACCCGACGGTCAACGTTCGAATCCAGTATCGACAGTTAAACCTTTCTCTTGATCAAATCGTATTTTATTTATCGTTTTACTTGATCTAATAAAAACAACATTTACTTGATTTCAGATTAATAATCTACAACTCGATTTCTATTTACAAAGGTCCGATAATAAGTTATATAAATTTTCCCTAATTTATATAATTAATTTAAGTCTTATTTATTTAATTATTTAATAAATTTTTAAATAAACTAATTAAATAAATTCTAGAAATAAATTTCTAAACCTTTTATTTTATTTATTCTCCTGTTTTCTGTTTTTAAATTAAAACTGTTTTTAATTTAAAACTATCGTTCAAAATCACTTTTGTTAGTGTTTCACCAAAGTGCCAAGTACCAAAGTGGTACTACCGCTTTTAAAGTACCAGCGTTAAAAATCACGGTGCCAACCCCCTGTTTTTCCCTGTTGCTATCGTGTTTTCACCTTAGCCAAAACATGTGGTACTACCACTTTCCCCCCTCAACTACACGGCAGCTCCATCGGAGAAACCTCCCCCTAGCTCACGCCTCAGGCCGCCGTGCCTCGAGCGCCTCCCACCGCATGATGCCCTCGACCTAACGCGTCGATCCATGCTAGTGTGGTGGTCCCCTTCGTCTCCAGCGTGGCGCAGTTCTCGAACAAAGTCGAGACAGCCAACATGCACAACACACACACCACCATTTAGTTGCTCCGATCCAAGAATCCATCTCCCGCCATCACCTCAGCCCGCTGGAACTCCAGCGCCTCCGCCCACTTCAAGACCCCGACCAGACGCCTCCTTCACCGCCGGTGCGGCGGCTCCGTTTGGCCCTGGCGAAGTGCAGTTCGCACTTGAGCTGCTTGCATTCAAAACGAGTTATCTCTCCCAAAATCATTTCAAACTCAAAACCCACACGATACAAAAATGGTTTAATATTTTTCTGGTGATCTGGGGTTCGTTGCGTACCCCCATACCAATTCGTTCGATTTATAACCTCCTAGATTCACAGCTATTGATCAAAACCCATTTTTCGACTAAACTGTGTTTTCTCTTGATTCTCTATACTAAGAATTGCGATGTTTGATTTAAAAATCATGGTTTCTTATTTCGATCATGTTTATATCCTGAGATTCGAAACTACATGTGTCGAGAAATCAAGTTCAAATTCTTCTTACAGTATATATATGTATTACAGTACATATATAAACTATGCCTAGTTTTACTTGGTTTGAGGGTGCTTATCTACTGACCGGATCATTAGCATAAAGTAAACAGGTGTTTATCTTGTCAGGTGCATCACAACTATGAAGCTTTTCATCAAAGAGACGCACAACTTCACACACACAGTTTTAACAGGGAATCACTTTTGCGTTTGTCAACAAAAATAGGTTGTGCATATGTAATAGATCCAAATGTCACTGTGGAGCTGAGTATACCCGCCATATATTTATCAATACAGTAATATACAGCAACAATATGTTTTAACAGCATTGTTCAAGATGAAGTTTAACCATGCGACATATATATATACAGCAGTAAAACTAAATCAATAAGAACATATACCAACCCTCATTACTTGTATGAAGAAACAAAATGATTTAGTGAGGTTTACTCACCGATAAATGGTAGAAGGATGGTGCAAATATAAATTCCAGATCTGCCTTTTTTTGCTCTCGGGTTTTCAACAGCAAAACAGTGGAGAAAAGGTGGCTTAATGGTGTGTTAAAAAGTGGCAATTTGATCATATATATAAGCTAGCATATAATGTTTTATATTAGTTTATATTTCCATTTAATTACCTAAATGTTTAATTAATCCTATCACTATATTTGGCGCAGGGATTTCTTGGCAGGAGAAAATATGTAGGTGAAAGCAACACTTGCCTTTGTTTTATATGCTAACAACTTGCTGGAAGAATGAGCATCATATACTTGTTTTACTTAATGCTAAAGCTTCTAACCACTTGCACTCTTGCTTCTAGAAGATGGATTAAATAATGCTTCCATCCCTATGGTCATTCTGGCGCAAGATCTAGTACAGGTGAAATATTTGCTGAAAGCTACATCTAGTTTGTTTTTCATGCATTAGCCTAGGTGGATTGATGAAAGCCATTAAATTTGTTTTTAATCTAAGGCAAACATTCCTATCTCATCGTCCTTGCTTTCTAGAATAGTGAAGTAAACAAATGTTTTTATTCTAGCTTCATGTATCATCTATTATAGCCTGCGCATGTATCTTGTGATATCTCCATTTATATTATGCATTAATTCATTTAATACATGTCACTTTCATACTAGTGCTTTCTAGTCTCAACATGAAGTAGCTACCCAAATGGCTTGGATCTAGAAGGAATGAATGCATGTATGGCTGGTCTTGGGCTGTTCTTCCTTGCGCAATACTAGGCTGATGTATGGCTTCCTAATTTACATGATGCTAAGGTGATTTAATAGGCTATAAGTTCAAGTATTTATGGGATGTCTAAGGCTGATTTTCTTATATGAGTTAGGATCTTTAATCTACATTAGTCCACTTAGTTTCCAGCACACAAGTTGGTTGTAGTTTGGTCCTTGAAGTTGCATGGAAAATATGGCTTTGCTAGCTTTTAAGTTGTAGTGATTTCAATCCATAGTTTTCTCTCAATTTTAATGCAAGGTTATGCTATGTTATGGTTGCACTAGTACATGTGTATAATGGTCTAAAAGTTATAGTAGAACTTTTCTTTTGATTGGTCTCCTATGGTCTAGAACTATGGCCTTCAAGTTGTATGAACTATAGTTTTTATACTATCTTACGTACTCGATTTAGTTCATGTTATTCTTGCCAATTTCTCTGCTAAGACATGTCTAAAATAGGTTGCACTAGGGCCCTACAACAGTCTAGTCATTATCGGATTAATCTCTCTTTAAGTTGCTGTTGAAGTTATTACTCCAATCGATTGATTTCTCAAGTTGAAGATTTGCGACGCTTTAGTTACAGTTCCTTTAGTAACGCTTTTCTATAGCGCTTTACTAACGCTGCTATAGAGTTCTACTACTGCTGTTCACTACAGAATTTAGTTACACTAAAAGTTGTTAAGTTTTAGCGACGCTTCATGATGTAATAAATAAACTTTATCACCCTTTCTGGGTCATTCAAATGAATATCAACATAAATAACTAAATTATTAATGTATTGTAAAATTTTAAGTTCTGACGTATTTTAGTTATCGTCCAGAAATCCCGGGTCATTACATTCTACCCTCCTTATAAAAATTTCGCCCTCGAAATTGTAATTAAAGCGTAAATTCAAGTTATAATCAAAGTTATAAACTTATATCCATAAATAATCAACACACATCAGCCAATTGTTATTTATCACAGTTATTTCCATAACTACTATATCTGTTACTACCGTTAGAAAACATTTCCATTAGTGTATTACTATTTCTCAACATCCATCAGTTCCTGACCGTAAATTTGTAAGCGAATAACTCTCTAAATATCAACCCCAAAGACCGAAATCAACATCAGATTGATACCTAGAAAGTTCTTCAACTTAATCAATTTCCAGTTAGGTTCTAATTTCTTAACTTCATCTTATCTCAAACATATCATGATTACAATTGGAAAATAAATTCCAAATCATATATACTTCCTTAATTTGAATCGACTCATTCAAATATATTTATCTGCCCTGAATTCTCTTTTTACTTGAATCCATATCCAACGATCTCTAGCCTACTCCACTTAACTCCGTTAAGTATTATACTAATTAATTCCTAAATTAGTTCTCTTCGTTTTCAGGACTCCCTAAATCTGATTTTATTTCAATAATCAATAAGTTCACTGTTCTTAAGTTTTAATTAACTTAAGTCTAGACTTAATTTGGTGAAAATCCAAATTTTAATTCAATTTAAAATCCTAACTTGTTTCCTATATCAATATGATTAGATATTATTCTAATTCAATTCAACCCTTTTTCAATTTATTCTAAGGCTAACCCTAATTACCTTAACTTAAGTTGATTTCTCATAGATATATATATTCTATATATATAATAGCATCCAAAATTTTAAAATACGCTCTCTCACACTCACCCAAAGCCTAGGTATACGATAACCTAAGCTCTGATACCAACTGTAATGACCCAACTTTCCAGTACCTCGGAAGTTGTATCAATATTTAAGAAAAGAAATAGATAGAAGAATAGAACTAAGAAAAACATCAGAATCTCATAGCGGAACTTGGGACAATATATAATAACCCAAAATATTACATAACATAATTCAAGTACATTGAAATACTTCATACATAGGGATACATGTCATCACAATTACATACTTAACACTTGTGATACTAACTTGCAGATAATTCTACATAACATATGATAGATAAGCCAACACTTCTGATCCTGCCATCCAGCTACTCCAAGTTACTTTAAAACCTGGATCACTTGTCTACTCATAATAAATATTATGAGTACCCAAGAGTTTAAGGAAAACACAGAAAATAAACTCCGGGTCAGTCATGGACTGGTATGAGTAAACGATTTATAAACAAGTTTAATAAATCACAATGATTCATAAGACCACGCCGTGAATACGGAACGGGTTTTTACCTTATGAGATCAAAACAGTTTGCATATTTAAACAGATATTATGATAATGTCTAGGTGTCCACAAATAATTACAATCTAGTAGAATGCTTTCATCTCACATTCTACTTATAGTATACAAACAAAACCGTTAAGTGCTTATGGATATTTGGTTTCCAACTATGACAAGGTATGGGATCACCTTCCGGAGGTGTATCTCTAGATACGAATACACGGGTTCAACAAGAACATCTTGTAACCCGGCCACACATGACCGACCACTCATTTCTCTTGAGTGTATCGAATGTATATCACCAACGGTTGGGAGCTACCCACCGTTTCCCGAAACGGGTCAGAATCGACAATAGATTTTTAGAAGTAAATGAAACTCTAGATCAAATGATGATACATCCTAATGGGAGCTACCAACATAGCCATGTTGCCTGCCCGATTTTTGTCATTTCCGGTTGTGAAGCTTGAAGCTAAATGTACCCTGACACATGCTTTTTATTTGCTTTGAACGTCACATCGTCAAACCCGCTAATCCACTAATTGACTTCTCCAAAAATAAATTACAAGTATAAAGTAAGAGAAACGAATTTCTCTACCACTTATAACTACGTTTGAAAAGATCAACGTACGTGATTAGTTAGGAGTACTCCGTCAGACGTTCGTCCATACAAGTTGTCCTGGGACTGGACAAACCGAAGGTACTATTCCGTACAACCATCTTAGCCAACTGTTATCTAAGATTTATACAATAGCCCTTGCATTTTTCTCCGTCTTCAGCATACTTGACTCGCAACGCTTATGTCAATACGGAGTGGTTCTTCAGATAATAATCCAACCGATCTCTCCATATTAACAACGTTAAAATGATCAAAAACATTGATAGTCGATGACTTAACTATCAAATGAAAATACGTGTGCACACAACAAATCTTATTTCCAATTGGAATTACTATTTGATCAATCATCTATATATATATATATTCATGTTCCTGTGTTTACGTATCACTATCCTTTCACATCAATCAATCGCTGACTGTAATCATTAAGAGAACAACTTCATAAGTATAAACCCCGAAGGCCGAAACCAACATCAGATATATACTCAGAAAATCATTCGACTTATACATTTTAGTCAGTTTCTAATTTCAGTAATTCCATTTGAATTCTTATTTCAAATATTCATGTTCCTTTAATATTCTATTTCGAAAAATATTAGCTTAACTCTTTTATATTTTAATATCATGCTATACCGTGTGCGGAGCACGGGTTTAAAACTTCTCTAGTGAAAAATCTTCTTTTATAAAACCCGACGGTCAACGTTCGAATCCAGTATCGACAGTTAAACCATTCTCTTGATCAAATCATATTTTATTTATCGTTTTACTTGATCTAATAAAAACAACATTTACTTGATTTCAGATTAATAATCTACAACTCGATTTCTATTTACAAAGGTCCGATAATAAGTTATATAAATTTTCCCTAATTTATATAATTAATTTAAGTCTTATTTATTTAATTATTTAATAAATTTTTAAATAAACTAATTAAATAAATTCTAGAAATAAATTTCTAAACCTTTTATTTTATTTATTCTCCTATTTTCTGTTTTTAAATTAAAACTGTTTTTAATTTAAAACTATCGTTCAAAATCACTTTTGTTAGTGTTTCACCAAAGTGCCAAGTACCAAAGTGGTACTACCGCTTTTAAAGTACCAGCGTTAAAAATCACGGTGCCAACCCCCTGTTTTTCCCTGCTGCTATCGTGTTTTCACCTTAGCCAAAACATGTGGTACTACCACTTTCCCCCCTCCACTACACAGCAGCTCCATCGGAGAAACCTCCCTCTAGCTCACGCCTCAGGCCACCGTGCCTCGAGCGCCTCCCACCGCATGATGCCCTCGACCTGACGCGTCGATCCATGCTAGTGTGGTGGTCCCCTTCGTCTCCAGCGTGGCGCAGTTCTCGAACAAAGTCGAGACAGCCAACATGCACAACACACACACCACCATTTAGTTGCTCCGATCCAAGAATCCATCTCCCGCCATCACCTCAGCCCGCTGGAACTCCAGCGCCTCCGCCCACTTCAAGACCCCGACCAGACGCCTCCTTCACCGCCAGTGCGGAGGCTCCATTTGGCCCTGGCGAAGTGCAGTTCGCACTTGAGCTGCTTGCATTCAAAACGAGCTATCTCTCCCAAAATCATTTCAAACTCAAAACCCACACGATACAAAAATGGTTTAATATTTTTCTGGTGATCTGGGGTTCGTTGCGTACCCCCATACCAATTCGTTCGATTTATAACCTCCTAGATTCACAGCTTTTGATCAAAACCCATTTTTCGACTAAACTGTGTTTTCTCTTGATTCTCTATACTAAGAATTGCGATGTTTAATTTAAAAATCATGGTTTCTTATTTCGATCATGTTTATATCCCTGAGATTCGAAACTACATGTGTCGAGAAATCAAGTTCAAATTCTTCTTACAGTATATATATGTATTACAGTACATATATAAACTATGCCTAGTTTACTTGGTTTGAGGGTGCTTATGTACTGACCGGATCATTAGCATAAAATAAACAGGTGTTTATCTTGTCAGGTGCATCACAACTATGAAGCTTTTCATCAAAGAGACGCACAACTTCACACACACAGTTTTAACAGGGAATCACTTTTGCGTTTGTCAACAAAAATAGGTTGTGCATGTGTAATAGATCCAAATGTCACTGTGGAGCTGAGTATACCCGCCATATATTTATCAATACAGTAATATACAGCAACAATATGTTTTAACAGCTTTGTTCAAGATGAAGTTTAACCATGCGACATATATATATACAGCAGTAAAACTAAATCAATAAGAACATATACCAACCCTCATTACTTGTATGAAGAAACAAAATGATTTAGTGAGGTTTACTCACCGATAAATGGCAGAAGGATGGTGCAAATATAAATTCCAGATCTGCCTTTTTTTGCTCTCGGGTTTTCAACAGCAAAACAGTGGAGAAAAGGTGGCTTAATGGTGTGTTAAAAAGTGGCAATTTGATCATATATATAAGCTAGCATATAATGTTTTATATTAGTTTATATTTCCATTTAATTACCTAAATCTTTAATTAATCCTATCACTATATTTGGCGCAGGGATTTCTTGGCAGGAGAAAATATGTAGGTGAAAGCAACACTTGCCTTTGTTTTATATGCTAACAACTTGCTGGAAGAATGAGCATCATATACTTGTTTTACTTAATGCTAAAGCTTCTAACCACTTGCACTCTTGCTTCTAGAAAATGGATTAAACAATGCTTCCATCCCTATGGTCATTCTGGCGCAAGATCTAGTACAGGTGAAATATTTGCTGAAAGCTACATCTAGTTTGTTTTTCATGCATGAGCCTAGGTGGATTGATGAAAGCCATTCAATTTGTTTTTAATCTAAGGCAAACATTCCTATCTCATCGTCCTTGCTTTCTAGAATAGTGAAGTAAACAAATGTTTTTATTCTAGCTTCATGTATCATCTATTATAGCCTGCGCATGTATCTTGTGATATCTCCATTTATATTATGCATTAATTCATTTAATACATGTCACTTTCATACTAGTGCTTTCTAGTCTCAACATGAAGTAGCTACCCAAACGGCTTGGATCTAGAAGGAAAGAATGCATGTATGGGCTGGTCTTGGGCTGTTCTTCCTTGCGCATTTCTGGGCTGATGTATGGGTTCCTAATTTACATGATGCTAAGGTGATTTAATAGGCTACAAGTTCAAGTATTTATGGGATGTCTAAGGCTGATTTTCTTATATGAGTTAGGATCTTTAATCTACATTAGTCCACTTAGTTTCCAGCACACAAGTTGGTTGTAGTTTGGTCCTTGAAGTTGCATGGAAAATATGGCTTTGCTAGCTTATAAGTTGTAGTGATTTCAATCCATAGTTTTCTCTCAATTTTGATGCAAGGTCATGCTATGTTATGGTTGCACTAGTACATGTGTATAATGGTCTAAAAGTTATAGCAGAACTTTTCTTTTGATTGGTCTCCTATGGTCTAGAACTATGGCCTTCAAGTTGTATGAACTATAGTTTTTATACTATCTTACGTACTCGATTTAGTTCATGTTATTCTTGCCAATTTCTCTGCTAAGACATGTCTAAAATAGGTTGCACTAGGGCCCTACAACAGTCTAGTCATTATCGGATTAATCTCTCTTTAAGTTGCTGTTGAAGTTATTACTCCAATCGATTGATTTCTCAAGTTGAAGATTTGCGACGCTTTAGTTACAGTTCCTTTAGTAACGCTTTTCTATAGTGCTTTACTAACGCTACTATAGAGTTCTACTACTGCTGTTCACTACAGAATTTTGTTACACTAAAAGTTGTTAAGTTTTAGCGACGCTTCATGATGTAATAAATAAACTTTATCACCCTTTCCGGGTCATTCAAATGAATATCAACATAAATAACTAAATTATTAATGTATTGTAAAATTTTAAGTTCTGACGTATTTTAGTTATCGTCCAGAAATCCCGGGTCATTACATTGCATTAGGTAAAAACTTTTCTGAAGAAAACCAAGTTAGATTTTTTTTTTAAATTTTACTCGCTCCTAATTGGTATCACAAGACAATCTTTTGAAAATGTTAATGATATTAGCACTCTAAAAATTGAATGGTTAATTGGAAATTTAATGTCTTTTGAAGTTCAAATTCAGGGAAGGAGAGAAAATAAAGAAGCTGAAAAGAATTCAGTAACATTCAATGACAATTACTAATGGATCCGACTCATAAAATGATGATGAAGAAATAACACTGATCAGAAGGAACTTCAGAAAATTCCTCGAATATAGAAAGATGAACAAATCCAAAAGAAATGACAATATAAATCAAGGAAACGGAAATGGTAGTCAAAATGAAATCGGATGCTACAATTGTGATAAGCCAGGGAATGTGCAACGATTTGGCCCATATTTAGAGAATTTTTTTTTTACGCCAAACATAGATTCATCCCAAAAAGTAAGAGCTTATACTACAACATTAAATGATTCAAATTCATACATTGCATCAAGTGATGGTGGTCCTAACACAAAAATGGATAATATGTGCTTCACAACGATATAAAGCTCAGATAGATGAAAAACTAGATTTTAAATAGGCATGCATTTATATTAATGTTTTAATATTATTTGTTTCTTTGATTGTTTGTTTTACTTGGTTATTTTGATTATTGTTTTGGTTGAATTAATTTTTCAAAATTATTTTTGTCATTTAACTGTAAAATACTTCTAAAAGTTAAAAGTTCAAAATTTAAAACTTACACACACACATAAACATATATATATATATATATATATATAGTCACAAACAAACAAAAGTTCGAAAAAAAACAAATTATACCAAAGTACACAAGTATGTTGACATGTCCTCTAACAATTGTCGAATATGTGCCAAAACTTTGAAATTCAAATTTGATTTCAATATTTGAACCTTTCCCTCATCTTTTCATCAGTTACTATGTAATTAAGAGGCAACTTTCTGACTAGAGACTATTCCTATTCAATCTCTATTTATATCAGGGGTGAGCATTATTCGGTTAAACCAGATAAACCAACCAAACCAATTTATTCTGGTTGCTTTGGTTCGGTTTTGAAACTAAATCGGTTTGTAATCGGCCCGGAAAATATTATGTTTGGTTTTTAAGTTTGGTTATCGGTTTAACCAAATTAACCAAACTTTTACTATATTCTCAAAATTATCGATATTATAATAAATATTTTATGTTAATTTAGTTATTCAAGTAAATTTTAATCATCACATGTGTCAAAATTAATATTATAAAGAATAAAAATCAAAAATAATAATACTCTAATCATATACTTGTAATTTGTTTCAAAATATAGTGAACATTTCAAACACGAATTGTGAAACATTTTTAGTTCGGTTAATCAGATGACTAACCGAACCAACCAAACTTAATTTGATTGGTTTAGTTTTCATTTTTTTTTTGTTTAAGTTTGGTTTGACAAATTCCGTCATTAGATAAACCAAACCAACCAAACGGTCACCCCTAATTTATATCATGTATATTTGTACATTCATATCTTTACATTTCAAACTGAAACTCTCATTTTCAAAACTTTTGTCATTATACCACTCCAAATGGTTTCATTCTCGACTGTTCTTACCACCATGATACTCAAAAGGACTATCAAAGCTTCATTTTTCAATGATCAAGGTATTAGCAATGCCTATATCAAATACATGAACTATGGCAAAGTCCATCACTGTAGGTTTGCCATCTTAAGTGATTTCTCTTATTAAGGACTATACTCTCTTTTCAATGATAATTCCTCTTTCTCTTGTCGCCACAAGTCAAAATAATTTCGTTTGCTATCATCTTTTCTAAATGTTTTTTACAAACTTGAATGGAGAACTTTAGGATGGAAATGAAAATCAAGCTTGGAATAATGTTGAAGGAATGAAGATCGTTTTAGGTTGCGATCTTATAGGCCAAAATCTTGATTGTAAATTTACTAGAAGCGACAATTCTACATTTTAAATTGATGAAACCAGTAGAGAGAGTTCTTTCATCACATTTATAAAAGCAATAAAGATTTTGAATTTAAAAGTCATAATTTTCATCCAAAAGCGAAAATTATCAATCTTCTTTTACAATAATCCATTACTCGAAGGTCGGGAAATTACAAGAAGCCAACTCTTAAAGTTAACAAAGTTCTTTTTGCACTTTTGGTCACTACGACATCTATTGAGCACAAATCATACTTTGCGAATTTTATCTCAAAAGTTGTTCTAGCCATGAGTACACTCTCTTTCATGGTATCTATCTTACCTGCATCTTTAAGTTCTTTAATGACAAATTTAAGTGGAGAGGAATTTTCCCCTTAAAAAACTTTATCCATAGACAATATCCATCTTATGCATATTTCCATAACTTTTGAGCTTTATCGGTAACTTACTGAAAAGGAGAAAATGCTCACTCATAAACAAAAAATGAAAGAAGAAAAAGAGGAAAAAGAATGAATGTAAATTGAGCAAGAAGAGGGAGAGAAGAAAGAAGAAACCTCCTTAGAAAGTGTCGACCTTTCGTCCCCATCCAACTACAAATGATCTTCTTATGAATCAAAAGAATACAGTAGAGAACCAAAACTCTTAAACATTCTATATGCAAGAAATTTAACAAGATTTCAAGAAAAATGAACAAGTTCTTTGGAAATATTGGAAGGAAGCTTGGACTACCACCATTATCATCTTCATATGCTACATTTTAACCTATCTTATTTTATTTATATTGTATTAGACATGCATCTTAGTCTATCAAGCATTGTATTACTTTAATCTCTAGTAGTTATTCTAATCGATGTCATTATGAGTGGAATTCATTTATTCTCCGTTGAATACTTATAATAGCCTCTAGAAATTGGTAATACGACGATACGAAAATAAAAAACAAGTCACTTTTCAGATCTGCTTAATACATGTTGACATAACCCCATTGGACATGTTGACATATAACAACCAACAAGAAAATTTTATACTTTTTAAAATTTAAATAATTACCTTGTATCTTTTAATTTAAAACAAATTTCTCTTATTAATACCATTCGAGATCTAAGAAACAAATTAAAACCTTATTTTTGTCTTCTGTTCTCATCCTTTAACCTTTAACCAAAATAATGGATAATCCTATCCATAATTTGAGTGAAAAATTAAAACAAACACTTGAATTATTTAAGAATATATGCTCATTTTTACTCTAAAAGCAAAGATATTTAGAACAAAGTCAAATGCAGATTATCAAAGAGCAAAAGAGGCACTTACATACAATTCGGCGGATGATCTCCTCACTTTCAAAAGAAGAATTGAAGCAAATCCTGATTGCACTAAAATCAAAGAAGATGACAAATGGATTGCTATATGGGCAGATCTCATCTTCAACAAGGATAGTTGGGTGGAAGTACCACGTAATGTTTGAATTTATCTATGTAATTATTTTTAAGTTTGAATCTATTACAGACATATTGGTGTGTATTAAACATATGATTTGATTGGGTTAATTTGGTTTATTTGTCTGAATGGTTGATTTATGTGTATAAATTTGGACTGTGTACATAAATTTGGATTGGAATGAAATGCTTGATTCCATGTTTATGTTTTCATATGCTTATCTTGAATATCCATATGATTTCTTATGATTATTCTTTAGAATATCCTTGTATTTAAGTTAGTATTAGAGTCAGTCAAAAATATAGTTAATGTATATGTTATGGTTCATATGAAAATGGGTATTTCAGTGAAGTAAGTAACTAAGTTAGTTTATTCTTATGTTATGATGATAGAGGGAGAGAAAATATAAAATATACATATATTAAGGCAAAGTACAAATTAAGGGGGAGTTGCGGAATGTGACGACCCCAAACCCCGTACTGACGGTGGCAACGGTAATCTTTAGAATATAACACATAAACAGATAATAGCAGAACAGAATTAAATAAATACACCAGATAATGTACAAATAATACACTGGATACACATAATCATCAGAGTTACGCAGTATACAAGATCATACTTAGTACAAATACAGTTCAGTTATACATAAATGTCTACAGCGGAAAACAAACATAATATGTACAATAGGAGTCTGAACAACATAAAATAGATAAATGATAGAATCCATCTTCAGCTCCAGCTATCCAGAAGGAGCCTGCTAAAACCTGAATGCAAGGCTGCCCGTGTAGAAAGAGGGGCACCCGAGTTTGCAAGTGAAACAAACTACGAGTCAATCATGGGACTGGTATGAGAAATCTATTTAACACATTTAAAATATGGCTAATCACTGGACCACGCCACTTTCGCGGAACGGGTTTACTCCATTGGATTGCCAGTGCTTTAAAACAAGTAAATCTTTTAAACATCGCAATGCTTTTTATAAAAATGAAGCCATTATAAGACTCAGTTCCCATCACACAATGCAACGCAAACCGGAGGATAGAGTTTTACCTTATAATGGCCAAAATATGCTTGATACGAATAAAACAAAAGAATTTGATATTATTGCTAGGGTTTATATGTTTCAAAAACAATTTCGAATCATAACTATCAATCATAGATGGCATGGGTACCATATATCATGTCGCCATATATAGGTATACAATCAAAACCGCACGGTGTCGTATTTGAAAATTGGATTTCCGTCATGAACCAAGGCAAAAGATAGTCCTTACCGAAATCGAGACAATCTAGCCCATGTCTCAGGATCAGAATGCATCAACCCTTTGTATCGTCAAGGCCGGTCCACCGATGTGGATTATTATGCCTGAACACTACGTTTCCCCGCCCTTTAGGGCGTAAATGAGCCATCGAGTGACTCCATCGGTCCCGGATCGACCGATATATCTGAGGCGTCTCGCAACAGCAACAACCACATAGGTGAAAATAATATAAATGTTAGCCAGTTCAAGCACTGACACCACCTCTAGCTAGAAGGAAACGCATGCCCTCCCTGAGGTCCTCTCCCATTTCTGGTTCATACCAGGGTGTAAGGCTCGCGAATTCACGTTATACACAAAGCTATGCCACACAGGCGATGCTTTGATCATCACCACAAGACTTTGCTTTTCAACAGAAGCCTTGATCACTGCATCTTAGCATGCCACACAGGCAATTCACACCATGCAACTGATGGCTATCAATCACATAGAATGAATTCCAATGTCAGACACACAGTCCATTTACAAGTCCGTTCTGGGTCTGAACGAAAGCGGAGGCACTATATACCTCGCATACCCATCAATCTCCACGTACGTCTGGACGATCACCACTCATTATCCATATTTCGGGATGCCTCCCAATCAGGACATCAGTCATCATCCAACCGAGGTGAAGATCTCTGGTCTTCAACCACCGTTTTCATCTTCGACTTCCTATCGTCGATTCAGTTATTCAGAATGGGATAAACTCGGTCTTTCTGAGCAACTCGCGTATATAATTAACAAGTGCTACACAAACACAACATACGCTTCATTCCAATTCATTACTCACTAACCGTAGATTAGTAAGAGAACGATTTCCCAAATATTAACCCTGAAGGCCGAAACCAACATCAGATCAAAACCCAGGAAACCATCCGACTTAGCTAACCTCCAATTAGTTTATAAATTTCACATTCAACCATCAAATATTCAATAAATTCGGTTTATTTCTATTCCATATCGTTTATAATATTTTATAATGATTTATCGCTATTTTTATTTATTTATTTATAGCCAATTCATCCAAACAACGCTTCGGGCCATAACGCGGTAGTGGCGCTGTTTTTCTTCAGATTTGATTTACACATATATGAAAATCTAACCATTGGATCTTCACAAATTTTATATCATTAGAAAGATCTTTTCAAAACGAATCCAAAGGTTCCAGTTTTGGGAAAATCCGACGATCGGATCTCCCGGTATACTCGTTTGAAGTTTCGATTTCAAAATACGAACTGCAGCGTCGTTATTCGATTTAATTTAATTATATTTATATATATATAAATATAATCGATTCTGGCGCTGTTTTTCTTCAGATTTGAATTAAACATTCTAGACAATCCAACCGTTGGATTTTCACAAAGTGGGTATCATTGGAAAGATATTTCCGAGACGAACCCAACGGTTACAGTTTCAGGAAAATCCGACGTTCGGATCTCCCGCACTAATCATTTGAAATCACGGTTTCAAAACACGAATTGCAGCTTCACTATTCGATATATTTTAACTATATATATATAAATATAATCGATTTTTCGATTTCAAAACTATTTTCTTTTCATACATTTGATAAAAATGATATTTTTATCCAACAGACTTTTATTTCAACACTTCCCTATTTTTAACGATTTATGTATATAGTAAAAATGTAATTTCTATTGTAAAACAATTTATTTCAAAACACGACTATTTTATATAGTTCATATAGATGTTAAAAATATGATTTTTATTATAAAACAATTTATTTCAAAACATGACTATTTTATATAGTTCATATAGATGTTAAAAATATGATTTTTATTATAAAACAATTTATTTCAAAACACGAATACCATTCAACACATGAATTTCTATTCAACGAATGAATTTCTATTCAACACATGAATGTTTTCTATAGTTCGTATATATAAAATAAAAATGTGATTTTTACTGTTAAAACAATTTATTTCAAACACGAATACCATTCAACACATGAATTTCTATTCAACGAATGAATTTCTATTCAACACATGAATATAGTTTCAACACATGAAAATAATTATAACACATGAATATTATTCAAAATTTCGGTAGCATAACGGCAGGGTAGTTAAAACCGGGGCCGTCCCTAGTACGGCTCCTCGCTCTACCTTAAAGCCTCGCAGCTTTTGACAATGGGGATTTCATGCATCTAGCTCGCATGCAGGCGGCATGTATATTTTTTTTCTTTTCCACAAACTAATCCTATGTGGTTTCAACCAAATAATTCTCAACCACAAACGGGTATTTTTCAACCACAATCACATCAATTTCAACCACAAACAATTCCAATCAACCATTCGCTATCAACCAATTTTCACAACAATTACAACCAATAAATATCGTCCATGGTTTGTGGACGAGGGGCATATATATATATATATATATATATATATATATATATATATATATATATATATATATATAAGTACAACTTATACAACGCTTATACATGTGGTGTACAACACTTATATAACTCATACATCGACTATATAATTTATACATCATCATTTTCCATATCATTTATTGTTTAGAAATCTCACATTGAGTTCCACTCCACCAAAAATAGCAGAAGGCTTAGAAAAATATGCGGCCTCTTCTAGAATGTAGAAGACGTCCACACGAGTCCACTGTCTCTTGTTTCACTGAATTTCATCAACAAACGAAAAAAATATGATTTTTACAATGAAATCAAAAACCGTAGCGCTTTAAAGTGCTATAATATTGTTTATTTTAAAATTAGCCGTACCTATTAGTTTTGGGTTCGAAACTAGGTTTCAAATTTTCAGCAAATCCGTTGATCGATACGGGGATCGGGTTGAGCGAGGTCGAAGGGGGAGATGAGGCGCCTGCTCGCCGGAAATGGGCCCCAGTTCAGTGGCCAGACGTGGCCGCGGCGGCGGTTCAAAGGGCTCGACTTTCGAGCATGAGATCTCCCCCGATACTCAACGAAAAAATCTTCTATTGGCATGGATTTGAAGCTTGTCTCGAGCTCTTCAAAATCTTCAACTGGAGGAGGGGCTGATTTTGCTTGTAGGAGGAGGAATCAGGGCTGGAAGATTTGAAGGCCTTTCCGCCTTTAATCGTGGAAGGAGAGAGAAGACGAGGAGAGAGAAGATGACTTGGCCCAATGAGATTTTTTTTATATTTATAAATTTTTAAAAAAATCCAAAAATACCCCTTATCTCATACGTACTCCAATCCAAACCCAACAACTTTCATCCCCAGCAAAATACCCCCATTCCGAACACAATGGGATATGTTTCGAAGGCCCATTCGAATGTTTCAGTCAGTTTTCATTCAGATTAAAATATAAAACATTCAATATTTGATTTGAACGTACATTTCAATTTGCCGGGGCCACATACTGATTCTAAAAATTCCCAAAAAATAAATCTAGTTATGTTTTGATGATACGGTCCCAACAAAACTAGTTTCGTCGAATTCTGGGACCGTTTGAAAAATGGCCCTTTTCTGGTCGGTCCAATTTAATAGTAATCGACCAAACACATTTTCCTTTGTGTAACGACCCGGAAAATCTGAACCAATTTAAAAATTTTAATTGGCTAAAATAATGGATTTTAAATATTTAAATTAAATATTTTAAATAATAGAAATGAAAAGTGAGTTTGAATCGACGTTTGAAAATGAATATAATTAATTCTAATTATAAACAAGGCCTGAAATGGCGCGGTAGTTTCAAAATTGGAATTCAAACTATGACTGACTGTACTGGGTGCAAAACAAAACGGATTTGAGTGAAACCAAAAATATTTAAATCTGTTAGTGAATACCTTTCTAATGAATCTGAAAAATCGAAGTTTAATAGCGGAAAGCAAAAGTTATGGCCAAATGAATTTTCAGAAAGGTCGCTATGGAATTTATATAGCCCGTGAAAATGGGCATTTTGCAAACGACCTTGGAATTCGACGAAACCACATTTGTTGGATCCGGGATGTGAAGTTATTGCTAGGTTTCAAATTTCATAATTTTTGAAGCTAGTATGTGAGCGTGGCAAAGGAAAACGTGTTTTGGTCAATTACAGTTAAATTGGATCGACCAGAAATGGGCCTTTTTGCAAACGGTCTCAGAATTCGATGAAACTAGTTTTTTTGGGACCGTATCGTCAAAACATAGTTAGATTTATTTTTCTGGAATTTTTCAAATTAGTTTGTGGCCCTGGCAAATTGAAATGTACGTTCAAATTTAATATTGAATGTTCTATATTTTAATTTGAAAAAAACTGACTGAAACATTTGAATGAGCCTTCGAAACATATCCCATTGTGTTCGAAATGGGGGTAAAACGCTAGGGACGACAGTCGTTGGGTTTAGATTGGGGGTCGTGTCAGAAAACCCCTTTTAAAACCTCCCGGCCAATAGAAATTTTCCTTTATAATTTAATTTTTAAAAATATCTCAAAAAACCCCTCGTCTCCTTCACGATCGATGGCGGAAATTGGTCAAAACTTCCCGCTTCGATTTCTCTTCTGTTTCTCCATGAAATCGAGCGCTCCTTAGCTCATTTTGAAGCTCCTGATCCCCTCTTCAAATCTATACCTGAATCACCTTTCCCCGTTCAGTATTTGGCCAGATCGAGGTCCTCCAAGTGGCTGCGTTTCGAGCTCCGCCCAGGCCAGTAGCCGCCGTCGAGCTCCACGTCAGCACCGCCGCCTGAAAGCCCTCTCGACCCCCTACCATGTGGCGCGACCTGATTCCGTCCTCGTGCAAAGACCTGCGAGCAAATTCAAAACCTAGATCTGAACAGTAAAACGAGGTAATCGGTCTTGAAATTTTGAACTTTTTAAACATTTAAAAGTGTCGCAAACTAGGATTATCGAATAAAAATCATAACTTTCTCGTGTCTTGTTGAAATTCAGTGAAACAAGAGACACCGGGACCGTGAGGACGTCTTCTACATTTTAGAAGAGACCGCATATTTTTCTGAGCCTTCTGCAATTTTCGGTGGAGTGGAACCCAATGTGAGATTTCTAATTTATAAACAATATAGAAACGACGATGTATAAATTATATAGTCGATGTATGAGTTATATAAGCGTTGTACACCTCTTGTATAAGCGTTGTATAAGTTGTACGTTCGATGTATAAGTTGTATATGCGTTGTAAAAATTATATATGTGTTGAAATAGAAGTGAAATGCTATATATATATATATATATACGCCCCTCGTCCACAAACCATGGACGATATTTATTGGTTGTGATTGGTGTGAAAATTGATTGATAGTGAATGGTTGATTGGAATTGTTTGTGGTTGATATTGATTGATTGTGGTTGAAAAATACCCGTTTGTGGTTGAGAAATATTTGGTTGAAACCACATAGGATTAGTTTGTGGAAATGGAAAAAATATACATGCTGCCTGCGTGCGAACTAGACGCATGATTCCCCATTGTCAAAAACCGCGAGGTTTTAAGGTAGAGCGAGGAGCCGTACTAGGGACGGTCCCGGTTTTAACTACCCTGCCGTTATGCTTCCGAAATTTTGAATAATATTCATGTGTTAGAATTATTTCCATTTGTTGAAACTATATTTATTCGTTGAGTAGAAAACCTTCATGTGTTGAATTGAAATTCATTCATTGAATAGAATTCATGTGTTGAATGGTATTCATGTTTTTAAATATAAAAATCACCTTTTTATATATATGTATAAACTATAGAAAACCTTCATGTGTTGAATCGATATTCATTCGTTGAATTGAAATTCATGTGTTGAATGGTATTCGTGTATTAAATATAAAAATCACCTTTTTATCTATATATAGAAACTATAGAAAACCTTCATGTGTTGAATCGATATTCATTCGTTGAATTGAAATTCATGTGTTGAATGGTATTCGTGTTTTAAATATAAAAATCACCTTTTTATCGATATATATAAACTATAGAAAACCTTCATGTGTTGAATCGAAATTCATTCGTTGAATTGAAATTCATGTGTTGAATGGTATTCATATTTTGAAAGAAAGTGTTTTATAATGAAAATCCAATTTTTATCATCGATATGAACTATATAAAATAATCTCGTTTTGAAATAAATTGTTTTATAATAAAAATCATACTTTTATTACCTATATGAACTAAATAAAATAATAGTGTTTTGAAATGAATTGTTTTACAATAAAAATCACATTTTAATTATATAAATGAATTGTTAAAAATAGTGAAGTGTTGAAATAGAAGACAGTTAGATAAAAATATCATTTTTATCAAATGTATGAAAAGAATATAGTTTTGAAATCGAAGAATCGATATATATATATATATATATATATATATATATAGAATCGAAATATATCGAATAACGGAGCTGCAGTTCGTATTTTGAAACCGTGATTTCAAATGATTAGTGCGGGAGATCCGACCATCGGATTTTCCCGAAATCGCAACCGTTGGGTTCGCTTTGGAAATATCTTTCCAACGACACCAACCTTGTAAAATCCAACGGTTGGATTGTCTGGAATGTTTAATTCAAATCTGAAGAAAAATAGCGCCAGAAGTGATTATATTTATATATATACATATATGTAATTATATTTAATCGAATAACGACGCTGCAATTCGTATTTTGAAATCGAAACTTCAAACGATTATACCGGGAGATCCGACCGTCGGATTTTCCCGAAACTGGAACCGTTGGATTCGTTTTGAAAAGATCTTTCTAACGATGTAAATTTTGTGAAGATCCAACGGTTAAATTTTCAGATATGTGTAAATCAAATTTGAAGAAAAACAGTGCCACGGCCGCGTTATGGCCCGAAGCGTCATTTTGAATAAATTGGCTATTTTAAAATAAATAAAAATAGCGATAAATTGTTATAAAATATTATAAACGATATGGATGTGAAATTTAGAAACTAACTGAAGGTTGGCTAAGTCGAATGGTTTCCTGGGTGTTGATCTGATGTTGGTTTCGGCCTTCGGGGTTAATATTTGGGAAATCGTTCTCTTACTGATTGACGGTTAGTGACTAATGAATTGAAATGATGTGTGTGTATGTTAGTGTTGCACTTGTTTATTATATACGTGAGTTGCTCATAAAGACCGGGTTTATCCCATTCTGAATAACTGAATCGACGATAAGAAATCAAAGATGAAGACGGTGGTCGAAGACCGGAGATCTTCACCTCGTTTGGATGGTAACCGAGGTCCTGATTGGGAGGCATCCCGAAATATGGATAATGAGTGGTGATCGTCCAGACGTACGTGGTGATTGATGGGTTTGTGAGGTATTAAGTGCCTCCGGTTTCGTTCAGACCCAGAACGGACTTGCAAATGGACAGTGTGTCTGAAATTGGAATTTATTCTGTGTGATTGATAGCTATCAGTTGCACGGTGTGAATTGCTTGTGTGGCATGCTAAGATGCAGTGATCAGGGCTTCTGTTGAAAAGCAAAGTCTTGTGGTGATGATCAAAGCCCATGCCTGTGTGGCGTAGCTTTGTGTATAACGTGAATTCGTGAACCTCACACCTCGGTATGAACCAGAAACGGGAGAGGACATCAGGGAGGGCATGCGTTTCCTTCTAGTTAGAAGTGGCATCAGTGGTTTTACACGCCCTGACGAGTTTGACTTATGTGGTTGTTGCTATTGCGAGGCACCTCGATTTGATCGGACGATCCGGGTCCGATGAAGTCATTCGTTGGCTCATTTACGCTCCAAAGGGCGGGGAAACGCATTGTTCAGGCATTTTAATCCACATCGGTGGACCGGCCCTAAGAATCCAAGGGTCGATGCGCTCTGACCCTGAGACATGGGCAAGATTGTCTCGAAGTCGGTAAGGACTATCTTTTGCCTTGGTTCATGACGGAAATCCAATTTCCAAATATGACACCGTGCGGTTTTGATTGTGTATATATATGGCGACATGATATATGGTACCCATGCCGTCTACGATTGATAGTTATGATTTGAAATTGTTTTTGAAACATATAAACACTAGTAATAATATCAAATGCTTTTGTTTTATTCGTATCAAGCATATTTTGGCCATTATAAGGTAAAACTCTATCCTCCGGTTTGCGTTGCATTGTGTGATGGGAACTGAGTCTTATAATGGCTTCATTTTTATAAAAAGCATTGCGATGTTTAAAAGAATGATTTGTTTTAAAGCACTGGCAATCCAATGGAGTAAACCTGTTCCACGAAAGTGGCGTGGTCCAGTGATTAGCCATATTATAAATGTGTTGAGTAGATTTCTCATACCAGTCCCATGACTGACTCGTAGTTTGTTTCACTTTCAAACTCGGGTGCCCCTTTTTCTACACGGGTAGCCTTGTATTCAGGTTTAGCTGGCTCTTTCCGGATAGCTGGAGCTGAAGATGGATTCTATTATTTATCTCTTTTTATGCTATTCAGCTCCTATTGTACATATTTTGTTTGTTTCCGCTGTAGACATTTATGTATAGCTGAACTGTATTTGTACTAAGTATGATCCTGTATACTGTGTAACTATGATGATTACGTTTATCCAGTGTATTTATTTAATTTTGTTCTGCTATTATCTGTTTCTGTGTTATATTCCAAAGATTACCCATGTCTCCGTCTGTACAGGATGGGGTCGTCATACTTTGCCACGCTCACATGCTAGCTTCAAAAATTATGAAATTTGAAACCTAGTAATAACTTGACATCCCGGATCCAACAAAAGTGGTTTCGTCGAATTTCGAGCTCATTTGCAAAATGGCCATTTTCACGGGCTATATAAACTCTATAGCGACCTTTCTGAAAATTTGTTTGGCCATAACTTTTGCTTCCTGCTATGAAACTTTTATTTTTCAGATTCGTTAGAAAGATATTCACTAACAGATTTAAATATTTTTGGTTTCACTCAAATCCGTTTTGTTTTGCACTCGGTACAGTCAGTCAAAGTTTGAATTCAATTTTTGAAACTACCGCGCCATTTCAGGCCTTGTTTATAATTAGAAATAATTATATTTATTTTCAACCATCGTTTCAAACTCACTTTTCGTCGTTATTATTTAAAATATTTATTTTAAATATTTTAAATTCACTAAAAATAGCCAATTTAAAATTTTTAAATTGGTTCAGATTTTCCGGGTCATTACACGGAATTCATGGGAAGTTAAGTAAATATCGTACAAAATGGTTGTCATTATCAAAAAGAGGGAGATTACTAGTACCATAGATAATAGTTTTGATGATAATAACATCTCATAATGAAAATTAAATAGTTACACAAATAATAACTATTATTCCTATATATATACATATATATATATATATATTGCATAGTATAGGATATTATGTATGAAATTGATAATCAAGACTGTATAACATTAAGACTTAAAATGTAGATTGGTGGTTCAAGATTATGAAGACCCATGAGTTTCAAGGTTTCAAAATATTATAGAGTCTTAAAAATTATGTTAAAACTCATAATGCACTTATATGATCTCCATTCATTCTTACTAAATGATTTTCAAACTATTCTTATTTAAAAATTCCATTTTAAAACAATTTCAAAATGTATTTTAAAATCTCTTTACAAGTTATTTTCAAATATCCTTGTTTTCAAAAAAGTTTTTAAAAGAAAATTTATAGCTTTTAAATCGAGTTGGGCACATAACCCGAGTAGTCTTTATCATAAATATAATTTTTGTCCCAACTCTCATCTTCCAATATTACCTTGTTCGCAAAGCCAAATTTTCCTCATGTAAAACAAGATCTTTCCCATTATCGGGGTAGTGAAGTTGTTTATGTTCGCCCTTTATTTCGCTAACAAACATAAAGAAATCTTTATAGACAAAATGGTAGCGCTTATCGAACAGCTCATGGATCCAAGCCGACTCAAAGTGTTCCAAATAATATCAGGAGCAGGGGAAATATCAGGATCGACCAAAGGAGTTAGATTTGGAACAATATCTGGTAAGGGAACAACCTCCGGAATAACAGGTGGTGCTGGATTAGGCACAAAAGCAGGAAGGGAACTAGTCTACGGAACTTTAGGGACCCATTCCTGATAGTGTTGTATATAACAATTCAATGATTTTTGTTTGATGATAACAAACATATATATTATTATAAATGTGTTTGTAATTGTACTATTCTACTATATCACAGACAGAATTAAATATTTATATTTAAATAGAATACTACTGCCCAAGAATTTAAATACTCAAGCGGTACTTTGTTTGAATAAAATATTTTGTTTCAAAATTCCAATAGTACAATCTTACAATTCCACTATTTGTACATTCCACTGATATATTGCAATTCAATTTTACATTCAGTTTCATTTGTTACAATGGTTCCTCACTACAACACTCTGTCAGTCATTTTCATCACTCAGTTGTACAATACATTCATATACAGTCACTCACTCATATACATTGACACACACTCTCATATATACAGATTCATTCACTGTCCTCTCACTTGTCTTCTGTTTGTTAGCAAAGTCAGTCCAGTCTTCTGCTTTCCTATCACAGAAACACACAGCGAATTGGAACAAAAATATTTTTAAATTCAAGCAGATATAATTTTATTTTATAATTTATCTGCCTTGAAATTTCGGTGTGTTTCTCATCATATTCCATGACTTGATCTGGTAAGTATATATATCCATCTGTGTCTAGACTGCTTGTGATATTCAGAGTGATTCACTGTATATACCACAAGGTAGACGTCGTCTGTAGTGCTCCTATATATATATATATATATATATATATATTTATTTTACACAGGAACTATACATGTATACACATACATGTGTATGTATATACACATATTTTATGTACAAGGGCAATATGGTCATTCGTTGTATCAAAAGGGACAAATATATCAGTATAAGGTGTTTAGTGACATACATATACACACACACACACACACATATATATATATATATATATATATACATATACACAATTGTGTATATATATATATATACATGAACATATACAGTGACATATCAAGACAGAGCTCAAAATATTCAAGTCAACATGTATGCACAGTCATGCACAGATTGTGTAAGTGCAAGTTCAAATGCCCATGGCTCAAACAAATACAAGCCAGAGCGGCATAGGTCAAGAAATATATAATGCAACTTGACATGCAAACCAAAAATGGCAGAACAAGTAACAGAATCTAACAAGGCAGTTTTAAATGACAAGCACAAAACTGAAATGGCTCATCTTAAACAAGGATGCCATAACCAAGAAGGTTCAGTCAATTTTGAATAAATTTAAATTCACATGGAACAACAAATGTCAACGACAGCGAGCAACAAAAATATAGCATGGTCTTGAATACAAGCAGGGTCAAAAGAAATACCAGGTATGACATGTATATGGGATGTTTATACATAACCAAAGTAATGCATTTGCAAATAAGTGTGAGCAAGTGGAACAAGTCAATTTCAAGTGCATCTTTCATACATACATACTGCAAAACGAACAACAGCTCTCAGGTATTTGAAGCAAGGGGGACTATAATGGCATATTCAAATCAAGTCGGCATGGGTGATACATATGCAACCAGTATGGGCCGAACAAAGTCGCAGTTGCAAATACATGTGTTCAAATACATGAGCAGGCAAAACTGAATTGCCAAAACCAAGTCAGTGACAAAGCATGCTCATACGTGCAACAAGCTTGTAAAACAACTCAGGTTCACACATGACATCTAAACCAAGCCAAGCTATTCAGTATTGAAACAAACAGCAAAAGATATAGAGGCAAAATGGCATGCAAAGCTCAAATACAAGCAACAAGTAAACAAGGTGCAAAGTGCAAATTGAAATAGTACACAAATACATATATGTGTACAAGCAGGCAGAACTTCAGCCAATCAGACCAAAGACCTGCAATTATTTCTACAAACGGATAAACGAATATAAAACTACATGCAAGAATTATGGAAAGATTTATTTGCAAACTTGGCAAAGTATTTATCATGCAAAACCGGTATGAAGATATTATCCGATGTTTCTAGAATTGGACAAAACATTTTTCCAGAAATCAATTGGCACAAATCACTTGTTAAATGAATTTGTTTTTGGCAAGATTTTAATTCACAAGTTCATATGATTCCAGAAATGTATATATGACAAACTTTGGAAATCGGCATGAATGCATTTCATGTTTTTTGGAAGATGATAAACCGTGGCATGTATCATTTAAATGATTCAAGCAACCCGGGCATGAATGCATTTCATGTTTTTTGGCAGATGATAAACCATGGCATGTATCATTTAAATGATTCAAGCAACCCAGAAGATTTCCAGAAATACACAAATGCAATTCAATTTATTCCTAGAAATTCATGATTTTCAGATGAGCAAAAATTGGCATGAAACAAATTATTTTGTTCCCAGTTTTGAACAGTTCTTTTTTGGCAAGCTATTTTTTAATGTTTCCAGAAATTAGGGAAACCTTTTTGGACATAAATCTTCCATGAATGCAGACAAGTATTTCTAGATATCACGTGTTCAATGTGCCACAGAAAACAGTTTTTTTTTTCAGAATTAAATCATATGATTCACGATAGGGCAAAAATCACTCAAGGGCCAAGAAAACCATTTTAATTCTTTCTGGAATTCACAATGGTATTTTTAGCAAGGAAATTGCAAAGGGATACTATCGGTTCATCAATTTAAGGCCGTGGAACAAAGGGGGAAACAAATCACACAACATTCAGGCAACAAATTAGAGCAAGGAATACATGAAATCAGATAACTAACGAGGGTTTTCAATAACTCTATATAAACCATTCACCATCGGCAAAGGGTGATTATCGAAAAACCAAGCATAAAAAATTCAACCTGAAAATCAAAGATTTTTTTTAGAGAACTCACAATTTTTTAGAGGTTTTCGTTTGCAACCTCAAGCCAAATCGTCAACCAAGAATGACATCACTTAAAGATCATCAGAGAACCATTTTTGCAGCAATCGAAGTCGAGATTTAGGGATTTCGAAAAACCTTGATTTATTTTTCCCATCGGCCGACATCTCTAAAGCCAAAACATTTCAGAGGCAATAAGATAAAAGGGCCAGCTTGTTTAATTTTTAAGGGCTAAGGGTTTTAGTTTTCTTACTTTATATTGTTTTGTTTTTTTAATTTCTTTTGTAAATCATCCATCATTTTTCTAGTGTTTGTAAAACTAGGTTTACTAGCTATAGGGTTTATAATTAGGGTTTACTAGCTACGGGTTTGTAGCTTAGGGAAAATCTAGTTTTGAGGACAGAAATCAGTGTAGGGTTTTGAGCATAGGATTAGTGCAACTAGAGCAAGATTGTGAGGCCTTTCTGTGTAGCTCCTAGTAGAAACTTGTGGATAAGTTTTAAGCGTTGGGTTAGGACAATTAGGCTAGGAATTGTCATGAGTTTATAGGTATTGTAAGCATTGTAGTAGTTAACTAATACCTAGTAGAAATCTTGGGACTGCAGTAGTAGGTAGGGTTTGCCGAAGGTGGGTAAGATCTGTGTTATTTTATTTCTGCATTTATTTTCTCTACCGGAATCTATGCTGTAATAATTTTTAATATCTCGTGAAACTCCAATAAACCTTATTCTCCCCCCTTTATTGTTAATCTAGATCCAACAAGTGGTATCAGAGCAGGTTTTCTAGTAACTCTAGAGTCATGGTGATCCCTAGTTGTCAAGATATCGAGAGTCAGTCCAGTAATATTCCAATTATTTTCAATGGGACGGATTTTTTAATTTGGAAATCGAATTTTGAATTCTATCTAAAATCTGCTAATTTTGAATACTGGAATATTGTTTAGAATATGGGAGATATGCTAGATAAAAGGAATATGGTTTTAAATGCTCATGTTATGCATATTATTTATTCCTCTTAGTAATGATCGATTAAAATTTATCTTTCATTGTTTAACTGCGCAGGATATTTGGAAAACTCTCGACATTTTATAAGGAATTGACAATAGCAGCTCAAAACCCCATAAGGTCAACTCAGATTCAGATCTATGCTTAAAAGAAGAAACAGTTGAAAACTCAGATAGATCCCACGATGGACACTCAACAAACAATGAGACTGAAAAATTTTCATATGAAGATTTAGTTTATATGTGTACTGATTTAACTAAATCTATAGATAAACTCAAATGGAAAATAAAAATCTAAAATCTAAAAATCTTGAGTGGACCAGCAAAAATCATGGTTTGGAATTAAAGCTTGAAAACGTCAGAAAATTTGAAAATTTTGATTGTAAAAATTGTTTGAAATTGAAAACTGATCTTGTTCATCTCAATAAAAACGTTCAAAAGCTTGAAGAGGAAATTCTGATTTTAAAAATTAACGAGAATGAGCTAAAAAGTACAAACATTTTTTTGCAAAAGGAATTTAAAATTTTTACTGCTATCAAAAATTCCACACATGAAATTGCTAAAAAAGAAAGCTTATTGAAAAATGAATCAATCCTAAATGAGCTTGAAAAAGAGATTGTAAAATTCAAGAGTTCTGAGAAACTTCAATTTGAAAAGCAAAAACAATTTGAATCTGAAATTTCTGAATCCAAAACTAAAATCAAAATGCTTTAAGATGAAAACTTATTTTTAAAGCAAAGGGATCCTGAGAAAAGAGATTTTGAGATCAATCGTTGTTCAAAGCTAATAATCGAGAATGACTTTTTAAAATCCAAAATAAATGATCATGAGTTATGTTTGAATCATTTTTCAACCAGAGAAAAATCTTTGAATGTGCTATTGAAAATTCAAATTTCTCCTGGAAATAAGAATGGTATCGGTTTCGGTAAAACTAATGTTTTTGAAAATCTTAATTCTTGTTATTTTTAAAACCCCTCAAATTGTTTTAAAAAGGATTGTTTTGGAAATTTGAACTCTGAAAATCTCAAAGGATTTTTAAATCACAACCGAGATGAGAATTTGTTTTATAACAATCCATTTAAACAATTTTGGATCCCAAAAGGAAATAAACTAAATTCAAGAAAGTTCAAACAGATATGGGTTCCTAAATGTGCAATGCTAACTTCTGATGGGTTGTTCCATATCATTGTATCATTTAGCGTTCCTCGGCCAAGTTTGTTTTGAGTTAGAGAATCCACAATGTCATTTGAAAAATTCAGGTATGATCTCTAAACTCATCTTTGTATATATTCTTTGTTTTATTTATTTCTTTTCTTCTTCCACCTTCCATTTTTTCCTTTTATTCCTCCTTCTGATTTCGCTTATTTATATTGTTACTGCCATTCTTTTTCTTGAGTTCCTTAACTTCATATTGCTTAATTCTTGATTTTCTGGAAATGTTCTTCACTTGTATAAAACTCTAATGTTTTAATAGTTTCCAGATCTTGAATTTAAACTTGTAAATATCTACAATTATTTTGAAGTTTATTTTTTATTTCTGAATTCCTAACAGTGCTGAAGAATTCTTGTTATATCTTGAACACTATTAATTTGAATTCTAAATTTTTGATGATTTGAAAACTAATGAAATTTAACACACCCTCGCTGTTTTGAGTTTCTTCTAATTCACCTTGGAATGGCTCGAAAAATTACACCCATTATAGCGCACTACTATTTTTTAGTTGTGATTTTTTCATTGTTTTTTGGATTGGCTTGGTTATTCTGAATTGAAAATCTTTTGTAGATTTCTGTGATGCATCTTGAAATTCATTGTTATTTGAAATCATTTCAAATTTTTGATATTTTGAATCTCATACACTTCTTAGATTTGAAATTAATAATCTTGTGTGATTGATTCATTATATCTCAAAATTTACATCTATTTAAGTGATCTCAAATAAACTGTTTTTAAACTTGGATCATGGATCATCTCTTAGGCTTGATGCAAATAATCTGAAATTTCCTTTGGAAATCTTTTGAATCTCATTGTCTATTGCTCTGATAAAAAAGAATTGATTTGTAAACATTTTTTGATGACTGCTTGATTTTGTATCAAATGTTTACCACTGCTCTAATAAAAGAAACTGGTTTATTAGATTTGACTACTTGGGCTTGGTGATTGGATATTGTTGTCTGAGATACCTTTGTTAGCCAGCAGGGTGGTATTAAAATCCTCATTAACAGAGATAACAAGTGGTATTAATCTTTGGTGTTTTATTTTTTCTCATTCAAGTGTTTGATTTTTTTTTTTTAAACTAATTTTCAAACTATATAGATCTTTCAAATTCCTCTTGTAATTGATTTTTCAGTTTTTTTATTTACGT
The DNA here is from genome assembly GCA_030737875.1 of Allium sativum. NCBI lineage: Eukaryota > Viridiplantae > Streptophyta > Magnoliopsida > Asparagales > Amaryllidaceae > Allium > Allium sativum. The sequence continues at coordinate 527,014,419 of CM060909.1, read as the reverse complement.
GTGGAACCTAAGACTTCACTCAAGCCATTGCTTGTCGGTCTTAGTAAACTCCACGGGTAGTGATATACTCCGATTTTTCAAAGCCTTCACACTACCGAGGTAGTCACCCCTAGAAATTGGCAGAGGTGGCCCTCTAGAACCTGAGACCTATGTCTCATCCCAATTCGCCCACCTCTAACCAACTGAGCTAGGAGTGTCGAGTAAATGATTTTTCAATTTTAAAATCATTTGTTGATTATTTATTCAGAAATTGAAATCAATAAGCAAATTGAACTGTATTTAGAACTCATCAAAACTATTATCAGATTATTGAAATACTTCACAACAAGAGGAAATATTATTTAAATTTTCATGATTTTATAGTAATGTGGAGAGTTTGATATTTTTAAATCATCATAAATATACAGTGTCAATATTTGTGATGGAATTGAAATTATATTATTTTTCAGAAATAGAGATAATTGAAAACTTTCAAGATCCCAATACAGTTGAGCATATTTCATAATGTGATTAATTTAGAAATTTATTTAATAATCATTTCTGTACCTGCCAAATTTCTATCATCCATATTGGTTTTATATACCAAGAAGTTTTTTTTAAAGAAAATGATAAAAATATAATATACATATAGGGTTTCTCTAACCTCATTTAAAATTTCCAAGCACTGGTCATGCATGGTTAAGAGATTACTTATATTTTAAGCTGGAACTGACCTTACTTAAAAATCCAAGATCTGGTTATGTGTGGTTAGTGTGATCTTAAAATAAAAGAAAAGAAAAAGGAAACGAAACAAATAAATAAAACCTTATATATAATCCTCCTTGGTGTGTAAAAACTAGTATATCAATCCATTTTCTATTATTGAAATGTGTTAATATTTTAAGATATATTATGGTTTGTTGATTAATAACTATATGGATTTGAGATTATTTGATTGCTTCACTCAAATTGAATTTATAATAGTAGTTCAAGTCCATCCCTTTTTTGTACTGCCCTTAAAAATTTTATATGGAAATAACTGGAAATCGTGTGTTTTAAAACTCTCCCCATTTTTATAAATTTCATTGTAAATCCATCATTCTACAATGTGAAATTTGCCACTAGTTATTAGAATATTATGATTTTTGTTTGATTAATTGAGATTTATGATGACAATTCTCTCTCTTAAGCTGATTGTATATTTCTAGTCAATTTTCCATCATCATTTTCATGTCTGTGACTCTGTATCCTTTAGATGATAATAAAAGGGGGAGAATGGGTTAAGATTTTGATCGATGAGTGAATATGCTATGAATATTTTGATATTGAAGTTTCAATTGTTGTTTTTCACTCATGCACATATCTAGGGGGAGTTTTGTTGTGGGGGAGCATACATATAGGGAGAGTTCAACAATTCACTGTCAAATATATTTATTATATTCAAAATCTTATTATATGTTTGTCATCTTCAAATGGGGGAGATTGTTGTATATAACAATTCTATGATTTTGTTTGATGATAACAAACATATATATATATATATATATATATATTATAAATGTGTTTGTAATTGTACTATTCTACAACATCACATACAAAATTAAATATTTATATTTAAATAGAATACTACCACACAAGAATTTTAAATACTTAAACAGTATTTTATTTTAATATAATATTATATTTTAATGTTCAGTAGTTCAACCTTATAACTCCACTATTTGTACATTCCACTGATATATTACAATTCAATATTACATTCAGTTCCATTTATTACATCAGTTCCTCACTAAAACACCCTGTAACTCATTTTCATCACTGATTTGTACAAATACATTCTACGGTCATTCACTCATATACGTTGACGCACACTCTCATATATGCAGATTCACTCACTGTCCTCTCACTTGTTTTGAACAGTCAGTCCAGTCTTCTGTTTGCCTGTCACATAAACAAACAGTAAACAGGAACAAAAATATTTTTAAATTCTAGCAGATATAATTTTATTTTAAAATTTATTTGCCTTAGAATTTTGGTGTATTTCTCATCATATTTCATAACTTGATCTGATATATATATATATATATATTCATCTGTGTCTAGACTGCTTGTGATATTCACAGTGATTCGCTATATATACCACAAGGTAGACATCATCTGTAGTGCTCACATATATATATTTTGCATGTGCACTATACATGTACACACATACATATGTATGTATATACACATATTTTATGTGCAGGGGCAATATGGTCATTCTTTGTATCAAAAGGGACAAATATATCAATATGAGGTGTTCAGTGAAATACATATATATATGCACACACACATATATATATACACACACACATTTGTGTGTATATATATATATATATTTATTTATATATGTATATATATACATGAATGTATATAGTGGCATATCAAGACAGAGCTCAAAATACTCAATGTGTGCACAGTCATTCACAGATTGTGCAAGTGCAAATTCAAATGCCAACAGTTCAAACAAATACAAGCCAAAACAGCATGTGTCAAGAAATACACAATGCAACCCGACATGCAAACCAAAAATGGACAGAACAAGTATAGAATCTAACAAGGCAGTTTTAAATGACAAGCATAAAACTGAAATAGTTTAGCTTAAACAAGGATATCACAACCAAGAAGGTTCAGTCAGCTTTAAATAAATTTAAATTCACATGGAACCAGAATGTCAATGACATTGAGCAACACAAATATGGCATGGTCTCAAATACAAATAGGCACAAAGGAAATACCAGGTATGACATGTATATGGGATGTTTATACATAACCAAAGTAATGCATTTGCAAATAAGTGTGAGCAAGTGGAACAAGTCAATTTCAGTGCAGCTGTCAAACATACATGGTGCAACAAGAACAAGAGCTCTCAATTATTTGAATCAAGGGAGATTATAATGGCATATTCAAAGCAAGTCGGCAGGGGTGATACATATGCAACCAGTGTAGGCCGAGCAAAGTCACAGTTGCAAATACATGAGCAAACAAAACTGAATTGCCAAAACCAAGTTAGTGACAAGCATGCTCATACATGCAATAGGCTTTTAAAAACAACTCAGGCTCACACATGACATCAAAGCAAAGCCAAGCTATTCAGTATTGAAACAAGCAGCAAAAGATAGAGAGGCAAAATGGCATGCAAAGCTCAAATACAAGCAGCAAGTAAATATGGTGCAATGTGTAAATTGAAACAGCACACAAACACATATATGTGTGCAAGCATTCACAAATTCGAACCAATCAAACCAGAGACCAACAATTGTTTCTACAAACAAATAAACGAATTTAAAACTGCATGCAAGAAATATGGAAAGATTTATTTGCAAACTTGGCAAAGTATTTATCATGCAAAACCAGTATGAAGATATTATCCAGAATTTCCAGAATTGGCCAAAACATTTTTCCAGAAATCAATTGGCATAAATAACTTGTTAAATGAATTCATTTTTGGCAAGATTTCAATTCACAAGTTCATATGATTTCAGAAATGTATATATGACAAGCTTTGGAAATCTATATGAATGCATTTCATGTTTTTTGGCAGATGATAAACCATGGCATGTATCATTTAAATGATTCAAGCAACCCAAAAGATTTCTAGAAATACTCAATTGCAATTCACTTTGTTCCCAGGAATTCATGATTTTCAGATGAGCAAAAATTGGCACGAAACAAATTATTTTATTTCCAATTTTGAACAGTTCTTTATTGACAAGCTATTTATTAATGTTTCCATAAATTAAGGAAACATTTTTGGACATAAATCTTCCAACGATGCAGATAAGTATTTCTGGATATCACGTGTTCAATGTGCCAGGGAAAACAATTATTTTGTTTCCAAAATTAAATCATATGATTCATGGTAGAGCAAAAATCACGCAAGGGCCAAGAAAACCATTTTAATTCTTTCTGGAATTCACACTGGTATTTTCAACATGGAAATTGTGTAGGGATATTATCAGTTCAACAATTCAATGCCGCGAAACAAAGGGAGTAACAAATCACGCAACATTTAAGCAACAAATCAGTGCAAGGCATACATGAAATTAGAGAACTAACAAGGGTTTTCAATAAACCTATATAAACCATTCATCATCGGCAAACGGTGATTATCGAAAAACCAAGCATCGAAAATTCAACCTGAAAAACAAAGAAACAAATTTCATAGAACTCACAATTTTTTAGAGGTTTTCGTTCGCAACCTCAAGCCAAATCATCAGCCAAGAATGATGTCACTTAAAGATTATCAGAGAACATTTTTTCCAGCAATCGAAAGTCGAGATTTGGGGATTTTGAAAAACCCTAATTTATTTTTCCCACCGACCGACATTTCTGAAGCCAAAGCATTTCAGAGGAAATAAAATAAAAGGGTCGGCTTGTTTATCTTTTAAGGGCTTGGGGTTTTAGTTTTATTTTATATTATTTTGGTTTTTTAATTTCTTTTGTAAATCGTCCATTAGTTTTCTAGTGTTTGTAAAAGTAGGTTTACTAGTTATAGGGTTTATAACTAGGGTTTACTAGCTATAGGTTTGTAGCTAGGGGAAAATCTGGTTTCAAGGATAGAATCAGTGCAGGGTTTTGAGCGTAGGATTAGTGCAACTAGAGCGAGATTGTAAGGCCTTTTTGTGTAGCTCCTAGTAGAAACACCGGGATAAGTTTTGAGCGTAGGGTTAGGACAATTAGGCTAGGAATTATCGCGAGTTTACAGGTGTTGTAAGCGCTGTAATAGTTAACTAATATCTAGTAGAAATCTTAGGAATGCAGTAGTAGGCAGGGTTTGCTGAAGTTGGATAAAATCTGTGTTATTTCATTTCTACATTTATTTTCTCTACTGAAATTTATGTTGTAATAATTTTTAATATCTCGTAAAAATCCAACAAATCCTAATCAACCCCCTAAAGTTTAATCTACATCCAACAGATAGGAGGCCGAGGAAGTGGAATTTTATGTAGCAAGGGAAGAGTCTCACAATTGGAAGAGCGTTTACAAGATTTCTCTATATGACCAAAGAATTGGCGACCAATGCAAATATCAAGCTTCCAACTGTAGCAAACATCAATCACAACTAGACGACCTTCGATAGTTACCTCAATCATAGAAAGAGGAAGCTTCTGACGAGTAAGTTCAATAAGGGCCTTGGCAAAAGAAAGTTTCCTTCCACCCATTGTATTAGCATCAAAACAATTCAATTTTCCTAAGTGAAAAGCCAACCAGTTCAATCCTAAAAGAGAAAGTAAAACTGAAAGAACATGAGAAAACTTAGCCTAAACAATGATAGAGAAAACCTGTTCACACGCCGAGTCAACTGAAGGGCACCACGCAGTAATGATGAAAGGGATTCCTGCTAGAATAGAAGGGTTAGACTTAAGAACTCTCATTCTCTCCTCCGAGTTAGAGAACCTAAAGAAGAACATGTCATCAACATAGCTCACATGAAAACCTCTAACTTTCCAAACACGACTCACAAGCTCGAATACATCGATCTCAGCAGGGCTATGACTCGAGAAGAATCCCACCAAAAAGTCCGATCAAAAGCTTACACCAACCTGCACAACAATGTTCGACAGTTCCATACGAGATTAAACAATATCGAAGTGTACAGGGGTGAAATCACCCTCAATACGAGCCACCTTGTCGAATATAGAAACCCAAACCGGAGGCTTAGGAGCAGAAGCAGGTAAGCAGACTTGCTGTTCACAACACATGTTCACAGAAACATTTACTACATTACTATCCTTAGCTCTACTAACATTAGCTTCAACCACATTGCCCACAGAATCATTTTTATCCAACTTGCCTACACCAGAACTAAATTTCATGACTTCACTATGCAAAACAACAGGGTCAGAACAAGTCTAAGCACTGACCAATGCCAGCGAAGTCGTGATTAGTGAAGACCTTATATCGGAAGCCAATATACTAGATAAAGGAGTTGCATCTAAAACCTGAAGAGAAGGTTTTGTAGCATTGCTGAGCGAAATGAAGAATGGGGAAGACCTATTCCCAACAGCCAAGGATCCAATAATTGATGTTGCATCAAAAGCAAGCAGAGGGACAAAAGGGTTCGCAGCTGGATTTGTAGTAGTGCTCGGAAGCGGTGGAAAATTAACAACACAGTCGACCCTAGGCGGAGCAGGCGATTTAGGGTTCGAGTTGAAGTATGGTCATCCAGAGTGGATCAACGACTGTAATCGAAGGGGATAAAGGGAGACGACATGAGGCGGCAATTTGAGGTTTGAGGAGGCGAATTGGGATGAGAAAGGAAGAGGCGAAAGGACAAAGTAGTCTAAAGTGGTTTACCCAAAATAGAAATTGGTCGCCATTTGAGGGATTAATGATGGAGGAAAATTTATAGTTTCTAAAATTACTTTGAAATATGTTATACTTACTATTAGATTTTAATATATATTTTACCTCATAATTTTGTATTTTGATGTTACTACTCTTTAAGTAACTTTTGATTTTATACTTTGATTTCAAAATATTTACTTTAATTTTATACTTATTACTTTTTATAAATATATATACAATCTTTGATTTTATACTTATATTTATATTTTTATAATAGACTTTTGATTTTTATTTGCTTAAGGTTTTGATTCTAAATCATACTCTGAATTTTAATAATTATGATTTAATATTAGTATAGTTTTGATATTCATATTTTAAGTTTCATATAATTGACTATATAAAGTTTTAACATATAAATATTATATCTTTACTTAAATTCTTTTACAAATATTTTTAATAAGTTTTCTTAATATTTACTATGTTTAAAATATATGTTTACTATGATAAAATAGGTTTACAAAGTTTCAAATCATAATAAATAAGTTTATATATTTAAAATAATTTCAAAACAAACTAGTTTCAAATTTTGCCTAGCTTATATCGACATGTCGCCCATAGTATGTTGACGTAAATTGGCCTACCCAGAGGTTTGTCTGGAAATTAAGTTGGATGAGGACCTATGACCCGCAAATCAGATTGGTGTGCCCATCGGTGTGAGTTCTGCAGGGTGTCTCCTTGTGGCCTTGAAATCAAAAAGTGTAAATTATTGTATTGATTAAAGACCGTATGCAGTGCTGAACTAGATGTAGGGTAACTCTGAACAAGTATAACAATCCCCGTGTTTACTTTCCTTTACTTTTTTTTAAAGGACATATATAATAGACAAGAATGAAGAAAAACATCCTTTCTCCGTTAGCTTACAAAGACAGGACTGCAGAGCTAATGCGCATCTGAGTCTGTGGAACACGCCAACAACCACAAACAAAAAAAGCCCATGTGGGAACAAATACGCCAACAAAAGCAACAAAACAAACCTGGCCAGAAGGCCCTCAAAATAGAAAAGCACCCCACCGAGGCACCAATAAGAAATAAAGAAACAGACGTTCCATCCAAGAAAGAGGTGCAACAACAACAAGGCTCCGGGTCCTCAGTCCACAGCCCGCCTAGGCCAATAAACAAAGACAAAGAGAAGAACTCTGACCAACACCTCTAGCAAGCGCCATCAAAGCCAAGCTCCAACAATCACAGAAAGCGGGCAAACTCTGAGACAAGTCCACACAGATCGTGCCAAACGCCTAGAAAGCAATCAGCACCATGCACCAGAGCCTGAACCTACCGAAAGATCCACCTTCCCAGAATCTTAAAAAAACATATATACGTGATCATTACTTGCATTTTGTTTCCTTTTACTTGCATTTTGTTTATTTTGTACTATGATCATTTTGCATACACTCATATTCATATTACAAAAGATTTATAAAATTTAAGTAAACACTATTCACCATCATCCCCCTCTAGTGTTAATCCAGTCTTAAAATCCTTAATCCGTATTACTTTCAATTTTTGATATATGTAACACTGTATCCAACCCTCATGTCATTTAAATTGAATTGTTCAACGCCTAATGACAAATAGCGAGGCAGAGCAGCAGCGCAGCTATATGTTCTTTCTCAATCAGTTTAATTGTTAAAAAATTCAGTTATGAACCATCTGATTTTCTAAACTTTCGATACATGCTTGCTACCTAAGAGCAATATTTCTATGTCCATATACAAAATTGGTTATGTAATCCTTTGTTTACTTCCCGGTTGGGGTAGCAAATGCAATATGAAGGTTTCTATTTTTTTTCTGATGCAATTGCACCACTGTAGTTAACAAGTGAGAAGAGAGCTACTGTTCTTTTATTTCTGTAAAGGAGCAATTAATTCATGTTTAAACTTCAAACTCATATCTTGAAGTTGAATCTATAAAAGCATATGTGCTAATTATCAAAATGCTACTAGTTATGAATTTTATTTTTTCTTATTCTTATAACTTAATTTGTGGTGAACATAAATATATGTCCATAGGGATGTCTCTTGGTGTTGTTACTACAACTCTTGGAGCTGGCCTAAACAATCTTACTCAAATTCATGGAATTATAGTAGAAAGCAGTCAAACAAGGAATGAAAGCTAATTTTTAACAAGTTTCTTCATAAAAAAGAAAAAGAAAATATACGTGAAATGACCCAAACTCGCCCTTACGGGAAAGCCCGGATTGAGTTGAGAACACGACAAATCAGAACGCAAACAGAAGAACGCTTCATTTCTTATTACAACAATTTACATCAGAGTACAAGAATATACAAAGTATGAACAAATAACATACATTTGATAAATATCAGAGATTTACAAATTATAATGCAGCGGAAAATAATATAAAACACAACTGAAATAAATACACGAATACAGAGCGTTCCGAATATAGCTCCAGCTGTAAACCAGGATCCTGTGAATATAATATCTGCAATACCAAAACTACTAGCTGTCCATGTAATAAATAGGGTCACCCAGAGTTTAGGTTAAAACAATAAACTCCAGATCAGTCATGTGATTGGTGTGAGAACTAAAACAGTTATTAAATCTTTACTTTAAAATAAAGTAAATCAAGGGACCACGCCGTATAACACGGAACGAGTTTCCTCCCAAAAATACAAGTGCATATAACAAACAGCGCAATGCTTTTTGGATAAATGAAGCTAATATAAGACTTAGGTCCCATCACACAATGCAACGCAAGCCGGAAGATAGAGTTTTCCCTTATAATAGCCTAACATGCTTGGTACGTTCAAAACAAATCATTTTGATACTATTATAAGTGTAAAGTGCATAAAACAACTTCAAATATAAATGTATCAATCATAGACGACATAGTATCCTATGCTACTATGTCGCTATATAGGTTTACAATTAAAACCGCAAAATATCGTATTGGAAGTTGGATTTCCATCTGTGAATCAAGGCAAGGGATCATCCTTACCGCTTCGAGACTTTCTAGCTCGAGCCTCAGGGTCAGAACACATCGACCCTTGGATCATCAGTGCCGGTCCACACGTAGTGGATTAAAATGACTGAACAATACGTTTTTTCGCCCTATGGGGCGTAAAACTGGTCAGTATATCGACCAAACCATCCATCGGCCCCGTAATGACCGATATAACCGGGGCGCCTCGCTTTCCATCATCCACATAAGTAAAATGTCTGGGCTCCATACCATGACACCACTCCTAGCTAGAAAGAAACGCATGTCCTCCCTGAAGTCCTCTCCCGTTTCTGGTTCACACCGGGTGTGAGGCTCGCGAATCAACGTTATACACAAAGCTATGCTATATTAAAGTCGTGCTTTGATCATCAAGCACAAGACTCTGCTTTTCAACAGAAGCCTTGATCATTTGCAACTTAGCATGCCACACAGCCATGCGACTGATGTCTATTGATATATAACCTCTGAGCTCGTACGTCTCAAAGAAGGGTGTTAAGCAAGAGAATAAATTCTCCGCCACCAAACAGATATATATTTAATAGAGATCAATCAACACAGAATAAAATCCAATATCAAACACACATCCATTTACAAGTTCGTTCTGGGTCTGAACGAAATCGGAGGCATCTTATTCCTCGTCCCATATGTCCAATACAGGAGAGAGGTCCTCGCATATCTGGTCGATCTCCAAGTACGTCTGGACGATCATCACTTATTACCTCGTCTTGGGTGTACAGCCCAATCAAGACATCAGTAATCATCCAAATGATGTGAAGACTTCTGGTCTTCAACCACCATCTTCATCGTCGACTTATCGTCGATTCAGTTATTCAGAATTGGATAAACCCGGTCTTTCTGAATAACTCGCGTATCTTATAAACAATTGCTATAAAAACACAACATAAGCCTCATTCCAATTCTCAATATTCTTTTATTTAAATATTCATATCCTTTGGAAAAGGTTCCCATTAATTTTATCAAAGATAAATTCCTTAAATTTATTCTTTAATCTTCTATTGGATATCAAGTCAAACCAAATTAAAGTTTATCCAAACTAGTCGGGATTAGCGAACTTTACCGAAGTAATCATTTATTATGTTTCCTAATTCCAACCTATTTATCCCATGAAGTAGAACCGGTAATACTTCATATCTAACCACGGTGTTATCGGTAAAATTAATTACCTTTTCACGTTGAAATCTAATTAAAGATTTAACTATCGCTTGGAGCAAAACCGGTGATACTCCATTATCGATCATTTCATGAGTTCGATAAATTCAATTAACCCATTCACATTCCAATCTAATTAAAGATTCATTAAAACCCTAATTCAGTTTTAATCTCAAAGATCATTACTTAATGATTATTCAAAGTTAAGAAATTAATCTTATCTTTAACTGGGTTAAAGAACTAATGTCATTTAAAACACAGTTCACGATAAACCCAAAATCACGTTCCATTAATTGTGGAATCTTTACGGAAAACAGATCGATATATATATAATCGATATAAATTTCTGTATCCAACCAATAATATAAATGGAATAACGGCAAAGCCTTTTAAATTCTATATATAGTAACAGTCTTCTTCCACAGAAGTTCACATCGATTATTACCAAATCGAATTTCATTCCATTCCAATTTATTTTATTAAATTGGAAAACTCTTCTTTGGAAAATTCCCCTAAATCTTAATTAAAAGATTTATAAATTCCAAATCATATTTCACTGTAAATCTGTTTAAAGAAGGAATGTAGTTAAAACACAGTTCACAATAAACCCAATTCACATTCCATTTTATTCCAATTATTAAATATAACTGGAACTCTAAAAATCTTAATTAAAAGATTTATTCTTTTCTCAACTGGGTTTAAGAACAATGTTATTGAAGACACCATTCCGACAACACAAATTCCAATTCTTTTATTCAATTCCAATTAAATATTAATTAATTGAAAAACTTCTCTAAATCTTAATTAAAAGATTTTTCCTTTTCTCAACTGGGTTTAAGAATAATGTTAAAAAGACACCATTCACGACAAACCCAAAATCCAATTTGATATTAAATACAAGGCTCTGAATAGAAAATAATACTGACTTATATTCAATATCAAATTCTGAAATCAACAAATATCGTATTCGGAATAACAATAATTATATCTTCCAAATTCCTCAACGATATCCGTATAATCACGGAATCCAATATCGAGATATTCCAAAGATTATTTCCATTCCAAACCATTCCAATTTATTATTGGAAAAATTCTGGTTATTTTAAAACCATTTTCTCAATCCAATTTATTTATTTAAAAATAATTGGATTTTAATTCTAGTAAATAATTAGTTCATTTCGATAAAAAGTATATTTTTATCTTTTCAAATATGGAATTTTTCATCCTAATTCTTTCCAAACCAGTTATTGTGATTTTACACAAGTTATCAATATTTTTAATAATTTTATTAAGGCCCTTTCAGTCGATTTCCATAAACGGTCATCGAACTGCACTTACAACGACCTTTTCCAAATTTGATTTGGACATAATTCCAAATCCAACCGTTAGATTTCAAATCTCTTATATTCGTTGGAAAGATCTTTTCGATATGAACCCAACGGTTCCAGTTTCAGGAGAATCCGACGGTCGGATCTCCTGTAATATCAATTCGAAGTTAATGGTCGAAATACACAAACGACCACGGCGCGAAAAGTTCTATTTAGGCCATTATATTATATATATAGTATATATAATATATATTTTGTCGATTTCCATTTAAAACGTATTTTATAAATCGTTTTAATTTCGTTTAAAAAACGATTTCAACTTCATTTTCAATTTTAAATCAAAATTGAATATTCTATATCATTAATATATACATGGTAATATTTTCAAGATATCATATTTTGAAATAATTTCCTTTTCGATATTCATTATAAAAATGAATAAAATCGATATAAATATCGTTCGCATCCAAATGGCGCATATCTAATCAAGTCGATTTCATATTTTTCAATATTTTCGTGTCTATCCCAAATCGGACATCAAAATCATATTTTGATCCATTACTGAATATTATTTTTAAAATATTAGTTATTTTAAAATATTCATTATTCGTCATTTTAAAATATTCGTTATTTTAAAATATTTGTTCTTTCTGAATTGGAACCAAATACAGTCAATCACCATATAATATTATTTATATGGATTTCAGACACACATCTACACAACAATAATTATACATAGTCAACCATCATCCGGAGTGCATCACACAACTGCAAAAACAATAAATATAAATAATTAACGCTTACAACAGTCTGTCAACCAATCGATTGACATACAGCTAAATATTGGGATTAGTGTGTCCAATATCATCTCAATACCCGTGTGGGGTTTTCAAACAACAAATACTGATTATTATTTGTGCAGTTGGGCGATGTGTAAAATTTATCGTCCTAATCAATATCGGTTAAATGGGTGTACATAAACAAATCGTCTGATTTGTAAATGAATATTTATTTTCAACGCTTGACCATTTTATATGGTTCATATATTCAATAAAAATTATATTTTTATTGTTCAAATATTTTATTCTGTACATGAATATTTTATTCATTCAATAAAAATGATATTTTTATTGTTCAAATATTTTATTCCATACATGAATATTTTATATATTTTATTCATTCAATAAAAATGATATTTTTATTGTTCAAATATTTTATTCCATACATAAATATTTTATATATTTTATTCATTCAATAAAAATGATATTTTTATTGTTCAAATATTTTATTCCATACATGAATATTTTATATATTTTATTCATTCAATAAAAATAATGTTTTTATTGTTCAGATATTTTATTCCATACATGAATATTTTATATATTTTATTCATTCAATAAAAATGATATTTTTATTGTTCAAATATTTTATTCTATACATGAATATTTTATATATTTTATTCATTCCATAAACACAACACAGTCAATTCAGTCCAAACAAACAATCATGGTTTGTACAATCAATGGTGTCGGGTGCTACTAAGCACCGTCTGCATCCTAGTATGTATTTAATTGTAAATAAATTGAGTGAGAAAGAGTTATCACTTTGGTTTCCACTCCGTTAGTGTTTAATTCTGAATTTCTGGTATGGTTCGGGTTTGAATTTGCCTGAAATTCTAACTTGCTCTGTTTTGATTCTGGTCTGTCCCATCACATAGCTCTCGTCGAGACAATTCCAACGAGCTCGAGTTTGCAATTTTCTGGCACCGTACGAGAAAGATATAGTCACTTAAATATTTCATTACTTAATAATCAAACAATATTAATTAATTATCATTAAGGGTTAATTACCCTAGCTTAATCCCTCTTCCCCGTCGATTAGTTCTGGACCGAAAAAAAAAACCTTTGTGCCTTCTCTCTCCTCACCGCAACCACCACACTCGCCGAGACCCCGATCAAACCCACCCACGTCGAAGCCTTACAAGTTGCGCCCCTCCCCCTTCAACCACTGTCACCTCGGTGGGCCCCTCCACCGTGAATTCCGCTTCGAAAGCATGTTTGAGAGGCAAATTCGAGCTAAATTGGTAACGAGAATTCATCACCACGATATAGAATGAAAGCTCAGGAACCGCTCTTTAATATTTTCTTTAGAATGAGGATTTGATTCGTGAAGATTTGGGAGGAATTGGCGAATTAAAATCTGAGAATTCTGGCCGTTGTTTCGTTCGTGGTGGCTGTTAAACGGTGTTGACCAATGAAAAGAGGAAATAGGGTTTGGATCAAATATAGGGGTATTTATATAAATATTTTATTTTGTTGAATTCAAAAATAATCCGTTTAGTCTCCGAACTCCAAATCAAGCCCAACGACTGTCGTCTCTAGCCAAATACCCCTATTCTGGACATAATGGGATATGTTTCATAAGCCACTTCTATCGTTATGACCAGATTTTATTAAAATTTAAAATATAAATCAATGTATATTGAATTCAAACGTACATTTTAATTTACCAGGGCTACATATTGACTCCAAAAATTACAGAAAAATAAATCTAGCTATGTTTTGACGATACGGTCCTAACAAAACTAATTTCGTCGAATTTGGAGACCGTTTGAAAAATGGTCATTTTCTGGTAATAATTATTTAAAATAAATCATTTTAAATATTCAAAATTCATTAAAATAGCTAAAATAAATTTTTTAAATTGGTTCCGATTTTCCGGGTTGTTACAATATGGTTTATTTAATGCATCATATTGAACAAGTATTCTTTATTGTATTATTTTTTACCAATAACAGCCAAAAAGTCGTATGTAAAAAATATATTTTTATCCATGTTGGCTTTTTCTCTTTTTGACTTATAAGTCGTTGTCATACCAAACGAACTTTTTGACTTTTTAAAAGTAGCGGTGTTTATCAGATTACCATAAGCACTTTGGCTTTGTGTTGCCAAACAACCCCTTAGGAATGATGGAAGCTTTGAGGTAGTAGACCAAGTTTATCTCAAACTTCAGCCATATCGATATATAGTTGTTGTTCATTAGAGAACTCATAAGTTATCACCTAGGCCTGACAACGAGTATCTGAAAAATTCTAAATCCGTCCGTATCCGAAAATACGAAAAATATCCGAAAATGTTTTCGGATACGAATACAAATATGACACTATCAATATCCAAAAAATATCCGTCCATTGTTGAATTAAATATCCATTTTTTATTTTCAAATTATACTTAATTCTTCAACCAACCTAATTATATAGCTAGAAAATCAAACATTATTTTAGCCGTTGGATACTGCTATCAACATGACACGGCTTCTTCAAACCTTAGTCGGCTAATCCAATACCACCCGCATCTCCATTCTCCCTTTCATTCTTTCCCTTAAAACCTAATTCCCAAAAAAATGGCGTATTCTTAGTTCCTCGGCCGACATGTTCTCTCTCCTTTGTCAATCTTATTGATTTCTCCGGTCCTTGCTTTCAAGTCTTATTCCTAATCCCTAGCTTCAAGCGAAGCGACGACCGATTCTAAGGAAAACTCGGTTTCAAGCGACGACGACTCGATTTCAAGATCTCCAACGACTTCGTTGGCTATATTTTGATTTTAAGGACGACTCGATTCAAGCATCTCCAGCGACTCGATTTTAAGGAGGACTCGGTTTCAAGCTACGACAACTCGGTTTGTCAATCTGCAGTCTTCTTCGAGACAGTGGTATGAATTCAAAGTTTTTTGTTTGGTTATTTATTGTTATCGATAGTCTAAGATTGGACTCTATAAACTTAAGTTTTAGCTTTAATTTAGCTGTTTTTCTCAAAGACATAATCGAATCAGGATCCTATTGTATTATGATAGCAAATTTCATTTCATGTTGTATGTATCTCTGAAAATTTATAAGAAAATCTGCATATAAGTTGTATATTAGTTGTCAAGACAGCGATATTTCTGTTAGTGTACTATCAGAAGTATCAAAAAATAAAGAAATATTTCGGAAATTAAATGTAATTTCAGAAATACATATAATTGCACTAACAGAAATACATACACAGTAATATGTTCAGAAAATTTATAAGAAAATCAGTAACATATTACTGTGTATGTATTTCAGAAAATTTATTGTACATTAAGTTAATTGAATTGTATATTAGTCGAATGTAAAATTAATTTCACATGCTTTTTATATGTATTGCAAAAATGGCAAATACATCATCAAGTTGCAGTAGTAAGTCCGTTCAGTGTTCATCAATGAATAATGCTAACGTTACAGATAATACATCTATTGTGCAACTGCAAGAAACTCAAAATCCGGACAATAATTTGCAACAGAGTCAAGATATTTCAACCAATTTGGATAAAAACGAAATTGTAATGTGTAACGGCCCGCAAATCCATAATATCAGAGTTGACTACATACATCATACATCCAACCCAATATATATATATAATAGTCAACCCTAAATAATTAATATATTTAAATCAACCAAACAGCATTCAAACAAGCAACAACAATTATTTTTAACGACATAAAAATAATTTTAATTAAGGTGAGTGAAATTTACTCACCAGGGTTTTTATTTCACGAATGTCCAGTTAAATCTCAAATCATCTCACTACGAACCTTCATGAATAAATCAATTTGGCACCTATACCTATCTTCTCCATTTTCGCATTCCATCGAACATTTTGTTGACCGTTTCTATTCCTCCTTTTCCACCTACCCAAGGACCATCATCTCAACACTTCTGTGAGCCCTTCCCAGCATCTTCTTTCCTCTCAATTTTAAACAGTTCGAACCCCAAACACAAACTCAGCACGACTTCGACTTGCCCCCAATTTCTATCATCGTTCTGACCCACCCTCCACCGCGACTTCCTCCTACCACCCAGAGTCGCACTTTTGTTACTGTGCGACAGTAAGTGTCGCGACCCCAGATCTGACCGCACCCCAAATCGACTTTAAGCTTTATCGAGCTCCCAAATCCATCGCGATACTTTCAGGCTCAAGTTGCTCGATTTCCCCTACCAGGGACCATCGCTTCACACACCAATACTATCGAGCGCCTCCTCTCCACTCTGCGCATAAGTTCGCGGTTGAAGACCACGCGAGGTTTCACCTTGACCACTCGATTTAATTCATTTCAGAAAAGGAGGAGCGAAATGGTCAACAAAATGTTCGATGGAATGCGAAAATGGAGAAGATAGGTATAGGTGCCAAATTGATTTATTCATGAAGGTCCGTAGTGAGATGATTTGAGATTTAACTGGATATTCGTGAAATAAAAACCCTGGTGAGTAAATCTCACTCACCTTAATTAGAATTATTTTTATGTCGGTAAAAATAATTGTTATTGCTTGTTTGAATGTTGTTTGGTTGATTTAAATATATTAGTTATTTAGGGTTGACTGTTATATATATACATATATATATATATATATATATATATTGGGTTGGATGTATGATGTATGTAGTCAACTCTGATATTACGGATTTACGGGTCGTTACATAACGAGTCTTAAAATCTGAAGTATGGAAATATTTTGATAGAAAAACGATATTGGAAGATGGTATTACTTGTGTTAGGGCAACGTGCAAACATTGTACTAGGGTATTTAATGAAGCCGCCAATATGGGAACTCGTCTAAAAAACCATATAAGATCTTGTCCAAGGAATGTTGATAGTAAGAAGCTAGTAAGACAGCAAATACTGACTACTAAATATTTCCCCGATGAACCTTTCAAAATATCAAGTTGGAAATTTGATCAAAATCGAACCCGAATGTGTTTCGATCATATGGTTGTTAAGCATGATTACATGTTTAATATGACCGAGCATGTTTATTTTCAAGATTATGTTAGAAGCATTAATCTAACGGTCAAAATGTTTTCTAGAAATACAATTAAAGGCGATGTTCTAAAACTTTATGTTGATATGAAAGCATAAGTACAAGATACGTTGGATTGTTTATTGTCTCGTGTTAGTCTTACTACGGATTTATGGACATCAGAACATCAAAATCTAGGCTATTGTTGCATAACATACCATTATATTGACAATGATTGGAAATTATATATATAAAAAAAAAAGATCATTGCTTATCACGAGTTGCCTCCTCCACACACAGGATTGGCACTAAGTGCTGCCATGAAGGAAAAGATGTTGCATTGGAATATTGATAAAAAATTATTTGCACTTACAGTTGATAATGCTTCGAATAACGATGTTTTTATAAGAGATTTTAAAGAATGACTAGTTTGTAAAGGTGTTTTGCCTTTAGATGGTGCGTTATTTCATATGCTTTGTTGCACACACATATTAAATTTGATTGTTCAAGACGGTTTAAAAATTGTGCATGGCCTAATTGAAAAAAATAAGAGGAAGTGTCAATTTTACCAAATCTTCCCAAAGTAGGAAACAAAGTTGGAAAAATGCATTAGCACAAACTAGATTAAATGGAAAAGAAGTTTGTTATGATGTTCCGACACGATGGAATTCGACATTTCTTATGCTTGAAAGTGCACTTAAACTGCGTCCTACATTTGAACGATTGGTTGATTTAACATATGATTATAAATCGTTGCCATCAAGTGAAGAATGAGAGATTGGGAAAGAAGTTAGTGAATGTTTGAGAGTTTTTTATGATATTACTATTAAATTTTCCAGCGTCAAGTATCCAACAACTAATCTATATTTCAAAGTGTGTGATGTTAATGAGAACATTATAAGTTGGGAGTTAAATGAACATGAGTATATTCAATCAATGGCACAAAAGATGAGAATTAAATTTGACAAGTATTGGAGCACTTGTAACATAATGATGAATCTTGGTATAGTTTTGTACCCCTTATAAGATGACTTACATCGAATTTTTCTTTGGCTTGATTTATGGAGAAAATTCACATATTCATATTGGAAAAATAAATGCATCTTTGAGAACTCTCTTTTCTTTATACGAAAAGGAAAGTACTTCATCCATGAATGCATCTACCCATTCTTCTTTTGATACCGTGGACTCATCTACTAATCTTCCTAAAAAGAGACCAAAAATTGATTTAAAATGGAGAAACTATGTGAACAGGAAGTTGGAAGTTCACTAGTTTTAAAGACGGACTTGATAAGTATTTGGAGGATGAATTGTTGCCAATAACCCCGCATTTCCCATTCTTGGAAAGATTGCCCGTGACATCTTAGCTGTTCCGGTATCGACTGTAGCATCTGAATCAGCTTTTACAAGCGGTAGAAGGTTGATTACTAAGAATAGATCTTCATTGTCTTCAGATATAGTAGAAGCATTGATGTGTATAAAAGATTGGTTACCATCTGATATTGGTTAGTTTTTAATTTGTTTAAATGCAATATATATTTCGTATAATTATTCAGTTCTTCTTTTTGTAGGAAATAATGTTGGGCCTATGGATGATGCATCAGTTAAAATGTAGTCTATATGCACTCTTTACACATGGTATGAATCTTATGCTTTATTCTTCCAATTTGTTCTTGTTAATCTGTCATTGTCACTTTATAATTTGATCATGTAATGTATGCATTCATTCCAAAGCAGAAAATATATATTTAACCTGGTGTTTCACATCAGAAAATACATGTTATGTGCGAGTTTCATTGCTGTAAAAATTATATTATAGTGCCTTTTATATTCATTGTTGTACAAATCTTATGTGCGAGTTTGTGTACAAAGATGGGTGATTAGGGAAGAATATGTTTGTTACTTTTTAAACTAGAATAGTGTATGAAATTTGAACTTCAAAGACCGCATGAGTAAATTATTCTCAGTGCGCATTTTTTACATGAACTGCTTTATATCGTTTAGTGGAAACGATAAGGTGACCATTCTTGTATATTCACACCAATTTTTGTATAATGTTTGACAACTACAATATCCAAAGACTGCATGAGCAAATTACTAGATTATTTACTAACATTAGTGACAAAGCTTACTTAGGTGTATATTCTTTTCATTCATTAAAGTTGGCTTTCAACTATGATGTAATTATTGTTGAGAACATATATGTTCTGTTCATTTTTGATTTCATTCTTCGAGTACTTGAAATATTGTTAAGTAAATTGGGGACTGATAATGATTGAACTAAATATGCAGTTTGCTTTCAGCTCAGTCCTTATTTAGATTTGCTTTTCTATGTTGGTTGGATTGACATTGGATATTTCAGCAGACTGGAATGTTTGTTCACATGGAACACCAAACAGGTAGTAACGATCAACATACTATATACTAAGGTGAATTTCTGATTGGTAACCAGTATTAGAATTTGGTCAGCCTATTCAGTTGCAAACTGTTTGCAACTGCGGATTCAGTTTGCAACTGAGTTGCAAACTGAGATTTACCAACTCATTGATAATGTGCATGTTTTTTGAAACTTTGAATGCAATGTATTTTTCCACTAATCGATAGTTTATTACAATTTGCAGGTTAGTGAACTTTTGAAACCGCCATAGAAAAATGAAAAATGAATGCAATACATTAAATTATATGTGTGCTATTTAAATGATTTTTAGTATTTGTTACATTTCATGACATGTATGATGTATTTGCGTTTATGATTTATGTTGTTTTAGGATATGGCTAGTTACGTATATGAAATATTTGCTTTTTAGTTTTTATGTTGTATTTGCAACATTTTATGTGTTCATTGTTATGATGAATTTGCTATTATGATAAATTTGCTACAATTATATGTTGTATTTGCTGCAAATTATAAGTTACGCATTCTTGGATATGCAATTTGAAATTCAGATACGAATATTTTCGGATATCCACGAATACGGATTCATATATTCTTTAATTGATATCCGCGAATATCAGATACGGATTCGGATACGGATACGGATTTTTATTTTCGGATACAGATTCGGATACAACACTATCTGTATTCGATTGCATCCGTTGACAGCTTATTATTACCCAAGTATTTTAGTCCTTATCAATTGGCAGCAAAAATGGGGAAAGTTGCATACAAATGATCCGAAGATTTCAGAATATATGATGTATTTCATGTTCCTCAAGTTAAAAGAAATCCAGGGACTGAAGTGATTCTACAACCTAATGTTCCAACTTTTGTCGAGGAGAACGTTGAGGAACTGGAATTGTGTAAAACAAAATAACGTTTGAAAAAAAAAAAAAAAAAAAAGCAAAAACGTCACCAAGTGAAAGACTAAAGAGATAAAAGGACGCTACATGGAATATCATTAGGCAATAATAGTCGGTTCCCTTCTTATGACCTTTAGCTAAGGGCATCTTTTGACTGAAAAGGGGGTGTTAGCATCTTAGAAATTTCAGCAAAGAGTGCATGAACCAACAACTGAGATGAACTATGAGATCACCAGAGTTACTCCAGACGCCATGATCCAATTTCTAGTGCATGGAGGAGATGAGGGAAGTAAAGGGAAGATACGACACTCAGCTTTGACCCATAAAGGTAAGGAGATTAAGGCTGCGGCTTCCGGTTCTACAATGGTAATTAATGTAATATAATCCATGATGTCTTATGTACCCTTAATATCCCTCGAAATCAAATTGTAAATTCACTTTCTCAAAATCCACCTAGTGAGTGAATTAATAAAAAAATTATCTACCCCATTTTTGGGAAGAAAAAAAAAGACGTTTACCATTCTTATTCCTGAGAATTGTACTTTCAATTCTTGATCACCTTTTCTTCCTTAGGACCCCATTCGGCTGTCAAATTCACGTCAAGCCCCTTCAATAAATTTTATTTAGACCCAGAAATTTGCTGAGTATACCCAGAAAAAATTATGATAAAAATGCCTCTTCTTTGCAATATTTTTTTTTTTCTTCAATTTTCAGCATACCTCGTAGAGCCCGTACGAGATTTAGTAATCTACCTCGTAGAGACCCTACGAGATTCTTTACTTTACCTCGTAGGGCCTCTACGAGGCAAAGTAAAGAATCTTGTAAGGGCTCTACGGAGTAGACTAAAAAATTTCGTACAGCCTCTACGAGGAAGGGTAAAAATGACTTTTAAAAAAAACACATGGGTAAACTCAGCAAAACGCTGGGTTCACCTTGTTTTTACAGATTTACTGTGTTTAATCAGCAAATTCTCGGGTTTAAATAGAATTTGCCCTGGAAGAACGGTGAAACCGTTTAGTTTTTTGGGTTTGCCGCTGGAAATAAATATAATAAATAAAGCAACAAAGTTAAAATTAAAATGACAAAAACTTTTTGAGTGTAGTTTGATTTACCTTTTTTAGTTTTGCGGTTTTTTCCATATAAAAGTCCAACAAACACATGCATATCATATTTTTCATATTTGAGAAATAACACAAGGACAAAAGAAAATTGTCTTATTTTTCATATTTGAGAAATAACACAAGGACAAAAGACAATTCATCTTTCTGTCTTCCCTCTAATATCTCCGTCATCCTGAAAGTTTTCCCAACATTTCCTCCATAGCCGCTAATACAAAACTCTCAAACGAAGCCTAAGATCCAAATAAAAAGATAGTTTCTAGCTACTTCAGAATCAAACGGGCACAATAAAACTACATATATTTAAAATTTATGGATGCATATATGTATCCGTCAAACTAATCAAATTTGAAAAGAAAATAAATAATCAGTTTAATCAGGCAGAATATAACCATCATATTTCTTATAAGTTATATATATCAAGTATATCGTGTATCACATTGCCTAACCAAAACGATCAGCGAATTGGAAGAAAACCTGAACTACCATACCAGGGAGAATCATGTACGGATATAAACATGTCCCATGACAGGAATTCACCAGATTTTTAACAAAATTTGCTCATCTGACTGGAAGAATTTCAACATCAGGATCCATACAAGAGTCCGTCAGCTTATCAAAAATAGAAGCAACACAGTTGTAGAACTGATAATAGATAGTGTATATGACACCATACCATTCCCAGTAAGTATATCCTGCAAATTTATTTACTGTTAATAAGCAAATGGAACATGATGGAATAATGTAGAAGAGTGCAAAAAAGACGAGAACATGCAGAAACAAGTACTTCATGTTTTAGATAACCAGATAGTGAAAAGAATTTGACATTGAATTCAAACGTCGATACGGAACAGACTCCATGATGGGAAAAACATGGATGATAATGGTATTGTAATGCCTGCATGCCTGCAAAAACATTTATCTAAGTTGGCAGTGGTTACATTTTTCGGTATTCATTAGATTAATGTTTTCTCTCTTGCCATCTCGACATGTTACTCATGCAATGGCATAGATCATAGACAAATAATGATTCTTAAACAAGGTAACATTGTAGTGGGAGTATGGAAATGAAATTATAAACAAAATTGAACAAGGACAGTCAGTTGAATAGATTAGAAGTATCACAAATGGTCCTGACTAATTTATGCAATTAAGTAGGACTTAAATGGAAAGATTTATTTAATTTTCCTAGCAATTTTGTTCATGTTAACATGGTTGAGATTCTATATTCTGGGTCATCATGAAATTAGTAGCAGTGGTTGTTTACAACCACAAAAAACTTTGTGCCATCATCATCATTGATCATTCTCTACCCAATGCATAATGCTTTCACTGACTAGATAATACCCAATGCATAGTGCGGTTTGGAATAGATAAGTTGTACGCAGTCTTAACTCTAACCTCTGAAGATAACACAAATGAATTTGGATTTGTGTAAATAAAGCTTCAAAGTAAACCTTACATGTATAAAGCAATTGCGCCTCGCAAAACACAAAATTTTATCATCAAACCATAAAGTTGGATACCCAACTATTTAATGTTGAATGGACATCAAACACCAAGGAATATGATATCCTTTTATGTCTCTAAACAAAATTTCACGAGCCAGCAACAGTGAAATAATTTTTTGCAGAAAATTTCAATTACTGTAAATGTACCACTGCAAAGTTTGATTGTTCGCATTATTACATCAAGTCATATATTATATGAAAATAAATATGGAAAATAGTTTGTACAAATGGGAATCATACGCTTACAACATACATGTCTACTAATTAACTAACACATATTTGATGATGTCTGTCATGAAATTACAAATCCAACTATATTTTCACTCTTTTCACCTCTGTTTTATCATTCAATTCCACATTTTAAGCCGAAGATATTGAACTTTATGTCCAAAAAATAAACAATCGAGTGGAGTTGATATAAGAAAATTAAGTAAAATTGGTAGCTTCTGATCTTGCAACTAACCACTCGGATGGATGATAAAAAGCTTCCATTTGGGGATTATAATGTTAAAATCAAAATTACATGATGACCGAAAATATGTGCATATGGTGCAGCTATGTAGAATTCTTTCTAACTGAACCATGTTGAGGAAGTCATGGTATCTGTAACGCTATAAAAGAACTGAAACTCCAAGTCTACAATAAAGACCCCCATATTTGTCATGTATCAACAATACTTCAAATAAATTAGGTAGAAAATATATAAAACAAGTCGCTCAGAGTCAGGATTAGGGTGCAAAGAAAATTACAGGAAAAAAATATAATTTTTTTAGTCCTTAAGACCAGTTATCAAAACAGATTTCATTCCTGAATCAGTTGTACAATCATCTACGAAATCATGTCACTCACAACCTACATGGTAACAAGTGAAATCTTGTATTGACATTAGTCTCAGATAGTTTTTTTTTTTTCGAAAGAAAAACAGTAAGTATAACTGTGCAACTTCACATAGCACAACACATTTTTCTTCTTCGTTTGTTTCAGTTCTAAGACAACTCAAATAGCACTGGTACAAAATAACATGTTACCATGTAGACAAGAAGTGACAAGAAGACAAGTGACATGTTTTGCAACAGTTTTGAAATTAATTAAACGTTGTAATTTGTCAAAAAAAATGGCTTAAACAGGTAAGATTTCCTGAAAGGACACAGCCAGTTTAACTAATACAGTCGGTAGGATAACCCGACTTACATCATGGTCTCGTTTATCTATTTATTATATTTTGTACACATAATGTAAATTAGGTTCAGCATCGACACATTTATATCATGGAAAACGACCAAGGAACCAATCATTTATCAGTTGATAACATATTTGATGACTCTTGTTAAACCATGTAATAGCTTTTAACAAAAATGCTCCAAACAGAATTGATATATAGTTACTAATAACACCAAATTCACGTGTCTCGGCTTCATCTGTTTTATTCCAGTACACAAATTCGTTTTAAGTTAATATGTAATGCTATTGTTTATTCTAGCAAATTAAAAAGTTTTCTGGATATAGATTCCTGTACACGCTCAGATTATACGGATGAGAAGATGATGCCTTCTATCTTTAGTTCCGAAGTCCATAATGAAGAAAGATAATTTCAATGGTCCTTGACCTCAACTTTGATTGACGAGTTCAATACTTCAGTAATTCAATTCCAATTATAAAGCGAAGCTTCAAATCAAATAGCATTGTAATGTGCAAACTTATAAGCTATAAAAAACTAATGAAAGATCTATGCGGGCACAAAACAAGATGAAGATTATTAATAAAGAGTTACCTTAAACGAAAGACGAGACAAAGATGCATGTGAATTCTCCAAAGAAGGAAATCCAATATCATATGCAAGAGTCCCATCAGGTTTATATAACCCATAGTGTCTCTCAGACCCCGGTCCTGACTTCAAATCCTCATTAAACAGAGCAAACACATAAGTTTTCATCACAATTTCAGGTCTATGTGGGGTCCCTCTTCTCCTCGCTAGCCTTTTTCTTAAATTGAAATTATAAGTACGTGCATTTTCAGGTGTAGCCCCTACCTCATCTTGATCGCCACTAGATGCCCATCCAGTTTCAGTCACACAAACTTCCATCCCATCATATCCCGCATCCTCTAAAGCAAAATATGCAGCATCTACCGTAGCATCAAACATATTATCATAAGTCAATCTCGAAGTTGAATCGTATACCCCAGTGTTTGGCTTAAACAATGCATAATTAATATCAATATTCTTTGAATCCCCTTTGTATGCTATAAATGGATAGACATTGATAAGGAAAGGAGTGCCGGTCTTCCAAAAAAACTGCAATAGCGGTTTCATGTATTGCATGATATTGTCGTTGAATTTACAAGATGAAGGAGGATAAGAACTAGCAAACACTGCTTGTGAATGTGATGTAGATACTTGGACTGCATTACTTAGTTTAAGGCGACTAAGGGCATTATATATGTTTTTCACAGCACCAACTAGAGATTCTTCGAGTTCTTGGTCTGGTCCTCCAAGCACTTCATTACCCACAGCAATGCCCTTTATAGGAACACCAGGAAGAAAGGGTTGTACATTTTCTTTAACCCAATTTAACGCACGATCCACACTTATGTTCATATCTTTCACATGTTCATTACTAAGACCTACAATTAATTCAAGTCCAGAACCTCTAAAAGCTTCTATAACAGTATGGTTAGCATCATATATTCGAACATTTCTTATCTTTGCTTTTCTTAAAAGTTTAACTACATAGTCTGGTCCGGGTATATTGTCTGCAATTTGACCGTAGTTTATTCCATAAGTTCCTGTAAATGCTTGAACTATTCCAATACCTACAAATTTACATAAAACGCTGATTTACTGCAGTAATGTAAGAAGTGTTGGACTGAAGTTTGATTTCATACAACTGAAATTATCATCAGCTAACCATTTAGCTAACTGAGTTTGACAAATTTTATCAGGAATAATCAGGTTAATCAAAAAATATCAGAATTCAAATGAAATTTGCATAAAAATTACAGGCAGGAAGTAAGATATGTATCGTCAAATGGAAAACATGAAATGATGCCCAAAATGGTTGAAAAAAGGTGCAAGAAAGTCGAACTCAAGCAAAGAGAATTATCAGAGAAATATGAATTACTCCGTTCATACCAAAAACGAGGAGGAGGAACAACGCAAAGCAGCGGCGATTGAAGATCGACAAATGCATGATATTATTATTATTAATTTTCCTCTCTCTTTCTCCCTTGGGTTAGCGAATAATCAGTAGGGGGGAATATTTTAGAATAATTAATGGACTGTCAGTTGGGCACAGGGTTGTTGCTTAGGAATTGCAGGTGGGTTGGAAAGAAACGGGTTGGACGTCGACGCAACCCGCTTGCGAAGTTTCCTCAAGATCATAATGACCTACTTGCTAGCAACTAGGGTCCAATCGCCCAAACTGAGAAAAATATATCTAAACTGATTTTTGTAATTTTTCAAAAATTTTTATTCATCAAGCTAGAATGAAAAAAGAAAAGAAAAAGGAAACATCTTAAATAAACCATGATAGTAGATTTGATAAAAGGGTAGAATTGGTGTAAATATTTTGTCCATGTGATGTGGTTCATTGCTTATTCTTTTTTGTACCCTGCTTAGGTTTATGGCGAATGCTGAAATTGTTACTGCGTAATTTTAAATATTGCTAGTTATACAAATGTACTCTACCTGCATTTATAATTGTAGACAGATTTAATAATTTTGATTTAGATTTAACATAAGTGGATGGTTGTATTTTTCCTTTTAAAATATTAGTATTCTTGTAACGACCCAGATCTTTCGGTCATTTGAATTTGAATATTTAAATCTATTTTAAATATTAATGGTTTCAATATAGAATTCGTTTATTAAATGATGATTTAACGTTTAGTTTATATTTATATTTAAAACGAACTCGTAACGTCATGGTAGTTCGTAATACTGAGTTTTGAACTTCAATTTAATATACAAAATCCATTTTAAGTCGGAATTCTATGAAACAAGAAACGTTTGAATCTAGTAGATTATAATTTTCTAATGAAGGAGAAAAATCATAATTTTATCTTATATAATGTAAGTTATGTCCAAATCGAGTTTTAAAATAGTCGTTACGAATTCGTTAATAAACAATAACATTTATTTAATAAATTATAAAAGGAATTTTAATATGATTTGGGCATCGTTTAACTCGAAAATGTTAGAGTTGGGTTATAATTTCATACTGGTTAGATTTGAAGCTATATATTATTTTATATACGATAACAATAATTTATTATTATTTTATTTAATTATTTGGAATTAATTTAATATTTTATCGGTACTATATGAACCATATGAACAACTATTTTCCAAACAACCTCTGTTTACGACGAAACAAATTTTATCGGAATACGTATAACTAATTATTGCTAGTTTCCAGTTTGGAGTCAATCGGAGTTGTCATGTGAGTGTGCAATATTTAAACGTGAATGGATGAATAAATTGAAATTAAAATAACGTCGTTATGCAAAAGAAGTCGGTTTTCAACGAAATTGGATCTGAAACGTCAAGACGAAACAGTGTGTCTGTTTTCGTGGCATTTGGAGTTAGTGTGTGATGGTGCTTCTATTTAACGTACGACGTTAAATACCGGTAGAAATTAACATTAACCATATTAAAATAAAATAAGTTTAATACTTCATCCCTAAGTTAAAAATAATGTACATGGAAGAAGTCACACAGGCTATCCTTGTTTTTCTCCTACCTATGATATATTCGGTTCTACGGCTACCCTATAATAAATCACATGCCTTAAGCATGAAGATTAAAGTACCCAGACATACCGTAACCATTTATATCCAGTTATTCCTTTCTTTCTTTTTTCTTCTGCATGCCTACACCGTATCAACGTAGACCAACCACACATATAATACTCCATCAACGAAATGAAAACTCAGCCATGTCCAAATCAAATGCAGACCTATCCTATCTTGCCTACCTTCCTAAATTGCGTGCCTCCCAAACTCAAAACCGCGTTTGCCAAGCTTCCCTTAACTATGTATACGTGAAGCCATCATCTTTCTCTCATTTCAGAGATCGAATCCTGTGAAATCAAAAATGTCGATCAACTTCAGAAAATTATTCCAACAAAGATACTCCACTAAAAATCTTCAAAAAAGATCCAATCAACTCGTATGACCTTCCTCTTCATTCTGATATAAGCATCGATTATTTTTGGAATGTTTTATTCAATGCCATTTTCAGATCGTCGACTAGGGTTGAGGGTATCATGAGATATAGAGGGTTATGCACAAATTCGAGAATGGAGCCGTGATCAGCAGAGTACGGCGAGCAAATGGTGTTTTTCGTAAAATATGGACACAAAATGTGTCGAGCTTCGAAGCAAGCTGTACACCGTCGGTCGGTATAGGAGGACGTTGGAGGGGTAGTTGATAGCATTAGTGAGTCGGGCATGGGAAGGGAAGTGAATTAGTAGTGTTCGAATGGAGATGCATGATGTTTTTGGTTGTATCATACGGCATGCACGAGAGTGGTACACGAGAGCTTCAGGAGAAAGATTTTATTCGGGGAAGAAGGAGAAGGAACTGTAGCGGGTTTGGGTATTGGGGACATGGGCTCTTGGCAGTGGGCTTGGGCCGATATAAAAAAATGAAAAGAAGAAACAAAGAAAAAACGAAAAATAAAAGGGAAAGGCTTACAGAAGTATGGGTTTGTGAATACGGGAAGAAGAACAATCACTGGTTTTGGTTTTAATATGGGTTGTAAGTGAATGAGTAAGGCCCATTTAGTTTGAATTATAAAGTTTAATTTAATTAAATTATTTTACAATCTTATTTTTTAAATATCTCGACCGTATATGATTAGAATCGTGCGCATCGGTCTCTTTGGAACCGTAGGCACGGAGGCTACGAGATGGAGTTGGTCCGGTCAAGGTTGGAAGCAACCTGTAACAATCCACTTTTTTCGTACAGCTTAAGTCAATATCAACAACTCATGTAAACTCAAATTGCATAGAAAAGTTGATAGTTAGGAGAAATAAATTAGAGGGTGAGAGAAGAAAGAAAGAAATATTAAAATAGAAGAATAAAATGACCAACACATCGGGATCTCACAGCGGAACGAATAAAATATAATGTATCCAATGCTTTATACAAAAAGAAACTGTATATTACAACATCAGAGTATACATACATTTCAATACACACACAGCGGAATAACTAGTACTAGAAATATATGGATATACGTCTCGACTTCAGCTCATCTTCTGAAACTCCAAACGATCCTAACCTGGCAATATACTCGGTTTGATCCGAGCACATTTAAAGCAAAGCAAAATTCACCTAGATCAGTCTAGAATATTTTCAGTGATAAATTCACATGACAAACAACTTGCTTAACTTTAGAAAACCCTTTTTGAAAGAAAAGATAATAGTAAGACCAGCCCACACATAAACACGGGCGATTTTTACCTTACTATAACCCAAAACATTTTTGATATATCAAAAATCCAATGATATTACAATAGTGTCTATCAAATCACAAATAAATAACCATCTAGCAGAACGCTTGCATCTCACGCTCTAGGTATTCATTATAAAATCAAAAACCTCAGGGCGCTTATTGGAGATTGGATTCTAACTATGATAAGGTATGCGACCACCTTCCGATCAATATACTCTGGAGGGGATGCACTGGGGTTCAACAAGAACATCTTACAACCCGACCACACATGACCGGCCACTCATTCAGCTTGAGTGTATTGAATATATTGTCACCAACGGTCGGTACCGACATGACCATTCCCGAGAGATACAGAAGCGAAAGAAGAACAAAAATGAATTTTCTTTAGATCGGTGGCAAATATACCCTGCTTGGGAATGACCCACCTGGCCATGTTACCTGCTCGATTTTTGTCATTTCCTTGTTGACGAGGCTTGAGGTCACGTTTGAATTTTTAGAACATCACATCATCATTTACTTTGAACGCCACGTCGTCAAATCCGTCAAATCACTAATTAACGTCCACAAATATACTCTTGGTGTTAAGCAAGAGAAATTCTTCGCCACCAAACTTTGTATATTTGTAAAAATCAACGTACATGACCCTCAGAAAATACTCTGTCAGACATTCATCCATACAAGTCATCCAGGAACAAGATGAACTGAAGGCACCCTCCTATTACATCTTATAAGGGAATCACCCCAAGGATCAGTAGCGAGAAGTTCTTGCAATCCGCAGATTTCACTCACGACAGAATCACAAGTCAAAATATCTCCAGAAGCGACCTAGAAATGTTCAACGTGTAGTTCTTCCGTTCATGAAGATCCACGGTCTTCAATGCTCCATCTTTATTTGTCTGCACGTTAGTCAGGAACGCGCAATTGGCTCGAAAGGATTTCAGGTCTAGTTCCACCCCGATCTTTTCGAACTAACTCGTCAAAAGTCCAAACAATATTCATTGGTAGTTGGGTTTTCACTACCAACTCAAACAGTATCGATCAGTATCTTGGCAGCTCAGGCTCTTTACGTTCCAGATCATTCATTCAAAACCATTATATCGATTTAAAATCGGTTCCATAATTTATTTCGACAAATCTCTTTTGTCTCATTTTCTTAAATACATTAAAACATATCCTTCAGACCACTGAAATTATAACTATATCTTTTATAATACGCATATCTCAAAACCTTTTTCTTATATCACTTTGCAAATATCGTTATATCCTCAATCCATTTATTTCCTTTCATTGCAAATATTCTTTAAAATCCCTTTTATATTTATTTCAATCTGGAAATAATCACAAAATTTCTTTTTACTTCCTTTACCGTGACAAATTAATACCATCCCTCGATAATAGTGAAATCGTTTAAGTTGGGGTATTCTATTTACCTCTCAGACCTTGATCGACGACGTTCTTATATCAAGATAGATAGAAGTTTATAACTCAAAATCCGATATTATAACTAACATTAATACCTTATTATTTTCATTCACCATTTCATTAACCAGCGGTTTTTATTAACCATACTTCATAATCAGAAATTTCTTTTACATTCATCACATTAGCTTTTAATTTCTATTTACAAATCTTGTTTGTAAAATTATAATTTCCTTTAAAGGACACTTTTTCGACTTCAACTAAATCTTAGTCAATTTCCTTTTAAACAAATTACGGATTAAAAGTCATCGCCTTCATTTCTTACAACTAAATAAAAATGATCCTTTTCTTTATTGACTAAGATAAAATGATTAACATTTATAAAAAATTCGATAATCACTTTAAACACAGTTAATTAAATATAAATTAACTTCTAATATCATAGTTAGTTTATAAACTATTTCCGTTTAAATATTAAATTAAATAATACTTCCAATTGGGAACAGTTGGCTAAGTCAACTCAAAAACAGAGTCAACTGCTGGCTGGTTCTTATAAATCCTCCTTATTAAATTAATTAAAAATATAACCAATTTAATATAAACCCGCTTAATTGTTTCCTTGAAATAATTATTTCAATTTATCAATTTTTTAGTAAATTTTAGTCTTCCTTCCTTATATAACACATGAACATAAGTCATCTAATAATTCTTTGAAAATATGATTATAAATATAAATATATTTATAAAACATTTATTTTAATTAACTTACGTAAATATAAACTTGATACTTCGATTCAATTATAAAATAATTTTATAACTTAAAACATTGTCAGTTCACCTACCGGTAGATCAACGTCTAAAATTTCAGGCCATTCACTGCCAACCACTTCATCAATATTGTTTATTTGATTAAAACACAACGATTGTTGAATCCTAATTCAACGATCAACAGTCAATCAATAATCAACATCCAAATAGAATATAGCTTTAATTGGGATGAACAGTTCATATCTAAATAACATGAAAAGTCAACAACATATAATTTATTTGAGGTATTTGGTCGGATACCCCCAACCTATTCTTCCTAGCATCACAGATTATAACAACAGTTTATAATAACATGTGGGATATTATTCAACCAATCATCCAATAAGACGTTAATATAAATGTTGACAACCATTAAACAATCAATAAGCATTCAAGGCTTCCAATCATCCAACTTTATTTTGGTAACGATAAATTTAATTTATATGAATTTAGCACATCATAATATTCCAGAAGGTGTGAGAATTAACTCACCAGTTATCTCGATTGATAATTCGCATTATTTCATATGATGTTAAACGAACATTTAAAATTACAAGAAATTTCAGTCAACTCCGAACTTTTCCAAATCAGGTTGGTCACGTTGCCTTCGTCGATACTATTCCAGCGGCTTTCATTTTGTTTGATTCTATAAACATATGTGAGAGTTATACGTATTATGAAATTACAATTCATATATATATATATATATATATATATATATATTGAAATTAATTAATTAATTAAACAATTAACTCACCCTAATTGCTAAAATTAAGCCAGTCATCACGTTGACCGCCTTAATCGTGTTTAGACCATCGGCAAATCCATCTCCTTCAATTCTAAAACAATCTTGATGCCACACATTCCCTATATTTTCCTCTTCAGTATTCCCGTCTGCCTTCTTATCTTTCTCCATATTTTTTTTATCGTGGCCCAAAATCCGCACAAAACAATTACAGCCCACCCCTTCCTCATTTCCTCTCCAACATGTTATTATTTCTTCCCCAAATTTCTTTGGCTTGCTGCATGAAAATTTCCCACCTCCGAGCTTAGTTTTTCCCCACGCGCTTCTGAAACATTGAAACCGCGTCCCAACGCTTCACGCCTTCCCTCTAAAATGCAATCACCAGTAGCCTCTTTCCCCATAACTGAACTTTAAACCAACGCAGGTTCCTTTGATTATATTTGTATATTCCTCATGCAGCTAACCGATTGCTTGCCTTCCTACTCAACAAAACATCAACCCATCACCCACTGACGCCAACTGCACAACCTCCTGCATCTTCTCCATGGTCACCGCGTTGAAACGTTGCTTTTACCTCAATCCCACGTGTGTACCCTTCATCTAAGTTCCGTCCTTTACATATAACACACCTCCTCGGCTACTAAACAAACTCCGAGCTCGCACAAGAACACTCATGCACCGACCACCTTTAATTTTCTTCCTTCGTGTTTCCTTGTTCACGTTGATTTTCCAGTATTGCTTTCCATTTTCGTTTAGGTCTGAACCCACGCAGGTTGACAATGTCCGCCCTTGCATTCCTCTACGGTCGACCAAAGGTCGATCTGAACCTCCCCACGCATGTATTTCTCTTTTTGAATTGCATCTTCCCAGTAAATCAGCTCCATCCCCACCTGTATATGTTTCACACACCAAATTATTCCCATGTTTTTTACCATACTAACTTCCCCAACGCACAACATGAACCAAGGATGACCCTTACTTTTAACACATGCTGATAAGACGGCTACCGAGCTAAAAGATTTCATGGCAACGTGGAGTCCTTACTCATCCAAATCCATCATTCAAATTTCACTAAGTTTTAGAGAGAAATGGATTTGTGATTAGTTTATAAAAGTTTTCACTATTTCGTTCAGGTTCAGGCACTTTGGCTAAGAGAAAGAATGAAGCAATATATGAATGTGGAGAGGGATGGATAAGTCATACATTATTTTTATCTACAGTAAAGATATTTTCTTTTTAAAGCCTACAGTCAAATAGTTTGACTCAAGCAATGCAGAGAGTGGCATGCTAAACGTTTTGATTGGTAAAGTACTTCAATATATCATGTCAACTACTACAAATATTTGAATGAGGATCGCTGTGATTTGGCTGGGATACATTCTAGATTTTCCAAGTCTTTGCGCTATGCCAGATTTTTAGTTGAGATTTGCACATGGTTTCGAAGACAGCTGCATGGTTATATATTTGGTACAGTTGAAATTTTCCTTAGATTTGACAAGAATATTATGGGCACAACAGAGATTTTAAGAGATATGATACATATTTTTGAAAAGACCGACGATTTTTATTTAGCATGACCAAAGATATTTTACAAAAGTGACTAACTATATATTTTGTTCATACATATCGACAATTCTGAAAGCTGTTTATTCGCTCTTATGACCACACACCACTTCGTTCGTGAAGAAAATGGACGTTATGGTAACGATCCTAATGGAATTTGTTTAGTCAAATTCCGAGTCTGTTTGCTCAAACGGCTCTCGTTCAAGCCCAAATAGTCGATTTATTAATATTTAATGTTGCTATGCTCACTGAATAACTCCAATTGACGCGAAACTTGAAATATAGGAATAATAGCTATTATGGTCTTCATAAAATTCGTATCGTTGAAAATGGAGGTCATTTGTATAAAGCCCCCTTTTAATGGTCCAATTTAAATTAAAATAAACCAACTTAAAATGCCTCAATATAATAATACTAAAATATTATAATCGGTCATACCCGAGCAGAATTTCATATAATACCAAAATAAAATATCTCGTGTTGAATTTCAAGCTAAATCGATATTCAATAAAATAAAAATCCTTTATTTTTATATAATAAATCGTTATTTTATATAAATGAATTCCATAGCGACTATTTGAAAATTTGATTTGAACATGAAACAATATCTACAAGTTGAAAATTAGATTTTTCTCTTCCATTAGAAAATTATAATCCAATAAATTTAGTCTTGTTTCAAAGAAATCCGGCTTATATTGTATCACGTACATCCGTTTAAAGTTCAAAATCTAATATTACGAACTACCGCGACGTTATAGGCTCGTTTTAAATTAAATTATAAATTATACGTTCAAAATTTCGAATACGTTAATATAATTCAAAACAAACTAAATTAAATATCTTTATATTGTCCAACTTACATTATACAACAACTTTAACTAATCCCGACTATTTCAGAATTAAATTACTGTTATATTACATTAATAAAATATTCATAATTATTAAATTAAATTCCAAAACAACATTTAAAACCATTTTTAAATATTAAATAAAACGGTTAAAAATCTGGGCCATTACATTCCTTCCCCCTTAAAAGAATTTCGTCCCCGAAATTACTAAGGTAGGAAAAATGCGACAAATCTAGTAAATTTTCCAAAATCCGATTAACTAAAAACTCCACTTCCACTTTTTAACCAAACCAATTACCTTCAATCTATAAACCAACTAATTTATGTAGAAAACAAATTCAAAAAATATTTAAAATTTTCTAACACTTTAAATTTTGGAATTTTTTTGGTAGAGTCTCCCTTATACGGAGGGACTTCTACAATATTACAGGAATAAAAATAAATCCATTGACCCACACGATCGGAAAATCCAATTCAAAACCCAAATCGAAGAACAAAAATTCATATTTTGCGTAAACATACCTTTTTGCGAGCGTTATTAAGAGATAAGTTGTTCAGACTTGCTCAATTAGTTTGCAGCCATAGCCACTGGATTCAATCCATTTCCAGAACTCAACCAATATGGAATCAAAGATTTAATTACCTCTTACACTTCTTTTTAAACTCAGATGAAGACCCATTTATAAGCAACATAGGTTCAAACAATCCAACTATCCATTTCAACGTATGAATTTCACAACCAATTTTTACCAATTCATTTTTTATATTCCATTCTGATTTCATTGAGTTTGAAGTCATTCATTCATTGGTTCTCAACCAAATTCATTTGCCTTCAAATTTATATGCATGCAACCAATTGTACAATCCAACATTTTATTTGGGTTCATTAACTGAAATCCATTTTATTCTCCAAACATCAATCAAATTTTATTTCACTTCGAACTCATGAGATTTATTTTAACTCAACATAAGTTGATATTTTTTTGTAATTTCATAACCCATTTTGAATTCCAATTCAAATCAACATTAGTTGATTATAATAATTTAAGAAAATTATTATTTTTGTTCTCTTTACAAAATATACTAGTTAGAAATAGTTTAAAGGTATTTTTAATATCAAATTACAAATACGTGCTCTTGTATATATACACACTTAAACTCAATCTAGGATTTTATTATTCCTATCTCTATCGAGTTACGCTATAGAGCCAAGTTTATTCCTAAACCATTAGCTCTGATACCACTTGTAACGACCCACTTTTTTCGGTACATCTTAAGCCAACATCTAACAACTCATGTCAACCCAAATTGCACAGAAAAGTAGATAGTTAGGAGAAAGAAATTAGAGTGCCAGAGAAGAAAGAAAGAAATATTAGAATAGAAGAATAAGAAGGTCAGCACATCGAAACCTCATAGTGGAACGAATGAAATATCATATATCAAATGCTTTATACAAAAAGAAATTGTATTTTACAACATCAGAGTATACATACATTTCAATACAACACACAACTAAATAACTAGCAACATAAATATATGGATATACGTCTCGACTTCAGCTCCTCTTCTGAAACTCCAAATGATCCTAACCTGGCAATATACTTGGTCTGACCCGAGCACATTTGAAGCAAAGCAAAATTCACCGGGATCAGTCTGGAATATTTTTAGTGATAAATTCACATGACAAACAACTTGCTTAACTTTAGAAAACCCTTTCTGAAAGAAAGGATAATAGAAAGACCAGCCCATACCTAAACATGAATGGTTTTTACCTTACTATAACCCAAAACATTTTTGATATATCAAAATCCAGTGATATTATAATAGTGTCTATCAATTCACAAATAAATAACCATCTAGCATAACACTTGCATCTCACGCTCTACATAATCATTATAAAGTCAAAAACCGCAAGGCGCTTATTGGAGATTGGATTCTAACTATGACAAGGTATGGGACCACCTTCCGATCAGTGTACTCTAGAGGGGATACACTGGGGTTCAATAAGAACATCTTACAACTCGGCCACACATGACCAACTACTCATTCAGCTTGAGTGTATCGAATATATTGTCACCAACATTCGGTACCGACATGACCATTCCCGGGAGATACAGAAACGAAAGAAGAACATAAATGAATTTTCTATAGATCGGTGACAAATATACCCTACTTGGGAATGACCCATCTAGCGATGCTTCCTTCCCGATTTCTGTCATTTCCCAATTGATGCGGCTTAAGGACACATTTACTTTTTCAGAACATCATATCATCATTCATTTTGAATGCCAAATCGTTAGATTCATCAAATCATAAATTGACGTCCACAAATATACTCTAGGTGCTAAGCAAGAGAAATTCTCTGCCACCAAACTTGGTTTATTTGTAAAAATCAACGTACATGAACCTTAGGAAATACTCTATCACACATTTGTCCATACAAGTCATTCAGAAACATAATGAACCGAAGGCACCCTTGTACTACGTCTTATATGGGAATCACCCTAAGGATCAATAGCGAGAAGTCCTTGCAATCCACATTCACTCACGACACAATCACAAGTCAAAATACCTCCTAGAGCAACCTTGGAATATTCAACAAGTAGTTCTTCCGTTCATGAAGATCCATGGTCTTCAATACTCCATCTTTATATGCCTGCACGTTAGTCGTGAACGCACAGTTGGCTTGAAGTGGTTTTGGGTCTAGTTCCCATCCCAGTCTCTTCAAACTAACTCGTCAAAAGTCCAAACGATATTCATTGATAGTTAGGGTTTTCACTATCACCCCAAACAGTATCGATCAATATCTTGGCAGCTCAAGCTTCTTTCATTCCAAATCATTCATTCAAAACCATTATATCAATTTAAAATCTATTCTATAATTTATTTCGACAAATCTCTTTTGTCTCATTTTCTTGAATACTTTAATACATATCCTTCAGACCTTTGAAATCATAACTATATCTTTTATAATTGGCATATCTCGAAACCCTTTTCTTATATCATCTTGCAAATATCATTATATCCTAAATCCATTTTATTTCCTTTCATTGCCAATATTCTTTAAAATCCTTTTATTTTTCTTTTAATCTAGAAATAATCACAAAATCTCTTTTTACTTCCTTTACCATTACAAACTAACACCATCTCTTGATAATAGTGAAATCGTTTAAGTTAGGGTATTCTATTTACCTTCCATTCCTTGATCGATAGCGTTCTTATCTCAAGATAGATAGAAGTTAATAACTCAAAACCCGATATTAAAACTTACATTAATACCATATTATTTCCATTCATTGTTTCATTAACCTGTGGTTTTTATAAACCATACATCATAATCAAAAATTTCTTTTACGTTTATCGCGTTAGCTTCCAAATTCTATTTACAATTGTTTATAAAATTATAAATTCCTTCAAAGGACACTTTTATGACTTCAACCAATTCTTACTCAATTTCCTTTCAGAAAAATTCGATTTAAAAGTCATCGCCTTCG
This sequence comes from Allium sativum, assembly GCA_030737875.1. Classification (NCBI taxonomy): domain Eukaryota; kingdom Viridiplantae; phylum Streptophyta; class Magnoliopsida; order Asparagales; family Amaryllidaceae; genus Allium; species Allium sativum. Next base: position 526,975,510 of record CM060909.1, on the reverse strand, counting down.
TTTCTTATTTATAATAATCAACTAAATAAAAACGATCCTTTTCTTTATTGACTAAGATAAAATAATTAACATTTATAAACAAATTGATAATCAGTTTAAACATAGTTTATTATATATAAATTAACTTCTTATATCACAATTAGTTTATAAACTATTTCCGTTTAAATAATAAATTAAATAATACTTCCAATTGGAAATAGTTGACTAAGTCAACTCAAAAATACTGTCAACTTCTGACTAGTTCCTATAAATCCTCCTTATTAAATTAATTAAAAATATAACCAGTTTAATATAAACCCCCTTAATTGTTTCCTTGAAATAATTATTTCAACTTATCAATTCTTTGGTAAATTTTAGACTTCCTTCCTTATATAACACAAGAACATAAGTCATCTAATAATTATTTGAAAAATATGATTATAAATATAGATATATCTATAAAACATTTATTTCAATTAATTACGTAAATATAAACTTAAAGGTTCAATTCAATTATAAAATAATTTTATAACTTATCCGTTCTCCTACTGGTAAATCAACGTCTAAAATTTTAGGTCATTCACTGCCAACCACTTAATCAATATTGTCTATTTGATAAAAACACAATGATCGTTGAATCCAAATTCAACGATCAATATTCAATCAATAATCAGCATCCAAATAGAATATAACTTTAATTGGGATGAACAATTTCTGTCTAAATAACCTGAAAAGTAAACAACATACAATTAATTTTTGGTATCCGATCGGATACCCCCAACCTATCCTTCCCTACATCATAGAATATAACAATAGTTTATAATAACACATGGGATAATATTCAACCAATCATCCAATACGACGTTAATATGAACGTTGACAACCATTAAACAATCAACAAGCATTCAGGGCATCCAATCATCCAACTTTATTTTTGGTAACAATAAATTTAATTTATATGAATTTAACACATCATAAAATTCCAGAAGGTGTGGGAATTAACTCACCAATTATCTCGATTGACGACTCGCGTTGTCTCATATAATTTTTTATGAACGTTTAAAATTACACGAAATTTCAGTGAACTCCGAACTACTCTAAATCAACTTGATCACGTTGCCTTCATCGATACGATTCCAACGGCTTTCATTTCGTTTGATTCTATAAACGTATGCGAGAGTTATATGTATTATAAAATTATGGTTTATATGTATATAAATTGAAATTAATTAATTAAACAGTTAACTCACCCTAATTACTGAAATTAAGCCACATCATCACGTCGACTGTCCTTAATCATGTTTAGACCATCGGCAAATCTATCTCCTTCAATTCCAAAACAATCTTAATGCCACACATCCCCTATATTTTCCTCTTCAGTATTCCCGTTCGCCTTCTCATCTTTCTCCTTTTTTTTCGTCGTGGCCCAAAGCCTGCACAAAACAATTACAACCCACCCCTTCCTTGTTTTCTCTCCAACACGTTATTATTTATTCCCCATTATTCTTTTCCCTTCCTTTGGCTTGCTGAATGAAAATTTCCCACCTCCGGGCTCATTTTTCCCCACACGGTTATGAAAGACTGAAACCGCATCCCATCACTTCACGCCTTCCCTCTAAAATGCGATCATCGGCTGCCTCTTTCCCCATAACCGAACTTTAAAACAACCCAGCCTCCTTTAATTATATATGTATATTCCTCACGCAACTACCCGATTGCATGCCTTCCCACTCAACAAAACATCAACCCATCACCCATTGACGCCAACTGCACCACCTCCAGCTTCATCTCCATGGTCACCGCACTGACACGTTGCTTTTGCCTCAATCCCACGTGTGTAACCTTCATCAAAGATCTGTCCTTCACGTACAACACACCTTCCCAGTTACTAAACAAACCCTGAGCTCGCAAAAGAACACTCATGCACCGACCACCTTTAATTTTCTTCCTTTATGTTTCCTTGTTCATATTGATTTTCCAGTATTGCTTTCCATTTTTGTTTAGGTCTTAACCCACGCAGGTTGACAACGTCCACCGCCGCACTTCTCTACGGTCGATCAGAACCTCCCTACGCATGTAGTTCTCTTTTTGAACTTCATCTCCCTAATAAAGCAGCTCCATCCCCACCTGTATATGTTTCGTGCATCAATTTATTCCCATGCTTTTTACCATGCTAACTTCTCCAATGCACAACATGAACCGAGGTACTTTTAACACATGATGACATGACAACGATTGAGCTGAAAGATTTCATTGCAAGGCGGAGTCCTTACTCATCCGAATCCATCATTCAAATTTCACTACGTTTTAGAGAAGAATGGATTTGTGATAATTTTATAAAGTTTCCACTGTTTCGTTCAGGTTCAGGCACTTTGGCTAAGAGAAAGAATGAAGCAATATATAAATGTCGAGAGGGATAGATAAATCATACATTATTTTCATCTATAGTAAAGGTATTTTCTTTTTAAAGCCTGCAATCGAATAGTTTAACTCAAGAAATGCAGAGAGTGACATGCCAAACGTTTTGATTGGTAAAGGACTTCGATATATCTTGTTCGTTGCTGCAAAGATTTTAATGAGGATCGTTGTAATTTGGTTGGGATACGATCTAGATTTTCCAAGTCTTTGATGTGCTAGATTTTAGTTGATATTTGAGCATGGTTTTAAAGATAGACGCATGGTTATATATTTGGTACAGTTGAAAATATCCTCGGATTTGACGAGGATATTACGCGCACACTCGAGATTTTAAGAGATATGATACAGATTTTCAAAAAGACCGACGATTTTTATTTGACGTGACCAAAGAAATTTTATAAAAGTGACTAACTATATTTTTGTTTGTACGTATCGCCAATTCTAAACGTTGTTTATTCGCTCTTATGAGCACACACCAACTCCGTTTGTGATGAAAATGGACGTCATGGTATTATTTGACACTACGATCCTAATGGAACTTATTTCGTCAAATTCCGGGTTTGTTGCTCAAACGACGCTCGTTCAAGCCCAAATAGTCGATTTATTTACATTTAACTTTGCTATGCTCACAGAATAACTCCAATTGACGTGAAACTTGAAATCTAGCAATAATTAGCTATTGTGGTCTTAATAAAATTTGTTTCGTTGAAAATGGATGTCCTTTGAATAAATCCCCTTTTTAAGGTCCAATTTAAATTAAAATAAACCAATTTTAAAATACCTCAATATAATAATATTATAATTGACCATACCCGAGCATAATTTCATATAATACCAAAATAAAATACCTCGAGTTGAATTTCAAGCTAAATCGATATCAATAAAATAAAAATCCTTTATTTTTATATAATAAATCATTATATTATATAAACGAATTCCATAGCGATTATTTGAAAATTTGATTTGGACATAAAACAAAACCTACAAGATGAAAATTCAAATTTTCTCTTCCATTTGAAAATTATAATCCAATAAATTTGGATGCTTCTTGTTTCAAAGAAATCCGGCTTATATTGGATCATGTACATCCGTTTAAAGTTCAAAACGTAATATTACGAAATACCGCGACGTTACGGGCTCATTTTGTATTGAATTATAGATTACACATTCAAAATTCAAATACATTAATATAATTCAAAACAAACTAAATTAAATATTTTTATATTGTCCAATTTACATTTTACAACAACTTTAACTGATCCCGACTATTTCAGAACTAAATTACTATTATATTAATAAAATATTCAAAATTATTAAATTAAATTCCAAAACAACAATTAAAAGCATTTTTAAATATTAAATAAAACGGTTAAAATTCTGGGCCATTACACAATCGTAATTTTTAACTGAACTAAATGACTGTTTAATTTAGTTAAAAACAAGTGTTATAATCAACAAATTAAATAAAGGTAAGTTAAACTCACTCAGTTGTCCCATTATATTTTTGCAAGCCGGGTTTAATGTTTGTGTGCTATGTTGGCGATTTTTTGGATGATTTGATGATTGTTTTAATATATGCTGTATATTTTATATAACTGATTTAAACTAAACATTCGTTTAATTTAATCGAAACCAATCGTTATTTTTAAGGATTATTTCCAATCGAGGTAACTTACCTTGTGGGTTACGTTTATAATAATATAAACGTATTAAATTAAATTGGATGCTTAAATTGTTGTTATTAGTTAACCGTTATTAGTTGAATTAATTATTCAAGTTTATTATAGCATATAAAATATTATCGTATTGAATGAATTGTTTTATATGAGGTAACCTATTTGGATGCAAGGAAAAACAGATTGGAGGAATCCAACTGGATTCCTCAAATTTATTGTTTATTTTCATATGATCATTATATGAATTATTTAACGAATATAATTGGATTATTGACTTTATTATTGATTGTTGAGTCCCAATTCAACATTTGTTTTGATATTAACCAATGGCAGTATTGGTTGAGAAAATTTGTCGTAGAAGGCCTAAATATATTTCATTTTGAAAAGGTTGATATACCGTCAGGTGAATCGACAGAAAAGGAAGTTATAAAATAATTCTATAACTAAATATAGATTTTGAAATATATTATTTTGAATGGAAGTTATAAAAAGAAAATAATTATTTATATTTATTATTTAAGTTCATAATTAATTATTAAATGATTTTATAAAGCTAATTCTTATATATTAATAAGATTTATTAAGCAAGTGAGCAGAAATTAACATAATGATTAATAACCGAGATTAATCGTTTTTAAGAAATAATTAAATAGGATTATATTGAAGTTTGATTATTATTTATTTAATATTAATCAAAGTGGTAATCCTAAAATTCAAAATCCATTTAATGAAGGTTTGTGAAACCATAAGGAACTATTTATAATAAAGTGAAGTTTTTAAGCAATTTGATATTAGTAATAAAATAAGTTAAGTATAATTGGAAGTCCAAAGTAAAATTCTTATTGGGATTATATCTAATTGGATTTTATAAAATCCGAGATTTTGATGAATTTATAAGACCTAAGTTTGATTGAATATGTTATTGGAACGAGTTATTAGAAATGGCTTATAAATGGAATAAAAGTCCAAGACATGAAATTTAAGAATTGGAACCTAACTGGAGATCGATTGAGTTAAACGATTTTCTGAGTATTGATCTGATGTTGGTTTCGGCCTTCGGGGTTGATACTTAGGGAATTATTTTCTTACCGATTTACGGTTATGGGCCGATGAAGGTATGAAATGGAAATCGAAACGAAAACACAAATTTGAATAAAATGGTCAGGCGAGTTAAGTCTTAAAGACTTGATCTAAATTCACGTATTTTGAGAAAGGGATGAAGTTTCATTGAGATATAACTAAAAAATGTTTGGAATAAACCTATTAGAAGTTTTAATAAAGGATTTTATCAAGGCTCGTACATAAAGTGGGAAAAGAAATTTTAAAAACATAGATATGGTTTCAAAATTTAATATGTGTATTTGAGATTGAGATAAGAAGTAAAAAAGCTATGTTTTCACATATTGGAAGATTTAAAGATTTTAATTAACGAATGGAAAATATAAAAAGGCCAAATGAAGTTGTGTAATAAACCAGTGAATCCATTTTATTTTTATGTTTGTCTATTTTGATAGTTAGATAAACGACTAACAAAATCTGGCCTAAAACATTATTGGTATAGAAAGATGTGGATCAAATTTATATTCGAAAACAATTCCGACCAATGAATACATAAACGAAGAAGATATCTGATGCTGATCGAGATGGAGCAATTGAAGACCTTACATCTTCATGAGCGGAAGAACTATTGTTAAATGTATCTAGTTGATCCCTATGGATATATATTTGACTGTGGGTCTGCCGTGAGTGAAATCTACGGATTTGTAACGGCTACTCGCTATTGATCTATAGGGTTATTCTTAGGATGTGGTAGGAGTGTGCTTTCGGTTTGTCCAGTCCCAGGACAACTTGTATGGATGAGTGTCTGACAAAGTATTTCCAAAGCATTGCATACATTGATTTCGACAAACATACTTTTGTTGGTGGCAAAGGAATCCATTCTTTTTGCTTAGACACCCAGAGTATTTTTGTGGATGTCAATTAGTGATTTGATGGATCTGATGATGTAACATTCAATGTAAATGGTGGCCATATGTTCTAAAAAGAAGATTTAAACCTCAAGCCTCTTCAACCGGGAAATGGTATAAAATCGAGTAAGTAGCATGGCTATGTGGGTCGCTCCCATTAAAATGGTGTATTGTCACCAACTAGAGAAATTTCTGTTGGATCTAGATTAACCCTAGAGGGGGGGGGGGGTGAATAGGGTTTATCACAGTTTTTCGCTGAGTTGAAAAAATTACGGGATATTAAAAACTATTCACAGATCACATAATATAGCAGAAACAGAAATGCAGAAAGTAAATGACACAAGATATACCCAGCTTCGGCAAAATCCTGCCTCCTGCTGCATTCCTAAGGTTTCTACTAGGTGATAGAACAGATCTCACATACAAGACCATGCACACTCGCAATCCCTGCTCCTATTCTAACCCTACGCTCAAAACCCTAGACTGATCGATGTCCCCTCGATCAGATTTCCCCTAGTTACGACACCATAACCAGTAACCTAGATTTTACAGACTCTAGCAACTATCAGTCAACACCCTGACTGATTCCCTAGTTTTTTACAGACACTAGAAAAACTGTTTGATCGGTTTTTACAAAAGAAAAATAAAACAGAACAAATACAATGGAAACAAAGAAACCCTTGGGAGTTAATTTAAAAAGGGTTATCCCCTTTTAATTAAAGATGGCCGACCACTTAGAATTTGTTGCACCAGAGTTTTATTTTCTCCGACCCCTTTCTTTCTGGAAAAATGGCGGCTTGAAAATGTGAAATCGAAACTAGGGTTTCACTTTGAATCTCCAAATTGGATCGATGCTTAATTGATGAAGATTAATTCTCTGAAGCTCCAAAGCTTTCTGATGTCGATTTGCTCGAGCTCTTTCCCTGTTCTGATCGAAACCCTAAAAAGTGAGTTATCTGAACTTTAAATCTATGCTTGAAAGTTTGTTGCTTGGTTTCGATTTTTGATTGAATTGTTTGTAGTTTCAATTCACTTGCCGATGATGAATTGGTGATTTAAATAAGGATTAGAAATCCTTGAAATGAATTCTCTGATTTCGATATTTTTGGCTTGACTGATCTTCCGTTTACCCTTTTGATTCTCGAATGAAAATCTCAAAATAAAATTGTTGCCTTTTAATTCCCATGCGTGAATAAATTGCTCGATTTAAAAAAGATTTGCGTGATACTAGCAGATTTGAATTTATTGCCAGAAAAGCATTGTCTGAAATTTGAAACCGATTTAATTCTTGCCAAAAATATTTGTCCCAAAATATCATGCCCAAAATGAGATTACTGAAGAGATTTTCTGAAACAAAATTCTTTGGCAAAAGCATTGACTGCCTTGCCTTATGTATATGTGTGCGCGCTTCTTTTGACATAGCAATTTTACTTAAGCCCTGATTGCTCCTTTCCTGAAACTGTTTCGACACTGTTTATTTGTTGCCTTTGTTTGAATTGCATGTTATCACAATAAATGATGAAGGATTATCACCTGCTTCTTTTAACCATTGTCAAAACCGATTGCTGTAAAACTGGAAATAGATTAAACACTTCCCAAAAAAATTCGACTAAAATCTGTCTGATTTGCAAACGCACCATTCTTCATCCCTGTGTATGCTGTGTGAACATGAAAACTGCCCCTGAGCACCTATTTTGCACTTGTGTACATACCATGTACATGCTACCCTTTGAATCTGAACTAAGAATTATGCTTGAGCTCGACCGTTCCATGAAAATGAAGTTTGGTCTTGTCCTCACTTGTATATGACCATATATCTATGTTGTTATGTTGCAACTTCCATTTTCATGTGTAAGGTGGCATGTAACTACATCATTGTGTCACTAGCTTATTGTTGCACTTGTACATCTCTAATATGCATCATTTCTTCCTGGAACTTGCCGCATGTATATAAACTGCTTTACTTGCTCATGACTGTGTTTACTTAGCTAGCCTTTTGCTTGTGTTTGTGCTCGGCAACTAATTCATCTATGCCCTGTTTATAACCTTGCCGAAACATTTGTTGTACCTTTATTATTGAGCATATACATGCTGCTCTTGACTTGTTTGATGCCATATATTACTTGACCTACTGAACCTCCACAATCACCATATACATGTTGTATTGTGGTTATGTACTTGCTTAACCTTCCACATATACATATGTTGACATGTCCTCGACAATGCTGAAACATTTGTTGTACCATATACCTTGCTTTGATGTTGTACTTGCCTGATTGCTCCATTTGTGCTTTATGTTGATCTGTCTCGACAATTTCCTTGCAGGTTTGCCATTTGATCATGATGCTGAGTTGTTCTTTGACCATGTCTCAACAATGCATTTGCTTTTGCTCGATGACATGCATTTATCACTTGAAAATTTGATTTACCCATGCTGCTTTGATGAAGTTTATTGTTTTCATTCATGTTTGCTCGACTACTTTGAGTTGTTTTCATGTGCACTGATTCGAGTTGGTCCACGCGGCTGCTCCTCAGTTACTCGCTGATTGGAGAGGCAATGCACACGTGTCTATATATATACACACGTGTGTGTATGCAACCATCAGACTGAGTTTCCATGTCCTTGCACTGATATATATATATATATATATATATATTGTCTGTCTTGTGGTATTTACAGTGTATCACTTTGAATATCACAAGCTGTCTAGACACAAATGAATCAGATCACGTCATGAAAAATGATGAGAAAACACACCAGAAAACTGAGACAAATAAAATATTATAATTAAAATTTATATTCGCTAGAATTTAGAATATTATTTCTGTTCCATATACTCTGTGTGTGTGTTTCTGTAACACCCCGTATTTTCTGTGATGGTATAAGTAACAAACCAAAGAATAATTAATTTTTAAAATAAGAATCAAGGGAAACGGGTTGCGCCATTGTGTTCGTCTCGAAATTCTGCTTGGAAACGAGTTTTCGAGAAACAGAGTCCGTATGAGGGAGATATGGCCCTCCGTAGTTTCAGAATCGAAAACAGCTCAAAATTCGAATTCGAAATTCGAATTCAAACCCAGAAGCGGGCTGGGCGAGAAATTTCCCGCCTAGGACCCAAGTCGACTGGGTGGTCGACCTCCCCAAGGCCAGGTCGACCATAGTGTCGACCTGGGGGGGACCAGGTCGACAATAGTGTCGACCTGGGGGTCGACCTGCCTCCCGAAACCCACTTTCTGAACCTGATGCATTCTGATGTATTTAGACTCGTTTTCTGTCTAGATTCGTCCGCCTAATCCTATTTAAACACCCCCAGACCTCACTTTCTCTCCACACCATTTCATTCTACCTATGCTCTGCCTCTGTTCTAATTAAAATAAAAATGGCGTCGCTACTCTGCTGCAATATGAACTGGAACTAGGACTAAAGCATCTTCTTCCAAACTGATTAAAATTAAAAGAGAACAACTGCAACTCTTCTCCTTCTTTAATCCAATCAAGGCAAGTACAGTTATTTTCCGCTATAAACATTAATTATGATTGTGACATGAACTGTAAATCTGAATTTGAGGTTATGTCTGTTCTGTTCTGTTATGATCTATTTTATTCTGCATCTCTTTCTTCTTTCTGTTCTATAGCCAGGATACCACGAGCCTGCGCCAAATCTCATATGAGATTAACGCACGAACGTTAAAATTTGGGACAAATAATGAATGATGGCATAAATGGGATATGGCTAATCTGTGACTGATTTAAGAAAAAGGACATAGGTTGTAAACTAGATTTAGATCTATGCATATTCTGTGAATTGGAAGAAGAGGAATCATTGTATGTTAACATATGACTTGAGACTTTCACATAACGCATATTTTGAATTAGTAAAGGCCCATTGTTAACATTCTGTTTCTGTCTGTTTCTGTTCGGGTGATAAAGGCCCATTATTAACATTTTGTTTCTGCCTGTTTCTGTTCGGGTGGTAAGGCCCATTATTAGCCTTCTGTTTCTGTGGAAATTATTCTGTTCCTGTTTCTGCTTCTGTTTAGACATTAGGGTGACACCTAATCCTGTTATACTAGTATTAGTGCAGAGAAATGAAAAGTAATATTATTCTGTTCTTTCTGTTTAACCTAAGTACATCTGCTGCTCCTGTTACTGTTATCTCTCATCCAGTTTTATTTGCATGCCATGATTATTATTATCTGTTCATATGCTGAAAGTCACTGGACTTGCCAGACTTTATGTCTGACCTTGCTTGTTTTCGCCCCTTTTCTTCCGTTTCCCCGCAGGTTTTCCAAGGAGGGAACACTTTAGCTTGATCCAGATTTCTTCTGCTTGAAGTACTTAGAGTGCTTAAAGTATTGCTTGACTCCTTATGGCAGCTTCTGTGGGATTATGATTTTAAAGTTTTGTACTCTGATGATTTTCTGAACAAGGCTGATTTTTAAGTACTTGAGTTTTTGGGAAAGATGTAACCAAACTGATTTCTGTTTTTCTGCTGTAATAAAGTTATAATTTTTCAAGTATTGTTTATTTGTCTTGTAAATTTCTGTTCTGCCTACTAAAACGCTCCACTAAAGTTAAGGCATTCCCTTTGTGAGTGATCTTAATGAAGTTGGGGTGTTACACTTGGTATCAGAGCTGAAGGTTACCAGACTGGGTAAAATTTTTGAAAACTATTTTCAAAAAGGTTTTAAAAGGAAGTATTTTCAAAAATAAAGTTTGCTTTGAAAAACATAATCCCCAAAGAGCCATATATCTTTCCTTCGGTCCTTTTTGTATTGAATCTTTCCTTTTTCGTTTCATCATGTCTGAAGCATCTGAGATACCCGAGGGTGTTCATGTACCCGGTTGGTTCCGTTAATATCTTGAGGCTAGGACCGCTGCCGCAGGTCCAGCAAATGACCCCCTCCTCCACCCCCTCCTCGTGCAATTGCTTTCTCAAAGATCTGTAAAGATTTTAGGGCCATGGGTGGAAAGGATTTCAAGGGAACTGAATCATTCGTAGAAGCGAGAAACTGGCTCAAGGAAACTGAGGATTTGTTCGTTATCTTCAAGGTGGACGATAGGCAGAAGGTACAATTGGCGGTATGGTTGCTCAAGGACAAAGCTTCCTACTGGTGGGAAATCACTAACGCCGAGAGGCCGGTTGAAACATGGATGGATTTCAGAACAAGGTTTGAGACGAAATTCCTCTCGCAAGCTGAACGAAGTCTACAACTGGAAAAGTTCTTATCTCTTGAGCAAGGAAGTATGACGGTCAGGGAATACGTCAATCAGTTCAACCAACTGGCTAGATTCTGACTAGATTTAGTCAACACCCAGCATAAAAAGGCTCTCCGCTTTGTTAAAGGATTGAACGAGCCACTGCACAACCTAGCCATGACTCATGTACCCATGGGAGCGACTTACGAGAGATTGGTGGATATGGCACTACTGCACGAGGAAGACAACGGCAAGAAAGAGGCAAAAAAGGAAGAACCGCAGAACAAGAAAGCATGGCCCAAAAAGGAAACACAAAAGAAAGGTGAAAAATCTGAAGATAAGAAGGAGAAAAAGTGCTTTACTTGTGGAAGCTCGACTCATCTGAACAAGGATTGCAGAAAAAGAAAAGGGCACTTGCTTCAACTGTGGTGAGATGGGACACTTCACTAGGGACTGTCCGAAGAAACGAGGGCAAGGGCAGAGGGCAGGACCAACTTTTGGAAGGCAGGCAAACACTCTCGAGGCTAGTGGATAGGATAGAAATAGGAAAACTTTCTGTAGGAGGTTTAATTTCTTTATCTGATTGTTGAGTTGAAACTCTTTCTGATTCTGGCATTTTGATTCTGTAACCGATACTCTGCACTTTAATACTAGTATTGTTTCTGATTCCACTGTAGGCACAAACCCATAAGGGTTATGACTCATCTGCTTGTGATAGATTGGGGTTTGAGAGATATCTGTGTTAGGCGTCAAGAAGTATGCATACATTCTGGGTTTTATCATGCTTAGTTTTCTAAGAATCATTCGATAATCTGATCTGTACTAGTAGTCTGTAAGCATCTGGATATTTCTAAAAAGGTTAAGATTTCCAGTTTTGACATTGTCTAAAGAGGGTAATCCTTTGGGCATCAATATGATGTTGATCTCGGTCTTCGGGGCGGATACTTAGGGAATTTGTCTCTCAACCAAGGTCTAATGGAAACCAAGTTTCTGTTTTATCTGTACTCGCTTCCATCATTCGACTGTATCCTATCGATCGAGTCTTCGACCTATAGATAGGAATCCTATGGATGTAAACATGTGTTTGAGACATGTTATGTTTGATGGTTGCAAGTGGATGCAAGTGGTTGCTAGTGGTTGCTCGTGGATGCATATACACACACTAGGCACTAGATCGGCTCGAAAACACTCTCATACTGCATATGGATGTGTGAGCATTTTCAATTTTTGTGGATGCAAAATGGTTGACTCATCACATGGATGTTGCATTTGGATGAATGATTGCGCACACATTTAGAAATAATATGTACCAAATAGGAAGATTGCATACATGTTGGACTCATGACACTGACATAGTTCGCATTAAGGAGGTCAACTGAATCAGTGGACCGCCTGATCTTTGCATTAGATAAGGAACATATACACACACTTTTGCATATGTTCATACAACATTAGAAGTTTTCTAAGGACAATGGATGCTTATGTATGATGGTTGAGTAGATGGATGACTGGATGGTAGGACACATTCTTCTCAACTTGAAGATTTCGGGGACGAAATCCTTCAAAGGAGGGGAGAATGTAACACCCCGTATTTTCTGTGATGGTATAAGTAACAAACCAGAGAATAATTAATTTTAAAAATAAGAATCAAGGGAAACGGGTTGCGCCATTGCATTCGTCTCGAAATTCTGCTTGGAAACGAGTCCGAGTTTTCGAGAAACGGAGTCCGTATGAGGGAGATATGGCCCTCCGAAGTTTCAGAGAATTTCAGAATCGAAAACAGCTCGAAATTCGAATTCGAAATTCGAATTCAAACCCAAAAGCGGGCTGGGCGGGAAATTTCCCGCCCAGGACCCAGGTCGACTGGGTAGTCGACCTCCCCAGGGCCAGGTCGACCATAGTGTCGACCTGGGGGTCAACCTGCCTCCCGAAACCCACTTTCTGAACCTGATGCATTCTGATGTATTTAGACTCGTTTTCTGTCTAGATTCGTCCGCCTAATCCTATTTAAACACCCCCAGACCTCACTTTCTCTCCACACCATTTCATTCTACCTATGCTTTGCCTCTGTTCTAATTAAAATAAAAATGGCGTCGCTACTCTGCTGCAATATTAACTGGAACTAGGACTAAAGCATCTTCTTCCAAACTGATTAAAATTAAAAGAGAACAACTGCAACTCTTCTCCTTCTTTAATCCAATCAAGGCAAGTACAGTTATTTTCTGCTATAAACGTTAATTATGATTGTGACATGAATTGTAAATCCGAATTTGAGGTTATGTCTGTTCTGTTATGATCTATTTTATTCTGTATCTCTTTCTTCTTTCTGTTCTATAGCCAGGCTACCACGAGCCTGCACCAAATCTCATAAGAGACTAACGCACGAACGTTAAACTTTGGGACAAATAATGAATGATGGCATAAATGGGATATGGCTAATCTGTGACTGATTTAAGAAAAAGGACATAGGTTGTAAATCTATGCATATTCTGTGAATTGGAAGAAGAGGAATCATTGTATGTTAACATATGACTTGTGACTTTGACATAACGCATATTTTGAATTAAGATCTGTTATAATTTAAAATTCTAGATTGTTGGGCATATTGTTTATATAACAATTCATGATTTGGGATAAAAAGAGAATATGACTTAGGTGTGAAGGTTTATATTAAGATTTGATAACTATTAAATGTGAATAACACCTAAGTGGGAGATTTTTGAATATATGACGTGCATTGAAATCGATGGCTATATTTGGTATAATTTATATGTGAATATTTTGTACTAGGCAAGTTTAACTAAATTGGGACATGTGTTATATGGTAAATTATGACGATAATCTGTGCCATGTAAATTCAATGCAAACGTAGGGTATATGATCATGTTGTGAATCATGACAACTATTTAGGCATGCAAACTTAGGCCAAATTTACAATTAGGCAAGATATGTTTATGAAACTTTAAGGAATGATTAAATCTGTTATACTGCCTAATCTGCTAGTTCTGTTAAATTGCCTAATTTGCTAGTTCTGCTATATTGCCTAATCTGCTAGATCTGTTCATCTGCTAAATCTGTCATCTGCTAAGTCTGCTGAAAATGCCTAATCTGTTATATATTAAATCTGCTAAATTGCTTAATCTGCTAAATCCGTTAAGTCGCCTAATCTGCGAAATCCGTTATCTGCTATATCTGTTGAGTAGATATATTTAGTCTGTTATTGACATAATCTGAATTGGCTATAGTTATGAATAATTGACATGTATATTAGGCACGGGCATAAATGGTAAATTATTAATTAATTGGCCGCAAAGATAAACATGGCTAACTCGAGGTTAGAATGAGTTTGCGGCGTAATTCTGCCCGGAACCAGCCGACACATCCAGTGGCCGCAAACAATAGGTTCTAATGTGAGAAGTTAGTCATAACGTGCTTGAAACCCGAGGTTAGACTCAGTTTGTGGCAGAAACCTGCCCGGAACCAACCAGCCTAACCAGTAGCCGCAAACTGTCAGTCTAATGTGAGAGGTCTGGGCATTAATATTTAATTAATGAAAATCTGGGATAAATATGATGTATAAAACATGTTGGGTGGATAGGGTTAAACCAACTAGACTGATGAAATTAATAAATCCGTTTCATAAATCTGTAGGCCCAATACAAAGTTAGACAATCTGTAAGTCTGTTAATCTGTAATCGGTTAATCTGTAAGTCTGTCGATCTGTAACCGGTTAATCTGTAAGTCTGTTAAATCCGTATATCTGATCCGTTGGTCTGGAAACTTGTCTAATCTGTGAACTGGTTGATCTGAATTCTGTATGTCTGAACTTGTAAACAAGTTAATCTGAAATCTGTTAGTCTGGGGACACAAGGTTAGGAGGGAAATTACTTGTGTCATCTGTTGTTTGGGACCCATATTAGCCAGTAACCCTTTCTGGTATCAAAACTTTGACCCAACAGTAGGTAGGTTCCGGGCACGCTTACTGAACTAATTATAAGTGGTTCATTCTGATAATGGCGAGGGGTGTTGATGGTGCGTTCCAACCGGGTCATGTGCGTGCATGGATCCCGGCCTACCTCTGTGGATGTAAGACACCGTGACATCTGTAAATAGGTCCGTGCCAATTGGTTGTCACTTTAGGGAGTGATACACCCTACTGTGGGGCCGACACAGGGTATTTATGTTTAGGGAGCCGATCGCTTGGGGTAGGGTTTTAGGGTACACTTAGTTCTGTCAGTTTCTGTTGGTACCGTCTGTTTCTGTTGGGTGGCAACACCTGTCTGCGTGGTACCGTCTGTTCGGGTGGTAAAGGCCCATTTACTAGTGTACACCTAATTCTACATTTTGTTTTCGTAGGGAGTAATCTGTTTCTGTCTTTTTCTATTCGGGTGGTAAAGGCCCATAATTAACATTCTGTTTCTGTTCGGGTGGTAAAGGCCCATAATTAACATTCTGTTTCTGTTCGGGTGGTAAAGGCCCATTATTAACATTCTGTTTCTGTCTGTTTCTGTTCGGGTGGTAAGGCCCATTATTAGCCTGCTGTTTCTGTGGAAATTATTCTGTTCCTGTTTCTGCTTCAGTTTAGACATTAGGGTGACACTTAATCCTGTTATACTAGTATTAGTGCAGAGAAATGAAAAGTAATATTATTCTGTTCTTTCTGTTTAACCTAAGTACATCTGCTCCTCCTGTTACTGTTATCTCTCATCCAGTTTTATTTGCATGCCATGATTATTATTATTATCTGTTCATATGCTGAAAGTCACTGGACTATGTCTGACCTTGCTTGTTTTCCCCCCTTTTCTTCCGTCCCCCCCCCCCCAGGTTTTCCAAGGAGGGAACACTTTAGCTTGATCCAGATTTCTTCTGCTTGAAGTACTTAGAGTGATTAAAGTATGGCTTGACTCCTTATGGCAGCTTCTGTGGGATTATGATTTTAAAGTTTTGTACTCTGATGATTTTCTGAACAAGGCTGAAATTTAAGTACTTGAGTTTCTGGGAAAGATGTAACCAAACCGATTTCTGTTTTTCCACTGTAATAAAGTTATAATTTTTCAAGTATTGTTTTTCTATCTTGTAAATTTCTGTTCTGTCTACTAAAACGCTCCACTAAAGTTAAGGCATTCCCTTTGTGAGTGACCTTAATGGAGGTGGGGTGTTACAGTTTCTGTATATGACAGGTATGAATGACTGGACTGACAGTGCAGTGAAGACAGAAGACTGAAGAGACAGTGTTGGTGAATGTATAAACATTTGTATGAATGTGTCAATTAAAAAGTCGGTATATTGAAATGTAAACTGAGTGAATGTATGAGTGTTGTAGTGAGGTGCTGTGTATATATATGAATTGTACTGATGTTCGTAATAAACAAGTTTGATTGAAATAAAATATTATTTTATTGTTGTCAAACGAACTTGTCTATTTTATTCTGTTTATTTATAAGTA
The DNA here is from genome assembly GCA_030737875.1 of Allium sativum. Classification (NCBI taxonomy): domain Eukaryota; kingdom Viridiplantae; phylum Streptophyta; class Magnoliopsida; order Asparagales; family Amaryllidaceae; genus Allium; species Allium sativum. The sequence goes on along the minus strand of CM060909.1, from coordinate 526,958,825 downwards.
CAATATTATATGAATCAAATAAATAGAGTTATAAAAAGTTCAACTGTTTGAATGTTTGACATATAATATTCAAATTAAATAAAATACTATGAATATATGAATGTCCTATATAGTCGTATTCTATTTAGATATAAATATTATATTCCTGTCTGTAACGTATATATAGAATAGTACAGTAACAAACACATTTAAAATAATATTTATTTGGTTGTTATCATCAAACAAAAAAAATTCATATAATTGTGTATTAAACTACGTTATATACAACAATCTCCCCCTTTGATGATGACAAACAAATAAAAGATTTTGAATACAATAAATGTGTCTGATAATGAATTTTGAACTCCCCCTATTTATTAGCTCCCCCTACAACAGAAAACTCCCCCTATAACTGCGCATGAGTGAAATGAATGAATAAATAATAAAATTTCAAAATTAAAAATATTTATAAAATATTCACTCATAAATCAAAATCTCAATCCATTCTCCCCCTTTTGTTATCATCAAAAGGATTCAGAATTAAAAAATAGATGAAAAGTGACTTATAAATATAATTTCAGCTTCAAAGGAAGAACAGTCATCATAAATCTCAATCAGTCAAACAAAAATCATTATATTCTAAGAATATGTGGCATATTTCACATTGTAGAAAAGGAAGGATTTACGAAGAATTTTATAAAAATGGGAAGAGTAATAAAAAAATATGGATTTCAATTATTTTCAGAAGAATTAAAAAAAAAATGAAATTCAAAAACAGTGATGGATTTGGACTATAATTAATAATATAATTTAAGTGACAAAATTGTATAATCTCAAATCCCAATAACTATCAATCAACAAATCATAATACGTCATAAAATATTAACACATTTCACAGATTAGAAAGATGGATTGATAGGTTGGTTTTCATATGCCAAGGTGAATTTCAAATTAATTTCTATTTATAGCACATTTTCCCTTTTTCTTTTTTTATTTTATTTAAGAGCACGCTGACCATGCATAACCAGAGCTTGGATTTTTAAATGAGGTCAGTCACAGCTTAAATTATAAGTTGTCTCATAACCACGCATGACCAGAGCTTGGATTTTTAAATGAGGTTAGAGACACACTTATGTATTAATTATATTTATTATTTTCAGCATTTAAAGAAAAAACTCCTCAGTATATAAAACCAATATATGGATGATAGAAAATGGGGTAGGTACAAAAATGGACTATGAAATAAATTTCTAAATTAATTATATTATGAAATATGCTCGACTGTACCGGGATCATTGAAAATTTTCAATTATCACTAGTTCTGGATAATAACATAGTCCAATTTCTATCACAAATATTTCCATTGTTTATTCAAGAAGATTTAAAAAAAATAAACTCTCCACATTAATATAAAATACATGACGAGTGACAGAATAATGGTAGATAAAGAAGATGGTCGTGAAATAATTGCCAATTCAAAGATATTATAATAATTATTCAACCATCATGAAAATCAAAATACAATCTTCTCTTGTTGTGAAATATACTGCAGTCACAATTCATCACAATTTCAAAATCTATTAATAATTTTGATGAATTATAAGTACAGTTCAATTTGTATATAGATTTCAATTTCTGAATGAATAATCAATAAATAACTTTAAAATTGAAAATCAATTAAAAGAGGGATATGCAAAACTATACAAGACAAGAGGGATTAACAAAATATGTACAAAAAATATTCAGCACTTCTAAACTGATACCACTTGATGTCTCTATTCACGATGATTTTAACATGACACTGGAGATGAACAAGGATATTACAGATAACAGAATTTTAATCATAAAGCCCAAATAGACAAGATTAAAAATTTTGGCACATTTATCAGAGCAGCAGGAAAGAACAAACAGATATTTGAAATAAAACAGTATCAGAGCAGAAAATAGATCATAAACAAGCAATTTCCAAATATTTTCAAGACAATTTTAGAGCAGCACAAGATATCAGTTTCAATGCAGACTAGTCAAAAAGATGTTTCAAATATAATTCTTTTGGTCACAAAAACGATGATTCATGATCCAAAATTAAAAACACCGTTTATTCAAAATAATTTGATGGAATATGAAGATATCAGGATTCAATGAATCGATCACACCAGATTATTAATTTTTGATTCAAGATATGTGTGAGATTCAATAAATCCATAATTTCAAATGATATTTAAGCAAACAGATATTCAAGTCAAATAACCATGAAATACCAATAAATTTCAAGGACCAAATTTTTCAAAGAATTTTTTCACAGGTATCTCTGACAACTACAAGAGTAATTTCAGATCATTTATGTAACAACCCGAAAATCTGGGCCAGTTTAAAATTTTTATTTTGGCAATTTTAGCGAATTTTGACTATTTAAAATGAATTATTTTAAATAAAAATGACGAGAAATTTATTTTGAATAGAATTCGAACATATATATTATATAGTTCGTCGTTAGAATATAAATATTTATTTATATTTAAAAAAGGAATTGAAAATGGCGCGGTAGTTAGATAATTCGATTTCAAACTTCAATTGAACGTACCGGGTGCAAAACAAACCGGATTTTAGTGAAACCAAAAATAATGGAATCTAATTGATAATATCTTTCCAACGAATCCGAAAAATCAAAATTTCATAGCGGGAATCAAAAGATATGCCCAGTTGAAAATTCTGGATAGTCGCTATGGAATTCAGGCCCTTAAAAATGGAAATTTTGCAAACGACCTCGGATTTCGACGAAACCACTTTTTTTGGGTCCGTGATGTAAAGTTATTGCTAGATTCCAAATTTTAAAATTTTTCGAATCAATATGTGAGCGTGGCAAAGGAAAACGCGTTTGACCAGTTTCAGTTGATTTTAATCGACTGGAAAATGACCATTTTTCAAAGGGTCTCAGAATTCGACGAAACTAGTTTTATTAGGACTGTATCATCAATACGAAGCTAGAAAATATTTTTCTGGAATTTTTCGAGTTAATATGTGACCCCAGTAAATTGAAATGCACGTTCAAATTCAATATATAGTGTTATATGTTGATTTTGACGAAAACTGATCGAAACGATCAAATCAGCTTACGATACATATCTCATTGTGTTCGGAATGGGGGTAGAACGCTAAGGACGACAGGCGGTGGGCCTTGTTTCGAGGTCGAAATAAAAAGTTACTTTTTAGTGGAAAATAAATAATTAAATAAAAAAAACCTTCCATCTCCTATACCCTTAGCCCCCCCCCCCCCACCGTTCTATCTCATTTCAGTTTATAAAAAAAAAAGAAATCGATCCCGCCAGTGACATCGCCCCCCTGAAGCCATCGCGCCGCCCCGGAGCAGCTCCATCGTCGTCGATCAATGCCCCACCACCAGCCGCCTCCGCCAGCGACCCTCCTCCACCCCTTCCTCTCCTCATTTCTCTCTCCTCCTCTCCATTTGAAACCCTCTGTGCCCTAAACCCACCGCCGACCAAAACAGCCTCCGCCACCACCCTGGAAGGCCACCGCGCCCCAGCCCAGGCCACCCCCATCTCCGGTTGCACTCCCTTCCACTTCGACGGCCCCAGCCCCTCCCATTCGTCATTGAATGTCGAAGCTCCCCCAATCGAAAGCCGTGTGCCCCAAATCGGAATCCCGCACCACTGCTTCAACCACCCTCCGCGTCAGCCCAGACCACCAACCACCTCCAGCGAGCCACCAACGACCGACGGACCTTCTTCCCCTTCCGGCGTGAATTAAAAGTGAGTTTTTAAATGATTTTATTTTTAATATAAAACTGATTTCTCTTTATGTAAAAACTGATTTTTCCTTTGTGATAAAAACTGATTTTCAGCATTATAAAAACTTGGTTTTTATTAATATGAAGAACGAATGAAAGTAAGAATTTGTATAGTAGAAAAGGGAAGATTTTTTACTTAGAAAAAGACTATTTTTATAAAGAAAAAGTTTGGATCTTTGACTAGAGTTAAAAATATGATTTTTATGCGTAGAAAAATACGATCTTTATGCATAGAGAAATATGTTTTTTGTTAATAAAAAACATGATTTTGTAAATAGAAGAAAGTTATGATTTTTAAATATCAAAATTTTTATGAAATCAAAATCAAAAATTTTCTTTTAAATTTGAAATGTCTTGATTTTTAACCTAAAAGAATAGATTTTTGAAACCGAGAAAAAGTATTGACCTTTCTTTGTTTGAGTTGAGAATAAAAATATAATCTTTATATTGAAAGTAGCGGTATAAAAATATAATCTTTATACGGAACGTAGCGGTTTAAAAATATAATTTTTACATATGTATAGAAAATAAAAACGTGATTTTTAACATGAACCGCGTGTAATAGATCTCGTGGGAGCACGACGATGATTTTCCTACATATGAAGAGTCGTGGCGTTTGGATTTAGCTTTTGGTGAGAACTTCTCACTCTTCAATTTCTTTTTCTAGTTATATATATACTAGGATGCAGACGGTGTTTAGTAGCACCCGACACCCGTCATCCACAGACCATGGATGGCTTGTTTGTTTAATTGTTTGGTTGTGTAGTTGGTTAGATTATTTGGTTTGAATTGAATTGTTTGATGAAATGAAATTGATTTGATTGATGTGTGAATGGCGTGGGCCTTCACTAGACCGGGGATAAGGCTAGGCCTTGTCCTGTTTCTAGTATCGTGCCGTTATGCCGCCGAAATTTTCTAAAAATAAGTTAGAAAAATAAAGATAACATTTTATTTAATAAATGAACCGAATAGAATATTCATAGGTTGAATAAAATAGGTTGATCGTTAAAAATATAATTTTTAACGTGAATGTGAATAAATAAATATTCATTTACAAACCGGACGGTTTGTTTATGTACACCTATTTGAAGGACATTGATTGGGACGATAAATTTTACACATCGCCCAACTGCACAAATAAAAATATGTGTTTGATTGCTTGAAAACCCACACGGGTATTGGGATGATATTTGACGTACACTAATCCCGATTGTTTGGTTGTATGTCGATCGATTGATTGACAGGCTGTTATAAGCGTTGAATATTTATAATTGATGCTTATACAGTGTAGAATGCACTTTGGATGATGGTTGATTATTCATCGTTGTTGATTTATACATGTGTTGTAGAAAATCCATATAATTAACATTATATGGTAATTGATTGGGCCTCATTCTAGTTTTAAAATAGAAATATTTGAAAAAGAAATATTTGAAATAGAATATTTGAAAATAGGAATATATGAAGCCGTATTGATTAGATTGACGCCATTTTGACGTGAACGATATTTATATCGATTTTATTCATTTTATAATGAATATCGAAAGTGATTTCAAAATCTGATATTTTGAAAAGAATTGAATATAAATAAATTCGAATTGAAATTGAATATAAATAAATTCGAATTGAAATGGAATAGAAATGAATATCGAAAGTGATTTCAAAATCTGATATTTTGAAAAGAATGAATATAAATAAATTCGAATTGAAATGGAATAGAAATGTATTCGAATTGAAATTGAATTGAATTGAAATCGAACTGAAATTGAATTATAAATCAATTTGAATTGAAATCAATTTGAAATGAATTTAAAATGAATTTAAATTGGAATATTCAATTTTGATTTGAAATTGAATATGAAGTTGAAACCGTTTTGAAAATGAATTTAAAAACGATTTATAAAGCACGTTTTGAATTGAAATCGACAAAGTATATATTATATATATATAATATAATGGCCTGAATAGAACGCGCCGCGCCGCGGCAGTTCGCGAATTTCGACCATTGACTTCGAACGGATATTACGGGAGATCCGACCGTCGGATTCTCCTAAAACCGGAACCGTTGGGTTCGTATCGAAAAGAGCTTTCTAACGATTATTAGAAATTAGAAATCTAACGGTTGGATTTGGAATTATGTCCAAATCAAATTTGGAAAAGGTCGCTATAAGTGCAGTTCGATGGCCGTTGATGGAAATCGACTGTACGGGCATTGATAAAATTATTAAAAATAGTAATAATTTGTGTAAAATCATAAGAAATGATTTAGAAAGAACTGGGATGAAGAACTCCATATTTGAAAAGATAAAAATAGATTTTTATCGAAATGAACTTGTTTTGAACTAGAATTATAATTCTATTTATTTTTAAATAAATAAATTGAATTTGAAAAGGGTTTTAAAAATAACCAAAATTTCCAATGATTGCATTGGAATGGATTTGAATCGAAATTGTCTTCGGAATATTTCGATGTTGGATTTCATGATTATACAGATGTTGTTATGGAAATTTGAAAGATATAGATATATATATCGTTATTTCAAATACGATATCTGTTGGTCGTAGAATTTGATATTGAATATAAGCCGATATATTTTCTATTCAGAGCCTTGTATTTAATATCAAATGTGATTTAGGTTTGTCGTGAATGGTATCTTGACTAACACTGTTCTTGAACCCAGTTGAGAAAAGATTAAACCTTTTTATTTAGATTTAATGAAGTGAACCAATTAAGTGATATTTAATTGGAATTGATTTTTGGGTTTATCGTGAACGGTGTTTTAAATAACACTTGTTCTTTAACCCGATAATTAATGGAATGCGATTTTGGGTTTATCGTGAACCGTGTTTTAAATGACACTGATTCTTTAACCCAGTTAACGATTAAAACTAAGTGGAGTTTTAATGAATCTTTAATTAGATTGAAAATGTGTTAGAATGGAGTATCACCAGTTTTTCTCCAAGCGATAGTTAAATCTTTAATTAGATTTAAACGTGAAATGGTAATTGAATTTATCGATAACACCGTGGTGTTAAATATGAAGTATTACCAGTTTTACTTCATGGGATGAATAGGTTGGGATTGGGAGATTAAAACAAATGATTACTTCGGTAAGGTTCGTTAATCCCGACTAGTTGAATCGAAATTCAAAAGAAGATTAGAGAATAAATTCAAGGAATTTATCTTGGATAAAATTAATGGGAACCTTTCCCTATGAATGTGAAATTTAGAAACTAACTGTCGGTTAGCTAAGCAGAATGGTTTTCTGGATATTGATCTGATGTTGGTTTCGGCCTTCGGGGTTAATATTTGGGGAATTATTCTCTTGATTAATTTACGGTTAGTGACTGATGAATTGGAATGAGGCGTGTGTTGTGTTTGTGTAACACTTATTTAAAATATACGCGAGTTATTCGGGAAGACCGGGTTTATCCCATTCTGAATAACTGATACGACGATAAGTCGAAGATGAAGACGATGGTTGAAGACCAGAAGTCTTCACGTCGTTTGGGTGATTACTGATGATCTTGATTGGGTTGTACACCCAAGAAGATGGAAACAGTTGGTGATCGTCCAGACGTATTTGGAGATCGATGGATATGCGGGGTACTAGGTGCCTCCGGTTTCGTTCAGACCCAGAACGGACTTGTAAATGGACTGCGTGTCTGACATTGGATTTTAGTCTGTGTGATTGATCTCTATTAAATATATATCTGTTTGGCGGCGGAGAATTTATTCTCTTGCTTAACGCCATTCTCTGAGACGTACGAGCTCAGGGGTCATATATTGATGGATATCAATCGCATGGAGTGAATTGCCTATGTGGCATGCCTAAGTGGCAATTGATCAAGGCTTCCGTTGAAAAGCAAAGTCTTGTGGATGATGATCAAAGCAAGGCCTGTGTGGCATAGCTTTGTGTAGCGTTGATTCGTGAGCCTCACACCCCGGTTGTGAACCAAAAACGGGAGACGGACCTCAGGGAGGGCATGCGTTTCTTTCTAGCTAGGGTGGTGTCAGTGACCTACCAACCCTGACATTTATATACTTTTCACCTATGTGGTTGTTGCTGTTGCGAGGCGCCTCGGTTAGATCGGACGATCCGGGTCCGATGGAGCCATTCGTTGGCTCATTTACGCCCCAAAGGGCGGGGAAACGCATGTTTAGGCATTTTAATCCACATCGGTGGACCGGCCCTGATGATCCAAAGGCTTGACTGAGTACTTGCCTGAGGGGCGGGCTAGAGCGTCTCGAATCGGTTGAGGACTATCTTTTGCCTCGGTTCACAGACGGAAATCCAATTTCCAAATACGTGACATTTGCGGTTTTATTTGTAGAGCCTAGTATGGCGACATGATATATGGTACCCATGCCGTCTATGATTGATACTTATGATTTGAAGTTGTTGTAACAACCCGAAAATCTGGGCCAATTTAAAATTTTTATTTTGGCAATTTTAGTGAATTTTGATTATTTAAAATGAATTATTTTAAATAATATCGGCGAGAAATTTATTTTGAATGGAATTCAAACGTATATATTATATACGTCATTGTTAGAATATAAATAATTATTTATAATTATAAATAGAATTGAAAATGGCGCGGTAGTTCGATAATTCGATTTCAAACTTCAATTGAATGTACCGGGTGCAAAATAAACCAGATTTTAGTGAAACCAAAAATATTAGAACCTAATTGAGAATATCTTTCCAACGAATCCGAAAAATCAAAATTTCATAGCGGGGATCAAAAGATATGTCCAGTTGAAAATTTTGAATAGTCGCTATGGAATTCAGGCCCTTAAAAATGGAGATTTTGCAAACGACCTCGGATTTCGACGAAACCAGATTTGTTGGGTCCGGGATGTCAAGTTATTGCTAGATTCCAAATTTCATAATTTTTCGAATCAATATGTGAGCGTGGCAAAGGAAAACGCATTTAACTAGTTTCAGTTGATTTTAATCGACTGGAAAATGGCCATTTTTCCAACGGTCTCAAAATTCGACGAAATTAGTTTTGTTAGGACCGTATCGTCAATACGAAGCTAGGAAATATTTTTTGGGAATTTTTAGAGTCAGTATGTGGCCTCGGTAAATTGAAATGTACGTTAAAATCAATATTGACCGTTCTATTTATTTATATTTTAATTTTGAAAAAAATTGATCGTAACAGTCGAATTGGCTCACGATACATATCCCATTGTGTTCGGAATGGGGGTAATACGCTAGGGACGACAGTCGTTGGCTCTCGTTTCGAGGTCAAATAAAAAGTCAACCTTTTGGATAATTTAAATAATTAAATATATATAATATAATAACCCCCACACCCTTTTTTCCTCTCTCTCCCCCATTCAATTCGTTCAGACCCGAATTGGAAAAAAAAGAAAAAAAACCCGATCTGCTCAAATCGAACTCCCTCCCATCCTCCACGCCGCCTGACGCGCTCCCCCAGGCGCCGTCGATCACCAACCTCGGCCCCCCCTTCCTCTCTCCTCTGATTGAAGACCGAAGCCTTCATAAACCCCAACGCCCGCCGCCAGTTTCGCACGCCGTTCTTGGCGCAGTGGCCCCACCGAGATGGCCGCTCTCCCTGGCAGTGATTGGCGACGTCAAGCCGCCCATGGTGGCACCTCCCGATCACCCTCTGGCGCCATAACCTCTGTGCGAACTGGAACCCTAAAAGAGGAGCACGGGTTGGACTGTGTACAGCAGCTTATAGGAAGAACAGTGAGCTCTTCTTTCTCTTTTTTTTTATATATATAATTATTGTTTTAAAAATCTGAGAATGAAGTATAAATTATTATTTTTAGATCTGAAAATGAAGTATGAATTATTGTTTTGAAAATAAAAGAAAATGTCATTGATTTAAAACTATAAATGGTATTGTTTTTAAAATATATGTTTATAAAATCTGAAAATATATGATCTTTACTTGGATAAAAATACGACTTTTAGTGAGGTAAAAATACGATTTTTATATATTCATTTGTGAAGAAAAAATACGATTTTTCTATATATAAATTTGAAATAAAAATTCGATTTTTACATATACGAAGTAGTTATAAAAATATGATTTTTATATATGAAGTAGCATCATAAAAATATCATCTTTATGTGACATGTACGTTATAAAAAATCTGATTTTTATATATATAGCATCGTGTTAAAAATATGTTTTTTAAATTGAAAATGAACAAATAAAAATGTGATTTTTATTTTTAAAGATAGCAGTTTAAAAATATGATTTTTACATAGTAGAAACTATAAAAATGTAATCTTTATAAGATAGAAAAGATTTGACTTTTAAAATGCAAAAGATTAGATTTTTAAAATGCAAAAGATTAGATTTTGAAAAGGCGACATCTATATTTTTGAAAAGGCGAAAACTTCATATTTGAAAAGGCGAAATCTTTTTATATAGCAGCGATGTAAAAATTCGATTTTTATATATTGAATAACGAAATAAAAATTCGATTTTTACATATGTAGTGAATACGGGCAGTGAAAAGTGACAAGAGGCAGAACGACGAAGATTTCCTGCATTAGAAGTGCCGTGGAGTTAGGATAGCTATCGGTGAGAACTTCTCACCTTTCAATTTCTTTTTCTAGTTATATATATATATACTAGGATGCAGACGGTGCTTAGTAGCACCCGACACAATCGTCCACAGACCATGGACTTGTTTGGTTGATTGCAAAAATTAGTTAGATTATTTGATTGAAATTGAATTGTTGGGTGAAATGAATGGATTGATTGATGTGTGAATGGCGTGGGCCTTCACTAGACCGGGGATAAGGCTAGGCCTTGTCCCGTTTCTAGTATCGTGTCGTTATGCCACCGAAATTTTCTAAAAATAAGTTAGAAAAATAAAGATAACAATTTATTTAATAAATGAACCAAATAGAATATTCATAGGTTGAATAAAATAGTTTGATCGTTAAAAATATGATTTTTAACGTAAATGTGAATAAATAAATATTCATTTACAAACCGGACGGTTTGTTTGTGTACACCTATTTGAAGGACATTGATTGGGACGATAAATTTTACACATCGCCCAACTGCATAAATAAAATCTGTGTTTGATTGTTTGAAACCCCACACGGGTATTGGGATGATATATGACGTACACTAATCCCAATAGTTAGTTGTATGTCGATCGATAGATTGACAAACTGTTATAAGCGTTGAATATTTATATTTGATGCTTATACAGTGTAGAATGCACTTTGGATGATGGTTGATTATTCATCGTTGTTATTGAATATATGTGTTGTAGAAAATCCATATAGTTAACGCTATATGGTAATTGATTGGGCCTCATTCCAATTTGAAAAATAAAGAATATTATAAAATAAAGGTTCATGTGTTGACAGTACTCATCTGTTGAGATTAGTCATGTGTTAAACGAAATATTTTAATAATAAAATTTACATCTTTATCAATATAAAATAAAGGTTCATGTGTTGACAGTACTCATCTGTTGAGATTAGTCATGTGTTGAACGAAATATTTTAATAATAAAATTTACATCTTTATCAATATAAAATAAAGGTTCATGTGTTGACAATACTCATCCGTTGAGATTAGTCATGTGTTGAACGAAACATTTTGAAATAGAAACATTTTGAAAAAGAAATATTTGAAATAGAATATTTGAAAACAGAAATATATGAAGCCGTATTGATTAGATTGACGCCATTTTGACGTGAACGATATTTATATCGATTTTATTCATTTTATAATGAATATCGAAAGTGATTTCAAAAATCTGATATTTTGAAAATAATTGGAATTTAAAACCAATTTGAATTGAATCGAATAGAAAACCAATTTGAATTGAATCGAATAGAAAACCAATTTGAATTGAATTGAATAGAAAACCAATTTGAATTGAATCGAATAGAAAAACAATTTGAATCGAATTGAATTGAAAACCAAATCGAATTGAATTGAAAATGAATTCGAATTGAATTGAAAACGAATTCGAATTGAATTGAAAACGAATTGAAATGAATTCAAAAATGAATTGAAATTTGAATTGAATAGCAATGAATTTTAAAACGAACTTATAAGAAAAAAATTCGATTTTGATTTGAATTAAAATGGAAGTTGAAATGGTTTTTGAAACGAATTCAAAACTATTTATAAAATTCGTTATAAATAGAAATCGACGAAATATATATTATATATATTATATATATAATATAATGGCCTGAATAGAACGCGCCGCACCGCGGCAGTTCGTGAATTTCGACCATTTATTTCAAACGGACATTACGGGAGATCCGACCGTCGGATTCTCCTGAAACCGGAACCGTTGGGTTCGTATCGAAAAGAGCTTTCTAAAGAATATTAGAAATTAGAAATCTAACGGTTGGATTTGGAATTATGTCCAAATCAAATTTGAAAAAGGTCGTTGTAAGTGTAGTTCGATGGCCGTTGATGGAAATCGACTGTACAGGCCTTGATAAAATTATTAAAAATAGTAATGATTTGTGTAAAATCATAAGAAATGATTTAGAAAGAATTGGGATGAAAAACTCCATATTTGAAAAGATAAAAATAGATTTTTATCGAAATGAACTAGTTTTGAACTAGAATTATAATTCTATTTATTTTTAAAATAAATAAACTGGATTAGAGATGGCTTTGAAAAATAACCAGAATTTCCAATAATTATATTGGAATGGATTTGAATCGAAATTGTCTTTGGATTATTTCGATGTTGGATTTCGTGATGATACAGATATTGTTATGGGAATTTGAAAGATATATATATCGTTATTTCCAATACGATATTTGTTAGTCGTAGAATTTGATATTGAATATAAGCCGGTATATTTTCTATTCAGAGCCTTGTGTTTAATATCAAATGTGATTTGGGTTTGTCGTGAATGGTGTCTTCATTAACACTGTTCTTGAACCCAGTTGAGAAAAGATTAAATCTTTTTATTTAGATTTACTGAAGAGTACCAATTAAATAATATTTAATTGGAATAGAATTGATATTGATTTTTGGGTTTATCGTGAACAGCGTTTTAAATAACACTCGTTCTTTAACCCGATAATTAATGGAATGTGATTTTGGGTTTATCGTGAACCGTGTTTTAAATGACACTGATTCTTTAACCCAGTTAACGATTAAAACTAAGTGGAGTTTTAATGAATCTTTAATTAGATTGAAATGACCGAGAATGGAGTATCACCAGTTTTGCTCCAGGCGATAGTTAAATCTTTAATTAGATTTGAACGTGAAATGGTAATTGAATTTACCAATAACACCGTGGTGTTAGATATGATGTACTACCAGTTTTACTTCATGGGATGAATAGGTTGGGATTGGGAAATTAAAACCAATGATTACTTCGGTAAGGTTCGTTAATCCCGACTAGTTGAATCGAAATTCAAAAGATGATTAAAGAATAAATTCAAGGAATTTATCTTGGATAAAATTGATGGGAACCTTTCCCTATGAATGTGAAATTTAGAAACTAACTGCCGGTTAGCCAAGCAGATTGGTTTTCTGGATATTGATCTGATGTTGGTTTCGGCCTTCGCGGTTAATATTTGGGGAATTATTCTCTTGATTAATTTATGGTTAGTGACTGATGAATTGGAATGAGGCGTATGTTGTGTTTGTGTCACACTTATTTAAAATATACGTGAGTTATTCGGGAAGACCGGGTTTATCCCATTCTGAATAACTGATACGACGATAAGTCGAAGATGAAGACGGTGGTCGAAGACCGGAAGTCTTCATGTCATTTGGGTGATTACTGATGATCTTTATTGGGCTGTACACCCAAGAAGATGGAAACAGTTGGTGATCGTCCAGACGTACTTGGAGATCGATGGATATGCGGGGTACTAGGTGCCTTCGGTTTCGTTCAGACCCAGAGCGAACTTGTAAATGGACTGTGTGTCTGACATTGGATTTTAGTCCGTGTGATTGATCTCTATTGAATATATATCTGTTTGGCAGCGGAGAATTTATTCTCTTTGTTAACGCCCTTCTCTGAGACGTACGAGCTCAGGGGTTATATATTGATGGATATCAAACGCATGGAGTGAATTGCCTGTGTGGCATGCTAAGATGCAATTGATCGAGGCTTCTGTTGAAAAGAAAAGTCTTGTGGTGATGATCGAAGCACGGCCTTTGTGGCGTAGCTTTGTGTAACGTTTACTTCGCGAGTTTCGCACCCCGGTTGTGAACCAAAAACGGGAGAGGACCTCAGGGAGGGCATGCGTTTCTTTCTAGCTAGGGTGGTGTCATTGACCTACCAGCCCTGACATTTATATACTTTTCACCTATGTGGTTGTTGCTGTTGCGAGGCGCCTCGGTTTGATCGGACGATCCGGGTCCGATGGAGTCATTCGTTGGCTCATTTACGCCTCAAAGGGCGGGGAAACGTAGTGTTCAGGAATTTTAATCCACATCGGTGGACCGGCCCTGTCGCTCCAAGGGTCACTCGAGCTCTGATCCTGAGACTCGGGCTAGACAGTCTCGAATCGGTAGAGGACGATCCCTAGCCTCGGTTCATAGATGGAAATCAAACTTCCAAATACGTGACATTTGCGGTTTTAATTGTAGAACTAGTATGGCGACATGATATATGGTACCCATGCCGCCTATGATTGATACTTATGATCTGAAGTTGTTTTATACACTATGCACTTATAATAGTATCAAATGATTTGTTTTAAACGTATCAAGCATTCTTTGGCTGTTATAAGGGAAAACCCTATCCCCCGGCTTGCGTTGCATTATGTGATAGGACCTGGGTCTTATAACAGCTTCATTTTTCTGTATTTAGCATTGCGTTGTTTGTTTTATGCACTGGTATTCTTGGGAGGAAACTCGTTCCGTGTTATACGGCGTGGTCCCTTGATTTACCTAACTTTAAAAACAAGGATTAATAACTGTCTTAGTTCTCACACCAGTCACATGACTGACCTGGAGTTTATTGTTTTGACCTAAACTCTGGGTGCCCTTATTTTGACAGGGCAGCTAGCAGTTTTGGTTTTGCAGATTCATATTCACAGGATCCTGGTTTACAGCTGGAACGATATCCAGAAAGCTTTGTATCCGTATATCTCCTCTAGTTGTGTATTGTATTATTTTCCGCTGCGAAGTATTTAAATGTAATCTCTGATATTTTCTGTGTAATATTTATTCATTTATACTCTGTATATTCTTGTAATCTGATGCATTGTTGTAATATACAATGAAATGTTCTTCCGTCTGCGTTCTATTTTGTCGTGTTCTCAAAACAATTCGTTCTTTCTCTTCTCTTCGGAGACCGGGGAAGTTCGGGTCGTTTCATCGTGGTATCAGAGCTTTGGTTTACAGAGCTCAGAGAACAAGACACATTAGAACCATGCGAAAGAATTCATCAGATATTGGATTAGTAATATCCAATAGGAATGGCTCGTTAGAGATGGGATCAGTAGTATCCTAGAATGGGCCGAAAGAGTGAAAATTTTAAAATAAAATTGAAACCAAATTTTGATTTTGAAAAATTTAAACTTATTATACGTATTTGACTATTTTATTTTATATTGATTATGGACAATCTAGTATATAAAGATTTTGCATATACGCCTTGCAAATGTATATTCGAAATTTTAATATATTGGATAGATATAGAATCACACTCTAGTCGCCCGGGGATAATTCTGGTGATGGTGCATCATCATCAGGATTCATGTTCGAGTTTCGAAAGCGTGATGTCTATATATTTCCATTAGACTGGTGTGAGAACCAAAACTAGAATAGGGTCTATTGATGTGATTTGGCACCAAAAACATGATTTTCTCTATTTGTATCAAAATTATATGTTTGATAAGCTAATCAACAAATTGATTGATGTTTCTGTTGTATGATTCTTCATTTAAAACTGATATGTACATGAAAAGTTAACTTAGCCAATTTGAACCCAATATTGATCAGAATTGAAATTTGTTTGAAATTTCATGCATATATATGTGTATATCTATTGGACAGGTCATAGCAAGGAGGCTAGAGCAGAGGAATAAAATTGTTTGCCCGACAAATAGGTACATGTTTATTGTATTTCTTGGGGAATTGATGATCTTATGAGCCGATTGGCTTGCCGCTTGGCTGTTTCTTTTTCTTTTTGAGATCAGAAGGACCGGGGAAGCCATTTGAGATTTGCCGATGCTCCCATTGCAGGGGAGGTTATGGCGAAATTTTTCGAAAATTTAGGGTGTTAGCCAAATTTTTGAAGAATTTGAAAATTCTCAGAAACTGAAAAGTTGGAGAATGGAAGCCAGATCGAACGCAGAGTTGAATGATCAAACCACTTTCGACTTTGTTCCTTTTCGGGGACGAAAAGTTTTAAGTGGGGGAGATTGTAACAACCCGAAAATCTGGGCCAGTTTAAAAATTTTATTTTGGCAATTTTAGCGAATTTTGATTATTTAAAATGAATTATTTTAAATAATATCGGCGAGAAATTTATTTTGAATGGAATTCAAACGTATATATTATATACGTCGTTGTTAGAATATAAATAATTATTTATAATTATAAATAGAATTGAAAATGGCGCGGTAGTTCGATAATTCGATTTCAAACTTCAATTGAATGTACCGGGTGCAAAATAAACCGGATTTTAGTGAAACCAAAAATAATAGAACCTAATTGAGAATATCTTTCCAACGAATCCGAAAAATAAAAATTTCATATCGGGGATCAAAAGATATGTCCAGTTGAAAATTCTGAATAGTCGCTATGGAATTCAGGCCCTTAAAAATGGAGATTTTGCAAACGACCTCGGATTTCGACGAAACTAGTTTTGTTGGGTCCGGGATGTCAAGTTATGGCTAGATTCCAAATTTCATAATTTTTTGAATCAATATGTGAGCGTGGCAAAGGAAAACGCATTTGACCAGTTTCAGTTGATTTTAATCGACTGGAAAATGGTCATTTTTCCAACGGTCTCAGAATTCGACGAAATTAGTTTTGTTAGAACCGTATCGTCAATACGAAGCTAGAAAATATTTTTTGGGAATTTTTAGAGTCAGTATGTGGCCTTGGTAAATTGAAATGTACGTTAAAATCAATATTGACCGTTCTATTTATTTATATTTTAATTTTGACAAAAACTGATCGTAACAGTCGAATTGGCTCACGATACATATCCCATTGTGTTCGGAATGGGGGTAATACGCTAGGGACGACAGTCGTTGGCTCTCGTTTCGAGGTCAAATAAAAAGTCAACCTTTTGGATAATTTAAATAATTAAATATATATATAATATAATAACCCCCACACCCTTTTTTCCTCTCTCTCCCCCATTCAATTCGTTCAGACCCGAATTGGAAAAAAAAGAAAAAAAACCCGATCTGCTCAAATCGAACTCCCTCCCATCCTCCACACCGCCTGACACGCTCCCCCAGGCGCCGTCGATCACCAACCTCGGCCCCCCTTCCTCTCTCCTCCGATTGAAGACCGAAGCCTTCATAAACCCCAACGCCCGCCGCCAGTTTCGCACGCCGTTCTTGGCGCAGTGGCCCCACCGAGATGGCCGCTCTCCCTGGCAGTGATTGGCGACGTCAAGCCGCCCATGGTGGCACCTCCCGATCACCCTCTGGCGCCATAACCTCTGTGCGAACTGGAACCCTAAAAGAGGAGCACGGGTTGGACTGTGTACAGCAGCTTATAGGAAGAACAGTGAGCTCTTCTTTCTCTCTTTTTTTTTATATATAATTATTGTTTTAAAAATCTGAGAATGAAGTATAAATTATTATTTTTAGATCTAAAAATGAAGTATGAATTATTGTTTTGAAAATAAAAGAAAATGTCATTGATTTAAAACTATAAATGGTATTGTTTTTAAAATATATGTTTATAAAATCTGAAAATATATGATCTTTGCTTGGATAAAAATACGACTTTTAGTGAGGTAAAAATACGATTTTTATATATTCATTTGTGAAGAAAAAAATACGATTTTTCTATATATAAATTTGAAATAAAAATTCGATTTTTACATATACGAAGTAGTTATAAAAATATGATTTTTATATATGAAGTAGCATCATAAAAATATCATCTTTATGTGACATGTAGCGTTATAAAAATCTGATTTTTATATATATAGCATCGTGTTAAAAATATGTTTTTTAAATTGAAAATGAACAAATAAAAATGTGATTTTTATTTTTAAAGATAGCAGTTTAAAAATATGATTTTTACATAGTAGAAACTATAAAAATGTAATCTTTATAAGATAGAAAAGATTTGACTTTTAAAATGAAAAAGATTAGATTTTTAAAATGCAAAAGATTAGATTTTGAAAAGGCGACATCTATATTTTTGAAAAGGCGAAAACTTCATATTTGAAAAGGCGAAATCTTTTTATATAGCAGCGATGTAAAAATTCGATTTTTATATATTGAATAACGAAATAAAAATTCGATTTTTACATATGTAGTGAATACGGGCAGTGAAAAGTGACAAGAGGCAGAACGACGAAGATTTCCTGCATTAGAAGTGCCGTGGAGTTAGGATAGCAATCGATGAGAACTTCTCACCTTTCAATTTCTTTTTCTAGTTATATATATATATACTAGGATGCAGACGGTGCTTAGTAGCACCCGACACAATCGTCCACAGACCATGGATTTGTTTGGTTGATTGCAAAAATTAGTTAGATTATTTGATTGAAATTGAATTGTTGGGTGAAATGAATGGATTGATTGATGTGTGAATGGCGTGGGCCTTCACTAGACCGGGGATAAGGCTAGGCCTTGTCCCGTTTCCAGTATCGTACCGTTATGCCGCCGAAATTTTCTAAAAATAAGTTAGAAAAATAAAGATAACAATTTATTTAATAAATGAACCGAATAGAATATTCATAGGTTGAATAAAATAGTTTGATCGTTAAAAATATGATTTTTAACGTAAATGTGAATAAATAAATATTCATTTACAAACCGGACGGTTTGTTTATGTACACCTATTTGAAGGACATTGATTGGGACGATAAATTTTACACATCGCCCAACTGCACAAATAAAATCTGTGTTTGATTGTTTGAAACCCCACACGGGTATTGGGATGATATATGACGTACATTAATCCCAATAGTTAGTTGTATGTCGATCGATAGATTGACAAACTGTTATAAGCGTTGAATATTTATATTTGATGCTTATACAGTGTAGAATGCACTTTGGATGATGGTTGAATATTCATCGTTCTTATTGAATATATGTGTTGTAGAAAATCCATATAGTTAACGCTATATGGTAATTGATTGGGCCTCATTCCAATTTGAAAAATAAAGAATATTATAAAATAAAGGTTCATGTGTTGACAATACTCATCTGTTGAGATTAGTCATGTGTTGAACGAAATATTTTAATAATAAAATTTACATCTTTATCAATATAAAATAAAGGTTCATGTGTTGACAGTACTCATCTGTTGAGATTAGTCATGTGTTGAACGAAATATTTTAATAATAAAATTTACATCTTTATCAATATAAAATAAAGGTTCATGTGTTGACAATACTCATCCGTTGAGATTAGTCATGTGTTGAACGAAACATTTTGAAATAGAAACATTTTGAAAAAGAAATATTTGAAATAGAATATTTGAAAACAGAAATATATGAAGCCGTGTTGATTAGATTGACGCCATTTTGACGTGAACGATATTTATATCGATTTTATTCATTTTATAATGAATATCGAAAGTGATTTCAAAAATCTGATATTTTGAAAAGAATTGAAATTTAAAACCAATTTGAATTGAATCGAATAGAAAACCAATTTGAATTGAATCGAATAGAAAACCAATTTGAATTGAATCGAATAGAAAACCAATTTGAATTGAATCGAATAGAAAAACAATTTGAATCGAATTGAATTGAAAACCAAATCGAATTGAATTGAAAATGAATTCGAATTGAATTGAAAACGAATTCGAATTGAATTGAAAACGAATTGAAATGAATTCAAAAATGAATTGAAATTTGAATTGAATAGCAATGAATTTTAAAACGAACTTATAAGAAAAAAATTCGATTTTGATTTGAATTAAAATGGAAGTTGAAATGGTTTTTGAAACGAATTCAAAACTATTTATAAAATTCGTTATAAATAGAAATCGATGAAATATATATTATATATATAATATAATTGCCTGAATAGAACGCGCCGCACCGCGGCAGTTCGTGAATTTCAACCATTTATTTCAAACGGACATTACGGGAGATCCGACCGTCGGATTCTCCTGAAACCGGAACCGTTGGGTTCGTATCGAAAAGAGCTTTCTAAAGAATATTAGAAATTAGAAATCTAACGGTTGGATTTGGAATTATGTCCAAATCAAATTTGAAAAAGGTCGCTGTAAGTGTAGTTCGATGGCCGTTGATGGAAATCGACTGTACAGGCCTTGATAAAATTATTAAAAATAGTAATAATTTGTGTAAAATCATAAGAAATGATTTAGAAAGAATTGGGATGAAAAACTCCATATTTGAAATGATAAAAATAGATTTTTATCGAAATGAACTAGTTTTGAACTAGAATTATAATTCTATTTATTTTTAAAATAAATAAACTGGATTAGAGATGGCTTTGAAAAATAACCAGAATTTCCAATAATTATATTGGAATGGATTTGAATCGAAATTGTCTTTGGATTATTTCGATGTTGGATTTCGTGATGATACAGATATTGTTATGGGAATTTGAAAGATATATATATATCGTTATTTCCAATACGATATTTGTTAGTCGTAGAATTTGATATTGAATATAAGCCGGTATATTTTCTATTCAGAGCCTTGTATTTAATATCAAATGTGATTTGGGTTTGTCGTGAATGGTGTCATCATTAACACTGTTCTTGAACCCAGTTGAGAAAAGATTAAATCTTTTTATTTAGATTTAATGAAGAGTACCAATTAAATAATATTTAATTGGAATAGAATTGATATTGATTTTTGGGTTTATCGTGAACAGCGTTTTAAATAACACTCGTTCTTTAACCCGATAATTAATGGAATGTGATTTTGGGTTTATCGTGAACCGTGTTTTAAATGACACTGATTCTTTAACCCAGTTAACGATTAATACTAAGTGGAGTTTTAATGAATCTTTAATTAGATTGAAATGACCGAGAATGGAGTATCACCAGTTTTGCTCCAAGCGATAGTTAAATCTTTAATTAGATTTGAACGTGAAATGGTAATTGAATTTACCGATAACACCGTGGTGTTAGATATGAAGTACTACCAGTTTTACTTCATGGGATGAATAGGTTGGGATTGGGAAATTAAAACCAATGATTACTTCGGTAAGGTTCGTTAATCCCGACTAGTTGAATCAAAATTCAAAAGATGATTAAAGAATAAATTCAAGGAATTTATCTTGGATAAAATTGATGGGAACCTTTCCCTATGAATGTGAAATTTAGAAACTAACTGCCGGTTAGCCAAGCAGAATGGTTTTCTGGATATTGATCTGATGTTGGTTTCGGCCTTCGAGGTTAATATTTGGGGAATTATTCTCTTGATTAATTTACGGTTAGTGACTGATGAATTGGAATGAGGCGTATGTTGTGTTTGTGTAACACTTATTTAAAATATACGTGAGTTATTTGGGAAGACCGGGTTTATCCCATTCTGAATAACTGATACGACGATAAGTCGAAGATGAAGACGGTGGTCGAAGACCGGAAGTTTTCACGTCGTTTGGGTGATTACTGATGATCTTGATTGGGCTGTACACCCAAGAAGATGGAAACAGTTGGTGATCGTCCAGACGTACTTGTAGATCGATGGATATGCAGGGTACTAGGTGCCTCCGGTTTCGTTCAGACCCAGAGCGAACTTGTAAATGGACTGTGTGTCTGACATTGGATTTTAGTCCGTGTGATTGATCTCTATTGTATATATATCTGTTTGGCGGCGGAGAATTTATTCTCTTGCTTAACGCCCTTCTCTGAGACGTACGAGCTCAGGGGTTATATATTGATGGATATCAAACGCATGGAGTGAATTGCCTGTGTGGCATGCTAAGATGCAATTGATCGAGGCTTCTGTTGAAAAGCAAAGTCTTGTGGTGATGATCGAAGCACGGCCTTTGTGGCGTAGCTTTGTGTAACGTTTACTTCGCGAGTTTCGCACCCCGGTTGTGAACCAAAAACGGGAGAGGACCTCAGGGAGGGCATGCGTTTCTTTCTAGCTAGGGTGGTGTCATTGACCTACCAGCCCTGACATTTATATACTTTTCACCTATGTGGTTGTTGCTGTTGTGAGGCGCCTTGGTTTGATTGGACGATCCGGGTCCGATGGAGTCATTCGTTGGCTCATTTACGCCCCAAAGGGCGGGGAAACGTAGTGTTCAGGAATTTTAATCCACATCGGTGGACCGACCCTGTCGCTCCAAGGGTCACTCGAGCTCTGATCCTGAAACTCGGGCTAGACAGTCTCGAATCGGTAGAGGACGATCCCTAGCCTCGGTTCATAGATGGAAATCCAACTTCCAAATACGTGACATTTGCGGTTTTAATTGTAGAACTAGTATGGCGACATGATATATGGTACCCATGCCGCCTATGATTGATACTTATGATTTGAAGTTGTTTTATACACTATGCACTTATAATAGTATCAAATGATTTTTTTTAAACGTATCAAGCATTCTTTGGCTGTTATAAGGGAAAACCCTATCCCCCGGCTTGCGTTGCATTGTGTGATAGGACCTGGGTCTTATAACAGCTTCATTTTTCTTTATTTAGCATTGCGTTGTTTGTTTTATGCACTGGTATTCTTGGGAGGAAACCCGTTCCGTGTTATACGGCGTGGTCCCTTGATTTACCTAACTTTAAAAACAAGGATTAATAACTGTCTTAGTTCTCACACCAGTCACATGACTGACCTGGAGTTTATTGTTTTGACCTAAACTCTGGGTGCCCTTATTTTGACACGGGCAGCTAGCAGTTTTGGTTTTGCAGATTCATATTCACAAGATCCTGGTTTACAGCTGGAACGATATCCGGAAAGCTTTGTATCCGTATATCTCCTCTAGTTGTGTATTGTATTATTTTCCGCTGCGAAGTATTTAAATGTAATCTCTGATATTTTCTGTGTAATATTTATTCATTTATACTCTGTATATTCTTGTAATCTGATGCATTGTTGTAATATACAATGAAATGTTCTTCCGTCTGCGTTCTATTTTGTCGTGTTCTCAAAACAATTCGTTCTTTCTCTTCTCTTCGGAGACCGGGGAAGTTCGGGTCGTTTCAGTTGTTTTATACACTATGCACTTATAATAGTATCAAATAATCTGTTTTTAAACGTATCAAGCATGCTTTGGCTATTATAAGGGAAAACTCTATCCCTCGGCTTGCGTTGCATTGTGTGATAGGACCTGGGTCTTATAATAGCTTCATTTTTCTTTATTTAGCATTGCGCTGTTGTTTTATGCACTGGTGTTCTTGGGAGGAAACCCGTTCCGTGTTATACGGCGTGGTCCCTTGATTTACCTAACTTTAAAATAAAGATTAATAACTGTTTTAGTTCTCACACCAGTCACATGACTGACCTGGAGTTTATTGTTTTAACCTAAACTCTGGGTGCCCCTATTTTGTCACGGGCAGCTAGCAGTTTTGGTTTTTGCAGATTTATATTCACAGGATCCTGGTTTACAGCTGGAACGATATCCGGAAAGCTTTGTATCCGTATATCCCTTCTAGTTGTGTATTGTATTATTTTCCGCTGCTATGTATTTAAATGTAATTTAAATCTCTGATATTTCTGTGTAATATTCATTTATACTATGTATATTCTTGTAATCTGATGCATTGTTGTAAATAGTAATGAAATGTTCTCCCGTGTGCGTTCTATTTTGTCGTGTTCTCAAAACAATCCGCGCTTTCCTCTTCTCTTCGGAGACCGGGGTGGTTCGGGTCGTTTCATCGTGGTATCAGAGCTTTGGTTTACAAAGCTTAGAGAACAAGGCACATTAGAACCATACAAAAGAATTCATCAGATATTGGATTAGTAATATCCAATTAGAATGACTCGTTAGAGATAGGATCAGTAGTATCCTAGAACGAGTGTGAAGAGTATATTTTTAAAATGAAACAAATTTTGTTTTGAAAATTTAAATCAACTATTCGTATTTGATTATTTATTCTATATTGATCGGGACAATCCGATATATAAAGATTTTGCATATGTGTCTTGCAAACGTGTATTCGAAGTTTTAATGTATTGGATAGTTATAGAATCATACTCTAGTTGCCCGGGGATAATTCTGGTGATGGGGCACCATCGCCAGTATTTATTTTCGAGCGACGAAAGTGAGATTTCTATATATTTCCTATTGATTGGTGTGAGAACCAAAATTAGATAGGGCTTATTGTTGTGATTTGGCATCAAAAATCTGATTTTTGACTATATATCAAAGTTATGAATTTCAAAAGCTAATCAACTAATTGATTGATGGTTGTGTTGTTTGATTATTGTTTGAAAATTAAAATTTGTACCATATAGCCAATTTGAACCAAATATTGAGTTATATTGAAATTTAGTCGCATTTTCTTGCATATACATGTACTTACATTGAACAGGTCATAGCAAGGAGGCTAGAGCAGAGAATAAAATTTGTTTGCCCGACAAATAGGTACATGTTTACTACATAATTTACTGTTTTGATTGGGTGATGATGATTTTATGAGCCTATTGGCTAGCCGCTTGGAATTTTCTTTTTCTTTTTGAGATCAGAAGGCCTGTATGGCAATTTCGGGATTCTCCCGTGGCCCCCGGTGCAGGGGAGGTTATGGCGAAATTTTTCGAAAATTTAGGGTGTTAGCCAAATTTTTGAAAATTTGAAAATTCTCAGAAACTGAAAAGTTGGAGAATGGAAGCCAGATCGAACGTAGAGTTGATTAATCAAACCACTTTCGACTTTGTTCCTTTTCGGGGACGAAAAGTTTTAAGTGGGGGAGATTGTAACAACCCAAAAATCTGGGCCAGTTTAAAATTTTTATTTTGGCAATTTTAGCGAATTTTGATTATTTAAAATGAATTATTTTAAATAAAAACGACGAGAAATTTATTTTGAATAGAATTCGAACATATATATTATATAGTTCGTTGTTAGAATATAAATATTTATTTATATTTAAAAAAGGAATTGAAAATGGCGCGGTAGTTCGATAATTCGATTTCAAACTTCAATTCAACGTACCGGGTGCAAAACAAACCGGATTTTAGTGAAACCAAAAATAATGGAATCTAATTGGTAATATCTTTCCAACGAATCTGAAAAATCAAAATTTCATAGCGGGAATCAAAAGATATGCCCAGTTGAAAATTTTGGATAGTCGCTATGGAATTCAGGCCCTTAAAAATGGAAATTTTGCAAACGACCTCGGATTTCGACGAAACCACTTTTGTTGGGTCCGTGATGTAAAGTTATTGCTAGATTCCAAATTTTATAATTTTTCGAATCAATATGTGAGCGTGGCAAAGGAAAACGCGTTTGACCAGTTTCAGTTGATTTTAATTGACTGGAAAATGACCATTTTTCAAACGGTCTCAGAATTCGACGAAACTAGTTTTATTAGGACCGTATCGTCAATACGAAGCTAGAAAATATTTTTCTGGAATTTTTCGAGTTAGTATGTGACCCCAGTAAATTGAAATCCACGTTCAAATTCAATATATAGAGTTATATGTTGATTTTGACGAAAACTGATCGAAACGATCAAATCAGCCTACGATACATATCCCATTGTGTTCAGAATGGGGGTAGAACGCTAAGGACGACAGGTGGTGGGCCTCGTTTCGAGGTCGAAATAAAAAGTTACTTTTTAGTGGAAAATAAATAATTAAATTAAAAAAAACCTTCCATCTCCTATACCCTTAGCCCCCCCCCCCCCCACCGTTCTATCTCATTTCAGTTTATAAAAAAAAAAAATCGATCCCGCCAGTGACATCGCCCCCCTGAAGCCATCGCGCCGCCCCAGAGCAACTCCATCGTCGTCGATCAATGCCCCACCACCAGCCGCCTCCGCCGGCGACCCTCCTCCACCCCTTCCTCTCCTCATTTCTCTCTCCTCCTCTCCATTTAAAACCCTCTGCGTCCTAAACCCACCGCCGACCAAAACAGCCTCCGCCACCACCCTGGAAGGCCACCGCGCCCCAGCCCAGGCCACCCCCACCTCCGGTTGCACTCCCTTCCACTTCGACGGCCCCAGCCCCTCTCATTCGTCGTTGAATGTCGAACCTCCCCCAATCGAAAGCCGTGTGCCCCAAATCGGAAGCCCGCACCACTGCTGCAGCCACCCTCCGCGTCAGCCCATACCACCAACCACCTCCAGCGAGCCACCAACGACCGACGGACCTTCTTCCCCTTCCGGCGTGAATTAAAAGTCAGTTTTTACCTGATTTTATTTTTAATATAAAACTGATTTCTCTTTATGTAAAAACTGATTTTTCCTTTGTGATAAAAACTGATTTTCAGCATTATAAAAACTTGGTTTTTATTAATATGAAGAACGAATGAAAGTAAGAATTTGTATAGTAGCAAAGGGAAGATTTTTTACTTAGAAAAAGACTATTTTTATAAAGAAAAAGTTTGGATCTTTGACTAGAGTTAAAAATATGATTTTTATGCGTAGAAAAATACGATCTTTATGCATAGAGAAATATGATTTTTGTTAATAGAAAACATGATTTTGTATATAGAAGAAAGTTATGATTTTTAAATATCAAAATTTTTATGAAATCAAAATAAAAAAAATTCTTTTAAATTTGAAATGTCTTGATTTTTAACCTAAAAGAATAGATTTTTGAAACCGAGAAAAAATATTGACCTTTCTTTGTTTGAGTTGAGAATAAAAATATAATCTTTATATTGAAAGTAGCGGTATAAAAATATAATCTTTATACGGAAGGTAGCGGTTTAAAAATATAATTTTTACATATATATAGGAAATAAAAACGTGATTTTTAACATGAACCGCGTGTAACAGATCTCGTGGGAGCACGACGATGATTTTCCTACATATGAAGAGTCGTGGCGTTTGGATTTAGCTTTTGGTGAGAACTTCTCACTCTTCAATTTCTTTTTCTAGTTATATATATACTAGGATGCAGACGGTGTTTAGTAGCACCCGACACCCGTCATCCACAGACCATGGATGGCTTGTTTGTTTAATTGTTTGGTTGTGTAGTTGGTTAGATTATTTGGTTTGAATTGAATTGTTTGATGAAATGAAATTGATTTGATTGATGTGTGAATGGCGTAGGCCTTCACTAGACCGGGGATAAGGCTAGGCCTTGTCCCGTTTCTAGTATCGTGCCGTTATACCGCCGAAATTTTCTAAAAATAAGTTAGAAAAATAAAGATAACATTTTATTTAATAAATGAACCGAATAGAATATTCTTAGGTTGAATAAAATAGGTTGATCGTTAAAAATATAATTTTTAACGTGGATGTGAATAAATAAATATTCATTTACAAACCGGACGGTTTGTTTATGTACACCTATTTGAAGGACGGACATTGATTGGGACGATAAATTTTACACATCGCCCAACTGCACAAATAAAAATCTGTGTTTGATTGCTTGAAAACCCACACGGGTATTGGGATGATATTTGACGTACACTAATCCCGATTGTTTAGTTGTATGTCGATCGATTGATTGACAGGCTGTTATAAGCGTTGAATATTGATATTTGATGCTTATACAGTGTAGAATGCACTTTGGATGATGGTTGATTATTCATCGTTGTTGATTTATACATGTGTTGTAGAAAATCCATATAATTAACATTATATGGTAATTGATTGGGCCTCATTCCAGTTTTTAAATAGAAATATTTGAAAAAGAAATATTTGAAATAGAATATTTGGAAATAGGAATATATGAAGCCGTATTGATTAGATTGACGATATTTTGACGTGAACGATATTTATATCGATTTTATTCATTTTACAATGAATATCGAAAGTGATTTCAAAATCTGATATTTTGAAAAGAATTGAATATAAATAAATTCGAATTGAAATTGAATATAAATAAATTCGAATTGAAATGGAATAGAAATATCGAAAGTGATTTCAAAATCTGATATTTTGAAAAGAATTGAATATAAATAAATTCGAATTGAAATGGAATAGAAATGAATTCGAATTGAAATTGAATTGAAATCGAACTGAAATTGAATTGGAAATCAATTTGAATTGAAATCAATTTGAAATGAATTTAAAATGAATTTAAATTGGAATATTCAATTTTGATTTGAAATTGAATATGAAGTTGAAACCGTTTTGAAAATGAATTTAAAAACGATTTATAAAGCACGTTTTGAATTGAAATCGACGAAGTTTATATTATATATATATATAATATAATGGCCTGAATAGAACGCGCCGCGCCGCGGTAGTTCGCGAATTTCGACCATTGACTTCGAACGGATATTACGGGAGATCCGACCGTCGGATTCTCCTAAAACCGGAACCGTTGGGTTCGTATCGAAAAGAGCTTTCTAACGATTATTAGAAATTAGAAATCTAACGGTTGGATTTGGAATTATGCCCAAATCAAATTTGGAAAAGGTCGATATAAGTGCAGTTCGATGGCCGTTGATGAAAATCGACTGTACGGGCCTTGATAAAATTATTAAAAATAGTATAATTTGTGTGAAATCATAAGAAATGATTTAGAAAGAATTGGGATAAAGAACTCCATATTTGAAAAGATAAAAATAGATTTTTATCGAAATGAACTAGAATTATAATTCTATTTATTTTTAAATAAATAAATTGAATTTGAAAAGGGTTTTAAAAATAACCAAAATTTCCAATGATTGCATTGGAATGGATTTGAATCGAAATTGTCTTCGGAATATTTCGATGTTGGATTTCATGATTATACAGATGTTGTTATGGAAATTTGAAAGATATAGATATATATATATCGTTATTTCAAATACGATATCTGTTGGTCGTAGAATTTGATATTGAATATAAGCCGATATATTTTCTATTCAGAGCCTTGTATTTAATATCAAATGTGATTTGGGTTTGTCGTGAATGGTGATTTGACTAACACTGTTCTTGAACCCAGTTGAGAAAAGATTAAACCTTTTTATTTAGATTTAATGAAGTGAACCAATTAAGTGATATTTAATTGGAATTGATTTTTGGGTTTATCGTGAACGGTGTTTTAAATAACACTTATTCTTTAACCCGATAATTAATGGAATGCGATTTTGGGTTTATCGTGAACCGTGTTTTAAATGACACTGATTCTTTAACCCAGTTAACGATTAAAACTAAGTGGAGTTTTAATGAATCTTTAATTAGATTGAAAAGGTGTTAGAATGGAGTATCACCAGTTTTGCTCCAAGCGATAGTTAAATCTTTAATTAGGTTTAAACGTGAAATGGTAATTTAATTTACCGATAACACCGTGGTGTTAAATATGAAGTATTACCAGTTTTACTTCATGGGATGAATAGGTTGGGATTGGGAGATTAAAACAAATGATTACTTCGGTAAGGTTCGTTAATCCCGACTAGTTGAATCGAAATTCAAAAGAAGATTAGAGAATAAATTCAAGGAATTTATCTTGGATAAAATTAATGGGAACCTTTCCCTATGAATGTGAAATTTAGAAACTAACTGTCGGTTAGCTAAGCAGAATAGTTTTCTGGATATTGATCTGATGTTGGTTTCGGCCTTCGGGGTTAATATTTGGGGAATTATTCTCTTGATTAATTTACGGTTAGTGACTGATGAATTGGAATGAGGCGTGTGTTGTGTTTGTGTAACACTTATTTAAAATATACGCGAGTTATTCGGGAAGACCGGGTTTATCCCATTCTGAATAACTGATACGACGATAAGTCGAAGATGAAGACGATGGTTGAAGACCAGAAGTCTTCACGTCGTTTGGGTGATTACTGATGATCTTGATTGGGCTGTACACCCAAGAAGATGGAAACAGTTGGTGATCGTCCAGACGTATTTGGAGATCGATGGATATGCGGGGTACTAGGTGCCTCCGGTTTCGTTCAGACCCAGAACGGACTTGTAAATGGACTGCGTGTCTGACATTGGATTTTAGTCTGTGTGATTGATCTCTATTAAATATATATCTGTTTGGCGGCGGAGAATTTATTCTCTTGCTTAACGCCCTTCTCTGAGACGTACGAGCTCAAGGGTCATATATTGATGGATATCAATCGCATGGAGTGAATTGCCTGTGTGGCATGCCTAAGTGGCAATTGATCAAGGCTTCTGTTGAAAAGCAAAGTCTTGTGGATGATGATCAAAGCAAGGCCTGTGTGGCATAGCTTTGTGTAGTGTTGATTCGTGAGCCTCACACCCAGGATGTGAACCAAAAACGGGAGACGGACCTCAGGGAGGGCATGCGTTTCTTTCTAGCTAGGGTGGTGTCAGTGACCTACCAGCCCTGACATTTATATACTTTTCACCTGTGTGGTTGTTGCTGTTGCGAGGCGCCTCGGTTAGATCGGACGATCCGGGTCCAATGGAGCCATTCGTTGGCTCATTTACGCCCCAAAGGGCGGGGAAACGCATGTTCAGGCATTTTAATCCACATCGGTGGACCGGCCCTGACGATCCAAAGGCTTGACTGAGTACTTGCCTGAGGGGCGGCCTAGAGCGTCTCGAATCGGTTGAGGACTATCTTTTGCCTCGGTTCACAGACGGAAATCCAATTTCCAAATACGTGACATTTGCGGTTTTATTTGTAGAGCCTAGTATGGCGACATGATATATGGTACCCATGCCGTCTATGATTGATACTTATGATTTGAAGTTGTTTTATACACTATGCACTTATAGTAGTATCAAATAATCTGTTTTTAAACGTATCAAGCATGCTTTGGCTATTATAAGGGAAAACCCTATCCCCCGGCTTGCGTTGCATTGTGTGATAGGACCTGGGTCTTATAATAGCTTCATTTTTCTTTATTTAGCATTGCGCTGTTGTTTTATGCACTGGTGTTCTTGGGAAGAAACCCTTCCATGTTATACGGCGTGGTCCCTTGATTTACCTAACTTTAAAATAAAGATTAATAACTGTTTTAGTTCTCACACCAGTCACATGACTGACCTGGAGTTTATTGTTTTAACCTAAACTCTGGGTGCCCCTATTTTGACACGGGCAGCTAGCAGTTTTGGTTTTTGCAGATTTATATTCACAGGATCCTGGTTTACAGCTGGAACGATATCCGGAAAGCTTTGTATCCATATATCCCTTCTAGTTGTGTATTGTATTATTTTCCGCTGCTATGTATTTAAATGTAATTTAAATCTCTGATATTTCTGTGTAATATTCATTTATACTCTGTATATTCTTGTAATCTGATGCATTGTTGTAAATAGTAATGAAATGTTCTCCCGTGTGCGTTCTATTTTGTCGTGTTCTCAAAACAATCCGCGCTTTCCTCTTCTCTTCAGAGACCGGGGTGGTTCGGGTCGTTTCAATTTACATCAAGTTTGAGTAATAATTCATGATCCTGAAAAAAGTGGTTTATTCAAAATCACATGAACAAATGTAAATCTTGAGATACAATGAATCAATCACACAATATTAATAACTTTAGATATGAGAGGTGTGTGAGATTCAAAATATCATAAATTTTCAAGTGATCTCAAACAAAACAAAATCAATCATAATGATCATAAATAAAGATGAATTTCAGGATGTATCACTGATTCAAGATAAATCAAAATATTCAAGCCAATCTGAAAAATAATGAAATTATCACAACTGATAAATATTGGTGTGTTGTAATGAGTATATTATTTCAAGCCTTTCTAAAATGAATTAAAAGAAACCGAAAACAACAGAGGTTTGTGAAGTTCCATTAATCTTTCAGATCTTCAAAAATTTAGAATTCAAATCAACAGTGTTCGAGATATGACACGAATACATCAACATTGTTATGAATTCAGCAATCAGAAAATAAACTTCAATACAATTGCAGATATTTACAAGTTTAAATTCAAGATCTGGAAAAAAAATTAAAATGACAAAGTTTTATTCAAATTGAGGCGATTTTCCAGAACCTCTTGAATACTGCAATTGGAAGTTAAGAAAGCATAAGAAGAAACATATGGCAGTGACAAATTAAAAACAAAACAAAAAACAGAAAGGGGATAGAAGAAGGAATAGACAAAGAAAAATAAAACAGAGAATATTTACAAAGTTGAGTTTAGAGGTTATACGTGAAATTGACGTGAGTAAATAAATCTCTAACTCAACATGTTTGGCTGAGGAACTGAATATTATTCAATGGTATGAAGTTGTTTGAATTCAATTTCTCTTTCACAAAGCAACTTCTCGGCCTTCTCCGACACCTAACAATTTATAGGATCGAGTGGTCTAACAAAGTTTGTAAAACCACTCACAGCTGTATTTGTACGTTTTGGTACCCAAACCTGTCGGTATAACAAACCATCTGAATTTATCTTTGTACCCTTGGGTACCCAAATCTGTTTCAGTTTAGCGAAGCCTGTTTTATTTCCTTTTGGAATCCAAGAATGTACAAATGGATTGTTATAAAACAAATTCTCATCTCGGTTGTAATTTAAAAATCCTTTGAAGTTTTCAGAGTTTGAATTTTCATATCGATTCTTTCCGAAGCAGTTTAAAGGATTTTTAAAACCATTTGAGTTCTGATTTTCAAAAACATTATTTTTCTCAAAGCCAAGACCACTTTTATTTCCAGATGAAAATTGATTTTTCAACAACTTATTCAGAGATTTTTCACCGTTAGAAAACTTAGTCAAAGTTGACTCAAGTTGTTGAATTTTAGTTTTAAGATTACAATTCTCTTTCATTAAATCTGTACAATGATTTTTAGTGATCTTACATCTTTCAAAATCAGATTTTAAAACCAAATTTTCATCTTTAAGAATTTTAATTTTGTCTTAGGATTCCATGATTTCAGATTTAAATCGTTTTTGTTTTTTAGATTCAAATTTCTTAGATTTTTCAATCTCATTTTCAAATTCTTTCAGAATAGATTCCGTTTTCAACAATCTCTCTCTTTCAAAAATTTCAAATTTTGAATTTTCAGATGTCTTGAGATTATCTAATTCCTTTTGAAAAATATTGTTTCTACAAATTAGTTCATTCTCTTTTTCTTTTAAAAGCATGATTTCATTTTCAAAGTTTTTCAGATCTTCATTTTGATGAACTAAATCAGAATTGAAATTGAAACAATTTTTGCAGTCGGAATTTTCTAAATTTATGACATTTTCAAGCTTTAATTCCAAAATGTTATTTTTAGTGATCAACTCAAGTTTTTCAGACTTCAAAATTTTATTTTTCGATTTGAGACTATCAACAGCATTTGTTAATTCAGTACAAAGATAAGCCAAATCTTCATATAAAGGATCTTTAGTTTCATCGTCTGTTGAGTCTCCATCGACAGATCCATCTGAATTATCATTTGTAAAACCTGTTAAGAATAGATCAGAACTTGAGTTGACATTCCAGGGTTTTGAGCTGTGGTTGTCAGATCTTCCATACTTCGTATTGAGAGTATCCCAGATTTCCTGTGCAGATAGACAATGACAGATAAGATTAAACTGTTCATATAATTTTCATAGCACGAGCATTGAAAGTAATATCACTATCAAACCCATTGATAACAACATACCAACATTTAATATTAACATATTTTAAATAAAATTCCATTTTGAATTTCCAGTTTGAAAAATCAGTTCCATTGAGAATAGTTGGAAATGAACTAGACTGGCTCTCTATCGGCTGACAACTGGGATCCATGATTCTAGGGTTAATGAGACTACCAGGCTCTGATACCACACGGTGTCTCTATTTACGAGGAATTTTAAATCACCCCGGTGGCCACCAAAGATACCTCAGACACTGGTATCACGTCTGCCTCTCGATACGGACAACCACCCATGGGCAAGTAGGGGCAAGTGTCAATACTTCGCCACATGATCATACAGTGAGAACCCCCTATCATGTTGTTACCTTAAACCAGCTATGATACCACTTGTTGGATCTAGATTAACCCTAAAGGGGGGGGGGGGTGAACAGGTTTCATCACAGTTTTTCGCTGAGTTAAAAAAATTACGGGATATTAAAAACTATTCACAGATCACAGATTATAGCAGAAACAGAAATGCAGAATGTAAATGACACGAGACATACCCAGCTTCGGCAAAATCCTTCCTACTGCTGCATTCCTAAGGTTTATGCTAGGTGATAGAACAGATCTTACATACAAGACCATGCACACTCTCAATCCCTGCTCCTATTCTAACCCTACGCTCAAAACCCCAGACTGATCGATATCCCCTCGATTATATTTCCCCTAGTTACGACCCCGTAACCAGTAACCTAGATTTTACAGACTCTAGCAACTGTCAGTCAACACCCTGACTGATTCCCCTAATTTTTTACAGACACTAGAAAAACTGTTTGATCGGTTTTTACAAAAGAAAAATAAAACAGAACAAATACAATGGAAACAAAGAAACCCTTGGGAGTTAATTTAAAAAGGGTTATCCCCTTTTAATTAAAGATGGCCGGCCCACTTAGAATTTGTTGCACCCGAGTTTTATTTTCTCCGACCCCTTTCTTTCTGGAAAAATGGCGGCTTGAAAATGTGAAATCGAGACTAGGGTTTCACTTTGAATCTCCAAATTGGATCGACGCTTGATTGATGAAGATTAATCCTCTGAAGCTCCAAAGGTTTCTGATGTCGATTTGCTCGAGCTCTTTCTCTGTTCTGATCGAAACCCTAAAAAGTGAGTTTTCTGAAATTTAAATCTATGCTCGAAATTTTGTTGCTTGGTTTCGATTTTTGATTGAATTGTTTGTGGTTTCAATTCACTTTCCGATGATGAACTGGTGATTTAAATAAGGATTAGAAATACTTGAAATGAATTCTATGATTTCGATATTTTTGGCTTGACTGATCTTCGGTTTCCCCTTTTGATTCTCGAATGAAAATCTCAAAATAAAATTGTTGCCTTTTAGTTCCTGTGCGTGAATAAATTGTTCGATTTAAAAAAGATTTGCGTAATACTAGCAGATTTGAATTTCTTGCCAAAAAGAATTTTCTGAAATTTGAAACCGATTTAATTCTTGCCAAAAATATTTGTCCAAAAATATCATGCCAAAAATGTGATTACTGAAGAGATTTTCTGAAACAAAATTCTTTGGCAAAAGCATTGACTGCCTTGCCTTATGTATATGTGTGCATGCTTCTTTTGACATAGCAATTTCACTTAAGCCCTGATTGCTCCTTTCCTGAAACTGTTTTGACTCTGTTTATTTCTTGCCTTTGTTTGAATTGCATGTTGTCACATTATTGCCAAAAATGATGAAGGATTATCACCTGCTTCTTTTAACCATTGTCAAAACTGATTGCTGTAAAACTGGAAATAGTTTAAACACTTCCCAAAAAAAATCGACTCAAATCTGCCTGATTTGCAAATGCACCATTCTTTATCCCTGTATATGCTGTGTGAACATGAAAACTGCCCCTGAGCACTAGTTATGCACTTGTGTACATACCATGTACATGCTGCCCTTTGAATCTAAACTAAGAATCATGCTTGAGCTCGACCATTCCATGAAAATGAAGTTTGGTCTTGTTCTCACTTGTATATGACCATATATCTATGCTGTTATGTTGCAACTTCCATTTTCATGTGTAAGGTGGCATGTAACTTCATCATTGTGTCACCAGTTTATTGTTGCACATGTACATCTCTGGTATGCATCATTTCTTCCTGGAACATGCCGCATGTATATAAACTGCTTTACTTGCTCATGACTGTGTTTACTTAGCTAGCCTTTTGCTTGTGTTTGTGCTCGGCAACTAATTCATCTATGCCCTGTTTATAACCTTGTTTAAACATTTGTTGTACCTTTATTATTGAGCATATACATGCTGCTCTTGACTTGTTTGATGCCATATATTACTTGACCTGCTGAACCTCCATAATCACCAAATACATGCTGTATTGTAGTTGTTGTACTTGCTTAACCATCCACATATACATATGTTGACATGTCCTCGACAATGCTGAAACATTTGTTGTACCTATATACCTTGTTATTTTGATGTTGTACTTGCTTGATTGCTCAATTTTTGCTTCATGTTGATTTGTCTCGACAATTTCCTTGTTGGTTTTCCATTTGATCATGATGCTGAGTTGTTCTTTGACCATGTCTCGACCATGCATTTGCTTTTGCTTGATGACATGCATTTATCACTTAAAAGTTTGATTTACCCATGCTGCTTTGTTGAAGTTTATTATTTTCATTCATGTTTACTCGATTACTTTGAGTTGTTTTCATGTGCACTGAGTCGAGTTGGTCCACGCGGCTGCTCCTCAGTTACTTGCTGATTGGCGAGGCAGTGCACACATGTGTGTATATATATATACACGTGTGTATATGCAGCCATCAGACTGAGTCTCTATGTCCCTGCACTGATATATATATATATATGTTGTCTGTCTTGTGGTATTTACAGTGTATCACTGTGAATATCACAAGCTGTCTAGACACAGATGAATCAGATCAAGTCATGAAAAATGATGAGAAAACACACCAGAAAAATGAGGCAAATAAAATTTTGAAATTAAAATTTATATTCGTTAGAATTTAGAATATTATTTTTGTTCCATATACAGTGTGTGTGTTTCTGTATATGACAGGTATGGATGACTGAATTGACAGTGCAGTGAAGACAGAAGACAGAAGACTGAAGAGACAGTGTTGATGAATGTATAAACGTCTGTATGAATGTGTCAATAAAAAAGTATGTATATTGAAACGTAAACTGAGTGAATGTATGAGTGTTGTAGTGAGGTGCTATGTATATATATGAATTGTACTGATGTTTGTAATAAACAAGTTTGATTGAAATAAAATATTATTTTATTGTTGTCAAACGAACTTGTCTATTTTATTCTGTTTATTTATAAGTACAATATTATGTGAATTGAATAAATAGAGGAGTTATAAAAAATTGTACTGTTTGAATGTTTGAAATATAATATTCAATTTAAATAAAATACTATGAATATATGAATGTCTTATACAGTCGTATTCTATTTAAATATAAATATTATATTCCTGTGTGTAATGTATATATAGAATAGTACAGTAACAAACACATTTAAAATAATATTTATTTGGTTGTTATCATCAAACAAAAAAAAAATCATATAATTGTGTATACAACTACGTTATATACAACAATTTCTATTTGTTCTTCTTTCTCTTCTGCATCTCCCGGGAACAGTTATGTTGGATCCAACCATAAGTGACAATATATTTGGAACATTCAAGCGATTTGAATGGCCGGTCATGTTTAGCCAAGGTTGTAAGGTGTTCTTGTTGAATCCTAGTGTATTTCCACTAGAGGTACATTATCAGAAAGTAGTCCCATACCTTGCTAAAGTTGAAAATCCATTCTCTAATAAGAACGGTTTTTGATTGTATGCTATGTATATATAGCATGAGATGCAAGCATTCTGCTAGATAGTTATTTATTCCATTTAGACACTATTATAATATCAGAAGTGATATGATTTTAAAAGTATTTTTGGTTATCGTAAGGTAATAACCGTCTGTATTTATGTGTGGATTTGGTCTTACGATTATCCTTTTCTTTCAAACGGATTTTGACTTTATAATCAGGTTGGATGATACCTATAAACTTAGTGAGTTTTCTTACTCTGGTTCACCAGACTGATCCTGGCATTTGCAATGCTTGGGTCAGACCGAGTTTTATAGGTTCAATTTTTCAAATGCTGTGAAGTCCAGAGATGAGCTGGAGAAGTCCAGATGTATGATATCTTGTATTATTTCAGTTGTGTGTTGTGTATGGGAAAATGTTATTATAACTGTCTAGGTGTATTGATGTACTCTGACGTTTGTAGGTTTAATTTCAAGCTCTCAATAAAGATTTATCCCTATATTATATTTTATTCCACTACGATGTGAAACTCTGATTCTATGTTAGTTCTTCTTCTTATTCTTCTATTCCTAACTTTCTTTCTTATCTCACCTTCTTATTTCTTTCTTTTAGCTTTATGGGGTTTTCGGTACTTAAGTTTGGACACGGAATGTATTAGTGTATAAATGCAAGCATCAAATTTCCCGGAATGCTACAATTCTTATTCAAAACAAAATGGGTGGTCTTTTCTAATTTCTTAGCTTTCTACATATTCATTTCAACCAAGTGGAATGTTGTTTTGTGAAGTAAACTTAGCGTTTAATGGTATGTGTTGTATGTCTTCTTAATTGTCTCTTCTTTTTTCCTTCGCTACCATAAGTGTCAACCAAAACATTTTTCCCTCTGCTTTATGTATACTTTTCAATTTTCAAAATTTTACAGTTAGATATGAAAGTAAGCTAATAATAATAATGGGAAAATATTGAGAACGATTCAACTACAAATCATGTACATTCTAGGCAATTGTTGAAAAACATACTACTTTTATATTTAATATTACATGATTTTCACGAAATTGTTTGTATAACACTGATTCATTTTAGTCTCTATTACAATGTTGTTTGTTTGACCCATTTCAAATTATAGATTTGACTAATCATGAACTGCACAGGGCTCTATAACTCAAACTCATGTGATTGTTTAACTATTTAGAGACTTTTTATAGAGCTAAAAAGGAATACCAATTACGTCTATGGTTTGAGCAGCGAGACATTTTATCAACGTCTTGTAGTTTAACAATGCTTACTTGAGTTATTAGCCAAATGTTTCTAGTTATATGTTAATATATAAATATAATGAAATTGTGATATGTATCACATCTATGAATTTTTGTTATTGTTTTCCCTTGGTGCTTTAGATATATGATATAGATGGTATCTACCAAGCATTATCTTTTTTTCGGTTGTATATGAGTTTTTAGTATTTATGACCTTCGTGTAAATAAGATGGACTCATTCATTATTTAATCTATGTCTTAGCTGGAAAATGAAACCATTATTACACTGAATTTATCACCTTTTAAAAATAGTACATGGCATATTTATTTTATTAAGTCGGCCACTACAATCAAAGATGATATAAAGTTGATCCCTATGTAACTTTTAGTGTAAAGAGAATCCCCAAAACTATAGTAATAATATTTTCGTGTTTTTTCACAATACAAGTTTTAAAAAAAAACTTGTAAACATTAAAAGAAGATCACTGGAAAACAAGTTGCAAAATGAATGTAGTTATTGAGAAAAAATGCAGACATATTTTCAACTATTCTATAGTACTATGAGCATATCTCAGTGTATCAAAAACCTACAGACATGTCTACATAATTTCTGTATAGTTGCTTCTTTTTATGCATATTTACTAGGAATGATATATTTTTCATTCGTATGCAATTTACATCATTTTATGATGATTTTTCTGCAATAATGTGACGTTGAATAGACACATAATTTGAAATTTTGAAGAAATCAACAAAAATTGCATAAAAATATGTAATTTTCGGTTATAACTACGGTGTTGCCTGCAGTTTTCTGAAAAACTGTAGTTATTCCTGCAAGTTTTGCTGAAACGTGATTCTCTTTGTTTTGTTTTTATTTTTGAAGCTTTTTTTACTTTTCTTACATGAATAAAAGATGGTTATAACTTGAAAAAAGTTTGAAGTTGGTCAGCTTTTTATGTTGATTTTTGATGTTTTTATAAAACAAGGGCCTAATTTACAACGTTTTTAGACATTGATGTTTTGTGTATTTTGAAACTTAATAAGGACCATGGTCAAACTGTCTCTTTTATTGATTATATATGTTTACACTCTTCCATATGAAAACTTATTGTTTATCTTAGATGCTTCTTTACAAATCAAGTTGTTCTTAGTTAGAACCATTGGTTGATATCACTACGGAGAGTTCTCTTTTTTTTTGCATGGTAACACCGCAATTAGTAGAAAAGCCTCGAAAACAATGTTCATTGTAGTTTTTTTGTCAACAACTGCCATGTTCCTTTGCTTCAAATCTGCCACTGTTATATCCCCCTGCTTCAAATTAGCAAACTTTCTAATCATCATAGATTGGGAAGCTTCCGACACAAACCTTGCCCTGATGCCCCTCTGAAAGTCTTCCCAAGCGATATCTCCTTCCGGTGTCATAGCGGTAACATCGTTCCACCAATGCAAAGCATTGCCCTGCCAGCTGTTTAGACACAAACCTCCTCATCAGCTCATCTGTCAAGCCCAAGTCTCCAAAGATTCTTTCACAATGAAACAACCAGGTCTCCACGATGACAACATTTTTCATTCCAGGGAATGATTTTCCTCCTAAGCTAGAGTAGCCCTAAATCAAATTCTCATAGTTATTTCCAACTAGCGCTCTGGGGTTATCTCCTCCGGGACCAGTAGCATTTCCATCTTGCAACATCTAGATAAATGTTCAGAATAAGTTCCCCATATCTGCTAGTGGAGTAGCGGCACATTGATTCTCATTGCCCCTTTGGCTTTGTCCTTCCGCTTTGGGTCGAAATTTTCTACTAGTTGTGGTGCTTCCGCCACCAATATTTAGCCTTGCATTTCTTCTCTTCATATCTTACTTAATTTCTATAGATAGACTTTAGTAAGATACCAAAGGGTGACCTTATGATTGTGAGGTATACATACGTATAAAATAAAAACAGGAAAATATCCTAAAGGACAAAATGAAAAAAAAATTGTTCCATAAGGACAAAGGGCTAAAATTTTGTCCATAAGGACAAATTTTAGTGTAAAGGGAGGAATTAAAGTTGGCCCCTGAATTACTCCCTTTACACTAAAATTTGTCCTTATGGATGAATTTTTGCCCTATTATCCTTATGGAACAATTTTTGGTTCATTTGTCCTTGAGGCTAAAAACCCTAAATAAAAATACGTTATAGTTTCATTATCCCCACCCTTGGTATTTCCTCTGATTATTGAGTTTTTAATTTAAAAATCTTATAGAAAAAAGGTTATTTAAGTTTACATAAACCTACGCTCATAGCACCCCATTCTCTGAAACCGGAAGCTAAATGCTACAGATGATGTAATCAACTCTAGTTTCAACTTTTGGTGATAGAAAATCGAATGTTAATGTAACATCCCATTCTCTAAGACCAAAAACTAAACGCTACAGATGCTGCAGCCATCTCCAGTTTCAACCTTCGGTGATAGAAAAATCGAATTCTAATCAAACATAACATCAGTTAACATGGGAGTATGAAAATTTTAACAAATCATTCATTGATATCAATATTCATTCATAGAACCCTTTGTAATACCCACTCAGGGAAATTATAACATATTACAGATTATACTTCGAGTGCGACATATGACAATCCCCCTCAGTTGACTAGAGTATATAAATAGTGGTAGTCAAAACATGCTAATACATACAACAAAAGGCACAACAGAAAAAAAAACACAGCGGAGCTCCGATTAGCTATAGCCTCCTGCTCGCTTTTGGAAGCTTATACGAAAGGGTTTCTGAAAAACCTTAACCCTCAGCTTACTCAATTGAGTACCTGAAGTTTAAAGGGAAAGAAAAGCTATGTGTCAGTCAAAAAAGCTGATGTGAATAATAAATTATTACCCGACACTGAAAATCTAACGAGACCACGTCACATAGTGGAGTAGGTTTTCCTTTCGTTAGAACCATGCTATGAAGCAATACTAGCCCTGTGCCCCTATACTACAATGGTTGGTACAATTATCACAATCATATAGAAAATGGTAATATAATATTCTATGCACAATGGATTCCCTAACCCTCTGTTACACTGACTCAATGTCTTAACGATTTCTACATTTTACACACCATCTGGGGTTCCATCTGTACTTCGAGGGAGAGGGGGGGTCAAATCCCATTATTCATGAAACCGCAACCCTTTTATTCATTTGACAACCAAACTGCATGAAGTAATGAACCTACTTTCTTATACAATTTCCAAATTATTCGCAACAGTGGAACACCTCCTTTTGATCCTCCTCCCATGCTTCGTAAGGTAACCTCGACTAACAAAGGGGCTAGACTCTTATCCTTAATCTCTCAAACTGCGTGAAGCAACCATCACTTTTGGTTTAACCTTCTGCGCTTCGCAGAGTAATCTCCCGCTACCACGAAATCGAAAGTTCACTCCTAAGTCCCTTGAACTGCGCGAAGCTACAAGCTTAGGTACTAATATTTATATATAGTTTAATTGGCGTTTCCTAGTTTTCCCATCCATTATACCTTCCCTAGGATTCATACATATGCGTTGTCTTAACGATGGTCAACAACCACCAATATTAGCATTTCAATGGGTTCAATTGATGTTTAATTTACACTTCAATGGGCATGACACCTCTATCGTTCCAATCCCTTCGACTCCCTCATAAGTGTCAAGCCATATTCAATTCATTTTGAAAGAGACTACCCTTCTGGCAAAACAACAACAATCAATGCTTGTCATCGTACAAATGATGGCAAGCTAACTCGTAAGGGGAAACCCTTTCATCTTTACATAAAATCAATAATAAATGCCCATCGTCACACAAATAACAACAAACAATAGTGGCAGAACATTTATTCCATTTAAGAAAAGAATTTAATAAAAGTCTTCTTTTCGTCACTATTGACGACGACAATCAAAGAGAAAAAACCTCAAAACATTTAGTTTTAGAAAAGTTCCTAGCCGACCATATTTGTACCAAAGAAAGTATTTTTTATAGAAAATGGATTTATAAAGGTATATTGTCATAGGCAATGTTTTCAAAGCTTTCAACGCTTTCGGAATCATATGCTTCGATAGGAAGCCCCTTCCGGTTCCAATGAAAGACCTAGAGGTATAAAGTCTATATTCCATTCAGAGTCACTATTTTAAAATCTTTATGAAACATTTTGTTATGATAAAGAACTCCTTCGGCTTAACCGAAAGAGTCTAGGCAAAAGCCTCTTATGGAGTAGCTATCTTTCGAAACCAAAGTATTTATAAGTATCAGGACTAATACCGAAATCGAAAGGTTAAATCTTGAAGCGTTGAATGCTTCATATACCATACCTGTGATATTTCAAGCATCCAATGCTACCAAACGATGATTTTGGCCACGTCGGAAGGTACTCCGACTAGGCAGTGACATTGGTAGTAAATACAAAAAAAGTTGACGTATTTTCTTTTAAAACACTACTTTATACACTACTCCACCATATTTTTCAAATTCACATTAGTTCATAAATTTGAAATACAACTATATAGTCCTTTTTATGGTACTTTTTTATCGGCCTTGTATAAAATATTTATACATATATTTTAATCTTTTAATCAATATTCAAGCATATCCTAAGAAATTCAATCTTAAAAATTCATAACAAATTTATTCAATCACGAAAAAACATGAAGTCCATGACACATATCCAAATTTATTTAATAAACATCATACAAAAGTTTCATGTCAATCGGAGATGTTAACTTCGTTTTATGAACCCATTCATTTTCATACATTTCAATTCTACATGTGAAACCAATCATGAGTATTACAAAACATTCATGTAACATAAAATAAATCATGAACAACAACACGTGTTTCGGTTATAATTAAATGGATGGAACCTCAATGGGTAGAGAATATTTTTCACCTTGTTTGGTTAGTGATGAGATTTGTTGAGGAAGTTCCAAGTTCTAAGATTCGTAGATTTTTTTTCTCCTAGCTTTAACGGTCGACCACTTTTAGTTTTTTAAAATTTTTATAAGTGAAATTAAAATGAATGAAAACAATATGGGCGGATATGTTATAGGTATGAGGGTCGAAAGTTCCAACTTTGCCCCTCTCATATACCTCCTTCTAAGGCACATTTATTTGGTTTATTTATCATATGACGAACCTTATAATTAATTCATTAAGTGCAAATCTCGTATCCTCATCCATCACATTATTCCTATTTAATCACCCTATTAAATTATTGAATGCTGCCTTTCGAAAATCAGGGAACTTACGTCCTCTCTACTTAAGGAATTTCGTCCTCGAAATTTAGAAAATGATTTGCATAAAAAAACTTCATCGCTATGTGAATTATCTTGAGATTGTTGGAGTTGAAATCAAGTAATGATTCCAATCCACTTTTTCTAGCTAAGTCCTGTAGACCATAAGGTGCAAAGTCGCAAAGTTGATGAAGAAGCCTTCAAATATTCTTGAGTTTTGCATTTTGTCCATCTTTTGGTTGTCGTTTCATTCAATAGCCATTTTATGATTTTTGGCTCAAGTGTAGTTTCTTAAGATGGTGAAGAGCCTTGCCTCATTCTTTTAAGATCCATTTGTGATGTTTGGAAGTGAAAATTTCCTAAATTATGGTGCTAGGGATTTGGAGATTTAAAGGTAAGATGTGAAAAACTATGATGGTAGAAGATAATGTTGAGGGGGTAGGTGATTAGTTTCTATCGATTCAGTCAACTAAACTTGTGGATTAGTCAACTGAGTCGATTTGCCAAGAGTAATTAGCCTATTGATTCAGTCGATTGAATCTAGAAAATATATTTCCCTAGGTTCTACATCAGTTGACTGAATGTAACACCCCACATTTTTAATTAAGTAAAATAAAATTTGAAAAGCTTCCAAAATTTGGTCACGGGAATAGCGTCATTGCCTCCGTGGCGATTTTCTGGTCAATTTAGACTATGGATTGCTGAAAACCGATTTAAGATGAAAGAGATACCTTTAAATGAAATATTGTAACAAACATGAAAAGAAGGTAACAGAAAAAGAACAATGACCACCATTTTTTTAAGCCTTGTTAGTAAAATCCTAAGTAGTCCAGTTGGTAAGAGCATGTGACTTTCATGGGAGTG
This sequence comes from Allium sativum, assembly GCA_030737875.1. Taxonomy (NCBI): domain Eukaryota; kingdom Viridiplantae; phylum Streptophyta; class Magnoliopsida; order Asparagales; family Amaryllidaceae; genus Allium; species Allium sativum. The sequence goes on along the minus strand of CM060909.1, from coordinate 526,914,163 downwards.
GCGCAGGTTCGATCCCCGCAGGCACCATATTTTTATTTTAAAGGAACGGCTAAAATAATACATGCTCTAAAGAGAAAATATGTATAAATGCACATATAAGGATAATTATACATATAAGGAAGTACAAAAATATACGTATACATGTATATGAAAATATATGTGTATATATGTGCAGAAATATATATATATACACACACACACACAAAGGAGAAATTCAAAATAAGGCTGCAATCAAAGAAATATGGTAAGAATTAAATAACGGCATAACAACGATAACGTGTAAAATGGGCTTTAGAAGTTTTGTATACATATAAGGAGATTATATGTAAATATAAGATTTAAATAAATCAAACAAAGTATAACGGGATACCAATCAAACGTTTAAATTAAAAACGTTAAAAACAGTAAACAGTGCCCAAAAACTTCTCGCGGGACCCGGGGGTCGACCTAGGGGTCGTTACACCCATAGGGGGGGGGTCAACCAAAGGGTTGACACACCCATAGTGGGGTCGACCCACCCCAGATCTGGGTAGATTCATGGATGAATATGGACCATTTTTCTAACCACATTCGTTGCTGACTCAGCACTGCGTGTACGGTAAGATCATGAACGCCTATAAATAGGCTAGTAGAGCCTAGCCTAAATTTCATATTTTCTAAGAGGATGTCTAGACTCTACCATTCCTCTTCCTCCTTAGATCTCTTTAGAAAAATAGAATAACTAGTTTAGGGAAATTCTAAATCAAGATCCGGAGGAAAAGAATGTATATATGCAAACGGGTGTTCAAAATTCTGTTCGAAGTAAGCTGAATTCTTGGATCTGGTCTATTTAAATTTCTCCTCTTTCTTCCCTTTTTCTTTTAGTTGAGAATTATGGATCCATGATTATTTTGGTTCTAAACTCAGTTAGGAGAGCCATGGAATTATAGGTCTGGACCAGATTCATGAATTGGAAAGCTATTGGTGAGCGGATTTAAGTTATGCCTTTTTGATAATGGTATATTTATCGTTTGGCATTCCCTATTAAAATGTATAGTAAATCTACTGAAAGGATTAATCTGCTGAAATGTAAATCTGCTGAAATGTATAAACCTGTTAAAATACGTGGAAACGATTACTATTGTATACATACATGTTCTAATTACTTGTTAAGTGGATACTATAAGTTAAATTACAGTGAAATTAGGATAATTACATGTTAGTCTGTGGCATATTATGTACTTGAACCCTTAACTGTACGAATTGGGAAAATTACATGTTAATTTGTTAGATTGGAATAGTTACATAATTGGATGATCACATGTTATTCTTTAAAAGGGAGTTAATTACATGTTGGGAAGAACATGCGACATGATAATCAGTTAAAATGGACTTAATATGATATTAAGTATGACATGTAAAAATAGATTATAGAAAAATTGGGAAGAATGGATATGCCTAAATTTACAGCAAATAGAAAATTGTAACCGCACTTAGACACGAGGTTAAATTCAACTTGTGGTAGAAGTCTGCCCGGAACCGCCCGACAAATCCAACATCCACAAGTTGTTAATTTAATGTGAGGGGTCTAATGCGTAAATATACATGTAATGGTGCTAAGACACGAGGTTGAGTCCAACTTGTGGTAGAAGTCTGCCCGGAACCGCCCGACAAATCCAACATCCACAAGTGGTCGGCTTAATGTGAGATGTCTAATGCATAGATATATTTGAATATATGTATATAAAAAGATAGAAATAAATGGCATTGATTGTAATTAATGGAAATGAAGGAAAGTTACAACAATAAAAGGTTTGGAATGAACGGGGAATGATAATAACCTATTATGAATAAAATTGAAAGGGAAGAAGGAAAGATAATAGGTAGGCTTGTCCAAGGGACAAGTGGAAATTATAACTTATGTTATAATAACGATAGGGGGAATGAGATAACTTATGAAATAAGATAAGTTGTACTTAATTATAAATTAAGTAATCTGTAATTTTGGAAACCTGAAACCTGCCGTTTGTAATAAGTAAAGGAAAGAAGGGAAACTTATGAAAGGCAATAATTTGTACTTAATTATATATTAAGTAATCTGTAAATTTTATGTTTGAAATCTGCTGATGAGAATAACATGTTAAAGATTTATTAATGAACCTAAACTGGTTAAGTTATATAATTGAAATTAATAGGCAAGAAGAACTTGGTAACTTCAATAAGAAGTCAATATGACTTTAAATAAACAAGTTAAATGGAAATCTGAAAAGGTAAAGCAAACGCGTAATTAAATGATTAGACATACGGTCTAATAAGACATTAACCCGAGGCGCTTGGACCAGTCCGTACGTTTGAAAGTGAATGACCCAACGGGGTAGATCATCGTGGTGTCATGAGGCACGAGGAGAGCGCATGCCCATCTGATTATTCTGCCTATTCTACTGATATTCTGCTGGCTTCGAAGGACTGGAAGAGGAAGCACGTGACTTCTTGGGACGTGGAGGATACTCTTGGTAGTCCTCTATATGGTGACAACGCTTAGGCTGTGCTCGCAAAGGTTAGGTCTATGCGTTACCACCCGGTGAGTATACCTTGACTGCCACGATATGGGGCAGTCATAAGGCTGTAGGGTTATGTAGGTGATTCGACGAGCTTTGGGCCTTGTGACTAGGAAGGTTATGACCATCTGTTTGCCTTAGGGAGGTTTCAACAATCTGAAGGATAGTAATTCATTGGGTACCCGTCATTGACAGTCAACATGATGCGGAAAGATGGGAGCTAAACCAATAGACCATGGACCTTTCACTATCGAGGCTTTGGTTGCGGAGCACCCCAATTTGGATGTAGATTGCTTGTTAGGGTGCGTCACTTAGCATAATTTTTTTGTCTTTCACTAGTTGAGGGAGGGGTCGGGTGGGACCATAGCCACTAAAAACGCAGACCATAGCATCTGTGTATATAAATATCTAAAAAGCTCCTGGCCGAGTTTCATGTTTCTTGTACAGCCCTATTACGGAACTCGGTGCACAGTAGAGAATATGTGCGGTTAAGGCATCAAGTACGATTGACGATACATATGTGAGAAATTCTAGATACTTGCATGTATGCTTCGGGTGGTGTATCGTAGACTCTAGGGCATTACTCTGTGATGGAATCTGATTCGATCGAATGGTTCGAAGGTGGCAGTCTGTTCACTTGCATAGCATGGCGATGGCAGGGCTATGCGGAATGTAGTGTTGAAATATTGGGATCTGTACGTCGCTCCAACGTAGGATGAGGGACTGCGCATATTTCTGTGGCGTTACGGCAGGGACCGTGGGTGTGGGGTACCATGGGGTATACCCTAATATTGGGGGTAGCTACATATATATTGTATTTGGTTAATCTACCGAGGAGTAGATGGGTACGACGTGTGTGTAAGCCTTGAGTGTTGTTAACCTAAGTAACCTAATAAATAAGAAAAATGTAATTGAACGTTATATATAAAGTTATCCAAAAGGTGTAGTTTAAATCTAGTCACCAGAACTTGTGTTCTGACCCTCCTCCTCATAACATACTAGCAGGTTAGATTTGTGGCAGAGATATGATAGCTTTGGATATTGGTTAGGTAGTATTATTATCTGGGTAAGGCCATATTTTGATTATATTATATTTTATCCATTCCGCCGTGAGATGTTTTCTGAGCTCTGATATATTTTATATCTCTGTCTTTTCTGTAGGATACCAAACAAACCAACACGAGTTTCTATAGATTAGAATTTTGCAAAAAATCGGTCTGTCGGAATTCGGGTTGTTACACTGAACGTCTGAATCAATCGACCAACTCACGATTTTTTAACAATAAGCTTTTTTATTTAATGTTAAGCAAAAATTAGTCTTTTTTGTATTCGAATGAATTTAGAAATAGGATATAGTGAACGAACAAGTCATATGCGTTGGTAGTAAATTTTATTAATTGAAGATTGATGCATAACAAATCATATGTCTTATTTAAAGATGAGAATAAAAATTCAAAATCAAATTTAAATTAATACTTTTAGATCTTTATTTTGATGGGCTAGGAGCATGAAAATCATCTTTCTTTTTCAAATTTGCTTCATAATTAATCTGATCCCGAGAGTTTGGTGAGTAGGAAGGACATAGTGGACTTGGCTTCCAGGGATTTCTATAGGATGAAGATGGATTTAAAGATGATGGTGCAGGTGAAAATGGTTCGTGAACATCATATTTAGCTGATCCGCATAATTTTAATGTTATTTGTTCGAGAAATCTCAAATGCCTAGCAGTTATTTTCTGTTCGAAGTAGGGCTCATGATTCAATTCTAACTGTTGTCATTGGTAGTAACGAATATCATCTATCTTGTCTTTGGTGGATGGGGAAACAATCATTGGTTGTTTTATTCTCTTACTATGTGGTGTATATCTGATATGGTAAGATGACCATTTAACACAGTTTCATGTTTTGTGGTGGGAGTTACACTACAACAAATTGACCCCATTACAACGGTGGAACACCGTTGTAAAATGTATTTTACAACGGTGGGGTAACCGTCGTCTATTAAGAAGTTGTAAAAAACTAAAATCTTTTATAACCTTTTTGCACTGTTGCAACACCGTTGTGATATGTCTATTTTACAACTTTTTTCCACCGTTGTAATAACTTTTTTACAACTTTTATGCACAGTTGTTGTTGACTGTTTATAACCGTTGTGGTATATTTTATTACAATTATTATTTTAAAATTGTAATATATCCACGAATTATATATATATATATATATATAAATCTGTATATTATATATGTGCAACAATGAAAAAATAAATAACATAAGAAATAGATGTAATTTTAAAGACATCATGATCCATTCATTGATAAAAATCACAACTTGTTTAATACAGATTTAAATACAAGAAAGAAGCAGATCATTTTGATTCACAACTCAATTCTTCATCAAAAACTTCTCAAACCAAAAAGCAGAGCTTTTAGGATATCTCTTCAATGTCTTATAATCACAGCTTGCCCTTGCTCCATCACTAGTTCATATGCACACTTCTCATAAACATTCTCCCATCTTCACACTTCCATGGTAAGTGAAACTGTATTGATCCGCATTTACTGAGAGGGAACAATAAATGAGCGCAGTGGTCGGAGTATGGGATCGACACTCTATTTTCCACCATTTTTTCAATCATCGGCTTTGTTGATTTAAGTTTTACGCAAAACTTGAAAAAGCGATAACACTTTTATCCCATAAAAAATCTGGTTAAGCAAGAACTATTTTTATCCAAAAAAAAATAGCAAATTGAAAACTAATTCAGCATAAGCTTCCACCAAACCCGGCAAAGCAAGAGCTCTTCGGAGGATGCTGCTACTGTTTTGAGAAACAAGCCTGCCTATTTAACATCGACTTCATTGAAAATGGTTAAGCACAAGCTTCCAGATCCGTTTAGCAAACCATCTCTTTGGAGGATGCTGCCTGCTTTGAGAAAGCAAACAGCATAAGCTTCCAGATCCGTTAAGCACAAGGCAAACAAGATCCAACAAATTGAAAACAAACAAATCCCTAAATTCCGATTACATTCTGCTCTCCCCATTCTTACCTCATCTCGACTTCTTCTAGTAACATAAAAAGAAACCAGAAAATCTCTCACTCCAAGAATCCACAACAACTCAATATAATTATATAATTTTCGAAACTTCAATATCTGGATTGCTGGAAGTATAAATTTCTATCTTGTGTTAATTGGTATCACTATTTCTCCTATAGCCGGGTTAGGGGTTCGAACACAAACTGTTGCAGTTCGGGTTTCGATCCATAGCAGGCGGAGGAGGCGGAATTGGTTGGAGCTGCCAACAAAGAAAAGGAAGGCGTGGGGCTGAGTAAGGAATTCAAGTTGGTCGGAGGATCTAGCAACATGGGTGGTGGCCGTAATCTGGCAAGGAAGTGGTTCGATTGTGGTTCGTTTTTGGCACTATAGAGGATGTTTGGGGGTTCGAATCCTCTGGCAAGTGGAGGAGGTGGAGAGGCACAGCCGTGGATGATGTTTGGGGGTTCGAATCCTCTGGCGAGTGGAGGAGGTGGCTCGATGGTTTATGAAGTAGGGCGGAGGCAGGTCCGGGAAGAGGCTGGCATCGGGTTCTGGTGTCGGAATCTGATGAAGGCGGGGCGGTGTTAATGAGTGGCGCGGAGGAGATGGCTCGTTTGATGGTGGGCAGAGTATCAGTTTTGAAATAAAAAAATTTATTCGAGATCTGAACTAAATGTTTTGAAATAAAGAAGAGTGGAGCACGATTGTGGGAGAAGAAACGCAAGTGACACAGTATTCTGGAGCCCAATTTTGACTATTGCCGCCTAAAATTCAGATGAGTTAGAATGAAAATTATTATGGAGCCAAAATTTTACTTTTCCCCACCTAAAATTGAACTGAGGAGGCGCATTATCTTGAAGTTAAATTTTAACTTTTACCGCCTAAAATTCTACAACCGACGAAGAAAAAAGTTATAAGTAACGTATATCACAACGGTCAAAGCAAAGGAGTTGCCGAAAATAAACTTACTACAACTTGTTGGAAATAGCTCTTAGTTCATAGCACAAAATGGATATAAATGAATATTATAACTGTAACGACCAGGAAAAAGTCGATCTTGGTTATCCGATATACAACACATATCGAACATCCAAGGATCGAAATTAACCGAATTGTTAATGAAAGAAATTAGAGGGTGAGGATAGATAAGGTAGAAACTTAGAATAGAAGAAGAAGAAGACAACATCAGAGTAACACGAATCTCACAGCGGAACGAATAACATATAATAGATAATATATCCTTGAAATAAAATCAGTATATGTATACACATCATTATCAAAGTACATCACTTACAACACAGCAGAAATAATAATAGCTATAACATCCTGAAGCCTCCTGCTCCAAGCTCTTCATGTATCTGTAAAATCCCGACTACTTGACTGCCCGTACAAATTTAGGCACCCAAGAGTTTAGAGAAAACAAAACAAAATAAACTCCGGGTCAGTCATGTGACTAGTGTGAGTAAACTCAAATCATTTAAACAGGTATATGATATCTCATATGACCACGCCGTGAATACGGAACTGTTTTTTTCCCTTAAGAGAATCCAAACATCTTTGAAAAGCAATATCATTTTGATATTATAATAATGTCTAAATACAAATAGATATCAATCTAGCAGAAACGCTTGCATCTCACGTTCTACATATATAGTATACAATCAAAACCGCAGGTGCGTATTGGATGATTGGATTTCCAACTATGACAAGGTATGGAACCACCTTCCGATCAGTGTACTCTAGGAACGATACACTAGAGTTCAACAAGAACATCTTGCAACTCAGCCACACATGACCGACCACTCATTTCCTTGAGTGTATCGAATGTACATCACCAACGGTTGGGATCAGCAACCGTTCCCGTATATATATATATGGGACAACATTGATAGATTAAAGAAGCAAATGAATATTCTCTAGATAGGTGATCATACACCCTACTTCGGAGCGATCGACTTAGCCATGCTGCCTGCCCGATTTTTGTCATTTCCTGGTTGTTGAGGCTAGAAGCTACGCTTACATTCCATTCATTGATAACACGATCAATTTGAATGTCACATTATCAAATCCGTTAATCATTAATTGGTTTACACAAATATTCTGGATGTTATGCTAAGGGAATAAATCCGTTGCAACCATATATATTTATACAGGCCAACCCATTCGATCATTGGAAATACTCTGTCAGACACTCGTCCATATACGTTCGTTCTGGGACTGAACGAAACCGAAGGCACTATTCTGTAAACAGGACAGCCCTTGCACTTTACTCCGTCTTCAATATATTCAGCATACTTGGTTTGCAACGCTTATGCCAATACGGAGTGGTTATTTGGATAATAATCCAACCGGTCTCTCCATATTAACAACGTAAAATGGTCAAAACTTGATAGTCTGTGATTTAACTATCAAATGAAAACATGTCGGTGTACAAACAACGATCTTAATTCCAAATGGAATTATCGATCCAATCATCAACCATATATATATATATTCATATTTCCTTATTTTCTAAAATTAGAAAATATACGTTTTCAACATTGGAAAACATTTCCAATCCTCATTTACGCATCACTAACATTCCACAACTATTAGTCCCTAACTGTAAACTAGTAAGAGAACAATTCTCTAAGTATAAACCCCGAAGGCCAAAACCAACATCAGATCGATACTCAGAAAACTATTCAACTTACTAGTCTCTAGTCAGTTTCTAATTTTTGTTTAACTTCACTTCTTAATTTCTATATTCGATTAACCCCTTTTGATAAACTACATTTGATTAACTCCTTTTGATAAACTACGTTTGATTAACTCCTTTTGATAAACTACGTTTTCCGTTACAACTATTTCCTTTTTATAACGTTTACTTACCGTTACAAATATTTCCTATTTATAACTTCTATTTACCGTTACAAATATTTCCTATTTATAACTTCTATTTACCGTTACAAATATTTCCTATTTATAACTTCTATTTACCGTTACAAATATTTCCTATTTATATCGGTTTATTTGTTTTCTAAATAAATATCCCTTTATTATATTTATTTTCTAAATAAATATTCTCCTTTTCTATTTCTATTTATTTTCTAAATAAATATTCTCCTTTTCTATTTCTATTTATTTTCTAAATAAATATTCTCCTTTTCTATTTCTATTTATTTTCTAAATAAATATCCCCTATTTATAAAACTCTATTCGTTTTATAAAAAAAAAACCTTTTTATAAAACCGTGTTCGTTTTATAAATATTTCCTTTTATAAAACCGTGTTCGTTTTATAAGTATTTCCTTTTATAAAACCGTGTTCGTTTTATAAATATTTCCTTTTATAAAATCCTGCGATTTTATAAAATTCCTTTATTTCAATATACATTGAAATACTCCTTTTTACATCCCAGGGTTTCTTATGATATTTAAAATATCAAACAACGATGATCAATATCGTTCTAATATCCATAATCAATAACAGATTATAAATCACAACATATATCACAATACATGAAAAAAAAGTAAAATAATTGTTGAGGAACCCAGTCGGATTCCTCCAACCTGTCTCCCTGCATCCACAGATGTTACACAGTATAATATACATCAATTTCATTCCAATATGAAATATTCTACTGGACAGAATCAATATTTGATTATCAATATAATATATGACTATATCTACGTTTCCAACCAAATCTATTTAACAGTCCAGTTTAAGGATCAATATACAGCAGTCAACAAAATAAAGTACAATTTATATTAAAATATAAATTGAGGAGAGTTAGTGAGTTTTACTCACATTTCGCGTTAACCGTTAAATAACGATTTGCGGTTTGTTGATTCTGATCCTACAATTTATTTCTCAATAAATTAAGGCGAGCTCCAATCGATTCCAGTCCAGTTCCATTGTTGTTCTCGTCCCTACGATTTCAACGACTCCGACTGTTTGCAAATTCAAATTATTTCTCGGCCCATTCCTTCTCTGCACCCAACTCGTTTGTGCCTATTCCCTCAAACATATAACCGGCACGCTCCTCCAGTAGAATGCAACCATCTGAGATATTAACTAGCTTCATGACTTCTCCTATTTTCATTTTTGGGTTTATATCCTTTTTTTTTTAGAGCAAACGGATATGTAGCGCGTGGCTACACAGCCGGTTAATTAATAGATAACAGTATATATCCAACTGACATACCCAGTTGGTGGTCCAAAATACAAACAACACAGAGTTTAAGATACATCATACAACACACATAGAGAGTAATGTGGATACAAGTACAAAAGCGATCAGAGCAAACTGTAAACCATCATAATTATACAAGTATTATGCTAAGAGGTAAGGCGGCATCATCAGACATCACACGAGATCCATACTAGTCTCAGTATCATTGCTGTCAACCGAAGAAGCTGGTGAAGAGGCCGCCGGCAGAGCAAACCGGAATGTATCAGCATGATTGGCACCAGAACCTGATGAGGATGAATAAATATAAATGATACGGTGACAGATAGATATGATCGAATTAGCCTTGTTGTTAAAAATTCGTGCGTTTCTTTCTTTCCAAATACACCAACTATAAGCAGCCAGTAAGATATCAAGAGAAGGACTAGAATCAGATTCCCAATAGGCAAAAGAAGAAGATATGATGGGGATGCAACCAATTAAATGTGAACTCATTGCAGCCCAGATTGGGAAGGAAAATTCGCAGGAGAAGAAGAGATGGTGAATGGATTCAGAATGAGAATTACAGAAAGGGAAATTGGGATCGGGAGCGACGTTGCATTTGAAGAGTTTTTCTCTTGTATTGACCTTTTCGTGAATCAAACACCATTGGAAGAAGAGAATTCTCGGAGCCAGCTTGCATTTCCATAGTCTTGAGAATTTAAACCGTCTACCCGAAAAATTCAGGTAATTGTAACATGAGGAAACAGAAAAACCTCTAGAAGGAGAGAGCACCCAAACATAATGATCATCTAAGTTATTTAACTGAGTGTTGCTAATGAGAGCAAAGATATTAAGCAACTGCAAAAGAATACTCCTATCAAAAAGTGAACCTGGAACTAAGCTTACATAATCATCATTAAAAGCATCAGCAACAGAAAGCGAAGGATTAGATTGAAGAGAAAAGAGTGAAGAAAAGGAAAGAGAGAGAGGTAACTGACCAGCCCAAATATCGTGCCAAAATAAACAGGATGAACCACACCCCAAAGAGACATGAAACAAGAATTTAATACGAGGAAGACAGGATAGAATCCCATGCAAGAAGGGAGAGATTAAAGAGGAAGGACGATGATGCAAAACAAGATGGGGGTTAGAAGAAAAGTAGCGAGCTAAAATCCAATCTTTCCAAATGAAGTTCCCAGTGTTTAGGAGTCTCCAGACCCATTTGGCCAATAAAGCAGTATTGAAATGGTGAAGGTCGAGTACACCAAGCCCCCCTTGCTCAGGGTGAAGACATACAGTCCTCCAGTTAATTAATTTCTTGATTTTTTGACCATTCCAAAGAAATGAACTACGAATTGAATCAATCTTGCAAATTACCCACTTGGGGAGTTTGTGAAAAGACATCCAATGTGTAGGGATAGCGGAAAGCACAGATTTAACTAGAGTTAAACGGCCCATAGATGATAATGAATTTGCCTTCCAAGATGCTAATCTAGATTCAATCTTATTGATAAGGGGGAACCAATCATTTTTATGAAGCTTAGAGGGTCTGAGAGGTAAACCGAGGTAGGACAATGGGAATTTTGCTACTTTGCAGTTGAGAGTAGAAGAAATTGAGTCACCAAGATGATCAGACCTACCAAGCATGTAGATAACACTTTTATTAAAATTAATGGAAAGACCGGATATCGACTCGAATACATATAACAGGATTTTGAGACACTGGATATGGAAAGGATTAGGTGAAGAGAAAATAATTGTGTCATCTGCAAATTGTAAATTGTTTATGCATAGGGGAGAATTTGGAAGAGATATACCATCCAAGTAACCATGATAGGAAGCTTGTTTAACCATTTGGTTGAACACATCAGCGACGAGCACAAAAATCAAAGGGGAAAGAGGGTCGCCTTGTCTAAGCCCACATTTAGATTTGAAAAGGTTTCCAGAAGCACCATTTACTGAAACTTTTGAGCAGCTAGAATTAAGTATATTATCAATCCATGAACACCATTTATCTGAAAAGCCCCTATGTTTAAAAACATCCATGACAAAGGGCCAACTTACTGAGTCAAATGCTTTGGAAAAATCTAGTTTTAGTAAAACACCAGGGGTAGATGAATGATGACAGAAGGAGATTATTTCTTGAGTTGCGGCGATACAGTCATGAATGTTCCTCCCCAGAATTAAAGCAGACTGTTCTGGACCAACAAGAGTGGCAAATACAGACTGAAGACGATTTGCTAACACCTTTGTAATGATTTTAAAAGTAGTGTTTAGCAGGCTGATAGGGCGAAAGGAAGATAAAGTGTTGGCCCCCGAGTGCTTAGGGATGAGGATAATGATGGCATAGTTTAGTCTGGCAATTGAGGTAGGATCGTTGTAAAATTCGTTGCACATGTCAATTATATCATATTTGACCAAGGCCCAAAAATGCTTAAAGAAAACTGGGCCAAACCCATCAGGTCCAGGGGCCTTATCATCCGACATGTCCTTCAATGCAGCCCAAATTTCTGATTCAGAGAAAGGATGATCGATATGAATAGGCGCGGGGTTCGGATAGAGAAGATGCCAATCTACTTCAGGTGCATTTGTATGAGAGCGACCAAGCTGGGATCGGAAGTAATCAGAAAAGAGAGAGAGGATGACATTTTGGTCAGAAAAAGAGAGGCCATCTTTAATTATTTCCGATATGAATGTTGATCTCCGCCTGCCATTAGCCATTCGGTGAAAATATGATGTATTCCTATCACCTTCCTCCAACCATTTGGCTTTGGATCTTTGCTTCCAACCAATTTCTTCTTGTTTCATCAATCTATCCAACTCGTCTTCTAAAGCACTTAATTTTTCACGTTCAGCTTCAAGAAGAGGGCGCTGTTCTTCTAAAATATTGAAGTCAATAATATCATTTTGAATAGAAGAGATGCGGGAACGGATGGAACCCTATATGTTTTTAGCCCATGGTTTAATAAGTTTTCTAAGGGTTTTCAATTTTAGGACTATCCTTTGAGATGCTGATGTTACATTTAAGATTTGAGACCAAATTGAATGAATAAAGTCTTCAAACGAGGGTTCGAGTAGCCACAACCTTTCAAATCTGAAGGGACGATTAGTGCATACAGAAATGTCAGAATTTAGTAGAATGGGGCAATGATCTGATATAACTGAAGCCAAACCGTACAAAACAGTCAAAGGGAAAAGCTCATCCCAAGCGCCATTATATAGAAAACGGTCTAGTTTAGCCAACGCTGGTAGTGATCTATGGTTTGACCAGGTGAAGGAACGGTTACTTATCGGTGGATCGATCAAGGAGCAGTCAAAAATGAAAGAATTGAAGTCATCAGAGTCCTGGGATAGATTGCCTGAATTTCTATCAAAAACAAATCTGGTAGTGTTAAAATCTCCACCAATCACCCAAGGACCCGAGAATTGGGTTGCAAGAGAGCAACAATCCGACCAGAGAAGGGATCTATCAGATACATCTTGAGGGCCGTAAATATTAGAGAAGAAGTAAATTTGGTTTGAGGGGATATGACGTAGTGCAACGTGAAGTGCTGATTTATTTTGAGTAGACCAACCTAAGGACCAAATTGATTCATTCCATGCTGTAATTAAACCTCCACGTGTGTCAATTGCCTTAACAAAAGTCCAACCAGAAAGGAAGGAGCCCCCCCACTAATCTAAAGTAATTTGGAGAAGGGTCATCAAGCTTAGTTTCTTGGAGGAAAAGAATATCGATTTTTAAAGGGAGTAAAACCAGACTAATTGCATGGCATTTTGAGGGGTTGCCCAAGCCCCTAACATTCCATGAAACGATTTTCATTTGGCACCATTGATACGCTCAAGTTCCAAATCATGCATGGAAATATAGTGTGATTCACGTAAATTAACACCCATGCAACGTGACATTTTCCTACATAGACTTTTATTTGCAGAAGAAAAAACAACAGGAGTAAAAAAACTACCCGAGCCTTCAGGATGGTCCTCTTTATTATTGATCCTTGCACTCCGTCTGACAATGACCGGTGAAAGAAACTGGGTCCAGTTCTCTTCTTCAGCATTATGGGTAGAGCCAGCTGGGAGGATTTGTTGGAGGGGGAGAAAAGGTTGAGGTGGCGACTGATTGTCTTGAGGGATCGCGTTGGGAGGGGCAGATGATATGGGGTCATCAATTTGGAGTGGGGCAATTGGGAGGGGGATAGAGAACGGGAAGGACATAGGGATGTTTTGAAAGAGCAAGTCAGTGTTGAAAAGGTGGTTCATGTTCTGATGAGGGGCTTGGACTACTTCGGGATCCACATCAGGTATGGCCATAGCAGCTATATCATTTGGTGCAATTTCCATAGAATCATCGAAGTTGTCATGCATGCAAGGAATCGTAAGCTCGTCAATATTACCAATAAGTAAGGATTCAGGCTTAACTCCTGGGTGTTCATGGATGCAACGTTGGACTTTTATGAGATGTTTCTTCATATTGATGTTAACCACAAGAAAAGTGTTCAGGTCAATCCCCTCAAAAAATTGAATTTTGATAAATAAGTTTCTGTGGTCGAAGTGAGCCCATTCACAGTCATCTAAAGCTACAACATTTCCCAAAGGACTAAGAATATTTTTGACTGCAGCAGAATTGAACCTTAGAAATTCTGGAAAACCTACCACCTTTGCCCATGATTCGCACTCTAACACCGCTTCCGGTTCCCATTCTGCCTCAGACCAAGGCTCAAAGTATATAGCTCCTCCCGGCTTCGCAAAGAGCTTCCAGAACAAGACTTGGTCTCTGATCCATGCGTTTGGGCAAGAGACGATGAAAGAGTTTTTTCTATATATCCACATGGGCCATTCGTGATAATTAAAAGCATTAGATAGGATGAAGTGAAGCGATGTGATACTCCAGCCGCCAGAAATCACGGTGCCAACAATGTAATTTGATGAGTCTGCCATTACAAAATGATTCATATTTTCAGTGTTTAGTGTGGGAGAGATGGGTGAGGAGGGAATAGGAGTTGGAGAGGGCGTGGATTGCCGACAGCTGGAACGATGTGGACTCTTCTGGGTTCGATCAGATTGAGTTGATGCACGAGGGACCCACGCAGCAGAAGGTGCATCATTCTAATGGACACCTTTACGCACATGTTTTGAGATGCCTCTTTGCATTCTTTTTTTAGGGCAACGTGTACATAAGTGGCCGTAGCATGAGCAAAAAAAACAAATTTTTGAATTCCTGCAGGCACTTGCCACGTGGCCTCTATCTGCACATTGAATACAGCGACGATCGCTCTTCAGGAAATTGACCATATTCTGAATTGAAGAGAAAGCAGGTAATCTTGATGATTTTCTCGCAGTCGTGCGATCAGGTGGATCCAACGGAGGAGATGAAGCTACCTCCGCATAGGATTTTTTTGGCCTATCGTCTGAAAGATTTTTCAGAGCATCAAAACGGTTATTACAGGTAATCTCTTGAGGAGGTGGATGACTTAAACTTTGACGAAAGAAGCTTTTTGAAGCGGGAGGAGAAGACGAATGACCAACTTGAGATGATGAGGCACGAGGATGGTGGGAGGAGTAAAAGGTGGGTTTACGAAAGACTGAGCGAGAATGGTGCTGATATGGAGAAAGAGGATGATAAGGGGGGCGAGAGCGGAAGGAAGAAGGAGGACAATGGAGAGAAGATGAGCGAGGATGAAGAGGCGGAGCAGGGTGAGAGCGGATGAAAGAAGGAGGACGACGGACCGAAGGAGGGGTAGAACGGTGAGGCGGAGGAGGAGAAGGAAGGATAGGAGGACGGGGGTGGAACGCGGCACGATATTTAGCTGGGAAGGGGAAAGAGAAGCGGAGGGAGTCCGCCATTAGAGAAATAAGCTTCAGTTGCTGTGTTTTAATTAAATATTATTTGGGCTTTATCAATAAATAACGGCCCACTTACAAAATGTTAACCCGCCTAACACAGTACTCTGTCTTCTCTAGTTGATGTCCCGCTCCAGTATGATTTACACCCCCCTTTTGACCCGTCGTTCTTCTCCTTTCCACCATGGAAATTCAAATAAAACTCGTCGACAGCTTTCTCTTCACAGCACTCTTCCCTCCATTACACCATTCACATATACAAACCTCAATGGCCACGCAACTTCCTCCCAAGACTCGCATGCAACAGTATAACCACCAGTCTCCATCCCTTAAATCCTTTCTTTTTACATTCACGTCTTCATGCTTATCACGTCTGCATGCGTATACAAACTTCACAGTACCCATTAAACACGCAAGTGCCAAACATCCTCCCTTTCCTCAACCTTTCCACGTGTTCCCACGTCTACCATCAACTGCTCCGCCAAGATCCCTTCATTTCGTTTGCACAGGAAACTTCTTCCTTCTGATATAATCCAACCCATTTGTTCTGCACACTTCACTCAGTTAAATTCCAAACTAAATACACCAAAACATTCCTTACTAAATCTCAGACACCTTAAGCGCCTGGCACTCAACATCGCACATAGCCCGCCCTCCATCATCCTTACATTTTGGAACGCATGCAGCAGCACAATGGTTCACCCCCATCATCCCCAACTCTTCTTCTCGGATTCAAGGAAACACACTGCTCCAGTATCTCAATCCTCCCATACTTCAGAACTCAAGACCGACATTTGTTTTCTCCCTCGTACCTCTTCTACTCCATCATTATAATGACCATGCTTTAGTTTTAAAAAGGGATTTCCTGACGTTAAATCCCCTTAAACCCGTTTTTCCCAAGCCATGTACTCCACTGCAAGCTTGCTACCCGTACTACTTCATGAACTTCACACCAGAAAGAGAAGCTCGCACCATATACATCACCGTCGGCGTCCATCCTCATCATCGGACCTTCATCCGTCTTGACCAGCTAACGCACCTCAGCTCCCTCCTTCACCGACCTGGGTATCGACTGAACTAATGCCGCCATCCGCCAGTAAATCCAGGTCATCCGCCGTGACTTCGACGCGAGATCCAGGCCACTGCGGAGTTCAGGAACCGATCATCATCGTTGACACTGCAGTACTCATTGGCCTCAACATTTTGTAGTTCGGATTTTTGTATAAATGAACAGATTTAATGATTTGAGATGGGAAGAAAAATCGGGAGTATCCCGTTCGTTTGTTTCAGAAATGGAGGCGGTTTGGTCTGTTGACCTTGGAATGAATTATATTAGGGTTTAGGGAAAGTAAATGTGTATTTATAGAAAAAAAATGGGAGTAGGATAAGAATCGATGTCACCACTTTATTTACTTGGGGCTGAAGTATCTGCTACTGCCATGAGTTGTCCCCTTCATATGTGACAGTTGATGGTGAAGGCAGTGATGTATCGTGTAGTGTATTAGAATATGGTATGGTTGTTTCCTTAGCAACCAAGGGAAAGTATATTCAAATATATTATTTGATGTTATTAGAGTCTCCTATTAATTTAGTGTATATGAGATTGCTGGAAACCTCTTGCGGTAGCCAAACTTCAATTATATCCCACTACATACCAACATATATTTTATTTATATAGTTGTCCATCTTGTTTATCACCATTATTTACTCATTTTGTTAATCAACACCTATTGTAAAAACATACTCAAGGTTATCTGTGATCGTGTACATCCTATGTAATAATTATGTTTCTTACTATTTACCGTTTGCCAAATTTCATCATTTTATGGACCGATATACAGAAGTAAAAATACCGTTGTGATGTACAACGTGACACGGTTCCAAAAATATAATAATATCGGTAGGTTAACTCATATTGTGAAATCTCAAAATGTTGATTACAGGGTGCAAAATACTCCAAATAAAAAGTTGCTTATTTAATTAATTGAAAATTACAGTAAAATTCTGAAAATTAAATTATCGTTATGTCTCAAAAGAACCTTGTCTAAATTCAAACCCGATATTCGAATATTTTTAAATAACCGTTATGGCCACGAACGAATATACCGCTGTTTTTCTGAATATTAAATTTGGACATAACTCAAAATCTACACGACGAAATCCCGATATTTCTCTTCCACTAGAAAGATATACTCCACTAGCTCCACACATTTCTTGTTTCACAGAAATCCGATTTAAAACGAATTCTGTATATTCATTTGAAGTTCAAATCGCCAATTAACGAACTGCCGTGTCGTTACAGGCTCGATTATAATTATTATTATAATTTATACGTTCAACTGTCGTTTATTTAACATATTCGTTATTTAAATAATTAAATAACTTCATTATTCGACCGTTCAAAATACGGGTCATTACAATAAGTTTTAATTAATAAGTAAAAATTTATATTAAATATAATATGAATTTCTTGAAAAACTATTTTTTTACTAAAGTACTAAATATTAGTTCTTATTACTTTTTTAATTTTATGTTATAATTTAATATTAACTATTAAATAGTAATTAATTTTTTATTGTATTAATTAATGAATATTAATTACTAATATGAATTATTTCATATTTAATTATTATTTAATGGTGATTATTATTTTTAATTAACTATTTAAATAGTAAGTATTAAATTGACAAATATTATTGATTCCCAAGTTTATTATTAATTATTATTATTAAATATCAATATAATTAGTTATTAAATATAGATATTATAGACATGAAGTTTGTACCAGGCATCTCTATTACAACGAATAAAATGAAAAGTTGTGATACATATGTTTATTACAACAGTGATTTTTTCACAGTTGTAAAAAACACTTATTACAACAGTGCGTTTTGTACAGTTGTAAAAAAACATTTATTACAACTGTGCTTTTCACACAGTTGTAAAATTAAAGTTGTAATATGGTGTTTCTGTTGTAGTGTTAGTAGTGTTGAACCGAATTTTGGTGGAGTATTCTTAGGTGGAGATGATTTGTTTTTGGAGGATGGAAAAATCATAGTGAAGGAAGTTAAATTTTTTTTAAGAGGAATAAAAGCTTGTTTGATCATATTATCGTATATATAGAAGTAAGTAGATGAAAGGCAGGATCAGTAATTATGGTTTAGAAATATTTTTATTCTTTAATTTTGTTTTATAAATAAATAGCCAGAAGTGGTTAGAAATGATTTCAAAATTACTTAAAACATGTATAATATGTTACACGGTTGGGCATAAAACAACAAATAGCCAAATGGTAAGTACACGTGACTTACAACCAAGCAATAAGAGTTTGAGTACCAGGGAACACAGAAAATGAAAAATTAAATTTTGCAAAAATACTTTTGATAAAATTATAAGTCTTTAAATGAGATAATTTGAAGTCTCATCTTAATTGTATAAACACATTTTCATGTAGCGGTTTGTAAAAATATCTGCCAAGTGATTTTCAAAAGGAACAAATTTTAAATTTATTACTTATTTTTCAATATTATCGCGAAGGAAATGATGATGAATGTATATATTTTTGGTTCATGAATGATTAACTGAATTTTTAAATAAGTTAATTCAACCGGTATTATAACAATAAACAGTGGATTCTGATAAATTTATTTGAAAATCTTTAAGTGTTTGTTACAAGTATATGACTTGAGCAAAAGCAAAAGCAGTAGATATATATTCAGCATCACATATCGATAGTGAAATACAATTTTATTTCTTACTAAACCACGAGACGAGTGTTTTGCCAATAAAATGACATGCACCACATGTACTTTTCCGATCCGTCCAAGATCCACTGAAATTAGCATCACTAAAGGATACTAATTTGAAAGAGCATCCTTTTGGACATAAAAATCTGAAGTTTTTGGTATTGCTTAGACAATGAATTATACGTTTTACTGCTCGTAAATGTGATTCCTTTGTATTGATTTGAAATTGTGCACATAAATAAACACTTATCATTATATCTAGTTGATTTGCAGTTAAGTATAGTAGTGACCCAATCATAATACGATATAGTTTCTGTTCATCACTTTGGCCAATCTCATCTTTATCAAGATGTGTAGTTGCACTCATAGGAGTTGGTTAATAGAAGTTTTTTCCATTCGATTCATTTGATTAGATTTTAATAGTATTTTTCTTGATTTATGTAAATTTCATTTTGTAATTGTTTAATTTGTAGAACAAGAAAATAAGATAATTATCTCATGTGAGCATTTTAAATTCTTTAGTCGTTATTTATGAAAATCCTTGACAAAGTTTTTTTTTATTGGTGGAACCAAAAATATTGTCATCAATGTATATTGTATTATTAAAATATATTTTTTAGAATGTTTTATGAAAAGTGTTTGATCAGCTTTCCCGATTTGAAAACCTAAATTAATAAGATAACTTTTAAGTCGTTCGTACTATGCACGAGGTGCTTGTTTTAAACCATATAGAGCTTTCTTTAATTTATAGACGTGATCAGGAAAATTTTCATGCAAAATAGAGGAGGTTGTTCAATGTATACATTTATTTTTATATATCCAATTAAAAATGCACTTTGTACATCCATTTGATAAAGTTTAAAACTATGAAAACAAGCATAGGCTAGTAAGACACGTATTGCTTCTAGTCTGTCGACTAAAGCAAAAGTTTCTTCCTAGATTATTCCTTATTCTTGATTATATCCTTGCGCTACTAATATAGCTTTATTTCTAGTTATATTACCTTGTTTATCTGCTTTGTTTTTAAAAGCCCATTTTGTTCCAATGTCAGATTGATCACTCGGTTTAGGAATTAATTCTCAAATTTCATTGTGTTCAAATTGGTTTAGCTCTTCTTGTATAGCTATAATTCAGTTGTCATCAGTAGAAGCTTCCTTAGTTTTTTAGATTCAATATTTGAAAAAAAAATACATGACCCATAAGGTTTAATTGACTTCTAGTTCGTACATTTGAATTAATCTCTCCAATAATATTTTGAATAGGACGATCTCATAATATTTAGGTGGAGATCTTAACTCATTATTATTATGAATAATATTTTCATCTTCTCTAGTATTATGAATAATGTTTTTTTTTTATCTTCTTTAGTATTATGAATAATGTTTTCTCTAGAATTATGAATAATGTTTTCATCTTCTCTAGCATTTGTAATTTTCGTACTATTCATGAATTCTTTATTGTCTTTAGTACATGGTAATTGATTAAATTTCCATCGAAAGATACGTGAAGAGTATCTTCAATTGTATCTATTCTTTTATTAAAAATTCGATAAGCTTTGCTTCGATTTGAGTATCCTAGAAAGATTCCCTCATCGAATTTTGAATCAAATTTTCCAAGCTGATCTTTAGTATTTAAAACAAAACATTTTTGAACCATAAACTTTGAAATAAGACATATTCGGTTTTCTTCCATTAAAAAATTCATATGGAGTATTTTTCGTAAGTGGTAGAATAGAAACAGTATTCAATACATAATAGGCAGTTGCAACAGCTTCTACCTAGGAATGTTTTGGTAAGGTGCTTCCATTTGACAACGCTCGTGCACATTCTTCGAAAATTCTGTCTTTCCGTTCCACAACCCCATTTTGTTCTGGAGATCGAGGAAACGAAAATTATGAAATGTTCCTTTCTTTTTACAAAAATAATCAAAAGCTTCATTTTCATATTCTCCTTCATGATCACTTCGTATGTTCATTATTTTTAAACCTTTTAAATATTGAATTCTTTTAAAAATTGTTTTAATATAATCAGAAGTCTCATTCTTGTTTTTCATAAAGATTGTCCAAGTAAATCTAGAAAAATCATCCACTATTACAGATGCATATTTATTATGATTTATGGATTGAACTTGAGTTGGCCTAAATAAATCCATATGAAGTAATCCAAGTAGTTGTAATGTCGAAATGACTTTCTTAAATTTATAAGACGATTTAGTTAATTCCCGAATTGACATGCATCACAGATATGATTAATTTTAAAATTCACTTTTGGTAAACCTTAACTAAATATTTTTTGAAAGTTTATTTATAGCTTCGAATTAATATGAAAAAATCTTTTGTGCCATAACCAAGGATCATTTTCACCAGCAATTAAACACATATCTGAATTATGAGTTATTTTCATGTTTAATACGTAGATATTATATCTCTATTCCCTTCAAAGATAAGATTTTGATTTTTATCGAAAATACTACATTTATTTTTTGAAAATGAAATTCTGAACCCCTTATCACATAATTGGTTGACACTTAATAAATTATGTTTTATATTTTTAACAATTAAAACATTAGAAATAAGAGGTAAATTAGATGTACCATCATTGCTCACATCGCCTTTGTCGATGATACCTTTGGAATTATCTCCAAATGTGACAGGACCTCCATCCGAATATGTAATATTTGTTAGCATAACTTTGTCTGCTGTTATGTGTTTTGAGAAACCACCGTGGAGTACCCATTTTTCTCTTTTCTTGAGTGGAACATGCAAAAAATAAAATAAAAAACGTTGATACTCACTTTTTAATAGGGTCCTAATTGTTAGGCCTTAGGAATCCAAACCCAAGAGGGTTTAGTATCCTTTTTATTAACATAATTTTATTTTTATGAAAAAATTTCAAAAATGATTTTATATACTTATTTCTAATTAAGTTATTGTTTGTTTTTGGAACTCATATCTTAATAGTTTCTAAATTTGTCTTCCTTTTTAAAAAAATTGAAGTTTTACTAGGTTTAAAGTCATTTATCCCTTTTTATTTATTTTCTTAGATGGAGCTATAAAAATTTTGTTATATCCTAATCCTTTATTTTATTAAATTTAGATTGAGAATTTTCAATAATCCTAGATAGGTTTTCTCTTCCTTTATTGAAATTCGAGACATTTTTATTAATATATTCTAGTTTAGTTTTAAGGCTAGAATTATCTAATTATGTTATTTTTTAACTTTAGTTTTTGATTCATGATTTTCAGAAGCAAGGGCATTATTCTTTTCTTTTTGATTTTCAATTTCTTGACTTAGTAAGGTAAGTTGAGAATTAATATTAGAAAACAATTCTTGAATTTTTCCAAAGTTCTTCTTCTAATATTTCTTTCTCATCTTTAAGTATTTCCCTTTAGAAATCTTCCTTTTTCTATTTTTCAAGGGCTTCCTTATATTTTCTTTTGTAACAATTCCTAGAATCTAAAAGTTCTTTGTTTATTTCAACCCTTTCAGCAAAAAATTCTATGGTGGTCTTGTGATTGGATAAATCTATCATGATTTTGTAATTAGACAAATCTACGGTGGCCTTGTGATTAAGCATTTCTATGGTAGCCTTGTAATTAGGCAATTTTAAGGTTCTACGGTGGCCTTGTGATTAGGAAAATTCTATGGCTATGGTTTCTATGGTAAATGAATGGATAGTCAGGCTTAACAAAAGTTAACTTAAAAATGATATTAAGTTATAAGCCTAAATTCTATGGTTAATCTATGACAATGGTTTCCATGGGGGTCCAAATTAAAGGGATTTGGACCAAGAATTATATGATTGTGGGGATCTATACCAGACCGCATACCCTTTTACCACATATGGTCTCACATTAAGAGGCAAGGGCATGCACCATGTTGTGTTAGGTAGTAAGTTGGTCCAAATAGAGGTGGGTACGGGTGCGTTCCGGCGGTTTAATGTGCATTCCCCACTAAGGAAAATAAGACATTGTGACGCCTGTGATTAACGCTACGTCGTTTGCTGATGGATCACGCTTGATGAGTCAGGACTGATAATCTCAAGGCCCATAGTAGGCATATGTTATCACTCTTTGGTTTAAAAACAACCGATCGATAGGCAGTATTAGGGGAAAAAAATTCTAGTTATATTATGTTCTGAAATTTATAGTGCCCTATGGGACACTAGAACTACTATTATATCTATTTCTTTTGCTTATTAATCGTGCTAGTAATCATAACAACTCACCAGACTTTATGCCTGACCTATTTTGCTTTCTTCTTTCCTTTTTTTACTCCAAGCTTGCAGGGTGGAAGTGCATAGTTTGGATTGTTTGGCAGATATTATTTTGGTGGATTTTTTTGTGATAGATGTATTGCTCTTTGTTATTTCTTTTCCATGGTCTAGTTGTATCTATGACTATTTGAGGGATATTATTTATCTACTTTGATATTTTATGACCTAGCTTTTCTTTCCATGAGACATGGTATTTGGTTTCTAAAATAAAATGTAATGTTGCTATTTTAAATTGTCTTCTTCTTCCATTGTGTTATAATTATTTATGTCTTGTGAATCTTAGTCCATTTGATGTTCTTTATGTCTTTATACATAAAGGCTTCATATTGTTTCGCGGAATCCTACTTTGTGTAACGCTTAAGGGGTGTGGGGTGTTTCATTCACCTTCTTCCATGGTGCTTCTTGTTTCAGAATCTTCATTTTTACCTAGTTAATTAGTTTCACGTTGAACATAGGTGATTTTCTTTCCTCACTTATGTCATATATCAAGTCAATACTTTTAATAGTTTTATTTCTGTTGGATCCATACCAAACCGCATACCCTTTTATCATATATGGTCTCACACTAAGAGGCAAGAGCATGCACCATGATGTGCTAGGTAGTAAGTTGGTCCACATAGATGTGGGTACAGGTGCATTCAGGCGGTTCAATGTGCATTCCCCACTAGGGAAATTAAGACATTGTGACGCCTGTGATTAATGCTATGTCGTTTGTCGATGGGTCATGCTTGATGGGTCAGGACTGATAAGCCCAAGGCCCATAATAGGCATATGTTATCATTCTTTGGTTTAAAAACAACTGATCGATGGGTAGTATTAGGGGGAAAATTCTAATTATATTATGTTTTGAAATTTATAGTACCCTATCGGACACAAGAACTACTACTATTTCTATTTCTTTTGCTTATTAATCATGATAGTAATCGTAATAGCTCACCAGACTTTATGTCTGACCCATTTTGCTTTCTTCTTTCTTTATTTTTCTCCAAGCTCGTAGGGTGGAAGTGCATAGTTTGGATTGTTCGGAAGATATTATTTTGGTGGATTTCTTTGCGGTAGATACCCTTAAACTTAGTGAATTTTTCTCATGGTGGTTCGCCAGACTGATCCTGGCGTTTGCAATGCTCGGGTCAAACCGAGTATTACAAGTTCGGGTTATCAGATGCTATAAAGAGACAAGTTGGATGAGTTCATACGTATGATATTATATAGTATTTTTCCACTGTGTGTTGTATATGAGGACAGCTTATATAACTGTCCAGATGTGTTGATGTACTCTGATGATTGTAAGTTTTATTTCAAGCTCTCAATAAAGATTTATTTATATATTATATTTTGTTCCGCTGCGATGTGAGACTATGTGTTATGATGGTTCTTCTTCGTCTTCTTCTATTCTAATATTTCTTTCTTTCTTATCTCACCCTCTAATTTCTTTCCAGTAACTATTTGGTTCTTTTCGATACTTGAGTTTGGCAGTAATACGAGTTTATGTATTATTGTCAGAATCCGGGCATCGAATTCCCACCGGGTCATTACAGTGATATTGAGTTTGAACTATATTTTTAAGTACATAAGAGATATATGTTTTGAAAATGTACAAATTCGGAAAGTTAATCAACCAATTGATTGATGGTTGTGACGTGTAATAATTAGTTTAACTAATAAAAATTCGAATGATAAAACCAATGTGAAAATGGAAGGTAAATTAAGCCAAGTTAAATCTAATGTTGAACTGAATTGGAAATTAGTTCGGATTTGATATGTATATATGTTGAATAGGTTATTGCATGGAATTTGAGAAGAGAAATAAATTTATATGCCCGACAAACAGGTATATATTTACTGTATTGATTAGGTTTGATGATTTTATGAGTCGATTAGCAAGCCGCTTGGATTTTGGATTTTCTTTTTGATTGATGAGGGAAATGAGAGGCAAGTTGTAGTTGTATCGATCAACATGTACGAATGAGGTTATGGCGATTTTTTTTGAAAATTAAGGCGTTAGCCAAATTTTGAGAAATTGGGAAGTTCTTAGAAACTGGAAAGTTTAGTAACTTGAGTTCGTAGAATGAAGTTTGAGTTGGTTAAGTAAATGACCTTCAGTTTCGTCTTTGATTTCAAGGAAGAAATCCTTTTAAATGAGGGAGATTGTAATGACCCATACTTATAGCCAATTTAAAATATGAAATTATAATTGATTTTAATAGATGTTAAATATTTAAAGCAATTTATTTTGAGAATTAACGACTTAGAATTTATTTAAAATGAATTTGGAATGTTTGAGTTTACAATAATTATAAAACGAACTCATGACGTTGCGGTAGTTCAAAGTATTTAGTTTTGGATTTTAATTAGATATATAGAATTCAAAATAAGTCGGATTTCTGACAACCAAGAAACATTAGGATCTATAGAATTATAATTTTCTAACGGAAGTGAAAAAACGAGATTTTTTGTTATAAATTGTGAGTTATCTCCAAATTAAAATTTCAAACAGTCGCTATGAAATCGTTTATAAATTATAACAATTTATTAAATAAAATAAAAGGATTTTTATTATGAAATCGAATATCGATTTGACTTGGATTTTAAAAATATCGAGTCGTAATCTCAAGTATGTTTGTTTTAGAGCTATATGATATTTTATTTGGATATATATGATATTATTAATTTATTATTATTCATTTGAACTGTTTTTGAATTTATTTAAGCCTTAAAAATAGTCATTTTTCAAACGACCTTCATTTTCGATGAAATAAATTTTATTGGATCTGGAATGTTAAAATATTGTTAGGTTTAAAGTTTCAAATCAATTGGAATTCATATGTAAGTGTGGCAAAAATAAACGTGTATTAAAATTTAGTTAAAATTCAATAAAGCTAAAAACAAGGTCATTTTTCAAACGGTCTCCAAATTCGACGAGACCACTCAAAAGAACCGCATTTGTGAAACATATCAAGATTTCAAATTTCGTAATTTTTGAATTTAGAATGTAGTCGTGGCAAATTAAAATGCATGTTGAAAATCAATATTTAACATTGTATTTACTTATATTTTAGTTCTTAGAAAAACTGATTAAAACGATCAAACCGGCTTATAAAATATATCACATTCTGTCCGAAATAGGGGTTTTAGTTAAGGACGATAGTCGTTGTGGTTTGTTTGAAGTTCGGATGCGAAACTTCACCACGAAGTTACTAAAAAAATAAAATATTAATAAAAAAACATAGTATAAATAACCATTTATACCCTTCTAACCCTAAACCTATTCTCAGCCTCCGCCACTCAATGAATGGCCAAAAATGTTCGATTAATAACTATCATAGAAGCACAGTTTTTGATCTATGAAGTTTCAAAGATCACCCCTACATGCAAAGAAGAAGTATAAATTCCAAATCTCATCCAGAACAAAAATTCATATTTATTTTTAAATGAAAGTTTTCTAAAGTAAACAAGTTTTCAAGTTAAGAACTCTGTTATAGGAAGAAAACAAATGAGTATTATTATTGTTTTCTATATATTTTTATTATTAAAAATAGGTAGAAATTTTGAAATTTACTCTCTTTTCTTCCGTGGTCTGTCAATATTTAAAGCCGATTTGACAGTTTAATACTGATAGCATATTTTAAATTGTTTAGAGTCTAGTAAATCCAAAGTGAAACAAGCATATTGTTATTGTTTTCTATATATTATTATTGCTTTCTATATATTTTTATTATAAAAAATATGTAGAAAATTTGAATTTTACTCTCTTTTCTTCCGTGGTCTGTCAGTATTTAAAGCCGATTTTGACAGTTTAATACTGATAGCATATTGTTAGGAATATTTTAAGAGAAGAATTATGAATTTTTGAGAGAATTATTTTAATGAGGAGGAAATTTTCATTGCTTTCCTTTTGATTACAAATTTTTATTGCATACATACATCAGCTTGAATACCTTGCTTTTATAATGCAGTGCACTCTCTAGAGTATTCTAGGAATGCATTATCTAGAATATCTAAAATAGAAAGTATAGATTTTCCCTTGATTTATTCAATTCATTAATACAATTGCTAATTTAACAATACAATTAATTATTTCTTGAAAAACCAAGATTATTTCCAATATTCCCCCGTAAGCTTGGTTTTTGAACTCCAAGAATGTCTCGCAATCTTTTAGAATTATCAGGCTTCAATACTTATGTGAAAATATCAGCAACTTGATTATTTGTTTTGCAAAAATTCCGCTGCACCTCTTCATTTTCAATTGCTTCTCGAATGAAATGATGTTTGATGGCAATATGCTTTGTTCTTCCATGATGTACTGGATTCTTAGCTATAGCAATGGCTGATTTGTTTTCACAATGAATAGTCACAGCTTCTTGTTTCTCACCGAAATCATTTAGTATTTTATTCAACCATATTGCTTGTTAGGTAGCTAGGCCAGCTGAAATATATTCAGCTTCTGCAGAAGATTGAGCAACTGTTTGTTGCTTCTTCGAACACTAAGAAAATGCTCCTGATCCAAGAGAAAACACATATCCAGAAGTGCTTTTCATGTCATTTATACTTCCTGCCCAGTCACTATCGCAAAACCCAAATAAATTAGTTTCAACATTATTTTCATATTTGATCCCATAGACCAAAGTGCTTTGAATATATCTCAGCACCCTTTTTGTTGCACCTAGATGGATATGACTAGGATCATTCATGAACCGAGAAAGTAGGCTGAGTGCAAACATGATGTCCGGTCTTGTTTTTGTAAGGTAAAATAAATTACCAACTAGGCTTCTGTAGTAACTAGCATCAACCTTCCTTCCCCCATCTTTTTTTTTTAGCTTTTCATTCACAACTAGCTGTGTATTAACCGGATTACACCCAAGCATCCCAAACTTTCTCAATATTTTCTCAGCATATTTCTTTTGACAAATAAAAACTCCGTCATCATCTTGAGAGATTTCTATTCCAAGGAAAAAATGCAGCAAACCCAAATTGTACATTTCATATTTCTTCATCAATTCTTTCTAAAATCTTCAATCAACTTTAAATTGTTTCCGGTATAAATTACACCATCTACATAAAGTGCAATAATTAGAATACCATCCATACCTTATCGTTTGACATACAAAGTAGGCTCATTCTTGCTCTTCTCAAAGCCTTTCTCCATGAAGTAATTGTTAATATTGCTATATCATGCTCGTGGTGCTTGTTTTAGCCCATAAAGCGCTTTCTTTAGTTTGTAAATTTTTCCTTCTTGTCCTTCAATCCCAAATCCTTGAGGCTGCTCCACGTAAACCTCTTCTTTCAATTCTCCATTCAAGAATGCCGATTTTACATCTAGCTGATATAAATTCCATCTTTTTTGGGCTGCAAGTGATATTAAAGCTCTAATGGTGTAAAGACGTGCCACTGGAGCGAATGTCTCTTCGTAGTCAATACCGGGCTGTTGAGAATAGCCCTTTGCAACGAGTCTCGCTTTGTTCTTTTGAACTGAACCATCTGGATTATGCTTCACTTTGCACATCCATTTTACTCCAATGGTTTCTTTGTCTTTTGGCTTATCAACCAATATCCATGTTTCGTTCCTTTCAAGTGCATCCATCTCTTCTTGCATTGCCTTCCTCCAAGCATCTTCTTTAACCGCTTCTTCAAAATTTTCTGATTCCATTGCACAATAGTTGCACCTAGCAAAAATATCATCCAAACTCCTCATTTTTATTGAGGTTGAGCATGGAGATGATGAATTATGGCTTGCTGAGGATGAAGTGCTTGATGGAGAACTTGGTGTAAATGAATCACATTGGTTATTTGCAAGGGGTGTTGTTATTGACACTCCAACTATTGTTAAGGGGGGAACATCTTTTAAAAACACTCCACTCGTTGAAAAATTGTTAAGGGGCTACACAAACATATTATTTCACACTACTCAATATTCCCGGATTGCCCCTTCAAATTAGATTAAAATAAACTTATTCGACAAGGGAAACCGAATTAAAATAAGTAGTTCGTCACCACTGCACCGAATATAGCACATAATCAATTATGTATGTATTTGACATTGATATGTTGAAAATTAATAATCATTTCGGTGCATTGCCTTCGTAGTTATAAAATTCGGCATATTTATGTTGATAAAAAAATAGTTCGATCATATTCCTTCGAAAACGTTTATCCTTTAGGGTTTAAAAAAATCGATAAATGTGAATTGAAATAAAAATACTATGGCCCTTGCAATATTTTTTTAATGTAAAATTACCTTTATTAGTTAAGGGACTAAATGGGTAATAAGGTAAAATTACTTTTATTTGTTAAGGGGCTACTTTCCTCATTGGTACTCCCCTTAACAATTTTTGAAAAAAATAAAAAATTGGCCTTCCCTTAACAATATTTGGAGTGTCAATAACAATGCCCTTTGCAAGTGTAGTTGGATTTTGTTCTAAAATTACTGCTAGAATGATTTTATCCTCCACTTTTTCCTTTTGCCAATTCTAAGATGTCTTCTCATCAAATACAACATCTCTACTGATGATTACTTTCTTTGTCTTCAAGTTGTAAAGTCTGTAGCCCTTTAACATAGAACTATAGCCAATAAAAATGCATCTTTCACTTGCTTCTTGAAACTTTGTCCTTTTTTCTTTAGGAATTTGAGCATAGCAAATACTCCAAAAGACTCTAAAATGATTCACTAAAGGCTTTCTTCCACTCCACGCTTCAAACGACATCATATTCCATACAGATTTTGTTGGACATCTATTCAGCAAATACACAACTGTATTTACAGCCTCGAGCCAAAATTCTTTAGGCATGCATTTCTCAAACAACATTGATTTAGCCATCTCCATCACTGTTTGATTCTTCCTTTCGGATACACCGTTTTGAGGTGTATACCTAACGATTAGTTGCCTCTCCATACCTTCTTCCACAAAATTTATCAAAATCACTGGAGTTATACTCCTTTCCCCTGTCACTTCTCAAAACTTTTACGGATCTGCCACTTTATTTCTCAACAAAAGCTTTAAACTTTTTAAATATAAAAAACATTTCATATTTTTGTCTTATAAAATAAACTCATGTCATGCGGGTCAAATCATCAATGAATAAAATAAAGTACTTGTTTAGAGCATGAGATAATGTGCTCATAGGACCGCATACATCCGTGTGTACTAATTCCAACACTTCTTTGGTTCTTCTTGATCCTTCCTTTGGAAACGGTTGTCGATGATGTTTGTCAAGTGCACATCCTTCACATACTCCATGTTCTTCTTTTTTTATTGTTGGCAACCCGTACACCATCTTCTTTTGTGAAAGCAATGTGAGACTATTGTAGTTTAAGTTCCCAAGTCTCTTATGCCATAAACAAGTGTCGTCTTCCTTTTTTGCCATGAAGTTATGATTTTTCTCATAATTGAGATGGAGGTGAAAACTTCTGTTGTTTGTCATTTTTATTACAGCAGTAACTTTTCCTTTTGAATCAATGATTTTACATTCTCGATTCTCAAATTGAAGAGAATAACCATGCTCTAAAAGTTGTCCAATGCTCAACAATTTTTCATCTAATTTAGGAACATAAAAGGTATCATGAATTACTTTACTTCCTTACTTTGTTGCAACTCCAATACTGCCTTTGCCTTCAACTTCAACATACTCTCCATTGCCAAGTTTAACTTTCGAACCAAATGAAGGATCTATGTCAATGAATGCATTTTTGTCTCCTGTCATATGATTGCTACATCCGCTGTCCAGGTACCATATATTCTTATATTCTTCAGTTGCCTTTTGACAAGTAAAGAACAAGCTCCCTTCCATATCTTCCGCTCCGGCAAATGCTGTGTTTTGTGGCTTACCAAGACAACAGTCCTTTTGAATGTGCCCGAATCTTTTGCAATTATGACATTGTGGCTTTCCTTTGTTCCAACAATCCTTTTCTTCATGAGAGTTTTTTTTTGCAAATTCGACACCATTTATTTGTTCCTTCATTACTTCCTCTTCCGCCATAGGTGCCTCGACCTCTTTCGCGTGAATTTCTTCCTCTTCGTTTGCCAAATCTGCCACCTCTAGAAGACTCGCCATTATTTTGCTTTATTGTTTTGTCATTGTTTAATTGAGTGGTGAGTTTGGACTGAAACACGTTTTCAACCGTTTTTTCTATACGGCGTAACAACCATTGCTCGTAGGATCTAAGTGAACCCATTAAGCCTTGAACGGTCATGTTTGATAAATCTTTTGTTTCTTCTATAACAAGCACCATAGGATCAAATTTTTCAGTTAAGCCTATCAAAATTTTATCAACAATTCTACGATCGTCAATTATATCTTCATGAGACTTCATTTGATTCACTAATTCGGACAACCTATTAAAATACTCATTCAAACTTTCATTTTTTTCATTTTCAAAATCTCTCTTCAGAAATTAAAGTTTGACAGTTCTCACTTTTGAATCCCCTTCAAATTCTTATTGCAAGATTTCTCATGCTTTCTTGGCTGTTTTTGCTCTCATAATTCTTGGGAATATGATGTTTGACACTCCTCTTTGAACCATTCCAAGAACTCCAACATCTATGATTTTTCTCCTTTTTAATACTTCAGTTTGGGTTGCTGTACGTTCTGCCGTAGCTGTTGAGTCTTCATATCCTTATTTGATGAACTTCAAGACATCCAACGAGGTGAACAAAGTCCCCATTTTTACTGCCCAAAAATCATAATTTTCTCCTTCAAGTAAAGGAATTTGGACATTGCTATAGGTGGAGTTGATGCTTGCTGAAGTATTGCTTGGAGAAGCCATTACTTTGCAGTTTGCTTTTTTTTTTTTTTTTTTTTTTTTTTTTTTTTTTTAATTGGAATGATCTAGAGCTCTGATACCACTGCTAGGAATATTTTAAGACAAGAAGAAGAAATTTTTGAGAGAATTATTTTAATGAGGAAGAAATTTTCATTGCTTTCCTTTTGATTACAAATTCTTATTGCATACATACATCAGCTTGATTACCTTACTTTTATAATGCAGTGCACTCTCTATAGTATTCTAGGAATGCATTATCTAGAATATCTAAAATAGAAAGTCTAGATTTTCTCTTGATTTATTCAATTCATTAATACAATTGCTAATTTAACAATACAATTAATTATTTCCTGAAAAACCAAGATTATTTCCAATAACTTTCTATATATTTTTATTATTAAAAATAGGTAGAAAATTTGAATTTTAGTCTCTTTTCTTCCGTGATCTGTCAGTATTTAAAGCCGATTTTGACAGTTTAATGATGATAGCATATTTTAAACTGTTTAGAGTCTAGTAAATCCAAAGTGAAATAAGCAAGAGTGCCGGAAAGCGTGGATCGACTAATCCATACCGCCCGAACCGATCCAGTCGTTAACCACGACAACTTCTGTTCATTTCAACTTAACTAAAAAATCTCAACGCACAAATACTAATCTATTTGACACTTCACAAAGTCGTTTGGCATGATATATACGTCCAACATCCTATTCACAAAGTCATTCTCAAAGTCACTTGTTAATGCCTATAACATAACAAAGTTACTTTACATGCACAAGCCTTTTCAGTTCGAACGTGGCATTGCAACATAGCATTTTGCATATCTGACTTTATTGCTTTACTAAAGATGAACAAGTGCTTAGTGACGAAGAGTACTAAATCAAATATTTCGTTCCACATGTAAAGCAACCACTTTAAGCCATAAAAGATAAAACTCATCATTGTAATTTTGTGTAGCATTTCAATAAATGCAGCCACCAGGGCCCCCAACAAACACAAGCTCTCTAACAGGATCACCAGCAATAGTGTAACAGATCTGATTATCTGCATGGAGTTCAAAAGTGTTTTGATCTAACTGCATGGAACCACCATTAGAAGTTTGAACTCTAGGATTAGCTATGGACGCTGCTCTATACTTGCCTTCACTTGCATATCTACCATTGCCCATAGGAGGACTGCTCCTCCCCTTCACAAATACCACTGATCCTCCTATTTGAACTATCTCTGCATAATTTCCCAGGCCACTGAACAGACTCTTCGGAAAATAGCCTACTGGATCCGAGAAGTTTTTGCCTGAATATATCCACCAATCTCCGGAATGTATGTCCTTTGAAAAATCATCAAATCAATATGGATCAACACTCATATTTAATTAACACCTGTACTCGATGCTCGCTTTATTAACGCGATAATATCATTGTGTAAGTGAGATAGGTACCTTAGTTATCCTAATGTTGATGTAATACTGCGGCCCCATGTACCAAGAAGTTGGCCCGAGAGCATGTCCGGGCATCAAATAAGGATTCCTTTGTAGCACAAATCCATTACAATTACGGTTATAGCATTGGTTGTGTCCATTTTTCTGTCACAAAAATATTAGAATTTGTTCTTTCATTTGCTTATAAGTATCTGTAAAATCTGTTAAAATATTGTGAAGAGAAATAAACTGAGAAAAAAAGTGGTGTGACACATGAATGGATGTTAGAAAAAAGAAGTGTGCTTTCAATACTTTATTGAGAGAAATGTTTTACCTATTTTAGATCTTTTAGGGGTATACCTAAACCTCCCCTAAGTTAAATGTAATTGGGATTAATTCCTAACATATTGAATTGAATGTTCATGTATACTTACAACCCAAAAGACAAAAAAATGTGTGCTCCAATCACTATATAGATCTGGATAAACCTGCAGCAGGAAAAAATGAACATGAAATTTGGATTGTTAGTACTCACTTATTTATTTTATGTACCCATATATATTGATTTGGAAATGAGTTTATAAGCAATTACATGCCATCCCACTTCTATTACATCATACTTGGGAGGAGAAGTTTCAGAAACACTGGCAATCAGTATGTGCATTGAGCTTATTGTGCCACTGTAGTTGCCAGAAAATTTAGGCACTTTCCAAACATTAAGACTTGCGTCAGCACCAAAGAACCTATTGTTTTTTCCTGCTGTCTTTAACAGTGCATGCTATAAACAAACAATTTATAGCTCAATGAAAATTTAATCAACATATGAATACACACACACACAGAGTTAAGGCAATTCACCATACAACCTGTGCCAGTCTCTGGATCAAAAATAAAAACTAATATAACCAAAAAATGCCTATTACAATAGACAAAGAGGTCGAATCAAATAAACTCACATGACGTAAATATTCGTCTCCGGCTAGTACAGATGATTTATTTGTAGTCTTCATGGCTAAGCCTGCAAATATGTCTGGATGATATCTTGTTGTACTCTGTATAAGGGAGAGGATTTTTCTCTTAATAAATAAGAGTACTATAACCATTATACAGACTAAATCAAACATGTCGTGAAGACGAAAATATAAGAATTTTCTTGTACATTGGAAATGAAACGTGCGAAATCCCTTCCAGTGACCAAATAGTTTACCATAAGGTATGCACTTGTTATTACTAACATTACATTTTTTGTAGAAGCCATTTATAAATATATGCTATTTTTAAATGTAAGCACATTTCAGTTGATTTTAGAGTTATTTATATTGCTTTCATTCATAGCACAAAAACAAAAGTATAAGCAACCAATTATGCTCTCCAAACAAAATTAATGAGTACGTTTTAAAACCTGGATTGAAAACATTATCAACCTGGGCAGTACATATGTAGTCATTTGAATGATGGATTTTGCTTCACATCCATCTTAAATTATGAGGTCCTCTCTCGGTTATCTTATCACAAATTATTAGCGCTTTTATCTAACAGTCCTCAAACACTTCAAAATTGGGATAAAATCATTGCAAAGTTAGAAACGGGGTCCCTATTTCTATGTTTAACATACTATAACACATCATGTTATATAACACCAATCACCATCACGTTTCATGAACAAAATCCTAAATATCTTCACACACAGGTTAAAATGAAACGCTGTTTCCCTTATATGTTAGGATTTTGTGGTTTGAGGCTATTGAAGGAGAATGAGTCGTCGAATAATTGCCGTACTTCAGAGTTTAAGGATCTATAGTATAGATTCTGTTGGGATTTAATCTAAACTATTTTATTTATTTGTATTGCTGCTATGTTACGTCAGCCAGGTTAATAGCAAATAGAATAGTTCATTTATTTGTTTAAGTATGTTAGGCAGTGTTTTGAATAAGTAGGAGTGTTAGATATTTGGAGAAAGTAGTTGCATGATTGTAGCTGACTCTAGTTGGCGCAGGTTTAAATAATTGCATGTATCCAGTTTTTTATTTTATCAACAAGAAATAAAACTTCCGTTTGTTTGCTAACTTTGAGTATTACATACAAAGTTGATATATCTATATTATGATGTATCAGCTTTAAATTTTACATTTGGTATCGGAGCTGCATTCGGTGAATGCCAAAGTATATGCCAAAAACAAAGACGATGGAAGCAATCAAAAGGAAAGAAGGTCCAGTGGGATTAAGTTATCCGATGTTGACAAAGAGTAACTATACAGCGTGGTCACTAAAGATGAGAGTCTTCATGCAGGCTCATGGGATCTGGGGAGCTATCCAACCTTCAGATCCAAAGATCTTGATCGAGGAGAAGACAGACAAGATGGCACTAGCTGTAATTTATCAGGCCATCCCTAAAGACATGTTACTTTCACTCGCAGAAAAGAACTCAGCCAAAGAAGCGTGGGAGGCAATCAAGACAATGTGCTTGGGAGCAGATCGCGTCAAGAAGGCAAGGGTACAGACGTTAAAGGCAGAATTTGGAACCTCAAATATGAAGGACACGGAGGTGATAGACGATTTCTGCATGAAATTAAACAAGCTGGTGACTAACATACGTGCTTTGGGAGAGACGGTCGAGGAAACCTACGTGGTGAAGAAGTTACTAAGAGCAGTACCATCGAAGTTCTTGCAGATCACATCAGCTATCGAGCAATCTGGAGATTTAGAAGCGATGTCCGTTGAGGAGGCGGTTGGGTCCCTTAAGGCCCATGAAGAGAGACTTCGCGGACAACTGGAGAATAATGAAGGACAACTTCTGTTAACGGAAGAAGAATAGATTATAAGAGAAAATAACGAAGGACAACTATTATTCACTAAGGAAGAGTGGATGAAAAGGTCCAAAGGAGGTACAGAAACATCCTCAAATCTAAAAAATCGTGGCAACAGTAGCTACCAAGGCAGAGAAGGCGGACGTGGAACACGTGATAGGAGCAAAATTAAGTGTTATAATTGTAACATTTATGGGCACTATGCTGCGGAGTGCCGTAAGCCACGGCATGACAAAGAACAGAAACCGGAGGTGAACCTGGCACAAATCCAAGATGATGAACCAGCACTCCTTATGACGCTCCTTATGACAGAGTGTGGAAAACAAAAGGGCAACACACTGCTACTTAACGAGGAAGGCATGATGGAAAATTTGAGTCAAAACGAAGAGACATCGGTTGAATCAAATGTGTGGTATTTAGATAATGGTGCAAGCAATCACATGACGGGACAATGCTCAAAATTCAAAGAATTGGATGAAGGGGTGACCGGACAAGTCCGGTTTGGTGATGGCTCTACAGTGGATATTAAAGGGAAAGGCTCAGTGATGTTCAAATGTAAAACCGGTGAGGAAATTATCTTTCATGAGGTGTACTATATTCCCTCTCTTCATAATAATATTATAAGTCTTGGACAATTGTCAGAAAATGGAAATAGGGTTATTCTCAATGGATTTATTTTGTGTGTATATGACGAACAAGGAAGACTCCTTATGAAAGTTGAGAGGTCGGCTAATAGACTCTATATAATTGTTATCGAAACCAGCAAGCCTGTATGTTTGATGTCAAAGCTGGAAGAGTCTTCGTGGTTATGGCATTTACGCCTTGGGCATGTGAATTTTCAAGCCATGGTGTTGATGTCAAAAAATAATATGGCGCACGGGCTACCAAAACTTATTCAACCCAAGAAGGTGTGCACTGGGTGTTTGATGTCAAAACAGGCAAGAAAACCATTCCCTTGTCAAACAAATTTTCATGCAAAATATGTTTTGGAGCTAATTCATGGAGATTTGTGTGGTCCAATATCGCCAGCAACAATGGCAGGGAATAAGTACTTTCTCCTTTTGGTTGATGATTTTAGTCGGGTGATGTGGGTTTATATGTTAACCAGCAAATATAAAGCAATGGAGGCATTTAAGAAATTTAGAGTCTAGTAGAAAAGGATTGTGAGAAAAAAATAAAAGTGCTTAGAACAGACAGGGGTGGAGAGTTCTCTTCAAAAGAATTTACAACCTACTGCGAAGACACAGGGATTGCCAGACATTTTACTGCTCCATACACTCCACAGCAAAACGGGGTAGTCGAGCGAAGAAATAGAACGGTTGTAGCCATGGCCCGGAGTTTTTTGAAAGAAATGCACTTGCCTTCTGAGTTTTGGGGAGAAGCGGTACGTCACTCTGTTTATATACTTAATCGCTTACCTACTCGTGCATTGTCAGGGAAGACACCATATGAAGCGTGGACAGGTAACAAGCCAGATATCGGACATATACGAGTTTTTGGCTGTGTAGCACATATGAAAATGCCAAGTGCCCACACCAAAAAACTCGATGATCGTAGCAAAAAGGTAGTATACCTTGGAAAAGAGCCTGGTACAAAAGCATGTCGACTTTATGACCCAGAAAATGGAAAATTACTTGTGAGCAGGGATGTGTTTTTCGAGGAAACTAAAGCATGGGCATGGGAGAGACAGCAACAAGAAAGATCGATGCCAAGTGAATCATTTGTTATATTTGACACTCATCCAGTTGAAGAAAGAGGAGTCGTGACGGAGGAGGAACTGCTTACACCTAGAAGTAAATACCCAGATGCTACGAGTGGTGATGGTACATGTACAGACGTGTCATCACAAGCTGTCACCATGTCATCAGAAACAGGGGAGAATAGCTCATGCTCTGTTTCTTCTAGCAGTAGTAGTGAGCCTAGGAATTTCCGCTTGATCAGTGAAATTTATGATGAAACGCAAGAGGTGGAGTTGGAGGATGAATTACTTTTGTTAGGAGTTGATGAACCTAGCAATTACAATCAGGCCATGACAGAACATGAGTGGGAACAAGCCATGAGAAACGAAATCAATGCTATTGAAAGAAATAACACCTGGAAGCTAGTTGAATTACCACCTGGACATAGAGCAATTGGTTTGAAATGGGTTTACAAGCTGAAAAGAGACACTAATGGGAAAATTGTTAAGCATAAGGCGAGACTCGTTGCGAAAGGTTACGTACAAAAGCAAGGCATAGACTTTGAGGAGGTATTCGCTCCGGTTACACGTTTGGAAACAATAAGGCTGTTGTTGGCACTTGCAGCAAAGAATGGTTGGGAGGTGCATCATCTAGATGTGAAATCAGCTTTTCTTAACGGTGAATTACAAGAAACTGTATATGTGTCTCAACCGGAGGGATTTAAAGAAGGAAAGGAGCATCTGGTATATCAGCTGGTGAAAGCATTGTATGGTTTGCGACAGGCATCGCGAGCCTGGTATGCTAAGTTGAGTAAGTGCCTTGAAAAGTTAGGCTTCACTAAGTGTCCCTATGAACACGCAGTATACACTAAACGGGAAGGGAATGAAGCTTTAATTATTGGGGTTTATGTAGATGACCTATTGATCACAGGTACGAACATTTCAAACATTTATAAGTTTAAGAAGCAGATGAGTGAAGAATTTGGTATGAGTGATCTGGGAAAATTATCTTATTATTTGGGTATTGAGGTTGGCCAGGAGAGGGAATATACGGAGCTAAAGTAAACAACTTATGCAAAGAAACTACTTGAAAAGGCTGGGTTGGCTGACTGTAATCCGGTAAAATACCCGATGGAACCAAAGGTGCAGCTGGACAAAGATGAGAAAGGTATATCAGTTAACTCTACCTTGTTCAAAAGTTTAGTGGGAGGCTTGCGATATTTAGTTCATACCCGACCAGATATTGCATATTCGGTAGGTATAGTTAGCAGATACATGGAGAGACCTACTGTGTTACATTTAAATGCAGTCAAACGTATTTTACGTTACATAAAAGGAATTGTTGATTATGGGTTAGTATATTCAAGAGGAACTGGGAACTATCTGTTGTATGGATATTCGGACAGTGACCTAGCTGGTAACATTGAAGATAGAAAGAGTACAGGAGGCATGGTGTTCTATCTAAATGAGAGTTTGATTACGTGGGTGTCACAAAAACAAAAATGTGTAGCATTGTCATCGTGTGAAGCTGAGTTTATGGCCGCTATTGCTGCAGCTTGCCAAGGGGTGTGGCTGCGTAATCTACTTGGTCAAATAACTGACATGGAGCATTATCCTGTGATAATCTATATTGATAATAAGTCTGCAATCGACTTGGCAAAGAATCCAGTTTTTCATGGGAGAAGTAAACATATTCACATTTGTTATCATTTTATCCGTGAGTGTGTTGAGCGAGGAGAAATAGTCATCAAACATACTAGCACTGAGGAGCAGCGTGCAGATGCGTTAACAAAGGCGATGTCCACTATAAAGTTTGAGAGGATGCGGGCACTACTGGGTATCAGAAATCTGCAGAATAAAGTTTAGATTACGGGGGAGTATGTTGGGATTTAATCTAAACTATTTTATTTATTTGTATTGCTGCTATGTTACGTCAGCCAAGTTAATAGCAGGTAGAATAGTTCATTTATTTGTTTAAGTATGTTAGGCAGTGTTTTGAATAAGTAGGAGTGTTAGATATTTGGAGAAAGTAGTTGCATGATTGTAGCTGACTCTAGTTGGCGCAGGTTTAAATAATTGCATGTATCCAGTTTTTTATTTTATCAGCAAGAAATAAAACTTTCGTTTGTTTTCTAACTTTGAGTATTACATACAAAGTTGATATATCTATATTATGATGTATCAGCTTTAAATTCTACAGATTCTTTCAGACAATAGTTCAATCCACCAAGTATAAACGGATTATCGAACTATTGACTTTCAGGATTCAATAAAGTCTTGGAACAGCGAAACTGGATTCAAAGTTCGTACGGCTTTGATCCGATTACGAACACTCTAGAAATTTATATCTGATGATGCAATACAGAAATAGAATTGAAGAGGAAGAAGAATGGAACAATTCTGCAGCACTTTCAGGATTGAAACACTTTAGAACTGTTTCGGACAGAACTGTTTTGCAACATTTTGATGGTATCGCAGAATTGAGAACTAAAGAAGAAGAAGAAACAATAATTCGAAGTAATTTGAAATGGTTTTCTGGCGTTGTATTTATAACCAGCGAACGGAGGTGTCTATCCGTGAACAACCGCAACTATTTGCGACGGTCATATGCGTTTCAACTCGGAAACGTCGCATCCCTTCAGTTTGAAACACGATGCCATTTTGTAACGTTCTGAAGCGTTACAGAAATCGTTCCTGCCTCATTTGAAAGCAATTCAGGTCTGGGTTCTTAACGGGCTGAAGTTGGCCCGTTACAGTTTAAAATCTTAGTCCAAAAATATTCTTATTGGACCCGAACCCCAAACACGTACTTGTACCTGGTTTGGTCGGACAGACGGCGGCGGCAGCGCGCGCATATGGTCTAGATGCACGATCTCCCTTGTAACACCCCACGTCCATTAATGTCACTCACAAAGGGAATGCATTAACTTCCATGGAGGTTTTAAGTGAATATAGAACAGTAAAATTACAACAAGACAGATATAAAATAGTACTTGGAAATTCAAAAACTTTATTTCATTGTAGCAGAAGTCAAAACATGTTTGATTACATCATAACTCCATATTCAATGTCAAGTACAATATCTATCTTGATAAAACAAGTACATAATCCCATTACATGAATAGCCATTAAAAAGAAAGATAACAAGCTGGACTTTACTTCAGCAGTCCAAGCTTTCCAGAAGATAAGCGATCCAACTAGACTCCACTAGAACTTGGCCCAACCTGCGGACCTGAAGGGAGAAAAAGGATGGAAAAGAGGGGGTCAGACATAAAGTCTGGTGAATATGATAATTCTACAATACTATTACCAAAATAACTGGACTAAGGCATAAGCTGGAAAACAAGAAAATGTCTATGAAGAGCAGATTAAGGACATAGACAATCGCTAAAGGCAACGTTATAGGCGCTCCTAAATACTAAAGGATAAACACTATACTGCACCACACCAGTCACCCTAAAGATTCATCCCACTTAGCTTCACTTAGAAACTTTCCCAATGGCTTTACGTACCCCTAGCTGACTACATAGGTGCCGCCTGCCCCTATCTCCACTAGGTGTACCCTACTTCCCATTATTCGATCGGCTCCCTAACTCGTAGATACCCGTGCTGGCCCCACAGTGGGGTGTATCACTCCCCTAAAGTGGCAACCTGATACAACGGACATGCACGGCTTATACCTACACGATGCAACAACGTCTTACCTACCAGCCCGGGTCCACACACGCATATGAAACCCGTTGGACTTGCGTTGCCACCGCTCCCTGTTTTGGCCTCTTATAGTCAAACCCAGTATGCGTGTCCCGTCCTCGACTTGGGTCGAGCCCACAAAGATACGTTTTGGGATACTGGTTGAAATGGGCCCCCACTATTTACCACAAGCATTCCACCTAAGCTTGTCCCCATTAGTCCTTCCCACTTAACCCACTTAGTCATGTTCATTTACATGTGTGTTTGGTTAAGTCTAATCGTATTTCAAATGCCTCTAAAGGCAACCACCAGATTCCTCATGCCACCCAAGGCACCTACTTAACCCCCATGTCCCACCTTACATGATTATCTGGTTAAGTATTTCTTAGTTCATTAAGGCCATAACCTCATAAAGACCTCTCACATTAGACTGGCATTTATGGCAGCTGGATTTGCCGGGCGGGTCCGGGCAGTCTTACACCATAAAAGAGTCTAACCTCGTGTCTTTACAACTGTTATGCTTTAGTTTGGGCCTAGGACCTCTCACATTGGGCCGACATTTGTGACTACTGGATTTGCCGGGCGGGTCCGGGCAGGTTTACGTCACAAACGGGTCCAACCTCGTGTCCTAAGCATTGATTATTAATAATAATCCACTTTCCCCTAATTTTAATAATTCCCTACTTGAATTATTAATTACTTCCTATTTTTAACAATGTCCATAATTGACTCAATTATGGACATCCATTCATGGTATGCAAAATCTTACAAAATTGCACCCAATTTATTAATTCCTAATATTACCCCTACCCCACGTTTGAACGTTTATTCGCAAAATATATGTTAGACTCGAATAGCCTAACTCATAGCATAAAAGAGATTATCATAATAACAACATGTATATGTGACCAAATAAATCATAATAAGGGGTGAAACTTGCATATGTCCAACTTGCATAGATTATACATGTCATGGATCTAAAGGTGTCAACTTGTTCAAAATTCACCTAATATGATCTCAATCAATTTTCATAAACTTACATATGAACATGTGTGAATCAACATCATCTAATTTTTTAACAACATGGTTTTATATGGGTACACCTAACTCAATAGGCAAATTCCCATAATCAAGTTTTATTTAATTATAGTTTCAAGTTTATGGGTACACCTAACCTAATAGGC
The DNA here is from genome assembly GCA_030737875.1 of Allium sativum. Classification (NCBI taxonomy): domain Eukaryota; kingdom Viridiplantae; phylum Streptophyta; class Magnoliopsida; order Asparagales; family Amaryllidaceae; genus Allium; species Allium sativum. Next base: position 526,871,051 of record CM060909.1, on the reverse strand, counting down.
AAATTCCCATAAACAAGATCCATTTAAATTAAGAAAAAAAAAACATAACTTTAAGCATGATCCAACAACATGATTTTTCAACATAATATAGCATGATTTATAACATGGCATAGTATGATAGTATAACATAGCTTGACATGATTCTCAACATAGCACGACATAGCATAAGAGAATTTACAACATAGCATGACATAGCATATATAATTTACACCATACGACAACATAATAACATAATAAGAGATCCACAATATATAGAATTTACAATTACAAATCACATCACTTTCTTGTGATCCATTCATAAGTGAGTCAAATTAGTTTGTAATAGTCTTGTGAGAATCATCATACTCACCAACAAAAGAAAAGAATTGGAGAAAGAGAGATCTTTTGATTTGATTTGTGTAGATTTAGTTGTAGATGATTAGGCTTCCTCTTCTTAGTTTGTGACGGCTATGCTGAACTCCATGGCAGCAGCATGATGGTAGCTTCTCTAATTTTACAAGTGATTTAGGTCTAGGGTCTACCCACTTATTTATAGATTTTAGAATTCATTTAGGCCATTAGATTTAACCTAGAAATAACCGCAGCCGTTCAGACAAGATGGGGTTTATCTTGTTGACTCAGCAATGAGTCAGAAGTGACTCAGCAAACACTCAGCATTTTAATAAACTTCTATTCATGTCATAAATATATATATATTTTCTACAATGTACATATTAGATACATCCCCCTTTACTTATTATTGTTTTTATATACATATTAGATACATCCCCTCTCTTACACACTTATTAATATTTTAGCAACTTTAGTGTTAATAGAAAATTCAGGGTGTTACATTCTCCCCTCCTTTTAGGATTTCGTCCCCGAAATCTTCAAGTCTGGAAGAATGTATATCCTACCATCCAAACGTCCATCTACTCATCCATCATACACAGGCATCCATTGTCCTTAAAAAAATTCTAATGCTTTATGATCATATGCAAGTGTGTGTACATGTCCTTACCTAATGCGAAATCAGGCGGTCTACTGATTCAGTTGACCTCCTTAATGCAAATTATGTAAGTGTCATGAATCCATTATGTATGCAAAAGATCCTAATTGCTTACATACTACTTCTATATGCGTGCACACCCATTCAACCGAATGCAGCATCCATATGATGGTACAACCATTATACATCCATTATACTAAATACATCCATATATATGTAATATGCAATATGAAGTGACTGAGCCGATCTAGTGCCTAAAGTGTGTGTATATATGCATCCACGAGCAACCACTAGCAAACACTTGCATCCATTTTGCATCCATCATACATAACATGTCTCAAACACATGTTTCAACCATAGGATTATCCTAACTAAAGGTCAAAGATACTAATGAGAGGACATACTAAAGATAAGATAAGATAAGCTAAGCGATAAAGGAGAAATTAAAAGGCATACCCTCAAAAAGAAAAGGGTACAACGAACGCATCTTCTCTTCTGTCTCCCAAGTTGCGTTGCTCTCATCATCTCCCCATTGCACTTTAACCAGTCTGACCTCTCGATTCCTCAACTTTTTGATCTCCGACCCAAGAATGCATGTAGGAGCTCGTCTAATTGTTGCATCACGCTCTATTTCCACCTCTTTAAGCAAGCTCGGCTCTACCACCTCCGCGGTCTTGTGCAAACACTTCCTCAAATGTGATACATGGAATACGTCGTGTGCTCCACTAAGTTTCTCAGGCAACTCCACCCTATATGCCATCTTCCCAATCCTGTTTTTTACAGGAAACGGCCCTACAAACCTTGGTGCTAATTTCCCCACGGACCCAAAGCGAACAACATTCTGTAACGGAGATACTTTGATAAAAACCATGTCCCCAATGTCAAACTCAAGATCTGTCCTCCTCTTATCAGCATACGATTTCTACCTATCTTGTGCTGCTTTCATCCTCCTTCGAATCAACTCAATCTTCTCCGAGGTTTCCCTAACCATATCGGGCCCAAGTAGGATTTTATCGGTAGATTCCCACCAACATGTAGGCGAATGGCAAGGCCTTCCATAAAGAGCTTCGAAAGGTGCCATGCCAATACTAGACTGAAAGCTATTATTATATGCGAATTCTACTAACGGAAGGTGCTCTTCCCATGTACCCCCAAAGTCTAGGATACAAAGCCTTAAAAGATCCTCTAGAATGCGATTCACCCTCTCGGTCTGGCCGTCTGTCTGAGGATGATATGCGGTGCTCAAACATAGCTGAGTCCCTACCACCTCTTGTAAACTCTTCCAAAATTCGCTAGTAAAGATGGGGTCACGGTCGCTTACTATACTAGAAGGAATACCGTGCAAACGAACTATCTCCTTAATGTATACAGAAGCCAACCACGGAGCAGTCCTCTTACTTTTCACGGGAATAAAATGGGCGCTTTTAGTAAGTCTATCTACTATAACCCAAATCCCCGTGTTACCCTTCCTTGATCTTGGTAATCCATCCACAAAATCCATTGAGATGCTTTCCCATTTCCATAGTGGAACTTCTAATGGGTGAAGCAACCCACCGGGTTTCTTTTGTTCTGCTTTAACTCGTTGGCACACCAAGCATCTAGCGACGTACTCGGCCACATCCTTTTTCATACCGGCCCAAAAGAAAACCCGCTTCATATCTTTGTACATCTTATCCCCGCCGGGATGAATGGTCATTTTTGAGCGATGAGCATCATCAAGAATGGCCTTCCTTAAGTCTTCGTCTTGTGGTACACAAAGTCTATTATCCCTTCGTAACCAACCCTTATCGTCTAGGGTATACCTACGAAGATGGCTTGACGACTCCCCCCCTTTGAGCTTTTCTACTATCTCAACCAACTGTGGGTCGTCTCGCTGTGCCTCACCAACCCATCCTAGAAGTGTAGGTCTAACCTCCAAGGATGCTAACAGACCGGGTACTAAGTCAACGGAGGGTCTAAAGTCAAACATAGAGATGAATTCTAAGCTTTGTCGTTCAACAAACAACGGACTCAAGGACAACCTTTTCCTACTTAAGGCGTCTGCCACCACGTTACCCTTGCCCGGGGTATATGCTATTTCAAAATCGTAGGAGGCTAAGAATTCCATCCACCGTTGCTGCCTTAAATTCAAATCCTTCTGAGAGAATAAGTATTTTAATGATTTGTGGTCAGTGAATAGTTCGAATTTCTCACCAAGAAGATAGTGACGCCAAGACTTAAGCGCGAAAACAATTGCGGCTAGCTCTAAGTCATGCGTGGGGTAATTCTTTTCATGAACCCTCAACTGCCTTCCACCATAGGCTATTACTCTTCCCTCTTGCATGAGGACCGCGCCAAGTCCCGTCCCACAAGCATCAGTATAGATGGTAAACGGTTTATTCCCGTCTGGCAGCACTAAGACTGGGGCTGAAGTTAAGGCTCTCTTTAAACGTTGGAACGCATCATCGCAATCTTTGTCCCATGTAAAACCCAGGTTCTTCTTCGTTAACCGTGTTAATGGAGCTGATATTTTTGCGAAGTCTTTGATAAACTTCCTATAATAGCCAGCCAACCCCAAGAAACTTCTTACTTCGGTTGCATTTTTAGGGACCTTCCAATCTTGGATGGCCACCACCTTTGCGGGATCCACTGCTATCCCTTCTTTGGAAACCACGTGCCCTATGAACCGTACTTCCTTCCTCCAGAAGTGACACTTAGAAAATTTTGCCTTAAGGTTATGCGCTCGAAGGGTTTCCAACACTTCCCTAAGATGTAGGGAGTGCTCTTCTTTATTCTTAGAAAAGACTAAGATGTCATCCACAAAGACTACCACGAATTTGTTAAGGTATTCCCTAAACACCCTACTCATCAAATCAACAAAATATGCAGGGGCGTTTGTCAAACCAAAGGGCATCACTAGCCATTCATAGAATCCGTCAGGAGTCCTAAAAGCAGTCTTGTCTATACTATCCTCAGCCACTCTCAGTTGATGAAAGCCAGTGGCTAAGTCCAACTGCGAAAACACTGAGGCGCCAACTAACTGATCAAAGAGATCGTCAATCCTCGGCAGTGGGTGTCGGTTCTTTTTAGTAAGCTTGTTTAGTTCTCTATAGTCCATACAAAGTCTAAGAGACCCATCCGCCTTTGTGGCAAAAACTACTGGAGCACCCCACTCCGATATACTACGTCTTATGAACCCCTTCTCAAGCAACTCCTTTACTTGCTTATTGAGTTCCCTCCTTTCACGAGGAGCCATGTGGCGCACTGGCAAAGATACGGGTTTAGCATTATCCACAAGATAAATTCGAAAGTCTATCTCTCGCTTTGGAGGTAAGCCCTTCACCTCCTCAAACACATCCGGATATTCCCGGACCACTTCTATCGATCGCAGGTTCTCTACAGACGCGTCAAGCGATTCAAGATAACTTAGCATAACGGAATTTATGGGATTACAAAAGATGTCGAGAGCATTACCAAGGCGAGTCACAAGCCTAACTACTCTCCTTTCACAATCAAGAATGGCCCTATTTCTAGACAACCAATCCATTCCTAAAATTAGCCCATAGCCCGTGAAGCCCAATACATAAGCATCACATCTAAATTCAACGCTAAGTATAGAGATTTTCAAATCCAAACATATCATGGTCAAATGAGCCGAACCCCCAATTGGATTTGAAACGACCAAGGGATCCTCTACTAAACTGGTGTTCAAGTGCAGTGATTCAACTAATGATGCAGAGATAAACGAATGAGATGCGCCAGAATCGAATAAGGTACGGACAGGATGATCAAACAGAAAAACTAAGCTTTCAACAGAAATTGTTCTACCTCTTTCTTGCAGCGGTGGGGCCGCAATAGCCTGAACTTGCCCCCTTGCCTGCCCTGGTGCCATAAGAGCCTACACCTGTCCTCCCGAGGTAGACCCTGCCCTCTGCCCCTTCTTTGGACAGTCCTTCACTAAATGTCCCGCATCTCCACAATGAAAACAACCAGTCTTCTTTTTCTTTCTACAATCTTTGCTGAGATGGCCAGGCGTCCCACAATTGAAGCATTTCTTCTTCCCTTTGCCATTATTGTTTTTACCACCCTTCTTATTTTGCTGTTGGGGTTTCTTCTGATCCCCTTTCTTTTCAACTGCCTTATCCTCATGCATAAGTGCCATTTCTACTAGCTTTTCAAAGGTGGCTCCCATAGGGATGTGGGTCATAGCCAACCCTTGCAACGGTTCATTCAAGCCTCTAACGAACCTCAAAGCTTTCTTCTCTGGCGTGTTCACCAACTCCAAGCCAAACCTTGCTAACTGATTAAATTTATTGACATATTCCTTTAATGATGAGCTCCCTTGTTTTAGTGCCAGGAATTTTTCCATATTTAAGTTCTCCTCTGCCCTTGAAAGAAACTTTGCCTCAAACCTTCGTCTGAAATCCGCCCATGAATCAACTGGACGTTCCCCGTTAGTGACCTCCCACCAAAACGAGGCCTCTCCCTTCATTAACCAAGCAGCTAAACGGACTTTCCTCCCATCTTCCACTTCAAAGATATCCAACAATTCCTCAGTCTCCTTAAGCCAATCTCTGGCCTCCACAAACGTCTCAGTCCCTTGAAAAGTTTTTCCTCCCATAGCCTTGAATTCCTTGCACGTCTTTGCAAAAGTGTCAACACGAGGAGGAGGAGGAGGAATGGGTGCAACTAGGGGTGGAGGAGTATCCGCTGGGCCTGCAGTGGTGGCCCTAGCCTCCAAGTATCTCCTAAACCACCCTGGAATCGTCACACCTTCTGGGAGATTAAGATCTTCAGCCATGCTGAAACGAAAAAGGAAAGATTCAAAATGGAGAATTCGAAAGATAAAGATAAGGATGTGGCTATTTGGGATTATGTTTTTCATAAAAACTCTCTTTAAATAACATGTTTTTTTTTTTTTGAAAGCACTTCTTCCAAAAATACTTTAGAAAAAAAAAATTCTAAATTTTTTTTTATCTGTTCTGGTAACCTTATGCTCTGATACCACGTGTAACACCCCACGTCCATTAATGTCACTCACAAAGGGAATGCATTAACTTCCATGGAGGTTTTAAGTGAATATAGAACAGTAAAATTACAACAAGACAGATATAAAATAGTACTTGGAAATTCAAAAACTTTATTTCATTGTAGCAGAAGTCAAAACATGTTTGATTACATCATAACACCATATTCAATGTCAAGTACAATATCTATCTTGATAAAACAAGTACATAATCCCATTACATGAATAGCCATTAAAAAGAAAGATAACAAGCTGGACTTTACTTCAGCAGTCCAAGCTTTCCAGAAGATAAGCGATCCAACTAGACTCCACTAGAACTTGGCCCAACCTGCGGACCTGAAGGGAGAAAAAGGATGGAAAAGAGGGGGTCAGACATAAAGTCTGGTGAATATGATAATTCTACAATACTATTACCAAAATAACTGGACTAAGGCATAAGCTGGAAAACAAGAAAATGTCTATGAAGAGCAGATTAAGGACATAGACAATCGCTAAAGGCAACGTTATAGGCGCTCCTAAATACTAAAGGATAAACACTATACTGCACCACACCAGTCACCCTAAAGATTCATCCCACTTAGCTTCACTTAGAAACTTTCCCAATGGCTTTACGTACCCCTAGCTGACTACATAGGTGCCGCCTGCCCCTATCTCCACTAGGTGTACCCTACTTCCCATTATTCGATCGGCTCCCTAACTCGTAGATACCCGTGCTGGCCCCACAGTGGGGTGTATCACTCCCCTAAAGTGGCAACCTGATACAACGGACATGCACGACTTATACCTACACGATGCAACAACGTCTTACCTACCAGCCCGGGTCCACACACGCATATGAAACCCGTTGGACTTGCGTTGCCACCGCTCCCTGTTTTGGCCTCTTATAGTCAAACCCAGTATGCGTGTCCCATCCTCGACTTGGGTCGAGCCCACAAAGATACGTTTTGGGATACTGGTTGAAATGGGCCCCCACTATTTACCACAAGCATTCCACCTAAGCTTGTCCCCATTAGTCCATCCCACTTAACCCACTTAGTCATGTTCATTTACATGTGTGTTTGGTTAAGTCTAATCGTATTTCAAATGCCTCTAAAGGCAACCACCAGATTCCTCATGCCACCCAAGGCACCTACTTAACCCCCATGTCCCACCTTACATGATTATCTGGTTAAGTATTTCTTAGTTCATTAAGGCCATAACCTCACAAAGACCTCTCACATTAGACTGGCATTTATGGCAGCTGGATTTGCCGGGCGGGTCCGGGCAGTCTTACACCATAAAAGAGTCTAACCTCGTGTCTTTACAACTGTTATGCTTTAGTTTGGGCCTAGGACCTCTCACATTGGGCCGACATTTGTGACTACTGGATTTGCCGGGCGGGTCCGGGCAGGTTTACGTCACAAACGGGTCCAACCTCGTGTCCTAAGCATTGATTATTAATAATAATCCACTTTCCCCCAATTTTAATAATTCCCTACTTGAATTATTAATTACTTCCTATTTTTAACAATGTCCATAATTGACTCAATTATGGACATCCATTCATGGTATGCAAAATCTTACAAAATTGCACCCAATTTATTAATTCCTAATATTACCCCTACCCCACGTTTGAACGTTTATTCGCAAAATATATGTTAGACTCGAATAGCCTAACTCATAGCATAAAAGAGATTATCATAATAACAACATGTATATGTGACCAAATAAATCATAATAAGGGGTGAAACTTGCATATGTCCAACTTGCATAGATTATACATGTCATGGATCTAAAGGTGTCAACTTGTTCAAAATTCACCTAATATGATCTCAATCAATTTTCATAAACTTACATATGAACATGTGTGAATCAACATCATCTAATTTTTTAACAACATGGTTTTATATGGGTACACCTAACTCAATAGGCAAATTCCCATAATCAAGTTTTATTTAATTATAGTTTCAAGTTTATGGGTACACCTAACCTAATAGGCAAATTCCCATAAACAAGATCCATTTAAATTAAGAAAAAAAAACATAACTTTAAGCATGATCCAACAACATGATTTTTCAACATAATATAGCATGATTTATAACATGGCATAGTATGATAGTATAACATAGCTTGACATGATTCTCAACATAGCACGACATAGCATAAGAGAATTTACAACATAGCATGACATAGCATATATAATTTACATCATACGACAACATAATAACATAATAAGAGATCCACAATATATAGAATTTACAATTACAAATCACATCACTTTCTTGTGATCCATTCATAAGTGAGTCAAATTAGTTTGTAATAGTCTTGTGAGAATCATCATACTCACCAACAAAAGAAAAGAATTGGAGAAAGAGAGATCTTTTGATTTGATTTGTGTAGATTTAGTTGTAGATGATTAGGCTTCCTCTTCTTAGTTTGTGACGGCTATGCTGAACTCCATGGCAGCAGCATGACGGTAGCTTCTCTAATTTTACAAGTGATTTAGGTCTAGGGTCTACCCACTTATTTATAGATTTTAGAATTCATTTAGGCCATTAGATTTAACCTAGAAATAACCGCAGCCGTTCAGACAAGATGGGTATCTTGTTGACTCAGCAATGAGTCAGAAGTGACTCAGCAAACACTCAGCATATTAATAAACTTCTATTCATGTCATAAATATATATATATTTTCTACAATGTACATATTAGATACATTCCCCTTTACTTATTATTGTTTTTATATACATATTAGATACATCCCCTCTCTTACACACTTATTAATATTTTAGCAACTTTAGTGTTAATAGAAAATTCGGGGTGTTACATCCCTCCTCACAACAAAGTAAACATTTGGGTGCCCAAGGCCCCGACATCCTCTTAAGAAAGCCCCTTAAGTGCTAAGATACTCTTATATCTTCCACAACGTGGGACAAATACACTTCCTCTTCCTTTATTCTTTCTTTCACTTCACAAATAACCCATACCTCAAAACTAGTTTGAAAATTTTCTAACAATCTCCCCTAATTTTCAAAATAATAAATAAATAAAGTGGACGGTTAAATCACTAGTGTGGTTTCCTACGTACCAACACTACACCATATCAGTGAATTTGACACACAAGGATGCAGGTATACAATTCGGCTAATAGCCGTATCAAAATTGATAATGCTTACATCCGTATTAAACAGCAGTTTGCGATCCGTACCATCCTAAGTATCCCAAATTTGACCGTCCATCCGGATCGGTTAATTTGATTCGATTGTTGGCCGTTTCAAATTTGTGCCTTTTTGTATAAAACTTTTCGCCGAAAAGCACACCCATCCCTCCAATTTTGTTATCCTTCTCTCCCTTCATTTTTTTATTTCCCTCGTCTAATATTGTATCCCGTGCCTTATTTCCATTTCTGAAAATTGCTCCCAAAAAAATTATAGAAATCTGATAGTTGTATGCTCAAATCTGCTTCTTTGTCATTGTCTGCAAATCGTGCGTCTCTATTGTTGGTAAAATTTTGGTTTGATGCGGTTTGTAGTGATTGATATTTTTTGCGCTATTGTTTCAATTCATGCTCAACATGTTGTAGGTCGGAGAGCTATTTATTGGTTTTTACCTAAGGGCGGTTACAAAGCAAGGTTGAACGTTGAAGAAAGTTAGGATTCGCAGTTGGTCATATTACACCATGGTTAGTGCACACGTTATTTGATCTATTTCCTTGTACAAAAATGCTATTTTACCCAAATGAAAATAGGGTAAAATACCCGAATGTGAAATAAAAATGTAGGGACCACCCATGAATTACTTGAATTCAGCCTTAAAATTAGGGTGTAGGGTCCCATATTTTTTATCTCTTGATCAGGTAAAATACCCAAAAGTAGTTCGGGTATTGTAGCAAAGTTGTTCCTTATATTAGCTAGTCATGATACTGAATATGTAGAATATGAACATTGAATTTTGTTTGTTAAACTGTCATACTCATTCCAGTAAATAAAACTAGTTTTAGGTGAACTAGTTATTTCATGTGCTGAACAATACACAAGAATTAGCTAGTTTTATTTACTTTTCATGCACCGGACTTAGACAAATGTACTGAAACTAACTTGCTAAGGCCTGAAAATGTATTCATGAACCTAGACAAATGTACCGAACCTAGCTAGACAAACTAGCCTCGCCAAGGCCTGAAAATTCCCTTGATGTTTTAACGGAGAAAGACACTGGCATGTGTGAAGGGGATGGGCCCATTTGTCATCTAGCGATAGATGGAAAAAAAACTCACATGCCAATGAAAACATCCAGTGATTGATGCAATTTGTAAGTTGTAACAATTTATGAATTTATCAGCTGACAACATGCCATTCGGTATAGACAGAAAGTGGATAAGTGAATCTAATCAAAGATCTCCATACTATATTGATGGGGTGAACATGTTTGTTTGTTTTGTTGAAGAAAACGGTGGTAAGAAAGGAGTTGTAACAACCCGGAAAATCAGAACCAATTTAATTTTTTTTATTTTGGCTATTTCAATGAATTTTGAATAGTTAAAATAATTTATTTTAAATAATAACGATTTAAAATTTATTTAAATCAAAGTTAGAATGAATATATTTATTTTAATTTAAAAGGAGTTAGAAATAGTACGGTAGTTTGAAAATTTGAATCCGAACTTTGACCGAATGTACAGGATTCAAAATAAATCAGATTTTAGTAAAACCAAAAATATTTAAATCTGTTTAAAAATATATTTCCAACGAATCCCAAAAATCGAAATTTCATAGCGGGAATAAAAAGTTATGGCTAGTTGAATATTTAGAATAATCGCTACGGAATTTAATATAATCTATAGCCCGTATATATGGCCATTATACAAACGGCCTCCATTTTCAATGAAACCATTTTTTTGGGATCCGGAATGTTAAATTATTACTAAGTTTAATTTTCTATAATTTTTGGAATTAATATGTGAGCGTAGTAAATTAAACCATTCGATAATTTCTGTTGAATTTAATCGACAGTTAAAAAGGCTATTTTTATAACGGTCTCCAAATTTGACGAAATTAATTTTGTTAGGGCCATATCATCAAAACATAGCTAGATTTATTTTTCCGGATTTTTCGAAGTTCGTATGTGGCTCCGGTAAATTTAAATGTACAATCGAATTAAATAAATAAATGATTTAAAATTTAAATTAAAGAAAACAGGCTGAAAATGATTGTTTGGGCTGAAGGGACCTAGCCCATTATGTCCGGAACGGGGGCAATTGGGTTGGAACAACTTTTGCTGGGCTGAAATTGGAGCTGTTAAGGATTAATGGGCTAAACCAGTAATTAGAACATTTAATATTATTATAGTATAAATATCCTTAAACAAATGAAAACCCTAACAGTACAGAGCCGTCTCCATCTCCATTCCATGGCCAGGATTGTTCGATTTTTCCCTCTTCAATAATTCCTGATCTACACAATAAAATCTATCAATTCTTAAGACAAATTCGAAGAGAATTCTTCCTCTATAAATCCATACAGGTTTGACCTCTCGAAGTGGAGTATATCGTTCAGACCATCACCGTGAAGTCACGCCGTTCATTCACTGAGAACCCCATCTGGCCACATACGAGCTCGACGAAGTGGACCTCCCTGGAAGCGCCGCTCGAAGCTCTTGGGTGTGGTCTATACCGATCATCACATAGCTGAACGGATTTCGATGGAAATCGAACCCTAGGTTTGAAGTAAAGCTAAAACCATCGGCCTGTTGTCCGATAGAGGAAGAAAGGGTATTTTTCCCTTTTTCATTTTTAATTAATTTAAAATTATTATCTACCTAAAATAATTTGTAGCTAATGCATACAAACTGGGAATTGAATAATTTCAGATCCGTTACGATCGTGAGTCCGAGATCTACACTTCTGGACCGATTAGAACTGATTCAGAGCGGATCAAATTTTTGATTCTGAATTATTCAGAATTAAAACACGACTGTGAGATTTCCATTTTTATAATTAAAAATTTAATTATTTCTCGCTAGTTGGAATCCATATAGTTATGATAATAAAATCAGATCTGTGATGCTTGGAATTTGAATTTTTGAAATATTGATTGTCGATTGTGATGCTCATGTTTGTTAGATCTTGTTCTACAATAGAAATTCTTTCTTTTATTTGAATCTATAGTTTATTGTTAGATCTCGATTTGAAATAAAAAATTTATTTTTATTGCAGATCTATGAATATTGATTTGATTTTATAATATAGTTTCATAATTTTATTGTTAACATAAAACATGGTTTATTTAGATTTAGATTAACAATAAAATTTCATTTTTATTGTTAACATGAAATATTATTTTATCAAATTTAGATTTACAATAGAATATTCATTCTTATTGTTAACATGAAATATGGTTTTGTCAAATTTAAATTTACAATAAAAATCTCATTTTTATTGTTTACATGAAACATGGTTTTTGTCAAAGATTTGTTTACATTATAATAAAAATATTAAAATAAAAAGATTAGGATAAAGAGATTATAATAAAGGGATTTCCTTTAAAATCATCACTTTTGTTTAATATTTTAGTTAAACAAAAATCATCACTTTTGTTTAATAGTTTAGTTAAACAAAAATCATCACTTTTGTTTCATAGTTTAATTGAAATGAAAATCATCACTTTTGTTTAATAGTTTAGTTAAACAAAAATCATCACTTTTGTTTCATTGTTTAGTTGAAACAAAAATCATCACTTCTGTTCAATAGTTTAGTTGAAACAAAAATCATCACTTCTGTTCAATAGTTTAGTTAAACAAAAATTATCACTTTTGTTTAATTGTTTAGTTGGGACAAAAAATGAAAAGAAACATTTTTATCATTTTGTTGAATTAGAATTTTCAACAAAAATGAATTGAACCATTTGTATCATTTTTTTGAATTAGAATTTTCAACAAAACAAAAAGAATCAATTTTATCATTTTGTTGAATTAGAATTTTAAACAAAAATGAAAAGAATCATTTGTATCATTTTGTTGAATTAGAATTTTCAACAAAAATGAAAAGAACCATTTTTATCATTTTGTTGAATTAGAATTTTCAACAAAAATGAAAAGAACCATTTGTATCATTTTGTTGAATTAGAATTTTCAACAAAAATGAAAAGAACCATTTTTATCATTTTGTTGAATTAGAATTTTCAACAAAAATGAAAAGAACCATTTTATCATTTTATTGAATTAGAATTTTCAACAAAAATGAAAAGAACCATTTTTATCATTTTGTTGAATTAGAATTTTCAACAAAAATGAAAAGAACCATTTTATCATTTTATTGAATTAGAATTTTCAATAAAAATGGAAAGAACCATTTTTATCATTTTGTTGAATTAGAATTTTCAACAAAAATGAAAAGAACCATTTTTATCATTTTGTTGAATTAGAATTTTCAACAAAAATGAGTTGAATTAGAATTTTCAACAAAAATGAAAAGAACCATTTTTATCATTTTGTTGAATTAGAATTTTCAACAAAAATGAAAAGAACCATTTTTATCATTTTGTTGAATTGAAATGAAAATTAGAAAAATGTTCATGTTTTAAAATAAAAACATGTCTACATTAAAAATTCAAATTTTTAATGTAATGTAAGAGAATTAGAAAAATGTTCATGTTTTAAAATAAAAACATGTCTACATAAAAAATTCACATTTTTAATGTAATGTAAGAGAATTAGAAAAATGTTCAAGTTTTTTTTTTTTTTTAAAAAAAAAAAAACATGTCTACATTAAAAATTCACATTTTTAATGTAATGTAAGAAACTAGAAAAATGTTTCTGTTTTTAAAATAAAAACATGTTTACATTAAAAATTTACATTTTAATGTATCGCAAGAAACTAGAAAAATGTTCTTGTTTTAAAAATAAAAACATGTCTACATTAAAAATCCACATTTTCAATGTAATGTAAGAAACTAGAAAAATGTTCATGTTTTAAAATAAAAACATGTCTACATTAAAAATTCACATTGTTAATGTTATATAAGGAAATAGAGAAATGTTTATGTTTTAAAATAAAAATATGCCTACATTGAAAATTCACATTTTAATGTAATGTAAGAAACTAGAAAAATGTTCATGTTTTAAAATGAAAACATGTCTACATTAGAAATTCACATTTTTAATGTAATATAAGGAAATAGAGGAATGTTCATATTTTATAATAAAAACATGTCAACATTAAAAATTCACATTTTAATGTAATGTAAGAAACTAGGAAAAAGGAATTTTCACCAAAAATGAAAATAACATTTTTGTTAACAATGCATATATTAGAATTTATATGCAAAGTTAAAATAACATTTTTGTTAACAATGCATATATTAGAATTTATATGCAAAGTTAAAATAACATTTTTGTTAACAACGCATATATTAGAATTTATATGTAAAGTTAAAATAACATTTTTTGTTAACAATGCATATATTAGAATTTATATGCAAAGTTAAAATATCATTTTATTGACAATGCATATATTAGAATTTATATGCGAAGTTAAAATATCATTTTATTGACAATGCATATATTATAATTTATATGCAAAGTCAAGGAATCATTTTTATTGACAATGCATATATTAGAATTTGTATGCAAAGTAAAAGAATCAATTTTATTGACAATGCATATATTAGAATTTGTATGCAAAGTTAAAATATCATTTTTATTGACAATACATACATCAGAATTTGAATGAATTATTTTTATTGCCAAAACATGCATTGAAACTATATACAAATAAAATATTCCTTTTTATTTGTTAAAGTTAAAAATAGAAATACAAATAAAAATTAGCTTTTTATTTGTCATTAGCTCAATTGTCATGTAAGTAAAATATATTTTATTTGACATTACAAACATGTAGAAATGGTTATGCAAATTAAAACATTCTTTTATTTGGCGTGTTAAATACGTTAGTGGAATCGTCAAATGGTTTATATTTATATATAATTATATATATAAAAATTAAACGAATCACAGGCGATAGTTTGCGTTTCGGAATCGTAACTTTAAACGATTACACCGAAAGATCCGACCGTCGGATTTTCCCAAAACTGGAACCGTTAGGACCGCTTTGGGAAGATCTTTTCAACGATATAAAATTTGTTAAAATCCAACGGTTAGATTTCGAGATATGCGTTAATCAAATTTTTCTAAAAACAGTGTCAGGGCCACCAATTGACCTGAAGCGTCTTTAAATTAAATTGAGCTACTTTTATATAAATAAAAATAGTGATAAATCGTTATAAAATAATATTAACGATATAAAATGGTTTAAATTATACATATGTGAGAATTATTTGAAAAGACCAAGTTCAATCTCATTTAAAATAATTATACGACGATTTAAATTGAAGATATTGAAGACGACGATTGAAGACCGGCGATCTTCACATCGAATGGATAACTACTGATGCCGGCATTGGTTAGCTCGCAGTAAAGGGTTAAAGTGGTAGTTGTCTAGACGTACTTGTTGATTGTCCGAATAAGCGAGCACCTCTCTTCCATATTGGACGTAGGGACGAGGAATAAGGTGTCTCCGGTTTCGTTTAGACCCAGAACGGACTTGTAAATGGATGTATGTCCGACATTGGATTTCATTCCATGTAAATTGATTTCTATTTAATATATATTTGTTGGTGGCGGAGAATTTATTCTCTTGCTTAACACCCTTCTCTAAGACGCATGAGCTCAGAGGTTATATATTGGTAGTTATTGATTGCATAGCGTGAATTGTCAATGTGGCATGCCAAGATGCAGATGATCAAGGCTTTTGTTGAAAAGCAGAGCCTTGTAATTGATGATCAAAGCATAGCCTATTTCGACATAGCTTTGTGTATATCGTTACCTCGCGAGCCTCATTCCCCGGTAAGAGTCAGAAACGAGACAAGGTAACGCTGGGAGTGCACATGTTTCTTTCTAGCTAGAAGTGGTATCAGGGTTTTGCAAGCCCTGATATTTTACTTATGGGGTTGATGGATTATGAGGTACCTTGGATTTATTGGTCGACAGTGACCAAATTATAGGTTCAATAGGACTGAGAAACATGTGTTCAGGAATTGCCGATCCACTAAGGTATATTTGTGGACCGGCCCTACAGGATCCAAGGGTTCACTGCGGAGGATCCTGAGACATTGCGAGAGTATCTCGAATCGGTAAGGAGATCGTCCCTAGCCTTGACTCATAACGGAAACCC
This sequence comes from Allium sativum, assembly GCA_030737875.1. Taxonomy (NCBI): domain Eukaryota; kingdom Viridiplantae; phylum Streptophyta; class Magnoliopsida; order Asparagales; family Amaryllidaceae; genus Allium; species Allium sativum. Next base: position 526,854,854 of record CM060909.1, on the reverse strand, counting down.
AATTTCCAATATGACATTACGGTTTTGATTGTAAACCTATATATGGTGACATAGTAGGATGGGGTACTATGCCGTCTAGGATTGATACATTTACTTGGAAGTATTTTAAAACTGACCAGACACTAATAATAATATTAAAATATTATTTTCTACGTATTAAGCATGTTTGATCATTATAAGGTAAAACTCTATCCTCCGGTTTGCGTTGCATTGTGTGATGGAACTTGAGTCTTATAATGATTTCATTTTTCTAAAAAGCATTGCGTTGTTTTGAATAAAAATTTATTAAACTTATGCACTGGCAATCCAATGGAGTAAACCTGTTCCGCGTTAGCAGCGTGGTCCTGTGATTAGCCATACTATTAGATAAGTTAGGAAATATTTCACATACCTATCCCACGACTGAGGCGTAGTTTGTTTCGCTTTGCAAACTCGGGTGCCCTCTTTTTCACACGGGCAGCCAAGTCACAGGTTTAGGTACTTATGCACATATGCTGGATGGGAGCATGCTTATGGGCTGAAGATGAAGATCATTTTTATCTTTTATTTTTGCTTTGAAACATTTGGACATCATTGATCTATGTTGTACTTGATGGAGTTTTGACTTATTTCTATTTGCTGAGACTTTCTATTTGCTAAGTTATATCCTGTAACTGTGCCACTCTGATTTTCTGATGTTGTGATGTGATGATATTTCCATTTCCGCTGCAATGATTTATGTGTTATGCTTTTATCTGAGATCTGCTGTTGTTGTAATTATGTTATATTCCTATGATTATCCTTGCTTTCGAACTACGGAAGTTTGGGGTCATCACAGTTGGTATCAGAGCTAAAGGTTAACCTTAGCTTCAGAGTATAACATGGTTAAAACAATGCGTCTAGATAGAATCAGCAATATTCTAAGGCGAGTAGCTCATTAGAGATAGGATTACTAATGTCCTAGAATGAGCACAGCAGAATAACACATATTAACCAATCATTACATCATTATCATCTTTCCATATGTCTCTACTTTTAACCTTTCCTTTAAAATTATCATTTCTGTTAGTCTGACTCTTTCCTTGATAGTATAGAACTAACTAGAAAATGAGCACTAGAGCGAGAACGAGAGCCCGAGGCAGAGGTGGAGCCAGAGGACCAGTAAGAAATGAGAACCCCACTGCTCAGAGGCAGCCCACTCCCGAGGCTGTAACACCACCACCTCCACCCCCACGGCCTTTTGGCTTGGACAAGGTAGCAAAGAAGTTCAAAAATTTAGGGGGCATGTCATTCACCGGGCGAGAGACAGTAATAGAAGCATAGGCTTGGATCAAAAATTACGAGAAAATATTTGGAAGCCTGGAGTTAGAAGACCATCGCAAGCGCTTTTTGGCATCGCGGCTATTGAAAGATGAGGCTGAATATTGGTAGGATACTGTCATAATTGGAAATAATGAGGCCGACATGTCTTGGGCCAAATTCAAGGAACTCTTCAACGAGAAGTTTATTTCTCCGCAGAAAGTAGAGCGTCTCCATGATCAATTTGCCAACTTGCAGCAAGGAGCTATGACTGTTTCAGAATATGTGCAGAAGTTTGAAGGGTTCTCAGGCTATGCTCCAGAATTAGTTCGGGACCCAGTCCAGAAAAACAAAAGATTCATTAATGGCCTCTCCAGGAAATATCTAAACAGAGCCACAGCACACATTAAACTCCCATTTAATGAGGTGATCGAGATGGTTGTCGGCATGAGGACAATGAGAAAAATTCGCAGCAGGAGCGAGAGAAGAATCAGAATAATAACAAAAGGAAGCAAGCTGATAAGAAACTAGAGGCGAGCAACTCTTCTGCCGCCGAGCCCCAAGGAAATAAGAAGGCCGAGGTGAGATGCTTCAATTGCCAGAAGATGGGGCACTTCGACTACGAATGCCGAACTCCAAAGAGGCCAAGGAAAAATGAGTCTGGGCCTAGTCAGAGTTCTCAGGATAAGAGGGAGTGCTAAAATTGTCATAAGAAGAGGTACATGAAGCCAAACTATCCATTTCTAAAGAATCCTCAAGTGCCTCGTGTATATGATGGAGCGGCTGCACCAGCTTCTTTCGAGAGAGCAGGTAAACCCGATGTTTTAGGAGGTACTCTTAATATTAAGAACATTCCTATTACAACATTGTTTGACACTGGTGCATCAAGAAGTTTCATTTGTTGTGACACAATTAAAAAGTTAAAACTCAAACCAAGAAATCTTAAAGAATCGATTAGAGCCCATAGTCCGATAGGAGGTTCACTTATTCTCGATCAGTATTGTACAGTGTCTGTTTCTTAGTCTTACTTACAGTTCCCTTTTGACTTGATCGTTATGAGTTTTTTCGGATATGATAACGTACTTGGACTAGATTGCCTAACAAAGTATGAGGCTGAGGTACTATACGCTAAAAGAATAGTCAAAATTAATACCAAATTCGGAGATATTACTGTTATACCATGCCACGGTTCAGCCACAGATAGGAAAGAATTTTGGTCTTTTCTAGAAGTTTCTCCTGCTTCTATTGAGGATATTCCTATCGCCAGAGATTATGCGGATGTGTTTGAAGAAGTTGTTAGCTTACCTCCGCGCAGAGAAATCGACTTCAGGATTGACTTAGTTTCGAATGCAAGGCCCGTTGTGCATCCTATTCGGAGAATGGCACTGAAAGAAAAAGAGGAGCTGAGCAATCAAAGTAAAAAACTTTGTGGAAGGGTCTGATCAGGCCTAGCTTCTCAAATTGGGGTGCAGCAGTGGTGTTTGTCCCAAAGTCAGATGGTACCCTCAGACTATATGTGGACTACTGTGACCTCAGTAAGCAAACATTGAAAAACAAATATCCATTACTGCATATTGATGATCTGTTGGACCGCTTGAATGGAGCACAAATATTCTCTAGGATGGACCTAGCTATAGGATTCCATCGATTGCGCATTGCCGAAGAATGTTTTCCTTTGACAGCTTTTAGAGGGTCAGACTTATTCTGTGAATGGCTAGTAATGCCGTTCGGCTTATGTAACGCTCCAACCTACTTTGTCGATCTGATGAACAGAGTATTCTGGGATGTCTTGAATAAAGTCGTGCTGATTTTCATCGATGATATCTTAATCTTTTCTAAATCCACTGCTGAGCATGAAAAGCATCTGAAAGAAGTTCTGGAAATCTTAAGAAAGAATGTGTTGAAAGCCAAATTCTCTAAATTTATATTCTGGCAAGAAGAAGTGAAATTCCTCGGTCATGTTGTATCAAAGAAAGGCATTTCAGTAGACCCAAGAAAGATCTCAACCATCCAAGATTGGAAGCAGCTGAGCACTCCTATAGAAGTCAGAAGTTTCTTAGGATTGCCATAGCTATTATCGGAAATTCATTAAAGATTTTTCGAAACTATCTTGTCTAATGACAAAGCTGACTAAGAAATATACAAAGTTTATTTGGACACCCAAATGTGAGGCAGCTTTCCAAGAGCTGAAATTGAGGTTGATCACTGCTCTCGTGTTGACCATGATTGATGGAAATCAAGATTTGAAAGTCTGTACAAATGCTTCTATTGAAGGTATTGGTGCGGTGTTAATGCAGAGAGACAAAGTAGTTGCATATGCTAGTTGTTAGTTAAAACCGCATGAGAAGAGATACCCCACTCATGATCTTGAGTTGATGGCCATCGTGTTTGCTTTAAAGATATGGCGGCATTATCTTCTAGGTGAGAACTTCGAATTATATGCTGATCACAAATCCTTGAAGTATCTGTTCACCCAAAGAGACTTGAATTTGAGGCAACAATGTTGGTTAGAATTTCTTGCGGCCTATGATCTGGACATTTATATACTCCAGGGAAAGCCAATATTGTAGCCGGTGCGCTCAGCAAGAAGAATGCGGCCAACACTAATCTTATCATCGCCAATCTTATCATTACGCCTACATTAATGGATAAGATCTCTTCTCTTCAGAAAGACGATAAATTTATTCATATGATTAGCGAGCGAGTTCGAAAGGGCGAGGCTTCCAGCTTCCAAATTGACAGTAAGGGGACTCTTAGATTGCAAGGGCGAATCTGTGTGCCAGATATTCCTGAGCTAAAAAGAGAAGTTATGGATGAATGTCACAAATCTAAACTTAGCATCCATCTAGGAGTAAGCAAGATGTATCACGATATTAAGCGCACATTCTGGTGTAAGGCGACGAAGAGAGACATTTCTATATATGTTGCTAGACGTTCCACCTATCAACAAGTCAAAAACAGAAGCTCGTAGGGTTGTTGCAACCGCTAGAGGTTCCAAGTTGGAAGTGGGACCAAATTTCTATGGACTTTATTGATGCTTGCACCGAACCAAAAAAGGCAATCATAGTATATGGGTGATTGTAGATCGTTTCACGAAGATTGCCCATTTTATCCCTGTCAGGTCTAATATAACAGCTCGAAGTCTGGCGCAGATTTATTTCAAAGAGATTGTCAGACTACATGGAGTTCCCAGTAGCATTGTTAGTGATCGTGATCCGATATTTACTAGCAAATTTTGGGAATCATTCTAGGAGGAGCTTGGGACCAAGTTGAATCTAAGCACCGCTTATCATCCTTGGATAGATGGCCAGACTGAGAGGGTGAACCTCACATTAGAAAACTTGTCGCAAGCATGCATTCTTGATTTTGGTGGGTCATGGGAAGATCACTTGCACTCGGTTGAGTTCTCTTATAACAACAGTTACCAAGCAAGCTTGCACATATCACCATTTGAAGCACTATATGCCAGGCCATGCAGATCTCCCGCACGTTGGGTGGAACTAGGCAATTGACTAGTATTGAGTCCCGACATGATTCGTGAAGCATCAGATAAAGTTGATTTTACTAAGAAGTGATTACTGACTGCTCAGAGCCGACAGAAGAGCTATGCAGACTTGCGAAGAAGGGATTTAGAATTCTCTGTTGGCGATTATGCGTACTTGAAGGTTTCCCCATTGAGAGGTGTAATTCGTTTTGGGAAGACTGGGAAGTTGGCACCGAGATTCATTGGTCCATTTCCTATTCTCGAAAGGATTGGAACTCTCATTTATAGGGTGCAGTTGCCTGACTGGTTTCCAGGGGTGCATGATGTATTCCATGTGTCTCAACTCCGGAAGCACGTACATGATCCAAACTTGATTGTGGAGGAAGCAGCACAACAAGATTTGGAGGTTACCCCGAGCTTAGCAGTAAGGAGGGAGCCAGTGAAAATTGTTGGCAAGGAGACCCAAGTTGTGAAGAACAAGAGGATCCACTTAGTCAAAGTGCAGTGGAGCGGGGATCCTACTGACTGTACATTAGAGACTGAGGATAACATCAAACAAGCTTATCCCAAGTGCAGAGTGGACATCTCCGAGTAACTCTTATGCTGAGGTACATTTACAATATAGTGCATTTTCCATTTTGTTTCCTACTTTACGATTGTTTCCTTTTCAGGGATGAAAAGCTTTTAAATGAGGGAGATTGTAACAACCCGGAAAATCAGAACCAATTTAAAATTTTTATTTTGGCTATTTCAATTAATTTTGAATAGTTAAAATAATTTATTTTAAATAATGACGATTTAAAATTTATTTAAATTGAAGTTAGAACGAATATATTTATTTTAATTTTAAAAGGAGTTAGAAATAGTATGGTAGTTTGAAAATTTGAATCCGAACTTTGAATGTACATGATTCAAAATAAATCGGATTTTAGTGAAACCAAAAATATTTAAATCTGTTTATAAATATCTTTCCAACGAATCCGAAAAATCAAACTTTCATAGCGGGAATAAAAAGTTATGGCCAATTGAATATTCAGAATAGTCGCTATGGAATTTAATATAATATATAGCCCGTATAAATGACCAATATACAAACGACCTCCATTTTCGACGAAACCATTTTTGTTGGATCCGGAATGTTAAATTATTGCTAAGTTTAATTTTCCATAATTTTTGGAATTATATGTGAGCGTAGTAAATTAAACCGCGCTCAATAATTTCTATTGAATTTAATCAACCGTTAAAAAGGCCATTTTTCAAACGGTCTCCAAATTCGACGAAATTAATTTTGTTAGGACCGTATTGTCAAAACATAACTAGATTTATTTTTCGGGAATTTTCAAAGTTCGTATGTGGCTCCAGTAAATTTAAATGTACGATCGAATTAAATAAATAAATGATTTAAATTTTAAATTAAATTAAATAGGGTGAAAACAATCGTTTAGGCTGATGAAACTTAGCCCATTGTGTTCGGAATGGGGGCAATTGGGTAGGGGCAACTTTTGCTGGGCTGAAATTGGAGATATTAAGGATTAATGGGCTAAACCAGTAATTAGAACATTTAATACTATTATATTATAAATATCCTTAAACAAATGAAAACCCTAACACTACAGAGCCGCTGCCATCTCCATTCCATGGCAAGAATTGTTCGATTCGTTCCTCTTCAATAACTCCTGATCTACACAATAAAATCTATCAATTCTTAAGACAAATTCGAAGAGAATTCTTTCCTCAGTAAATCCATACAGGTTTGACCTCTCGTGGTGGAGTATATCGTTCAGACAAGTCACGTCGTTCGTTCACCGAGAACCCCACCTGGCCACGTGCGAGCTCGACGAAGTGGACTTCCCTGGAATCACCGCTCGAAGCTCTTGGGTGTGGTCTATTCCGATCATCACATAGCTGAAAGGATTTCGAGTGAAATCGAACCCTAGGTTTGAAGTAAAGCTAAAACCATCGGCATGTTGCCTGATAGAGGAAGAAAGGGTATATTCCCTTTTTCATTTTTTAGTTAATTAATTTAAAATTATTATCTACCTTAAATAATTCGTAACTAATGCATACGAACTCGGAATTGAATAATTTCAAATCCGTTACTATCGTAAGTTCGAGATCTACACTTTTGGACTGATTAGAACTGATTCGAAGCAGATCAAATTTTGGACAAAATTCGATTTTGAATTATTCAGAATTAAAACACAACTGTGAGATTTCTATTTTTATAATTAAAATTTTAATTATTTCTAGCTAGTTGGAATCCATATAGTTTTTATAGTAAAATCATATCTGTGATGCTTGGAATTTGAATTTGTGCAATGTTGATTGTTGATTGTGATGCTCATGTTTGTTAGATCTTGTTCTACAATAGAAATTCTTTCTTTTATTTGAATCTATAGTTTATTGTTAGATCTTGATTTGAAATAAAAAAATTATTTTTATTGCAGATCTGGGAATATTGATTTGATTTTATAATATAGTTTCATAATTTTATTGTTAACATGAAACATGATTTATTTAGATTTAGATTAACAATAAAATTTCATTTTTATTGTTAACATGAAACATTGTTTTGTCAAATTTAGATTTACAATAAAATATTCATTCTTATTGTTAACATGAAATATGGTTTTGTCATATTTAAATTTACAATAAAAATCTCATTTTTATTGTTTACATGAAACATGGTTTTTGTCAATGATTTGTTTTCATTATAATAAAAATATTAAAATAAAAAGATTAGGATAAAGAGATTATAATAAAAGAATTTCCTTTAAAATCATCACTTTTGTTTCATAGTTTAGTTGAAACAAAAATTATCACTTTTGTTTAATAGTTTAGGTAAACAAAAATCATCACTTTTGTTTCATAGTTTAGTTGAAACAAAAATCATCACTTCTATTCAGTAGTTTAGTTCAAACAAAAATCATCACTTCTGTGACAACCCCAAACCCCGTTCCACGGTGGCAAGGGTAATCTTTAGAATATAACACATAAACAGATAACAACAAAACAGAAATAAATAAATACACTAGATAATGTACAATAGAATGCACTGGATAAACATAAACATCAGAGTTACACAGTATACAGGATCATGCTTAGTACAAAATACAGTTCAGCTATACATAAATGTCTACAGCGGAAAACAAAACATAATATGTACAATAGGAGCTGAATAGCATAAAAAGAGATAAATGATAGAATCCATCTTCAGCTCTAGCTATCCAGAAAGAGCCTGCTAAAACCTGAATACAAGGCTGCCCGTGTAGAAAAAGGGGCACCCGAGTTTGCAAGTGAAACAAACTACGAGTCGGTCATGGGACTGGTATGAGAAATCTACTTAACATATTTTTCAATATGGCCAATCACAGGACAACACCACTTTCGCGGAACGGGTTTACTCCATTGGATTGCCAGTGCTTTAAAACGAGTAAATCTTTTAAACATCGCAAAGCTTTTTATAAAAATGAAGCCATTATAAGACTTAGTTCCCATCACACAATGCAACACAAACCGGAGGATAGAGTTTTACCTTATAATGGCCAAAATATGCTTGATACGAATAAAACAAGGGCATTTGATATTATTGCTAGTGTTTATATGTTTCAAAAATAATTTCAAATCATAAGTATCAATCATAGACGACATTAATGCCCCATACCACTATGTCGCCATATATAGGTATACAATCAAAATCGCACGATGTCGTATTTGGAAATTGGATTTCCGTCATGAACCAAGGCCAGGGATCGTCCTCACCGCTTCGAGACAATCTAGCCTACAATGTCTCAGGATCAGAGCTCGAGTGACCCTTGGATCGTCAGGGCCGGTCCACCGATGTGGATTAAAATGCCTGAACGCTGCGTTTCCCCACCCTATGGGGTGTAAACTGGTCATCCACCGACCAAACTATCGGCTTCAAAGAGAAAGATCTAACTGAGGCGCCTCGCTATCCATCATCCACATAAGTAAAATGCCCGGGCGTGTCAAACCCAAAACCCCACTCCTAGCTAGAAAGAAACGCAGGTCCTCCCAGATGTCCTCTCTCGTTTCTGGCTCATACCGGTGTGTGAGGCTCGTGAAACAACGCTAAACACAAAGCTATGCCAAACAGGCTGTGGTTTGATCATCAACCACAAAACTTTGCTTTTCAACAGAAGCTTTGATCATCTGCCACTTAGGCGTGCGACACTGGCAATTCACTCCATGCGACCGATTTCTATCGATATATAACCTCTGAGCTCGTACATCTCAGAGAAGGGCGTTAAGCAAGAGAATAAATTCTCCACCGCCAAACAGATATATATTTAATAGAGATCAATCAGCACAGAACAAAATCCAATGTCAGACACACAGTCCATTTACAAGTTCGTTCTGGGTCTGAACGAAACCGGAGGCATTTAATTCCACGCACATCTGTACAATCAACAAGTACGTCCAGATGGCTACTACTTCAACCCCTTCAAAGTAGCTACTCCTATCATGAGCATCAGTAGCACCCCTCCATCCGACGTGAAGATCATCGGTCTTGCACCGTCTTCATATCTTCGACTTTCAATCGTCGATCAATTATTTGAAATGAGAATTAACTCGGCCTTTTCAAATAATTCACGTGTATTTAGAATTTCAAATCAATTCATTTCAATGGTTAAATTATTCGACGTCAATAACTCTGTTCTTTAATGTAATTTTCCACGCCAAACACATTCAACCATCAAATATCAAATAAATCAAGCAAATTTAGTTTATTTCCATTCCATATCGTTTATAATATTTTATCACGAATTATCGCTATTTTTATTTATTTAAAAATAACCAATTCATTCAAACAACGCTTCAAGCCATAACGCGGCCGTGGCGCTGTTTTTCTCTAGATTTGATTTACACATATATGAAAATCTAACTGTTGGATCTTCACCAATTTTATATTGTTAGAAAGATCTTTTCAAAATGAATCCAACGGTTTCAGTTTTGGAAAATCCGATGGTCAGATCTCCTAGTATAACCGTTTGAAGTTACGATTTCAAAATACGAACTACAGCGTCGTTATTCGATTTATTTTAATTATATATATATATATATATATATATAATCGACTCTGGCACTGTTTTTCTTCAGATTTGAATTAAACATTCAAGACAATCCAACTTTGGATCTTTACAAAGTTGGTGTCGTTGGAAAGATATTTCCAAAGTGAACCCAACGGTTTCGATTTCGGGAAAATCCGATGGTCGGATCTCCCACAATAATCTTTTGAAATCACGGTTTCAAAATACGAACTACAGCTTCGTTATTCGATTTATTTTAATTATATTTATATACATATATAAATATAATTCATTCTTTGACTTCAAAACCATATTCACTTCATATATATGATAAAAACGATATTTTTATCCACAAATATTCATTTCAACCCATCATTATTTTTAACACTTCATATTCGTAATAAAAATGTAGATTTTATTGTTCAATCTATATATTCAACACATAAATGTTTTCGACTTCACACATACGAGAAAAATATGATTTTATCGTTCTAATCCTTTATTCAACACATGAATGTTTTCTATAGTTCATATATATAATAAAAATGTGATTTTTATTGTAAAAAAATTTATTTCAAAACACGATTATTTTATATAGTTCATACATGAGGTAAAAATGTTATTTTCATTGTAAAACCATTTATTTGAAAACACTAATATTTTATATAGTCTATAAATATAATAAAAATGTGAATTTTATTTTAAAACCATTTATTTAAAAACACTAATATTTTATATAGTCTATATATATAATAAAAATGTGATTTTTTATTTTTCGTAGAATTTATTCAGTACATGAACTTCATTCAACACATGAATTTATATTCAACACATGAATTTCTATTCAACACATGAATATAGTTTCAACACATGAAAATAATTCTAACACATGAATATTATTGAAAATTTCGATAGCATAACGGCAGGGTAGTTAAAATTGGCACCGTCCCGAGTACGGCTCCTCGCTCTATCTTAAAGCCTCCCAGCTTTTGACAATGGGGATTTTCAATATCTAGTTCGTACGCAGATGAATTTTCCCATATACTAATCCTATTGGGATTTCAACCACAAACAATTATTTCAAATCAACCATTCATGATATTCACCAGATTTCACATCAACCAATAATCCAAACAATATCACAACCAATATACATCGTCCATGGTCTGTCGACGAGGGGAGAGTATATATATATAGATATACATATATAACTATCTTTCGATTTCATTTCAATATCATTTCAATTTATTTCAACGCATATATCACTTTTACAACGCGTATATAACTTATACATCGAACATACAACTTATATAACGCTTATACATGAGGTGTACAACGCTTATATAACTCATACATCGACTATATAATTTATACATCGTTGTTTTCCATATCATTTATAATTTAGAAATCTCACATTGGGTTCCACTCTACCAAAAATAGCAGAAGGCTCAGAAAAATATCTGGTCCCTTCTATAATGTAGAAGACGTCCACACGGTCCCGGCGTCTCCTGTTTCATCGAATTTCGTTAACATACGATAAAGATACGATTTTTCGAAGTTTTGCAACACTTAAAAGTGTTATATTCAGTTCAGAATAGACAAAGCTGATACCTTTCACGATGCTTCCAAACTAGGTTTGCAAAAATCGCGAGATCCGTAGCCCTATGACCAGATTGAATTATATGACGTCGAAGAGGGGACCGAGGCGCGCCTGCGCGTGCTGGTGCTGATGAAATCGCTGGTCAGAATCGGGCGGCACGGCGGTTTAAAGACCCGATCTTTGAGAGGGTCGTTCTCCTTGACGGTGACACGATGGGGGCTCTAACTGGTATTGATTTGAAGAGGGAGGAGGGAGCTTCAAAGATTGGGTGGTGGCAAGGTCTGATTCACCGTGGTTTGATCGGAAAGTGGCCGAGAAGTTTTGAGCAATGGCCGCCGCACAATGAACAGGGGTAGCGGGTTTTCTGAGATTTTTTTATATCGTAAATTTATGAAAGGAAAAATTAGATTGGCCGACATATATATATATATATATATATATATATATATATATATATAAATATTTCAGAAAATTAGGGTTTTCACAAACGTACTCCTTTTCAAACCCAACGACTGTCGCCCCTAGCTAAATACCCCCATCCCGGACACAATGGGTTATGTTTCGTAGGCCAATTCGACTGTTACAGTTAGTTATTTTTCAGATTAAAGTATAAAACATTTAACATTTGTTTTGAATATACATTTCAATTTGCCGAAGCCACATACTGATCCCAAAAATTCCCGAAAAATATATCTAGCTATGTTTTGACGATACGGTCCCAACAAAGCTAGTTTCGTCGAATTTTGAGACCGTTTGAAAAATGACCATTTTCTGGTCGATCCAATTTAATTAAAATCAACCAAACACATTTTCCCTTTGCCACGCTCACATATTAACTTCAAAAATTATGGAATTTGGAACCTAGCAATAATTTGACATCCCGGATCCAACAAAATTGGTTTCGTCGAATTCTGAGGTCATTTGCAAAATGTCTACTTTCAAGGGCTATATATACTCTATAGCGACCTTTCTGAATATTCATTTGGCTATAACTTTTGATTCCCGTTATGAAACTTTGATTTTTCAGATGGTTAGAAAGATATTCACTAACAGATTTAAATATTTTTGGTTTCACTAAAATTCGTTTTATTTTGCACCCGGTACAATCAGTCAAAGTTTGAATTCAAATTTTGAAACTGTCGAGCCATTTCAGGCCTTGTTTATAATTAAAAATAATTATATTTATTTCCAAACATCGATTCAAACATACTTTTCGTCGTTATTATTTAAAATAATTTATTTTAAAATTTTAAAATCCACTAAAGTAGCCAAATTAAAAAAAATTAAACTGGCTCAGATTTTCCGGATTGTTACAATCTCCCCCACTTAAAAATTTTCATCCCCGAAAAGGAACGAAGTCGAAAGTCATTTAATTAACCAACTCAACTTTCCTTTTGGCTTCCATTCTCCAACTTTTCAGTTTCTAAGAATTTTCAAATTCTTCAAAAATTTGGCTAACACCCTAAATTTTCGAAAAATTTCGCCATAACCTCCTTTGTACGGGGAGCTTCGGGATATTTCAAATAGCCTCCCATGGCCCTCACCAATCCAAAAGAAAAAGGAAAAACCAAGCGGCTAGCCAATCGGCCCATAAAATCATCAAATCCCAAGAAACACAATAAACATGTACCTATTTGTTGGCAAACAATTTTATTCCTCTGCTTAGCTGTTTATCCATAACCTGTTCACACATATATAATGCACATGTATATATCTCTATCTATTTCTAAATCAGTTCAATACTTGTTCAGTTGCATACATTTAACTTCATTCTCTTATTGATTAAATTAACTATCATTCTAAAAATTTAATTAATCAAATCCACAATCACACAATGCAACCAACAATCAATTTGTTTTTAACTTTTCAAAAATATACCAAATAATTCATATACTCTTTTGAAAACATTCAGACTATATAATTAAAAAGTTTACATGCATGAAAAGAAAACAACAACAAAGTAGAGAACAAAATGGTAATGCAAAGATATGTTAAGTGTACCTTGCACCAGAGTCAATCAGAGATATCCACCCTGCACTTAGGATAGGCTTTCTTAATGCTTTCCTCTGTTTCCCAAGTACAATCTCGCGGATCTCCACTCCATTGCACTTTGACTAAGTGAACCTTCTTGTTCCTCAGTTCTTTGGTTTCTTTGCCAATTATCTTTAGCGGCTCTCTTCTCACAGCCAATGCTGGAGTAATTTCTATATCCCATTACGCTGCTTCTTACACGATCAAGTCTGGATCATGAACATGCTTTCGAAGTTGAGATACATGAAACACATTATGTACTCTAGGCAACCAATCAGGCAATTGAACCCTATAAGCGAGAGTTCCAATCCGTTCTAGAATAGGAAACGGACCAATAAATTTGGGCGCCAATTTCCCTATTTTACCAAACCGGATTACTCCTCTCATCGAAGATACCTTCAAATACACGTGGTTGCCAACAGCAAATGATGTATCTCTCCTTCTCTTATCTACATAGATTTTCTTTCGGCTTTGAGCGGCGAGTAATCGTTTCTTAACGAAATTGATTTTGTCCGCAGCTTCCCGAATCACATGGGGTCCCAATACGAGTCTATTACCTGGTTCTACCCAACAAGCAGGAGATCGGCACGGTCTACCATACAATGCTTCAAATGGTGACATTGTCAGGCTCGCTTGGTAGCTGTTGTTGTATGAGAACTCGGCCAAATGCAAATGGTCTTCCCATGATCCGCCAAAATCAATAACATAAGCCCGGAATAAATATTCTAGAATGCGATTCACCCTCTCAGTTTGACCTTCTGTTTGAGGATGATAAGCGGTGCTCAAGTTCAGTTTTGTTCCCAATTCTGCTTGGAATGCTTCCTAGAATTTACTAGCAAAAATCGGGTCACGATCACTAACGATGCTCATGGGAACTCCATGCGGTCTAACTATTTCCTTGAAATAAATCTGCGCTAGACTCTGAGCAATTCTATTCGATCTAACAGGTATGAAATAGGCAGTCTTCATGAAACAATCTATGATCACCCAAATACTATCATTTCCTTTCCTGGTTCTGGGCAAACCATCCATGAAATCCATAGAAATCTGTTCCCACTTCCCACATGGAATTTCCACAGGTTGCAACAATCCAGCGAGCTTCTGCTGATCGCTTTTGACTTGTTGACAAGTAGGACACCGGCTAACATATATAGAGATATCTCTTTTCATTGCCTTCCACCAGAAAGTTCGCTTGAGGTCATTATACATTTTACTAACCCCTGGGTGGATACACAACTTGGACTTGTGACACTCATCCAATACTTCTCTTTTGAGCTCAATGTTGTCGGGAACACAAATCCTCCCTTTCAATCTCAGAACTCCTGCGCTATCCACCTGGAAACTGGAGACCTCTCCCTTTTGAATTCTTTTGATCATCTCTTTAACAAAACTATCGTCTTTCTGAAGAATAGCTATTTTATCAATCAACGATGGTGTAATGATAATACTAGCGATGATCACATTCTTTCTGCTAAGCGCATTAGGCACAATATTAGCTTTTCCCCGTAGTATATAAGATATCAAGATCATATGCCGCGAGAAATTCTATCCAACGCTGCTGTCTCATATTCAGATCCTTCTGGGTGAATAAATATTTCAATGATTGGTGATTAGTGTATACTTCAAACTTCTCACCCAATAGATAACGCCTCCAGATTTTCATAGCAAACACGATGGATAACAATTCAAGATCGTGAGTTGCATAATTCCTTTCATGTGGCTTCAATTGACGGCTAGCATAAGCAACTACCTGGCCTCTTTTCATTAACACTGCACCAAGACCCTCTTTAGAAGCATCAGTCCAGACTTTCAAGTCCTGATTGCCATCAATTATTGTTAGCACCGGAGCAATCGTCAATTTTAACTTCAGCTTCTGGAAAGCTGCCTCACATTCGGGAGTCCAATTGAATCTCGAATGTTTCTTAGTAAGCTTTGTCAAGGGACTGGATGTCTTCGCAAAATCCTTAATGAATTTTCGATAATAACTAGCCAATCCGAGAAAACTTCGGACTTCTGTGGGCGTACGAGGCTGTTTCCAATTCTGAATAGCAGTGATTTTACTGGGATCCACATAAATTCCTTCCTTTGACACGATGTGGCCAAGGAATTTGACTTGTTCTTGCCAGAATATACATTTGGAAAACTTTGCTTTTAAAACATTCTTTATGAGAATTTCTAACACTTGTTCCAAATGTTTTTCATGCTCGCTTTCTGATTTAGAGAAGATCAATATATCATCAATGAAAACCATAACAAATTTATTCAATACTTCTCTGAATACCCGGTTCATTAGATCGACAAAATAAGCTGATGCGTTACATAAGTCGAACGACATTACTAACCACTTGTAGAATAAATCTGGACCTCTGAATGCTGTCAAAGGAACACACTCTTCGGCAATACGAAGCTGATGGAAAGCTGTAGCTAGGTCCATTCAGGAAAATACTTGTGCGCCATTCAATCGATCCAACAAATCATCAATCCGCAGCAATGGATATTTGTTTTTCAGCGTCTACTTATTCAAGTCATGATAATCCACACATAGTCTGAGAGTACCGTCTGACTTTGGGACAAATACCACTGCTGCTCCCCAATCAGAGAAACTAGGCCTGATTAGACCTTTCCATAATAGTTGTCGAGTTTGATTATCTAACTCTTCTTTTTTCCTTCAAGGTCATTCTTCGAATAGCGTGAACTACTGACCTTGCATTCGGAACAAAAGAGATTTTAAAATTAATTTCTCTCTGTGGAGGTAAGCTAACAACTTCTTCGAACACATCCGCATGGTTTTTGACAACTGGGATATTTTCAATGTCGACCGGAACATTCTCTGGAACGACAGGAATATTTTCTATTTGAGTAGGAGAAACATCAAGAGCTGACCAAAAATCTTTTCTATCAGAATTCGGACCTTCACATGGAATGGTTATATAACCGCCTGATTTAATCTTCGCCCTTACGACTCTGTAGGTGCATTTAACCTGAGCTTCATATTTGGTTAACCAATCCATTCCCAAAATCAGATCGAACTCTGTAAAATTCATAACAATAGAGATAGTAAGGAATCGATAACAGGAAAAAGAAACAGGAACCCCACAAACCCAACTAAGATCAAGGGAACCCCCAACCGGATTATGAACAGTAATTGGTGCTTTGAGCTTTTTCAATTTCAAATCCAGTTTCTTAACCGCATTCTTTGCAACAAAGCTTTGCGATGCGCCTGTATCAAACAGTACTTTAACTGGGATATTTTTGACAGTAAGTGTGCCTTCTAAAACATCTGGCCTTCCCTGACTAGCTGAGGTTTCAGGAGTTTCTACTACTTCATTTACATGCACTGCTTCAGATTTCCTGAATAGCGGGTAAGCCTTTGAAAGATGACCAAACTGATGGCATTGACTGCACTTTCTATTCTCTTGAAACTTGTTCTTGGATTTAGATCCATTATTCTTTCGTCTGTTCGAAGATTCACAGTTCCTCATTGAATGCCCTTGCTGATTACACTTTAAACATACGACTGCTTTACCCATTTTCTGACTTGCCCTTGGCCTCTTATTGCCTTCAGACTTTGTACTTACCTCAGGCTGCATACTAGCCTCTGGCTGTGTACTTGTCTCTGGGCTATCAGTTTCGAATTTCCTTTTGTTGCTAGAACTGACTTCCTCTTCGTCGTCAAAAAGGCCTTGCTTATCTAAATCTTCATACTGATAAGCCATGTATATCATTTCAGAAAAAGGAAGCTTCACATGCCCCATTACACTGTTCTGGTATTTTCTTTGAAGACCATTAATAAATCTCAGATTCTTCCTCTTTGGATATTGAATTAGATGAGGGGCAAAATGAGAAAGTTCATTGAATTTCTTATGATACTCCGGAATGGTCATATCTCCTTGTATCAGATAATAGAATTCATTACATAACTGCGTAGTTGCTTCTGGAGGAATAAATCTTTCATTGAAAATCTCTTTAAATCTATCCCAGGTAATATTAGCTTTTGGATTTTCCTTAATAATCGAATCCCACCAGAACAAAGCTTCGTCTTTGAGTGCCCAAGATGCCAGTAATCTTTTCTGGTCATCTCTTAGCTTTAAACTGTAACACCCCGTATTTTAGGTGAACGTATAAGTAACAAATCAGAGAATAATTAATTTTTTAAAATAAGAATCAAGGGAAACGGGTTGCGCCATTGCGTTCGTCTTAAAATTCTTCTTGGAAACGAGTCTGAGTTTTCGAGAAATGGAGTCCGTATGAGGGAGATACGGCCCTCTGAAGTTTCAAGGATTTTCAGAATCGAAAACAGCTCGAAAATTCGAATTCAAATTCAAATGAATAGGCTGGGCGGGAAAACTCCCGCCCATGGACCTGGTCGACCTGGGGATCAACCATAGTGTCGACCTCCCAGGGGACAGGTCGACCATAGAGTCGACCTGGGGGTTGACCTGCTCCCAAAACCCAGTTTTTGAACCTGATTCATTTTGATGTTTCTGGTCTCGTTTTCAGTCTAGATTCGTCCGCCTAATCCTATATAAACAGCCCCCTAGCCCCATTCTCTTTACACCATTCTTCTCTAACCTTATGCTGCACAATTTCATTCCTATACTCTGCCTCCGTTCTTATTAAATAAAATAATGGCGTCGTTACTCTGCTGGAATCAAAACTAGGATCTTCTTCCAATCTGAATAAAGTTAAAAGGGAACAACTATTTTCTAATCTAATCGATAGTCTACACCAAAGGAACGCTAAATTTTGTGATAAATAATGAATAATGCATAATTGGACATGAAACTGTTGCCTATGAGACTATTGCCTATGACTATGATTCATGACTATGAGACTATTGCCTATGACATTGAACAAGAAACTATTGTGATTAGTCGCCCATGACTATTGTGGTTAGTTGCCTATAACTATTGTAGTTAGTTTCTTATGCATATTCCCTTAATTATGTTAGATCTCATAATTAGTGTGTAACTTGGCTAGTTTATTCCCATTCACTGTTATGTACATCGAGCCTATTGGAGCCATTATTATTGTATTTGGTTCATTATTGCATGCCTATTCTTTTATATCAATTATTGTGCTTATCCCCTACTCCTTTTGTTAGTGCCATTTCATGAGTACTTAGAGAACTTGTGGAAACATGTTATACGGGGATTGGGTGTAGCTTAATTAAGTTAATTTGGCATAATAAATATGTTGGCATAATATGAATTGGCCATATTAATGAATGATTAACATGTATATTAGTCTTGGACATAAATGGTGAACTAGAATATTAAATCTAGTTTTGTCATGAACTGTAAATGGGAATATTAAGACTAAAATTTGGGGCATATATTGTATTATGAATTATGACCTTGATTTGGGCATGTAAGTTTAGGCTAAATTTATGATTAGCCAAGATATGTAAATAGAGTTTTAGATATATATATATAATCTGCTAAATCTGTTATCTGCTAAATCTGTTAAATTGCCTAATCCGTTATCTGCTAAATCTGTTGAATTGCCTAAACTGCTAAATCTGTTATCTGCTAAATCTGTTAAATTGCCTAATCCGTTATCTGCTAAATATGTTGAATTGCCTAAACTGCCAAATCTTTTATCTGCTAAATCTGTTAAATTGCCTAATCCGTTATCTGCTAAATCTGCTATCTGTTGAATTGTCTGATCTGTTGCAAACTAGATAATGGCAATCTGGGTATGGAAATCCGTAGGCTCGACCTAGGATTTAGTAAAACATGGAAATTTGATTAATCTGTTGTAGCCTGTGAAGAAGTTTAGTCTGTTAAATAAACAGAATTAGTCTGATATCTGAAAAATCTATGTTGGAATGAATTGGCTATGACACGAGGTTAGACTTTGTTTGCAGTAGAAGCCTGCCCGGAACCAACCGGCTTAACTAGCGACCGCAAACTGTCAGTCTAATGTGAGAGGTCGTAGGCATAACTAAAATATGCTTAGACACGAGGTTAGGTCTGGCTTGTGGCAGAAGTCTGCCCGGAACCGCCCGGCATATCCAGCGGCCACAAGCTACTGACCTAATGTGAGAGGTCTGTGCATTAATATTTAATTAATGCAAATCTGGGATAAATATGATGTCTAAAACGTTTTGGGTGAATAGGGTTAAACCAACCGGACTGTTGAATTTAACAAACCCGTTTCGTATGTTGGTAGGCCCAATACAAAGTTAGACAATCTGTAAGTCTATTAAGAACTGTACATCTGACCCGTTAGTCTGAAAACATGTTAACTTGATTTTTTGATCTGTGAACTAGTTGTCTCTGTATGTCTGAAAACTTGTAAACAAGTTAATCTGAAATCTGTTAGTCTGGGGACACAAGGTTAGGAGGGAAAAATACGTGTGTCATCTGTTGTTTGGGACCCATATTAGTCAGTAAACCTTTATGGTATCAAAACTATGACCCAACAGTAGGTAGGGTCCGGGCACGCTTACTGAACTAATTATAAACGGTTCATTCTGATAATGGCGAGGGGTGTTGATGGTGCGTTACAACCAGGTAATGTGCGTGCTTGGATCCCGGTCTGCCTCTGAGGATGTAAGACGCCGTGACATCTGTAAATAAGTCTGTGTCATTTAAAGGTTGCCACTTTGGGGAGTGATACACCCTTCTGTGGGGCTGGCACAGGGTATTTATGTATTAGGAGCCGATAGCTTGGGGTAGATTTAGGGTACACTTAGTTCTGTCTGTTTCCGTTGGGGTACCGTCTGTTTCTGTTGGGTGGTAACACCTGTCTGTCCTGCGTGGTACCGTCTGTTGGGGTGGTAAAGGCCCATTTACTAGTGTACACCTAATTCTAACATTCTGTTTCCGTAAGGATTATTCTGTTTCTGTACCTTCTGTTCGGGTGGTAAAGGCCCATTATTCTGTTTCTGTTTAGACATTAGGGTAACACCTAATCCTGTTATACTAGTATTGGTGTAGAGAAGTGAAAATTAATAGCTTACATCATTCTGTTTCTTCTGTTTAACCTAAGTATATCTGCTACTCCTGTTACTGTTATCTTGCATCCTGTTTTATTTGCATGCCATGATTATTATTATCTGTTCATATGCTGGAAATCACTGGACTCGCCAGACTTTATGTCTGACCTTGCTTGTTTTCGCCCCCTTGTCTTTCGTTTCCCTCTCCTCCAGGTTTGTAGGGTGGAATCTAGGAGCTTGATTTGGATCTTCTCTGCTTGAAGTATCGTCTGGCTTTGGCATGGCAGTTTATGTTGGGGATTATGATTTTAAAAACTATACATTCTGAAGGCTTTCGTACAAGACCGATATTTTGTACTTGAATTCAGATATTGTGATTTGAAAAGATGTAACCAAACTTACTTCGGTTTCTGTTGTAATAAAGTTATAAAATTTTCAAGTATTGTTTTATCTGTCTTGTAAATTTCTGTTCTATCTACTAAAACGCTCCATCAAAATTAAGGCATTCCCTTTGTGAGTGACCTTAACGGAGATGGGGTGTTACACTTGGTATCAGAGCTGAAGGTTACCAGATTGGGTAAAGTTTTTGAAAACTATTTTCAAAAAGGTTTTAAAAGGAAGTATTTTCAAAAATAAAGTTTATTTTGAAAAACATAATCCCCAAAAAGCCTTAACTTTCAAATCAATTCATTTCAATGGTTAAATTATTCGACGTCAATAACTCTGTTCAATAATGTAATTTTTCACGCCAAACACATTCAACCGTCAAATATCAAATAAATCGAGCAAATTCAGTTTATTTCCATTCCATATCGTTTATAATATTTTATCACGATTTATTGCTATTTTTATTTATTTAAAAATAGCCAATTCATTCAAACGACGCTTCAGGTCATAACGCGGCTGTGGCGCTGTTTTTCTTCAGATTTGATTTACACATATCTGAAAATCTAACCGTTGGATCTTCACCAATTTTATATCATTAGAAAGATCTTTTCAAAACGAGGTTTCAATTTAGGGAAAATCCGATGGTCGGATCTCCCGGTATAATTGTTTGAAGTTACGATTTCATAATACGAACTACAGCGTCGTTATTCGATTTATTTTAATTATATATATATATATATAATCGACTCTGGCGTTGTTTTTCTTCAAATTTGAATTAAACATTCCAGACAATCCAACCGCTGGATCCTTACAAAGTTGGTGTCGTTGGAAAGATATTTCCTAAGCGAACCCAACGGTTTCGGTTTCGGAAAAATCCGATGGTCGGATCTCCCGCAATAATCTTTTGAAATCACGGTTTCAAAATACGAACTGCAACTTCGTTATTCAATTTATTTTAATTATATTTATATACATATATAAATATAATTCATTCTTCGACTTCAAAACCATATTCACTTCATATATATGATAAAAACGATATTTTTATCCACGGATATTCATTTCAACACATCACTATTTTTAACACTTCATATTCGCAATAAAAATGTAGATTTTATTGTTCAATCTATATATTCAACACATAAATGTTTTCGACTTCACACATATGAGAAAAATATGATTTTATCGTTCTAGTCCTTTATTCAACACATGAATGTTTTCTATAGTTCATATATATAATAAAAATGTGATTTTTATTGTAAAACAAGTTATTTCAAAACACGATTATTTTATACAGTTCATACATGAGGTAAAAATGTTATTTTTATTGTAAAACCATTTATTTCAAAACACTAATATTTTATATAGTCTATATATATAATAAAAATGTGATTTTTATTTTAAAACCATTTATTTAAAAACACTAATATTTTATATAGTCTATATATATAATAAAAATGTGATTTTTTATTTTTCAAAGAATTTATTCAATACATGAACTACATTCAACACATGAATTTCTATTCAACACATGAATTTCTATTCAACACATGAATATAGTTTCAACACATGAAAATAATTCTAACACATGAATATTATTGAAAATTTCGGCAGCATAACGACAGGGTAGTTAAAACCGGCACCGTCCCGAGTACGACACCTGGCTCTACCTTAAAGCCTCGCAGCTTTTGACAATGGGGATTTTCAATATCTAGTTCGTACGCAGACGAATTTTCCCATATACTAATCCTATTGGGATTTCAACCACAAACAATCATTTCAAATCAACCATTCATGATATTCACCAAATTTCACATCAACCAATAATCCAAACAATATCACAACCAATATATATCGTCCATGGTCTGTGGACGAGGGGAGTATATATATATATACGTATATAACTATCTTTCGATTTCATTTCAATATCATTTCAATTTATTTCAATGCATATATCACTTTTACAACGCATATATAACTTATACATCGAACATACAACTTATACAACACTTATACATGAGGTGTACAACGCTTATATAACTCATACATCGACTATATAATTTATACATCATTGTTTTCCATATCGTTTATAATTTAGAAATCTCACATTGGGTTCCACTACACCAAAAATAGCAGAAGGCTCAGAAAAATATCCGGTTTCTTCTAGAATGTAGAAGACGTCCACGCGGTCCCGGCGTCACCTTTTTCATTGAATTTCGTTAACACACGATAAAGATACGATTTTTCGAAGTTTTGCAACACTTAAAAGTGTTATATTCAGTTCAGAATAGCTAAAGCCGATACCTTTCACGATGCTTCCAAACTAGGTTTGCAAAAATCGCGAGTTCCGTAGCCCTATGACCAGATCGAACTATATGACATCGAAGAGGGGACCGAGGCGCGCCTGCGCGTGGTGGCGTTGATGAACTTGCTGGTCAGAATCGGGCGGCGCGGCGGTTTAAAGACCCGATCTTTGAGAGGGTCGTTCTCCTCGACGGTGACACGATGGGGGCTCTAACTGGTATTGATTTGAAGAGGGAGGAGGGATCTTCAAAGACTGGGTGGTGGCAAGGTCTGGTTCGTCGTGGTTTGATCGGAAAGTGGCCGTGAAGTTTTGAGCAGTGGCCGCCGCACGATGAACAGGGGTAGCGGGTTTTCTGAGATTTTTTTATATTTTTAATTTATTAAAGGAAAAATCTGATTGGCCGACATATATATATTTCAGAAAATTAGGGTTTTCACAAACGAACTCCTTTTCAAACCTAACGACTGTCGCCTCTAGCTAAATAATCCCATCTCGGACATAATGGGATATGTTTCGTAGGCCAATTCGACTGTTACAGTCAGTTATTTTTCAAATTAAAGTATAAAACATTCAATATTTGTTTTGAACATATATTTCAATTTGCCGGGGCCACATACTGATCCCAAAAAATTCCCGAACAATATAGCTAGCTATGTTTTGACGATCGGTCCCAACAAAACAAGTTTCGTTGAATTCTGAGACTGTTTGAAAAATGGCCATTTTCTGGTCGATCCAATTTAACTAAAATCAACCAAACACATTTTCCCTTTTCTACGCTCACATATTAACTTCAAAAATTATGGAATTTGGAACCTAGCAATAATTTGAGATCCCGGAACCAACGAAAGTGGTTTCGTCGAGTTCTGAGGTCGTTTGCAAAATGTTTATTTTCAAGGGCTATATATACTCTATAGCGACCTTTTTGAAAATTCATTTGGCCATAACTTTTGATTCCCTCTATGAAACATTTTTTCAGATTGGTTAGAAAGATATTCACTAACAGATTTAAATATTTTTGGTTTTACTAAAATCCGTTTTATTTTGCACCCGGTACAGTCAGTCAAAGTTTGAATTCAAATTTTGAAACTGCCGCGCCATTTCAGGCAATTAAAAATAATTTTATATTTATTTCCAAACATCGATTCAAACATACGTTTTGTCGTTATTATTTAAAATAATTTATTTTAAATATTTAAAATCCACTAAAATAGCCAAATTAAAATTTTTTAAACTGGCTCAGATTTCCCAGGTTGTTACAACTTCTGTTCAATAGTTTAGTTAAACAAAAATTATCACTTTTGTTTAATGGTTTAGTTGGGACAAAAATGAAATGAACCATTTTTATCATTTTGTTGAATTAAAAGAAGCATTTGTATCATTTTGTTGAATTGGAATTTTCAACAAAAATGAAAAGAACCATTTTTATCATTTTGTTGAATTAGAATTTTCAACAAAAATGAAAAGAACCATTTTTATCATTTTGTTGAATTAGAATTTTCAACAAAAATAAAAAGAACCATGTGTATCATTTTGTTGAATTAGAATTTTCAACAAAAATGAAAAGAACCATTTGTATCGTTTTGTTCAATTAGAATTTTCAACAAAAATGAAAAGAACCATTTGTATCATTTTGTTGAATTAGAATTTTCAACAAAAATGAAAAGAACCATTTGTATCATTTTGTTGAATTAGAATTTTCAACAAAAATGAAAAGAAGCATTTGTATCATTTTGTTGAATTAGAATTTTCAGCAAAAATGAAAAGAACCAATTTTATCATTTTGTTGAATTAGAATTTTCAACGAAAATGAAAAGAACCATTTTTATCATTTTGTTGAATTAGAATTTTCAATGAAAATGACAAGAACCATTTGTATCATTTTGTTGAATTAGAATTTTCAACAAAAATGAAAAGAACCATTTTTATCATTTTATTGAATTAGAATTTTCAACAAAAATGAAAAGAACCATTTGTATCATTTTGTTGAATTAGAATTTTCAACAAAAATGAAAAGAACTATTTTCATCATTTTGTTGAATTAGAATTTTCAACAAAAATGAAAAGAACTATTTTTATCATTTTGTTGAATTGAAATGAAAATTAGAAAAATGTTCATGTTTTAAAATAAAAACATGGCTACATTAAAAATTCACATTTTTAATGTAATGTAGGAAAATTAGAAAATTGTTCATGTTTTAAAATAAAAACATGTCTACATTAAAAATTCACATTTTTTATGTAATGTAAGAGAATTAGAAAAATGTTCATGTTTTAAAATAAAAACATGTCTACATTAAAAATTCACATTTTTAATGTAATATAAGAGAATTAGAAAAATGTTCACGTTTTATAATAAAAACATATCTACATTAAAAATTTACATTTTTAATGTAACGTAAAAAACTAGAAAAAGGTTCATGTTTTAAAATAAAAACATGTCTATATTAAAATTCACATTTTAATGTAATGTAAGAAAGTAGAAAAATGACTTGTTGTAAAAATAAAAACATGTCTAAATTAAAAATCCGCATTTTTAATGTAATGTAAGAAACTAGAAAAATGTTCATTTTTAAAATAAAAACATGTCTACATTAAAAATTCACATTTTTAATTTAATATAAGGAAATAGAGAAATGTTCATGTTTTAAAATAAAAACACGTCTACATTAAAAATTCACATTTTAATGTAATGTAAGAAACTAGAAAAATGTTCATGTTTTAAAATAAAAACATGTCTACATTAAAAATTCACATTTTTAATGTAATATAAGGAAATAGAGAAATGTTCATATTTTAAAATAAAAACATGTCAACATTAAAAATTCACATTTTAATGTAATGTAAGAAACTAGGAAAAGGAATTTTCACCAAAAATGAAAATAACATTTTTGTTAACAATGCATATATTAGAATTTATATGCAAAGTTAAAATAACATTTTTGTTAACATTGCATATATTAGAATTTATATGCAAAGTTAAAATAACATTTTTGTTAACTAGGCAAATTTTAGAATTTATATGCAAAGTTAAAATATCATATTATTGACAATGCATATATTAGAATTTATATGCAAAGTTAAAATATCATTTTATTGACAATGCATATATTATAATTTATATGCAAATTCAAGGAATCATTTTTATTAACAATGCGTATATTAGAATTTGTATGCAAAATCGAAGAATCGTTTTTATTGGCAATGCATACATTAGAATTCGTATGCAAAGTCAAAGAATCATTTTTATTGACAATGCATATATTAGAATTTGTATGCAAAGTTTAAATATCATTTTTATTGACAATAAATACATTAGAATTTGTATGAATTATTTTTATTGTCAAAACATGCATTGAAACTATATATAAATAAAATATTCCTTTTTATTTGTTAAAATTAAAAATAGAAATACAAATAAAAATTAGCTTTTTATTTGTCATTAGCTCAACTGTCATGTAAGTAAAATATATTTTATTTGACATTACGAACATGTAGAAATGGTTATGCAAATTAAAACATTCTTTTATTTGGCATGTTAAATACGTTAGTTGAATCATCAAATGGTTTATATTTATATATAATTATATATATAAATAAAAATAAAAATTAAACGAATCGCTTATGGTAGTTCGCGTTTTTGAATCGTAACTTTAAACGATTATACCAAAAGGACCAACCGTCGGATTTTCCTAAAACAGGAACCATTATGACCGCTTTGGGAAGATCTTTCCAATGATATAAATTTTGTTAAAAATCCAACGGTTAGATTTTGAGATATGTGTAAATCAAATTTTGCTAAAAACAGCGCCAGGGCCACCTATTGACCTGAAGCGTCGCTAAATTAAATTGAGCTTTTTTTATATAAATAAAAATAGCGATAAATCATTATAAAATAATATTAACGATATAAAATGGTTTAAATTACATATATGCGAGAATTATTTGAAAAGACCAAGTTCAATCTCATTTCAAATAATTATACAACGGTTTAAATCGAAGATATTGAAGACGGCGATTGAAGACCGGCGATCTTCACATCGAATGGATAACTACTGATGTCGGCATTGGTTAGCTCCCAGTAAAGGGTTAAAGTTGTAGTTTTCCAGACATACTTTTTGATTGTCCGAATAAGCGAGCACCTCTCTTCCGTATTGGACGTACGTGACGAGGAATAAGGTGTCTCCGGTTTCGTTCAGACCCAGAATGGACTTGTAAATGGATGTGTGTCCGACATTGGATTTCATTCTATGTAAATTGATTTCTATTTAATATATATCTTTTGGTGGCAGAGAATTTATTCTCTTGCTTAACACCCTTCTCTAAGACGCATGAGCTCAGAGGTTATATATTGGTAGTTATCGATTGCATGGCTTAGATTATCAATGTGGCATGCCAAGATGCAGATGATCAAGGCTTTTGTTGAAAAGCAGATCTTTGTGGTTAATGATCAAAGCATAGCCTATTTCAGCATAGCTTTGTGTATAGCGTTACCTCGCGAGCCTCACACCCCAGTAAGAGTCAGAAACGGGACAAGGGAACGTAGGGAGAGCACACGTTTCTTTCTAGCTAGATGTGGTATCAGGGTTTTGCAAGCCCTGATATTTTACTCATGTGGCTGATGGATTATGAGGTACCTCGGATTTATTGGTCGACAGTGACCAAATTATAGGTTCAATAGGATCGGGAAACGTGTGTTCAGGAATTACCAATCCACTTAGGTATATTTGTGGACCGGCCCTGCCGGATCCAAGGGTTCACTGCGGGCGATCCTGAGACATTGCTAGAGTATCTCGAATTGGTAAGGAGATCGTCCCTAGTCTTGACTCATGATGGAAACCCAATTTCCAATACGACATTACAGTTTTGATTGTACACCTATATATGGCGACATAGTAGGATGGGGTACTATGCCGTCTAGGATTGATACATTTACTTCGAAGTATTTTTAAACAATTAGACACTAATAATAATATTAAAATATTATTTTCTACATATCAAGCATGTTTGATCATTATAAGGTAAAACTCTATCCTCCGGTTTGCGTTGCATTTTGTGATGGGACTTGAGTCTTATAATAATTTCATTTTTCTAAAAAGCATTGCGTTGTTTTGAATAAAAAATTATTAAACTTATGCACTGGCAATCCAATGAAGTAAACCCGTTCCGCGTTAGCGGCATGGTCCTGTGATTAGCTATACTATTACATAAGTTAGGAAAGATTTCTCATACATGTCCTACGACTAACGCGTAGTTTGTTTCGCTTGGCGAACTCGGGTGCCCTCTTTTCCACACGGGAAACCAAGTGATAGGTGTAGGTACTTATGCACATATGCTGGATGGGAGCATGCTTATGGGCTGAAGATGAAGATCAATTTTATCTTTTAATTCTGCTTTGAAACATTTGGACATCATTGATCTATGTTGTACTTGATGGAGCTTAGACTTATTTCTATTTGCTGAGACTTTCTATTTGCTAAGTTATATCTGTAACTGTGCCACTCTGATTTTCTGATGTTGTTATGTGATGACATTTCCATTTCCATTGCAATGATTTATGTGTTAGCTATTATCTGAGATCTGTTGTTGTTGTAGTTATGTTATATTCCTATGATTATCCTTGCTTTCAAACTACGGAAGTTTGGGATCATCACACGAGTGTATTTTATGCCCTTGCAATCGGTGCCAAAATATAAAGACATTCAAATTAGATGAAATTCATTTTCGTTTGCTTAGATGTGGTTTTATCCAATCATATAGCGTGTGGTATTTTCATGGGGAAAAAGGATGGAGATGGGAAAACAACAACCAATTAGTAATGCCACAGGTACTGACGAGGCTGAACATATTGTGATGGAAGATCTAGTTAATGATGCAAATAGATTTCATGTTTTTCAACCTAAAAATCCGTTGTTTGATCATGTTAATGTTGGATAACAGTGTACGGATGATGGAAATTGGCAGGCCAATGAAAGTAAGAAGTATACACCACTTTATGAAAGCGCAAAAGAGCCATTGTGTCCTTCATGTCCAAAAGGGATAACGAAGCTGTATGCCATTGTAAAACTAAATAGCTTGAAGACCCAATACAACTTCTCAGATAATGGTGTGACTGCACTACTCGAACTAATGAAGGAGTGACTCCTCGAAGGTAACACACTGTAACACCCCGTGTATTCTATAACTGTAGAATTAACAAATTAAAGTATAATTAATTTGAAATCAAAGAACTAAGGGAAACGGGATACGCCATTTCGTTCGTCTCGGAAAAATACGCGAAATAGAGTCCGAGTTTTCGAAAAACGGAGTCCGTATGAAGAAGATATAGCCTCTGGAAGTTTCTGAATTAAGTTTAAAATTCGAACAGCTCAGAATAAAACAGTTTAAAATTAAAACCGGGCCCAATAGGCCAGGGCGGGAAAAATCCCGCCAGATGCACCCAGGTCGACTGGGCTGTCGACCTGGTCTAACCAGGTCGACAGGGCTGTCGACAGGCATGTCGACCTGGTCCAGACCCAGGTCGAACCCAGTCCAACCCGGCTGGCCTATTCTCTGTTAGTCGATTTTCTGTGGTCTGCTTTGTCATTAGGGCTAGGTGGCAGGCTCTCATTGGTCTCTCTTGCGAATGAATGGCTACGATCAATCCAAGCAACATCAATGGTCCTAATCAGTTCCTAACCTCTATAAAAAGGACCCTAGACTCTACCTAGGTTTCTTACACAATTCTCTAGCCTCCATTGCTCTCTTCTTCTAATAAAAATAAAAATGGCGTCTCTGCTCTGCTGGAATTAAAACTAGAAGAAAATCAACATCAGCCTAAGCAACTCAATTCAAACTAGAGGTTAAAATTCTGCAAAGATTCTACAACAAGTTAAAGTTCTTTCTTTAATCCAATCAAGGCAAGTACAGTTATTCTCCGCTATAAACGTTAATTATAATTTTGATATGCATTTAAATCTGAGTTTGAGGTTGTATTCTCTTCTGTTAGATCTGTTTTCTGTGACTGTTCTATATTCCTTTCTTCTTTTCTGTTTCTATAGCCAGACTACCACGAGCTTGTGCCTAATCTCATAAGAGATGAACGTATGAACGCAAGTTTTGGGATGAATGATGAGAAATTTGACAAAACCAAATTGAATGTATGACTTTAGGTCTGAGGCATAAAATATATTGGACATATGACTTGGGATTGGATGCATAAATTTGACTATGAACATATAATTTATGCATGTTGTATGCATAGTTATGTTGTAATTTAGACCTGTAATTAATTAGAAAAATAAGCATATATTATAAACTAGTTTTAGACCTATGCATATTCTGTGATAAAAGAAGAAGAGGAACCACTGTAAAGATTACATCTGATTTGAGACTTTGGACAAAATGCATATAAAATGGCAAGATCTGATTTTTAGAAGATATGGTTTAAAGATTTATATTATTGGGGATAGTTTGCATAATAATTCATGACATGAAAAGAAGGAAGATATGGAAACTTAAGATTTACATTAATTAGGATATCTATTAATTAGATTACACCTAAATAGGGATTTTTGGATATATGGCATGTATTAAAATTAATGGTTATATTTGGTATAAATTTATATGTGAATCTGCTGTAAGATGCTAGTTTAACAAAAATTGGAACATATGTTATATGGCAAATTATGTCCATATTCTGTGCTATGTAACTTTATGCAAACATGGAGTATATGTTGTGAATCATGACAATTATGTAAGCATATGGATTTAGGCCAATTTATGATTGGGCAAGGCATGTAAATAGAACCTTTAGAATTATTAGGTTTGCTAAAATCTGCTAATTTGCTAAGTTGCCTAAACTGCTAGTTTTGTTATATTGCCTAGACTGCTAATTAGATTGAAATGCCAAATCTGTTAAATTTGTCTGTTGAGATGCCTAATCTGTTATCTGCTATATCAGTTGAGTTGATGTGATCATTCTGTTATTGATATAATCTGAATTGGCATATATATTGGGTGTGCGCATAAACGGTAAATAATTAATTAATTGGCCGCAAAGATGAATATGGCTAACTCGAGGTTAGAATGAGTTTGCGACGTAAATCTGCCCGGAACCGTCCGGCACATCCAGTGGCCGCAAACAATAGGTTCTAATGTGAGAAGTTAGTCATGACATGCGTAAGACACGAGGTTAGGTCTGGCTTGTGGCAGAAGTCTGCCCGGAACCGCCCGGCATATCCAGCGGCCACAAGCTACCGACCTAATGTGAGAGGTCTGTGCATTAATAATTAATTAATGCAAATCTAAGATAAGAATGACGTCTAAAACGTATTGGGGAAAATAGGGTTAAACCAAAGGGATTAATAGATGTAGTAAAACCCGTCCATGAATCTGTAGGCCCAATACAAAGTTAGACAAATCTGAAAAATCTGTACATCTGATCCGTTAGTCTGAAAACTTGTTAACTCAATTTGTGAACTAGTAAATCTGAATTCTGTATGTCTGAACTTGTAAACAAATAAATCTGAAATCTGTTAGTTTGGGGACACAAGGTTAGGAGGGGAATTACTTGTGTCATCTGTTGTTTGGGACCCATATTAGTCAGTAACCCTTTCTGGTATCAAAACTTTGACCCAATAGTAGGTAGGGTCCGGGCACGCTTACTGAACTAATTATAAGAGGTTCATTCTGATAATGGCGAGGGGTGTTGATGGTGCGTTCCAACCGGGTCATGTGCGTGCATGGATCCCGGTCTGCCTCTGAGGATGTAAGACGCCGTGACATCTGTAAATAGGTCTGTGCCAATTGGTTGTCACTTTATGGAGTGATACACCCTACTGTGGGGCCGACACAGGATATTTATGTATTAGGGAGCTGATCGCTTGGGGTAGGGTTTTAGGGTACACTTAGTTCTGTCTGTTTCTGTTGGTACCGTCTGTTTCTGTTGGGTGGTAACACCTGTCCGTTTCTGTGTGGTACCGTATGTTCGGGTGGTAAAGGCCCATTACTAGTGTACACCTAATTCTACATTCTGTTTCCGTATGGATTAATCTGTTTCTGCTTCTGTCTGTTTTCTGATCGGGTAGTAAAGGCCCATTATTAGTATTCTGTTTCGGTTAAAGTATTCTGTACCCGTTCCTGCTTCAATTTAGACATTAGGGTGACCCCTAATTCTGTTATACTGGTATTAGTGCAGAGAAGTGTAAAACAATAGTTTATATCATTCTGTTTTTCTGTTATATCTGCTACACCTGTTATAGTTATCTCACATCCAGTTTTACGTTCATATCATATTATTATTATCTGTTCATATGCTGAAAGTCACTGGACTTGCCAGACTTTTTGTCTGACCCTTGTTGTTTCGCCTCCTTTCTTCCGTTCCCCCCAGGTTATCCAAGGAGGAAAATACTTTAGCTTGATCCGGATTTCTCTTTGCTTGAAGTGCTTAAAGTATGGCTTGGCTCTGTATAGCTTCCGTTCCATGGGGATTATGATTTTAAACTATGCATTTTGAAGGCTTTTGTACAAGACTGATATTTTGTACTTGAATTCTGAAATTGAAAGGATGTAACCATATTAATTTCTGTTTCCGCTGTAATAAAGTTAAAAATTTTGCAAGTACTGTTTTATCTGTCTTGCAAGTTTCTGTTCTGTTTACTAAAATGCTCCACCAAAGTTAAGGCATTCCCTTAGTGAGTGACCTTAACGGAGGTGGGGTGTTACACTTGGTATCAGAGCTAAAGGTTACCGGATTTGATAAAGAATTTTTGAAAACTATTTTCAAAAAGGTTTTGAAAAGGAAGTATTTTCAAAAGTAAAGCTTATTTTGAAAAACATAGTCCCCTAAGCCATATATCTATCTTTTGATCCTCTGCTTGAATCCTTGTTTCCTTCTTTCTTAAGTCTCTGGGGCTCCCGATTTTCTGGGAGGTAACCTCATCGAAGGGCAAAGTAGTGCCCGACTTCCATCGATAGCTGTAGTAGTTTCACCTGCGGCTAGGTTTCTTTAGAGCTTTGAAGGATTTTTCCGGGCGATGGAGGCAGCTTTCGAGGGATTGGTCAGCATGTTACACAAGGATAGTAAAGATGAGAATAATGAGGTTTGGCTAAGGAGCACAACCCAAAGGTGAGAAACTCATATAGACTTAGTTCACAATGGAGGCAAAAAAAAAAAGGGAAACACAAAAGAAGGAAGGAAAGATTGAAGATAAGGAGGAGGAAAGTGTTTTACTTATGGAAGCTCGACTCATCTGAATAAGGATTACCGAAAGAGGAAGGGGAGGATGCTTGCTTCAACTGTGGTGAGATGGGGCACTTTACTAGGGACTGCCCGAAGAAACGAAGGCAAGGACAGAGGACAGGACCAACTTCTGGAGGGCAGGCAAACACTCTCAAAGCTAGTATAGAAATAGGAAAATTTCTAGAGTAGGTTTAATTTCTTTATCTGATTATGGCGTTAAAACTTTTTCTGATTCTGGTATTTTGGTTTTGTAATCGGTACTCTGCACTTTAATACTAGTATTATTTCTGAATTCCGCTATAGACTCGGACCCATAATGGTTATGGATCATCTGTTTGAGATTGGGGTTTGAGGGATATCTGTGTTAGGCGTCAAGTATGACGCATACATTCTGAGTTTTCGTGGGGTATGATTTTATCATGCTTAGCTTCCTAAGAATCATTAGGGAACCTGATCTGTACCAGTAGTCTGTAAATATCTAAATACTTTTGATAGGATTTCCAGTTTTGACATTGTCTAAAGAAGGTAATCCTCTAGGTGTCAATTTGATGTTGGTTTCGGTCTTTGGGGCCGATACTTAGGACCCATGTCTAATGGGAACCAAATTTTCGTTCTATCTGTACTCACTTCCATCATTCGACTGTATCCTATCGATCGAATATTTGAACTTTAGGTAGAAACTAATGGTTGTAAACATGTGTTTGAGACATGTTATGTTTGATGGTTGCAAGTGGTTGCTAGTGGTTGCTCGTGGATGCATATACACACACTAGGCACTAGATCGGCTCGAAAGCACTCTCATACTGCATATGGATGTGTGAGCATTTTTAAATTTTTATGGATGCAAAATGGTCGAATCAGCATATGGATGTTGCATATGAATGAGCAGTTGTGCACTCATATAGAAATGATATGTCTCAAGTAGGAAAATTTGCATACATATTGGACTCATGGCACTAACATGATTTGCATTAAGGAGGTCGACTGAATCAGTGGGCCGCCTGATTTTGCATTAGATACGGACAAGAACACACACTGTGCATTTAAACATGAAAGCATTAGAAGTCTATAAGGACAATGGATGTCTGTGGTTGATGATTGAGTAGATGGATGATTGGATGGTAGGACACATTCTTCTTAACTTGAAGATTTCGGGGACGAAATCCTTTTAAGTGGGGGAGAATGTAACACCCCGTGTATTCTATAACTGTAGAATTAACAAATTAAAGTATAATTAATTTGAAATCAAAGAACTAAGGGAAACGGGATACGCCATTTCGTTCGTCTCGGAAAAATACGCGAAATAGAGTCCGAGTTTTCGAAAAACGGAGTCCGTATGAAGAAGATATAGCCTCTGGAAGTTTCTGAATTAAGTTTAAAATTCGAACAGCTCAGAATAAAACAGTTTAAAATTAAAACCGGGCCCAATAGGCCAGGGCGGGAAAAATCCCGCCAGATGCACCCAGGTCGACTGGGCTGTCGACCTGGTCTAACCAGGTCGACAGGGCTGTCGACAGGCATGTCGACCTGGTCCAGACCCAGGTCGAACCCAGTCCAACCCGGCTGGCCTATTCTCTGTTAGTCGATTTTCTGTGGTCTGCTTTGTCATTAGGGCTAGGTGGCAGGCTCTCATTGGTCTCTCTTGCGAATGAATGGCTACGATCAATCCAAGCAACATCAATGGTCCTAATCAGTTCCTAACCTCTATAAAAAGGACCCTAGACTCTACCTAGGTTTCTTACACAATTCTCTAGCCTCCATTGCTCTCTTCTTCTAATAAAAATAAAAATGGCGTCTCTGCTCTGCTGGAATTAAAACTAGAAGAAAATCAACATCAGCCTAAGCAACTCAATTCAAACTAGAGGTTAAAATTCTGCAAAGATTCTACAACAAGTTAAAGTTCTTTCTTTAATCCAATCAAGGCAAGTACAGTTATTCTCCGCTATAAACGTTAATTATAATTTTGATATGCATTTAAATCTGAGTTTGAGGTTGTATTCTCTTCTGTTAGATCTGTTTTCTGTGACTGTTCTATATTCCTTTCTTCTTTTCTGTTTCTATAGCCAGACTACCACGAGCCTGTGCCTAATCTCATAAGAGATGAACGTATGAACGCAAGTTTTGGGATGAATGATGAGAAATTTGACAAAACCAAATTGAATGTATGACTTTAGGTCTGAGGCATAAAATATATTGGACATATGACTTGGGATTGGATGCATAAATTTGACTATGAACATATAATTTATGCATGTTGTATGCATAGTTATGTTGTAATTTAGACCTGTAATTAATTAGAAAAATAAGCATATATTATAAACTAGTTTTAGACCTATGCATATTCTGTGATAAAAGAAGAAGAGGAACCACTGTAAAGATTACATCTGATTTGAGACTTTGGACAAAATGCATATAAAATGGCAAGATCTGATTTTTAGAAGATATGGTTTAAAGATTTATATTATTGGGGATAGTTTGCATAATAATTCATGACATGAAAAGAAGGAAGATATGGAAACTTAAGATTTACATTAATTAGGATATCTATTAATTAGATTACACCTAAATAGGGATTTTTGGATATATGGCATGTATTAAAATTAATGGTTATATTTGGTATAAATTTATATGTGAATCTGCTGTAAGATGCTAGTTTAACAAAAATTGGAACATATGTTATATGGCAAATTATGTCCATATTCTGTGCTATGTAACTTTATGCAAACATGGAGTATATGTTGTGAATCATGACAATTATGTAAGCATATGGATTTAGGCCAATTTATGATTGGGCAAGGCATGTAAATAGAACCTTTAGAATTATTAGGTTTGCTAAAATCTGCTAATTTGCTAAGTTGCCTAAACTGCTAGTTTTGTTATATTGCCTAGACTGCTAATTAGATTGAAATGCCAAATCTGTTAAATTTGTCTGTTGAGATGCCTAATCTGTTATCTGCTATATCAGTTGAGTTGATGTGATCATTCTGTTATTGATATAATCTGAATTGGCATATATATTGGGTGTGCGCATAAACGGTAAATAATTAATTAATTGGCCGCAAAGATGAATATGGCTAACTCGAGGTTAGAATGAGTTTGCGACGTAAATCTGCCCGGAACCGCCCGGCACATCCAGTGGCCGCAAACAATAGGTTCTAATGTGAGAAGTTAGTCATGACATGCGTAAGACACGAGGTTAGGTCTGGCTTGTGGCAGAAGTCTGCCCGGAACCGCCCGGCATATCCAGCGGCCACAAGCTACCGACCTAATGTGAGAGGTTTGTGCATTAATAATTAATTAATGCAAATCTAAGATAAGAATGACGTCTAAAACGTATTGGGGAAAATAGGGTTAAACCAAAGGGATTAATAGATGTAGTAAAACCCGTCCATGAATCTGTAGGCCCAATACAAAGTTAGACAAATCTGAAAAATCTGTACATCTGATCCGTTAGTCTGAAAACTTGTTAACTCAATTTGTGAACTAGTAAATCTGAATTCTGTATGTCTGAACTTGTAAACAAATAAATCTGAAATCTGTTAGTTTGGGGACACAAGGTTAGGAGGGGAATTACTTGTGTCATCTGTTGTTTGGGACCCATATTAGTCAGTAACCCTTTCTGGTATCAAAACTTTGACCCAACAGTAGGTAGGGTCCGGGCACGCTTACTGAACTAATTATAAGAGGTTCATTCTGATAATGGCGAGGGGTGTTGATGGTGCGTTCCAACCGGGTCATGTGCGTGCATGGATCCCGGTCTGCCTCTGAGGATGTAAGACGCCGTGACATCTGTAAATAGGTCTGTGCCAATTGGTTGTCACTTTATGGAGTGATACACCCTACTGTGGGGCCGACACAGGATATTTATGTATTAGGGAGCCGATCGCTTGGGGTAGGGTTTTAGGGTACACTTAGTTCTGTCTGTTTCTGTTGGTACCGTCTGTTTCTGTTGGGTGGTAACACCTGTCCGTTTCTGTGTGGTACCGTCTGTTCGGGTGGTAAAGGCCCATTACTAGTGTACACCTAATTCTACATTCTGTTTCCGTATGGATTAATCTGTTTCTGCTTCTGTCTGTTTTCTGATCGGGTAGTAAAGGCCCATTATTAGTATTCTGTTTCGGTTAAAGTATTCTGTACCCGTTCCTGCTTCAATTTAGACATTAGGGTGACCCCTAATTCTGTTATACTGGTATTAGTGCAGAGAAGTGTAAAACAATAGTTTATATCATTCTGTTTTTCTGTTATATCTGCTACACCTGTTATAGTTATCTCACATCCAGTTTTACGTTCATATCATATTATTATTATCTGTTCATATGCTGAAAGTCACTGGACTTGCCAGACTTTTTGTCTGACCCTTGTTGTTTCGCCTCCTTTCTTCCGTTCCCCCCCCCAGGTTATCCAAGGAGGAAAATACTTTAGCTTGATCCGGATTTCTCTTTGCTTGAAGTGCTTAAAGTATGGCTTGGCTCTGTATAGCTTCCGTTCCATGGGGATTATGATTTTAAACTATGCATTTTGAAGGCTTTTGTACAAGACTGATATTTTGTACTTGAATTCTGAAATTGAAAGGATGTAACCATATTAATTTCTGTTTCCGCTGTAATAAAGTTAAAATTTTTGCAAGTACTGTTTTATCTGTCTTGTAAGTTTCTGTTCTGTTTACTAAAATGCTCCACCAAAGTTAAGGCATTCCCTTAGTGAGTGACCTTAACGGAGGTGGGGTGTTACACACACTGCCGACAAAATACCATGACGTGAATAAGTTCATTAAGAAAGTTGGGATGAATTACCAAATTTATGACGCATGCATCAATAATTGCATGTTGCACTGGAAAGATGATGCGAATAGAATTTCTTATTCAAATTGCAATGAACCAAGATATAGGACATCTTTTAACGATGAGAGAAAAGGAACCAAAGTAGCACGAAAGACATTCAGGCATTTTCCATTAATTTCTAGATTGAAGAGATTGTATAATGTACCATGGATAGCAGATGCAATGAACTGGCATGGTCATGCCAAGTCTGATCCAAACGTAATGCGTCATCCATGTGACACTTCTCAATGGAAAGCCGTAGAATTTTTTGACAAAACATTTGCAGTCGAGCCACGAAATGTCACACTTGGAATAGCAACAGGTAGTTTATGTCCGAATGCTTCTGTTACTAACCCTTACAGTTGTTGGCCGGTAATTGTAGTACCGTATAATCTTCCTCCGTCTATGTGCATGAAATGGGAGTTTTCAATGTAACACTGTTGATTTCCGGGCCAAAACAACTGGGGAGGGATATTGATGTTTATTTAGAGCAACTGGTAGACGAGTTAAAGTTGTTATGGGAAGGAGTTGTTACATATGATTCATCAAATAAATCCGAGTTTACAATGAGAGCTAGGGTGTTGTGGGCGATCCATGATCACCTTGCTCTTGGGCCTTTATTGGGATGTACAACTCACGGTTACTTTGCATGTCCCGTTTGTGGGGAAATCACTTGTTCTTATCATCTTCCTGAAAATAAGAAGATGTGTTTTATGGGACATCGAATGTATCTTCCTAACGGACATAAATTTCGATACGAGAAGAAAATTTTCAACAATGAACAAGAACTTAGTCGTCCTAAAAGGTTGTTGAATGGTTTTGAAGTTGAAAAGAGAGTAGCGAATGTCAAAATGAAAATCGGTAAACACAAAGAAGAAGTTGGTCGAAAAAAGTCGGTCGTTGAAGAAGGTGATAATGTTTCTACTTGGTATAGGAGGTCTATCTTTTTTGATATACCATATTGGAAAGCAAATATGATTCGACATAATATTGATGTTATGCATACGGAGAAGAATGTCGCAGAGCATCTCATCGGCACCATTATGGACTATAAAGAGAAGTCAAAAGATGGCATTAATGCACGCAAGGATATGAAAACCATGGCTATAAAACAAAAGTTGTGAGTGATGGTAGATCCCGAAACGAAAAAAACAATCATACCAAAGGAAATTTTCACCTTGAGCAAAGAAGAAAATAAGATTCTGCACCGTATTGAAAAATTTGAAAGTACCTAACAAATTCTCCTCTAACTTCCGCAACAACGTAAGCATCAATCCTCTAGAACTAAGAAATATGAAGTCACATGATTACCACGTCATAGTGCAACATTTGCTTCCGTTATTGCTTCAACATACTTATACACAAACATAAGGATCTATGAAATGCTATTCATCGTATTAGTCTATTCTTTAACATTTTGTGCTCAAAGGTGATCAATAGGGAACACCTTATAAAAGCAAAGGCTATGTTGGTGGAAGCAATGTGTGCTTTTGAAAAACATTTTCCACCTGCATTTTTTGATATAAGTATCCATGTTATGGTTCATTTAGTCGATCAAGCATTGGTTGGTGGCCCTGTCAGCTATAGATGGATGTATCCTTTTGAACGGTAAATAACTAATATCAGTTATGTACATTATTATTTAGTATAAATGGCTATCGTGTGCAAGTTATACTTGATCATAATCATAGGTTGATGAAAACATATAAAGGGTATGTACGCAACAAAAGATACATTGAAGGGTGTATTACAAAAGGATATATCATATAAGAAGCTAGCCTTTATTGCATGGAATATATCCCAAACGGACGTTATGGCAACCATAAACATACCCACGAAGCATTTTAGACGAGGATGATGAGTTGCTGGTGAAATACCTTTGGATAATGGTAAAGATATAACGTTAACTCAAGTGCAATTCAAACAAGTGTGTAGATGGGTCCTAAATAAGTATGAGGGATTTGATCCATGGAAGAAGTAAGTTCACGAAGTAGGTTTAAAATTTCCATTTTTTAATTCAATTTATATATTCGTTTCAATATGTGTTATCTACGTATAGAAGGTACAACTCCAATGTGAAAATCACTAAATTTCAACCATGAGGCAGAGGTACAATTGCTGAAGTCATTAAACCTTTTACTATATAGTTACGTAATGAGGTATTACATCATTTAAAGTATTTCACGTTTTTATAAGGTTGCAATACACCATCGTGAACATTCTTGATTTTTCTTCTTGTGTTTTATGTAGTTGTTGAATTGCAGCGATGTAGACCTAACTCTTTGGTGGCTAATACATAGGCTGAAGTTCATGGCTGAAGAAAAAGGGTTATGACATGAATAAACTGAATCTAGGACCACACCCAAGAAATAAGATAATAAGGCTGAATATGCTATCGCACTCATTTCACTTCTCTGCACCACCTAACTAGTGTCCCAACTAGTAATCTATATAAAATGATCATATTGTAATGTGATCCCAATCCCAGCAATTGTGGTAGCCTTAAGGTGTACATCTATCGTGAGGATTCCACCTCAATCTGCCTAATTGTCATGATCATGTTATATGTACCCTTACTACTCCACCGATCGGCTCCTTACTCGTATTAATTTTTCCTTGTGTCTGTGTCAATCGGCCCTCTCTTGCATGTAGATACCCTGTGCTGGTCCCACCATAAGGTGTACCAATCCTTATGATAGCAACCCGACACGATTCAAGATGCACAGTGTATAACTATTGGTACCCAGTGTCTGCTTTTTCCCACTCTGGATTACATGCACGCCCGTAAACCGTCAGAATCTACACTGACGTACCTCCTGCCGCTGTTTTGACCGCTTATAATCAGCCCAGTAATCGTGCCCCACCCTGCCTAATTCAGGGTACCATGATACATCTATTTGGGTAACTGCTGAAATGGGTCCCCGTTACTAGGGTTTCCTACTGGTTAAGTTTGTGGGTCGACATTTACTAATATTACCCACCAACCCGATATGTACTTAACCCTCCCACTGATTCAGGCATGTTTATTTAATGGTTAAGTTTGTGGGCCTATATTTACTAATATTACCCATCAACCCGATATGCACTTAACCCTCCTTTAGATTCAAGCATGTTTATTTAATGGTTAAGTTTTGTGGGCCTATATTTACTAATATTACCCACCCAACTTGCTACGTACTTAACCCTCCCGCACATTATGCCATATTGGTTAAGTGTTGTCCATTCATGTTAACTTAACCCACACATTCATCATGTCATGTTGGTTAAGTGTTTCTTATTACTTAACCCTCCTCACTTATCATGTTGGATTGGTTAAGTGTTTCCTATTAACTTAACCCCGTTCATCCATCAAGTTGTATTGGTCAAGTGTTTCTTGTTAACTTAACCCCACGTGTTCATCATGTTGTATTGGTTAAGTGTCATCAATTAATTCAAGTTACTTAACCCACCTACTTGTCATGTTACTTTGGTTAAGTGTCGCCTTCTTGTGTTAACTTAACCCTACCACAAATCAAGTTATGTTGGTTAAGTGTTGCCCTCTTGATTTAACTTAACCTTACCACAAATCAAGTCGTATCGGTTAAGTGTCGCCCTCTTGTGTTACTTAACCCTACCACACATCACGCTATATATTGGTTAAGTGTTACCTATTAACTTAACCCTAGTCATTCATCATGCTATATTGATTTAGTGTTTCTCATTAACTTAACCTTAGTCATTCATCTTGTTATATTGGTTAAGTATTTCTCATTAACTTAAACCTAGTCATTTATCTTGTTCATTAGCATTAATTGATTTATTAATGCACCAACCTCTCACATTGGATATGTGTTGTTGCGGTTACTGGATGTGCCGGGCGGTTCCGGGCAGTTTTACTCCACAACTTAATCTAACCTTGGGTTTTCCTTGGGCATGATGCACTAACATCTCACATTAGATAGGTGTTGTTGTGGCTACTGGATGTGTCGGGCGATTCCGGGCAGTTTTACGCCACAACTCAATCTAACATCGGGTTAGGCATATTCGTCTTTTTCTTAATTTACATATTTGTCTTTCAAATTTATATGTAAATTATCCACAATTATTGCCATTCAAGTCATGCCCCATTTACCCTCTAAATCATATTTTCAATTGTTGGTATATAAATTATACTAATTTTATGGCACTAACCATTCATTTATTTATGGGCCAAATTATGCTAATAATAATAATTTCTAAGGTTTTCCCAACGTTTCGCCCGTCACACGTTCACAAAGTTCACATAGAATGTTAGGCTCGTAACTTAGCCTAACCTATATACAAAAGGGAAAAAAAGGGAGCTTGTACCATTCACACAACATAAAATAATAAGGATCTAACTAAACATGTGTCATGTAAACGTGGCATAAAATAATGAACATGCATTTTTGGATCCAACTAACATGAGTCTTTAAGCATATGAAATTGCCCAAATCCAACTAGGCATGTAAATGTAAACTTTTATTTTGGGTCCAATGAACATAAACCTTAAGCATATAGAATTACACAAGTTCAACTAGACATGTGAATGTGAACTTTTAATTTGGATCCAATAATCATGAATCTTAAACATATGGAATTACACAGGTTTAACAAAGCATGTAATATGAATTTTTTATTTTGGATCCAACAAACATAAAGCTTAAGCATATGGTTTTACACAAGTTTAACAAGGCATGTAAATATGAACTTTAATCTTAGATCCAATTTTCATAGATCTAAATGTAAATCTAAACATAATACATGTCTTGGCCTAATAATTTGCATGTAATATAACATGAATGAATCAACAATTTTACATGATTGGTATACATCAACATAATAACCACATAGCCTAACAACTTGCATGTTACATAACATGAATGAATCACAAATTTTACATGATTGGTTTACATCAACATAATAACCACATAACTTGCATGTAACATAACATGAATGAACCACCAATTTTACATGATTGGTTTACATCGACATAATAACCACATAGCCTAACAACTTGCATGTAACATAACATGAATGAATCACCAATTTTACATGATTAGTTTATATCAACATAATAACCACATAGCCTAACAACTTGCATGTAACATAACATGAATATATCACCAAAATTTACATAATACATGAATGGTTTAACAACAACATAATAACCACATAGCCTAACAACTCGCATGTGACATAACATGAATAAGTCACCAAACTTTACATAGTACATGATTGGTTTAACACCAACATAATAGCTACAATAATATCATAAGCATATACGATAGAATGGTTACAATAATAGGCATGAATCGACATCATCATTATCTTACAACTAGGAATAACGCTAGTTTTCATTTTATTACAAATCATAACTTTTAATCGTTCACATCTAAATAATAACAGGACTTACAAAGAAGAGAAAGTCTTATTTTCTGGGATGTGTTTTCTGAAATTGGAAAGCAATCCCTTGAAGAAGACTATCAATTCTCTAAGTTAGTTTTGATTCATAGCTTTAATCTTGCTTTCAAGTTGAAGAAGGAATGGTGACTAAACTCGAATGATCATGGACGACATGGTGGCTACTTGGAATGAATTTGTGTGATTTAGGGTTTGAGGATTATGGTTGTTTTTATAGAAGTTAAATCTTATGTGAGCCGTTAGATTGTTTTAGGAGCAATCAGAGCCATCCAACTAAAGCAATGTGTCACTCAGCCAATCATAGCATGACACATAAGCCCTAACACCTCAGAATTTGTCACAAAGCCAATCAGAGAAGGCCAGTAAAAATGACAATCCTTAACCAACAAAAAATGTGCCATGTGCGCCACATGATGCGTACACGTCATATATATATATATATATGTATATGTATATGTATATACATATATGTGTGTGTGTGTGTGTCTATATATATATATATCTTTTTATCTATCTTCCCAATTAACAATTTTCACACTAAACCATTTTTTGAACTGCTTTCACACTAAGCCACTTTTTAGCTATTCCCCTAAAACAGAAATATGGCGCTGGCGGGGATTGAACTCTGTACCTTTTGTATGCAAGTCACATATTCTAACCAAATGAGCTACTAAGCCTTTTGCTTACAAACCTTAGAACAATGCTAAACATTATTCTTTTCTCATTCTTCTTTTTCATGTTTTGCTACAATATTTAATTTAAAGATATCTTCTTCATACAGAGTCTGATTTACGCAAACTCGGACTCTATCTCAAGTAGACTTCCGAGATGAACGCAATGGCGCAACCCGTTTCACCTATT
This sequence comes from Allium sativum, assembly GCA_030737875.1. Classification (NCBI taxonomy): domain Eukaryota; kingdom Viridiplantae; phylum Streptophyta; class Magnoliopsida; order Asparagales; family Amaryllidaceae; genus Allium; species Allium sativum. Next base: position 526,810,454 of record CM060909.1, on the reverse strand, counting down.
TCTTCTTTTTCAATTTAATTATTCTTTAATTTTTTATTTTAATATTATCATAAAATACAGGGTGTTACATTCTCCCCTCCTTAAAATATTTCGTCCCCGAAATCTTCAAGTTAAGAAGAATGTATATCCTACCATCCAATCATCCATCTACTCAACCATCAAACACATGCATCCATGGTCCTTAAAAATATTTCTAATGCCTTCATGATCATATGCATAGTGTGTGTACATGTCCCGATCTAATGCAAAATCAGGCGGTCTATTGGTTCAGTTGACCTCCTCAATGCGAATTATGTCAGTGCCATGAGTCCATCATGTATGCAATTATTCCTAATCGTACTTTATAACTTCTACATGAGTTCACAATAATTCATACAAATGCAACATCCATATGATAACACATCAAGTTTTAGTTTTTATATATAAAAATTCACTCACGCATATGCAATATGAAAGTGACTGAGCCGATCAAGTGCCTAATGTTTGTATATGCATCCACGAGCAACCACTAGCAACCACTTTCAACCAAGAATCATAACATGTTTCAAACACATGTTTACATCCATTGGCTTCTACCTAAGGATTGAAGATATGACCTAGAGGATATTCCTATAAGATAGAAACAAACATGCATAGAATTCCTAGAAAAAGAGAACAAGGATATACCCTCAAGAAAAAAGGTATGATGCGCGTGTCTTATCCTCAGTCTTCCACGTCGCGTCTTCTTGAGCTTCACTCCTCTGTACCTTAACTAATTTAACTTCACAGTTGCGAAGCTTCGTGACCTCCATTTCCAAAATTCACTAGTAAAGATAGGACCTCGATCACTTACTATGCTAGAGGGTATCCAATGTAGTCGAACTATCTTTCTAAGATAAACAGGTGTGAGCCAACATACCAAGTATATATACTAAGATGATTAGAGGTCTCTCCCCTACTTAGTTTATCCATAATGTCACAAATCTGAGGGTCTAAAGCTAAAGGTTGTTATGTACTTTTTACCTCTCTTAAGGTCAGTCTTACTTTAGGGTGCCTGCCACAACCATTTATTTCTCACGAAAACTATCCTAGTCGAACTCGACATTCCTCAAGTACAAGCCTCAAAGGCCTAAACCAATATCAGACAAGAACCCAAGGAATACCTCCTCCGAATTTGGATGATTTACATGAGATGATACTAGCAAAACAACCAAATAATTGAGCACTTAACCGACTCTGGCTATTCTCGCCAATCTTGCTCCAAAACCATCGTTGATCGCATAACTGGCTTTGCATTGTCAACTAGATATATGCGGAAGTCTGTCTCGAGTTTTAGGGGGAAATCCCTAATCTAATCAAAAACATCTGCGTACTCATGGACTACTCTAACGGATCATAAATCATCAATAGATTCATCAGGTGATTCTAGGTAGCTAAGCCTAACTGATCCCCTCAGGATCGCACAAAATCTCGAGGGTATTCCCGAGGCAAGTAAAAAGTCTAACTACCCTCGTTTCACAATTACTAGCTAACCAATCCATGCCTAGAATCAACCCGTAGCCCATGTGACCAAAAACATAAGCATTACACTCAAACTCAATCCTTAATATAGATATTCTCAAATCCTTACAAACCAAAGATACATGAGCCGATCCACCAGCCGGATTTGAGAAAATAATGGGATCTTCTATTATACTAATACTAAGGTGCAGAGACTCAACTACGGAAGCAGATATGAGCGAATGTGAAGCGCTGAAATAAAAAAGAGTACTAACAGGATGATCAAAAAGAAAAATTAAACTTTACTATCTTTCTCTCAGGTACGCGGATGGTGAAAGCATGCACTTGCCTTCCTGAGAATCTTGTCCTTACCCTTGTCCTCTGGGAAATCCTTGATAAGATGCCCTGCCTCACTATGTTGAAAACAACCACTTGTATTTTACTTCCTATAATAAAATGACCCGCTATACCATAGAAAAAAAATACTTCCTCTTGTTGCAGGATCTATTATTTCCTCCGCCCTTCTTATATTCCAATCCCTTGTTTGTGATTCTTCCCCTTTTGCCTCTTTCTCTATACCTCCTTTGTGAACCATGTTGACAAGCCTTTCGAACGTTGCCGCCATCGCATGGGAAACCCTACAAAGCTTGGAAGAGAATTAGCCGTAGGTGAAGCTATTACGACTATGGATGGAGGTTGGGCACTTCTTCGCCCTTTGATAGTTGTCGTATTCTTATCGATCCTACGGAACTATGCCGCGATGAGGTTACCTTCCAGAAAGCCAGGAGCCCCGGAGACTCAGGAAAGAAGGAAACAAGGAAACAGAGGATCTAAAGATAATGCTTATGGCTTTGGGGAATATGCCTTTAAAACAAAACTTTTCTTTTGGAAATCCTTCTTTTAAAATCGTTTTGAAAATAATTTTTCAAATCTTTTATCTGATCCGGTAACCTTCAGCTCTGATACCAAGTGAAACACCCAACCCCCGTTAAGGTCACTCACAAAGGGAATGCCTTATCTTTGGTGGAGCATTATAGGTAAAAGATGCAGATGAATTACAAGCCAGACACATAAAGCAGCGGAAAATAAAAATCATTTTATAAACAATGTGGTCCGGTCAAGATTTTACAACAGTTGTCTCAATCATGCTTAAAAGTAATACATAAAACTTCTGTCTTGAATTAAAACATAAAGAAGCATTAAAACAACAGTAAGGCAGCATAAATCCCAAATAAGAGAGTATCCAAAGCCATAGCCCAAGGAAAAAGATTCCAAGCAATACATCTACTCTCTTTAAGCTGGAAATGATCTGATCTAAGCTGAAGTGTTCCCTCCTTGCGGACCTGGGGAGGGGAAACGGAAGAAAAGAAGACGAAAGAAAATGGGTCAGACATGAGTCTGGTAAGTCCAGTGACTACTTAGTATGTAAACAAGAAAAATGGTTATGACATGAATAAACTGAATCTAGGACCACACCGTAGAAATAAGATAATAAGGCTGAATATGCTATCGCACTCATTTCACTTCTCTGCACCACCTAACTAGTGTCCCAACTAGTAATTTATATAAAATGATCATATTGTAATGTGATCCCAATCCCCGCAATTGTGGTAGCCTTCAGGTGTACATCTATCGTGAGGATTCCACCTCAGTCTGCCTAATAGCCATGAACATGTTAGATGTACCCTTACTACTCTATCGATCGGCTCCTTACTCGTATTAATTTTTTCATGTGTATGTATCAATCCGCCCTCTCTTGCGTGTAGATACCCTGTGCTGGTCCTACCATAAGGTGTATCAATCCTTATGATAGCAACTCGACAGGATTCAAGATGCACAATGTATAACTACTGGTACTCAGTGCCTGCTTTTTACCACTCCAGAGTACGTGCACGCCCGTAAACTGTCGGAACCTACACTGACGTACCCCCTTCCGCTATTTTGACCGCTTATAATAAGCCCAGTAATCGTGCTCCACCCTGCCTAGTTCAGGGTACCATGATACATCTATGTGGGTTACTTCTCAAATGGGTCCCCGTTACTAGAGTTTCCTACTGCTTAAGTTTGTGGGCCTATATTTACTAATATTACCCACCAACCAGATATGCACTTAACCCTCCCACTGATTCAGGCATGTTTATTTAATGGTTAAGTTTGTGGGCCTATATTTACTAATATTACCCACAAACCCGATATGTACTTAACCCTCCTGCTGATTCAAGCATATTTATTTAATGGTTAAGTTTTGTGGGCCTATATTTACTAATATTACCCACCCAACTTTCTATGTACTTAACCCTTGCGCGCATTATGCCATATTGGTTATGTGTTGTTCATTCATGTTAACTTAACTCACTCATTCATCATGTCATGTTTGTTAAGTGTTTCTTATTAACTTAACCCTCCTCACTTATCATGTTGGATTGGTTAAGTGTTTCCTATTAACTTAACCTCGTCCGTCCATCAAGTAGTATTGATCAAGTGTTTCTTGTTAACTTAACCCCACGTGTTCATCATGTTGTATTGGTTAAGTATCATCAATTAATTCAAGTTACTTAACCCACCTACTTGTCATGTTACTTTGGTTAAGTGTCGCCTTCTTGTGTTAACTTAACCCTACTACAAATCAAGTTATGTTGGTTAAGTGTTGCCCTATTGATTTAACTTAACCTTACCACAAATCAAGTCGTATTGGTTAAGTATTGCCCTCTTGTGTTACTTAACCCTACCACACATCATGTTATATATTGGTTAAGTGTTTCCTATTAACTTAACCCTAGTCATTCATCTTGTTATATTGATTAAGTGTTTCTCATTAAATTAACCCTAGTCATTCATCTTGTTATATTGGTTAAGTGTTTCTCATTAACTTAACCCTAGTCATTTATCTTGTTCATTAGCATTAATTGATTTATTAATGCACCAACCTCTCACATTGGATATGTGTTGTTGCGGTCACTGGATGTGCCGGGAGTTTCCGGGCAGTTTTACACCACAACTCAATCTAACCTTGGGTTTTCCTTGGGCATGATGCACTAACCTCTCACATTAGATAGGTGTTGTTGTGGTTACTGGATGTATCGGGCGATTCCACGCAGTTTTACACCACAACTCAATCTAAGCTCGGGTTAGGCATATTCGTTTTTTCTTAATTTACATATTTATCTTTCAAATTTATATGTAAATTATCCACAATTATTGCCATTCAAGTCATGCCCCATTTACCCTCTAAATCATATTTTCAATTGTTGGTATATAAATTATACCAATTTTATGGCACTAACCATTCATTTATTTACGGTCCAAATTATGCTAATAATAATAATTTCTGAGGTTTCCCCAACGTTTCCCCCGTCACACGTTCGCAAAATTCACATAGAATGTTAGGCTCGTAACTTAGCCTAACTTATATACAAAAGGGGAAAGAAGGGAGCATGTACCATTCACACAACATAAAATAATAAGGATCTAACTAAACATGTGTCATGTAAACGTGGCATAAAATAATGAACTTGCATTTTTGGATCCAACTAACATGAGTCTTTAAGCATATGAAATTACCCAAATTAAACTAGGCATGTAAATGTAAACTTTTATTTTGGGTCCAATGAACATAAATCTTAAGCATATAGAATTACACAAGTTCAACTTGACATGTGAATGTGAACTTTTAATTTGGATCCAATAATCAGGAATCTTAAACATATGGAATTACACAGGTTTAACAAGGCATGTAAATATGAACTTTTTATTTTGGATCCAACAAACATGAACCTTAAGCATATGGTTTTACAAAAGCTTAACAAGGCATGTAAGTACGAACTTTAATCTTTGATCCAATTTTCATAGATCTAAATGTAAATCTAAACGTAATACATGTCTTGGCCTAATAATTTGCATGTAATATAACATGAATAAATCACCAATTTTACATGATTGGTTTACACCGACAAAATAACCACATAACTTGCATGTAGCATAACATGAATGAATCAACAATTTTACATGATTGGTTTACATCAGCATAATAACCACATAACTTGCATGTAACATAACACGAATGAACCACCAATTTTACATGATTGGTTTACATCAACATAATAACCACATAGCCTAACAACTTGAATGTAACATAACATGAATGAATCACCAATTTTACATGATTGGTTTACATCAACATAATAACCACATAGCCTAACAACTTGCATGTAACATAACATGAATAAATCACCAAACTTTATATAATACATGATTGGTTTAACACCAACATAATAACCACATCGCCTAACAACTCGCATGTAACATAACATAAATAAATCACCAAACTTTACATAATACATGATTGGTTTAACACTAACATAATAGCCACAATAATCTCATAAGCATATACGATAGAATGGTTACAAGAGTAGGCATGAATCTGCATCATCATTATCTTACAACTAGTAATAACGCTAGTTTTCATTTTATTACAAATCATAACTTTTAATCGTTCACATCTAAATAATAATAGGACTTACAATGAAAAGAAAGTCTTGTTTTCTGGGATATGTTTTCTGAAATTAGAAACAATCCCTTGAAGAAGTCTATCAATTCTCTAAGTTAGTTTTGATTCGTAGCTTTAATCATGCTTTTAAGTTGAAGAAGGAATGGTGGATAAACTAGAATGATCATGGACGACATGGTGGCCCCTTGGAATGAATTTGTGTGATTTAGGGTTTGAGGATTATGGTTGCTTTTATAGAAGTTAAATCTTATGTGAGCCATTAGATCGTTTTAGGAGCAATCAGAGCCATCCAACTAAAGCAATATGTCACTTAGCCAATCATAGCATGACACATAAGCCCTAACACCTCAGAATTTGTCACAAAGCCAATCAGAGAAGGCCACGTAAAAAAAGACAATCCTTGACCAACAAAAAATGCGCAACGTGCGCCATACGATGCGTACACGTCATATATATATGTATGTATATGTATGTATACATTTTCTATATATATATATATATTCTTTTTATCTATCTTCCCAATTAACCATTTTCACACTAAACCACTTTTTGAACTGCGTTTACACTAAGCCACTTTTTAGCCATTCCCCCAAAACAAAAATATGGCGCTGGCGAGGATCAAACTCTGTACCTTTTGTATGCAAGTCACATGTTCTAATCAAATGATCTACTAAGTCTTTTGCTTACAAAACTTGGAACATTGCTAAACATTATTCTTTTCTCATTCTTCTTTTTCATGTTTTGCTGCAATATTTAATTTAAAGATATCTTCTTCATACAGAGTCTGATTTACACAAACTCGGACTCTATCTCAAGCAGAATTCCGAGATGAACGCAATGGCGCAACCTATTTCTTCTTTTTCAAATTAATTATTCTTTAATTTGTTATTTTAATATTCTCAGAAAATACGGGGTGTTACATTGTCCCCTCCTTAAAGGATTTCGTCCCCAAAATCTTCAAGTTAAGAAGAATGTATATCCTACCATCCAATCATCCATCTACTCAACCATCAAACACATGTATCCATTGTCCTTAAAAATATTTCTAATGCCTTCATGATCATATGCATAGTGTGTGTACATGTCCTTATCTAATGCAAAATTAGGCGGTCTACTGATTCAGTTGACCTCCTCAATGCGAATTATGTCAGTGCAATGAGTCCATCATGTATGCAATTATTCCTAATTGTACTTTATAACTTCTACTTGAGTTCACAATCATTCATACAAATGCAACATACATATGATAACACATCAAGTTTCAGTTCATATATACAAAAATTCACTCAAGCATATGCAATTTGAAAGTGACTGAGCCGATCTAGTTCCTAATGGGTGTATATACATCCACGAGCAACCACTTGCAACCACCAATCATAACATGTTTCAAATACATTTTTACATTCGTTGGCTTCTACCTAAGGATTGAAGATATGACCTATAGGATATTCCTAAAAACATAGAAACAAACATGCATAGAATTCCTAGAAAAAGAGACCAAGGATATACCCTCAAGAAAAAGGGTATGATGCGCTTGTCTTATCTTTAGTCTCCCACGTCGTGTCTTCTTGAGCTTCACTCCACTGTACCTCAACTAATTTAACTTCACAGTTGTGAAGCTTCTTGACTTCCATTTCCAAAATTCACTAGTAAAGATAGGACCTTGATCACTTACTATGCTAGAGGGTATCCAATGTAGTCGAAATATCTTTCCAAGATAAACAGGTGTGAGCCAAGATACCAAGTGTATATACTAAGATGATTAGAGGTCTCTCCTCTACTTAGCTTATCCATGATGTCACAAATCTAAGGGTCTAAAGCTAAAGGTTGCTATGTACTTTTTACCTCTCTTAAGGTCAGTCTTACTTTAGGGCGCCTGCCACAATCATTTATTTCTCATGCAAACCATCCTAGTCGAACTCGACATCCCTCAAGTACAAGCCTCAAAGGCCTAAACCAATATCAGACAAGCAACCAAGGAATACCTCCTCCGAATTTGGACGATTTACATGAGATGATACTAGAAAAACAACCAAACAATTGAGCACTTAACCGACTCTGGCTATCCTCGCCAATCTTGCTCCAAAACTATCGTTGATCGCATAACTGGCTTTGTATTGTCAACTAGGTTTTATGGGGAAAATCCCTAACCGAATAAAAAACATCTACGTACTCATGGACTACTCTAACGGATCGCAAATTATTGATAGATGCATCAAGTGATTCTAGGTAGCTAAGCCTAACTGATCCCCTCAGGATCGCACGAAATCTCGAGGGTATTCCCGAGGCTAGTAAAAAGTCTAACTACCCTCATTTCACAATTACTAGCTAACCAATCCATTCCTAGAATCAACCTATAGCCCATGTGACCAAAAACATAAGCATTACACTCAAACTCAATCCTTAATATAGATATTCTCAAATCCTTACAAACCAAAGATACATGAGCCGAACCACCAACTGGATTTGAGAAAATAATGGGATCTTCTATTATACTAATACAAAGGTGTAGAGACTCAACTACGGAAGCAGATATGAGCGAATGTGAAGCGCTGAAATCAAAAAGAGTACTAACAGGATGATCTAAAATAAAAATTAAACTTTACTATCTTTCTCTCAGGTACGCTGACGGTGAATGCATGCACTTGCCTTCCTGAAAATCCTGTCCTTGTCCTCTAGGAAATCCTTGATAAGATGCACTGCCTTACCATGCTGAAAACAACCACTTCTCTTTTACTTCCTATAATTAAATGACCCGCTATACCGTAGAAAAAATGCTTCCTCTTGTTGCTGGATCTATTATTTCCTCCGCCCTTCTTATATTCCAATTCCTTGTTTATGATTCTTCCCCTTTAGCCTCTTTCTCTTTACCTCCTTTGTGAACTATGTTGACGAGCCTTTCGAACGTTGCCTCCATCGCACGGGAAACCCTACAAAGCTTGGAAGAGAATTGGCCGTAGGTGAAACTATTACGACTACGGATGGAGGTTGGGCACTTCTTCGCCCTTTGATAGGTGTTATAGTCTCATCGAGCCTATGGAACCATGCCGCGATGAGGTTACCTCCCAGAAAGCCAAGAGCCCCGGAGACTCAGGAAAGATGGAAACAAGGATTCAAACAGAGGATCTAAATATAGTGCTTATGGATTTGGGGAATATGCCTTTAAAACAAAACTTTCCTTTTGGAAATGCTTCTTTTAAAACCGTTTTGAAAATAATTTTTCAAATCTTATATCTGATCCGGTAACCTTCAGCTCTGATACCAAGTGAAACACCCCACCTCCGTTAAGGTCACTCACAAAGGGAATGCCTTAACTTTGGTGGAGTATTATAGGTAAAACATGTAGATGAATTACAAGACAGACACATAAAGCAGCGGAAAATAAAAATCATTTTATAAACAATGTGGTTCAGTCAAGCTTTTACAACAGCTGTCTCAATCATACTTAAAAGTAATACATAGAACTTCTGTCTTGAATTAAAACATAAAGAAGCATTAAAACAATAGTAAGGCAGCATAAATCCCCAATAAGAGAGTATCCAAAGACATAGCCCAAGGAAAAAGATTCCAAGCAATACATCTACTCTCTTAAAGCTGGAAATGATCCGATCTAAGTTGAGGTATTTCCTCCCTGCGGACCTAGGGAGGGGGAAACGGAAGAAAAGAAGACGAAAGAAAATGGGTCAGACATGAGTCTGGTAAGTCCATTGACTATTTCGTATGTAAACAAGAAAAAGGGTTATGACATGAATAAACTGAATCTAGGACCATACCCTAGAAATAAGATAATAAGGCTGAATATGCTATCACACTCATTTTATTTCTCTACACCACCTAACTAGTGTCCCAACTAGTAATCTATATAAAATGATCATATTGTAATGTGATCCCAATCGATGCAATTGTGGTGGCCTTCAGGTGTACATCTATCGTGAGGATTCCACCTCAATCTGCCTAATTGCCATGAACATGTTAGATGTACCCTTACTACTCTATCGATTAGCTCCTTACTCGTATTAATTTTTCCTTGTGTCTGTGTCAATTGGCCCTCTCTTGCATGTAGATACCCTGTGCTGGTCCCACCATAAGGTGTATCAATCCATATGATAGCAACCCGACACGATTCAAGATGCACAGTGTATAACTATTGGTACCCAGTAACTGCTTTTTCCCACTCCGGAGTACGTGCATGCCCGTAAACCATCGGAACCTACACTAACGTATCCCCTACCGTTGTTTTGACCGCTTATAATCAGCCCAATAATCGTGCCCCACCCTGCCTAGTTCAGGGTACCATGATACATCTATGTGGGTTACAGCTGAAATGGGTCCCCGTTACTAGGGTTTCCTATTGGTTAAGTTTGTGGGCCAATATTTACTAATATTACCTACCAACCCGATATGTACTTAACCCTCCCACTGATTCAGGCATGTTTATTTAATGGTTAAGTTTGTGGGCCTATATTTACTAATATTACCCCCCAACCCGATATGTACTTAACCTTCCTGCTGATTCAAGCATGTTTATTTAATGGTTAATTTTTGTGGGCCTATATTTACTAATAATACCCACCCAACTCGTTATGCACTTGACCCACCCGCGCATTATGCCATAGTGGTTAAGTGTTTCCATTCATATTAACTTAACCCACCCATTCATCATGTCATGTTGGTTAAGTGTTTCTTATTAACTTAACCCTCCTCACTTATCATTTTGGATTGGTTAAGTGTTTCCTATTAACATAACCCCGTTCGTCCATCAAGTTGTATTGGTCAAGTGTTTCTTGTTAACTTAACCCCACGTGTTTGTCATGTTGTATTAGTTAAGTGTCATCAATCAATTCAAGTTACTAAACCCACCTACTTGTCATGTTACTTTGGTTAAGTGTCTCCTTCTTGTGTTAACTTAACCCTACCACAAATCAAGTTATGTTGGTTAAGTGTTGCCCTCTTGATTTAACTTAACCTTACCACAAATCAAGTCATATTGGTTAAGTGTTGCCCTCTAGTGTTACTTAACCCTACCACACATCATGTTATATATTGGTTAAGTGTTTCCTATTAACTTAACCCTAGTCATTCATCTTGTTATATTAGTTAAATGTTTCTTATTAACTTAACCCTAGTCATTCATCTTGTTATATTGGTTAAGTGTTTCTCATTAACTTAACCCTAGTCATTTATCTTGTCCATTAGCATTAATTGATTTATTACTGCACCAACCTCTCACATTAGATATGTGTTGTTGCGGTTACTGGATGTGCCGGGCAGTTCTGGGTAGTTTTACACCACAACTCAATCTAACCTCGGGTTTTCCTTAGGCATGATGCACTAGCCTCTCACATTAGATAGGTATTGTTGTGGTTACTGGATGTTCCAGGCGGTTCTGGGCAGTTTTACACCACAACTCAATCTAACCTCGGGTTAGGCATATTCTTCTTTTTCTTAATTTACATATTTATCTTTCAAATTTATATGTAAATTATCCACAATTATTGCCATTCAAGTCATGCCCCATTTACCCTCTAAATCATACTTTCAATTGTTGGTATATAAATTATACCAATTTTATGGCACTAACCATTCATTTATTTATGGGCCAAATTATGCTAATAATAATAATTTCTATGGTTTTCCCAACGTTAACCCCGTCACACGTTCGCAAAATTCACATAGAATGTTAGGCTCGTAACTTACCCTAACTTATATACAAAAGGGGAAAGAAGGGAGCATGTACCATTCACACAACATAAAATAATAAGGATCTAACTAAACATGTGTCATGTAAACGTGGCATAAAATAATGAACTTGCATTTTTGGATCCAACTACCATGAGTCTTTAAGTATATGAAATTACCCAAATCCAACTAGGCATATAAATGTAAACTTTTATTTTGGGTGCAATGAACATAAACCTTAAGCATATAGAATTACACAAGTTCAACTAGACATGTGAATGTGAACTTTTAATTTGGATCCAATAATCATGAATCTTAAACATATGGAATTACACAGGTTTAACCATGTAAATATGAACTTTTTATTTTGGATCCAACAAACATGAATCTTAAGCATATAGTTTTACACAAGTTTAACAAGGCATGTAAATATGAACTTTAATCTAGGATCCAATTTTCATATATCTAAATGTAAATCTAAACATAATACATGTCTTGGTCTAATGATTTGCATGTATCATAACATGAATGAATCACCAATTTTACATGATTGGTTTACATCAACATAATTACCACATAACTTGCATGTAACATAACTTGAATGAACCGCCAATTTTACATGATTGGTTTACATCAACATAATAACCACATAGCCTAACAACTTGCATGTAACATAACATGAATGAATCACCAATTTTACATGATTGGTTTACATCAACATAATAACCACATAGCCTAACAACTTGCATGTAACATAACATGAATAAATCACCAAACTTTACATAATACATGATTGGTTTAACACCAACATAATAACTACATAGCCTAACAACTCGCATGTAACATAACATGAATAAATCATCAAACTTTACATAATACATGATTGGTTTAACACCAACATAATAGCCACAATAATCTAATAAGCATATACGATAGAATCGTTACAAGAATAGGCATGAATCAACATCATCATTATCTTACAACTAGGAATAACGCTAGTTTTCATTTTATTACAAATCATAACTTTTAATCGTTCACATCTAAATAATAACATGACTTACAAAGAAAAGAAAGTCTTGTTTTCTGGGATCTATTTTCTGAAATTGGAAAGCATTCCCTTGAAGAAGACAATCAATTCTCTAAGTTAGTTTTGATTTGTAGCTTTAATCTTGCTTTCAAGTTGAAGAAGGAATGGTGGCTAAACTAAAATGATCATGGACAGCATGGTGGCTCCTTGGAATGAATTTGTGTGATTTAGGGTTTGAGGATTATGGTTGCTTTTATAGAAGTTAAATCTTATGTGAGCCGTTAGATCGTTTTAGGAGCAATCAGAGCCATCCAACTAAAGCAATGTGTAATGACCCGCATTGTAAGAGGTATTATAATTAATTTATTTAATTATATAAATAGTGATTTAGGGAATTAAATCGTCGTTTAATTAAATAAAGTGAATATTTAATTAATTTAAATAATAGAATAATATATTTAAGTCAGAAATAATCAAAATATTGGAAATCACAATATTCTGTGGACAGGGTCATCCCTAGGATTTAGTTCAGCTTAGAGTTGAATTATATTGACGAATATATTCAGTAGACGTCAGTTTGAACGTAGAATTATAATATAATTAAAATAGAGCGCGTAACGACGCGACAGTTCGCTATTTGGCGATTTGAACTTCAACTGAATATATAGGGTTCGTTTTAAATCGGATTTCTGTGAAACAAGAAACGTGTGGAGCTGGTGGAGTATATCTTTCTAGTGGAAGAGAAAAATCTGGATTTCGTCATGTAGATTTTGATTTACGTCCAAATCAAATTTCAGAAAAGTCGCTGTGGAATTCCTTTATAATTTATAAAGGAATTATTTATATTTTTAAAAGGAATTTCATTATAAATCGAATATCGATTTAATCAGGATTTAAATATCAAGCTGTAAATTCAGTTAGAAATATATTGGAGCTGTATGGTATTCCACTGTGAATATAGATGATAATATTTATTTTTAAATATTTAATTCAATTTTATTTAAATATATTTATATATTTAAATAGGCTATTTAGAGCTTTAAAAATAGCCACTTTTGCAAACGAAGTCGGAATTCGACGAGACTAATTTTGTTGGATCCGCAATGTCAAATTATTGTTAGATTCCAAGTTTGGTATTTTTAGAGTCAGTGTGTGACCATACGGATTTTTAGAGTGAAAAACAGTCAGTATTTTGACAGTTAAAAATACACTGTGTGAGCATACGAAGTCGGAATTCGACGAAACCAGTTTCGTTGGGACCGTAATGTCGAACTGTAGCTGCATGTCCATTTTCGTGATTTTTGGGTATCATGGGTGACCACAGGGATTTTTAGACGATGAAACAACTTAACAGTTGAATATAAAAATAATATAAAAACTCCTATAAATACTCCCCTATTCTTCTAAACCCTAATCCCATTTTGTTCGGTGGTCAACAGATGGCGCCGCATGTTTTCTTTCAGCACGAAGTTTCGATTCCCTTCAAAAACCAAATAAAATCATATAAATCCTTATACCAATATATATGAGATCAGTATAGCTTGCTTTTCGCATTCACCTTTGTTTCGATGGGTTCGGTTCTGCTCTGAGTCGCTGGGAATTTTGTAGCGTGTGGTTAGGGTTATCGATTCTTAAAATCAATGGATTTATACAAATTTTGAGATTCGTTTTTGACCTCAGATGGAAATTCCGCACCTTGTATGCGGATTATGTTGAGTTCCGCAAGAAAAATGGTTGATGCTGTGTTGTTCAACGTCGTTGACCACCTGGGTTCGCGGTCCAAAGGGTGAGTTCGAGTTTAACATGGATGGGCGGGAGTTGAAACTTTTGCGGAGATGATCTCAATGGTGGAATCAGTACGAGAATTCGTGGATTGTCGAGGGAGTACGGAGAGCTCAAAGTCTGGAAAGATGGTGCGTTGGATATCTGGTGTTTGCGGTGTTCATAGGAGAAGAAGGAACTTCGGTTTTGGGTTCAGGATTTGGTATGGGCTAAAGAAAAGAAGTTAAGGCCCATCAAAATATTTGAATCCAAGTTTAATTCTATTAGAAATGTACTCAACTTGTTAATTTAATAACTGGATCATATCTTATCGGAATTCAGCAAACCAGGATCCGATACGAACGTATGAACGGAGGCAACAACTTGGAATGGGTTGGGAATGATTCGGAGCTTGATAGAAATTATGACGGGGTAAAACGTCGGTCTGAACCGACGACAGTTTATCGTACCTTAATGATGAACTGCAAATGTGAGTAAATCTCACTAACTCTGAACAGTTTATAATTTCATATTGTATTTTTAGAACTGTTAGAAATTGTCTGATTGACTGTGTGTTGACCGATTGATTGAACTGCTAGTCAGTTAGTGAAAATTATATATATATATATATATATAAACAGGTAAATACTTATATATCGATTCTGTTTATCAGAATATTTAACTGTGAAGTGAAATCGATGTTAATTAGATTGTCTAACATCTGTGATGCAGGGAAACAGGTTGGAGGAATCCAACTGGATTCCTCAACATTTATTTTACTGTGATTTATATATTGTGTTATATAATGTGATATATAATCTAACATTGGTTATGTGTGTTTGAACGATATTTATCGTTGTTATATGATGTGTCAAATATAAAAGAATTATATTTGTAAATCAAATATAAAGGAATTTATAATTGTTAATCAAATATAAAGGGATTTTATTTGTTAAACAAATATAGAGGAGATATATTTGTGAAATCAAATATAAAGGAAAATATTTGTAAAACAATATATATAAAGGAAAATATTGTCAAGACAAATAGAAAGAGGGATATTTGTAAACCATTTACAAATAGATAAAAATGATTTATTTATTTAGGAAATAAATAAAGGTAAAAGAATTTATTATTTAGGGTATAAATAAAGTTAAATGATTTATTTATTTAGGGAATAAATAAAATAAAGGAATATTTATTTGTTAGAATAAATAGAATAAAAGAGATATTTATTTGTTAAATAAATAGGATTATAAGTAAATATTTATTTAGGAAATAAATAGATTACAAAAGAAAATCTTTAAAAAGGAATAAACGTTATTAGCGAGTAAGTTAATCAAATTGAGTTATCAGGTTAGTTAATCAAAGTAAATTGATTAGTTAATCAAAGTGAATTAGTTAAGTTAAACTAAGTGAAGTGGTTAAGTTAATCAAAGTAAATTGGTTAAGGTAATCAAAGTGAATTAGTCGAGTTAATCAAAGTGATTAGTTCAGTTAACCGAGATAAGAAAAATCAAGCTAGGTTAATCGAGTTGAATTAGTCAGTCGAGTTAATCAATTGAGTTAGTCAAACCAAGTAAAACCAGTTAGAGTTAACCAGTAGAGTTAATCAGTTAGGGTTGACCAGGCAGAGTTAATCAGTTGGAGTTAATCGATTTGAGTTAAGATTTTCGAGTTGATAATCGAGTTAAGTTATCGAATACCACTTATTCGAAGTAGAAGTTATCAAATATAGTTATTTAAGATAGAGTTAGTCAAACAGAGTTATTCAGGATAAGTTGCCATCTCGTACGACGGTTAGCGTAATTCACAGGGTTGTAATTAGCCTACGGCGGTCAGATGTTTCCTGAGGGAGTCAGGCGTAACCATTGTGATCGCTGCGATCTAGAGTCAAGCGAATGGAGTTTAATCGAATATTAGTTATTCGATAGGAGTTAATCGAGTTGATCGAGTTGAGAAATAAGTTAAGTTAAATAAGTTGTGTTAATCGGGTTGGTCGACCAAGTTAGTCGAGCCAAGTTAATCGAATCAAATTGGTCGAACCAAGTAAGTCGAGTTAAGTTAGTCAAGTTAATCGAGTTAAGTTAGTCAAGTTAATCGAGTTAAGTTAGTCAAGTTAATCGAGTTAAGTTCGTCAAGTTAAAGTTATCGATGTTAGTTTCATCGAAAGGAGTTATCAATGTTAGTTTCATCGAAAGGAGTTAATCGATGTTAGTTTCATCGAAAGGAGTTATCAATGTTAGTTTCATCAAAAGGAGTTAATCGATGTTAGTTTCATCAAAAGGAGTTATCAATGTTAGTTTCATCGAAAGGAGTTATCGATTATAGTTTAATCGAACAGAGATTATCGAATATCGTTTATTCAAAAAAGGAGCAATCGAATATAATGTATTCGAAAAGAAGGAGTTAATCGAATATAGGTTATTCGAGGAAGAGTAATCAAATAGAGATTACTCGAAAGAGAGTTATAAGTCGAACTCGGTTATATCGAATTCGGGAAAGTATCCTTTACTTTCTAGTCTTTAAAGCAAGATTTATTTATTTATAAATAAATCAGTTGTTAAGTAAATTATTCGAATTTAAAGAATGTAAGTTAGATAATTCGAAGGTAGGGTTTATAACGTTATCGCTGAAATAAATGTTTTAATAAAGAAGTAGATACGTAAATAGAATACGAGGGTTATGTAAAGAAGTTGTTAAAAGATTTAAAAGATAAACTTGACCATTTCGAAGTTATAACGTTGTTTACTTCAGGTCTAAGAGGTAATTATACCCCAACTTGATTGGTTTCCTTCTTAACTAAGAAATGGTAAGGTTTGATCGAAAAGGAGTTTTGGAAATGTTTTCCAAGTAAGAATCAGAAATGTTTTCTGATAATTAAAAATACGAATCTAGAATATATAGAAACAGAAGATAAGTAAATCAATGAACTAAAGAGATAAATGTTAAATGATGATTGATCGATATAATTTCCATTTGGAAATAATATCGTTGTTTGCACACTTGTTTTTCTTTGATAGTTAACTCATCGACTATCATAGTTTTTGACCATTTTAACGTTGTTAATATGGAGAGAACGGTTGGATTATTATCCAAAGAACCACTCTGTATTGGCATAAGTGTTGCGAATCATATACGCCAAAGATAATTGAAGACGGAGTAAAGTGCAAGGGCTGTTGTATAAGTCTTAGATAACAGTGACAAAGATGGATATACTAAATAGTGCCTTCAGTTTGTCCAGTCCCAGGACAACTTGTATGGATGAAGGTCTGACAGAGTATATCCAATGGATCGCGTAAGTTGATCCCTTCAAACGTATATACGTTGGTGGCGAAGGAATTCGTTTCTCTTAGCTGTATACCAATTGTATTTTTGAGGAAACCAATTTGTGATTTGGCGGGTATGACGATGTGACATTCTAAGTGAATGAAGATGGATGTCTGACAGAGTATTTCCAGACGAGCACGTACATTGATTTCTCCAACCATACCAAGAGTGGAAGCGGAGAAGGAAACTTCTTTTAGCTAACACATAATGTATTGTTGAGGACGTCAATCAGTGATTGGATGGATTTGATGTTGTGGCATTTAAAGGGAATCTGATGTGAAGATAAGCGTAGCTTCTAGCCTCACATCCGGTAAATGACAGAAATCGGGCAGGTAGCATGGCTATGTAGGTCGCACCTATTAGGGTGTATAATCACCTGATCTAGAGTTTTATTTACTTCTATAAAATCTATTGTTGATGTTGTCCCATTCGGGAAACGGTTTCTGATCCCAACCGTTGGTGATATACATTCGATACACTCAGCGAAATGAGTGGTCGGTCATGTGTGGCCGGGTTGCAAGATGTTCTTGTTTAACCCAGTGTATTCCTCTCTAGAGGTACACTAGCAGAAGGTGGTTCCATACCTTGTCATAGTTGGAAATCCATTACCCAATACGTGCTTGTGGTTTTGATTGTATACTATATGTGTAGAACGTGAGATGAAAGCGTTTCTGCTAGATGATTATTATATTGTGTTGATAGACATTATTATAATATCAAAAGGTTTTGATATAAAGATATTTTGGATTCTCATAAGGGAAAAACCCGTTCCATTATACGGCGTGGTCTTATGAGATATCGTTTACTTGTCCAACTGTTTAAACTGTTTTACTCATACCAGTCCCATGACTGACCCGGAGTTTATTTTGTTTTGTTTTCCCTAAACTTTTGGGTGCCCAATTTTGTACGGGCAGTCAAGTAGTCGGGATTTACAGATATACTTGAAGAGCTGGAGCAGGAGGCTTCTGGATCATATAGCTACAGTTTATTTCCGCTGTGTTGTAAGTGCTGTACTCTGATAAGTGCTATTGTATACATAACTGTTATATTTTAAAGTTATGTTATTTATTATATGTTATTCGTTCCGCTGTGAGGTTCATGTTACACTGATGTTGTGTTCTTCTTCTTCTTCTATTCTAAGTTTCTATCTTATCTATTCTCACCCTCTAATTTCTTTCATTAATTACCAGGATTTTTCGATGTTTTGGTTATCGACATCGTGTTTATGTCGATAACCAAAGTCGCCGAAAATCAGGGTCGTTACAGTTGGTATCAGAGCTTAGGTTAAGAATTACTTGGCTCTGTGCCGTGACTCGGTAGAGATGGGGTTGGTAATACCCTAGATTGAGTTTGAGTGTATATATACGAGTGCGTATTTGTATTTGATATAAAAATGATTTTTATATTGTGGAGATTCGTCGGTTGAGTAGTTTATGAGTTCTGGTCGATCAGTTTGATCCACTGTATCGGTAGGAGTAAATAAACACTTGAATACGATGGACCGACACAGTATGGATATGTGATATATTATCATATATAGGATGTGTTGGAAGTAATGATAATCAGATAAGATTATAAAGTGTGAAATGGTTATATATAACCAATCAGAATTTATATAAGTATAATATGTGAAATAAGTTGAATTAAATCTGAAATTAAAATCAGAATTGAAATCTAAAATCCCAGAAATTAGAAAGGTGTTTGTAAATGAATCTGGATTTAATATATGTGAATTTTAAGTTCCTGGGAGATTTTGAAAATGTTTTTCAATTTGAAATAAATATAGTATTGAACTTACCTTGATGACTGGAAAATAATTCCGAGGATGGATCGATACATCGTCGGTGTGATTTTTGAGTTCCTAAGTGACGGATTACTACCAAAGGATTTTGTTTTTGAAATTGTTTTGAGAAAACAAGTTGTTTAGAAATTCAAAGGTTTTGAATTGTTGTTATGATTTAAAATTGATTTGAAATAAACCCAGGAATTTTAAATTCTGGAATTAAAGTTTTACTAATGAAGTTAAAAAGAATGAGATAGTAGAAGTGAATGAAAAATTTGAATTTAACTTGAACTAAGTTAAATTAAAACTGGATTGGATTATAGAATAATCTGAATGAAATTAAGTTGATAAACTAAGAGTTGTAATTGGATATTGGAGTTTGAAATAAAATTCGACTAAGGTATAAGTGAATGGTTGAATTTGTGGATAAAATCTGATTGGAAATGGGTTGAGATGACATTGGTATATGTTGGTTTGATAACAGGTGAAAGTGATAAAGTTGATATGCCCAACAAAAAGGTACAAGTTTATATTTGATATAAGCATGAGATTTATGAGCCGAATTGGCAAGCCGCTTGGCTGTTTGATTTTCTTTTGGGTTGGAGAAGGCCTAGAGAGGCGAGTTGGAGTTTTACCGATAGGGCTGTACAAAGGAGGTTATGGCGAAATTTTCCGAAAATTAAAGTGTTAGAAAATTTTCAGAATTTTTGAAAATTTTAGTTAGTCGGAATGAATAAATATTTCAGTCGATATTAATTGGTTCAGTTGAAATCAGAAATAAGCAGTAAACAAATCTTAGAAATTCCAATAGATAGGGTCGTCCACTAACTTAACAATTTCGAGGACGAAATTATTTTAAATGGGGAAGAATGTAATCACCCGCATTGTCAGAGGTATTATAATTAATTTATTTAATTATATAAATATTGATTTAGGGAATTAAATCGTCGTTTAATTAAATAAAGTGAATATTTAATTAATTTAAATAATAGAATAATATATTTAAGTCAGAAATAATCAAAATATTGGAAATCACAATATTCTGTGGACAGGGTCGTCCCTAGGATTTAGTTCAGCTTAGAGTTGAATTATATTGACGAATATATTCAATCGATGTCAGTTTGAACGTAGAATTATAATATAATTAAAATAGAGCGCGTAACGGCGCGGCAATTCGCTATTTGGCGATTTGAACTTCAACTGAATATACAGGGTTCGTTTTAAATCGGATTTCTGTGAAACAAGAAACGTGTGGAGCTGGTGGAGTATATCTTTCTAGTGGAAGAGAAAAATCTGGATTTCGTCGTGTAGATTTTGATTTCCGTCCAAATCAAATTTCAGAAAATTCGCTGTGGAATTCCTTTATAATTTATAAAGGAATTATTTATATTTTTAAAAGGAATTTCATTATAAATCGAATATCGATTTAATCAGGATTTAAATATCAAGCTGTAAATTCAGTTAGAAATATATTGGAGCTGTATGGTATTCCACTGTGAATATAGACGATAATATCTATTTTTAAATATTTAATTCAATTTTATTTAAATATATTTATATATTTAAATAGGCTATTTAGAGCTTTAAAAGTAGCCACTTTTGCAAACGAAGTCGGAATTCGACGAGACTAATTTTGTTGGATTGGCAATGTCAAATTATTGTTAGATTCCAAGTTTGGTGATTTTTAGAGTCAGTGTGCGAACATACGGATTTTTAGAGTGAAAAACAGTCAGTATTTTGACAGTTAAAAATACACTGTGTGAGCATACGAAGTCGGAATTCGACGAAACCAGTTTCGTTGGGACCGTAATGTCGAACTGTAGCTACATGTCCATTTTCGTGATTTTTGGGTATCATGGGTGACCACAGGGATTTTTAGACGATGAAACAACTTAACGGTTGAATATAAAAATAATATAAAAACTCCTATAAATACTCCCCTATTCTTCTAAACCCTAATCCCATTTTGTTCGGTGGTCAACAGATGGCGCCGCATGTTTTCTTTCAGCAAGAAATTTCGATTCCCTTCAAAAATCATTCAAAAACCAAATAAAATCATATAAATCCTTATACCAATATATATATGAGATCAGTATAGCTTGCTCTTCGCATTCACCTCTGTTTCGATGGGTTCGGTTCTGCTCTGAGCCGCTGGGAATTTTGTAGCGTGTGGTTAGGGTTATCGATTCTTAAAATCAATGGATTTATACAAGTTTTGAGATTCGTTTTTGACCTCAGATGGAAATTCTGCACCTTGTATGCTGATTATGTTGATTTCCGCAAGAAAAGTGGTCGATGTTGTGTTGTTCAACGTCGTTGACCACCTGGGTCCGCGGTCCAAAGGGTGAGTTCGAGTTTAACATGGATGGGCGGGAGTTGAAGCTTTTGCGGAGATGATCTCAATGGTGGAATCAGTACGAGAATTCGTGGATTGTCGAGGGAGTACGGAGAGCTCAAAATCTGGAAAGATGGTGCGTTGGATATCTGGTGTTTGCGGTGTTCATAGGAGAAGAAGGAACTTCGGTTTTGGGTTCAGGATTTGGTATGGGCTAAAGAAAAGAAGTTAAGGCCCATCAAAATATTTGAATCCAAGTTTAATTCTATTAGAAATGTACTCAACTTGTTAATTTAATAACTGTATCATATCTTATCGAAATTCAGCAAACTAGGATCCGATACGAACGTATGAACGGAGGCAACAACTTGGAATGGGTTGGGAATGATTCGGAGCTTGATAGAAATTATGACGGGGTAAAACGTCGGTCTGAACCGACGACAGTTTATCGTACCTTAATGATGAACTGCAAATGTGAGTAAATCTCACTAACTCTGAACAGTTTTTCATATTGTATTTTTAGAACTGTTAGAAATTGTCTGATTGACTGTGTGTTGACCGATTGATTGAACTGCTAGTCAGTTAGTGAAAATTATATATATATATATATATATATATAAATATATATAAACCGGTAAATACTTATATATCGATTCTGTTTATCAGAATATTTAACTGTGAAGTGAAATCGATGTTAATTAGATTGTCTAACATCTGTGATGCAGGGAAACAGGTTAGAGGAATCCAACTGGATTCCTCAACATTTATTTTACTGTGATTTATATATTGTGTTATATAATGTGATATATAATCTGACATTGGTTATGTGTGTTTGAACGATATTTATCGTTGTTATATGATGTGTTAAATACCATAAGGAAATAGCAGAATGTGGAAAAGGGATTTTCAAAGTATATTTTGAAAATAATGTATTTATATAAAATCAATGGATTTTATATTATAAAAGAAAAAGGATTGTGAATAAAAGAATTATATTTGTAAATAAAATATAAAAGAATTATATTTGTAAATCAAATATAAAGGAATTTATATTTGTTAATCAAATATAAAGGGATTTTATTTGTTAAACAAATATAGAGGAGATATATTTGTGAAATCAAATATAAAGGAAAATATTTGTAAAACAATATATATAAAGGAAAATATTGTCAAGACAAATAGAAAGAGGGATATTTGTAAACCATTTACAAATAGATAAAAATGATTTATTTATTTATTTAGGAAATAAATAAAGGTAAAAGAATTTATTATTTAGGGTATAAATAAAGTTAAATGATTTATTTATTTAGGGAATAAATAAAATAAAGGAATATTTATTTGTTAGAATAAATAGAATAAAGGAGATATTTATTTGTTAAATAAATAGGATTATAAGTAAATATTTATTTAGGAAATAAATAGATTATAAAAGAAAATCTTTAAAAAGGAATAAACGTTATTAGCGAGTAAGTTAATCAAATTGAGTTATCAGGTTAGTTAATCAAAGTAAATTGATTAGTTAATCAAAGTGAATTAGTTAAGTTAAACTAAGTGAAGTGGTTAAGTTAATCAAAGTAAATTGGTTAAGGTAATCAAAGTGAATTAGTCGAGTTAATCAAAGTGATTAGTTCAGTTAATCGAGATAAGAAAAATCAAGCTAGGTTAATCGAGTTGAATTAGTCAGTCGAGTTAATCAATTGAGTTAGTCAAACCAAGTAAAACCAGTTAGAGTTAACCAGTAGAGTTAATCAGTTAGGGTTGACCAGGAAGAGTTAATCAGTTGGAGTTAATCGATTTGAGTTATGATTTTCGAGTTGATAATCGAGTTAAGTTATCGAATACCACTTATTCGAAGTAGAAGTTATCAAATATAGTTATTTAAGATAGAGTTAGTCAAACAGAGTTATTCAGGATAAGTTGCCATCTCGTATGACTGCTAGCGTAATTCGCAGGGTTGTAAATAGCCTACGGCGGTCGGATGTTTCCTGAGGGAGTCAGATGTAACCATTGTGATCGCTGCGATCTAGAGTCAAGCGAATGGAGTTTAATCGAATATTAGTTATTCGATAGGAGTTAATCAAGTTGATCGAGTTGAGAAATAAGTTAAGTTAAATAAGTTGAGTTGATCGGATTGGTCGACCAAGTTAGTCGAGCTTAGTTAATCGAATCAAATTGGTCGAACCAAGTAAGTCGAGTTAAGTTAGTCAAGTTAATCGAGTTAAGTTAGTCAAGTTAATCGAGTTAAGTTTGTCAAGTTAATCGAGTTAAGTTAGTCAAGTTAATGGAGTTAAGTTCGTCAAGTTAAAGTTATCGATGTTAGTTTCATCGAAAGGAGTTATCGATGTTAGTTTCATCGAAAGGAGTTAATCGATGTTAGTTTCATCGAAAGGAGTTATCAATGTTAGTTTCATCGAAAGGAGTTAATCGATGTTAGTTTCATCGAAAGGAGTTAAGTTAGTCAAGTTAATGGAGTTAAGTTCGTCAAGTTAAAGTTATCGATGTTAGTTTCATCGAAAGGAGTTATCGATGTTAGTTTCATCGAAAGGAGTTAATCGATGTTAGTTTCATCGAAAGGAGTTAATCGATGTTAGTTTCATCGAAAGGAGTTATCAATGTTAGTTTCATCGAAAGGAGTTATCGATTATAGTTTAATCGAAGAGAGATTATCGAATATCGTTTATTCAAAAAAGGAGCAATATAATATAATGTATTCGAAAAGAAGGAGTTAATCGAATATAGGTTATTCGAAGAAGAGTAATCAAATAGAGATTACTCGAAAGAGAGTTATACGTCGAACTCGGTTATATCGAATTCGGGAAAGTATCCTTTACTTTCTAGTCTTTAAAGCAAGATTTATTTATTTATAAATAAATCAGTTGTTATGTAAATTATTCGAATTTAAAGAATGTAAGTTAGATAATTCGAAGGTAGGGATTATAACGTTATCGCTGAAATAAATGTTTTAATAAAGAAGTAGATACGTAAATAGAATACGAGGGTTATGTAAAGAGGTTGTTAAAAGATTTAAAAGATAAACTTGACCATTTCGAAGTTATAACGTTGTTTAGTTAAGGTCTGAGAGGTAATTATACCCCAACTTGATTGGTTTCCTTCTTAACTAAGAAATGGTAAGGTTTGATCGAAAATGAGTTTTGGAAATGTTTTCCAAGTAAGAATCAGAAATGTTTTCTGATAATTAAAAATACGAATCTAGAATATATAGAAACAGAAGATAAGTAAATCAATGAACTAAAGAGATAAATGTTAAATGATGATTGATCGATATAATTTCCATTTGGAAATAATATCGTTGTTTGCACACTTGTTTTTCTTTGATAGTTAACTCATCGACTATCGAAGTTTTTGACCATTTTAACGTTGTTAATATGGAGAGACCGGTTGGATTATTATCCAAAGAACCACTCTGTATTGGCATAAGTGTTGCGAATCATATACGCCAGAGATAATTGAAGACGGAGTAAAGTGCAAGGGCTGTTGTATAAGTCTTAGGTAACAGTGACTAAGATGGATATACTGAATAGTGCCTTCGGTTTGTCCAGTCCCAGGACAACTTGTATGGATGAAGGTCTGACAGAGTATATCCAATGGATCGCGTAAGTTGATCCCTTCAAACGTATATACATTGGTGGCGGAGGAATTTGTTTCTCTTAGCTGTATACCCATTGTATTTATGAGGAAATCAATTTGTGATTTGGCGGGTATGACGATGTGACATTCTAAGTGAATGAAGATGGATGCCTGACAGAGTATTTCCAGACGAGCACGTACATTGATTTCTCCAACCGTACCAAGAGTGGAAGCGGAGAAGGAAACTTCTTTTAGCTAACACATAATGTATTGTTGAGGACGTCAATCGGTGATTGGATGGATTTGATGATGTGGCATTTAAAGTGAATCTGATGTGAAGATAAGCGTAGCTTCTAGCCTCACATCCGGTAAATGACAGAAATCGGGCAGGTAGCATGGCTATGTAGGTCGCACCTATTAGGGTGTATAATCACCTGATCTAGAGTTTCATTTACTTCTATAAAATCTATTGTTGATGCTGTCCCATTCGGGAAACGATTGCTGATCCCAACCGTTGGTGATATACATTCGATACACTCAGCGAAATGAGTGATCGGTCATGTGTGGCCGGGTTGCAAGATGTTCTTGTTGAACCTAGTGTATTCCTCTCTAGAGGTACACTAGCAGAAGGTGGTTCCATACCTTGTCATAGTTGGAAATCCATTACCCAATACGTGCTTGCGGTTTTGATTGTATACTATATATGTAGAACGTGAGATGAAAGCGTTTCTGCTAGATGATTATTATATTGTGTTGATAGACATTATTATAATATCAAAAGGTTTTGATATAAAGATATTTTGGATTCTCGTAAGGGAAAAACCCGTTCCGTTATACGGCGTGGTCTTATGAGATATCGTTTACTTGTCCAACTGTTTAAACTGTTTTAATCATACCAGTCCCATGACTGACCCGGAGTTTATTTTGTTTTGTTTTCCCTAAACTCTTGGGTGCCCAATTTTGTACGGGCAGTCAAGTAGTCGGGATTTACAGATATACTTGAAGAGCTGGAGCAGGAGGCTTCTGGATCATATAGCTATAGTTTATTTCCGCTGTGTTGTAAGTGCTGTACTCTGATAAGTGCTATTGTATACATAACTGTTATATTTTAAAGTTATGTTATCTATTATATGTTATTCGTTCCGCTGTGAGGTTCGTGTTACTCTGATTTTGTGTTCTTCTTCTATTCTAAGTTTCTATCTTATCTATTCTCACCCTCTAATTTGTTTCATTAATTACCAGTATTTTTCGATGGTTTTGGTTATCGACATCGTGTTTATGTCGATAACCAAAGTCGCCGAAAATCCGGGTCGTTACACAATGTGTCACTTAGCCAATCATAGCATGACACATAAGCACTAACACCTCAGAATTTGTCACAAATCCAAGGCCACGTAAAAAAAGACAATGCTTGACCAACAAAAAATGCGCCACGTTCCCCACATGATGCGTGCACGTCATATATATATATATATATATATATGTATGTATGTATGTATGTATATATATATATATTTCCTTTTTATCTATCTTCCCAATTAACCATTTTCACACTAAACCACCTTTTGAACTGCGTTCACACTAAGCCACTTTTTAGCCATTCCCCTAAAACAAAAATATGGCGCTGGCGGGGATCGGACTTTGTACCTCTTGTATGCAAGTCACATGTTCTAACCAAATGAGTGCTTACAAACTTTAGAACAATGCTAAACATTATTCTTTTCTCATTCTTCTTTTTCATGTTTTTCTGCAATATTTAATTTAAAGATATCTTCTTCATACGGAGTCCGATTTACGCAAACTCAGACTCTATCTCAAGCAGAATTCCGAGATGAACGCAAAGGCTCAACCCATTTCACCTATTTCTTATTTATCAGATTAATTATTATTTAAATTGTTATTTTAATATTCTCAGAAAATACGGGGTGTTACAGTGGATACCCTGAAAGTAGCAATGTATTTGTCAACTATAGTCTATGACTTATCGACGAGTCGACTGATTGGACGTCTGTCAACTCGATTATTGCCATAATAAGGATGATGCTCTTAAACTTGCACATGTATATGCTTATTTGCCCATGTATCTTTGTCGCCATTACTGACCTCTATGATGCAACGCCTATTTGCCTCGCTACATGCCATGCATGCATTTGTTACACTTAAATTGTGCGCATGATTCGTGCATGCACACATGAACATTTAGCATCTAGCTTATGCTTATCAATGCATGCGTTGAAACATATAAATTTTGTACATTCGATATCAACATCTGCTCATCATTGCTTTAATTTACAGCAACGTGGACTACACAGCATGATCAGCACACTCAATCTTCCTAGTCTGATCCTGCAGTTTTATCACATATGTTTTTTCTTTAATTAAATTTGATACTTTCAATAACCAGCTCAGTTTTATCAGACTTTGTAATTATATGAAACATCTGTGATAGTTTCCGTTTAATAATTGTACGATAGTCTATAAATTGTGTTATGAAAATTCTTGTTATGCTTTGTGTACAATTTGTGCTACATATGCTTTGTATAAATTGTGATATGGTCTGTGTTATGGAAAATACGTGTTGTAGTTTCTGTTTATATATATGTAATATGTATATATATAATATGTATATATATACATATACATATATATAATAAGATACGGTTTAAGACCGTGTCTGCCTGACATCATAGATACGGTCTAAAACTGTTTCTAAAATATATTAAAGTAGCGTTCATCGTAAATTAGCTATGGTTTATATTCGTATCTAGCTGCCATTTAGATACACAAATTAGCTATGGTTTATATTCGTATCAAGCAGCCCTTTAGATACGGCAATGGATCATTTCTTTTTTAACTTTTGATACGGCTACGTGGGCATGTCAAATTTTAAGTTGGACACGGCCTATAGCCGTATCTAATAATTAGACACGCCATTTTTTGATATGGCTTACATGCGTGCTGAATCGTTGTAGATACATCCATGAACACAGCCTAATTAGCATATATGGTGTAGTGCCAGGTGGGATCAAGCCTACGTAGTTCTAAAATCAAGTTTTGCATCATCGTGGAAACAACACATAAATAAAAGGTATCTTTTGGATTTGAACATCAACTTAGTATAAATCATTCAAAGCTCTATCGAGATTCTATAGTGAACCAATCTTGAATAAAATATCCCTTAATAATAAAATCGAAACAATAACACATGTTGATTTCCTTAGTTAGAGTGTTCTGTATTGCTCAGCACGTTAATGTCCATGTGTTTTAATCCTGTTTCGTGAGTCTACATTAGAAAGCGGTCTTGCTTTCCTAGGAGGCCTGATTTCCATACTCATATAGGTTAGTCTCTTAAGGTGTTTCTGCGATACACCTTTTAAAGTTTCTAGACTTATTAAGGACATTAATCCATCCTTTGTTCTTACAGAATCCAACACTAAATATTATGGGATTATCGATTTAGTGTTCCATAATCATACTCTTAACTTGTTGGTACCCATTGAACTTTGTCTATCCTTTTTAAGGCACAAGTTTGGTTTCTGTTAAGGATGATCAATCTTCATTCATAGACCTTAGTCCCATTTCTTTTGACTTTATAGAAACCATAGCCTTTGGAAGACCTTTAGTAAGTGGGTCAGCCAAGTTTTTCTTCATTTCTATGTGGTCAACAGTTATAACTCCACTTTTGAGTAATTGTCTAACCATTTGATGTATTAGACTCACATGTCTATATATTCCATTACATATCTTATTAGAGACATTATATATAGTTGCTTGATTATCACAGTTAATTAGGACTACTGCTGGACATGGCTTCTTCCACAATGGGATTTCCATAATAAATTCCTAAGTCATTCCGCTTCCTTACATCCATTTGCTAATGCAACCAATTCTGACAACATAGTTGAATCAGATATATAGGTCTGCCTCTTGGAAGCCCAAGACATAGTAGCGCCTCCTAATGTAAATATCCATCCAGTCTTAGACTTGGATTTGGATTCAACATTGTTCCAAGTTGCATTAATATATCCTTCTATTACAGCAGGATATCCTTTATAAGATAAACTATAGTTAATAGTTCCTTTCAAATAAGCTAAATCTTTAGAAATGGCTTTCCAGTGTTCGAAACCTATGTTACTCGTAAATATACTCAATACACTTATAGCATGTGCGATGTCGGGTCTAGTGCAATGCATGACATACATAAGACTCCCAATAACACTAGAATACTCAAGTTGAGGAATGGTACGTCCAGTGTTCTTGTCTAAGTTGATACTTGGATCTAAAGGATTTGGTACTGGTTTGTCATCATAATGGCCATACTTCTTTAGGAACTTCTCAATGTAATGAGATTGGGTTATAATAACTCCCCCGTTTTCTAATGATTTTAATTCCTAAAATTACATCAGACTCTCCTAGATCTTTCAAATCAAATTTAGAAGATAGAAACTTCTTAGTTTAATTCACACATAATATATTGGAACCAAATATTAGCATATCATCAACATATAAACATATTATAACATAACCGTTGTTATTCGATTTGCTATAATTACGTTTATCAGCATCATTAACAATGAATCCAAATGATAGTGCTACTTTATCAAACTTCTCATGCCATTGCATGGGAGCTTGCTTCAGGCCATAAAGAGATTTGACTAATTTACAAAATTTCTTTTCTTGGCCTAGGGTTATGAAACCTTCAGGTTGTTCCATATATATCTCTTCTTCTAAATCTCCATTTAGAAAAGCTGTCTTTACATCCATTTGATGTATGACCAAATTATGAATTGATTCAAGTGCTATTAAGCAGCGTATGGAAGATATGCGAGCAACTGGAGCATATGAATCAAAATAATCTACTCCTTGTCTTTGTTTATATCCCTTAGCAACTAATATGTCTTTAAACTTATCAATGGATCCACTTGTATTCAACTTTTTCTTGAATATCCATTTACATCCTATAGGTTTAACATCAGGAGGTAAATTAGTCAAAACCCAAGTTTGGTTTAACATTATGGAGTTCATTTCATCATTGATAGCTTCTTTCCAGAAATTAGAATTTCTAGAACTCATAGCCTCATAATAAGTTTTGGGATCATCATCAATGTTTGTTGCATATCTTGTCACATAAAGGACTTCGTCTTTATTGCCTTCTACGAGATATGTTATGAAGTCAGGACCATAATCCTTCTCTATTCTCGCTCTTTTACTTATCCAGTGTTCAGTACTATTATATGGTACTGACACTTCCTTACTGTTTTGAGCAGGAGCATATTCATCGCTATTGATATTATTAGTCACAGTTGGTTCCAGACTAGATGATGTCAATGGATTCTTAATAGTTAGATTTTCAAAAAATTCCACATCTATAGATTCTATAAATTCTAAAGTGTCAAGAATAGGAAACCTATAAGTAATACTATTAAGAGACCATCCTATAAAAACACACTTAAATGCCATATTTCCTAACTTCGGTCGTTGAGGGTCAGGTTTTCTAACATATGCTAAGCAACCCTAAACTTTAAGTCCATTAAGGTTAGGTTTTCTATTAAATCATAATTCATAAGGGGAAATATTATTCTTTTTAAGTGGTACTCTATTTAAAATGTAACATGCAGATAACATAGCATCACCTCATAGGTTATGAGGTAAATTAGAACTGATGAGAATGGCATTAACCATTTCTTCTAAAGTTCTATTTTTCCTTTCAGCAACACCATTTTGTTGTAGTGTATATGGAGCGGTACATTGGTGAACCATACCATTTTGTTTGCAAAACAAAGTAAACTCATTTGAAAAATATTCACCACCACGATCTGAAAGTAACACTTTAATCTTAACCCCTAATTGTGTTTCGGTTTCTACTTTGTAGAATTTGAATTTATCATAGGCTTCATCTTTCGATTTCATTAGATATACATATGCATATCTAGTATAATCATCTATAAATGTTATATTGTATTGAATACCACCATAGGTGATATGACTTTTTAAGTCACCCACATCACTATATACCAAATCAAGCAAACCAGTTTTCCTTTCTACAGTTTTAAAGGATTTCCGGTGTATTTTTGCTTGAACATATATTTCACATTTAGAGATGGAATCGAAATCACAATTAGAAATTAATCCTAATTTATGCATATTTCTAAGAAACATATAATTAACATGTCCTAATCTACTGTGTCATAAATCAATAGAATCAATAATATAAGAAGAAGTTTTCTTTACTAGATTCAACTTAATCATGTCATTACAAGAATATCCCTATCCAATAAATTTGTTGTTCTTGGACAACACTAACTTATCAGACTCATACACCATCTTTAGTCCTCCTTTATCAATAAGGTATCCAGAAACTAAATTCTTACACATATCGGGTACATAAAATACGTTGACTAATTTAAGAACTTTCCTTGAGGTGAATGTAAGTTCAATTGTGCCTTTTCCCTGAACTTTTCTTGCAACTTTTTTGCGCCAGTAACTTCGCTGAATTCTCCATTGTTCTCTTCGAAATTTTAAACAGATTACGGTCTTTGCAAACATGAATGGTTGCTCCAGTATCGAGCCACCAATCATTATCAATTCCACTAACGGAGTTCGCCTCTTGTACGATAGCTACAAGCTTTTCTTCGATAACATTCGCTTTTAGTTGTTTCTTTCGAAGACGACAGCCTCGGGCATAGTGGTCGGGTTTGTTATAATAATAACAGACACCCTTCCTTTTATTCTTGGAATTATTATTCTTCTTAAACTGTGTCTCATTCTTAGGCTTCAATTTATTAGTGATTTCAACATTATGTGTCTGAGCCTGAGACATAGTTTACGGATTATCATCTAGTTCGCATTTACGAGAATCCTCTTCAATACGAAGATGACGCTATAAACCGTCTAAATTATAATCTGTTTCCGCATGTTTCAATTTTTTCTTACAATCATTCCAAGAATTGTGAGTTTTGAAATAATAAATCCAACAACAAAAGATTTAGGGAGACCAATACCGACATATTTAAGTTGATTCACCAATAGTAGTATTTTACTTACTTGTCCAATTATGGACTTGTTGGCGACCATTTTGAAATCCATAAAATTACAAATAAGAATTTTTTTATCACTTACCTCAGATATGCGATACTTGCTCTCCAAAGCAATCCAGAGATCCTCTGCAGTTTCCAAGGTTCTGTGAGCATTGTAGACTGAAGTAGACAATGCATTTAGAATATGCCCTCTACACAGGAAATCATCCTCCTTGCACTTTGCCCGTTTCGCCTTCAGAGTGGCATCCTCGCTAGTGGTTTCCTCCGATATAACATCCAATCCATCTTCCAAGATATAGAACAATTTCACAGTGATCAAGAACTTCATTGTCTCTTGCGAACGAGTGAAGTTTTCACCATCAAAACGCTCCAATTTCGTCAAATGCTAATTCATCACTTGTACTGCGCTCAAACCTTCCATGATTGAAGTATTGTCCGAAAATTTGATGGGGATTTTGTGGTTTGTGGCCATTGGAGGAGAATGAGTCGTCGTATAATTGACGTAATTCAGACTTTAAGGATCCATAGTATAGATTCTTTCGGATAATAGTTCAATCCACCAGGTACAAATGGATTATCAAACTATTGACTTTCAGGATTTAATAAAGCCTTGGAACAGCGAAATTGGATTCAAAGATTATACGGCTTTGATTCGATTAAGAACACTATAGAAATTTATATCTGATGATGCAATAAAGAGATAGAATTGAAGAGGAAGAAGAATAGAACAATTCTGCAATGTTTTCAGGATTGAAACACTTTAGAAGTGTTTCGGCAGAAACTGTTTTGCAATAGTTTAATAGCGTCACAGAATTGAGAATTAAAGAAGAAGAAACAATAATTCGAAGTAATCTGAAACAGTTTTCCGGCGTTGTATTTATAGCCAGCGAATGGAGGTGTCTATCCGTGAACAACCGTGATTGTTTGCAACGGTCGTATCCGTTTCAATTCGGAAACGTCGCATCCCTTCAGTTTGAAACACGACGACATTTTGCAACGTTCTGAAGCATTACAGAAATCGTTCCCATTTGAAAGCAGTTCGGGTCTGGGTTTTTAACGGGCTGAATTCAGCCCGTTACAGTTTAAAATCATGGTCCAAAAATATTCTTATTGGACCCGAAAACTGTACCCAGTTCGGTTCGGTCGGACGGACGGCGTCGTCGGCGTGCGCGCGTGGGGTCTAGATGCATGGTCTCCCTCCTCACAACAAAGTAAACTTTTGGGTTCCCCAAGGTACCAACATCCTCTTAAGGAAGCCTCTTAAGTACTAAGATACTCTTGTATCTTCCCCAATATGGGACAAATACACTTTGCCTTCCTTTATTCTTTTTTTTCTCTTCACAAATAAACCCATACCCTTAAACTAGTTCGAAAATTTTCTAACAATATATACAACAAAAATTATACCTTTTTTATCAATGACACACATAAAAACATATATATATATATATATACGCACACACATGTCATTGATGACTAATTAATTCAATTGCAGATAATTTTGGATACTTGCAATTTTTGAGTCAAATTGCATGCATGTACACCGATTAAAGTTTAACACGGTAATTTTTAAATTTGTTCAGGGGTTAAACTGACCGGAATCGTAAAAACTGTATTATGATGTTAGAAGATAAATGCAAATATTCATGCTTACTAACTAGTTCGAAGCAGAAGTGACTGAAAATATTTACAATTTCTACTTCAAATGGCAAATAATTCATAGGTAATTGCATATATAATTGTAATATGGGTTTGAACTAAAAACAATTTTCCTAACAAAATTTTACCAAATCACACGATAATCAATCATATTGAAAAGATTCGAAATTCGAGATATTATAGTGATAACAAAACTTCAACCAACTATTTCAAATTTGATGTAAGTGCTAATGTATGCATTAAGCTTCTTTTTTTCTTTTCTTCTGTAAACATTCCAAAGTGCATGTAAATTACAAACAATTGCAATTTTTATTTCAAATTCTGACTTTTTTTCTTTTTTGCCAAATACTTCCAATGACAGAACATTATCAAAATACACGATAGTTGCATATTTTTGGAAATAATACAAAATTTATGATCTATTAACAAAAATAAAATTAAGGATGCATTTTTTAATGAGATACATAACATTTTATGTTTGAATTTTTTTTGTAGGAGTAAGAGCGATATCTTATGTTGTTGGGAAATCTGGATTCAGATACCAATCTTAAATCCAAGCTCATAGTCACAGTGGAAAACGATATAGATGATAAGCTTGCCAAAAAAACCATTCTTAATATCTCAATCACCAAAATAAAAATTAATCAATCTAAATATGACTACCTCAATCACAAGGAATCTAAAACAAGCAATAATGATAAGATATATCGCAATAAGATATACAGAGATTAGAATTGAATAAAAATATATTAAACTAAGGTTAAAAAGACATCTAGTTTCCTTTTAAATGAACCCTTGAACAAACTAGGAAATATATCTCTTTGAATATGAATATAGCTTATATATAAGGAGCATTTTTGTCATGACAAATTATCAATTTTCCCCTTGAAGCCTTCAGAAATTTTCATTAGCAAACAAGCCAAAATTGTCTTTGCATTGTAGGTCGGATGTCTGACCAATGAATTCAAATGTCTAAATTGAGACAAGAAACGAGTGTTCCACATGATCAAACATCTGATTACCTCAACCAGATGTCTGAGCAAAATCTCAGGTTATAGAGTACCCTATAATCAGATGACTGGTTCTTTAACCAAACGTTTAAGCAAACATTCAATTTGCTTGGTCTTTGAAGCCAAGCCTACGTCTTGCGTTTGGGAACCACTTCAAGATGTCTGGTTTTCTATGCACACTCATGTGCACATCTTCAGCTTCGACTCACCATACCTTGAACATTCGCGCTCTAACCAGTGAACCGCTTACGTCGGTGCTAAGCTATTCTCCATCTCTTCAAGTCAGCATTTGGTGTCATCAAGTTTCAACACTTTGCGTCGACACTATATTCATTTTCATACTCTAAGAACCAATGGTACCAAACCATCACCAACTCCACCTTCAATCAACCAAAGAATGAATTGTAATGACCCAGTTTTTGGACTAATTTTATAATGTATAGATAATACTAGCAATTTAATTTAATTAAATAAATTAGGGTTTATATATTTGGAAAATATCAGGAAAATTCCAAATAAATATATTTATTGATGGTTTATAATTCTTTAATCAATGTATATGTACTTATAAAACAAGTAATTGATGTTTTATAATTTTGTTGTATTATAGTTCATGTGAATATATATTTTCTTAGGTAAAATAGTAGATTACATTACCTGAACCAATTTGGATTTTTACTTGAAAACAAAATGAGATATACTTCAAATGGAGGAAAATACAAGTATATATGATCATTCAATACAAGATATTTATTTAATGCAAATATTTTTAGTATAAATGTGATAGGATCAAACTCAACTCATTAAAAATAGAAACTAAATTAGCTAAGTTGAGCGAATACCCGAAGTGAACAATCTCACCCAACCAAGCAAATTGCACAACAAAGCTCCATTCGAAACATTCAATCACAAGCAAAATATGATAGGCTCGTATGCACTATGCAATGCCAAATGTACGGAACAGTATTTCTATATAAGTTTCTCCTTTCTTCCACAAGCATATCCCACCTACACTGCACACGTCCTTGGTATACTGTTAAATGAAAGTGAAAATAAGATGTTTACATTTGTTTCCAGTAACCTCTCCCTCTACTTTCTATTCTCAAACTCACTTCCAAGTCTACAACACATGAAACAAGCTCGTACCCCCTGTTCAGCGTGGCTTCACTGCTG
This sequence comes from Allium sativum, assembly GCA_030737875.1. Lineage (NCBI taxonomy): Eukaryota > Viridiplantae > Streptophyta > Magnoliopsida > Asparagales > Amaryllidaceae > Allium > Allium sativum. The sequence goes on along the minus strand of CM060909.1, from coordinate 526,774,086 downwards.
CTACTACTATATTCACGCACGTCCCTCTTTCCTAACTTTATGCAAGCATGGCCATCCTCACACGTTGCTCACTTGAAATGTGCATATTGTATTTGCAGTATTTGATGATTTAACATGTTTTTGTACATTATTCAAACCTGGTTTCAAATAAAGGAGGGTATAAGAACCCACTGAAAAATTAGACAGAACAAGTAAAGCCATTTTTGTGTCTAATAGTTGAAAATTATATCTCCCAGTAAATGAGCAGATCAAGTATAGAGTTGGTTTCGAGATATAGACAGTTCTAAATGAGTAATTATATCAAGGTAACCATTCAGTGAAATCAAATTATACATTGTTGAAATAATATGATACAAAACTGAAAAAAAAAAATATAAAAAAATATACATATACACACTAAGAAACACGCACATTATCTTATGGTTACTTTATTTTTTTTGCATGTCTGTTACCTTTATATATTGCACGGAGGCGTTAGTTATTGATTTCTTTAAAACAGTATGTGTCAGTCCTAAACTCACATATAAAAGTTACCTAAGTAACTAAGTGAGATTTAAAGTAGAATTTCACTTTACTTCACATATAAGGATATAATATTGCTTTCTTACTTCGCATGTAAGTGTACAGAAGATATGTTGTATATCTAGACTCACAGTCACCCAGATAGGCTGATTTCTTTAGATGTTAAGTTTCAATTTGCACATACATATAGTATGTACATACACATATTGCAGCTAGAAAACATAGATATGACTCCTAAGGAACATTGAAGAGAAATTGTGCCATCAAGCATCACACTTCATAGCTACTGCAACAATTTTATAGGTGTTGCATATATTCTTCCCATCAATCAAGCCATCAACCACTAACAGCCTACACTTTCCCCTACCTAAAACACTAACTAGCTGCAGTACCCTGTTTGCCACATGCCTAGCCAACTTGAAGCACCAGTTTCACCTATAAATACATGTAGAAAGGCACACACAAAAGCACACTAATACACTATAAAGCAAATGAAAACAGTGAGAAGAAACTGAATTTGGGAATGGCCGAAAACACTAGGAAAAACAAGGGTAATCAGAGCCAAACCTGGGGACGAAATAGCCAAGAACTCTGAGCACAAATCTGAAACAGATAATAAAAGAATGGCTATAATTAAAGCAGTGAACAATCTATGTGAGTAAAAAATTACAATTCTTTTACTGTTTTAATTAATCATGTGTGTTACTATATGCATCACCTTTTATTTAGACATCGATTTTAATATTGTTGCAGAAATAATCTCTGAAACTAGTTAGGTTTAGATAGTATTACCTGGGAAAGCACAATATTAGCAGAAGTAGTATAAGGTTAGTAAATACTTGAAACCTGTCTGCTAGTTTATATTTGATTCTAAGTGGATTCAACATTACTGGACAAAGCTTTATAACATGTCTTTTTATTCAATCATACTTTTGTTCCTAAAAGTAAAAGAGTGATATGTAGTAGCGTGGTATATATTGCCTGACAAAACTCCAAAGGAGGTAGAAACCTTAAGTAGACATCATTAAGAAAGATAAATTGCCATTAGAAATGATTAGTGCAAACTGATCAGCACTATATGAAGGACTAGAAGAAAACTGTTACAGGGTTCTGAAGTTGTGTTTATAAGAGACATGAGGGTAGTTAGCCAAGACGGAAATGACAATTTCACTAGTATAACTGTAGTGGTTTCAGAATAAGACATAAGGTATCTAAACTACTTGATCTGTGAAAATGCAAGGGTTTATCAAGAGTTTATGGAAATTCCTAAAAATAAAATTTCGTAATGAAGATTGGTTATGGCATCAATTAGACAGTTATTACAGGAAATGGTAATAAATACATTATTTCAAGTACACAATCGTTATTGAATCAATGTAGTATGAGGACTTTGTGTTTTCCAATATATTTGTAAGCGAAAATGGGAAATTGTAGTAGTTAGTAAAAGGATGATACGTCTATTTTGAGTCCATACTAAATACTAAATATATCCAGCAAGCTATATCCAGGCATATATAACTCTCATACACATTTAGGGACTTATGTGCATTGCATAATTCACTATTTACAAGTATTTTAAGATAAAACATATGTTGATATGAACAATTAGATTTACAACTCGAAAAAAAGAAAAAAGAAAAAAAAACATTCATACATAAACTTTTCTTTTTGAGGAGGTGAGTGGTTCTAAAGCTTCCGTCGAACTCTGAAAACCTGGAACAGTGGAGTCAATGGGGGTCTTGGGGTGGTGGCAACAAGTTCGGGGTTGACGTTGGGATACGCAATGATGATCAGAACGATGGGGTAGCTCTAGAAGTCAATGTGCATGTGCACATTAAGGACGGTGCACAGGAGGAAGAAGAATTGGCAAAAATGAAGAGAGAAAATAAAGAATGAAGGCAAGGAGGAAAGGAGTGATCAGGAAGAGGATCAACTGATCCATGGGTTTTCATTCCAGGAGTATGTGTTGGCATGGGTTATCAGTGGAAGCAAGAAAGAAGAAATTCATGGCAGAGGGTGTTGGTGATCAAGCATTTTGATTACTATTTTGCTGAAAATGTTGCAGCTGGAAAGGAAAAGGATAGGCTATTGGGCTAGGTTGATGGAACAACCCGAAATTTTCAAAACATGACATAAAGGATAATTAAAGAATACTTAATTTTTATAAGAAGAATTAAGGGAAACAGTTTGCGCCATTACGTTCGTCTCGGAATTCTGCTTGGAATAGAGTCTGAGTTTGCGTAAATCGGATATCATATGAAAAAGTTATGAAGCTTAGAAGAATTCTAGAATTAGCAGAATTTAAACTAAAATAATAATTAAAAATCAAAAATGAGTTCAAAAATCAAAATCAATAAATCTGGGTGAGAGGGAAATCTCCCGCTCTAGGGTGTCGACCCCCCCAAGGGAAGTCGACATAGGTGCCGACCCCCCTAGGGGAGTCGACATAGGTGCCGACCCCCCTATAGGGGTGTCGACCCCATCGGCCCAGATCTGGACGTGACGTGTTTTGGTTGATTAGGGCTGACGTGGACTTCTGGGATTGGCTGGGTGATGTGTTTATTTGGTTTGGATGGTTCATATGGATCCTAATCTAATCTAAGGGTCCTAATTCATCTAGAGCATCTATAAAATACCCCTAAACCTAACCCTAACCCTAGTCTCATTGTTATTCATCCATGGCGCCTCCATGCTGCTCTGGTCTAAATTAACCTAACCTCCACCAAAGCAAATCAGAATTAGAGTATTCAAATTGGAAGATAAGAATCAAATTCTACAACAGCAGTTTAGCTAATCAAAATCAGAAATCAGAATTCAGATCTATTCTCTCTTCTTAATCCCGTCGTTGTGAGTCTATGTTACTTTCACATATAATTAATTAAAAAGTGATTGTGATAGGATTGTAAATTGGATTTTATGAACATGCCTGTAAGATAAATCATATCAAGTTTTGTAGATTCTTATCCATACCCAAAGTAATGTTATCATATGCCTAATTGGATCTATTTTATTATTCTATGCCAGTTCATATTTCATATGCCTATGTTCATGCCAGTCTTGATGCTTTGATTCTCTTCCCCACCTCTCTTCCTTTTTATTTTATGAGATTAGGCTAACTTCGAGCCTAATATATTACGTTGAATTATACGTACGAATGACGTGGGAACGTTGTGAAAAAAGTTTGGGAAAATATTGAATAATATGTAATTGGGCATAAATTGATTTGTATTCACGTAGTTGATTTGGGGCATAATTATGTATAACTTGTATACATGAGATTTGGCATAGTTGGATGTGGGCATAATTGGATATAATTTGTATACATGAGGTTTGGCATAAATTGTTGATAACAATGAACGCAAATTGATTTGGGCGTAATTTAGCATAACATGTATACATAAGATTTCCCTTTCCTTCACCAAAAATCATTCTTTCTTCCCAAATAAAAAGCAAAGCATTTCCCAATTCTAATGGCCAAAGCCAAAATTTCCCTTTCCCCTTTTTATTTAACTGTCGAAAACATTTACTCTACTCCAAATTAAATTTCCAAAATCAGAACCTTCCCCTAATATCGAAATCTTCTTCTATTCTTCCTGTCACCGTTGCAATTTGAATTATTTCCCAAAATCAGTTTTTGCTACCACCGAAACCAGTCGCTCGGCCTTCTGCTAGCTACAACTGCCACCACAAAGCATGAGGCACCGACTCCAGCACCGTTCGAGCGCGTTGCTCCACCGTTCATCGCTGCAAAGTCACTTCACCCCCACTATGTCATAGCTACAACAGCTCTTCCATCAAGCCCCAGCTGTGACTGGCAAATCGTCTGCGTTGTCAGCGTCCTTTTCTTTTTATGGTTTCAAGGTGAGTGTTAATTCACTCACGGTTGTCTATATTTCAAGTTTTTCAACTTCTTTTGAAATCTGAAATAATGGTAATTGATGCTATATGTGATTTGCATAACCATGGGTCACATTGCTGCTATATTTGCTTACTGCCATAATACTAAATCATGCACTGAAATATATGTATGTATATACATACATTTGCATGTGTATATCTGTATGGAGTTGCGTATTCTGGACTCGAGACTGTGTCTAAAGCACACTGTGTAACTGTGTTCGCCTTCTATATTTCACTTATTTTTATTTATGGTCTGTAAACTAGAAATGTTGTCATGATCTTAAATTTGATCAAAACTTTGAAAGGGAATTCATTACCTGGCCCCCTTGCTTATTCGAAAATGAGGGAAAAATATTGTCCTGTTCTCATATTTGAGATTTCCCTTTTTGTTGAAATATATATATACATATATATACATACATACATACATACATATATATATATATATATATATATATATATATATATATATGCTGTTGGCATTTTGAAACCGCTTTCATATATGAACAGTTTGGCACTGTGAACCCATATTTTTTTGTTCTTCCCGGTTCATGCATGAATTTTCGATTATGCATTATTTTGCACTTAGCCCATTTAATCGAATACACATATATAGGTGATGTATGAGTATGAAATACATGTGTTAACACCTTATCTATAATTAGTAGATCATTTTTACTGAATTGAAACTGTTGAACTATTATGGTCACTAAATTGAAACTACTGAACTGTTATGGTCACTGAGATGAATGCTGAGTTATTATGATCACCGAAATGAACCCATTCAGTATTTTTGAGCTTGCCGCCTGTTGTGCTGAGATTACTAGAAGCTGGGATTACATATGTTATAAAAGCTGTTTGTTATGGACATATAGGTAGAGTGAAAATGGATATTATATCATAAATACAAATGGATACTATTTATGGGCATATTAATGTCATAAAAACAGTTTTGTTGTGCCAAAATATACTTGGAGCTGAGACTACTTCTGTTTTGGCTAAATTTTATTAAAAAAATGACTTGTGCATGGTATTTTGCCAGACATGCATTTATTGGCTTGGTTCTTATAATTGTTTTTGCTGTCTTTGTTGCATTGTGACTTCGCTACTTTGTCATATTTGTAAAACTGAGCACACCCCATGAATTTGCATAAATATACATACTACCAGCAAAGTTTTTCTGAAAATAAATACACGAAGCATGTTTTGTTGGAGAAGGAAAATGTGAACTATGGAAAGAAAATTCTACTCGTTCAAAATGTGGAAAAGTAAAGCATTTACATAGTCTATTTCATAGTGTAGATAACTATAAATATTAACTTCCTTTTATTTTCAAAGTTCAGTTTGGTGAACCAATCCTAGTTACGCCAGCTTATGCACACATTTTCACTTGGGTGTGCCTGAGTAATCATTCACATTAAATCAGTATAAAATGGACATTAGAGGGTTATATTTGATCATGTTGTTATAGAGTATCAGTGTAGTTAACAAACAGGAAAGCCTAACTGTATACATTTAGTTAGGATTATTATATCTTGTTTCAATCCGCATGTCATTGTGAAAACCATAAGAATACCTGCAACTTGATTTGTGAAATTTTAAATATATTTGTAGTATAGCATTAACACCAATGTCACTATAACCTATCACCACAAAGTTGTCATTATTTTGCTTCCTGCCTTGATACTTTAACCATAAATGTTGATAAACGTTTCGAAATTTGGAACTGTTGCGGACTGTGTTGATGTGGGTGCGGTCTCTTTGCACTTGATTGCCGACATATATATATACACACACACCCCGCCACTATTTTTGAACTCTCGACTGTACTTGTATTTCTGGTTTCCTGGAATGATGGGTAGTACACACGGGTATATGTACACGTGTGTATATGCAAGCTTTTGGAATCATTGGATTTAACACTAATATAGGAACGACCATACTAAAGTTAGAATTGAGTATTATATTTCAGTTCTGGTGAAGTTAATTTACTTGAACTATGATTTAATCCTAACTCGAGTGTTTTATGTTTTTGCATGGAACACTCGGGTCAGACTCGAGCATTACAGATTTAAAGATTACATTTTATGATTCGAAGATTGACGAAGCTGTGGATTCCAAAGATGGTGCACTCTGAAGATTTAAACCAGTAAAGATTTTCCCTGTATTTTTGAATTGTATTTTAAGTTCCGCTGTATATAAATATCTTGTACTCAAAAGTCTAATTAATATATAAAGTATATTTTGTCGTCCAATATTGTGTCTTCTATTCTGTATTTCTGTGTTGATTCTGTTTTTAAACTCTGTAAGCTAAATAATTTTCCGTCGATTTAGACATTTAATTACCAATTTGAGGCGGTCAAAAAGGGGGGACGTTACAAGTGGTGTTAGAGCTTTGATTTATTCAAAGCATAGCTTATTAGTTTAAAAGGAATAAGATCGACACTAGAAAAAAAATTGGATTTTGAAAATAAAAGATTTCAAAATATATATTTTGAAAGGTGTAAATAATTTTTAAAATAAATGTTGAAAAGGAAATTATTTTGAAAATATTATATATATTTTGAAACTAGAATTTTGAAACTTAATACAGTGGAAGTTAAAAAATATTTTGAGATTTAAAATTTATTCGGAATCCCCAGTCTTTGGATCTAAATCTGCGAGTATTATTCTTTGATAAGCCGCCTTAGAGTTGAATCTTGAAATCCGTTATTAAATGGTATCAAAGAAAGATACATACGAGAGAATCGATGAACAAATTTCTGTAATTGTGAAATCCGTTATTAAATGGTATTAAATTGTTTGGAATAAGAATTCTAATGGAAATTTGAAATCGTTTCAAAAAGAAAATGATGAATTTTATTTCGACATTCGAAATATAAATTAATCAAATGTTATAATTGCGTCAGATTTTGTTATTAATCTAATTAGACTATCCAGAACATGGCAAGATAAATTATAATTGATTTCAAAGAATAACATATAATCGAATATATGAATTCGATAGTATGTATAAACTTGTTAATTAACAAGGAGTGAATTGTAAACGGGAACTGTAAATGAAGCGATATATGAATGAAGATTGTGAAGATCTGAATTGATATTTAAGTAAAATCGAAATTTATTTGATGCGACGAGTTCATATTTCAATAAAAGGAATAATATTTACTTTTTTAAAGTAAATAACCTGTGAAAGCAAAAATGTTGTAAATAAATTTGGAATAAAGAAAATGGAATTGAAATGTATAGTAAGATTTTCTTGAAGTCCAGAATACAAATTAAGTGAGATTTTTCTGAGGTTCGGAATATGTTATCGAATACGAGATTATTCGAAAGAAGGTTATGCATGAGGGTAATTGTGTTGAATTTCAGAAAAATGCTATTTATTTTCCGTTCAATAAAAAAAATATTATTAGATTAATTATTCAGATTAATGAACAAAGTATATTTTGAAGTTAAATATTTTGAAGGCGTGAATTATTGTAAAAGCAATAGATTATTAATCTGAATTCAGAAATTACGAGAATGAATGTTTTGTTCGTATTCGAAGAGGTGAACTTTATCTATTTCGAAGTTAATAAGGTTGTTCAGTTAAGGTCTGAGAGGTAATTCATACCCCAACTTGATTGACTTCCTTGTTGACTAAGAAATGGTCAAGATTCGATAACAAGGATTGGTTAAGTAGAGGAAGTTAATGAGTGTTAGCAGTTAACTGAAAATAGTAGTGTTTTATTTAATATTTGTTTTAATTCAAATAATGAATTTTGAATTCTTCCCCCTGAGAATAAAGTGCATTTTTTGTGTAGAAAATAAAGAATTGTGAATATGTGGAAATGTTTTCCAAGGGTAATAAGTGATTTTCTAGAATTATAGTAGATATTTTTTCAAAAGATCGGGAGGGACTAACGGGGTTTGATAAAATAGAATGGCAAGAATTGAAGAAAAAAAAGCCGCACGCCGAGAATGAAGGGCAGCAGAACGTAAAAGAAGGGAAGAATTAATATTGGGATACGAGGAGAGGGTTAAGGAAAAACAGACAGCTGGCCCCTATGACAATGTCGTCTGTTACAGATGTCAGAAAAAGGGACATTACGCAGCTACATGCGAAGAGAGAGACAAGGGAAAGAAGAAAGAAGGAAAAATTTACCGATCCAAGATTTTCTGTTTTAAATGTCGAGAGAAAGGACATTTTCCCATTCATTGTCTTAAGGTGAGAAAGAAGAAGCCTGCCATTGCTGAGACGTTTGGTGAACTAATCGCTTGCTATCATTGTAAGCAAGTTGGACATATAGCTCGAAACTGTTCTGAGAGACAACAAGGAAAACAGGCAATGTTGCACCCCGCTAGAAAGAAAACAGTAAAGCATGTAGATAAAGATATATCCACCTCGTATTATTCTAAAAATTATAAAAGAATGGGGACATGTGGATGTGGAATGCACTAATCCTTTTGTGGGTGCTCCAGAATGATGAATATTGTGAAAGTAGTTCATGCAAAAATGTGGATTATCGATCAAAAATCCAGACAATCATCGAAGATTGTGAATCCTAATCAAGTTAGCTTTGTTTCGTTATACTATCGTTGTAATCCTAAATTCATATGTACGTGTTTTGAATAGATCAAGGCTATGTATAATTATTTAAATAAAATGATTATGAAAGAAATTTGAACCCTATAAAATTGTTATTATTGGTTTAGTCTCATTTGTATGATGTTAATTGAAAATCTTGAAAGTGGAATATTTCTAAGTTGAGATTATAATGATATCATTATAATCAATGTTTTCATAAAATCCGAGAGTGGCGTAAGAAATGATTTGATAAGAAATTAAGAAATGGAATTAGGAAAAAATTAAAACTGACTGAAGATTTGTTAAATTGAATAATTTTCTAAGTATCGATCTGATATTGGTTTTGGCCTTCGGGATCGATACATAAGGAAGTTGTTCGGCTGTTAGTTTACGGTCAAAGGATGTGAATGTAGAAGGATAATAGTGCATGGACGAGAAATTTGTTACAAAAATGAAAAATTCTAGAATTTTGAAGGCATAAAGATCTGAATTAAGTAAGGAACTTGATAATTGGGATGGGAAAAAAGTTGGTCTATAACCAATAGAATCATAAATCCGTGTTTGAGAAGTTATCAAATTGGTGAGTTGATTAAGAGATCAAAACTGAAATTTTGAAATTAGAATGAAATTTGAGGATATTCGATTTTAAATATTGAATATAGAAGTTTTAAAAACTTATATGTGGGATAAAATGTAACAACCCGAAAATCTGGGCCAGTTTAAAATTTTTATTTTGGCAATTTTAGTGAATTTTGATTATTTAAAATAGATTATTTTAAATAATATCAACGAGAAATTTATTTTGAATAGAATTAGAACGTATATATTATATAGTTCGTCGTTAGAATATAAATAATTATTTATATTTATAAAAGGAATTGAAAATGGCGCGGTAGTTCGATAATTCGATTTCAAACTTCAATTGAACATACCGGGTGCAAAATAAACCGGATTTTAGCGAAACTGAAAACATTAGGATCTAATTGAGAATATCTTTCCAACGAATCCGAAAAATTGAAATTTCATAACGGGAATCAAAAGATATGTCCAGATGAAAATTCTGAATAGTCGCTATGTAATTTAAGCCCTTAAAAATGGAAATTTTGCAAACGACCTCGGATTTCGACGAAACCACTTTTTTTGGGTCCGTGATGTCAAATTATTGCTAGATTCCAAATTTCATAATTTTTCGAATCAATATGTGAGCGTGGTAAAGGAAAACGTGTTTGACCAGTTTTAGTTGATTTTAATCGACTGGAAAATGGCCATTTTTCAAACGGTCTCAGAATTCGACGAAACTAGTTTTGTTAGGACCGTATCGTCAATACGAAGCTAGAAAATATTTTTCTGGGATTTATAGAGTTCGTATGTGACCCCGGTAAATTGAAATGCGCGTTCAAATTCAATATATAGAGTTATATGTTGATTTTAACGGAAACTGATCGAAATGATCGAATCAACCTACGATACATATCCCATTGTGTTCGGAATGGGGGTAATTAGCTATGGACGACAGGCGGTGGGCCTCGTTTAGAGATCGAAAATAAAAGTTGCTTTTTGGTGGAAAATAAAATAATTAAATAAATAAAAAAACCTCTTCCTTCCTATACCCTCTGCCCCCCCCTTTCAGTTCGATTCAGAACAGGAAAAAAAAAAGAACTCGCGATCGAAATCGATCGACGCGCCACCGCTCCCCGATGTGCCGTCGCCGCTTCTTCCTTCCCCCTCCCTCCAGTCGAGCGCCGTGCCCCCTCCATCTACCCCCTCTCGCCGATCCTTCACTCGCGCAGACCCCAAACCCACCTGATAACCCAGCGCCACTTCCCCCTCTGCCGCACCACCTCCCTGACCTCTCCGCACCCCTGCCGCAGCCTCCAGCCCCCTCCGATCCCTCTTCTCCCCCATTCGCTGTAAGCTTTCATCTTTTTATTTTATTTATTCATTTTGTTTTATGTTAATTTATTCTAAATATTTTGTTAAGGTTAATCTGATTTTCGTGAATAAGAATATACTTTGATTTTTAAAATAGAGAAGATTAGATTTTAAAAATAGAGAAGATTAGATTTTTAAAATAGAGAAGGTTAGATTTTTAAAATAGAGAAGATTAGATTTTTAAAATAAAAAAGAGTAGATTTTTAAAATAGAAAAGATTAGATTTTTAAAATAGAAAAGATTAGATTTTTAAAATAGAAAAGATTAGACTTTTGAAGTTTGAAAAGGCGAAATCTTTATGTATAGAATAACGTGATTAAAATAGAATTTTTATCTATATAGTAGAAATGTAAAAATAGAATTTTTATCTATATAGTAGAAATGTAAAAATAGAATTTTTATCTATATAGTAGAAAAGTAAAAATTCGATTTTTATATATTGGATAGCAAAGTAAAAATTCGATATTTATATATTGAATAGCAAAGTAAAAATTCGATTTTAATATATTGGATAACAAAGTAAAAATTCGATTTTTATATATTGAATAGCAAAGTAAAAATTCGATTTTTATATATGGAATAGCGAAGTAAAAATTCGATTTTTATATATTGAATAGCAAAGTAAAAATTCGATTTTTATATATTGGATAGCAAAGTAAAAATTCGATTTTTATATATTGAACAGCAAAGTAAAAATTCGATTTTTATATATTGAATAGCGAAGTAAAAATTCGATTTTTATATATTGAATAGCAAAGTAAAAATTCGATTTTTATATATTGAATAGCGAAGTAAAAATGTGATTTTTACATATGTAGAGAATACGGGCAGAGAAAGTGACAAGAGGCAAGAACGACGAAGATTTCTACCTAAGAAGAGTCGTGGGATCAGATTAGCTAATCGGTGAGAATTTCTCACTCTTTAATTTAAATTTCTAGTTGAAATATATACTAGGATGCAGACGGTGTTTAGTAGCACCCGACACCCATCGTTCACAGACCATGGACGGCTTGTATGCTTGTTTGTTTGATTTTGATGTGTAGTTGATTGTGTGATGTGATGTGAAATGAAATAAAATATTTTATAATGGAAAATATTTTATAGTTAAAAATAGAATTTTTAACGTGTATATAAAATGAAATAAAAATAAACAAATCGGACGATTTGTTTATATACACACATTTGACTGATATTGATTGGGACGATAAATTTTACACATCGCCCAACTGCACAAATAAAATCTGTGTTTGATTGTTTGAAACCCCACATGGGTGAAGATATTTGACGTACACTAATCCCGATTGTTTAGTTGTATGTCGATCGATTGATTGACAGACTGTTATAAGCGTTAAATATTTATATTTGATGTTTATACAGTGTAGAATGCACTTTGGATGATGGTTGATTATTCATCGTTGTTATTGTATACATGTGTTGTAGAAAATCCATATAATTAACATTATATGGTAATTGATTGGGCCTCATTCCAGTTTTGAAAAAGAAAGTTTTGAAATAGAAATATTTGAAATAAAAATATATGAAGCCATGTTGATTAGATTGACGCCATTTTGACGTGAACGATATTTATATCGATTTTATTCATTTTATAATGAATATCGAAAGTGATTTCAAAATCTGATATTTTGAAAAGAATTGAAATTCGAATTAAATTGAATATAAATGAATTCGAATTGAAATTGAATATAAATGAATTCGAATTGAAATTGAATATAAATGAATTCGAATTGAAATTGAATTGAAAACGAACTGAAATTGAATTAGAAATCAATTTAAATCGAAATCGATTTGAAATGAATTTAAAACGAATTTATATTGGAATATTCAATTTTGATTTGAAATTGAATATGAAGTTGAAACCGTTTTGAAAATGAATTTAAAACGATTTATAAAGCACATTTTGAATTGAAATCGACGAAGTATATATTATATATATAATATAATGGCCTGAATAGGCCGCGCCGCGGCAGTTCGCGAATTTCGACCATTGACTTCGAATGGATATTGCGGGAGATCCGACCGTCGGATTCTCCTGAAACCAGAACCGTTGGGTTCGTATCGAAAAGAGCTTTCTAACGAATATTAGAAATTAGAAATATAACGGTTGGATTTGGAATTATGTCCAAATCAAATTTGAAAAAGGTCGTTGTAAGTGCAGTTCGATGGCCGTTGATGGAAATCGACTGTGCAGGCCTTGATAAAATTATTAAAAATAGTAATAATTTGTGTAAAATCATAAGAAATGATTTGTGAAGATTTGGGATGAAAAACTCCATATTTGGAAAGATAAAGATAGATTTTTATCGAATTGAACTAGTTTTGAACTAGAATTATAATTCTATTTATTTTTAAAATAAATAAATTGGATTTGAAATGGTTTTGAAAATAACCAAAATTTCCAATAATTATATTGGAATGGATTTGAATCGAAATTATCCTTGGAATATTTCGATGTTGGATTTCGTGATGATACGGGTATTGTGATGGGAATTTGAAAGATATGTTTATATCGTTATTTCCAATACGATATTTGTTTGTCGTGGAATTTGATATTGAATATAAGCCGGTATATTTTCTATTCAGAGCCTTGTATTTAATATCAAATGTGATTTGGGTTTGTCGTGAATGGTGTCTTCATTAACACTGTTCTTGAACCCAGTTGAGAAAAGATTAAATCTTTTTTATTTAGATTTAATGAAGTGTACCAATTAAATGATATTTAATTGGAATTGAATTCGAATTAATTTTTGGGTTTATCGTGAGCAGTGTTTTAAATAACACTTGTTCTTTAACCCAATAATTAATGGAATGTGATCTTGTGGTTTATCGTGAACAGTGTTTTTAAATGACACTGATTCTTTAACCTCGTTAAAGATTAAGACTAAGTGGAGTTTTAATGAATCTTTAATTAGATTGAAATGGTCGAGGATGGAGTATCACCAGTTTTGCTCCAGGCGTTAGTTAAATCTTTAATTAGATTTGAACGTGAAATGGTAATTGAATTTACCGATAACACCGTGGTGTTAGATATGAAGTATTACCAGTTTTACTTCATGGGATGAATAGGTTGGGATTGGGAAATTAAAACAAATGATTACTTCGGTAAGGTTCGTTAATCCCGACTTGTCGAATCGAAATTCAAAAAAAAATAGATTAAAGAATAAATTTAAAGAATTTATCTATGATAAAATTAATGGGAACCTTTCCCTATGAATGTGAAATTTAGAAACTAACTGTCGGTTAACTAAGCCGAATGGTTTTCTGGATATTGATCTGATGTTGGTTTCGGCCTTCGGGGTTAATATTTGGGGAATTATTCTCTTGATTAATTTACGGTTAGTGACTGATGAATTGGAATGAGGTGTATGTTGTGTTTGTGTAACACTTATTTAAAATATACGCGAGTTATTCAGAAAGACCGGGTTTATCCCATTCTGAATAACTGATACGACGATAAGTCGAAGATGAAGACGATGGTCGAAGACCGGAGGTCTTCACGTCGTTTGGGTAATTATTGATGATCTTGATTGGGCTGTACACCCAAGAAGATGGAAACAGTTGGTGATCGTCCAGACGTACTTGGAGATCGATGGATATGCGGGGTACTAGGTGCCGCCGGTTTCGTTCAGACCCAGAACGGACTTGTAAATGGACTGTGTGTCTGACATTGGATTTTAGTCTGTGTGATTGATCTCTATTAAATATATATCTATTTGGCGGCAGAGAATTTATTCTCTTGCTTAACGCCCTTCTCTGAGACGTACGAGCTCAGGGGTTATATATTGATGGATATCAAACGCATGGAGTGAATTGCATGTGTGGCATGCCTAAGTGGCAATTGATCGAGGCTTCTGTTGAAAAGCAAAGTCTTGTGGTGATGATCAAAGCACAGCCTGTGTGGCACAGCTTTGTGTAACGTGAATTCGCGAGCCTCGCACCCCGGTTGTGAACCAAAAACGGGAGAGGACCTCAGGGAGGGCATGCGTTTCCTTCTAGCTAGGGTGGTGTCAGTGACCTACCAGCCCTGACATTTATATACTTTTCACCTGTGTGGTTGTTGCTGTTGCGAGGCGCCTCGGTTTGATCGGACGATCCGGGTCCGATGGAGTCATTCGTTGGCTCATTTACGCCCCAAAGGGCGGGGAAACGTAGTGTTCAGGCATAATAATCCACATCGGTGGACCGGCCCTGACGATCCAAGGCTTGCCTACGCGCTTGCCTGAGACACGGGCTAGAGCGTCTCGAATCGGTTGAGGACGATCCCTAGCCTCGGTTCATAGATGGAAATCCAATTTCCAAATACGTGACATTTGCGGTTTTAATTGTAGAACTAGTATGGCGACATGATATATGGTACCCATGCCGCCTATGATTGATACTTATGTTTTGAAATTGTTTTAAACACTATACACTTATTATAGTATCAAATGACTTGTTTTAAACGTATCAAGCATTCTTTGGCTGTTATAAGGGAAAACCCTATCCCCCGGCTTGCGTTGCATTGTGTGATAGGACCTGGGTCTTATAACAGCTTCATTTTTCTTTATTTAGCATTGCGCTGTTTGTTTTATGCACTGGTATTCTTGGGAGGAAACCCGTTCCGTGTTATTCGGCGTGGTCCCTTGATTTACCTAGCTTTAAAAATAAAGATTAATAACTGTTTTAGTTCTCACACCAGTCCCATGACTGACCTAGAGTTTATTGTTTTAACCTAAACTCTGGGTGCCCTTATTTTCGACACGGGCAGCTAGTAGTTTTGGTTTTGCAGATTTATATTCACAGGATCCTGGTTTACAGCTAGAATGATATCCGGAAAGCTTTGTATCCGTATATCTCTTCTAGTTGTGTATTGTATTATTTTTCCGCTGCGATGTATTTAAATGTAATTTAAATCTCTGATATTTCTGTGTAATATTTATTCATTTATACTCTGTATATTCTTGTATTCTGATGCATTGTTGTAATATACAATGAAATGTTCTTCCGTCTGCGTTCTAGTTTGTCGTGTTCTCAAAACAATTCGTTCTTTCTTTTCTCTTCGGAGACCGGGGAAGTTCGGGTCGTTTCATAAAAGAATATGGTGGAATTTGAAAACCACTAGATTGGAAGGTAAGCGAATTGAAATGGAATCTTATACAACAGAATTTACATAAGAATGAGGTGTTTGAAATTACGATTTGGAAAGAAAAATCTTAAGTAAGTTAACATAATTATGACTTATGAGGAGTATGAAATGAAATACTATATATGTATATATAGTATTATTTATTTTCAATGCAAAATAAGAAAGTACCTTCCTTTCTCCTTTGAATTTTCAGCTTAGTTGGGATGTGCTACTGGTGATAGTAGGTTGTCCGGACATAAAACTCGAGTTGTCATTGTTCGTTAAAGAACACGACGGTGTAGCGTAATTTGCAGGGCTGTAGATGGCCTACGACGGACATATGTTTCTTAGGGGAACCAAGCATAACCATTGTGTGTGCTGCGATCTACAGTCGTGATAAGGGGGTAATCCACAGAGCTGTGAAAGCTTACGGATATAGAAGTTTCCTGAGAGAATCAGGCTTAACCATTGTGTGTCTGCGGTCCCCATGGCATATCAACAAGTGAAAGTGTAATGAACCAAATTTCCGTACCCTTTGAGTTGACTAATTACACCATACGTCCAACACAAATCACACAAAAATAAGAATCATTAATAAAAAGTAGTTAGAGAGTGAGAAATAGAAAGAAAGAGAAATTAGAATATAAGAAAATGAAGAGCACAAATCTCACAGCGGAACGAATAAAATATATTAAATAACATAACTTTTGAAATACAAATTAGTAAGTGTATATAAATACCATCATCAGAGCACAATAGCTATTTCTAGAATAGTTATAAACACCTGTTCCTAGATACAAACATAGTACATAGCGGAAAACATGATAGCCTATAGCTAACTTAGGAAGCCTCTTACTTCAAGCTCCTCCAACTGAATCTGCAAAATCCTAACTACTTGACTGCCCGTACAAATTTGGGCACCCAAGAGTTTAGGGAGAAACAAACAAAATAAACTCTGGGGCAGTCATGAGACTGGTGTGAGTAAACTCCAACCACTGGTTTGACTTTCAAAACCATTTCGAAAGAAATGATAATCGTAAGACCGATCCACACATAAACACGGATGGATTTTTTTCTTACGGTAACCAAAATATTTCTGATATCAAAATTTGGTGAAATAATAATAATGTCTAAATCAAATAAATAGCAATCTAGCAGAACACTTGCACGCTCCATATATAATATTAAATCAAAAACCGCAGGGCGCTTATTGGAGAATGGATTTCCAACTATGACAAGGTATGGGACCACCTTTCGATAGTGTATCTCTAGAGAGGAATACACTGGGTTTGATAAGAACATCTTGCAATCCAGCCATACATGACTGGTCACTCATTTAACTTGAGTGTACCGAGCATATTTTCACCAACGGTTGTGATCAGCAACCGATACGGAAAGCATACAACAGCGAATATAATAAGAAACAAATTGAATTTCTCTAGATTAGGTGATAATACCCCTAATGGGAATGACCCACTTGGCCATGCTGCCTGCCCGATTTCTGTCATTTCCCGGGTGATGAGGCTTGAGGTCACAATTATCTTCTTAGAACATTTTGCCACCATTTACTTTGAATGCCACATCGTCAGATCCGTTAAATCACTAATTGACATCCACAAATACACTCAGGTGTTAAGCTGAAGAGAATAAATTCTCCGCCACCACACTTGGTATATTTGTAAAAATCAACGTTCGTGACCCTCTAGAAATACTCTGTCAGACATTTGTCCATATACGTTGTCTTGGAACTGGACAAACCGAAGACACCATTCTATTAATCCATCTTGGGCAATTTCTACCTAGGATTAACAGAATAGCCCTTGCACTTTACTTCGTCTTCATATATCTTAAACATAAGTTGATTCGTAATGCTTATGCCAGTACGGAGTGGTTTTCAGATAATAAACCTGGTCTTGGTCTCTCCGTAATGGCAATGGAGATATAAAATAAACCAAAACTTTGATAGTTGGTGATTTAACTACCAAAGGAACATCCATACAATCAGCGGTCCTATTTCCAAATGGAAATTCTACCGATGAAGCATCAAACAACATGGGCCCCTTTTTAAATTAATATTAAACTAATCAAATCATTTAGTAATTCCCTTTCAATATCATTACTCAGATATTCTTCAAAACCCGATTAGGCTCTCACGATTCTTTGGAAATGTTATTTTATTTCCTATATTTTAGAAAATGTTCCTTATCACATTGGGAAAACAATTCCATATATCCACAATTCCATATGTTCTATATAAAAAAATATGTTGTTAACACTGGAAAACGTTTCCATATTATCCAGTTTTTTCGACCCATTCATTTCTATAGTTAATAATATCCATTTCTATATTTGGATAACATTCCCATTTCTTAACTTCTTATCAACCCAATTTATATCATTTCCTATATTTTAAAACATTTCTGATTTCTTTTGGAAAATGTTTCCAAAACTTCTTTATTTGATTAAACAGATGTTAAATAAAAACATCGCTATATCAACTCAACAATAACACTCATTCTTACTTCACTTAATCACCTCGCTATCGAACCTTAGCCATTCCTTAGTTAACAATGAAGTCAGTCAAGTTGGGGTACAATTACCTCTCAGACCTTAACTAAACAATATAATTAACTTCGAAATGGATAAAGCTCACCATTTCAATCCTTAACAAAACATCTTTTACATAACTATCAGATTCAATTTACAAATCCACTTCTTTTACGGAAAACATTGATTATAATGATAACGTTATAATCCCTGCTTCTGAAATATTTTTAACTTGAATATATCTTTAATTCATTAAATTAAATAATAAATAAATAAATAATAACTAATTAAATCTTGATTAAAAACGGAAAGTAACAAGTACTTTCCTGAATATAAATAGCTCTCTTTCGAATATTCTATATTCGATTAATATTCCGAACTTCGGAATAAATCTACAATTTCAGTTTTACTCAAATTTCACTTTCTAAATATTTCCATTTACAAGATATTTGCTTTTAAAACGTTATTCACTTTAAATCGTGAATAATATTTCATTTTTTATTTATAATCAAATCCTTTTGATTTTATCATCTCAAATCCAAATTCTACTTATACTTCTATTTAAAATTATTCATAGAAAATCTCATTTTTATTACAACCATTTAAAATCTCGTTTATAATTTCCTTTATGACTATTAAGTTAAAATCTCATTCCATATATCGGCTTCAAACTGATTGCCGCTTTTCTATATAAATTCAAACTTGAATTTATATTTTAGTTTATCCAGTGATAAATTATTCACTTAATTTATAAACCTATATATAAACAACTTCTTGTTTATCCATTTAAACAGGTTTCTATTTTCAACTCTATTCGAGATTTAATTTCTATTTTTGAAATTAACTTTTCTTTTTAAATCTCAAAACTCTCTTTCTATATTTGAAAATATTTTACGTTATTTAATACCAAAATTCTAGGGTCAGGGTAATTCAAACACAACATAATCAATAACTGATAATATATCACAATCAATGAAAAACAGTAATATAAATGTTGAGGAATCCAGTTGGATCTCTGCAACCTGTTTCCCTGCATCAACAGATGTTAATCAAGATCAATAATATTGATTACACATCAATATGAAATACCATAGTAAATGGAACTAATAATCGATCAACAATGTAATTATGTCAACCATTTCAACCAATTTTGTCAACTATTCATTCAAACAACCATCACACAACATAAATTACTATAAACAAATTTAAATCTCATTTATATAAAAATATAAATTAGCCAGAGTTAGTGAGTTTACTCACCTTGATTCGCAGTTGACGGTTCTTCTCTTGTTTCGTTTTAAAATCAAACAGGCTATCATGAAATTCCAGTAGATCCATTCTCTGCCACGCTAATACACAATGTATATCTCGTCATTGCGATTTCAATGTGACCGCTTTTGTGTAATTCTGTTACCGTATGAAATATTTATAATCATTACAAGTTTATGATTTAACGTTGATAATAAATCCACTAATGATCTTAATTAAATATTGATTACCATAATTAGTCTTACTAACTTAATCGCCCGCCTTAAACTCTATTCTTCCCCGAGGAAACAAGACGGTCCAGACCTGCTGCTGCAAATTTATATGTATTTTTTTTGTTATGATTTAACTACCATAAGTGAATAAATAAAAACTTAATTACATATTTATATAATCGGGTCTGTAAATTCTTTCTTCCCCACCATTGTTCCAGTTCAACATGCAAAAATCCAAAAACTCTCCATTATCCATCGTGGCAGATCGAAAAGGGAAAAAGGTAGATCCCTTATTCTAGTTAAAACCAAAGATCCGACTTCGTTTCCCCTCCCTTCATCTTCACGCACGCCACGACATTGAACCCCTCCAAAATGCCACACAATGCATCAACATACTACCTCCTGAAGCTTCTTCCTCATCCACATAGTAAACCCAAACATTCTATATACCACGACCGCTTACCTTTTACTTTACATCATGCAGAATTAAATGTTTTGACAGGATAAAAGCTGGCATGTGCTTAGATTGGGTACAATATTCTTGTATATATATTTTTATATTTCAATATATGCAAAGTTCTGAATATAGTTGATCGCATCCCATGAATGCACTTAAAGTTGCGTTATATAGATGCAGTTAAATTTTGTATGTAACTATAGTTAGTGTTAAATATACATGATGATGTCCTAGAAGATGAAGTATCATATTCTTATTATTTTCAAGAGGAAATAAAACTAACCCAGTTTGGAAACAATGGTAGGTCAAAGATACACCTGATTTTTAATTCCAAAGCTATAACATGTTAAAAGATTGCCATGTATAATAGAAGGTGAATATAACCAATCTATGGAGGAGTGGGGAAGATTTGGTGCTTTCGGTTGTTAATAGCATATGTAGATAGACTAAGGCAATCTTCATAACATAATTCACTGTGACATACCATTAAACCAGCATAAGCATCATACAAACATTAAGGTAGAAAATAAAGGAACGTAAGGTATAAAATGATGTTTATTTAAGTTTTTAAAATAAAGGAATGTAATGATGTCATTAAAAATCTAATTTAAATTTAAATCCAATATTTTATTATATTAAATAATCCATTATGGCTTATACACGACTCTACAATGACTTTCTAAAAATTTGATATGGACATATATAACCTACAGTCTATAAGACGGAATCTCGATTTTTCACTTCCATTAGAAAGTACATTTTAATAGATTCAAACGTTTCTTGTTTCAAAGAAATCCGACTTATATTGGATCTTGTATATTCAATTGAAGTTCAAAACATAGTATTACGAACTATCGGGACATTACGAGCTCGTTTTAATTATATTATAAATTATACGTTCAAACTTCATTTTTAATAAATTCCTTATAAAAATCCTTTTATTTTTTCAAATACAACACTTAAACCGGATCCAAATGTTTAAAACTATTGGCTAAAAGTCCGGTTCATTATAGAAAGAGATGTAACCACTATAGTTACTAAAGGTAGAATGGAGCCATGCGATATTGAGATATCTTCGTGATGTGGAACCACCTATTTGATGCAACACTATGTCTTCGTGACTTGATCCGTCTTCGTGACGTGAATTGTCCTTATAACTTGATTGATCCTCATGTCTTGAAATATTTCATAATTTGATGATTTGTTTTCGTGACTATGAGGTAGAGCAACCAACACTCAGTGACCTCAGATTTTCTTTTGATTCTAAAATATCTTCTATTGATCTGTTCATGACGAAATTCGCAGGGAAGTGATTTCCTACGGATACAAATGTTTCCTGGGGAATCCAGACGAAACCATTGTGTATCTGCGATTCATGAACAAGCAACATTACATTGGTACTTTCTATATATGTTTTTAAAGAGAATTTTTGAAATATTTTCAGTGGGAGTTGAAGCAAGGATATTTAGTACTTGGAGATTTTAGTCGTACGCTTGTCAGCGTATGCCTAACATCTATGAGAACAACAATAGACTTGTCAAGCTTTGAGTTATCAAATATTTTTAAAAAACAATAATTTGAAATTGAAATATACCCGACTTAATAAAAAATGAGAATTTCGAAGTAGTAATAATAATAATATTTTCTGCATGAAAATTTATAAAAGATTTTGGATTTTGGGAATTTTCAAGTCGACAAATTGTAATTTGAAGAGGAGATGTTATTAACTCTCTTCCATGAATATTGGGAAAGATTAAATGTAAGGACATTGAGTTGAACTAAGATTGTAAGGAATTAAGAGGAACGATAGTAAGAGAATATTGACGAAGGAGGTTTATTAAGAGATTGACGATAATTTGAGATGCATAAATCCAACATATGCAGGAATTTAAATTTAAACGTGTTTGGTTTTGAAAAGAAATTATATGGTTTGGATCTCGTAGAAGATTAGATAGGATAAGAAATTAGGAGATATGTCAAGAAAATTTGAGATAGAAATTGAATATAGCTTTAAAAGATATGGAAATAAATAAAACCTGAGTTGGAAAATAAGAAAATCATATCTGATCAAAATTGATCTCTAATTATAAAGAGAATTTGATTTTCTGAGTTAATTGAGCATGATGGATAAACAAAGAGGTCGATGATTTAAGTATCAATATTTAAATTCTGTTGTGGAATAATTTCGCATAAATATGAAATTTGGAGTATACATCGATATAGCTGGAATGATCCCCCCTTCCGGGGACGAAAAGTTTTACCGAGGGGGGGAAGAGATTGTAACGACCCAGAAATTTCGGCAATTTGAGATAGAAATTAATTAAGGATTTCACAATAAACAATTAATTTTATATTTAGATTCGAGATTAAAAATCAAATTTTATTGGTTTAAATAAGAATTGAATTCGATATTAAATTTCAAAAGGGCTAATCGAAAATTAAATATTTACTTGTAACTAGTTGAGGATAAATTTGATTGATGTTTGAATTGGATTTAGAATACGATTAAAGAATATAAATTTTTGGATTTAAAATAAACGTTACTCAGCATTAAACAAATTGAAGATTTTATTTGTTAAATATATGAAAAGCTTGTATATGTGTGTAATTGTAAAGAAGTTGAATTCCGTGTTTCGAAATTCGGAAATGAACGAAGCAGTCGTTGAATAAACAGAATAAATTTTGTGAACCGGCAAGTAATTTAAAAGAATAAAATATTTTGTTATACAAATGGAGTCAGAGTACGATCAAAATAAATTATTGGATTCAGAACGAGAAGACAAAGAGGTACATATAATTTTTGTCGTGTTTGGATATTTCGTTAGCATTACGAGTTCAGAACGTTACACGGTAGATTGCGGTAGAAATTTATATTAAATTTAAAACTAGATAAAACCTATCCCAAATAACGCATGCTGACCAAGCTTCTGATGTACGTCATTACCCTGTTCTGTTGATTGACTTCGTTCTTATCTTCATGAATCTAGTTCTATAAAATCATGCTACTTGTCCCATTTCCTTCACCAAAAATCATTCTTTCTACCCAGATAAAAAGCAAAGCATTTCCCAATTCTAATGGCCAAAGCCACTTTCCCCTTTTTATTTAACTACCGAAAACATCTGCTCTTCCCATATTAAATTTCCAAAATCATAACTTTCCCATAATATCGAAATCCTCCTCCGTTCTTCCTGTCACCATCGCGATTTGAATTATTTCCCCAAATTAGTTTTTGCTACCACCGAAACCAGTTGCTCCGCCTTCTGCTCGCTACAACTGCCACCGTAAAGACTCAGGCACCGGCTCTAGCACCGTTCGAGCGTGTTGCTCCACTGTCCATCGCTGCAAAGTCACTTCGCCCCTACTACGTCATTGCTGCAGCAGCTCTTCCATCAAGCCCTGGCTGTGACCGGCAAATCATCCGCGTTGCCTGTGTCTTTTTCGTCAGGGTTTCAAGATGAGTGTTAATTCACTCACGATAGTCTATGTTTCAAGTTTTTCAACTTCTTTTGAAATCTGAAATAATGGTAATTGACGTGGTATGTGATTGGCAAAACCATGGGTCACACTGCTGCTATGTATGCTTACTGCCATAATATCGAATCACACACTCTAATATATGTATGTATATACATATATTTATATGTGTATATCTAAATGGAGTTGCATATTCTGGACACGAGACCATGTCTAAAGCACATTGTGTAACTGTGTTGGCCTCCAATAGTTCACTCATTTTTATTTATGGTCTATAAACTAGAAATGTTGTCATGATCTTAAATGTGACCATAATTTTGAAAGGGAATTCATTACCTGACCCCCTTGCTTGTTCGAAAATGGGGGGAAAATACTTTCCTGTTCTCATATTTGGGATTTCCCTTTTTGTTGAACCCATATATATATATATATATATATATATATATATATATATATGTTGTTGGCATTTTGAAACCACTTTCATATATGAACAGTTTGGCACTGTGAACCCATATTTTTATGTTCTTCCCTGTTCATGCATGAATTTTCCATTAAGCATTATTCTGCACTTGGCCCATTTAATCGAATACACATATATAGGTGATGTATGAGTATGAAATACATGTGTTAACACCTTATCTATAAGTAGTGGGCCATTTTTAATGAATTGAAACTACTGAACTATTATGGTCACTGAATTGAAACGGCTGAACTATAACGGTCACTGAGATGAATGTTGAGTTATTATGATCACCGAAATGAACCCATTTAGTATTTTTGAGCTTTCCGCCGGTTGTGCTGAGTTTACTAGAAGCTGGGATTACTTACGTTATAAAAGCTGTTTGTTATGGACATATAGGTAGAGTAAAAATGGATATTATATCATAAATACAAATGGATATTATTTATTATGGGCATATTAATGTCATAAAAACTGTTTTTTATGCCATAATATACTTGGAGCTGAGACTACTTCTGTTTTGGCTAAATTTTATAAAAAAATGACCCATGCATGGTATTTTTCCAGACATGTATTTATTGACCTGGACTTATAATTGTTTTTGCTGTCTTTGTTGCATTAGACCTTCGCTACTTTGTCATATTTGTAAAATTGAGCACATCCCCATGAATTTGCATAAATATGCATACTACCAGTAAAGTTTTTCCAAAAATAAATACAGGAAGCATGTTTTGCTAGAGAAGGAAAATTTGAACTACAAAAAGAAATTCTGCTCGTTCAAAATGTGGCAAAGTAAAGTATTTACATAGTCTATATTAACACCTTTTTATTTTCAAAGTTCAATCTGTTGAAACAGTCCTAATTATTCCAGTTTATGCACACATTTTCATCTAGGTGTGCCTGAGTATTCATTCACGTTAAATCAGTGCAAAATGGACATTAGAGGGTTATATTTGATCATGTTGCTGTAGAATAAGAGTGTAGTTAACAAATAGGAAAGCCTAACTGTGTATATTTAGTTGTGATTCTTATATCTTGTTTTAATCTGCATGTCATTGTGAAAACCACAAGAATACCTACAACTTGATTTGTGAAATTTTAAATATATTTGTAGTATGGCATTAACACCAATGTCACTATACCCCATCACCACAAAGTTGTCATCATTTTGCTTCCTGTCTTGATACTTTAATCATAAATGTTGATAAATGTTTCGAAATTTGGAATTGTTGCGGACTGTGTTGATGTAGGTGCAGTCTCTTTGCACTTGACTTCCTTTATATATATATATATACACACACACACTCCACCAATATTTTTGAACTCTCGACTGTACTTGTATTTCTGATTTCCTGGAATGCTGGGAATTACACACGGGTATATGTACACGTGTGTATATGCAAGCTTCCGAAATCACTGGATTTAACACTGATATAGGAAATACTATACTAAAGTTAGAATTGAGTATTATATTTCAGTTTGGATGAAGTTAATTTACTTGAACTATGATTTAATCCCAACTCAAGTGTTTTAGGTTTTTGCATGGAACGCTCGGGTTAGACCCGAGCATTACAGATTTAAAGATCACAGTTTAGGATTCGAAGATTGACGAAGCTAGGGATTCCAAAGATGACACATTCTGAAGATTTAAACCAATAAAGATTTTCCCTGTGTTTTCGAATTGTATTGTAAATTCTGTTGTATATAAATATCTTGTATTCAAAAGTCTTATTAATATATAAAGTAAAATTTTCCATTCAATATTGTGTCTTCTATTCTGTATTTCTGTGTTGATTCTGTTTTTAAACTCTGTAAGCTAAATAACGAACCGTCAACTTGGACGTCTTAAGTTGGTTTAATTACTAATTTGAGGCGGTCAAAAAGGCGGGACGTTACATTAAGCAAAGACTCGGGCTGAGTACCCTGTAATTAGGCGTTTGGTTCTTCAATCAGACGTTTGTGCAAACAATCAATTTGCTCAACCTTGAAAGCCAGATGTTTGGGAACCACGTCCAGACGTCTGGGAACCACGTCTAGACGTCTGGTTTCATGTGCACATCTTCAGCTTCAACTCACCATATCATCCGTGCGCCAATCTACAAATCATTTTCGTCGATACTAAGCTATTCTCAACCACTTAAATTCACCATATAATATCATAAAATTTTAATATTTTATTCAAGTAAAACATTCATTTTGATGTCATGGAGTTCAAACTCAAAACATCTGGGATCTCTATCTAAAACACATTACCACCTACTACTTAAGCTAATGGTTTTTAATACTACTTATGCTTAATTAATAGTGAAAGATTAACATAGGGTCAAATATCAAATATGAAATGACTCATAGTTTTGTTTATTTTTAGAGCGTAATTAAAAATATTATTTTCATATGAGGTCGTATGATATTCTATAAGTTTGAGGAATGACCATTAAGGAAATTTTCCACATATATAATTCTGTTGAATTTTTTAACGATCGTTCTACCGTTGATAAAATCTTATTTTGTCCATAACTTTTGAGTGGAGTAGAATTTTGACTTGATATTACTTCTATTGGATTAGAATGATGGTTCGCTTTCCATAGAGTGGTTATAATAAGAAAACGGGCTTACCGCTTGAGAGGTATGACTGTTTTAACTATTTTTAAATTTTAAACAACTCAATTTGAAATTAAGAGTCATTAATGGTAGAAACCATCATTAATTTCGAGACTAAAAGAGGATGAGGTTAAAATAGGTTACCACAACATTTTTTCTTTTCTTTCTAAAACTTATTAATTTCCCTTAAAAATATTTTCTTCATATCTAGATCCAAAAATCACAAAATTTCAACCAAATTAACACAATTAAAAGGAGATGATTCAGTTCTACACCTAGAGAATAAGATTTGCTGCTTTAAGAGCAAAGGAATCCATTTTGTTCATTAGTTCATCTCAAATCTAGAACCAGTAAGCAAAAGTAGAACCTGTAGGCAGAAGTCAGTGATTAGTGGTTTCCTTACTAGTTAGATTGAATTAGCTCCTAAATACCTCCTAAAATCTTGGAAAACTATTAATAAATCGTGTTCTAATATGTTATCACACATATATAAATTTGGATTGAACTAGATTTCGTTGGTAAGATCAAAGACTATAAGGTATCTTATGTATAGTAAAGAATATAAAGACCTACGTGTTCATACGAATATGATACTATTTCACTTTCTAAACACCTCTTAAAAACTTAGAAAAATATTGGTAAATCATGTTTTAATACGATATCACACAGAAATGAATTGGAATGATTTGGATCTCTTGCTAAATCGAGACTATAGGATACCCTAATGTTATTATATGAACATAATGCCATTTCTCCTTATCTATGCTTCTCCTTGGCTTGATGTGATGTTTGTTTAAGTATGTTTTACATGTCACATGTTGCAAACATGTGTGAATAAATGCAAATGATGTTCGAATGACAACTTAGACTTAGAATTGGATTAAGAGTGTCAAAAATCAAGTATTCTAGGAGTGCCCAGGTTTGGATACGAACTTGTGAAAACAACTAGGAAGGTCTCTCGATGTTGCATGTCAAGTTTCAAGTCATTTGGAGATTGTATGTTCAAGTTATGATGTAGGGAAGGTCGGATCAGCATGAAATCTATGTCTCAGACTGGCATGAAGTGTTTGCCTCAGATCGGCATAGAGTTCTTATTATGGATCAACTTGGGAAATTCATTTCTGATCGGTATTACTCAGAGGAGGAATTATACCCGTATTTCTACTAAGATTGACATCGGATAGAAGTAACTTCAAATAGACATAACTTTTGCATATAAAGTTCGTTCTGGATGTCGTTTTTATGTTGACTCATGGTGGTAAGCTCTACATTTTGGATCAACATTAATTCATATAAAAGCAACTTTGAATTGGAGCATTTCGTTTTGGCACATGTGTGATAATTCAGATCGACGGTTTCATGGGTTCAAAGATAACTTTATTTTCATAATGATAACAAGCTATGTTTCGAGATGCAGAGGTAAGATCATGGGAACTATTGGAGGGTAGGACAGAAGCAAGTTTGAGGACGAGATCGTTGTTTAGGCTAATCATAACCAAAGGGGCTCCTGATGAGGTCATTATAGTGATTCTGCGAGTAGACTCTTCTGCAGATAGTGCATGCAAATGAATCATCGAGATGCAAGGTTTAGCGGGTAAAGAATAGGTAGTGGGTGTGAATTTCATTGGATCAAGTGAGGGTCTTTATCCCTATGTGTAGGGGATCGTTTCCAAGTGTAGGAGACTTATGGCATCCACCTAAACCAAGTACGGGTCCTTATCTTGGGTTGTACGCCAATGCGACCTAGTTCCTAGCTCTCTCAGCAACATGGATTCGAGTATCAAAGAACCAAGCGTTATCGTATATCCAAGGCACCGAATAAGTGAATATGATGATGGATGATTGATGTTTATGATTATTTGCTTACTATCACCTTATCATGTATACTCTTATCTACACTTAGTCACAAAATAACCTCAGAATATAGTACATTGTTACAAGTGCTAACTCTTTGGGTACAAGATAAGTCAGATATAGTTCCTCATACCTATTGTGCTATCTTATTGAGTACTTGAGGTTATTACTGCTCGCACTAGACTTTGTCTAATCTGGAGTTTTATGCATTGCTTCTTATTATTCTATGTGCTTTTGACTGAGTTGACTAGAAATATGTTAGGAATAAGCATGAGTAGCTGATCATGAGGCGAGCATAATGTTATTTCATATATTACTTATATGTACTATGTTGCTTCCCGTTGTCCACTACTATGAAGCTAATTGTGCTTTTATCCTAGAGACAGCTTCATTTGAGTTAATTCCATTTGTATGACTCTATTTTCGTTATATTGTATTATGGATATGTTACACTGATGTTTATGTTTCATTATCACCATTTACTGTCACACCTTTTTTATATCAATTATATTTGTTATTATACTTTATTGCATGCGCTTTGAAATATCAGACAAAATTTTGGAATGTTTTCTTTTCTTTAATCATGATGATCGCTTTGCATCAGTTGAGCACAACCACAACGCACTATTAGAATGTCGAAGGTGTAGAGCGGTCGTCACAAGATAAGGATCCAAAACTTGGTAAATGGCCTGGAGAGACTTTGTTGTAATAGGTTTGTGACCCCAATTTTCACCAAATTATATATATTTTCTTTATATAGCCAAAATGAGCAAAAATGTGTTGAATTTTTTGATTCAAATATTTTATGAAGAGGATGTAATCAATTAATTGATTTGATTAATTGATTGAATAATTAATTGATTAATTAATTGGCTAATTGATTTGATTGATTGGTTGATTGAATGATTGGTTGATTTTATTGATTGATTTTAGCATAGGAGGAAAGAAATGAAAGTTTATGTTTTGGAGATATTTTGAAGTGGAAATTTGGATATTTGCCTAGGTCATCTATTCTTTATATATACATCCTTCTTTGTTAGATAAAAAACAACAAGAAGAAACCATGAGAGAATATATGAGAGGTTTGTGCCTCCAGGGGCCTGCGCCCCTAAAGAGGAAGATGTAGGAATTTGAACTGAGAGTAGCTACAGACAAAATTGGTGTCTCCAAGTAGATTCAAGGGTTTTTCGTCATTCTTCATCGCTCTTCTTCTCCAACAATATTTGTAGTCATATAGATTGTAATGACCCGTATTTTTATGGTATATAAATAATTTATTTAAATAATGGTTTGGTTATTTAAAATGACCAGAATTAAATAATATCGAATATTTAATTAAAATAAATAATATAATAATATATTTAATTTCTGAAATAATCAGAAATAGTGGAATTCACAAAATGGTGTGAATTGGATCATCTGTGATATTTAATTCAGTTTAGAATTGAATTAGAATAACGAATATATTATTTGAACGGCAGTTTGAACGTATAATTATAATATAATTATAATCGAGCTCGAAATGGTGCGGCAGTTCGCTATTTGGCGATTCGAACTTCAACCGAATATACAGAAGCCATTTTAAATCAGATTTCTGTGAAACCAGAAACGTTCGGAGCCGGTGAAGTATATTTTTCTAGTGGAAGAGAAAAATCGGGATTTCATTGTGTAGATTTTGATTTATGTCCAAATCAAATTTTAGAAAAGTCGCTATGGAATTCCTTTGAAATTTATAAACATATATTTATATTATAAAAGGATTTTTAAATATAAATCGAATATCGATATAACTGGGAACTTTGAAATATCGAGTTGTAAATCCCAGTGGAGCTGAATGGTATTCTAGTGTGAATATATACGATAATATTTATTTATAAATATAAATTTAATTATTTTTAAATATATTTATATATTTAGATGGGTTATTTAGAGCTTTAAAAATAGCCAGTTTTGCAAATGACCACGGAATTCGACGAAACTAATTTTGTTGGATCCGCAATATTAAATTATTGCAAGATTTCAATTTTCGTGATTTTTGAAGTCAGTATGTGGTTGTACAGGATTTTAATGTGAAATAGAGTCGATATTTCGATGGTTAAAAACACGATGTGTGAGCAAACAGAGTCGGAATTCGATGAAACCAGTTTCTTGGGACCGTACTGTCGAACGGTAGCTGCATATCCATTTTCTTGATTTTTGGGTATCATACGTGATAGCAGGAAATTTTAAACGATAAGTACAAACAACAGTTGAATAAAATTAACATAAATAATGAATATAAAATAATATTTTCACCCTATATATACTCCTTACCATTTTCTAACCCTAACCTAATTCCATAGTCAACACAAATATTCCGCCGTCGCTAAAAAAAAAATCTCCTTACAGCTAAAATCGGATATTTGAAAATCAAAATAAAATCAAAGATGATTCATAAAATCACAAAACCCATGTATATACATTCACAATGAACTGGTCTTCCTTTTCAGGGGATTTTGGAAAGGCTCGAAAGCGATTTGGTTCGATGTCCTGTTCAGAACACGAGCTAGGGTTGTAATTTTCGCGAAGAACAGGAAGCTTGACGAGGTTTGGATGGTAGAATCTTGTTTACGGTTGGAAAACACATCTGTGTGTATACTTGGGGGGGGGGGGTGTTCGGTGGTCATGGGTGCCGCTGATGTCTAGGTAGTTCTCGAATGAATCACCGACGGGTTTGGGGAGGATGTATGTGAGTTTCTGGAAGGAGACATGGGGTGGGAGAGGAGAAGGAGAGAGGGTTAATGGTGAAGGCGGTTCATTGATTTAATGAGGAATGGAGGAGAGGGATCAGATGGAAGAAATGGGGAATGTTGTTCGAAGCTGTTTGGAGCAGGAAGGTTACACGGCAGTGAAGATGAAGAGAGGGTATACGGTGGAGGGCCTTTAAATTGGTGTTGGGCCGCATAAGGAAAAGAGTTAAGGCCCACTTTTATTTTAAATCCATGTTTTTATTTTTTAAACTTTTTTTGTAAAAACTTGTATAATCCATATCTTGGCCATACTGTGTCAGAAATTCGAACCGTCAGTCACGTTGGGATCGTATGGATGACGGCTACGCGCTGGAACTGAATGGGAGTGGATTCGAGCTCGTTACAATTTATGGCGAAATAAATTGTCTGATCTGAATCATCAGACGCAAATCGTTATTTAACGGTTAACGCGAAAGGTGAGTAATCTCACTAACTCTGCTCAGTTTATATTTTTATAAAATATTCATAGAATTTATAAATAATGGTTTTTTGCTATGTGTTGGCTATTTGGTTGAACTGCTAGTCAGTTGATTGAAAATATAGATAACGATATAGATATAAATCGTTAATCAAATATTGATTTATTTAGCAGAATACTTCGTAGTGAAATGAAATTGATGTTAATTTTATTGTTTAACATCTGTGGATGTAGGGAAATAGGTCGGAGGAATCCAACTGGGTTCCTCAACATTTATTTGACTATTTTACATATATTGTGTTATATGGTGTGATATGAAATCTATTGTTGATTTTATATGTTGGAATCATACCGATTATTGTTATATCGTACGTCAAATACCATAAGGAATACTGGAATGTTAAAAAGGAAATTTTCAATGACATATTGAAAAAGAAATATTTATAAAATCAAAAGATTTTATAAAAAGAAAACTATTTATTTAGGAAATAAATAGATTAAAAAGGAATATTTATTTGTTAATCAAATAGATAGAATTGAAGGGAAATATTTGTAAGACGTTTACAAATAGAATTAAAAAAGAAATATTTGTAAACCATTTACAAATAGAATTGAAAGGGATATTTATTTGAAAAATAAATAGAATAAGAATAGTAAATATTTGTAAAACAAATAAAAAGGGAATAGTTAGATTATAAAAGGAATTACTTATAAAATCAATAGATTTTATATAAAAAGAAAATAATTTATAAATAAATAGAATTACCAAAAAGGGGTTTATTTGGTAAATAAATAGACTATAAAAAGGAAATACTTGAAAAGTGAATAGAATAGTATAAAAGAGGATTTTATATTTGAAAGGGTTAGACCCATGCTTCGCACACAGGTATAACATGCTATGGATTTAAAGCAAAGATTTAAATAGAATCTATTCTAACCGATAGATTGAGAAGATAAATTTATGAATAATATTTTATAAATCAAATGAAATGTTTATCATTGGATAAATGGAATATATATAGGTCAGGACTTATATAGAGAAGTAAGAATCTATTTCAACATCGGTATTTGAAACTGAATAAACGTAGAGTTAATCAAAGGAGTTAATCAGTTAGAGTTAATCAGCTAGACTAAATCGATTAGAGTTAGAATTAATCGAATTAGAGTTAACTGAACATAGTTAATCAAATTTGAATAAAATGAATATTAGTTATTCAATTAGAGTTGATCGAATATAGTTATTTGAGATAGAGTTAGTCAAACATAGTCATTTAGGATGAGTTGCCATTTCGTACGACTGCTAGCGTAATTCGCAGGGCTGCAGATAGCCTACGGCGGTCGGATGTTTCCTGAGGGAATCAGGCGTAACCATTGTGACCGCTGCGATCTAGAGTCAAGCGAATGGAGTTAAATCGAATATTAGCCATTCGAAATAAAGTTAAAACAGACATAGTTATTCGAATATAAGTTAATCGAATATTAGTTATTCGATAGGAATTAAATAAGTTGAGTTAATCAAGTAAGTTAATCGAGTTGAGTTAGTTAGGATAAGTAAATCAAACCGAGTTAATCCTAATAGGTTAATCCAAAAGAGTTATTCGAAATAGTTTATTCGAATAAAATTAAAGGAGTTAATTGAATATAGTTTATTCGAAAGGAGATTAATCGAATGTAAATCATTCATAGAAAGTGAATCGAATGTAAATCATTCGAAGAGAGATTATCGAATGTAGTTATTCGAAGAAAGGGTTATCGAATATAGTTCATTCAAAAAGGAGCTATCGAATAGAGATTATTCGAAAAAGAGAATTATACATTGAATTCGATTATATCTAATTCGGGAAAGTAATATTTACTTTCCAGTTTAATCAAGATTTACTTATTTATTAATAGATTAGTGGTTTAGTTATTTAGTTAAATTAAGGAATAAAAGTTACATTTTGAAGTTGGATATTTAAGAAGAAAGGAATTATAATGCTATAGTTAAAATCAATGTTTTAAAACAAAAAGAAGGGGATTCATAAATAGAATCCGAGTTACATAAGGAAGTTGTTAAAGGTTTAAAAGGTGAACTTTGTCTATTTCTAGGTTAGAAATGTTGTTCAGTTAAGGTTTGAGAGGTAATTATACCCCAATTTGATTGACTTCATTTTTAACTAAGGGATGGGTAAGGTTCGATAGTAAAGATGGATTAAGTGAATTTAGTTAATGAGTGTAATGGTTTAAATTGGCTTAGTGATGTTTTATTTAAACATCTGTTTAAATCAAATGAATAAATTTTGGAAACAATTTCCAAATATAATCAGAGATATTTTCTAATAATAGAAAATGAAATGTTGATGAGAAAGAATACTGGAATGACAGTGATACGTGAAACAGAGATGGAAATGTTTTCCAATGATTGATGACGTATATTTCCTAAATTTAGGAAATAAGAAATGTTGAGTATATAGAAATGGGAAATGAATAAATACATGATTAATTTAATTATAGGAGATTAATGTTGATTGATGATTGATCGATCGAATTTCTGTCTAGAAATAAGATCGTTGGTTGTACACCTATTTTCCTTTGATAGTTAAAGCACCGAGTATCGAAGTTTTTGACCATTGTTCTGTCGTCAATACGGAGAGACCGGGATCAAATTCATTATCTGAAAACCACTCTGTATGGACGTTAGCGTTGCGATCAAATATGATGAAGATAATTGAAGACGGAGTTATGCAAGGGCTATCCTGTTTACAGAATAGTGCCTTCCATTTGTCCAGTCCCAGGACAAACGTGAATGGATGAATGTCTGACAGAGTATATCCGACGGATCGCGTAAGTTGATCTTTTCAAACGTACTTATGTTTGGTGGCGTAGGAATTCGTTTCTCTTTGCTTTATACCCGTGATATTTTTGGGGAAATCAATTTGTGATTTGGAGCGTATGACGATGTGGCATTCAAAGTGAATGGTGGTCAGGTGTTCCAAAGAGGCATTATGACCGCAAGCCTCATCAACCGGGAAATGACAAAAATTGGGCAGGCAGCATGGCTAAGTGGGTCACTCCCATTAGGGTGTATATCACCTATCTAGAGAAAATCCATTTCATTCTTTTATCTATTATCGATGCTGTCCCTTTTCGGGAAACGGTGGGTAGCTCCGAACCGTTGGTGGTATACATTCGATACACTCAAGCGAAATGAGTGGTCGGCCATGTGTGGGCCGGGTTGCAAGATGTTCTTGTTGAATCCAGTGTATTTTCCTCTAGAGATACACTATCGGCAGGTGGTCCCATACCTTGTCATAGTCGGAACCCAATGTTCAATAAGCGCCCCCGATTTTGATTTGTATACTATATATATGGAACGTGAGATGCAAGCGTTCTGCTAGATTGTTAATTACTTGTGATTAGACATTATTATAATATCAGAGAAGTATTGATTTCCAAAAGTGTTTTGGGTTCTCGTAAGGTAAAAACCGTCCGTGTTTATGTGTGGATCGGTCTTACAATTATCTTTTCTTTTGAAAGGGATTTTGAAAAGTTAAACCAAATGATTTGAGTTTACTCACACCAGTCCCATGACTGACCCAGAGTTTATTTTGTTTTGTTTTCCCTAAACTCTTGGGTACCCAAATTTGTACGGGCAGTCAAGTAGTTCAGGTCTTTACAGATATACTTGGAGGAGCTTGAAGCAGGAGGCTTCAGGATTATATTGCTATTGTTATTTCTGTTGTGTGTAAGTGTTGTACTCTGATAATGTTATTGTATATATATACTGTTTTATTTCAAAGTTATGTTATTATATATTTTATTCGTTCCGCTGTGAGATTCGTGTTATTCTGATTCTGTTATGTGGTGATCTTCTTATTCTTCTATTCTAATTTTCTATCTTATCTATTCTCACCCTCTAACTTCTTTCTATTAATGATCAGGTATTTCCGATGTCTGAATAGTCAACATGGTGGTTTTGTATTGATTTTCGGAGTTGAAAATCCCAGTTCGTTACAGTGGTATCAGAGCTGAAGGTTAGTTGATTACCTTGGCTCTGTGGCGTGACTCGGTAGAGATGGGGTTAGTAATACCCTAGATTGAGTTGAGTGTATATATATGAGTGAACATATTTGTTATTTGATATAATTTTTTTTATATTGTGGAGATTTATTGGTTGAGTTGTTTATGGGTTCTGATCGATCAGTTTGATCAACCGTATCGGTTGGGGTTTCTAAACACTCGAATACGATGGGTCGACACGATATGTTTTGAAAAGAGGGTAAATGAAATAATTTTACCCAAATTATATTTTAATATAAAAGAATGATTAATATTTGAAATATTATAGTATATTGGATGTGTTGGTTGATTATAATTGAAATGGTTATATAAATAACCAATTAGAGTTCGTATAATATCGAAATCAGATGGATTAAATCTGAATTTAAATCAAGATTGAAACCAAAACTCTGGAAATTTGAACAAGCGTTTATAAATGGATTGAATTGAATATATGAGAATTTTAAAATCCTGGGAGATTTTGAAAAAAATTGTTTGCAAGCATCGTGAATGATATTTTGAAAAGATTTCAAAATGAAAGCGTTTAAATATGGTTTTGAAAGTGATATAGTATTGAACTCACTTCGATAGCTGGGAAATAACTCTGGTGGTGCTGGCCACATCATCAGTGTTCATTTTCGAGTACTAAGTGACGGATTACTACCAAAAATACTTTTTTGAATTGCTTTGAGGAAAACAGGATGTTTTGAATCCTGAAAAGGGATATTTAATTTTTTGAAAGAGCTAAACTGTTTAAAAACTCCTAGTAAAGATTGTTTGAAAAAAACAAATTTAAACAGAAATTGGTGAAAGCAAATATGAATTGTATTGAAACCAATTAACTGGAAATTGAATTGAAATATAACGATATCGAATAAAATTGGATTGTGAGTTATGAATTTGGTTAAGTATATTGGACTGGAAAGTAAGAGTTGGAATTGGTAATGGAATTTGGAGATTGAGAATGAGATTTGGTTTGATTGATTGAAATTGATTGGAAATCGATTGGTATAGATGGATATAGGATCAACAGGTATTGAGTAGAAGCAAGTGCAAGAAGAAAATAAAATGATATGCCCGACAAAAAGGTACATGTTTAAATTTCCACATGTGGTTTTATGCGCCGAATCGGCAAGCCGCTTGGCTTTTTGATTTTCTTTTTGAAAGGAAAGGGCCTAGAGAGGCGAGTTGGGGTTTGAACTATTGACCGGTATAAAGGAGGTGCTGGCAAAATTTTCCGAGAATTTAGAGTGTTAGAAAATTTTCAGGATTTTAGAAAATTTTCATTGATAAGAATTAATTAATATTTTAATTTAAATTAAATTGGTTCAGTTGAAAATGAGGTTGGTAAGTAAACAAATAAATTTGCACTAGTCAATAGGGTAGGTTCTCTACCTTAGCAATTTCGAGGACGAAATTATTTTAAGGGGGAAGAATGTAACACCCGTATTTTTATGGTATATAAATAATTTATTTAATTATTTAAGTAATGATTTGGTTATTTAAAATGACCAAAATTAAATAATATCGAATATTTAATTAAAATAAATAATATAATAATATATTTAATTTCTGAAATAATTAGAAATAGTGGAATTCACAAAATGGTGTGAATTGGATCATCTGTGATATTTAATTCAGTTTAGAATTGAATTAGAATAACGAATATATTATTTGAACGACAGTTTGAACGTATAATTATAATATAATTATAATCGAGCTCGAAATGGCGCGGTAGTTCGGTATTTGGCGATTCGAACTTCAACCGAATATACAGAAGTCATTTTAAATCGGATTTCTGTGAAACTAGAAACGTTCGAAGCTGGTGAAGTATATTTTTCTAGTGGAAGAGAAAAATCGAAATTTCATTGTGTAGATTTTGATTTATGTCCAATTCAAATTTTAGAAAAGTCGCTATGGAATTCCTTTGAAATTTACAAATATATATTTATATTATAAAAGGATTTTTAAATATAAATCGAATATCGATATAACTGGGAACTTTGAAATATCGAGTTATAAATCCCAGTGGAGCTATATGGTATTCTAGTGTGAATATATACGATAATATTTATTTATAAATATTAAATTTAATTATTTTTAAATATGTTTATAAATTTAAATGGGTTATTTAGAGCTTTAAAAATAGCCAGTTTTGCAAACGACCTCGGAATTCGACGAAACTAATTTTGCTGGATCTGCAATATTAAATTATTGCTAGATTTCAATTTTCGTGATTTTTTGAAGTCAGTATGTGGTTGTATGGGATTTTAATGTGAAAAACAGTCGATATTTCGATGGTTAAAAATACGTTATATGAGCAAACAGAGTCGGAATTCGACGAAACCAGTTTTGTTGGGACTGTAATGTCGAACTGTAGCTGCATGTCCATTTTCGTGATGTTTGGGTATCATATGTGATCGCAGAAAATTTTAAACGATAAGTACAAACAACGGTTGAATAAAATTAATATAAATAATGAATACAAAAATAATATTTTCACCCTATATATACTCCTTACCATTTTCTAACCCTAACCTAATTCCACAGTCAACACAAATATTCTGCCAACGCTAAAAAAATCTCCTTACAGCTAAAATCGGATATTTGAAAATCAAAATAAAATCAAAGAGGATTCATAAAATCACAAAACCCATGTATATACGTCCGCAATGAACTGGTCTTCCTTTTCAGGGGATTTTGGAAAGGCTCGAACGCGATTCGGTTCGATGTCCTATTCAGAACGCGAGCTAGGGTTGTAATTTTCGCAAGAACAGGAAGCTTGACGAGGTTTGGATGGTAGATTCTTGTTTACGGTTGGAAAACGCATCTGTGTGTATACTTGGGGGAGGGGGTGTTCGATGGTCATGGGTGTCGCTGATGTCTGGGTAGTTCGCGAATGAATGACTGGCGGGTTTGGGGAGGATGGGTGCGAGTTTCTGGAAGGAGATATTGGGTGGGAGAGGGGATGAAGAGAGGGTTAATGGTGAAGGCGGTTTGTTGATTTAGTGAGGAATGGAGGAGAGGGATCGGATGGAAGAAATGGGAAATGTTGTTCGAAGCTGTCTGGAGCAGGAAGGTTACACGGCAGTGAAGATGAAGAGAGGGTATACGGTGGAGGGCCTTTAAATTGGTGTTGGGCCACATAAGGAAAAGAGTTAAGGCCCACTTTTATTTTAAATCCATGTTTTTATTTAAAAAAAATTGTATACATTGTATAATCCATATATTGGCCATACTGTGTCAGAAATTCGAACCGTCAGTCACGTTGGGATCGTATGGACGACGGCTACGCACTGGAACTAACCGGGTGCAGATTCGAGCTCGTTACAATTTATAGTGAAATAAATTGTCTGATCTGAATCAATAGACACAAATTGTTATTTAACAGTTAACGCGAAAGGTGAGTAATCTCACTAACTCTGCTCAGTTTATATTTTTATAAAATATTTTTAGAATTTATAAATGATGGTTGTTTGCTATGTGTTGGCTGTTTGGTTGAACTGCTAGTCAGTTGATTGAAAATATAGATAACGATATAGATATAAATCGTTAATCAAATATTGATTTTGTTAGCAGAATACTTCGTAGTGAAATGAAATTGATGTTAATTTTATTGTTTAACATTTGTGGATGCAGGGAAACAGGTCGAAGGAATCCAACTGGGTTCCTCAATATTAACTTTACTGTTTTTCATATATTGTGTTATATGGTGTGATATGAAATCTGTTGTTGATTTTATATGTTGGAATGATACCGATTATTGTTATATGGTACGTCAAATACTATAAGGAATACTGGAATGTTAAAAAGGAAATTTTCAATGACATATTGAAAAAGAAATATTTATAAAATCAAAAGATTTTATAAAAAGAAAACTATTTAT
This sequence comes from Allium sativum, assembly GCA_030737875.1. Classification (NCBI taxonomy): domain Eukaryota; kingdom Viridiplantae; phylum Streptophyta; class Magnoliopsida; order Asparagales; family Amaryllidaceae; genus Allium; species Allium sativum. The sequence continues at coordinate 526,734,034 of CM060909.1, read as the reverse complement.
TTAGGGAATAAATAGATTGAAAAGGAATATTTATTTGTTAATCAAATAGATAGAATTAAAGCGAAATATTTGTAAGACATTTACGAATAGAAATAAAAAAGAAATATTTGTAAACCATTTACAAATAGAATTGAAAGGAATATTTATTTGAAAAATTAATAGAATATGAATAGGAAATATTTGTAAAACAAATAAAAAAGGGAATAGTTAGATTATAAAAGGAATTACTTATAAAATCAATAGATTTTATATAAAAAGAAAATAATTTATAAATAAATAGAATTACCAAAAAGGGATTTATTTGGTAAATAAATAGATTAAAAAAAAGGAAATACTTGAAAAGTGAATAGAATAGTATAAAAGAGGAATTTATATTTGAAAGGGTTAGACTCGTGCTTCGCACACGGGTATAACATGCTATGCATTTAAAGCAAAGATTTTAAATAGAATCTATTCTAACCAATAGATTGAGAAGATAAATTTATAAATAATATTTTATAAATCAAATGAAATGTTTATCATTGGATAAATAGAATATATATAAGTCAGGACTTATATAGAGAAGTAAGAATCTATTTCAACATCGGTATTTGAAACTGAATAAATGTAGAGTTAATCAAAGGAGTTAATCAGTTAGAATTAATCAGCTAGAGTAAATCGATTAGAGTTAGAATTAATCGAATTAGAGTTAAATGAACATAGTTAATCGAATTTGAATAAATTGAATATTAGTTATTCAATTAGAGTTGATCGAATATAGTTATTTGAGATAGAGTTAGTCAAACATAGTCATTCAGAATGAGTTGCCATTTTGTACGACTGCTAGCGTAATTCGCCTGGCTGCAGATAGCCTACGGCAGTCAGATGTTTCCTGAGGGAATCAGGCGTAACCATTGTGACCGCTGCGATCTAGAGTCAAGCGAATGGAGTTAACTGAATATTAGCCATTCGAAATAAAGTTAAAAAAGACAGTTATTTGAATATTAGTTATTCGATAGGAATTAAATAAGTTGATTTAATCAAGTAAGTTAATCAAGTTGCGTTAATCGAGTTGAGTTAGTTCGGATGATTAAATCAAACCGAGTTAATCCAAATGGGTTAATCCAAAGGAGTTATTCGAAATAGTTTATTCGAATAAAATTAAAGGAGTTAATCGAATATAGTTTATTCGAAAGGAGATTAATCGAATGTAAATCATTCGTAGAAAGTTAATCGAATGTAAATCATTCGAAGAGAGATTATCGATCGTAGTTATTCGAAGACAGGGTTATCGAATATAGTTCATTCGAAAAGGAGCTATCGAATAGAGGTTATTCGAAAAAGAGAATTATACATTGAATTCGATTATATCGAATTCGGGAAAGTAATATTTTCTTTCCGGTTTAATCAAGATTTACTTATTTATTAATAGATTAGTGGTTTAGTTATTTAGTTAAATTAAGGAATAAAAGTTACAGTTTGAAGTTGGATATTTAAGAAGAAATGAATTATAATGCTATAGTTAAAATCAATGTTTTAAAATAAAGAAGGGGATTTATAACTAGAATCCGAGTTACGTAAGGAAGTTGTTAAAGGTTTAAAAGGTGAACTTTGTCGATTTCGAGGTTAGAAATGTTGTTCAGTTAAGGTTTGAGAGGTAATTATGCCCCAACTTGATTGACTTCGTTTTTAACTAAGGGATGGGTAAGGTTCGATAGTGAAGATGGATTAAGTGAATTTAGTTAATGAGTGTAATGGTTTAAATTGGCTTAGTGATGTTTTATTTAAACATCTGTTTAAATCAAATGAATAAATTTTGGAAACATTTTCCAAATATAATCAGAGATATTTTCTAATAATAGAAAATGAAATGTTGATGAGAAAGAATACTGGAATGACAGTGATACGTGAAACAGAGATGGAAATGTTTTCCAATGATTGATGACGTATATTTCCTAAATTTAGGAAATAAGAAATGTTGAGTATATAGAAATGGGAAATGAATAAATACATGATTAATTTAATTAAAGGAGATTAATGTTGATTGATGATTGATCGATTGAATTTCTATCTAGAAATAAGATTGTTGGTTGTACACTTATTTTCCTTTGATAGTTAAATCACCGACTATCGAAGTTTTTGACCATTGTCCGTCGTCAATATGGAGAGACCGGGATCAGATTCATTATCTGATAACCACTATGTATGGACGTTAGCGTTGCGATCAAATATGATGAAGATAATTGAAGACGGAGTTATGTAAGGGCTATCCTTTTTACAGAATAGTGCCTTCCGTTTGTCCAGTCCCCGGACAAACGTGAATGGATGAATGTCTGACAGAGTATATCTAACGGATTGCGTAAGTTGATCTTTTCAAACGTACTTACGTTTGGTGGCGGAGGAATTCGTTTCTCCTTGCTTTATACCCGTGGAATTTTTGGGGAAATCAATTTGTGATTTAGCGGGTATGACGATGTGGCATTCAAAGTAAATGGTGGTCAGGTGTTCCAAAGAGACGTTATGACCTCAAGCCTCATCAACCGGGAAATGACAGAAATCGGGCAGGCAGCATGGCTATGTGGGTCGCACCCATTAGAGTGTATATCACCTATCTCGAGAAAATCCATTTCATTCTTTTATCTATTATCGTTGCTGTCCCTTTTTGGTAAACGGTGGGTAGCTCCCAACCGTTGGTGGTATACATTCGATTCAACCGAAATGAGTGGTCGGTCATGTGTGGGCCGGGCTGCAAGATGTTCTTGTTGAACCCAGTGTATTTGCCTCTAGAGAAACACTATCGGCAGGTGGTCCCATACCTTGTCATAGTCGGAACCCAATGTCCAATAAGCGCCCGTGATTTTTATTTGTATACTATATATGTGGAATGTGAGATGCAAGCGTTCTGCTAGATTGTTAATTACTTGTGATTAGACATTATTACAATATCAGAGAAGTATTGATTTCCAAAAGTGTTTTGGGTTCTCGTAAGGTAAAGACCGTCCGTGTTTATGTGTGGATCGGTCTTATGATTATCTTTTCTTTTGAAAGGGATTTTGAAAAGTTTAACCAAACGATCTGAGTTTACTCACACCAGTCCCATGACTGACCCAGAGTTTATTTTGTTTTGTTTTCCCTAAACTCTTGGGTGCCCAAATTTGTACGGGCAGTCAAGTAGTTCAGGTCTTTACAGATATACTTGGAGGAGCTTGAAGCAGGAGGCTTCAGGATTATATAGCTATTGTTATCTCCGCTGTGTGTAAGTGTTGTACTCTGATAATGTTATTGTATATATATACTGTTTTATTTCAAAGTTATGCTATAATATATTTTATTCGTTCCTTGTGAGATTCGTGTTACTTTGATTCTGTTATGTGGTGATCTTCTTCTTCTTCTATTCTAATTTTCTATCTTATCTATTCTCACCCTCTAACTTCTTTCTATTAATGATCAGGTATTTCTGATGTCTGAATAGTCAACATGGAGGTTTTGTGTAGATTTTCGGAGTCGAAAATCCTAGTTCGTTACACAGATATTATTTCCCTTTCTCAATAAGGTTATTGATTCAAATGTATTTTGTTTATTTTTTGATTTGATCCATTGTATATAAACAAAATTTGTTTTTGGTGAATCAATAAAGAGGGTGGTTGGGTGGAATATCTTGTATATTGCTATTATTTCCGGTGTTGTTTTTTTAATCAATTTCATCTTCAAGTGATTGGGTGAAAAAGATCTTGTCTTTCGGGTTTTTGTCAAACTTTCGCTGCGCACAAAACCCAACAGTTGGTATCAGAGCTCAATTCATTGCATAGCTTGGAGTGATTTTGGATTAAAGATTGTAGATATTGGAGATGATGTTGCTTTGGTAGATAACTATTTTTGATGGCAGATATTCAGTAATTTTGGAGACCTTGTAATGGTGGATGCTTCATACCTCAATGGTCTGATTGATGGAGATGAGAAGAAACCCTATGATATGGATGAGGGAAGATGGAAGAACGAAGTGGAAGGTAGGTGACCGTTGAAGAACCTAGTCCACTTCGTTCAACAAGGGTCTAGATGTTGATGATGCTTGAGGGATCCCAGAGATGAAGAGATCATGTCAAATGGAAGACGGATGTCGAGTTGTGAAATCCACAAAGACGAGATGGAGGTCTTTGTGGTATTACAAGCACTTTTATACCATTAGTTTTGCGAGGTGCAGCTTAGGTGGTAGATGCATCTTTTGTAGGCGGTGCATTGTGTTTATAATTGAGGTGTGGTCGTAGTCCTTTCAAATCGACTGGGCGTATATCGTTGCCTTGAAACCGAGGTTGGTTTTAATTTAGAATAGGTGTTGTTGAAAGAGCTAGGTTGACTTGTTTGTGGATTGTTGGAGATATGCGATATTTGAATCAAGGTGGAGTGTTGAATTTTATGATTCAAATATTTTATGAAGAGGATGTAATCAATTAATTGATTTGATTAATTGATTGATCGATTAATTAATTGGCTAATTGATTTAATTGATTGGTTGATTATTTTGATTGATTGATTTTAGCATAGAAGGAAAGAAATGAAAGTTTATATTTTGGAGATATTTTTAAGGGCAATTTGGATATTAGCCTAGGCCGTATATTCTCTATATATGCAGCATCCTTTGTTAGATAGAAAAAAAACAAGAAACCATGTGAGAATATATAGTGAGGTTTGTGCCTCCAGGGGCCTGCGCCCCTGAAGAGGAAGATGTAGGAATTTGGGTTGAGAGTGGTTATTCCTATTTACTGCTGAAAGACATAGTTAGTGCCTCCAAGTAGATTTTAGGGTTTGTCGTCATTCTTCATCGCCCTTCTTCTCCAATAATATTTGTAGTCATCTAGACCCTTTCTCAATAAGGTTATTGATTCAAATATATTTTGTTCATTTTTTGTTTTGATCCATTGTATGTAAACAAAATTTGTTTTCGGTGAATCAATAAAGAGGGCGGTTGGGTGGAATATCTAGTGCATTGCAATTATTTCCGATTTGTTGTGTTGTTATTTTCAATCAAATTCATCTTCAAGTGATTGGGTGAAAAAGATTTTGTTTTCTGGTGTTTTGTCAAACTTCCACTGCGCACATAACCCCAACAAAATGATATTGTTTATTCTAATGTATCTCGCTTTTATTTTCTATAACTACATTTTTTTTCAAAGAAGATTGTATGATATGAAATATTGGCTTGCAATGTATTCGTAATCGATTTGCATTGACCAACACTGTTAATACGATGATTAAACACCTCAATTTTGATGTAAAAGGTCGTAGATTCAAAACTTGTGTAACATAATTTGAACACATATTGATATGTAGTATGTTTTATAGTAATTAAGACTAGTAATACTAATATGTACTACCATAAATACCCAAATTTCTTATTAAAAAAAACAAATCAACCTGTATTACATTCAAAAACTAGCTCCCATTGTACTCCAAATTGATTTGGCTTATGTTCAAACACTATCTAGCACAATGACAAGTTGATCTCCACTATGTCCAAAGTAGGCTTGTTTCATAAAAGTTGTATTGCATAATGACTTTACGACATTAAAATTTAATATTACCTAAGCATGTACATCCAAATGTAATTGTAATCATAATAAGTACATCGCAATAACAAATTTATGCCACAAAAAGCAAAATAAACTAGCAAATTAAATAAAAAACGTAATCGCAATAATGCATAAAGTTGCTTTATTCACTATTAACGATATTTTTCGTTAACACCAGAGATGGGTCAACTGAGGCGGATCTAAAGGAAAAATAGGCAGTTCTCTATTTTTTGGGCTAAATCGGATCACCACCCTAGATATCGAAGTCTGGAGGAGTGGGATCATAAAGGACTACCAAAATGGATCTAAACTCAGAGGAGGAGATATATCCTCCTATTCGATGACATATTGAGACGGGAATCCATGCTTATATGGAAAATGAACAGTAAACTGCAACAATGATGATTGGAAAAAAGATAATATAAACTTACAGACCCATTTTCTATAAGAAGATCCCTTTTTATTAAACTTTCATTTGGAGTACATGAATGTAATAGGAGAAATTCTCTAGTTAATCTAAGCGCTAAGATTCTTTGATGAGTACTAGTATGAAGAAAATTGATCCCCCCCCCCAAATGTGACCCCTGGGGCCTTATTTATAGTTGTTTTGGGTTCCTTCCGCAGTTGGACTATTAGGCCTGTATGGGCCTTTGCAGCTTGCTTCTTCCTTGGTTTTGGGCGCTTGGCTTCTGGCCGCCTTTGGAGTATCAGTTATGGTCTTCGGATGGCATTTGAACCCTTGGTCACAGCTCCTGAATGTAGGCTCATGGGCTTAAGCTTTCGGATGTAGGCCTCCGGCTTTATCGTGAATACTTAGAGGAGCCTGCCCTTATGATGTATGTTGATAACTGCCGGCTCGAAGCCGCTATGTGTTTCAGTACTAGGTAAATCAGTACGGGTAGCCTGTATCTCTACTTGGGTCCCGGTTATCCTTTTGGCAGAGCTTTTGCAGTAGCCTGGATTCCCGGAGGGTGGCTTTTGGTGATGCTTCTGTTATTTGTGAATGCGGTCTTTCGGTATTTGTATGGTAGATGTTCTGGAAGCTGGTTCTGTATGAACCTTGCGTTCTCTTGGTTTAGTACCTTTGATGCCCTCTCCTTCAGGTGCATCGGTATTTAGGTAGGTTATTACCGATAACCCTTCCGGGTTTTAAGGAGGGTAGCCCATGGCTTCTTCTTTCTTAGTTTCTGTCTTAGGGAGGCCTTCTACTATGAAATCTCCTGTCGAATAGGTCCTATCAGAAGGATTTTGTCGGATGCGCTTTGTGGGCATTTTGTAGGCTTTGAGTTTCTTCCCTTGAAGAAGGTGTCGGTTTGTGTTGCTTTCCAACTATTTTCTCCGGCTTTCAATTTGACTTATTGCTCAGCTTTCTGCTTTCGGGGGACTTTCCTACACCTGTACTCTTCCGACACCCCTTCATTGCTAGCTAGCCTTGGAGTCAATTTTGGTGATAACATTTTCCCTCATAGTGAAGGGGTGTTTCTGACTTTACAAGTAAATCTTTTTTTTGTCTTTTTCGAATTGTCAGTTCAAGGTCTTTTGATCTCCCTCATTGATTGGTCTTTACCTATACAACGCAGATTGATCTTGAAATTTGAACATAAACTCTCCTTCCCCCTTATTCCCGTCTTTTACCTATAAACTAAATCCTTGAACGAGATTACTGCTCTCCTAAAAAGACGCTCAAATTCTCCCCTTCTTGAAAATACAAGCTCGATTATTGGTGAGTATTTTTACTTCTTATATGAATTGCAATCCTAGTTACGCGTCAAAATTAACGCGAAAAAAAATTTGGTTAGGACTATGCTGTTCATAAGTAGGTTCAGGTGTCAATCTTACTACCGTTGTTAAAATGATTCTAATGTCATTAAGGCTGATTTACCTTGATTAATTTTGTTGGTTTGTCTAGGTTTCTTGGCGATTATGTTTGTCTTAGTCGTATGTTATCTAAGGTATAAAAGATATAATCTTCCTTATACCCCTTGTTTGGGTCTTATTTAGGTTTTTTGCCTAACTGACCTTTGCATTAAACGAGACGTAACGGTACTCACTAATGTTTGATAGTGATATGTGTATTTATGTAAGAGATATGCATACTAATCGCATTGTTATGGAACGATGTTACCTAGTAGAATCATGTCTCACAAAAGCCCTGGCAAGAAGAAGATCAAAGATTCCAAGGTCTCCTGTCCCAAGAAGGCATTCGTGCCTAAGCCATCCTTAATCATATCTCAACATTCTGTGGGCGCCATATTAAATAACTTTGGCATAGTGGATACGGATGCTATGGTACCTGCTTCTCTAAATTTTCTCAAGAATCCTCCAGAAGGGATCTTTGGGTATTCGACTATTCATATCAGTCATGGAGGTTTTCTTCCTTTCCCTCCCTTTCTACACAAGCCTTTGGTTGACCTGAAAGTTGCTCCTATTCAGCTTTTGCCTAATACATACACGACCCTTTTGTGCTTGGAGGCTCTGGCACTTGCTTCGGGTCAAGGTTCTTTAATCCCCAAACTCATCTGTCACATAATCCGGTTCTCCAAGACCTCAGACTCGCCGATCTCGAGGGCTAACCCCATAAAAAGCTGATTAACGATGGAATTAACAAAACAAGGCCGTGGGAGGATCAATACTTACTTGTTCATTGTCCACCCAGCATATCAAGACAATTTATTGATGAAGGTAGGTCTCTTGCTTTTAAAAAGTAAATGTCTTATAGTTGTGGTTTTTTGTTTACTTAAACCTTCCCCTTATTGCAGAACCCCCCTCCAAAGATGTGATTTTAACTCCAGAGGAGGCGCTAGTGGTTGATGTTGTCTTCAATGCACTGGTGGAGCATATGTGCAGGTCATTTCTCTTGACCATCGATAAACTTTGCGAGTATGGTTTGCTTCCTCCTGAACAAAAGATATTGGGGCAACCTCCCTTCCAATTCTCTGGTCCTAAGGGATTATTGTCGGGTTCTGACTCATTTAATGTAGGCTCTCCCATCCGTCCTGGAGTTTTAGATGGGATTCATTCGTTTATCTCGGCGACATCCGTCATTCTTTCTCTTTTTTCTGGTTGTTGCATTTTCTAATTCATCTTTCTCTTTGTTTAGGATCTTTAGTCTCTCAGGACGCAACTATCCTTGCTGCTTATAGCTGGTTCAGTGTCCATGCCATGAAGAGGCTTGCTCAACCCGTCGTTGACCCTCCGTCGAAGAAGCCCAAGTGTGACGAGTCGGTTGACTTCTCAGAAAATACTGCTGCTACTCCGAAAATAAGGCGGACTTTTGATCCTTCTATTATATCTGATGAACAGGTGGTTGACATTGATGCTTCCCCAGAAGTCTCCCTGAACGATAAATCTACGAGCGGCCCTGTCACTTTCGATGCTTATGGTGAAATAGATGGGGGAAGGCTTGATCTTTCGGCACCATCTTCCTCCCAGCCGGTTTCTTATTCCATACCTCCTTCGCCGGTCTTAGATTTTGATAAGCTTGTGGAACTGGCTCTTTCTTCCTCTGAAGTTGTGAATGTTGCCTCAACCTCTGCTACTTTGGACTCGGTAAATTTCCACAAACAACAAATCAGGGATTTCCTTTTGGTATTATACACACATACACCCCTCTCTCCTTTTTTTTTTGAGAAATTTTGCCAACTTCTCTTCTATAGATGATGAAAACTTGGTATGTCTCCTGGGTATTAGCTTCCATCTCAACGGCTGAGGTCAAGCTTTAAGGGAGGAGAATAAGGTGTTGTCGGATAAAGTGAATGCTTTATTGCGGGAGAAGACAGAGGGAGATAACGAACGCGAGGAGTTGGCGGGCTCATTAGAGGAGGAGAGGAAGGCTAAAGAGGAGTTGAACAAGCAGGTTGAGGATCTTAAGGCAGAGAAATCAGAACTAGAGATTGACTATGCTGCCGAGATGGACAAGATGAACACTTAGCTTTCCTCCGCAAAGAGAATCATTTACGAGGCCAGTGATAAAATTTCAAATTTTTTGAATGTCCACCTTAACAACATAGCCACAGAGTATTATGAAGATGCACTCACCCTTATTTTTCAAATAACTACAAAAGGCTTTCGAAAATTAACCTTTCTTCAATTGATCCCCGCATTCGAGACAAAGTTCTAGAGAAGATCGAGCAAGTGAGACGGAAGCAAAAGGTTCCCCCAATGAACAAGGTAGATCCCGCGTCGCTGTTGTTTTTTGATGAAATTTCTGAAGATTATGAGGAAGAAGGGGAGGAGGAAAACACAACAGATGGAGAGATGGAAGGTCACGTGGGTCATCCAGATGGGTCCAAAAAAGGTGCTGGAAAATCTACTCTTGCATCGCAGGAGTTACCCTCTAAGGACGGCGGTTCTTTAGATTCTGGGAAGAAGAGGACTCCTGAACGATCCGATGTTGATGTCGCATAGGTATGGCTTTCGCTTTCGAAGTGCTTTCCTTTCCCTTGAATTTCATTAATAATTAGGTTTCCCTATTTACAGAAATTCTCTGCTTCTCCGAAGATGTGTGTAACGTCCCGTATTTTTACGGTATAATAATTTATTTATTTAATTATTTAAATAGTGATTTAGAGATTTAAATAGTTGTTTAATTAAATAATATTGAATATTTAATTAATATAGATAATAGAATAATATATTTAAATTCTGAAATAGTCGGAATATAGTGGAGTTCGCAATATTTTGTGAATTGAAATATTTATAAGATTTAGTTCAGTTTAGAATTTGATTTATAATAACGAATATATTTAATAAACAAATTTGAACGTATTAGTTATAATATAATTATAATCGAGCCCATAATGTCGCGGTAGTTCCTAATATTGAATCTTGAACTTCAATTGAATATACAGAATCCGTTTTAAATTGGATTTCGGTGAAATAAGAAACGTTCGAATCTGTTGAACGATATATTTCTAATGGAAGAGAAAAATCAGGATTTAATCGTGTAGATTTTGACAAATCAAATTTTCAAATAGTCGTTATGGAATCGTTTATAAACCTAATGATATATTTTATTTTAATTAAATATTGGCTTCGAATTTAGACAGGATCTTTAAGACATAGGTATAATTTAATTTATAGAATTTTTCTGTAATTTTTATTTTGGAAAATAAGCACTTTTAATTTTGGAGTATTTTACACCCTAAATCAGAGTTTTGGGGTTTCACAGAATAAGCTAACTTGTCTATATTTTTTTTTTTTGAATCATGACACCTTGCTCGACACGACTGTATTTTTATTCTTGTATGTGGCGACTGGTACACAAACTGAATTTAACATAACATGATACAATGTGTTCATAACTAAGAAGTAAAATATAAATTTATATGCATGGTACACATTGGGTCAGTTCACATCATCCCTATTTACATGCATTTTACTTAGTTTAGAAATAATTCCTACCAAAAGTACATTTCAAAAACTTGACCCTTAAGTATCTCTGCTTTATGTAGGCTGTATGCCTTTCTTGTCATCTGACTTTTTCATTTTAGCTTAGCATCTAAGCAACTTCCACTATATCGTTTAGAAAGCCAAGCACAATTCTTTTGACAGCAAACACTTTCCCTTCTCTTTTCTTCTAAAAAGATAAATAAATAAATAAAGTGAGCTAAAAGAAAACCAAATATGGATCTGGAAATCGCCATTAAAACATGTTTGAGATCCTGAAGGGATGGCGGAGGAGTAGACTCGCGTTCATAGCCTAAGTTAATCCATTGGAGTGCGGGTTCAAGTTGTATAGAGAGGGTGACGGAACTGTAAACTGGAGTCGTATGCTAAGGTGAACTATTGAAAGGTGAGTTTTCATGAGAGTTCAAGTTTTATAGAAGAAATGGTTTGACCCATCCGGGCTACACATGATACACTGGGTATTCACGAAATTAGCCTTAAAGGGATGACGGCCTCAACCTTTAACTGGTAGTGTTGACAACTTAGTTTTTTACCATTTTTACCATAAGTACAACAACTGATTTTGGAACATGAGCAATAAAATATAAAAACAAAAAGACAAAAGGGGGCGACAGGTTTATGTAATGGTGCTAAAATGGAAAACATGGGAGCACCTCGGTTCTTCTGGAAATGGAGTGTTCATGCAAAAATGAAGATGGAGTAGTCTTGAACGCATAAAGATGTGGCAGAGTAATTAATGGTGAGGTAAACCGTCTTTATGCTGTTGGAAAAGGGACATGCACAGGCATGTTTTAGAGTATGAAAGAAAAACAAATATACAAGAATGACGTGAAGAAGTAAGGGGAGATGCAAAAGAAAAGGGGGTGCTGGCGTTCATATGCAGTGCATGGAAATAGCTGAAGAAAAATGGGGTCCAAGAAATGTCTGGAGCGTGTGTAATTTACTGGAGTAAGAAGAAAACGATGGAGTTTGGGGGTCCTCCCTGTAATATCTATATTTTGTAATTACTTTCTTAATGGAGTCAGTTTGTGGAACCTCAATAGAGACTTTACAATGTGATTTAACGTCAACGCTCAGTAATTGAAACCCCATTTCTACATATTCTTATGGTCTTTGCTGCATCATTGAAAATGTTAGCTAAAATAACACCCATCTTGAGTTTCTTTCCTAGTTAGGATTTTTGAGTGGTGATGACTGAAAAGAATGCAGCAGCACTACACTTTTATGGGTTGTCTAATATGTGTATGGAGGAGAAGGACGACAGTGCCACTGTCGTTTGTTTCATGAGTGGGTTTAAAATGGATGGAGGCACTTGCGAACTTAAGATCTGAATAGCTGGGGAAGAAGTGCAGGCGTGGGTATGGCATTTGGAGGGGCATTGGGTCGGATTTAAAAAGCCCAACGAAAAAAGGGGTAAATGAAGTCACGACAATGACCAAGAAGTCAAGAACAGGAGCGATTTTCAAATTCTTGGATTGGGAAAAGAACAGGACTGGGTGCAGTAATGTTTTGGATGGGTCGAAGTATAGAAAAATAAGACCCATTATTATTTATAATAAATTAAAGTTTAAGTTTTAAATTTAATAATGTATTAAGTATAAACCCCATAACTTATTTATCCAGTATCGAAATTCAGTGAAACAAGATCCGTTGGAATCGTATGGACGGCGGCTACACAATGGAGTTGACCGGGAGAGAATTGGAGCTCGTTACAATTTATAAAGAAATAAACTTTCTGTCTGAATCAACCGACAATTATCGTTATTTAACGATGATCGTCCAATGTGAGTAAATCTCACTAACTCTGTACAGTTTATATTTTTATAAATATAGTCTAGAATTAATAAATGATGATTGATTGTTGTGTGTTGTTTGTTTGGTTGAATTGCTGATTTATTGGTTGAAATTATAGGTAACGATCTATATATAAATCGTCAATCAAATGTGGATTATGTTTATCAGAATATTTCATATTGAGATGAAATCGATGTTATTTATATTGTTTAACATTTGTGGATGCAGGGAAACAGGTTGGAGGGATCCAAATGGATTCCTCAATATTTATAATACTGTTTGTTTTCATATATTGTGATATATGATGTGATATAAAACCTGTGATTGATTATGATGATACTAGTCTGTTTAATTGGTATTTTAAATACCATAAGAGATACTGGAATGTAAAAAGGGAAATTTCAAGTGTATTTTGAAAATGAAATATTTATGGAAAATAATATAACTATACTAGGAATATTTATATGGAAAATAAATATAATTATGCAAAGAATATTTATTTGGAAAATAAATATAACTATAAAAGGAATATATATGGAAAATAAACATAATTATACAAGGAATATTTATTTGGAAAATAAATATAATTATAAAAGGAATATTTATTTGGAAAGTAAATAGAATTATAAAAGGAAATATTTGGAAAATGAATAGAATTTTATAAAAAAAAAAAAGAGAATCTTACATTAGGAAGGTTAAGACCCGTGCTTCACACACGGGTGTAACATGATATTGATTTAAAGTATATATTTTGCAAATAAAATATCACAAAAGAATTTGGGGTTTGAATTAGGAATTTAAATGGAATTACTGGAATTAGAAACTGACTAGAAATTAGTTGAGTTGAATGGCTTTCTGGGTATCGATCTAATGTTGGTTGCAGCCTTCGGGGTTTATACTTGGGAAGTTGTTCTCTTACTAGTTTACAGTTAGAGACTGACAGAGATTGGAAGATATTGATGCATGAATCAGAAATGGCAACGTTTTCCAAAGTTAATAGCGTATATTTTCTAATTTTAGAAAATAAGGAATTTATGAATATAGGGAAATGATAAATGGGAAATTGGGAAATGAAATGATGATTGATCGGTAAGATTTCCATTTGGAAATACGGCCGTTGTTTGCACACATGTTTTCCTTTGATAGTTAAATCACCGACTATCAAAGGTTTTGACCATTTCCGTTGTCAATACGGGGAGACCGGGATCAGATATATTATCTGAAAAACCACTCTGTATGGCATTAGCGTTGCTAATCAAATATGATGAAGGAAATTGAAGACGGAGTTATGCAAGGCCTGTTCAGTAAATCCTAGGTAGAAACTTCCTAAGATGGATTTACAGAATAGTGCCTTCGGGTTGTCCAGTCCCAGAATAACCTGAGTGGACGAGTGTCTGACAGAGTATATCTGGTGGATCGCGTAAGTTGATCGTTTCAAATGTATTTACGTTGGTGGTGGAGGAATTCGTTTCTCTTAGCTTATACAAGTGGTATTTTTGGGAAAATCAATTGGTGATTTGACGGGTATGATGATATGGCATTCAAAGTAAATTAAATATGATCTGTTAAAGATACGTTGTGACCTCTAGCCTCACAACCGGAAATGGTATAAAATCGGGTAGGTCGCATGGCTAAGTGGTTAGCTGCCAATTAGGGTGTATTGTCACCTGATCTAGAGAAATTCCATTTACTTCTATAATTTATTTCGATGTTGTCCCCTTTGGGAAACGGTTGCCCATCCCAATCGTTGGTGATAATACATTCAGTACACTCAAGCGAAATGAGTGACCGGTCATATTTAGCCTGGGTTGCAAGACGTTTTTGTTGAACCCGGTGTATTCCTCTCTAGAGATACACTGTCGGAAGGTGGTCCCATACCTTGCCAGTTGGAATCCACTACCCAATAAGCGCCTGCTATTTTTGTTATATATTATGTATGTGGAACGTGAGATGAAAGCGTTCTGCTAAATGATTATTTAGTTGTGGTTGATAGACACTATTATAATATCAAAAGTGTTTTGATATAAAGATTTTCGTTCTTGCCAAAGGATTTTGAAATGTTAAATCAAGTGTTTTGGATTCTCATAAGGGAAAAATCCGTTCCATGTTATACGGCGTGGTCTTATGAGATATCATTTATTTTCTCAAACTGTTTTAAATTGTTTACTCACACCAGTCCCATGACTGACCCGGAGTTAATTTTGTTTTGCTTTCCCTAAACTCATTGTTGCCCAAATTTGTACGGGCAGTCAAGTAGTCAGGATTTTACAGATATACTGAGAGCTTGGAGTAGGAGGTTTCAGGGTTTTATGGCAATTGTTTATTTCTGTTGTGTTGTAAGCATTGTACTCTGATAAATGTTATTGTATACATATACTGGTTTTATTTCAAAGTTATGTTATATTTTATTAGTTCCGCAGTGAGATTCGTCTTACTCTAATTCTGTTGTTGTGATCTTCTTCTTCTATTCTAATTTTCTACCTTATCTATTCTCGCCCTCTAATTTCTTTCTATTAACTATCTGGTATTTTCGATGCTTGGATAGTCGACATTGAGTTTATGTCAGTAACCAAGGTCGCAAATTCCCTGGGTCGTTCTAGTGGTATCAGAGCTGAAGGTTAAGTAATTACCTTGGCTCTGTGGCGTGACTCGATAGAGATAGAGTTAGTAATACCCTAGATTTAGTTTGAGTGTTTATATATGAGCGCGTATTTGTTATTTGATATAAAAAGTGTTTTGTATTGTGGATATTTATTGGTTGAGTTGTTTATGGATTCTGATCGATCGGTTTGATCCACTGTATCGGTTGGGGGGTTCTAAACACTTGAATACGATGAACTGACATAGTAGTTTTGAAAAAAGGGTAAACGAAATAATTTTACCTAAATTATATTTCGATATAAAGAATTTAGATTGGAATTATTATAATATATTGGACATATTGGTTGTTATTATAATCGAACGAGATATAAAAGTAAAATGGTTGTATATAACCAATCAGAATTCATATAAGTAAAATATATGAAATTAGGTGAATTAAATCTAAATTTAAATCAGAATTGAAATTAAAACCCTGCAAATTTGGAAAGGTGTTTGTAAATGGACTTAGATTAAATATATGAGAATTTTAAAATCCTGGGAGATTTTAAATTGTTTTACAAGCATTGTGAATGGTATTTTGAAATGTGTTTCAAAATGGAAATGTTTAGAAATGGCTTGAAACGGATATAGTATTGAACTCACTTCGGTCGCTGGAAAATAATTCCAATGATGATTTGAACATCATCGGTATTCATTTTCGAGTTTCTAAGTGACGGATTACTTCCAAAGATTTTGTTTTTGAATTGTTTTGAGAAAAGCAAGTTGTTTCGAATTCTAAAAAGGAATATTTGATTTTTGAAAAGCTAAGTTGGTTAAAACTCCAAGGAAAAGATCATTTGAATAGAAATGGATTGATTTTTGAAATAAAAATCAGATTTGGAATTGTAGTTAATTAATTTGAAAATTTACTAGTTATTGAAAATCTTGGTATGGAAATTAACTAGGTTAAATAGTTGGATTTGTGTGACAAGATTTTAGAATGGAATTGGGTTGATGCCTTAAGAAGTTGGAATCTAGAATAGTACTTGAGTTTGAAATGAAATTTGGCTTGGATAGAACCAAATGGTTGAGTTGAGGATGAATCGATTGAAGATTGATTGGGATGGCATTTATATATGCTGAATGGGCAGCAAATGGAAATAATATAATGATATGCCCAACAAAAAGGAACAAATTTATATTTTGTATTGGGTATGAGATTTTTATAAGCCGAATTGGCAAGCCGCTTGGCTGTTTGATTTTCTTTTGGATTGGAGATGGCCTAGAGGGGCGAGTTGTAGTTGTATAGATTGACCCGTACAAAGGAGGTGTTGGCAAATTTTTTTGAAAATTTAATGTGTTAGAAAAATTTTCGGATTTTTGAAATTTTCGTTAGTAGGAATAAACTAATAATTTAATTGAAATCAATTAATTCAGTTGAAACTGAAATTAAAAAGTAAACGAATAATTTTTAAACCCAGTTAATAGGGTTTGTATTCCACCTTAGTAATTTCGAGGACGAAATTATTTTAAGGGGGGAAGAACGTAACATCCCGTATTTTTACGGTATAATAATTTATTTATTTAATTATTTAAATAATGATTTAGAGATTTAAATGGTTGTTTAATTAAATAATATTGAATATTTAATTAATATAAATAATAGAATAATATATTTAAATTCGGAAATGGTCGGAATATAGTGGAATTCGCAATATTTTGTGAATTGGATTATTTATAAGATTTAATTCAGTTTAGAATTTGATTTATAATAATGAATATATTTAATAAACGAATTTGAACATATAAATTATAATATAATTATAATCGAGCCCATAATGTCGTGGTAGTTCGTAATATTGAATCTTGAACTTCAATTGAATATACAGAATCCGTTTTATATCGGATTTCTGTGAAACAAGAAACGTTCGAATCTGTTGAACGATATATTTCTAGTGGAAGAGAAAAATTGGGATTTTGTTGTGCAGGTTTTGATTTATGATCAAATCAAATTTTCAAATAGTCGCTATGGAATCGTTTATAAACCATAACGATATATTTTATTTTAATTAAACATTGGCTTCGAAATTAGATAGGATCTTTGAGACGTAGGTATAATTTAATTCTTAGAATTTTTCTATAATTTTTATTTTGGAAAATAAGCACTTTTTATTTTGGAGTATTTTACACCCTAAATCAGCGTTTTGGGGTTTCATAGAATAAGCTAACTTGTCTATATTATTATATTTTTTGAATCAAGACACCTTGCTCGACAAGACTGTATTTTTATTTTTGTCTGTGGCGGCTGGTACACAAATGGAGTTTAACATAACATGATACAATGTTTTCGTAGCTAAGAAGTGAAATATAAATTTATGTGCATGGTACACATTGGGTCAGTTCACATCATCTCCACTTACATGCGTTTTACTTAGTTTAGAAGTAATTCCTACCAAAAGTACATTTCCAAAACTTGACCCTTAAGTATCTCTGCTTTATGTACGTTGTATGCCTTTCTTGTCATCTGACTTATTCATTTTAGCTTAGCATCTAAGCAACTTCCACTATATAATATCATTTAGAAAGCCAAGCACAATTCTTTTGACAGAAAACACTTTCCCTTCTCTTTTCTTCTAAAAAAATAAATAAATAAATAAAGTAAGCTAAAAGCAAACCAAATATGGATTTGGAAATCGCCATTAAAACATGTTCGAGATC
This sequence comes from Allium sativum, assembly GCA_030737875.1. NCBI lineage: Eukaryota > Viridiplantae > Streptophyta > Magnoliopsida > Asparagales > Amaryllidaceae > Allium > Allium sativum. The sequence goes on along the minus strand of CM060909.1, from coordinate 526,715,987 downwards.
CTGAATGGATGGCGGAGGAGTAGACTAGCGTTCATGGCCGAAGTTAATCCATTGGAGTGCGAGTTCAAGTTGTATAGAGAGGGTGACGGAACTGTAAACTGGAGCCGTATACTAAGGTGAACTATTGAAAGGCGAGTTGTTCATGAGAGTTCAAGTTTTGGAGAAGAAATGGTTTGATCCATCCTGGCTACACATGGTATACTGGGTAGACACGAAATTAGCCTTAAAGGGATGACGGCCTCAACCTTTTATTGGTAGTGTTGACAACATAGTTTTCTACAATTTTTACCAGAAGTACAACAACTAATTTTGGAACGTGAGCAATAAAATATAAAAATAAAAAGACAAAAGGGGGCGACGGTTTATGCAATGGTGCCGAAATGGCAAACATGGGAGCACCCCGGTTCTTCTGGAAATGGAGTGTTCATGCAAAAATGAAGATGGAGTAGTCTTGAACACGTGAAGATGTGGCGGAGTAATTAAAGGTGAGGCAAACCGTGTTTATGATGTAGGAAAGGGGACATGCACAGGCATGTTTTAGAGCATGAAAGAGAAACAAATATATAAGAATGACGTGAAGAAGTAAGGGGAGATGCAAAAGAAAAGGGGGGTGCTGGCGGTTCATATGCAGTGCATGGAAATAGCTGAAGAAAAATGGGGTCCAAGAAATGTCTGAGCGTGTGTAATTTACTGGAGTAAGAAGAAAACGATGGAGTTTGGGGGTCCTCGCTGTAATCTCTGTATTTTGTAAGTCCTTTCTTAATGGAATCGGTTTATGGAACCTCAACAGAGACTTTAATATGTGATTCAACGTCAACACTCAGTAATTGAAACCCCATCTCTTCAGATTCTTATGGTCTTGTTGCATCATTGAAAATGTTAGCCAAAATAACACCCATCTTGAGTTTCTTTTCTAGTTAGGATTTTCGAGTGGTGATGAATGAAAAGAATACAGCAGCGCTACACTTTTTATGGGTTGGCTAATATATGTATAGAGGAGAAGGAAGACAGTACCGCTATCTTTTGTTTCATGAGTGGGTTTAAAATGGATAGAGGCACTTGGGAACTTAAGATCTGAATAGTTGGGGAAGAAACGCAGGCGTGGGTATGGCATTAGAAGGGGCACTGGGTCAGATTTAAAAAGCCCAATGAAAAAAGGGGTAAACGAAGTCACGGCAATGACCAAGAAGTCAAGAACAGGATCGGTTTTCAAATTCTTGGATTGGGAAAAGAACAGGACTGGGTGCAGTAATGTTTTGGATGAGCCGAAGTCTAGAAAAGTAAGACCCATCATTATTTATAATAAATTAAAGTTTAAGTTTTAAATTTAATAACGTATTAAGTACAAACCCCATAACTCATTCATCTAGTATCGGAATTCAGTGAAACGAGATCCGTTGGAATCGTATGGACCACGGCTACACAATGGAACTGACCGAGAGTGAATTGGAGCTCGTTACAATTTATAGCGAAATAAATTCTGTCTGAATCAACCGAAAATTATCGTTATTTAACGATGATTGTCCAATGTGAGTAAATCTCACTAACTCTGTACAGTTTATATTTTTATAAATATAATCTAGTATTGATAAATGATGACTGATTGTTGTATGTTGTTTGTTCGGTTGAATTGCTGATTTATTGGTTGAAATTATAGATAACGATATACATATATATAAATCATTTATCAAATATTGATTCTGTTTATCAGAATATTTCATATTGAAATGAAATCGATGTTATTTATATTGTTTAACATCTGTCGATGTAGGGAAACAGATTGGAGGGATCCAACTAGATTCCTCAATATTTATAATACTGTTTGTTTCATATATTGTGATATATGATGTGATATAAAACCTGTGATTGATTATGATGAAACTAGTCTGTTTAATTGGTATTTTAAATACCATAAGAGATAGTGGAATGTAAAAAGGGAAATTTCAAAGTGTATTTTGAAAATGAAATATTAATGGAAAATAAATATAATTATACAAGGAATATTTATATGGAAAATAAATATAATTATACAAGGAATATTTATTTGCAAAATAAATATAATTATAGACGGAATATTTATATGGAAAATAAATATAATTATACAAGGAATATTTATTTGGAAAGTAAATAGAATTATAAAAGGAAATATTTGGAAAATGAATAGAATTTTATAAAAAAAGAGAATCTTACATTAGGAAGGTTTAGACCCGTGCTTCGCACACGGGTGTAACATGATATTGATTTAAAGTAAATATTTTGCAAATAGAATATAACAAAGGAATTTAGGGTTTGAATTAGGAATTTAGACGGAATTACTGGAATTAGAAACTGAATGGAAATTAGTTGAGTTGAATGGCTTTCTGGGTATCGATCTGATGTTGGTTTCGGCCTTCGGGGTTTATACTTGAGAAGTTGTTCTCTTACTAGTTTACAGTTAGAGATTGCTAAAGATGGGAAGATATTGATGCATGAATCAGAAATGGAAACGTTTTCCAAAGTTAATAACGTATATTTTCTAACTTTAGAAAATAAGGAATTTATGAATATAGGAAAATGATAAATGGGAAATTGGGAAATGAAATGATGATTGATCGGTAAGATTTCCATTTGGAAATACGGCCATTGTTTGTACACATGTTTTCCTTTGATAGTTAAATCACAGACTATCAAAGATTTTGACCACTTCCGTTGTCAATACGGGGAGACCAGGATCAGATATGTTATGTGAAAACCACTCCGTATGGCATTAGCGTTGCGAATCAAATATGATGAAGATAATTGAAGACGGAGTTATGCAAGGGTTGTTCAGTAAATCCTAGGTAGAAATTGCCTAAGATGGATTTACAGAATAGTGCCTTCGGGTTGTCCAGTCCCAGGACAACTTGAGTGGATGAGTGTTTGATAGAGTATATCTGGTGGATCGCGTAAGTTGATCGTTTCAAACGTATTTATGTTGGTGGCAGAGGAATTCGTTTCTCTTAGCTTATACCCGTGGTATTTTTGAGAATCAATTTGTGATTTGACGGGTATGACGATGTGGCATTCGAAGTAAATGAAGTATGATCTGTTAAAGATACGTTATGGCCTCTAGCCTCACAACCGGAAATGGCATAAAATCGGGTAGGTCGCATGGCTAAGTGGTTAGCTACCAATTATGGTGTATTGTCACTTGATCTAGAGAAATTCCATTTACTTCTATATTACATTTCGATGTTGTCCCTTTCGGGAAATGGTTGCTGATCCCAACTGTTGGTGATAATACATTCGGTACACTCAAGTGAAATGAGTGACCAGTCATGTTTAGCCTGGGTTACAAGATGTTCTTGTTGGACCTGATGTATTCCTCTCTAGAGATACACTGTCGGAAGGTGGTCCCATACCTTTCTAGTTGGAATCCATTACCCAATAAGCTCCTGCGATTTTTGGTTATATATTATGTATGTGGAACGTGAGATGAATGCGTTCTACTAAATGATTATTTAGTTGTGGTTGATAGACACTATTATAGTATCAAAAGTGTTTTGATATAAAGATTATCGTTCTTGCCAAAGGATTTTGAAATGTTAAATCAAGTGTTTTGGATTCTCATAAAGGAAAAATCTGTTCCGTGTTATACGGCATGGTATTATGAGATATCGTTTATTTTCTCAAACTGTTTTAAATTGTTTACTCACACCAGTCCCATGACCGGCCCGAAGTTTATTTTGTTTTGTTTTTCCTAAACTCTTGGGTGCCCAAATTTGCACGGGTAGTCAAGTAGTCAGGATTTTAAAGATATACTGAGAGCTTGGAGCAGGACGCTTCAGGATTTTATAGCAACTGTTTATTTCCGATGTGTTGTAAGTGTTGTACTCTGATAAATGTTATTGTATACATATGCTGGTTTTATTTCAAAGTTATGTTATATTTTATTCGTTCCGCTGTGAGATACGTGCTACTCTGATTCTGTTGTTGTGATCTTCTTCTTCTATTCTAATTTTCTATCTTATCTATTCTCACCATCTAATTTCTTTCTATTAACTATTTGGTATTTTCGATGCTTGGATAGTCGACATTGAGTTTATGTCAGTAACCAAGGTCGCAAATTCCCCAGGTTGTTACAATATGAGTTGCAGTTATGTTTTTAGATTCTGCGTTTAGAAATTTAAGGGGAAAAACTCAAGGAGCTTGGGTCAGTGCAAACAATTTTAACAAGGGATTTTGAATGTTATTGTATTAGCGTACATTTTCTTTTGATCTGTCCGTGAATTGTGTTGATTTTGTGATACTTGATGGTGTTGTGGTAATATACTAGTGTGGACGTGGTATCTATGGTGTATATGTATTGATAAAGGTTATGCGATTGTTCTTCTTTCTTTGGGATGAATGATGTAATCAGCATATACTTGATCTTCGTAATTTACGTATTATGATATCTCATCTTGTCTATGGCTAGGAGGACTCATTCCAGACCCCCTCTTCACAATTTGGGGAGGAAAGTTTGAACGTCGTTGGTTGTAAAGATATTTTTGGTAATGCTCCCCTGTCGGGCTACAAAAAGATGTATTACCTCCAAAAGGTGACAGTCACAAACCTCAAGGAACAAGTATCCTATTTGGAAAAGCAACCGAAAGAAAAAGATGAAATTATTTGCAATTTACAACGTAAATTAGCAACAAAATCCTCCGAGAGCTCAGATGCGGTGGTTGGTAGATTATACCAACAAATCGATAAGTTGGAGGATGAGCTGAAGAAAGCTAAAGAGGACTGCGCTTCTTTGGAATTTTCTTTACAAAACCCTGATTCAGAATGAGAGATTTTTATTGTATGCTTGGGATGTGAAAATTTTCTTTTCTTAAAACAATGACTGTTTCTGTGTAATGGTTTATGTCATGACTTCCGGTGGGGCTGTCAGTGTGTTATGCGATTTATATGATGTATCGCTTTTGTCAAAAACAATATCACTGTAACCCAGGGCTGTGTAATAAGTGGAAACCTACTTGTGCTAAGTGTCAGTAAAAAGTTTCTTTATGTAACAATTATCCTTGGGAAAATTCCTAACGAAAGATCGCTTAGAACAAAGGGATAATCAGTTATAGGATGCTATTAGAAATGTTTGAAATCTTTTTCCCAACTCTTCCTTGAACCGGTGTTATGATATGATGTCGTTTTCAGAGTTATGTAAAGCACTGATATGTTGAAAAGAAAACAAACTAATGAACGTATAGGTTAAAGACACTTCCCGGAGAGGATAATAAGCTCGTCCTTGGTAGTAAATTTTGAGCCCTACTCGAATTTTCGAGAGGGGCGAGCAATTCCTTCTTGTTTGTATCAGGAGTTGGACTCTACTTAAGTTTGAGGTAACCGTGATGACATCAGAACCTCACATCCGGTTGTGATTTACTTCAGGATCACCCTGGGTTTAGGTATCGAGATGTAATCCCGCGGGTTTGCTTTAGGACTTTGTTGAGAGATCAATTCAACCCAGATTCGGGTATTAATATATGGAAGACCGGAACCTCTTTCAGCATTTGTGAAGAGCCGAATCAACCCAGATTCGGGTATTGATATGTAGAGGACCGGAACCCCTTCCGTTATTTGTGAAGAGCCGGATCAACCCAGATTCGGATATTGATATGTAGAGGGCTGGAACCCCTTTCGGCATTTATTGTTTTAGCATCCCTTTTGGATTCGATTGGTGAAACAGAGGAAGTATGTGCTTCTTGAGCCACTCCTTGGGCTTTTGATGTCAAAGCAGAGGATGTACATGCTTTGTTGGCCACTCTCTGGGCCTATGCGTCCGGTGCGCTTGGCTAGCTTATCCACAAGCAGGGCCCAAGGACTTACCCGACCTCCCTCCAAGAGGCGTTTTATCTTGACCATCGTAGGCAATGATAAGGTCTTAGAAACTTAGACGGGGCCATCGTAGGCACAGAACTAAGGTTTATTCTTTTGATGCTCTATACTGACCATCGTAGCTTCTGATAGAGGCTTATACACCACCCCCTTCCGAGGGGTGCCCTATCCTGACCATCGTAGGCGATTATAGGGGTTTGTGCTCCCTTCTGCGGGTAACGTGAAACATAAGCAAAGGTAGGACGTGCTTTTCTACGAGCAGAGGTAGGACGTGCTTAGTTCTAGCAAAGGCAAGGTGTACTCTTCTACGAGCAGAGGTAGGGCGTGCTAAAGTTAGATGCATCGCCACAACCATTTCTAGTATGAAATGGAGGCTTACACTTTTGATGCTTTAACCCTGCCTCCTCTGATTTGAGCATGAAGAAATACTAACACGTCACCCCACCCCCTCCCCCCCCCCCCCTCCGAGGGACGCCTCTCCTGACCAATTTGGCGATTGCGAGAGATTAAATTCGTTTATAGTTTGACCCCTTTTGGGTTTCCTTGTGAATTCCGGGAAGAGGGTTTTCCGTACCCTTGAACATGTTTGGTAATCTCTTTCCTAAGGATTCTTACCGAATTCACCTCGATCTTTTCATAAATTCTCGTAATTGTCCTTGGTTGACAAATCTGACGATGGTTTTCCCGAGGGTTCTGCAGTGATTAGTCTCATGTCCATTCATCAGGTGGTAATGGCAGTAAGGCCCTCCTGTTTTCCTTTCGTATTTGGGCTTCTTCTTTGTGAATGGCCAATAGTCGAGTTCATGTTTGGTTAGGAAGTAAACGTTCTCCATCGAAGTAATGAGGTAGTATTCCTTGGGTACACTCGGTGTACGTTCTTCTCTTTGTTGTTGGGGACTAATCCTCCTGTGACTTAGCCTAGCTGCGGTGCCTATACTTTCTCTCTTCCCTCCCCAAAAATACTGAAATTGAGGTGACATCTCTTTAAACCATTTGTTGGCGAAGTGGTTGAAATCGTCCATTATTACTCGTTCGAGTGTCATTCTCTTAACTTGCCCATAGAGAGCATTCTTTAGATGAGAGCAAACACAAGTACCCTCTGATGTAGATCCACTAGGTGGGAACGCTAAGGTTTGCCCTATGCGAGAAAAGTTATCATCCCCAGTATCGTAAGAATGTAGCTCCATTTTTCTTTTCTAGTTTATCACCCACAAGGCTTCTACTCTTAACCTCGTCAAGGGTTTTTCGTCGTTCTTCATCGCTCTTCTTCTCCAACAATATTTGTAGTCATATAGATTGTAATGACCCGTATTTTTATGGTATATAAATAATTTATTTAAATAATGGTTTGGTTATTTAAAATGACCAGAATTAAATAATATCGAATATTTAATTAAAATAAATAATATAATAATATATTTAATTTCTGAAATAATCAGAAATAGTGGAATTCACAAAATGGTGTGAATTGGATCATCTGTGATATTTAATTCAGTTTAGAATTGAATTAGAACAACGAATATATTATTTGAACGGCAGTTTGAACGTATAATTATAATATAATTATAATCGAGCTCGAAATGGTGCGGCAGTTCGCTATTTGGCGATTCGAACTTCAACCGAATATACAGAAGCCATTTTAAATCAGATTTCTATGAAACCAGAAACGTTCGGAGCTGGTGAAGTATATTTTTCTAGTGGAAGAGAAAAATCGGGATTTCATTGTGTAGATTTTGATTTATGTCCAAATCAAATTTTAGAAAAGTCGCTATGGAATTCCTTTGAAATAAATAAACATATATTTATATTATAAAAGGATTTTTAAATATAAATCGAATATCGATATAACTGGGAACTTTGAAATATCGAGTTGTAAATCCCAGTGGAGCTGAATGGTATTCTAGTGTGAATATATACGATAATATTTATTTATAAATATTAAATTTAATTATTTTTAAATATATTTATATATTTAGATGGGTTATTTAGAGCTTTAAAAATAGCCAGTTTTGCAAATGACCACGGAATTCGACGAAACTAATTTTGTTGGATCCGCAATATTAAATTATTGCAAGATTTCAATTTTCGTGATTTTTGAAGTCAGTATGTGGTTGTACAGGATTTTAATGTGAAATAGAGTCGATATTTCGATGGTTAAAAACACGATGTGTGAGCAAACAGAGTCGGAATTCGATGAAACCAGTTTCTTGGGACCGTACTGTCGAACGGTAGCTGCATATCCATTTTCGTGATTTTTGGGTATCATACGTGATAGCAGGAAATTTTAAACGATAAGTACAAACAACAGTTGAATAAAATTAACATAAATAATGAATATAAAAATAATATTTTCACCCTATATATACTCCTTACCATTTTCTAATCCTAACCTAATTCCATAGTCAACACAAATATTCCGCCGTCGCTAAAAAAAAAAATCTCCTTACAGCTAAAATCGGATATTTGAAAATCAAAATAAAATCAAAGATGATTCATAAAATCACAAAACCCATGTATATACATTCACAATGAACTGGTCTTCCTTTTCAGGGGATTTTGGAAAGGCTCGAAAGCGATTTGGTTCGATGTCCTGTTCAGAACACGAGCTAGGGTTGTAATTTTCGCGAAGAACAGGAAGCTTGACGAGGTTTGGATGGTAGAATCTTGTTTACGGTTGGAAAACACATCTGTGTGTATACTTGGGGGGGGGGGTGTTCGGTGGTCATGGGTGCCGCTGATGTCTAGGTAGTTCTCGAATGAATCACCGACGGGTTTGGGGAGGATGTATGTGAGTTTCTGGAAGGAGACATGGGGTGGGAGAGGAGAAGGAGAGAGGGTTAATGGTGAAGGCGGTTCATTGATTTAATGAGGAATGGAGGAGAGGGATCAGATGGAAGAAATGGGGAATGTTGTTCGAAGCTGTTTGGAGCAGGAAGGTTACACGGCAGTGAAGATGAAGAGAGGGTATACGGTGGAGGGCCTTTAAATTGGTGTTGGGCCGCATAAGGAAAAGAGTTAAGGCCCACTTTTATTTTAAATCCATGTTTTTATTTTTTAAACTTTTTTTGTAAAAACTTGTATAATCCATATCTTGGCCATACTGTGTCAGAAATTCGAACCGTCAGTCACGTTGGGATCGTATGGATGACGGCTACGCGCTGGAACTGAATGGGAGTGGGTTCGAGCTCGTTACAATTTATGGCGAAATAAATTGTCTGATCTGAATCATCAGACGCAAATCGTTATTTAACGGTTAACGCGAAAGGTGAGTAATCTCACTAACTCTGCTCAGTTTATATTTTTATAAAATATTCATAGAATTTATAAATAATGGTTTTTTGCTATGTGTTGGCTATTTGGTTGAACTGCTAGTCAGTTGATTGAAAATATAGATAACGATATAGATATAAATCGTTAATCAAATATTGATTTATTTAGCAGAATACTTCGTAGTGAAATGAAATTGATGTTAATTTTATTGTTTAACATCTGTGGATGTAGGGAAATAGGTCGGAGGAATCCAACTGGGTTCCTCAACATTTATTTGACTATTTTACATATATTGTGTTATATGGTGTGATATGAAATCTATTGTTGATTTTATATGTTGGAATCATACCGATTATTGTTATATCGTACGTCAAATACCATAAGGAATACTGGAATGTTAAAAAGGAAATTTTCAATGACATATTGAAAAAGAAATATTTATAAAATCAAAAGATTTTATAAAAAGAAAACTATTTATTTAGGAAATAAATAGATTAAAAAGGAATATTTATTTGTTAATCAAATAGATAGAATTGAAGGGAAATATTTGTAAGACGTTTACAAATAGAATTAAAAAAGAAATATTTGTAAACCATTTACAAATAGAATTGAAAGGGATATTTATTTGAAAAATAAATAGAATAAGAATAGTAAATATTTGTAAAACAAATAAAAAGGGAATAGTTAGATTATAAAAGGAATTACTTATAAAATCAATAGATTTTATATAAAAAGAAAATAATTTATAAATAAATAGAATTACCAAAAAGGGGTTTATTTGGTAAATAAATAGACTATAAAAAGGAAATACTTGAAAAGTGAATAGAATAGTATAAAAGAGGATTTTATATTTGAAAGGGTTAGACTCATGCTTCGCACACAGGTATAACATGCTATGGATTTAAAGCAAAGATTTAAATAGAATCTATTCTAACCGATAGATTGAGAAGATAAATTTATGAATAATATTTTATAAATCAAATGAAATGTTTATCATTGGATAAATGGAATATATATAGGTCAGGACTTATATAGAGAAGTAAGAATCTATTTCAACATCGGTATTTGAAACTGAATAAACGTAGAGTTAATCAAAGGAGTTAATCAGTTAGAGTTAATCAGCTAGACTAAATCGATTAGAGTTAGAATTAATCGAATTAGAGTTAACTGAACATAGTTAATCAAATTTGAATAAAATGAATATTAGTTATTCAATTAGAGTTGATCGAATATAGTTATTTGAGATAGAGTTAGTCAAACATAGTCATTCAGGATGAGTTGCCATTTCGTACGACTGCTAGCGTAATTCGCAGGGCTGCAGATAGCCTACGGCGGTCGGATGTTTCCTGAGGGAATCAGGCGTAACCATTGTGACCGCTGCGATCTAGAGTCAAGCGAATGGAGTTAAATCGAATATTAGCCATTCGAAATAAAGTTAAAACAGACATAGTTATTCGAATATAAGTTAATCGAATATTAGTTATTCGATAGGAATTAAATAAGTTGAGTTAATCAAGTAAGTTAATCGAGTTGAGTTAGTTAGGATAAGTAAATCAAACCGAGTTAATCCTAATAGGTTAATCCAAAAGAGTTATTCGAAATAGTTTATTCGAATAAAATTAAAGGAGTTAATTGAATATAGTTTATTCGAAAGGAGATTAATCGAATGTAAATCATTCATAGAAAGTGAATCGAATGTAAATCATTCGAAGAGAGATTATCGAATGTAGTTATTCGAAGAAAGGGTTATCGAATATAGTTCATTCAAAAAGGAGCTATCGAATAGAGATTATTCGAAAAAGAGAATTATACATTGAATTCGATTATATCTAATTCGGGAAAGTAATATTTACTTTCCAGTTTAATCAAGATTTACTTATTTATTAATAGATTAGTGGTTTAGTTATTTAGTTAAATTAAGGAATAAAAGTTACATTTTGAAGTTGGATATTTAAGAAGAAAGGAATTATAATGCTATAGTTAAAATCAATGTTTTAAAACAAAAAGAAGGGGATTCATAAATAGAATCCGAGTTACATAAGGAAGTTGTTAAAGGTTTAAAAGGTGAACTTTGTCTATTTCTAGGTTAGAAATGTTGTTCAGTTAAGGTTTGAGAGGTAATTATACCCCAATTTGATTGACTTCATTTTTAACTAAGGGATGGGTAAGGTTCGATAGTAAAGATGGATTAAGTGAATTTAGTTAATGAGTGTAATGGTTTAAATTGGCTTAGTGATGTTTTATTTAAACATCTGTTTAAATCAAATGAATAAATTTTGGAAACAATTTCCAAATATAATCAGAGATATTTTCTAATAATAGAAAATGAAATGTTGATGAGAAAGAATACTGGAATGACAGTGATACGTGAAACAGAGATGGAAATGTTTTCCAATGATTGATGACGTATATTTCCTAAATTTAGGAAATAAGAAATGTTGAGTATATAGAAATGGGAAATGAATAAATACATGATTAATTTAATTATAGGAGATTAATGTTGATTGATGATTGATCGATCGAATTTCTGTCTAGAAATAAGATCGTTGGTTGTACACCTATTTTCCTTTGATAGTTAAAGCACCGAGTATCGAAGTTTTTGACCATTGTTCTGTCGTCAATACGGAGAGACCGGGATCAAATTCATTATCTGAAAACCACTCTGTATGGACGTTAGCGTTGCGATCAAATATGATGAAGATAATTGAAGACGGAGTTATGCAAGGGCTATCCTGTTTACAGAATAGTGCCTTCCATTTGTCCAGTCCCAGGACAAACGTGAATGGATGAATGTCTGACAGAGTATATCCGACGGATCGCGTAAGTTGATCTTTTCAAACGTACTTATGTTTGGTGGCGTAGGAATTCGTTTCTCTTTGCTTTATACCCGTGATATTTTTGGGGAAATCAATTTGTGATTTGGAGCGTATGACGATGTGGCATTCAAAGTGAATGGTGGTCAGGTGTTCCAAAGAGGCATTATGACCGCAAGCCTCATCAACCGGGAAATGACAAAAATTGGGCAGGCAGCATGGCTAAGTGGGTCACTCCCATTAGGGTGTATATCACCTATCTAGAGAAAATCCATTTCATTCTTTTATCTATTATCGATGCTGTCCCTTTTCGGGAAACGGTGGGTAGCTCCGAACCGTTGGTGGTATACATTCGATACACTCAAGCGAAATGAGTGGTCGGCCATGTGTGGGCCGGGTTGCAAGATGTTCTTGTTGAATCCAGTGTATTTTCCTCTAGAGATACACTATCGGCAGGTGGTCCCATACCTTGTCATAATCGGAACCCAATGTTCAATAAGCGCCCCCGATTTTGATTTGTATACTATATATATGGAACGTGAGATGCAAGCGTTCTGCTAGATTGTTAATTACTTGTGATTAGACATTATTATAATATCAGAGAAGTATTGATTTCCAAAAGTGTTTTGGGTTCTCGTAAGGTAAAAACCGTCCGTGTTTATGTGTGGATCGGTCTTACAATTATCTTTTCTTTTGAAAGGGATTTTGAAAAGTTAAACCAAATGATTTGAGTTTACTCACACCAGTCCCATGACTGACCCAGAGTTTATTTTGTTTTGTTTTCCCTAAACTCTTGGGTACCCAAATTTGTACGGGCAGTCAAGTAGTTCAGGTCTTTACAGATATACTTGGAGGAGCTTGAAGCAGGAGGCTTCAGGATTATATTGCTATTGTTATTTCTGTTGTGTGTAAGTGTTGTACTCTGATAATGTTATTGTATATATATACTGTTTTATTTCAAAGTTATGTTATTATATATTTTATTCGTTCCGCTGTGAGATTCGTGTTATTCTGATTCTGTTATGTGGTGATCTTCTTATTCTTCTATTCTAATTTTCTATCTTATCTATTCTCACCCTCTAACTTCTTTCTATTAATGATCAGGTATTTCCGATGTCTGAATAGTCAACATGGTGGTTTTGTATTGATTTTCGGAGTTGAAAATCCCAGTTCGTTACAGTGGTATCAGAGCTGAAGGTTAGTTGATTACCTTGGCTCTGTGGCGTGACTCGGTAGAGATGGGGTTAGTAATACCCTAGATTGAGTTGAGTGTATATATATGAGTGAACATATTTGTTATTTGATATAATTTTTTTTATATTGTGGAGATTTATTGGTTGAGTTGTTTATGGGTTCTGATCGATCAGTTTGATCAACCGTATCGGTTGGGGTTTCTAAACACTCGAATACGATGGGTCGACACGATATGTTTTGAAAAGAGGGTAAATGAAATAATTTTACCCAAATTATATTTTAATATAAAAGAATGATTAATATTTGAAATATTATAGTATATTGGATGTGTTGGTTGATTATAATTGAAATGGTTATATAAATAACCAATTAGAGTTCGTATAATATCGAAATCAGATGGATTAAATCTGAATTTAAATCAAGATTGAAACCAAAACTCTGGAAATTTGAACAAGCGTTTATAAATGGATTGAATTGAATATATGAGAATTTTAAAATCCTGGGAGATTTTGAAAAAAATTGTTTGCAAGCATCGTGAATGATATTTTGAAAAGATTTCAAAATGAAAGCGTTTAAATATGGTTTTGAAAGTGATATAGTATTGAACTCACTTCGATAGCTGGGAAATAACTCTGGTGGTGCTGGCCACATCATCAGTGTTCATTTTCGAGTACTAAGTGACGGATTACTACCAAAAATACTTTTTTGAATTGCTTTGAGGAAAACAGGATGTTTTGAATCCTGAAAAGGGATATTTAATTTTTTGAAAGAGCTAAACTGTTTAAAAACTCCTAGTAAAGATTGTTTGAAAAAAACAAATTTAAACAGAAATTGGTGAAAGAAAATATGAATTGTATTGAAACCAATTAACTGGAAATTGAATTGAAATATAACGATATCGAATAAAATTGGATTGTGAGTTATGAATTTGGTTAAGTATATTGGACTGGAAAGTAAGAGTTGGAATTGGTAATGGAATTTGGAGATTGAGAATGAGATTTGGTTTGATTGATTGAAATTGATTGGAAATCGATTGGTATAGATGGATATAGGATCAACAGGTATTGAGTAGAAGCAAGTGCAAGAAGAAAATAAAATGATATGCCCGACAAAAAGGTACATGTTTAAATTTCCACATGTGGTTTTATGCGCCGAATCGGCAAGCCGCTTGGCTTTTTGATTTTCTTTTTGAAAGGAAAGGGCCTAGAGAGGCGAGTTGGGGTTTGAACTATTGACCGGTATAAAGGAGGTGCTGGCAAAATTTTCCGAGAATTTAGAGTGTTAGAAAATTTTCAGGATTTTAGAAAATTTTCATTGATAAGAATTAATTAATATTTTAATTTAAATTAAATTGGTTCAGTTGAAAATGAGGTTGGTAAGTAAACAAATAAATTTGCACTAGTCAATAGGGTAGGTTCTCTACCTTAGCAATTTCGAGGACGAAATTATTTTAAGGGGGAAGAATGTAACACCCGTATTTTTATGGTATATAAATAATTTATTTAATTATTTAAGTAATGATTTGGTTATTTAAAATGACCAAAATTAAATAATATCGAATATTTAATTAAAATAAATAATATAATAATATATTTAATTTCTGAAATAATTAGAAATAGTGGAATTCACAAAATGGTGTGAATTGGATCATCTGTGATATTTAATTCAGTTTAGAATTGAATTAGAATAACGAATATATTATTTGAACGACAGTTTGAACGTATAATTATAATATAATTATAATCGAGCTCGAAATGGCGCGGTAGTTCGGTATTTGGCGATTCGAACTTCAACCGAATATACAGAAGTCATTTTAAATCGGATTTCTGTGAAACTAGAAACGTTCGAAGCTGGTGAAGTATATTTTTCTAGTGGAAGAGAAAAATCGAAATTTCATTGTGTAGATTTTGATTTATGTCCAATTCAAATTTTAGAAAAGTCGCTATGGAATTCCTTTGAAATTTACAAATATATATTTATATTATAAAAGGATTTTTAAATATAAATCGAATATCGATATAACTGGGAACTTTGAAATATCGAGTTATAAATCCCAGTGGAGCTATATGGTATTCTAGTGTGAATATATACGATAATATTTATTTATAAATATTAAATTTAATTATTTTTAAATATGTTTATAAATTTAAATGGGTTATTTAGAGCTTTAAAAATAGCCAGTTTTGCAAACGACCTCGGAATTCGACGAAACTAATTTTGCTGGATCTGCAATATTAAATTATTGCTAGATTTCAATTTTCGTGATTTTTTGAAGTCAGTATGTGGTTGTATGGGATTTTAATGTGAAAAACAGTCGATATTTCGATGGTTAAAAATACGTTATATGAGCAAACAGAGTCGGAATTCGACGAAACCAGTTTTGTTGGGACTGTAATGTCGAACTGTAGCTGCATGTCCATTTTCGTGATGTTTGGGTATCATATGTGATCGCAGAAAATTTTAAACGATAAGTACAAACAACGGTTGAATAAAATTAATATAAATAATGAATACAAAAATAATATTTTCACCCTATATATACTCCTTACCATTTTCTAACCCTAACCTAATTCCACAGTCAACACAAATATTCTGCCAACGCTAAAAAAATCTCCTTACAGCTAAAATCGGATATTTGAAAATCAAAATAAAATCAAAGAGGATTCATAAAATCACAAAACCCATGTATATACGTCCGCAATGAACTGGTCTTCCTTTTCAGGGGATTTTGGAAAGGCTCGAACGCGATTCGGTTCGATGTCCTATTAAGAACGCGAGCTAGGGTTGTAATTTTCGCAAGAACAGGAAGCTTGACGAGGTTTGGATGGTAGATTCTTGTTTACGGTTGGAAAACGCATCTGTGTGTATACTTGGGGGAGGGGGTGTTCGATGGTCATGGGTGTCGCTGATGTCTGGGTAGTTCGCGAATGAATGACTGGCGGGTTTGGGGAGGATGGGTGCGAGTTTCTGGAAGGAGATATTGGGTGGGAGAGGGGATGAAGAGAGGGTTAATGGTGAAGGCGGTTTGTTGATTTAGTGAGGAATGGAGGAGAGGGATCGGATGGAAGAAATGGGAAATGTTGTTCGAAGCTGTCTGGAGCAGGAAGGTTACACGGCAGTGAAGATGAAGAGAGGGTATACGGTGGAGGGCCTTTAAATTGGTGTTGGGCCACATAAGGAAAAGAGTTAAGGCCCACTTTTATTTTAAATCCATGTTTTTATTTAAAAAAATTGTATACATTGTATAATCCATATATTGGCCATACTGTGTCAGAAATTCGAACCGTCAGTCACGTTGGGATCGTATGGACGACGGCTACGCACTGGAACTAACCGGGTGCAGATTCGAGCTCGTTACAATTTATAGTGAAATAAATTGTCTGATCTGAATCAATAGACACAAATTGTTATTTAACAGTTAACGCGAAAGGTGAGTAATCTCACTAACTCTGCTCAGTTTATATTTTTATAAAATATTTTTAGAATTTATAAATGATGGTTGTTTGCTATGTGTTGGCTGTTTGGTTGAACTGCTAGTCAGTTGATTGAAAATATAGATAACGATATAGATATAAATCGTTAATCAAATATTGATTTTGTTAGCAGAATACTTCGTAGTGAAATGAAATTGATGTTAATTTTATTGTTTAACATTTGTGGATGCAGGGAAACAGGTCGAAGGAATCCAACTGGGTTCCTCAATATTAACTTTACTGTTTTTCATATATTGTGTTATATGGTGTGATATGAAATCTGTTGTTGATTTTATATGTTGGAATGATACCGATTATTGTTATATGGTACGTCAAATACTATAAGGAATACTGGAATGTTTAAAAGGAAATTTTCAATGACATATTGAAAAAGAAATATTTATAAAATCAAAAGATTTTATAAAAAGAAAACTATTTATTTAGGGAATAAATAGATTGAAAAGGAATATTTATTTGTTAATCAAATAGATAGAATTAAAGCGAAATATTTGTAAGACATTTACGAATAGAAATAAAAAAGAAATATTTGTAAACCATTTACAAATAGAATTGAAAGGAATATTTATTTGAAAAATTAATAGAATATGAATAGGAAATATTTGTAAAACAAATAAAAAAGGGAATAGTTAGATTATAAAAGGAATTACTTATAAAATCAATAGATTTTATATAAAAAGAAAATAATTTATAAATAAATAGAATTACCAAAAAGGGATTTATTTGGTAAATAAATAGATTAAAAAAAAGGAAATACTTGAAAAGTGAATAGAATAGTATAAAAGAGGAATTTATATTTGAAAGGGTTAGACTCGTGCTTCGCACACGGGTATAACATGCTATGCATTTAAAGCAAAGATTTTAAATAGAATCTATTCTAACCAATAGATTGAGAAGATAAATTTATAAATAATATTTTATAAATCAAATGAAATGTTTATCATTGGATAAATAGAATATATATAAGTCAGGACTTATATAGAGAAGTAAGAATCTATTTCAACATCGGTATTTGAAACTGAATAAATGTAGAGTTAATCAAAGGAGTTAATCAGTTAGAATTAATCAGCTAGAGTAAATCGATTAGAGTTAGAATTAATCGAATTAGAGTTAAATGAACATAGTTAATCGAATTTGAATAAATTGAATATTAGTTATTCAATTAGAGTTGATCGAATATAGTTATTTGAGATAGAGTTAGTCAAACATAGTCATTCAGAATGAGTTGCCATTTTGTACGACTGCTAGCGTAATTCGCCTGGCTGCAGATAGCCTACGGCAGTCAGATGTTTCCTGAGGGAATCAGGCGTAACCATTGTGACCGCTGCGATCTAGAGTCAAGCGAATGGAGTTAACTGAATATTAGCCATTCGAAATAAAGTTAAAAAAGACAGTTATTTGAATATTAGTTATTCGATAGGAATTAAATAAGTTGATTTAATCAAGTAAGTTAATCAAGTTGCGTTAATCGAGTTGAGTTAGTTCGGATGATTAAATCAAACCGAGTTAATCCAAATGGGTTAATCCAAAGGAGTTATTCGAAATAGTTTATTCGAATAAAATTAAAGGAGTTAATCGAATATAGTTTATTCGAAAGGAGATTAATCGAATGTAAATCATTCGTAGAAAGTTAATCGAATGTAAATCATTCGAAGAGAGATTATCGATCGTAGTTATTCGAAGACAGGGTTATCGAATATAGTTCATTCGAAAAGGAGCTATCGAATAGAGGTTATTCGAAAAAGAGAATTATACATTGAATTCGATTATATCGAATTCGGGAAAGTAATATTTTCTTTCCGGTTTAATCAAGATTTACTTATTTATTAATAGATTAGTGGTTTAGTTATTTAGTTAAATTAAGGAATAAAAGTTACAGTTTGAAGTTGGATATTTAAGAAGAAATGAATTATAATGCTATAGTTAAAATCAATGTTTTAAAATAAAGAAGGGGATTTATAACTAGAATCCGAGTTACGTAAGGAAGTTGTTAAAGGTTTAAAAGGTGAACTTTGTCGATTTCGAGGTTAGAAATGTTGTTCAGTTAAGGTTTGAGAGGTAATTATGCCCCAACTTGATTGACTTCGTTTTTAACTAAGGGATGGGTAAGGTTCGATAGTGAAGATGGATTAAGTGAATTTAGTTAATGAGTGTAATGGTTTAAATTGGCTTAGTGATGTTTTATTTAAACATCTGTTTAAATCAAATGAATAAATTTTGGAAACATTTTCCAAATATAATCAGAGATATTTTCTAATAATAGAAAATGAAATGTTGATGAGAAAGAATACTGGAATGACAGTGATACGTGAAACAGAGATGGAAATGTTTTCCAATGATTGATGACGTATATTTCCTAAATTTAGGAAATAAGAAATGTTGAGTATATAGAAATGGGAAATGAATAAATACATGATTAATTTAATTAAAGGAGATTAATGTTGATTGATGATTGATCGATTGAATTTCTATCTAGAAATAAGATTGTTGGTTGTACACTTATTTTCCTTTGATAGTTAAATCACCGACTATCGAAGTTTTTGACCATTGTCCGTCGTCAATATGGAGAGACCGGGATCAGATTCATTATCTGATAACCACTATGTATGGACGTTAGCGTTGCGATCAAATATGATGAAGATAATTGAAGACGGAGTTATGTAAGGGCTATCCTTTTTACAGAATAGTGCCTTCCGTTTGTCCAGTCCCCGGACAAACGTGAATGGATGAATGTCTGACAGAGTATATCTAACGGATTGCGTAAGTTGATCTTTTCAAACGTACTTACGTTTGGTGGCGGAGGAATTCGTTTCTCCTTGCTTTATACCCGTGGAATTTTTGGGGAAATCAATTTGTGATTTAGCGGGTATGACGATGTGGCATTCAAAGTAAATGGTGGTCAGGTGTTCCAAAGAGACGTTATGACCTCAAGCCTCATCAACCGGGAAATGACAGAAATCGGGCAGGCAGCATGGCTATGTGGGTCGCACCCATTAGAGTGTATATCACCTATCTCGAGAAAATCCATTTCATTCTTTTATCTATTATCGTTGCTGTCCCTTTTTGGTAAACGGTGGGTAGCTCCCAACCGTTGGTGGTATACATTCGATTCAACCGAAATGAGTGGTCGGTCATGTGTGGGCCGGGCTGCAAGATGTTCTTGTTGAACCCAGTGTATTTGCCTCTAGAGAAACACTATCGGCAGGTGGTCCCATACCTTGTCATAGTCGGAACCCAATGTCCAATAAGCGCCCGTGATTTTTATTTGTATACTATATATGTGGAATGTGAGATGCAAGCGTTCTGCTAGATTGTTAATTACTTGTGATTAGACATTATTACAATATCAGAGAAGTATTGATTTCCAAAAGTGTTTTGGGTTCTCGTAAGGTAAAGACCGTCCGTGTTTATGTGTGGATCGGTCTTATGATTATCTTTTCTTTTGAAAGGGATTTTGAAAAGTTTAACCAAACGATCTGAGTTTACTCACACCAGTCCCATGACTGACCCAGAGTTTATTTTGTTTTGTTTTCCCTAAACTCTTGGGTGCCCAAATTTGTACGGGCAGTCAAGTAGTTAGGTCTTTACAGATATACTTGGAGGAGCTTGAAGCAGGAGGCTTCAGGATTATATAGCTATTGTTATCTCCGCTGTGTGTAAGTGTTGTACTCTGATAATGTTATTGTATATATATACTGTTTTATTTCAAAGTTATGCTATAATATATTTTATTCGTTCCTTGTGAGATTCGTGTTACTTTGATTCTGTTATGTGGTGATCTTCTTCTTCTTCTATTCTAATTTTCTATCTTATCTATTCTCACCCTCTAACTTCTTTCTATTAATGATCAGGTATTTCTGATGTCTGAATAGTCAACATGGAGGTTTTGTGTAGATTTTCGGAGTCGAAAATCCTAGTTCGTTACACAGATATTATTTCCCTTTCTCAATAAGGTTATTGATTCAAATGTATTTTGTTTATTTTTTGATTTGATCCATTGTATATAAACAAAATTTGTTTTTGGTGAATCAATAAAGAGGGTGGTTGGGTGGAATATCTTGTATATTGCTATTATTTCCGGTGTTGTTTTTTTAATCAATTTCATCTTCAAGTGATTGGGTGAAAAAGATCTTGTCTTTCGGGTTTTTGTCAAACTTTCGTTGCGCACAAAACCCAACAGTTGGTATCAGAGCTCAATTCATTGCATAGCTTGGAGTGATTTTGGATTAAAGATTGTAGATATTGGAGATGATGTTGCTTTGGTAGATAACTATTTTTGATGGCAGATATTCAGTAATTTTGGAGACCTTGTAATGGTGGATGCTTCATACCTCAATGGTCTGATTGATGGAGATGAGAAGAAACCCTATGATATGGATGAGGGAAGATGGAAGAACGAAGTGGAAGGTAGGTGACCGTTGAAGAACCTAGTCCACTTCGTTCAACAAGGGTCTAGATGTTGATGATGCTTGAGGGATCCCAGAGATGAAGAGATCATGTCAAATGGAAGACGGATGTCGAGTTGTGAAATCCACAAAGACGAGATGGAGGTCTTTGTGGTATTACAAGCACTTTTATACCATTAGTTTTGCGAGGTGCAGCTTAGGTGGTAGATGCATCTTTTGTAGGCGGTGCATTGTGTTTATAATTGAGGTGTGGTCGTAGTCCTTTCAAATCGACTGGGCGTATATCGTTGCCTTGAAACCGAGGTTGGTTTTAATTTAGAATAGGTGTTGTTGAAAGAGCTAGGTTGACTTGTTTGTGGATTGTTGGAGATATGCGATATTTGAATCAAGGTGGAGTGTTGAATTTTATGATTCAAATATTTTATGAAGAGGATGTAATCAATTAATTGATTTGATTAATTGATTGATCGATTAATTAATTGGCTAATTGATTTAATTGATTGGTTGATTATTTTGATTGATTGATTTTAGCATAGAAGGAAAGAAATGAAAGTTTATATTTTGGAGATATTTTTAAGGGCAATTTGGATATTAGCCTAGGCCGTATATTCTCTATATATGCAGCATCCTTTGTTAGATAGAAAAAAAACAAGAAACCATGTGAGAATATATAGTGAGGTTTGTGCCTCCAGGGGCCTGCGCCCCTGAAGAGGAAGATGTAGGAATTTGGGTTGAGAGTGGTTATTCCTATTTACTGCTGAAAGACATAGTTAGTGCCTCCAAGTAGATTTTAGGGTTTGTCGTCATTCTTCATCGCCCTTCTTCTCCAATAATATTTGTAGTCATCTAGACCCTTTCTCAATAAGGTTATTGATTCAAATATATTTTGTTCATTTTTTGTTTTGATCCATTGTATGTAAACAAAATTTGTTTTTGGTGAATCAATAAAGAGGGCGGTTGGGTGGAATATCTAGTGCATTGCAATTATTTCCGATTTGTTGTGTTGTTATTTTCAATCAAATTCATCTTCAAGTGATTGGGTGAAAAAGATTTTGTTTTCTGGTGTTTTGTCAAACTTCCACTGCGCACATAACCCCAACAAAATGATATTGTTTATTCTAATGTATCTCGCTTTTATTTTCTATAACTACATTTTTTTTCAAAGAAGATTGTATGATATGAAATATTGGCTTGCAATGTATTCGTAATCGATTTGCATTGACCAACACTGTTAATACGATGATTAAACACCTCAATTTTGATGTAAAAGGTCGTAGATTCAAAACTTGTGTAACATAATTTGAACACATATTGATATGTAGTATGTTTTATAGTAATTAAGACTAGTAATACTAATATGTACTACCATAAATACCCAAATTTCTTATTAAAAAAAACAAATCAACCTGTATTACATTCAAAAACTAGCTCCCATTGTACTCCAAATTGATTTGGCTTATGTTCAAACACTATCTAGCACAATGACAAGTTGATCTCCACTATGTCCAAAGTAGGCTTGTTTCATAAAAGTTGTATTGCATAATGACTTTACGACATTAAAATTTAATATTACCTAAGCATGTACATCCAAATGTAATTGTAATCATAATAAGTACATCGCAATAACAAATTTATGCCACAAAAAGCAAAATAAACTAGCAAATTAAATAAAAAACGTAATCGCAATAATGCATAAAGTTGCTTTATTCACTATTAACGATATTTTTCGTTAACACCAGAGATGGGTCAACTGAGGCGGATCTAAAGGAAAAATAGGCAGTTCTCTATTTTTTGGGCTAAATCGGATCACCACCCTAGATATCGAAGTCTGGAGGAGTGGGATCATAAAGGACTACCAAAATGGATCTAAACTCAGAGGAGGAGATATATCCTCCTATTCGATGACATATTGAGACGGGAATCCATGCTTATATGGAAAATGAACAGTAAACTGCAACAATGATGATTGGAAAAAAGATAATATAAACTTACAGACCCATTTTCTATAAGAAGATCCCTTTTTATTAAACTTTCATTTGGAGTACATGAATGTAATAGGAGAAATTCTCTAGTTAATCTAAGCGCTAAGATTCTTTGATGAGTACTAGTATGAAGAAAATTGATCCCCCCCCCCAAATGTGACCCCTGGGGCCTTATTTATAGTTGTTTTGGGTTCCTTCCGCAGTTGGACTATTAGGCCTGTATGGGCCTTTGCAGCTTGCTTCTTCCTTGGTTTTGGGCGCTTGGCTTCTGGCCGCCTTTGGAGTATCAGTTATGGTCTTCGGATGGCATTTGAACCCTTGGTCACAGCTCCTGAATGTAGGCTCATGGGCTTAAGCTTTCGGATGTAGGCCTCCGGCTTTATCGTGAATACTTAGAGGAGCCTGCCCTTATGATGTATGTTGATAACTGCCGGCTCGAAGCCGCTATGTGTTTCAGTACTAGGTAAATCAGTACGGGTAGCCTGTATCTCTACTTGGGTCCCGGTTATCCTTTTGGCAGAGCTTTTGCAGTAGCCTGGATTCCCGGAGGGTGGCTTTTGGTGATGCTTCTGTTATTTGTGAATGCGGTCTTTCGGTATTTGTATGGTAGATGTTCTGGAAGCTGGTTCTGTATGAACCTTGCGTTCTCTTGGTTTAGTACCTTTGATGCCCTCTCCTTCAGGTGCATCGGTATTTAGGTAGGTTATTACCGATAACCCTTCCGGGTTTTAAGGAGGGTAGCCCATGCCTTCTTCTTTCTTAGTTTCTGTCTTAGGGAGGCCTTCTACTATGAAATCTCCTGTCGAATAGGTCCTATCAGAAGGATTTTGTCGGATGCGCTTTGTGGGCATTTTGTAGGCTTTGAGTTTCTTCCCTTGAAGAAGGTGTCGGTTTGTGTTGCTTTCCAACTATTTTCTCCGGCTTTCAATTTGACTTATTGCTCAGCTTTCTGCTTTCGGGGGACTTTCCTACACCTGTACTCTTCCGACACCCCTTCATTGCTAGCTAGCCTTGGAGTCAATTTTGGTGATAACATTTTCCCTCATAGTGAAGGGGTGTTTCTGACTTTACAAGTAAATCTTTTTTTTGTCTTTTTCGAATTGTCAGTTCAAGGTCTTTTGATCTCCCTCATTGATTGGTCTTTACCTATACAACGCAGATTGATCTTGAAATTTGAACATAAACTCTCCTTCCCCCTTATTCCCGTCTTTTACCTATAAACTAAATCCTTGAACGAGATTACTGCTCTCCTAAAAAGACGCTCAAATTCTCCCCTTCTTGAAAATACAAGCTCGATTATTGGTGAGTATTTTTACTTCTTATATGAATTGCAATCCTAGTTACGCGTCAAAATTAACGCGAAAAAAAATTTGGTTAGGACTATGCTGTTCATAAGTAGGTTCAGGTGTCAATCTTACTACCGTTGTTAAAATGATTCTAATGTCATTAAGGCTGATTTACCTTGATTAATTTTGTTGGTTTGTCTAGGTTTCTTGGCGATTATGTTTGTCTTAGTCGTATGTTATCTAAGGTATAAAAGATATAATCTTCCTTATACCCCTTGTTTGGGTCTTATTTAGGTTTTTTGCCTAACTGACCTTTGCATTAAATGAGACGTAACGGTACTCACTAATGTTTGATAGTGATATGTGTATTTATGTAAGAGATATGCATACTAATCGCATTGTTATGGAACGATGTTACCTAGTAGAATCATGTCTCACAAAAGCCCTGGCAAGAAGAAGATCAAAGATTCCAAGGTCTCCTGTCCCAAGAAGGCATTCGTGCCTAAGCCATCCTTAATCATATCTCAACATTCTGTGGGCGCCATATTAAATAACTTTGGCATAGTGGATACGGATGCTATGGTACCTGCTTCTCTAAATTTTCTCAAGAATCCTCCAGAAGGGATCTTTGGGTATTCGACTATTCATATCAGTCATGGAGGTTTTCTTCCTTTCCCTCCCTTTCTACACAAGCCTTTGGTTGACCTGAAAGTTGCTCCTATTCAGCTTTTGCCTAATACATACACGACCCTTTTGTGCTTGGAGGCTCTGGCACTTGCTTCGGGTCAAGGTTCTTTAATCCCCAAACTCATCTGTCACATAATCCGGTTCTCCAAGAC
Source organism: Allium sativum (assembly GCA_030737875.1). Lineage (NCBI taxonomy): Eukaryota > Viridiplantae > Streptophyta > Magnoliopsida > Asparagales > Amaryllidaceae > Allium > Allium sativum. The sequence continues at coordinate 526,690,871 of CM060909.1, read as the reverse complement.
CTCAGACTCGCCGATCTCGAGGGCTAACCCCATAAAAAGCTGATTAACGATGGAATTAACAAAACAAGGCCGTGGGAGGATCAATACTTACTTGTTCATTGTCCACCCAGCATATCAAGACAATTTATTGATGAAGGTAGGTCTCTTGCTTTTAAAAAGTAAATGTCTTATAGTTGTGGTTTTTTGTTTACTTAAACCTTCCCCTTATTGCAGAACCCCCCTCCAAAGATGTGATTTTAACTCCAGAGGAGGCGCTAGTGGTTGATGTTGTCTTCAATGCACTGGTGGAGCATATGTGCAGGTCATTTCTCTTGACCATCGATAAACTTTGCGAGTATGGTTTGCTTCCTCCTGAACAAAAGATATTGGGGCAACCTCCCTTCCAATTCTCTGGTCCTAAGGGATTATTGTCGGGTTCTGACTCATTTAATGTAGGCTCTCCCATCCGTCCTGGAGTTTTAGATGGGATTCATTCGTTTATCTCGGCGACATCCGTCATTCTTTCTCTTTTTTCTGGTTGTTGCATTTTCTAATTCATCTTTCTCTTTGTTTAGGATCTTTAGTCTCTCAGGACGCAACTATCCTTGCTGCTTATAGCTGGTTCAGTGTCCATGCCATGAAGAGGCTTGCTCAACCCGTCGTTGACCCTCCGTCGAAGAAGCCCAAGTGTGACGAGTCGGTTGACTTCTCAGAAAATACTGCTGCTACTCCGAAAATAAGGCGGACTTTTGATCCTTCTATTATATCTGATGAACAGGTGGTTGACATTGATGCTTCCCCAGAAGTCTCCCTGAACGATAAATCTACGAGCGGCCCTGTCACTTTCGATGCTTATGGTGAAATAGATGGGGGAAGGCTTGATCTTTCGGCACCATCTTCCTCCCAGCCGGTTTCTTATTCCATACCTCCTTCGCCGGTCTTAGATTTTGATAAGCTTGTGGAACTGGCTCTTTCTTCCTCTGAAGTTGTGAATGTTGCCTCAACCTCTGCTACTTTGGACTCGGTAAATTTCCACAAACAACAAATCAGGGATTTCCTTTTGGTATTATACACACATACACCCCTCTCTCCTTTTTTTTTTTGAGAAATTTTGCCAACTTCTCTTCTATAGATGATGAAAACTTGGTATGTCTCCTGGGTATTAGCTTCCATCTCAACGGCTGAGGTCAAGCTTTAAGGGAGGAGAATAAGGTGTTGTCGGATAAAGTGAATGCTTTATTGCGGGAGAAGACAGAGGGAGATAACGAACGCGAGGAGTTGGCGGGCTCATTAGAGGAGGAGAGGAAGGCTAAAGAGGAGTTGAACAAGCAGGTTGAGGACCTTAAGGCAGAGAAATCAGAACTAGAGATTGACTATGCTGCCGAGATGGACAAGATGAACACTTAGCTTTCCTCCGCAAAGAGAATCATTTACGAGGCCAGTGATAAAATTTCAAATTTTTTGAATGTCCACCTTAACAACATAGCCACAGAGTATTATGAAGATGCACTCACCCTTATTTTTCAAATAACTACAAAAGGCTTTCGAAAATTAACCTTTCTTCAATTGATCCCCGCATTCGAGACAAAGTTCTAGAGAAGATCGAGCAAGTGAGACGGAAGCAAAAGGTTCCCCCAATGAACAAGGTAGATCCCGCGTCGCTGTTGTTTTTTGATGAAATTTCTGAAGATTATGAGGAAGAAGGGGAGGAGGAAAACACAACAGATGGAGAGATGGAAGGTCACGTGGGTCATCCAGATGGGTCCAAAAAAGGTGCTGGAAAATCTACTCTTGCATCGCAGGAGTTACCCTCTAAGGACGGCGGTTCTTTAGATTCTGGGAAGAAGAGGACTCCTGAACGATCCGATGTTGATGTCGCATAGGTATGGCTTTCGCTTTCGAAGTGCTTTCCTTTCCCTTGAATTTCATTAATAATTAGGTTTCCCTATTTACAGAAATTCTCTGCTTCTCCGAAGATGTGTGTAACGTCCCGTATTTTTACGGTATAATAATTTATTTATTTAATTATTTAAATAGTGATTTAGAGATTTAAATAGTTGTTTAATTAAATAATATTGAATATTTAATTAATATAGATAATAGAATAATATATTTAAATTCTGAAATAGTCGGAATATAGTGGAGTTCGCAATATTTTGTGAATTGAAATATTTATAAGATTTAGTTCAGTTTAGAATTTGATTTATAATAACGAATATATTTAATAAACAAATTTGAACGTATTAGTTATAATATAATTATAATCGAGCCCATAATGTCGCGGTAGTTCCTAATATTGAATCTTGAACTTCAATTGAATATACAGAATCCATTTTAAATTGGATTTCGGTGAAATAAGAAACGTTCGAATCTGTTGAACGATATATTTCTAATGGAAGAGAAAAATCAGGATTTAATCGTGTAGATTTTGACAAATCAAATTTTCAAATAGTCGTTATGGAATCGTTTATAAACCTAATGATATATTTTATTTTAATTAAATATTGGCTTCGAATTTAGACAGGATCTTTAAGACATAGGTATAATTTAATTTATAGAATTTTTCTGTAATTTTTATTTTGGAAAATAAGCACTTTTAATTTTGGAGTATTTTACACCCTAAATCAGAGTTTTGGGGTTTCACAGAATAAGCTAACTTGTCTATATTTTTTTTTTTTGAATCATGACACCTTGCTCGACACGACTGTATTTTTATTCTTGTATGTGGCGACTGGTACACAAACTGAATTTAACATAACATGATACAATGTGTTCATAACTAAGAAGTAAAATATAAATTTATATGCATGGTACACATTGGGTCAGTTCACATCATCCCTATTTACATGCATTTTACTTAGTTTAGAAATAATTCCTACCAAAAGTACATTTCAAAAACTTGACCCTTAAGTATCTCTGCTTTATGTAGGCTGTATGCCTTTCTTGTCATCTGACTTTTTCATTTTAGCTTAGCATCTAAGCAACTTCCACTATATCGTTTAGAAAGCCAAGCACAATTCTTTTGACAGCAAACACTTTCCCTTCTCTTTTCTTCTAAAAAGATAAATAAATAAATAAAGTGAGCTAAAAGAAAACCAAATATGGATCTGGAAATCGCCATTAAAACATGTTTGAGATCCTGAAGGGATGGCGGAGGAGTAGACTCGCGTTCATAGCCTAAGTTAATCCATTGGAGTGCGGGTTCAAGTTGTATAGAGAGGGTGACGGAACTGTAAACTGGAGTCGTATGCTAAGGTGAACTATTGAAAGGTGAGTTTTCATGAGAGTTCAAGTTTTATAGAAGAAATGGTTTGACCCATCCGGGCTACACATGATACACTGGGTATTCACGAAATTAGCCTTAAAGGGATGACGGCCTCAACCTTTAACTGGTAGTGTTGACAACTTAGTTTTTTACCATTTTTACCATAAGTACAACAACTGATTTTGGAACATGAGCAATAAAATATAAAAACAAAAAGACAAAAGGGGGCGACAGGTTTATGTAATGGTGCTAAAATGGAAAACATGGGAGCACCTCGGTTCTTCTGGAAATGGAGTGTTCATGCAAAAATGAAGATGGAGTAGTCTTGAACGCATAAAGATGTGGCAGAGTAATTAATGGTGAGGTAAACCGTCTTTATGCTGTTGGAAAAGGGACATGCACAGGCATGTTTTAGAGTATGAAAGAAAAACAAATATACAAGAATGACGTGAAGAAGTAAGGGGAGATGCAAAAGAAAAGGGGGTGCTGGCGTTCATATGCAGTGCATGGAAATAGCTGAAGAAAAATGGGGTCCAAGAAATGTCTGGAGCGTGTGTAATTTACTGGAGTAAGAAGAAAACGATGGAGTTTGGGGGTCCTCCCTGTAATATCTATATTTTGTAATTACTTTCTTAATGGAGTCAGTTTGTGGAACCTCAATAGAGACTTTACAATGTGATTTAACGTCAACGCTCAGTAATTGAAACCCCATTTCTACATATTCTTATGGTCTTTGCTGCATCATTGAAAATGTTAGCTAAAATAACACCCATCTTGAGTTTCTTTCCTAGTTAGGATTTTTGAGTGGTGATGACTGAAAAGAATGCAGCAGCACTACACTTTTATGGGTTGTCTAATATGTGTATGGAGGAGAAGGACGACAGTGCCACTGTCGTTTGTTTCATGAGTGGGTTTAAAATGGATGGAGGCACTTGCGAACTTAAGATCTGAATAGCTGGGGAAGAAGTGCAGGCGTGGGTATGGCATTTGGAGGGGCATTGGGTCGGATTTAAAAAGCCCAACGAAAAAAGGGGTAAATGAAGTCACGACAATGACCAAGAAGTCAAGAACAGGAGCGATTTTCAAATTCTTGGATTGGGAAAAGAACAGGACTGGGTGCAGTAATGTTTTGGATGGGTCGAAGTATAGAAAAATAAGACCCATTATTATTTATAATAAATTAAAGTTTAAGTTTTAAATTTAATAATGTATTAAGTATAAACCCCATAACTTATTTATCCAGTATCGAAATTCAGTGAAACAAGATCCGTTGGAATCGTATGGACGGCGGCTACACAATGGAGTTGACCGGGAGAGAATTGGAGCTCGTTACAATTTATAAAGAAATAAACTTTCTGTCTGAATCAACCGACAATTATCGTTATTTAACGATGATCGTCCAATGTGAGTAAATCTCACTAACTCTGTACAGTTTATATTTTTATAAATATAGTCTAGAATTAATAAATGATGATTGATTGTTGTGTGTTGTTTGTTTGGTTGAATTGCTGATTTATTGGTTGAAATTATAGGTAACGATCTATATATAAATCGTCAATCAAATGTGGATTATGTTTATCAGAATATTTCATATTGAGATGAAATCGATGTTATTTATATTGTTTAACATTTGTGGATGCAGGGAAACAGGTTGGAGGGATCCAAATGGATTCCTCAATATTTATAATACTGTTTGTTTTCATATATTGTGATATATGATGTGATATAAAACCTGTGATTGATTATGATGATACTAGTCTGTTTAATTGGTATTTTAAATACCATAAGAGATACTGGAATGTAAAAAGGGAAATTTCAAGTGTATTTTGAAAATGAAATATTTATGGAAAATAATATAACTATACTAGGAATATTTATATGGAAAATAAATATAATTATGCAAAGAATATTTATTTGGAAAATAAATATAACTATAAAAGGAATATATATGGAAAATAAACATAATTATACAAGGAATATTTATTTGGAAAATAAATATAATTATAAAAGGAATATTTATTTGGAAAGTAAATAGAATTATAAAAGGAAATATTTGGAAAATGAATAGAATTTTATAAAAAAAAAAAAAAGAGAATCTTACATTAGGAAGGTTAAGACCCGTGCTTCACACACGGGTGTAACATGATATTGATTTAAAGTATATATTTTGCAAATAAAATATCACAAAAGAATTTGGGGTTTGAATTAGGAATTTAAATGGAATTACTGGAATTAGAAACTGACTAGAAATTAGTTGAGTTGAATGGCTTTCTGGGTATCGATCTAATGTTGGTTGCAGCCTTCGGGGTTTATACTTGGGAAGTTGTTCTCTTACTAGTTTACAGTTAGAGACTGACAGAGATTGGAAGATATTGATGCATGAATCAGAAATGGCAACGTTTTCCAAAGTTAATAGCGTATATTTTCTAATTTTAGAAAATAAGGAATTTATGAATATAGGGAAATGATAAATGGGAAATTGGGAAATGAAATGATGATTGATCGGTAAGATTTCCATTTGGAAATACGGCCGTTGTTTGCACACATGTTTTCCTTTGATAGTTAAATCACCGACTATCAAAGGTTTTGACCATTTCCGTTGTCAATACGGGGAGACCGGGATCAGATATATTATCTGAAAAACCACTCTGTATGGCATTAGCGTTGCTAATCAAATATGATGAAGGAAATTGAAGACGGAGTTATGCAAGGCCTGTTCAGTAAATCCTAGGTAGAAACTTCCTAAGATGGATTTACAGAATAGTGCCTTCGGGTTGTCCAGTCCCAGAATAACCTGAGTGGACGAGTGTCTGACAGAGTATATCTGGTGGATCGCGTAAGTTGATCGTTTCAAATGTATTTACGTTGGTGGTGGAGGAATTCGTTTCTCTTAGCTTATACAAGTGGTATTTTTGGGAAAATCAATTGGTGATTTGACGGGTATGATGATATGGCATTCAAAGTAAATTAAATATGATCTGTTAAAGATACGTTGTGACCTCTAGCCTCACAACCGGAAATGGTATAAAATCGGGTAGGTCGCATGGCTAAGTGGTTAGCTGCCAATTAGGGTGTATTGTCACCTGATCTAGAGAAATTCCATTTACTTCTATAATTTATTTCGATGTTGTCCCCTTTGGGAAACGGTTGCCCATCCCAATCGTTGGTGATAATACATTCAGTACACTCAAGCGAAATGAGTGACCGGTCATATTTAGCCTGGGTTGCAAGACGTTTTTGTTGAACCCGGTGTATTCCTCTCTAGAGATACACTGTCGGAAGGTGGTCCCATACCTTGCCAGTTGGAATCCACTACCCAATAAGCGCCTGCTATTTTTGTTATATATTATGTATGTGGAACGTGAGATGAAAGCGTTCTGCTAAATGATTATTTAGTTGTGGTTGATAGACACTATTATAATATCAAAAGTGTTTTGATATAAAGATTTTCGTTCTTGCCAAAGGATTTTGAAATGTTAAATCAAGTGTTTTGGATTCTCATAAGGGAAAAATCCGTTCCATGTTATACGGCGTGGTCTTATGAGATATCATTTATTTTCTCAAACTGTTTTAAATTGTTTACTCACACCAGTCCCATGACTGACCCGGAGTTAATTTTGTTTTGCTTTCCCTAAACTCATTGTTGCCCAAATTTGTACGGGCAGTCAAGTAGTCAGGATTTTACAGATATACTGAGAGCTTGGAGTAGGAGGTTTCAGGGTTTTATGGCAATTGTTTATTTCTGTTGTGTTGTAAGCATTGTACTCTGATAAATGTTATTGTATACATATACTGGTTTTATTTCAAAGTTATGTTATATTTTATTAGTTCCGCAGTGAGATTCGTCTTACTCTAATTCTGTTGTTGTGATCTTCTTCTTCTATTCTAATTTTCTACCTTATCTATTCTCGCCCTCTAATTTCTTTCTATTAACTATCTGGTATTTTCGATGCTTGGATAGTCGACATTGAGTTTATGTCAGTAACCAAGGTCGCAAATTCCCTGGGTCGTTCTAGTGGTATCAGAGCTGAAGGTTAAGTAATTACCTTGGCTCTGTGGCGTGACTCGATAGAGATAGAGTTAGTAATACCCTAGATTTAGTTTGAGTGTTTATATATGAGCGCGTATTTGTTATTTGATATAAAAAGTGTTTTGTATTGTGGATATTTATTGGTTGAGTTGTTTATGGATTCTGATCGATCGGTTTGATCCACTGTATCGGTTGGGGGGTTCTAAACACTTGAATACGATGAACTGACATAGTAGTTTTGAAAAAAGGGTAAACGAAATAATTTTACCTAAATTATATTTCGATATAAAGAATTTAGATTGGAATTATTATAATATATTGGACATATTGGTTGTTATTATAATCGAACGAGATATAAAAGTAAAATGGTTGTATATAACCAATCAGAATTCATATAAGTAAAATATATGAAATTAGGTGAATTAAATCTAAATTTAAATCAGAATTGAAATTAAAACCCTGCAAATTTGGAAAGGTGTTTGTAAATGGACTTAGATTAAATATATGAGAATTTTAAAATCCTGGGAGATTTTAAATTGTTTTACAAGCATTGTGAATGGTATTTTGAAATGTGTTTCAAAATGGAAATGTTTAGAAATGGCTTGAAACGGATATAGTATTGAACTCACTTCGGTCGCTGGAAAATAATTCCAATGATGATTTGAACATCATCGGTATTCATTTTCGAGTTTCTAAGTGACGGATTACTTCCAAAGATTTTGTTTTTGAATTGTTTTGAGAAAAGCAAGTTGTTTCGAATTCTAAAAAGGAATATTTGATTTTTGAAAAGCTAAGTTGGTTAAAACTCCAAGGAAAAGATCATTTGAATAGAAATGGATTGATTTTTGAAATAAAAATCAGATTTGGAATTGTAGTTAATTAATTTGAAAATTTACTAGTTATTGAAAATCTTGGTATGGAAATTAACTAGGTTAAATAGTTGGATTTGTGTGACAAGATTTTAGAATGGAATTGGGTTGATGCCTTAAGAAGTTGGAATCTAGAATAGTACTTGAGTTTGAAATGAAATTTGGCTTGGATAGAACCAAATGGTTGAGTTGAGGATGAATCGATTGAAGATTGATTGGGATGGCATTTATATATGCTGAATGGGCAGCAAATGGAAATAATATAATGATATGCCCAACAAAAAGGAACAAATTTATATTTTGTATTGGGTATGAGATTTTTATAAGCCGAATTGGCAAGCCGCTTGGCTGTTTGATTTTCTTTTGGATTGGAGATGGCCTAGAGGGGCGAGTTGTAGTTGTATAGATTGACCCGTACAAAGGAGGTGTTGGCAAATTTTTTTGAAAATTTAATGTGTTAGAAAAATTTTCGGATTTTTGAAATTTTCGTTAGTAGGAATAAACTAATAATTTAATTGAAATCAATTAATTCAGTTGAAACTGAAATTAAAAAGTAAACGAATAATTTTTAAACCCAGTTAATAGGGTTTGTATTCCACCTTAGTAATTTCGAGGACGAAATTATTTTAAGGGGGGAAGAACGTAACATCCCGTATTTTTACGGTATAATAATTTATTTATTTAATTATTTAAATAATGATTTAGAGATTTAAATGGTTGTTTAATTAAATAATATTGAATATTTAATTAATATAAATAATAGAATAATATATTTAAATTCGGAAATGGTCGGAATATAGTGGAATTCGCAATATTTTGTGAATTGGATTATTTATAAGATTTAATTCAGTTTAGAATTTGATTTATAATAATGAATATATTTAATAAACGAATTTGAACATATAAATTATAATATAATTATAATCGAGCCCATAATGTCGTGGTAGTTCGTAATATTGAATCTTGAACTTCAATTGAATATACAGAATCCGTTTTATATCGGATTTCTGTGAAACAAGAAACGTTCGAATCTGTTGAACGATATATTTCTAGTGGAAGAGAAAAATTGGGATTTTGTTGTGCAGGTTTTGATTTATGATCAAATCAAATTTTCAAATAGTCGCTATGGAATCGTTTATAAACCATAACGATATATTTTATTTTAATTAAACATTGGCTTCGAAATTAGATAGGATCTTTGAGACGTAGGTATAATTTAATTCTTAGAATTTTTCTATAATTTTTATTTTGGAAAATAAGCACTTTTTATTTTGGAGTATTTTACACCCTAAATCAGCGTTTTGGGGTTTCATAGAATAAGCTAACTTGTCTATATTATTATATTTTTTGAATCAAGACACCTTTCTCGACACGACTGTATTTTTATTTTTGTCTGTGGCGGCTGGTACACAAATGGAGTTTAACATAACATGATACAATGTTTTCGTAGCTAAGAAGTGAAATATAAATTTATGTGCATGGTACACATTGGGTCAGTTCACATCATCTCCACTTACATGCGTTTTACTTAGTTTAGAAGTAATTCCTACCAAAAGTACATTTCCAAAACTTGACCCTTAAGTATCTCTGCTTTATGTACGTTGTATGCCTTTCTTGTCATCTGACTTATTCATTTTAGCTTAGCATCTAAGCAACTTCCACTATATAATATCATTTAGAAAGCCAAGCACAATTCTTTTGACAGAAAACACTTTCCCTTCTCTTTTCTTCTAAAAAAATAAATAAATAAATAAAGTAAGCTAAAAGCAAACCAAATATGGATTTGGAAATCGCCATTAAAACATGTTCGAGATCCTGAATGGATGGCGGAGGAGTAGACTAGCGTTCATGGCCGAAGTTAATCCATTGGAGTGCGAGTTCAAGTTGTATAGAGAGGGTGACGGAACTGTAAACTGGAGCCGTATACTAAGGTGAACTATTGAAAGGCGAGTTGTTCATGAGAGTTCAAGTTTTGGAGAAGAAATGGTTTGATCCATCCTGGCTACACATGGTATACTGGGTAGACACGAAATTAGCCTTAAAGGGATGACGGCCTCAACCTTTTATTGGTAGTGTTGACAACATAGTTTTCTACAATTTTTACCAGAAGTACAACAACTAATTTTGGAACGTGAGCAATAAAATATAAAAATAAAAAGACAAAAGGGGGCGACGGTTTATGCAATGGTGCCGAAATGGCAAACATGGGAGCACCCCGGTTCTTCTGGAAATGGAGTGTTCATGCAAAAATGAAGATGGAGTAGTCTTGAACACGTGAAGATGTGGCGGAGTAATTAAAGGTGAGGCAAACCGTGTTTATGATGTAGGAAAGGGGACATGCACAGGCATGTTTTAGAGCATGAAAGAGAAACAAATATATAAGAATGACGTGAAGAAGTAAGGGGAGATGCAAAAGAAAAGGGGGGTGCTGGCGGTTCATATGCAGTGCATGGAAATAGCTGAAGAAAAATGGGGTCCAAGAAATGTCTGAGCGTGTGTAATTTACTGGAGTAAGAAGAAAACGATGGAGTTTGGGGGTCCTCGCTGTAATCTCTGTATTTTGTAAGTCCTTTCTTAATGGAATCGGTTTATGGAACCTCAACAGAGACTTTAATATGTGATTCAACGTCAACACTCAGTAATTGAAACCCCATCTCTTCAGATTCTTATGGTCTTGTTGCATCATTGAAAATGTTAGCCAAAATAACACCCATCTTGAGTTTCTTTTCTAGTTAGGATTTTCGAGTGGTGATGAATGAAAAGAATACAGCAGCGCTACACTTTTTATGGGTTGGCTAATATATGTATAGAGGAGAAGGAAGACAGTACCGCTATCTTTTGTTTCATGAGTGGGTTTAAAATGGATAGAGGCACTTGGGAACTTAAGATCTGAATAGTTGGGGAAGAAACGCAGGCGTGGGTATGGAATTAGAAGGGGCACTGGGTCAGATTTAAAAAGCCCAATGAAAAAAGGGGTAAACGAAGTCACGGCAATGACCAAGAAGTCAAGAACAGGATCGGTTTTCAAATTCTTGGATTGGGAAAAGAACAGGACTGGGTGCAGTAATGTTTTGGATGAGCCGAAGTCTAGAAAAGTAAGACCCATCATTATTTATAATAAATTAAAGTTTAAGTTTTAAATTTAATAACGTATTAAGTACAAACCCCATAACTCATTCATCTAGTATCGGAATTCAGTGAAACGAGATCCGTTGGAATCGTATGGACCACGGCTACACAATGGAACTGACCGAGAGTGAATTGGAGCTCGTTACAATTTATAGCGAAATAAATTCTGTCTGAATCAACCGAAAATTATCGTTATTTAACGATGATTGTCCAATGTGAGTAAATCTCACTAACTCTGTACAGTTTATATTTTTATAAATATAATCTAGTATTGATAAATGATGACTGATTGTTGTATGTTGTTTGTTCGGTTGAATTGCTGATTTATTGGTTGAAATTATAGATAACGATATACATATATATAAATCATTTATCAAATATTGATTCTGTTTATCAGAATATTTCATATTGAAATGAAATCGATGTTATTTATATTGTTTAACATCTGTCGATGTAGGGAAACAGATTGGAGGGATCCAACTAGATTCCTCAATATTTATAATACTGTTTGTTTCATATATTGTGATATATGATGTGATATAAAACCTGTGATTGATTATGATGAAACTAGTCTGTTTAATTGGTATTTTAAATACCATAAGAGATAGTGGAATGTAAAAAGGGAAATTTCAAAGTGTATTTTGAAAATGAAATATTAATGGAAAATAAATATAATTATACAAGGAATATTTATATGGAAAATAAATATAATTATACAAGGAATATTTATTTGCAAAATAAATATAATTATAGACGGAATATTTATATGGAAAATAAATATAATTATACAAGGAATATTTATTTGGAAAGTAAATAGAATTATAAAAGGAAATATTTGGAAAATGAATAGAATTTTATAAAAAAAGAGAATCTTACATTAGGAAGGTTTAGACCCGTGCTTCGCACACGGGTGTAACATGATATTGATTTAAAGTAAATATTTTGCAAATAGAATATAACAAAGGAATTTAGGGTTTGAATTAGGAATTTAGACGGAATTACTGGAATTAGAAACTGAATGGAAATTAGTTGAGTTGAATGGCTTTCTGGGTATCGATCTGATGTTGGTTTCGGCCTTCGGGGTTTATACTTGAGAAGTTGTTCTCTTACTAGTTTACAGTTAGAGATTGCTAAAGATGGGAAGATATTGATGCATGAATCAGAAATGGAAACGTTTTCCAAAGTTAATAACGTATATTTTCTAACTTTAGAAAATAAGGAATTTATGAATATAGGAAAATGATAAATGGGAAATTGGGAAATGAAATGATGATTGATCGGTAAGATTTCCATTTGGAAATACGGCCATTGTTTGTACACATGTTTTCCTTTGATAGTTAAATCACAGACTATCAAAGATTTTGACCACTTCCGTTGTCAATACGGGGAGACCAGGATCAGATATGTTATGTGAAAACCACTCCGTATGGCATTAGCGTTGCGAATCAAATATGATGAAGATAATTGAAGACGGAGTTATGCAAGGGTTGTTCAGTAAATCCTAGGTAGAAATTGCCTAAGATGGATTTACAGAATAGTGCCTTCGGGTTGTCCAGTCCCAGGACAACTTGAGTGGATGAGTGTTTGATAGAGTATATCTGGTGGATCGCGTAAGTTGATCGTTTCAAACGTATTTATGTTGGTGGCAGAGGAATTCGTTTCTCTTAGCTTATACCCGTGGTATTTTTGAGAATCAATTTGTGATTTGACGGGTATGACGATGTGGCATTCGAAGTAAATGAAGTATGATCTGTTAAAGATACGTTATGGCCTCTAGCCTCACAACCGGAAATGGCATAAAATCGGGTAGGTCGCATGGCTAAGTGGTTAGCTACCAATTATGGTGTATTGTCACTTGATCTAGAGAAATTCCATTTACTTCTATATTACATTTCGATGTTGTCCCTTTCGGGAAATGGTTGCTGATCCCAACTGTTGGTGATAATACATTCGGTACACTCAAGTGAAATGAGTGACCAGTCATGTTTAGCCTGGGTTACAAGATGTTCTTGTTGGACCTGATGTATTCCTCTCTAGAGATACACTGTCGGAAGGTGGTCCCATACCTTTCTAGTTGGAATCCATTACCCAATAAGCTCCTGCGATTTTTGGTTATATATTATGTATGTGGAACGTGAGATGAATGCGTTCTGCTAAATGATTATTTAGTTGTGGTTGATAGACACTATTATAGTATCAAAAGTGTTTTGATATAAAGATTATCGTTCTTGCCAAAGGATTTTGAAATGTTAAATCAAGTGTTTTGGATTCTCATAAAGGAAAAATCTGTTCCGTGTTATACGGCATGGTATTATGAGATATCGTTTATTTTCTCAAACTGTTTTAAATTGTTTACTCACACCAGTCCCATGACCGGCCCGAAGTTTATTTTGTTTTGTTTTTCCTAAACTCTTGGGTGCCCAAATTTGCACGGGTAGTCAAGTAGTCAGGATTTTAAAGATATACTGAGAGCTTGGAGCAGGACGCTTCAGGATTTTATAGCAACTGTTTATTTCCGATGTGTTGTAAGTGTTGTACTCTGATAAATGTTATTGTATACATATGCTGGTTTTATTTCAAAGTTATGTTATATTTTATTCGTTCCGCTGTGAGATACGTGCTACTCTGATTCTGTTGTTGTGATCTTCTTCTTCTATTCTAATTTTCTATCTTATCTATTCTCACCATCTAATTTCTTTCTATTAACTATCTGGTATTTTCGATGCTTGGATAGTCGACATTGAGTTTATGTCAGTAACCAAGGTCGCAAATTCCCCAGGTTGTTACAATATGAGTTGCAGTTATGTTTTTAGATTCTGCGTTTAGAAATTTAAGGGGAAAAACTCAAGGAGCTTGGGTCAGTGCAAACAATTTTAACAAGGGATTTTGAATGTTATTGTATTAGCGTACATTTTCTTTTGATCTGTCCGTGAATTGTGTTGATTTTGTGATACTTGATGGTGTTGTGGTAATATACTAGTGTGGACGTGGTATCTATGGTGTATATGTATTGATAAAGGTTATGCGATTGTTCTTCTTTCTTTGGGATGAATGATGTAATCAGCATATACTTGATCTTCGTAATTTACGTATTATGATATCTCATCTTGTCTATGGCTAGGAGGACTCATTCCAGACCCCCTCTTCACAATTTGGGGAGGAAAGTTTGAACGTCGTTGGTTGTAAAGATATTTTTGGTAATGCTCCCCTGTCGGGCTACAAAAAGATGTATTACCTCCAAAAGGTGACAGTCACAAACCTCAAGGAACAAGTATCCTATTTGGAAAAGCAACCGAAAGAAAAAGATGAAATTATTTGCAATTTACAACGTAAATTAGCAACAAAATCCTCCGAGAGCTCAGATGCGGTGGTTGGTAGATTATACCAACAAATCGATAAGTTGGAGGATGAGCTGAAGAAAGCTAAAGAGGACTGCGCTTCTTTGGAATTTTCTTTACAAAACCCTGATTCAGAATGAGAGATTTTTATTGTATGCTTGGGATGTGAAAATTTTCTTTTCTTAAAACAATGACTGTTTCTGTGTAATGGTTTATGTCATGACTTCCGGTGGGGCTGTCAGTGTGTTATGCGATTTATATGATGTATCGCTTTTGTCAAAAACAATATCACTGTAACCCAGGGCTGTGTAATAAGTGGAAACCTACTTGTGCTAAGTGTCAGTAAAAAGTTTCTTTATGTAACAATTATCCTTGGGAAAATTCCTAACGAAAGATCGCTTAGAACAAAGGGATAATCAGTTATAGGATGCTATTAGAAATGTTTGAAATCTTTTTCCCAACTCTTCCTTGAACCGGTGTTATGATATGATGTCGTTTTCAGAGTTATGTAAAGCACTGATATGTTGAAAAGAAAACAAACTAATGAACGTATAGGTTAAAGACACTTCCCGGAGAGGATAATAAGCTCGTCCTTGGTAGTAAATTTTGAGCCCTACTCGAATTTTCGAGAGGGGCGAGCAATTCCTTCTTGTTTGTATCAGGAGTTGGACTCTACTTAAGTTTGAGGTAACCGTGATGACATCGGAACCTCACATCCGGTTGTGATTTACTTCAGGATCACCCTGGGTTTAGGTATCGAGATGTAATCCCGCGGGTTTGCTTTAGGACTTTGTTGAGAGATCAATTCAACCCAGATTCGGGTATTAATATATGGAAGACCGGAACCTCTTTCAGCATTTGTGAAGAGCCGAATCAACCCAGATTCGGGTATTGATATGTAGAGGACCGGAACCCCTTCCGTTATTTGTGAAGAGCCGGATCAACCCAGATTCGGATATTGATATGTAGAGGGCTGGAACCCCTTTCGGCATTTATTGTTTTAGCATCCCTTTTGGATTCGATTGGTGAAACAGAGGAAGTATGTGCTTCTTGAGCCACTCCTTGGGCTTTTGATGTCAAAGCAGAGGATGTACATGCTTTGTTGGCCACTCTCTGGGCCTATGCGTCCGGTGCGCTTGGCTAGCTTATCCACAAGCAGGGCCCAAGGACTTACCCGACCTCCCTCCAAGAGGCGTTTTATCTTGACCATCGTAGGCAATGATAAGGTCTTAGAAACTTAGACGGGGCCATCGTAGGCACAGAACTAAGGTTTATTCTTTTGATGCTCTATACTGACCATCGTAGCTTCTGATAGAGGCTTATACACCACCCCCTTCCGAGGGGTGCCCTATCCTGACCATCGTAGGCGATTATAGGGGTTTGTGCTCCCTTCTGCGGGTAACGTGAAACATAAGCAAAGGTAGGACGTGCTTTTCTACGAGCAGAGGTAGGACGTGCTTAGTTCTAGCAAAGGCAAGGTGTACTCTTCTACGAGCAGAGGTAGGGCGTGCTAAAGTTAGATGCATCGCCACAACCATTTCTAGTATGAAATGGAGGCTTACACTTTTGATGCTTTAACCCTGCCTCCTCTGATTTGAGCATGAAGAAATACTAACACGTCACCCCACCCCCTCCCCCCCCCCCCCTCCGAGGGACGCCTCTCCTGACCAATTTGGCGATTGCGAGAGATTAAATTCGTTTATAGTTTGACCCCTTTTGGGTTTCCTTGTGAATTCCGGGAAGAGGGTTTTCCGTACCCTTGAACATGTTTGGTAATCTCTTTCCTAAGGATTCTTACCGAATTCACCTCGATCTTTTCATAAATTCTCGTAATTGTCCTTGGTTGACAAATCTGACGATGGTTTTCCCGAGGGTTCTGCAGTGATTAGTCTCATGTCCATTCATCAGGTGGTAATGGCAGTAAGGCCCTCCTGTTTTCCTTTCGTATTTGGGCTTCTTCTTTGTGAATGGCCAATAGTCGAGTTCATGTTTGGTTAGGAAGTAAACGTTCTCCATCGAAGTAATGAGGTAGTATTCCTTGGGTACACTCGGTGTACGTTCTTCTCTTTGTTGTTGGGGACTAATCCTCCTGTGACTTAGCCTAGCTGCGGTGCCTATACTTTCTCTCTTCCCTCCCCAAAAATACTGAAATTGAGGTGACATCTCTTTAAACCATTTGTTGGCGAAGTGGTTGAAATCGTCCATTATTACTCGTTCGAGTGTCATTCTCTTAACTTGCCCATAGAGAGCATTCTTTAGATGAGAGCAAACACAAGTACCCTCTGATGTAGATCCACTAGGTGGGAACGCTAAGGTTTGCCCTATGCGAGAAAAGTTATCATCCCCAGTATCGTAAGAATGTAGCTCCATTTTTCTTTTCTAGTTTATCACCCACAAGGCTTCTACTCTTAACCTCGTCAAGGGTTTTTCGTCGTTCTTCATCGCTCTTCTTCTCCAACAATATTTGTAGTCATATAGATTGTAATGACCCGTATTTTTATGGTATATAAATAATTTATTTAAATAATGGTTTGGTTATTTAAAATGACCAGAATTAAATAATATCGAATATTTAATTAAAATAAATAATATAATAATATATTTAATTTCTGAAATAATCAGAAATAGTGGAATTCACAAAATGGTGTGAATTGGATCATCTGTGATATTTAATTCAGTTTAGAATTGAATTAGAACAACGAATATATTATTTGAACGGCAGTTTGAACGTATAATTATAATATAATTATAATCGAGCTCGAAATGGTGCGGCAGTTCGCTATTTGGCGATTCGAACTTCAACCGAATATACAGAAGCCATTTTAAATCAGATTTCTATGAAACCAGAAACGTTCGGAGCTGGTGAAGTATATTTTTCTAGTGGAAGAGAAAAATCGGGATTTCATTGTGTAGATTTTGATTTATGTCCAAATCAAATTTTAGAAAAGTCGCTATGGAATTCCTTTGAAATAAATAAACATATATTTATATTATAAAAGGATTTTTAAATATAAATCGAATATCGATATAACTGGGAACTTTGAAATATCGAGTTGTAAATCCCAGCGGAGCTGAATGGTATTCTAGTGTGAATATATACGATAATATTTATTTATAAATATTAAATTTAATTATTTTTAAATATATTTATATATTTAGATGGGTTATTTAGAGCTTTAAAAATAGCCAGTTTTGCAAATGACCACGGAATTCGACGAAACTAATTTTGTTGGATCCGCAATATTAAATTATTGCAAGATTTCAATTTTCGTGATTTTTGAAGTCAGTATGTGGTTGTACAGGATTTTAATGTGAAATAGAGTCGATATTTCGATGGTTAAAAACACGATGTGTGAGCAAACAGAGTCGGAATTCGATGAAACCAGTTTCTTGGGACCGTACTGTCGAACGGTAGCTGCATATCCATTTTCGTGATTTTTGGGTATCATACGTGATAGCAGGAAATTTTAAACGATAAGTACAAACAACAGTTGAATAAAATTAACATAAATAATGAATATAAAAATAATATTTTCACCCTATATATACTCCTTACCATTTTCTAACCCTAACCTAATTCCATAGTCAACACAAATATTCCGCCGTCGCTAAAAAAAAAATCTCCTTACAGCTAAAATCGGATATTTGAAAATCAAAATAAAATCAAAGATGATTCATAAAATCACAAAACCCATGTATATACATTCACAATGAACTGGTCTTCCTTTTCAGGGGATTTTGGAAAGGCTCGAAAGCGATTTGGTTCGATGTCCTGTTCAGAACACGAGCTAGGGTTGTAATTTTCGCGAAGAACAGGAAGCTTGACGAGGTTTGGATGGTAGAATCTTGTTTACGGTTGGAAAACACATCTGTGTGTATACTTGGGGGGGTGTTCGGTGGTCATGGGTGCCGCTGATGTCTAGGTAGTTCTTGAATGAATCACCGACGGGTTTGGGGAGGATGTATGCGAGTTTCTGGAAGGAGACATGGGGTAGGAGAGGAGAAGGAGAGAGGGTTAATGGTGAAGGCGGTTCATTGATTTAATGAGGAATGGAGGAGAGGGATCAGATGGAAGAAATGGGGAATGTTGTTCGAAGCTGTTTGGAGCAGGAAGGTTACACGGCAGTGAAGATGAAGAGAGGGTATACGGTGGAGGGCCTTTAAATTGGTGTTGGGCCGCATAAGGAAAAGAGTTAAGGCCCACTTTTATTTTAAATCCATGTTTTTATTTTTTAAACTTTTTTTTGTAAAAACTTGTATAGTCCATATCTTGGCCATACCGTGTCAGAAATTCGAACCGTCAGTCACGTTGGGATCGTATAGACGACGGCTACGCGCTGGAACTGAATGGGAGTGGATTCGAGCTCGTTACAATTTATGGCGAAATAAATTGTCTGATCTGAATCATCAGACGCAAATCGTTATTTAACGGTTAACGCGAAAGGTGAGTAATCTCACTAACTCTGCTCAGTTTATATTTTTATAAAATATTCATAGAATTTATAAATAATGGTTTTTTGCTATGTGTTGGCTATTTGGTTGAACTGCTAGTCAGTTGATTGAAAATATAGATAACGATATAGATATAAATCGTTAATCAAATATTGATTTTGTTAGCAGAATACTTCGTAGTGAAATGAAATTGATGTTAATTTTATTGTTTAACATCTGTGGATGTAGGGAAACAGGTCGGAGGAATCCAACTGGGTTCCTCAACATTTATTTGACTATTTTTCATATATTGTGTTATATGGTGTGATATGAAATCTATTGTTGATTTTATATGTTGGAATCATACCGATTATTGTTATATCGTACGTCAAATACCATAAGGAATACTGGAATGTTAAAAAGGAAATTTTCAATGACATATTGAAAAAGAAATATTTATAAAATCAAAAGATTTTATAAAAAGAAAACTATTTATTTAGGAAATAAATAGATTAAAAAGGAATATTTATTTGTTAATCAAATAGATAGAATTGAAGGGAAATATTTGTAAGACGTTTACAAATAGAATTAAAAAAGAAATATTTGTAAACCATTTACAAATAGAATTGAAAGGGATATTTATTTGAAAAATAAATAGAATAAGAATAGGAAATATTTGTAAAACAAATAAAAAGGGAATAGTTAGATTATAAAAGGAATTACTTATAAAATCAATAGATTTTATATAAAAAGAAAATAATTTATAAATAAATAGAATTACCAAAAAGGGGTTTATTTGGTAAATAAATAGACTATAAAAAGGAAATACTTGAAAAGTGAATAGAATAGTATAAAAGAGGATTTTATATTTGAAAGGGTTAGACCCATGCTTCGCACACAGGTATAACATGCTATGGATTTAAAGCAAAGATTTAAAATAGAATCTATTCTAACCGATAGATTGAGAAGATTAATTTATGAATAATATTTTATAAATCAAATGAAATGTTTATCATTGGATAAATAGAATATATATAGGTCAGGACTTATATAGAGAAGTAAGAATCTATTTCAACATCGGTATTTGAAACTGAATAAACGTAGAGTTAATCAAAGGAGTTAATCAGTTAGAGTTAATCAGCTAGACTAAATCGATTAGAGTTAGAATTAATCGAATTAGAGTTAACTGAACATAGTTAATCAAATTTGAATTAAATGAATATTAGTTATTCAATTAGAGTTGATCGAATATAGTTATTTGAGATAGAGTTAGTCAAACATAGTCATTCAGGATGAGTTGCCATTTCGTACGACTGCTAGCGTAATTCGCAGGGCTGCAGATAGCCTACGGCGGTCGGATGTTTCCTGAGGGAATCAGGCGTAACCATTGTGACCGCTGCGATCTAGAGTCAAGCGAATGGAGTTAAATCGAATATTAGCCATTCGAAATAAAGTTAAAACAGACATAGTTATTTGAATATAAGTTAATCGAATATTAGTTATTCGATAGGAATTAAATAAGTTGAGTTAATCAAGTAAGTTAATTGAGTTGAGTTAGTTAGGATAAGTAAATCAAACCGAGTTAATCCTAATAGGTTAATCCAAAAGAGTTATTCGAAATAGTTTATTCGAATAAAATTAAAGGAGTTAATTGAATATAGTTTATTCGAAAGGAGATTAATCGAATGTAAATCATTCATAGAAAGTTAATCGAATGTAAATCATTCGAAGAGAGATTATCGAATGTAGTTATTCGAAGAAAGGGTTATCGAATATAGTTCATTCAAAAAGGAGCTATCGAATAGAGATTATTCGAAAAAGAGAATTATACATTGAATTCGATTATATCTAATTCGGGAAAGTAATATTTACTTTCCAGTTTAATCAAGATTTACTTATTTATTAATAGATTAGTGGTTTAGTTATTTAGTTAAATTAAGGAATAAAAGTTACATTTTGAAGTTGGATATTTAAGAAGAAAGGAATTATAATGCTATAGTTAAAATCAATGTTTTAAAACAAAAAGAAGGGGATTCATAAATAGAATCCGAGTTACATAAGGAAGTTGTTAAAGGTTTAAAAGGTGAACTTTGTCTATTTCTAGGTTAGAAATGTTGTTCAGTTAAGGTTTGAGAGGTAATTATACCCCAATTTGATTGACTTCATTTTTAACTAAGGGATGGGTAAGGTTCGATAGTAAAGATGGATTAAGTGAATTTAGTTAATGAGTGTAATGGTTTAAATTGGCTTAGTGATGTTTTATTTAAACATCTGTTTAAATCAAATGAATAAATTTTGGAAACAATTTCCAAATATAATCAGAGATATTTTCTAATAATAGAAAATGAAATGTTGATGAGAAAGAATACTGGAATGACAGTGATACGTGAAACAGAGATGGAAATGTTTTCCAATGATTGATGACGTATATTTCCTAAATTTAGGAAATAAGAAATGTTGAGTATATAGAAATGGGAAATGAATAAATACATGATTAATTTAATTATAGGAGATTAATGTTGATTGATGATTGATCGATCGAATTTCTGTCTAGAAATAAGATCGTTGGTTGTACACCTATTTCCCTTTGATAGTTAAAGCACCGAGTATCGAAGTTTTTGACCATTGTTCTGTCGTCAATACGGAGAGACCGGGATCAAATTCATTATCTGAAAACCACTCTGTATGGACGTTAGCGTTGCGATCAAATATGATGAAGATAATTGAAGACGGAGTTATGCAAGGGCTATCCTGTTTACAGAATAGTGCCTTCCATTTGTCCAGTCCCAGGACAAACGTGAATGGATGAATGTCTGACAGAGTATATCCGACGGATCGCGTAAGTTGATCTTTTCAAACGTACTTATGTTTGGTGGCGTAGGAATTCGTTTCTCTTTGCTTTATACCCGTGATATTTTTGGGGAAATCAATTTGTGATTTGGAGCGTATGACGATGTGGCATTCAAAGTGAATGGTGGTCAGGTGTTCCAAAGAGGCATTATGACCTCAAGCCTCATCAACCGGGAAATGACAAAAATTGGGCAGGCAGCATGGCTAAGTGGGTCACTCCCATTAGGGTGTATATCACCTATCTAGAGAAAATCCATTTCATTCTTTTATCTATTATCGATGCTGTCCCTTTTCGGGAAACGGTGGGTAGCTCCGAACCGTTGGTGGTATACATTCGATACACTCAAGCGAAATGAGTGGTCGGCCATGTGTGGGCCGGGTTGCAAGATGTTCTTGTTGAATCCAGTGTATTTTCCTCTAGAGATACACTATCGGCAGGTGGTCCCATACCTTGTCATAGTCGGAACCCAATGTTCAATAAGCGCCCCCGATTTTGATTTGTATACTATATATATGGAACGTGAGATGCAAGCGTTCTGCTAGATTGTTAATTACTTGTGATTAGACATTATTATAATATCAGAGAAGTATTGATTTCCAAAAGTGTTTTGGGTTCTCATAAGGTAAAAACCGTCCGTGTTTATGTGTGGATCGGTCTTACAATTATCTTTTCTTTTGAAAGGGATTTTGAAAAGTTAAACCAAATGATTTGAGTTTACTCACACCAGTCCCATGACTGACCCAGAGTTTATTTTGTTTTGTTTTCCCTAAACTCTTGGGTACCCAAATTTGTACGGGCAGTCAAGTAGTTCAGGTCTTTACAGATATATTTGGAGGAGCTTGAAGCAGGAGGCTTCAGGATTATATTGTTATTTCTGTTGTGTGTAAGTGTTGTACTCTGATAATGTTATTGTATATATATACTGTTTTATTTCAAAGTTATGTTATTATATATTTTATTCGTTCCGCTGTGAGATTCGTGTTATTCTGATTCTGTTATGTGGTGATCTTCTTATTCTTCTATTCTAATTTTCTATCTTATCTATTCTCACCCTCTAACTTCTTTCTATTAATGATCAGGTATTTCCGATGTCTGAATAGTCAACATGGTGGTTTTGTAATGATTTTCGGAGTTGAAAATCCCAGTTCGTTACAGTGGTATCAGAGCTGAAGGTTAGTTGATTACCTTGGCTCTGTGGCGTGACTCGGTAGAGATGGGGTTAGTAATACCCTAGATTGAGTTGAGTGTATATATATGAGTGAACATATTTGTTATTTGATATAATTTTTTTTATATTGTGGAGATTTATTGGTTGAGTTGTTTATGGGTTCTGATCGATCAGTTTGATCAACCGTATCGGTTGGGGTTTCTAAACACTCGAATACGATGGGTCGACACGATATGTTTTGAAAAGAGGGTAAATGAAATAATTTTACCCAAATTATATTTTAATATAAAAGAACGATTAATATTTGAAATATTATAGTATATTGGATGTGTTGGTTGATTATAATTGAAATGGTTATATAAATAACCAATTAGAGTTCGTATAATATCGAAATCAGATGGATTAAATCTGAATTTAAATCAAGATTGAAACCAAAACTCTGGAAATTTGAACAAGCGTTTATAAATGGATTGAATTGAATATATGAGAATTTTAAAATCCTGGGAGATTTTGAAAAAAATTGTTTGCAAGCATCGTGAATGATATTTTGAAAAGATTTCAAAATGAAAGCGTTTAAATATGGTTTTGAAAGTGATATAGTATTGAACTCACTTCGATAGCTGGGAAATAACTCTGGTGGTGCTGGCCACATCATCAGTGTTCATTTTCGAGTACTAAGTTACCAAAAATACTTTTTTGAATTGCTTTGAGGAAAACAGGATGTTTTGAATCCTGAAAAGGGATATTTAATTTTTTGAAAGAGCTAAACTGTTTAAAAACTCCTAGTAAAGATTGTTTGAAAAAAAAAAATTTAAACAGAAATTGGTGAAAGCAAATATGAATTGTATTGAAACCAATTAACTGGAAATTGAATTGAAATATAACGATATCGAATAAAATTGGATTGTGAGTTATGAATTTGGTTAAGTATATTGGACTGGAAAGTAAGAGTTGGAATTGGTAATGGAATTTGGAGATTGAGAATGAGATTTGGTTTGATTGATTGAAATTGATTGGAAATCGATTGGTATAGATGGATATAGGATCAACAGGTATTGAGTAGAAGCAAGTGCAAGAAGAAAATAAAATGATATGCCCGACAAAAAGGTACATGTTTAAATTTCCACATGAGGTTTTATGCGCCGAATCGGCAAGCCGCTTGGCTTTTTGATTTTCTTTTTGAAAGGAAAGGGCCTAGAGAGGCGAGTTGGGGTTTGAACTATTGACCGGTATAAAGGAGGTGCTGGCAAAATTTTCCGAGAATTTAGAGTGTTAGAAAATTTTCAGGATTTTAGAAAATTTCATTGATAAGAATTAATTAATATTTTAATTTAAATTAAATTGGTTCAGTTGAAAATGAGGTTGGTAAGTAAACAAATAAATTTGCACTAGTCAATAGGGTAGGTTCTCTACCTTAGCAATTTCGAGGACGAAATTATTTTAAGGGGGAAGAATGTAACACCCGTATTTTTATGGTATATAAATAATTTATTTAATTATTTAAGTAATGATTTGGTTATTTAAAATGACCAAAATTAAATAATATCGAATATTTAATTAAAATAAATAATATAATAATATATTTAATTTCTGAAATAATTAGAAATAGTGGAATTCACAAAATGGTGTGAATTGGATCATCTGTGATATTTAATTCAGTTTAGAATTGAATTAGAATAACGAATATATTATTTGAACGACAGTTTGAACATATAATTATAATATAATTATAATCGAGCTCGAAATGGCGCGGTAGTTCGGTATTTGGCGATTCGAACTTCAACCGAATATACAGAAGTCATTTTAAATCGGATTTCTGTGAAACTAGAAACGTTCGAAGCTGGTGAAGTATATTTTTCTAGTGGAAGAGAAAAATCGAAATTTCATTGTGTAGATTTTGATTTATGTCCAATTCAAATTTGAGAAAAGTCGCTATGGAATTCCTTTGAAATTTACAAATATATATTTATATTATAAAAGGATTTTTAAATATAAATCGAATATCGATATAACTGGGAACTTTGAAATATCGAGTTATAAATCCTAGTGGAGCTATATGGTATTCTAGTGTGAATATATACGATAATATTTATTTATAAATATTAAATTTAATTATTTTTAAATATGTTTATAAATTTAAATGGGTTATTTAGAGCTTTAAAAATAGCCAGTTTTGCAAACGACCTCGGAATTCGACGAAACTAATTTTGCTGGATCTGCAATATTAAATTATTGCTAGATTTCAATTTTCGTGATTTTTTGAAGTCAGTATGTGGTTGTATGGGATTTTAATGTGAAAAACAGTCGATATTTCGATGGTTAAAAATACGTTATATGAGCAAACAGAGTCGGAATTCGACGAAACCGGTTTTGTTGGGACTGTAATGTCGAACTGTAGCTGCATGTCCATTTTCGTGATGTTTGGGTATCATATGTGATCGCAGAAAATTTTAAACGATAAGTACAAACAACGGTTGAATAAAATTAATATAAATAATGAATACAAAAATAATATTTTCACCCTATATATACTCCTTACCATTTTCTAACCCTAACCTAATTCCACAGTCAACACATATATTCTGCCATCGCTAAAAAAATCTCCTTACAGCTAAAATCGGATATTTGAAAATCAAAATAAAATCAAAGAGGATTCATAAAATCACAAAACCCATGTATATACGTCCGCAATGAACTGGTCTTCCTTTTCAGGGGATTTTGGAAAGGCTCGAACGCGATTCGGTTCGATGTCCTATTCAAAACGCGAGCTAGGGTTGTAATTTTCGCAAGAACAGGAAGCTTGACGAGGTTTGGATGGTAGATTCTTGTTTACGGTTGGAAAACGCATCTGTGTGTATACTTGGGGGAGGGGGTGTTCGATGGTCATGGGTGTCGCTGATGTCTGGGTAGTTCGCGAATGAATGACTGGCGGGTTTGGGGAGGATGGGTGCGAGTTTCTGGAAGGAGATATTGGGTGGGAGAGGGGATGAAGAGAGGGTTAATGGTGAAGGCGGTTCGTTGATTTAGTGAGGAATGGAGGAGAGGGATCGGATGGAAGAAATGGGAAATGTTGTTCGAAGCTGTCTGGAGCAGGAAGGTTACACGGCAGTGAAGATGAAGAGAGGGTATACGGTGGAGGGCCTTTAAATTGGTGTTGGGCCACATAAGGAAAAGAGTTAAGGCCCACTTTTATTTTAAATCCATGTTTTTATTTAAAAAAAATTGTATACATTGTATAATCCATATATTGGCCATATTGTGTCAGAAATTCGAACCGTCAGTCACGTTGGGATCGTATGGACGACGGCTACACACTGGAACTAACCGGGTGCAGATTCGAGCTCGTTACAATTTATAGTGAAATAAATTGTCTGATCTGAATCAATAGACACAAATTGTTATTTAACGGTTAACGCGAAAGGTGAGTAATCTCACTAACTCTGCTCAGTTTATATTTTTATAAAATATTTTTAGAATTTATAAATGATGGTTGTTTGCTATGTGTTGGCTGTTTGGTTGAAATGCTAGTCAGTTGATTGAAAATATAGATAACGATATAGATATAAATCGTTAATCAAATATTGATTTTGTTAGCAGAATACTTCGTAGTGAAATGAAATTGATGTTAATTTTATTGTTTAACATTTGTGGATGCAGGGAAACAGGTCGAAGGAATCCAACTGGGTTCCTCAATATTAACTTTACTGTTTTTCATATATTGTGTTATATGGTGTGATATGAAATCTGTTGTTGATTTTATATGTTGGAATGATACCGATTATTGTTATATGGTACGTCAAATACTATAAGGAATACTGGAATGTTTAAAAGGAAATTTTCAATGACATATTGAAAAAGAAATATTTATAAAATCAAAAGATTTTATAAAAAGAAAACTATTTATTTAGGGAATAAATAGATTGAAAAGGAATATTTATTTGTTAATCAAATAGATAGAATTAAAGCGAAATATTTGTAAGACATTTACGAATAGAAATAAAAAAGAAATATTTGTAAACCATTTACAAATAGAATTGAAAGGAATATTTATTTGAAAAATTAATAGAATATGAATAGGAAATATTTGTAAAACAAATAAAAAAGGGAATAGTTAGATTATAAAAGGAATTACTTATAAAATCAATAGATTTTATATAAAAAGAAAATAATTTATAAATAAATAGAATTACCAAAAAGGGATTTATTTGGTAAATAAATAGATTAAAAAAAAGGAAATACTTGAAAAGTGAATAGAATAGTATAAAAGAGGAATTTATATTTGAAAGGGTTAGACTCGTGCTTCGCACACGGGTATAACATGCTATGCATTTAAAGCAAAGATTTTAAATAGAATCTATTCTAACCAATAGATTGAGAAGATAAATTTATAAATAATATTTTATAAATCAAATGAAATGTTTATCATTGGATAAATAGAATATATATAAGTCAGGACTTATATAGAGAAGTAAGAATCTATTTCAACATCGGTATTTGAAACTGAATAAATGTAGAGTTAATCAAAGGAGTTAATCAGTTAGAATTAATCAGCTAGAGTAAATCGATTAGAGTTAGAATTAATCGAATTAGAGTTAAATGAACATAGTTAATCGAATTTGAATAAATTGAATATTAGTTATTCAATTAGAGTTGATCGAATATAGTTATTTGAGATAGAGTTAGTCAAACATAGTCATTCAGAATGAGTTGCCATTTTGTACGACTGCTAGCGTAATTCGCCTGGCTGCAGATAGCCTACGGCAGTCAGATGTTTCCTGAGGGAATCAGGCGTAACCATTGTGACCGCTGCGATCTAGAGTCAAGCGAATGGAGTTAACTGAATATTAGCCATTCGAAATAAAGTTAAAAAAGACAGTTATTCGAATATTAGTTATTCGATAGGAATTAAATAAGTTGATTTAATCAAGTAAGTTAATCAAGTTGCGTTAATCGAGTTGAGTTAGTTCGGATGATTAAATCAAACCGAGTTAATCCAAATGGGTTAATCCAAAGGAGTTATTCGAAATAGTTTATTCGAATAAAATTAAAGGAGTTAATCGAATATAGTTTATTCGAAAGGAGATTAATCGAATGTAAATCATTCGTAGAAAGTTAATTGAATGTAAATCATTCGAAGAGAGATTATCGATCGTAGTTATTCGAAGACAGGGTTATCGAATATAGTTCATTCGAAAAGGAGCTATCGAATAGAGGTTATTCGAAAAAGAGAATTATACATTGAATTCGATTATATCGAATTCGGGAAAGTAATATTTTCTTTCCGGTTTAATCAAGATTTACTTATTTATTAATAGATTAGTGGTTTAGTTATTTAGTTAAATTAAGGAATAAAAGTTACAGTTTGAAGTTGGATATTTAAGAAGAAATGAATTATAATGATATAGTTAAAATCAATGTTTTAAAATAAAGAAGGGGATTTATAACTAGAATCCAAGTTACGTAAGGAAGTTGTTAAAGGTTTAAAAGGTGAACTTTGTCGATTTCGAGGTTAGAAATGTTGTTCAGTTAAGGTTTGAGAGGTAATTATGCCCCAACTTGATTGACTTCGTTTTTAACTAAGGGATGGGTAAGGTTCGATAGTGAAGATGGATTAAGTGAATTTAGTTAATGAGTGTAATGGTTTAAATTGGCTTAGTGATGTTTTATTTAAACATCTGTTTAAATCAAATGAATAAATTTTGGAAACATTTTCCAAATATAATCAGAGATATTTTCTAATTATAGAAAATGAAATGTTGATGAGAAAGAATACTGGAATGATAGTGATACGTGAAACAGAGATGGAAATGTTTTCCAATGATTGATGACGTATATTTCCTAAATTTAGGAAATAAGAAATGTTGAGTATATAGAAATGGGAAATGAATAAATACATGATTAATTTAATTAAAGGAGATTAATGTTGATTGATGATTGATCGATTGAATTTCTATCTAGAAATAAGATTGTTGGTTGTACACTTATTTTCCTTTGATAGTTAAATCACCGACTATCGAAGTTTTTGACCATTGTCCGTAGTCAATATGGAGAGACCGGGATCAAATTCATTATCTGATAACCACTATGTATGGACGTTAGCGTTGCGATCAAATATGATGAAGATAATTGAAGACGGAGTTATGTAAGGGCTATCCTTTTTACAGAATAGTGCCTTCCGTTTGTCCAGTCCCCGGACAAACGTGAATGGATGAATGTCTGACAGAGTATATCTAACGGATTGCGTAAGTTGATCTTTTCAAACGTACTTACGTTTGGTGGCGGAGGAATTCGTTTCTCCTTGCTTTATACCCGTGGAATTTTTGGGGAAATCAATTTGTGATTTGGCGGGTATGACGATGTGGCATTCAAAGTAAATGGTGGTCAGGTGTTCCAAAGAGACGTTATGACCTCAAGCCTCATCAACCGGGAAATGACAGAAATCGGGCAGGCAGCATGGCTATGTGGGTCGCACCCATTAGAGTGTATATCACCTATCTCGAGAAAATCCATTTCATTCTTTTATCTATTATCGTTGCTGTCCCTTTTTGGTAAACGGTGGGTAGCTCCCAACCGTTGGTGGTATACATTCGATTCAACCGAAATGAGTGGTCGGTCATGTGTGGGCCGGGCTGCAAGATGTTCTTGTTGAACCCAGTGTATTTGCCTCTAGAGAAACACTATCGGTAGGTGGTCCCATACCTTGTCATAGTCGGAACCCAATGTCCAATAAGCGTCCGTGATTTTTATTTGTATACTATATATGTGGAATGTGAGATGCAAGCGTTCTGCTAGATTGTTAATTACTTGTGATTAGACATTATTACAATATCAGAGAAGTATTGATTTCCAAAAGTGTTTTGGGTTCTCGTAAGGTAAAGACCGTCCGTGTTTATGTGTGGATCGGTCTTATGATTATCTTTTCTTTTGAAAGGGATTTTGAAAAGTTTAACCAAACGATCTGAGTTTACTCACACAAGTCCCATGACCGACCCAGAGTTTATTTTGTTTTGTTTTCCCTAAACTCTTGGGTGCCCAAATTTGTACGGGCAGTCAAGTAGTTCAGGTCTTTACAGATATACTTGGAGGAGCTTGAAGCAGGAGGCTTCAGGATTATATAGCTATTGTTATCTCCGCTGTGTGTAAGTGTTGTACTCTGATAATGTTATTGTATATATATACTGTTTTATTTCAAAGTTATGCTATAATATATTTTATTCGTTCCTTGTGAGATTCGTGTTACTTTGATTCTGTTATGTGGTGATCTTCTTCTTCTTCTATTCTAATTTTCTATCTTATCTATTCTCACCCTCTAACTTCTTTCTATTAATGATCAGGTATTTCTGATGTCTGAATAGTCAACATGGAGGTTTTGTGTAGATTTTCGGAGTCGAAAATCCTAGTTCGTTACACAGATATTATTTCCCTTTCTCAATAAGGTTATTGATTCAAATGTATTTTGTTTATTTTTTGATTTTATCGATTGTATATAAACAAAATTTGTTTTTGGTGAATCAATAAAGAGGGTGGTTGGGTGGAATATCTTGTATATTGCTATTATTTCCGGTGTTGTTTTTTTAATCAATTTCATCTTCAAGTGATTGGGTGAAAAAGATCTTGTCTTTCGGGTTTTTGTCAAACTTTCGCTGCGCACAAAACCCAACAGTTGGTATCAGAGCTCAATTCATTGCATAGCTTGGAGTGATTTTGGATTAAAGATTGTAGATATTGGAGATGATGTTGCTTTGGTAGATAACTATTTTTGATGGCAGATATTCAGGAATTTTGGAGACCTGTAATGGTGGATGCTTCATACCTCAATGGTCTGATTGATGGAGATGAGAAGAAACCCTATGATATGGATGAGGGAAGATGGAAGAACGAAGTGGAAGGTAGGTGACCGTTGAAGAACCTAGTCCACTTCGTTCAACAAGGGTCTAGATGTTGATGATGCTTGAGGGATCCCAGAGATGAAGAGATCATGTCAAATAGAAGACGGATGTCGAGTTGTGAAATCCACAAAGACGAGATGGAGGTCTTTGTGGTATTACAAGCACTTTTATACCATTAGTTTTGCGAGGTGCAGCTTAGGTGGTAGATGCATCTTTTGTAGGCGGTGCATTGTGTTTATAATTGAGGTGTGGTCGTAGTCCTTTCAAATCGACTGGGCGTATATCGTTGCCTTGAAACCGAGGTTGGTTTTAATTTAGAATAGGTGTTGTTGAAAGAGCTAGGTTGACTTGTTTGTGGATTGTTGGAGATATGCGATATTTGAATCAAGGTGGAGTGTTGAATTTTATGATTCAAATATTTTATGAAGAGGATGTAATCAATTAATTGATTTGATTAATTGATTGATCGATTAATTAATTGGCTAATTGATTTAATTGATTGGTTGATTAATTTGATTGATTGATTTTAGCATAGAAGGAAAGAAATGAAAGTTTATATTTTGGAGATATTTTTAAGGGCAATTTGGATATTAGCCTAGGCCGTATATTCTCTATATATGCAGCATCCTTTGTTAGATAGAAAAAAAAAAGAAACCATGTGAGAATATATGGTGAGGTTTGTGCCTCCAGGGGCCTGCGCCCCTGAAGAGGAAGATGTAGGAATTTGGGTTGAGAGTGGTTATTCCTATTTACTGCTGAAAGACATAGTTAGTGCCTCCAAGTAGATTTTAGGGTTTGTCGTCATTCTTCATCGCCCTTCTTCTCCAACAATATTTGTAGTCATCTAGACCCTTTCTCGATAAGGTTATTGATTCAAATATATTTTGTTCATTTTTTGTTTTGATCCATTGTATGTAAACAAAATTTGTTTTTGGTGAATCAATAAAGAGGGCGGTTGGGTGGAATATCTAGTGCATTGCAATTATTTCCGATTTGTTGTGTTGTTATTTTCAATCAAATTCATCTTCAAGTGATTGGGTGAAAAAGATTTTGTTTTCTGGTGTTTTGTCAAACTTCCACTGCGCACATAACCCCAACAAAATGATATTGTTTATTCTAATGTATCTCGCTTTTATTTTCTATAACTACATTTTTTTTCAAAGAAGATTGTATGATATGAAATATTGGCTTGCAATGTATTCGTAATCGATTTGCATTGACCAACACTGTTAATACGATGATTAAACACCTCAATTTTGATGTAAAAGGTCGTAGATTCAAAACTTGTGTAACATAATTTGAACACATATTGATATGTAGTATGTTATATAGTAATTAAGACTAGTAATACTAATATGTACTACCATAAATACCCAAATTTCTTATTAAAAAAACAAATCAACCTGTATTACATTCAAAAACTAGCTCCCATTGTACTCCAAATTGATTTGGCTTATGTTCAAACACTATCTAGCACAATGACAAGTTGATCTCCACTATGTCCAAAGTAGGCTTGTTTCATAAAAGTTGTATTGCATAATGACTTTACGACATTAAAATTTAATATTACCTAAGCATGTACATCCAAATGTAATTGTAATCATAATAAGTACATCGCAATAACAAATTTATGCCACAAAAAGCAAAATAAACTAGCAAATTAAATAAAAAACGTAATCGCAATAATGCATAAAGTTGCTTTATTCACTATTAACGATATTTTTCGTTAACACCAGAGATGGGTCAACTGAGGCGGATCTAAAGGAAAAATAGGCGGTTCTCTATTTTTTGGGCTAAATCGGATCACCACCCTAGATATCGAAGTCTGGAGGAGTGGGATCATAAAGGACTACCAAAATGGATCTAAACTCAGAGGAGGAGATATATCCTCCTATTCGATGACATATTGAGATGGGAATCCATGCTTATATGGAAAATGAACAGTAAACTGCAACAATGATGATTGGAAAAAAGATAATATAAACTTACAGACCCATTTTCTATAAGAAGATCCCTTTTTATTAAACTTTCATTTGGAGTACATGAATGTAATAGGAGAAATTCTCTAGTTAATCTAAGCGCTAAGATTCTTTGATGAGTACTAGTATGAAGAAAATTGATCCCCCCCCCCCCAAATGTGACCCCTGGGGCCTTATTTATAGTTGTTTTGGGTTCCTTCCGCAGTTGGGCTATTAGGCCTGTAGGGGCCTTTGCAGCTTGCTTCTTCCTTGGTTTTGGGCGCTTGGCTTCTGGCCGCCTTTGGAGTATCAGTTATGGTCTTCGGATGGCATTTGAACCCTTGGTCACAGCTCCTGAATGTAGGCTCATGGGCTTAAGCTTTCGGATGTAGGCCTCCGGCTTTATCGTGAATACTTAGAGGAGCCTGCCCTTATGATGTATGTTGATAACTGCCGGCTCGAAGCCGCTATGTGTTTCAGTACTAGGTAAATCAGTACGGGTAGCCTGTATCTCTACTTGGGTCCCGGTTATCCTTTTGGCAGAGCTTTTGCAGTAGCCTGGATTCCCGGAGGGTGGCTTTTGGTGATGCTTCTGTTATTTGTGAATGCGGTCTTTCGGTATTTGTATGGTAGATGTTCTGGAAGCTGGTTCTGTATGAACCTTGCGTTCTCTTGGTTTAGTACCTTTGATGCCCTCTCCTTCAGGTGCATCGGTATTTAGGTAGGTTATTACCGATAACCCTTCCGGGTTTTAAGGAGGGTAGCCCATGCCTTCTTCTTTCTTAGTTTCTGTCTTAGGGAGGCCTTCTACTATGAAATCTCCTGTCGAATAGGTCCTATCAGAAGGATTTTGTCAGATGCGCTTTGTGGGCATTTTGTAGGCTTTGAGTTTCTTCCCTTGAAGAAGGTGTCGGTTTGTGTTGCTTTCCAACTATTTTCTCCGGCTTTCAATTTGACTTATTGCTCAGCTTTCTGCTTTCGGGGGACTTTCCTACACCTGTACTCTTCCGACACCCCTTCATTGCTAGCTAGCCTTGGAGTCAATTTTGGTGATAACATTTTCCCTCATAGTGAAGGGGTGTTTCTGACTTTACAAGTAAATCTTTTTTTTGTCTTTTTCGAATTGTCAGTTCAAGGTCTTTTGATCTCCCTCGTTGATTGGTCTTTACCTATACAACGCAGATTGATCTTGAAATTTGAACATAAACTCTCCTTCCCCCTTATTCCCGTCTTTTACCTATAAACTAAATCCTTGAACGAGATTACTGCTCTCCTAAAAAGACGCTCAAATTCTCCCCTTCTTGAAAATACAAGCTCGATTATTGGTGAGTATTTTTACTTCTTATATGAATTGCAATCCTAGTTACGCGTCAAAATTAACGCGAAAAAAAATTTGGTTAGGACTATGCTGTTCATAAGTAGGTTCAGGTGTCAATCTTACTACCGTTGTTAAAATGATTCTAATGTCATTAAGGCTGATTTACCTTGATTAATTTTGTTGGTTTGTCTAGGTTTCTTGGCGATTATGTTTGTCTTAGTCGTATGTTATCTAAGGTATAAAAGATATAATCTTCCTTATACCCGTTGTTTGGGTCTTATTTAGGTTTTTGCCTAACTGACCTTTGCATTAAACGAGACGTAACGGTACTCACTAATGTTTGATAGTGATATGTGTATTTATGTAAGAGATATGCATACTAATCGCATTGTTATGGAACGATGTTACCTAGTAGAATCATGTCTCACAAAAGCCCTGGCAAGAAGAAGATCAAAGATTCCAAGGTCTCCTGTCCCAAGAAGGCATTCGTGCCTAAGCCATCCTTAATCATATCTCAACATTCTGTGGGCGCCATATTAAATAACTTTGGCATAGTGGATACGGATGCTATGGTACCTGCTTCTCTAAATTTTCTCAAGAATCCTCCAGAAGGGTTCTTTGGGTATTCGACTATTCATATCAGGCATGGAGGTTTTCTTCCTTTCCCTCCCTTTCTACACAAGCCTTTGGTTGACCTGAAAGTTGCTCCTATTCAGCTTTTTCCTAATACATACACGACCCTTTTGTGCTTGGAGGCTCTGGCACTTGCTTCGGGTCAAGGTTCTTTAATCCCCAAACTCATATGTCACATAATCCGGTTCTCCAAGACCTCAGACTCGCCGATCTCGAGGGCTAACCCCATAAAAAGCTGATTAACGATGGAATTAACAAAACAAGGCCGTGGGAGGATCAATACTTACTTGTTCATTGTCCACCCAGCATATCAAGACAATTTATTGATGAAGGTAGGTCTCTTGCTTTTAAAAAGTAAATGTCTTATAGTTGTGGTTTTTTGTTTACTTAAACCTTCCCCTTAATGCAGAACCCCCCTCCAAAGATGTGATTTTAACTCCAGAGGAGGCGCTAGTGGTTGACGTTGTCTTCAATGCACTGGTGGAGCATATGTGCAGGTCATTTCTCTTGACCATCGATAAACTTTGCGAGTATGGTTTGCTTCCTCCTGAACAAAAGATATTGGGGCAACCTCCCTTCCAATTCTCTGGTCCTAAGGGATTATTGTCGGGTTCTGACTCATTTAATGTAGGCTCTCCCATCCGTCCTGGAGTTTTAGATGGGATTCATTCGTTTATCTCGGCGACATCCGTCATTCTTTCTCTTTTTTCTGGTTGTTGCATTTTCTAATTCATCTTTCTCTTTGTTTAGGATCTTTAGTCTCTCAGGACGCAACTATCCTTGCTGCTTATAGCTGGTTCAGTGTCCAAGCCATGAAGAGGCTTGCTCAACCCGTCGTTGACCCTCCGTCGAAGAAGCCCAAGTGTGACGAGTCGGTTGACTTCTCAGAAAATACTGCTGCTACTCCGAAAATAAGGCGGACTTTTGATCCTTCTATTATATCTGATGAACAGGTGGTTGACATTGATGCTTCCCCAGAAGTCTCCCTGAACGATAAATCTACGAGCGGCCCTGTCACTTTCGATGCTTATGGTGAAATAGATGGGGGAAGGCTTGATCTTTCGGCACCATCTTCCTCCCAGCCGGTTTCTTATTCCGTACCTCCTTCGCCGGTCTTAGATTTTGATAAGCTTGTGGAACTGGCTCTTTCTTCCTCCGAAGTTGTGAATGTTGCCTCAACCTCTGCTACTTTGGACTCGGTAAATTTCCACAAACAACAAATCAGGGATTTCCTTTTGGTATTATACACACATACACCCCTCTCTCCTTTTTTTTGAGAAATTTTGCCAACTTCTCTTCTATAGATGATGAAAACTTGGTATGTCTCCTGGGTATTAGCTTCCATCTCAACGGCTGAGGTCAAGCTTTAAGGGAGGAGAATAAGGTGTTGTCGGATAAAGTGAATGCTTTATTGCGGGAGAAGACAGAGGGAGATAACGAACGCGAGGAGTTGGCGGGCTCATTAGAGGAGGAGAGGAAGGCTAAAGAGGAGTTGAAGAAGCAGGTTGAGGACCTTAAGGCAGAGAAATCAGAACTAGAGATTGACTATGCTGCCGAGATGGACAAGATGAACACTTAGCTTTCCTCCGCAAAGAGAATCATTTACGAGGCCAGTGATAAAATTTCAAATTTTTTGAATGTCCACCTTAACAACATAGCCACAGAGTATTATGAAGATGCACTCACACTTATTTTTCAAATAACTACAAAAGGCTTTCGAAAATTAACCTTTCTTCAATTGATCCCCGCATTCGAGACAAAGTTCTAGAGAAGATCGAGCAAGTGAGACGGAAGCAAAAGGTTCCCCCAATGAACAAGGTAGATCCCGCGTCGCTGTTGTTTGTTGATGAAATTTCTGAAGATTATGAGGAAGAAGGGGAGGAGGAAAACACAACAGATGGATAGATGGAAGGTCACGTGGGTCAGCCAGATGGGTCCAAAAAAGGTGCTGGAAAATCTACTCTTGCATTGCAGGAGTTACCCTCTAAGGACGGCGGTTCTTTAGATTCTGGGAAGAAGAGGACTCCTGAACGATCCGATGTTGATGTCGCATAGGTATGGCTTTCGCTTTCGAAGTGCTTTCCTTTCCCTTGAATTTCATTAATAATTAGGTTTCCCTATTTACAGCAATTCTCTGCTTCTCCGAAGATGTGTGTAACGTCCCGTATTTTTACGGTACAATAATTTATTTATTTAATTATTTAAATAGTGATTTAGAGATTTAAATAGTTGTTTAATTAAATAATATTGAATATTTAATTAATATAGATAATAGAATAATATATTTAAATTCTGAAATAGTCGGAATATAGTGGAGTTCGCAATATTTTGTGAATTGAAATATTTATAAGATTTAGTTCAGTTTAGAATTTGATTTATAATAACGAATATATTTAATAAACAAATTTGAACGTATTAGTTATAATATAATTATAATCGAGCCCATAATGTCGCGGTAGTTCCTAATATTGAATCTTGAACTTCAATTGAATATACAGAATCCGTTTTAAATTGGATTTCGGTGAAATAAGAAACGTTCGAATCTGTTGAACGATATATTTCTAATGGAAGAGAAAAATCAGGATTTAATCGTGTAGATTTTGACAAATCAAATTTTCAAATAGTCGTTATGGAATCGTTTATAAACCTAATGATATATTTTATTTTAATTAAATATTGGCTTCGAATTTAGACAGGATCTTTAAGACATAGGTATAATTTAATTTTTAGAATTTTTCTGTAATTTTTATTTTGGAAAATAAGCACTTTTAATTTTGGAGTATTTTACACCCTAAATCAGAGTTTTGGGGTTTCACAGAATAAGCTAACTTGTCTATATTATTATATTTTTTGAATCATGACACCTTGCTCGACACGACTGTATTTTTATTCTTGTATGTGGCGACTGGTACACAAACTGAATTTAACATAACATGATACAATGTGTTCATAACTAAGAAGTAAAATATAAATTTATATGCATGGTACACATTGGGTCAGTTCACATCATCCCTATTTACATGCATTTTACTTAGTTTAGAAATAATTCCTACCAAAAGTACATTTCAAAAACTTGACCCTTAAGTATCTCTGCTTTATGTAGGCTGTATGCCTTTCTTGTCATCTGACTTTTTCATTTTAGCTTAGCATCTAAGCAACTTCCACTATATCGTTTAGAAAGCCAAGCACAATTCTTTTGACAGCAAACACTTTCCCTTCTCTTTTCTTCAAAAAAGATAAATAAATAAATAAAGTGAGCTAAAAGAAAACCAAATATGGATCTGGAAATCGCCATTAAAACATGTTTGAGATCCTGAAGGGATGGCGGAGGAGTAGACTCGCGTTCATAGCCTAAGTTAATCCATTGGAGTGCGGGTTCAAGTTGTATAGAGAGGGTGACGGAACTGTAAACTGGAGTTGTATGCTAAGGTGAACTATTGAAAGGTGAGTTTTCATGAGAGTTCAAGTTTTATAGAAGAAATGGTTTGACCCATCCGGGCTACACATGATACACTGGGTATTCACGAAATTAGCCTTAAAGGGATGACGGCCTCAACCTTTAACTGGTAGTGTTGACAACTTAGTTTTTTACAATTTTTACCATAAGTACAACAACTGATTTTGGAACATGAGCAATAAAATATAAAAATAAAAAGACAAAAGGGGGCGACAGGTTTATGTAATGGTGCTAAAATGGAAAACATGGGAGCACCTCGGTTCTTCTGGAAATGGAGTGTTCATGCAAAAATGAAGATGGAGTAGTCTTGAACGCATAAAGATGTGGCAGAGTAATTAATGGTGAGGTAAACCGTCTTTATGCTGTTGGAAAAGGGACATGCACAGGCATGTTTTAGAGTATGAAAGAAAAACAAATATACAAGAATGACGTGAAGAAGTAAGGGGAGATGCAAAAGAAAAGGGGGTGCTGGCGTTCATATGCAGTGCATGGAAATAGCTGAAGAAAAATGGGGTCCAAGAAATGTCTGGAGCGTGTGTAATTTACTGGAGTAAGAAGAAAACGATGGAGTTTGGGGGTCCTCCCTGTAATATCTATATTTTGTAATTACTTTCTTAATGGAGTCAGTTTGTGGAACCTCACTAGAGACTTTACAATGTGATTTAACGTCAACGCTCAGTAATTGAAACCCCATTTCTACATATTCTTATGGTCTTTGCTGCATCATTGAAAATGTTAGCTAAAATAACACCCATCTTGAGTTTCTTTCCTAGTTAGGATTTTTGAGTGGTGATGACTGAAAAGAATGCAGCAGCACTACACTTTTATGGGTAGTCTAATATGTGTATGGAGGAAAAGGACGACAGTGCCACTGTCGTTTGTTTCATGAGTGGGTTTAAAATGGATGGAGGCACTTGCGAACTTAAGATCTGAATAGCTGGGGAAGAAGTGCAGGCGTGGGTATGGCATTTGGAGGGGCATTGGGTCGGATTTAAAAAGCCCAACGAAAAAAGGGGTAAATGAAGTCACGACAATGACCAAGAAGTCAAGAACAGGAGTGATTTTCAAATTCTTG
Source organism: Allium sativum (assembly GCA_030737875.1). Lineage (NCBI taxonomy): Eukaryota > Viridiplantae > Streptophyta > Magnoliopsida > Asparagales > Amaryllidaceae > Allium > Allium sativum. The sequence continues at coordinate 526,651,481 of CM060909.1, read as the reverse complement.
GATTGGGAAAAGAACAGGACTGGGTGCAGTAATGTTTTGGATGGGTCGAAGTATAGAAAAATAAGACCCATTATTATTTATAATAAATTAAAGTTTAAGTTTTAAATTTAATAATGTATTAAGTATAAACCCCATAACTTATTTATCCAGTATCGAAATTCAGTGAAACAAGATCCGTTGGAATCGTATGGACGGCGGCTACACAATGGAGTTGACCGGGAGAGAATTGGAGCTCGTTACAATTTATAAAGAAATAAACTTTCTGTCTAAATCAACCGACAATTATCGTTATTTAACGATGATCGTCCAATGTGAGTAAATCTCACTAACTTTGTACAGTTTATATTTTTATAAATATAGTCTAGAATTAATAAATGATGATTGATTGTTGTGTGTTGTTTGTTTGGTTGAATTGCCGATTTATTGGTTGTAATTATAGGTAACGATCTATATATAAATCATCAATCAAATGTGGATTATGTTTATCAGAATATTTCATATTGAGATGAAATCGATGTTATTTATATTGTTTAACATTTGTGGATGCAGGGAAACAGGTTGGAGGGATCCAAATGGATTCCTCAATATTTATAATACTGTTTGTTTTCATATATTGTGATATATGATGTGATATAAAACCTGTGATTGATTATGATGATACTAGTCTGTTTAATTGGTATTTTAAATACCATAAGAGATACTGGAATGTAAAAAGGGAAATTTCAAGTGTATTTTGAAAATGAAATATTTATGGAAAATAATATAACTATACAAGGAATATTTATATGGAAAATAAATATAATTATGCAAGGAATATTTATTTGGAAAATAAATATAATTATAAAAGGAATATATATGGAAAATAAACATAATTATACAAGGAATATTTATTTGGAAAATAAATATAATTATAAAAGGAATATTTATTTGGAAAGTAAATAGAATTATAAAAGGAAATATTTGGAAAATGAATAGAATTTTATAAAAAAAAAAGAGAATCTTACATTAGGAAGGTTAAGACCCGTGCTTCACACACGGGTGTAACATGATATTGATTTAAAGTATATATTTTGCAAATTAAATATCATAAAAGAATTTGGGGTTTGAATTAGGAATTTAAATGGAATTACTAGAATTAGAAACTGACTAGAAATTAGTTGAGTTGAATGGCTTTCTGGGTATCGATCTAATGTTGGTTGCAGCCTTCGGGGTTTATACTTGGGAAGTTGTTCTCTTACTAGTTTACAGTTAGAGACTGACAGAGATTGGAAGATATTGATGCATGAATCAGAAATGGCAACGTTTTCCAAAGTTAATAGCGTATATTTTCTAATTTTAGAAAATAAGGAATTTATGAATATAGGGAAATGATAAATGGGAAATTGGGAAATGAAATGATGATTGATCGGTAAGATTTCCATTTGGAAATACGGCCGTTGTTTGCACACATATTTTCCTTTGATAGTTAAATCACCGACTATCAAAGGTTTTGACCATTTCCGTTGTCAATACGGGGAGACCGGGATCAGATATATTATCTGAAAAACCACTCTGTATGGCATTAGCGTTGCTAATCAAATATGATGAAGGAAATTGAAGACGGAGTTATGCAAGGCCTGTTCAGTAAATCCTAGGTAGAAACTTCCAAAGATGGATTTACAGAATAGTGCCTTCGGGTTGTCCAGTCCCAGAATAACCTGAGTGGACGAGTGTCTGACAGAGTATATCTGGTGGATCGCGTAAGTTGATCGTTTCAAATGTATTTACGTTGGTGGCGGAGGAATTCGTTTCTCTTAGCTTATACAAGTGGTATTTTTGGGAAAATCAATTGGTGATTTGACGGGTATGATGATATAGCATTCAAAGTAAATTAAATATGATCTGTTAAAGATACGTTGTGGCCTCTAGCCTCACAACCGGAAATGGTATAAAATCGGGTAGGTCGCATGGCTAAGTGGTTAGCTGCCAATTAGGGTGTATTGTCACCTGATCTAGAGAAATTCCATTTACTTCTATAATTTATTTCGATGTTGTCCCCTTTGGGAAACGGTTGCCCATCCCAATCGTTGGTGATAATACATTCAGTACACTCAAGCGAAATGAGTGACCGGTCATATTTAGCCTGGGTTGCAAGACGTTTTTGTTGAACCCGGTGTATTCCTCTCTAGAGATACACTGTCGGAAGATGGTCCCATACCTTGCCAGTTGGAATCCACTACCCAATAAGCGCCTGCTATTTTTGTTATATATTATGTATGTGGAATGTGAGATGAAAGCGTTCTGCTAAATGATTATTTAGTTGTGGTTGATAGACACTATTATAATATCAAAAGTGTTTTGATATAAAGATTTTCGTTCTTGCCAAAGGATTTTGAAATGTTAAATCAAGTGTTTTGGATTCTCATAAGGGAAAAATCCGTTCCATGTTATACGGCGTGGTCTTATGAGATATCATTTATTTTCTCAAACTGTTTTAAATTGTTTACTCACACCAGTCCCATGACTGACCCGGAGTTAATTTTGTTTTGCTTTCCCTAAACTCATTGTTGCCCAAATTTGTACGGGCAGTCAAGTAGTCAGGATTTTACAGATATACTGAGAGCTTGGAGTAGGAGGTTTCAGGGTTTTATGGCAATTGTTTATTTCTGTTGTGTTGTAAGCATTGTACTCTGATAAATGTTATTGTATACATATACTGGTTTTATTTCAAAGTTATGTTATATTTTATTAGTTCCGCAGTGAGATTCGTCTTACTCTAATTCTGTTGTTGTGATCTTCTTCTTCTATTCTAATTTTCTACCTTATCTATTCTCGCCCTCTAATTTCTTTCTATTAACTATCTGGTATTTTCGATGCTTGGATAGTCGACATTGAGTTTATGTCAGTAACCAAGGTCGCAAATTCCCTGGGTCGTTCTAGTGGTATCAGAGCTGAAGGTTAAGTAATTACCTTGGCTCTGTGGCGTGACTCGATAGAGATAGAGTTAGTAATACCCTAGATTTAGTTTGAGTGTTTATATATGAGCGCGTATTTGTTATTTGATATAAAAATGGTTTTGTATTGTGGATATTTATTGGTTGAGTTGTTTATGGATTCTGATCGATCGGTTTGATCCACTGTATCGGTTGGGGGGTTCTAAACACTTGAATACGATGAACTGACATAGTAGTTTTGAAAAAAGGGTAAACGAAATAATTTTACCTAAATTATATTTCGATATAAAGAATTTAGATTGGAATTATTATAATATATTGGACATATTGGTTGTTATTATAATCGAACGAGATATAAAAGTAAAATGGTTGTATATAACCAATCAGAATTCATATAAGTAAAATATATGAAATTAGGTGAATTAAATCTAAATTTAAATCAGAATTGAAATTAAAACCCTGCAAATTTGGAAAGGTGTTTGTAAATGGACTTAGATTAAATATATGAGAATTTTAAAATCCTGGGAGATTTTAAATTGTTTTACAAGCATTGTGAATGGTATTTTGAAATGTGTTTCAAAATGGAAATGTTTAGAAATGGCTTGAAACGGATATAGTATTGAACTCACTTCGGTCGCTGGAAAATAATTCCAATGATGATTTGAACATCATCGGTATTCATTTTCGAGTTTCTAAGTGACGGATTACTTCCAAAGATTTTGTTTTTGAATTGTTTTGAGAAAAGCAAGTTGTTTCGAATTCTAAAAAGGAATATTTGATTTTTGAAAAGCTAAGTTGGTTAAAACTCCAAGGAAAAGATCATTTGAATAGAAATGGATTGATTTTTGAAATAAAAATCAGATTTGGAATTGTAGTTAATTAATTTGAAAATTTACTAGTTATTGAAAATCTTGGTATGGAAATTAACTAGGTTAAATAGTTGGATTTGTGTGACAAGATTTTAGAATGGAATTGGGTTGATGCCTTAAGAAGTTGGAATCTAGAATAGTACTTGAGTTTGAAATGAAATTTGGCTTGGATAGAACCAAATGGTTGAGTTGAGGATGAATCGATTGAAGATTGATTGGGATGGCATTTATATATGCTGAATGGGCAGCAAATGGAAATAATATAATGATATGCCCAACAAAAAGGAACAAATTTATATTTTGTATTGGGTATGAGATTTTTATAAGCCGAATTGGCAAGCCGCTTGGCTGTTTGATTTTCTTTTGGATTGGAGATGGCCTAGAGGGGCGAGTTGTAGTTGTATAGATTGACCCGTACAAAGGAGGTGTTGGCAATTTTTTTTGAAAATTTAATGTGTTAGAAAAATTTTCGGATTTTTGAAATTTTCGTTAGTAGGAATAAACTAATAATTTAATTGAAATCAATTAATTCAGTTGAAACTGAAATTAAGAAGTAAACGAATAATTTTTAAACCCAGTTAATAGGGTTTGTATTCCACCTTAGTAATTTCGAGGACGAAATTATTTTAAGGGGGGAAGAACGTAACATCCCGTATTTTTACGGTATAATAATTTATTTATTTAATTATTTAAATAATGATTTAGAGATTTAAATGGTTGTTTAATTAAATAATATTGAATATTTAATTAATATAAATAATAGAATAATATATTTAAATTCGGAAATGGTCGGAATATAGTGGAATTCGCAATATTTTGTGAATTGGATTATTTATAAGATTTAATTCAGTTTAGAATTTGATTTATAATAATGAATATATTTAATAAACGAATTTGAACATATGAATTATAATATAATTATAATCGAGCCCATAATGTCGTGGTAGTTCGTAATATTGAATCTTGAACTTCAATTGAATATACAGAATCCGTTTTATATCGGATTTCTGTGAAACAAGAAACGTTCGAATCTGTTGAACGATATATTTCTAGTGGAAGAGAAAAATTGGGATTTCGTTGTGCAGGTTTTGATTTATGATCAAATCAAATTTTCAAATAGTCGCTATGGAATCGTTTATAAACCATAACGATATATTTTATTTTAATTAAACATTGGCTTCGAAATTAGATAGGATCTTTGAGACGTAGATATAATTTAATTCTTAGAATTTTTCTATAATTTTTATTTTGGAAAATAAGCACTTTTTATTTTGGAGTATTTTACACCCTAAATCAGCGTTTTAGGGTTTCATAGAATAAGCTAACTTGTCTATATTATTATATTTTTTGAATCAAGACACCTTGCTCGACACGACTGTATTTTTATTTTTGTCTGTGGCGGCTGGTACACAAATGGAGTTTAACATAACATGATACAATGTTTTCGTAGCTAAGAAGTGAAATATAAATTTATGTGCATGGTACACATTGGGTCAGTTCACATCATCTCCACTTACATGCGTTTTACTTAGTTTAGAAGTAATTCCTACCAAAAGTACATTTCCAAAACTTGATCCTTAAGTATCTCTGCTTTATGTACGTTGTATGCCTTTCTTGTCATCTGACTTATTCATTTTAGCTTAGCATCTAAGCAACTTCCACTATTTAATATCATTTAGAAAGCCAAGCACAATTCTTTTGACAGAAAACACTTTCCCTTCTCTTTTCTTCTAAAAAATAAATAAATAAATAAATAAAGTAAGCTAAAAGCAAACCAAATATGGATTTGGAAATCGCCATTAAAACATGTTCGAGATCCTGAAGGGATGGCGGAGGAGTAGACTAGCGTTCATGGCCGAAGTTAATCCATTGGAGTGCGAGTTCAAGTTGTATAGAGAGGGTGACGGAACTGTAAACTGGAGCCGTATACTAAGGTGAACTATTGAAAGGCGAGTTGTTCATGAGAGTTCAAGTTTTGGAGAAGAAATGGTTTGATCCATCCTGGCTACACATGGTATACTGGGTAGACACGAAATTAGCCTTAAAGGGATGACGGCCTCAACCTTTTATTGGTAGTGTTGACAACATAGTTTTCTACAATTTTTACCAGAAGTACAACAACTAATTTTGGAACGTGAGCAATAAAATATAAAAATAAAAAGACAAAAGGGGCGACGGTTTATGCAATGGTGCCGAAATGGCAAACATGGGAGCACCCCGGTTCTTCTGGAAATGGAGTGTTCATGCAAAAATGAAGATGGAGTAGTCTTGAACACGTGAAGATGTGGCGGAGTAATTAAAGGTGAGGCAAACCGTGTTTATGATGTAGGAAAGGGGACATGCACAGGCATGTTTTAGAGTATGAAAGAAAAACAAATATATAAGAATGACGTGAAGAAGTAAGGGGAGATGCAAAAGAAAAGGGGGGTGCTGGCGGTTCATATGCAGTGCATGGAAATAGCTGAAGAAAAATGGGGTCCAAGAAATGTCTGAGCGTGTGTAATTTACTGGAGTAAGAAGAAAACGATGGAGTTTGGGGGTCCTCGCTGTAATCTCTGTATTTTGTAAGTCCTTTCTTAATGGAATCAGTTTGTGGAACCTCAACAGAGACTTTAATATGTGATTTAACGTCAACACTCAGTAATTGAAACCCCATCTCTTCAGATTCTTATGGTCTTGTTGCATCATTGAAAATGTTAGCCAAAATAACACCCATCTTGAGTTTCTTTTCTAGTTAGGATTTTCGAGTGGTGATGAATGAAAAGAATACAGCAGCGCTACACTTTTTATGGGTTGGCTAATATATGTATAGAGGAGAAGGAAGACAGTACCGCTATCTTTTGTTTCATGAGTGGGTTTAAAATGGATAGAGGCACTTGGGAACTTAAGATCTGAATAGTTGGGGAAGAAACGCAGGCGTGGGTATGGCATTAGAAGGGGCACTGGGTCAGATTTAAAAAGCCCAACGAAAAAAAGGGGTAAATGAAGTCACGGCAATGACCAAGAAGTCAAGAACATGAGCGGTTTTCAAATTCTTGGATTGGGAAAAGAACAGGACTGGGTGCAGTAATGTTTTGGATGAGCCGAAGTCTAGAAAAGTAAGACCCATCATTATTTATAATAAATTAAAGTTTAAGTTTTAAATTTAATAACGTATTAAGTACAAACCCCATAACTCATTCATCTAGTATCGGAATTCAGTGAAACGAGATCCGTTGGAATCGTATGGACCACGGCTACACAATGGAACTGACCGAGAGTGAATTGGAGCTCGTTACAATTTATAGCGAAATAAATTCTGTCTGAATCAACCGAAAATTATCGTTATTTAACGATGATTGTCCAATGTGAGTAAATCTCACTAACTCTGTACAGTTTATATTTTTATAAATATAATCTAGTATTGATAAATGATGACTGATTGTTGTATGTTGTTTGTTCGGTTGAATTGCTGATTTATTGGTTGAAATTATAGATAACGATATACATATATATAAATCATTTATCAAATATTGATTCTGTTTATCAGAATATTTCATATTGAAATGAAATCGATGTTATTTATATTGTTTAACATCTGTGGATGTAGGGAAACAGATTGGAGGGATCCAACTAGATTCCTCAATATTTATAATACTGTTTGTTTCATATATTGTGATATATGATGTGATATAAAACCTGTGATTGATTATGATGACACTAGTCTGTTTAATTGGTATTTTAAATACCATAAGAGATAGTGGAATGTAAAAAGGGAAATTTCAAAGTGTATTTTGAAAATGAAATATTAATGGAAAATAAATATAATTATACAAGGAATATTTATATGGAAAATAAATATAATTATACAAGGAATATTTATTTGCAAAATAAATATAATTATAGAAGGAATATTTATATGGAAAATAAATATAATTATACAAGGAATATTTATTTGGAAAGTAAATAGAATTATAAAAGGAAATATTTGGAAAATGAATAGAATTTTATAAAAAAAGAGAATCTTACATTAGGAAGGTTTAGACCCGTGCTTCGCACACGGGTGTAACATGATATTGATTTAAAGTAAATATTTTGCAAATAGAATATAACAAAGGAATTTAGGGTTTGAATTAGGAATTTAGACGGAATTACTGGAATTAGAAACTGAATGGAAATTAGTTGAGTTGAATGGCTTTCTGGGTATCGATCTGATGTTGGTTTCGGCCTTCGGGGTTTATACTTGAGAAGTTGTTCTCTTACTAGTTTACAGTTAGAGATTGCTAAAGATGGAAAGATATTGATGCATGAATCAGAAATGGAAACGTTTTCCAAAGTTAATAACGTATATTTTCTAATTTTAGAAAATAAGGAATTTATGAATATAGGAAAATGATAAATGGGAAATTGGGAAATGAAATGATGATTGATCGGTAAGATTTCCATTTGGAAATACGGCCATTGTTTGTACACATGTTTTCCTTTGATAGTTAAATCACAGACTATCAAAGATTTTGACCACTTCCGTTGTCAATACGAGGAGACTAGGATCAGATATGTTATGTGAAAACCACTCCGTATGGCATTAGCGTTGCGAATCAAATATGAGGAAGATAATTGAAGACGGAGTTATGCCAGGGCTGTTCAGTAAATCCTAGGTAGAAATTGCCTAAGATGGATTTACAGAATAGTGCCTTCGGGTTGTCCAGTCCCAGGACAACTTGAGTGGATGAGTGTTTGATAGAGTATATCTGGTGGATCGCGTAAGTTGATCGTTTCAAACGTATTTATGTTGGTGGCAGAGGAATTCGTTTCTCTTAGCTTATACTCGTGGTATTTTTGAGAATCAATTTGTGATTTGACGGGTATGACGATGTGGCATTCAAAGTAAATGAAGTATGATCTGTTAAAGATACGTTATGGCCTCTAGCCTCACAACCGGAAATGGCATAAAATCGGGTAGGTCGCATGGCTAAGTGGTTAGCTACCAATTAGGGTGTATTGTCACCTGATCTAGAGAAATTCCATTTACTTCTATATTACATTTCGATGTTGTCCCTTTCGGGAAATGGTTGCTGATCCCAACTGTTGGTGATAATACATTCGGTACACTCAAGTGAAATGAGTGACCAGTCATGTTTAGCCTGGGTTACAAGATGTTCTTGTTGGACCTGATGTATTCCTCTCTAGAGATACACTGTCGGAAGGTGGTCCCATACCTTTCCAGTTGGAATCCATTACCCAATAAGCTCCTGCGATTTTTGGTTATATATTATGTATGTGGAACGTGAGATGAATGCGTTCTGCTAAATGATTATTTAGTTGTGGTTGATAGACACTATTATAGTATCAAAAGTGTTTTGATATAAAGATTATCGTTCTTGCCAAAGGATTTTGAAATGTTAAATCAAGTGTTTTGGATTCTCATAAAGGAAAAATCTGTTCCGTGTTATACGGCATGGTATTATGAGATATCGTTTATTTTCTCAAACTGTTTTAAATTGTTTACTCACACCAGTCCCATGACCGGCCCGAAGTTTATTTTGTTTTGTTTTTCCTAAACTCTTGGGTGCCCAAATTTGCACGGGTAGTCAAGTAGTCAGGATTTTAAAGATATACTGAGAGCTTGGAGCAGGACGCTTCAGGATTTTATAGCAACTGTTTATTTCTGATGTGTTGTAAGTGTTGTACTCTGATAAATGTTATTGTATACATATGCTGGTTTTATTTCAAAGTTATGTTATATTTTATTCGTTCCGCTGTGAGATACGTGCTACTCTGATTCTGTTGTTGTGATCTTCTTCTTCTATTCTAATTTTCTATCTTATCTATTCTCACCATCTAATTTCTTTCTATTAACTATCTGGTATTTTCGATGCTTGGATAGTCGACATTGAGTTTATGTCAGTAACCAAGGTCGCAAATTCCCCAGGTTGTTACAATATGAGTTGCAGTTATGTTTTTAGATTCTGCGTTTAGAAATTTAAGGGGAAAAACTCAAGGAGCTTGGGTCAGTGCAAACAATTTTAACAAGGGATTTTGAATGTTATTGTATTAGCGTACATTTTCTTTTGATATGTCCGTGAATTGTGTTGATTTTGTGATACTTGATGGTGTTGTGGTAATATACTAGTGTGGACGTGGTATCTATGGTGTATATGTATTGATAAAGGTTATGCGATTGTTCTTCTTTCTTTGGGATGAATGATGTAATCAGCATATACTTGATCTTCGTAATTTACGTATTATGATATCTCATCTTGTCTATGGCTAGGAGGACTCATTCCAGACCCCCTCTTCACAATTTGGGGAGGAAAGTTTGAACGTCGTTGGTTGTAAAGATATTTTTGGTAATGCTCCCCTGTCGGGCTACAAAAAGATGTATTACCTCCAAAAGGTGACAGTCACAAACCTCAAGGAACAAGTATCCTATTTGGAAAAGCAACCGAAAGAAAAAGATGAAATTATTTGCAATTTACAACGTAAATTAGCAACAAAATCCTCCGAGAGCTCAGATGCGGTGGTTGGTAGATTATACCAACAAATCGATAAGTTGGAGGATGAGCTGAAGAAAGCTAAAGAGGACTGCGCTTCTTTGGAATTTTCTTTACAAAACCCTGATTCAGAATGAGAGATTTTTATTGTATGCTTGGGATGTGAAAATTTTCTTTTCTTAAAACAATGACTGTTTCTGTGTAATGGTTTATGTCATGACTTCCGGTGGGGCTGTCAGTGTGTTATGCGATTTATATGATGTATCGCTTTTGTCAAAAACAATATCACTGTAACCCAGGGCTGTGTAATAAGTGGAAACCTACTTGTGCTAAGTGCCAGTAAAAAGTTTCTTTATGTAACAATTATCCTTGGGAAAATTCCTAACGAAAGATCGCTTAGAACAAAGGGATAATCAGTTATAGGATGCTATTAGAAATGTTTGAAATCTTTTTCCCAACTCTTCCTTGAACCGGTGTTATGATATGATGGCGTTTTCAGAGTTATGTAAAGCACTGATATGTTGAAAAGAAAACAAACTAATGAACGTATAGGTTAAAGACACTTCCCGGAGAGGATAATAAGCTCATCCTTGGTAGTAAATTTTGAGCCCTACTCGAATTTTCGAGAGGGGCGAGCAATTCCTTCTTGTTTGTATCAGGAGTTGGACTCTACTTAAGTTTGAGGTAACCGTGATGACATCGGAACCTCACATCCGGTTGTGATTTACTTCAGGATCACCCTGGGTTTAGGTATCGAGATGTAATCCCGCGGGTTTGCTTTAGGACTTTGTTGAGAGATCAATTCAACCCAGATTCGGGTATTAATATATGGAAGACCGGAACCTCTTTCAGCATTTGTGAAGAGCCGAATCAACCCAGATTCGGGTATTGATATGTAGAGGACCGGAACCCCTTCCGTTATTTGTGAAGAGCCGGATCAACCCAGATTCGGATATTGATATTTAGAGGACAGGAACCCCTTTCGGTATTTATGAAGAGCCTAATAGACCTAGATTCGGGTATTGATATGTAGAGGGCTGGAACCCCTTTCGGCATTTATTGTTTTAGCATCCCTTTTGGATTCGATTGGTGAAACAGAGGAAGTATGTGCTTCTTGAGCCACTCCTTGGGCTTTTGATGTCAAAGCAGAGGATGTACATGCTTTGTTGGCCACTCTCTGGGCCTATGCGTCCGGTGCGCTTGGCTAGCTTATCCACAAGCAGGGCCCAAGGACTTACCCGACCTCCCTCCAAGAGGCGCCTTATCTTGACCATCGTAGGCAATGATAAGGTCTTAGAAACTTAGACGGGGCCATCGTAGGCACAGAACTAAGGTTTATTCTTTTGATGCTCTATACTGACCATCGTAGCTTCTGATAGAGGCTTATACACCACCCCCTTCCGAGGGATGCCCTATCCTGACCATCGTAGGCGATTATAGGGGTTTGTGCTCCCTTCTGCGGGTAACGTGAAACATAAGCAAAGGTAGGACGTGCTTTTCTACGAGCAGAGGTAGGACGTGCTTAGTTCTAGCAAAGGCAAGGTGTACTCTTCTACGAGCAGAGGTAGGGCGTGCTAAAGTTAGATGCATCGCCACAACCATTTCTAGTATGAAATGGAGGCTTACACTTTTGATGCTTTAACCCTGCCTCCTCTGATTTGAGCATGAAGAAATACTAACACGTCACCCCACCCCCCCCCCCCTCCGAGGGACGCCTCTCCTGACCAATTTGGCGATTGCGAGAGATTAAATTCGTTTATAGTTTGACCCCTTTTGGGTTTCCTTGTGAATTCCGGGAAGAGGGTTTTCCGTACCCTTGAACATGTTTGGTAATCTCTTTCCTAAGGATTCTTACCGAATTCACCTCGATCTTTTCATAAATTCTCGTAATTGTCCTTGGTTGACAAATCTGACGATGGTTTTCCCGAGGGTTCTGCAGTGATTAGTCTCATGTCCATTCATCAGGTGGTAATGGCAGTAAGGCCCTCCTGTTTTCCTTTCGTATTTGGGCTTCTTCTTTGTGAATGGCCAATAGTCGAGTTCATGTTTGGTTAGGAAGTAAACGTTCTCCATCGAAGTAATGAGGTAGTATTCCTTGGGTACACTCGGTGTACGTTCTTCTCTTTGTTGTTGGGGACTAATCCTCCTGTGACTTAGCCTAGCTGCGGTGCCTATACTTTCTCTCTTTCCTCCCCAAAAATACTGAAATTGAGGTGACATCTCTTTAAACCATTTGTTGGCGAAGTGGTTGAAATCGTCCATTATTACTCGTTCGAGTGTCATTCCCTTAACTTGCCCATAGAGAGCATTCTTTAGATGAGAGCAAACACAAGTACCCTCTGATGTAGATCCACTAGGTGGGAACGCTAAGGTTTGCCCTATGCGAGAAAAGTTATCATCCCCAGTATCGTAAGAATGTAGCTCTATTTTTCTTTTCTGGTTTATCACCCGCAAGGCTTCTACTCTTAACCTTCGCTCTTCCATCACCCTAGGGTTGATGGTTTTTGACTTATCCGCTCGAGATCCTGAAATTTTTCGTTTGGATCTCTTACTCATAACTTTGCTTCTTCAAAGCTAGTCCAATCCGGGACAGAACAGCTCAGGTGGATATGTTGTAACACCCAGTATTTTCTGTGAACATAAAAGTAACAAAACAAAGTATACTTAATTTTTAAAAGAATAATTAAGGGAAACTGGTTATGCCGTTGCGTTCATCTCGGAATTCTGCTTGAGATAGAGTCCGAGTTTGTGTAAATCGGACTCCGTATGAAGAAGTTATGGCCTTCAGAAGTTTTAGAAAATTTAAATTAATTAAAACAGCTCAGTTCTAAATTCAAAATTCGAATTCAAATGCAGAGTAGGGTGGGCGGGATTTTTCCCGCCCAGGGGCCAGGTCGACCAGAGGGTCGACCTGGCGGTCGACCTACCCTATACAGGTCGACCAGGGGGTCGACTTGTTTCAGATCCAAGGCAGATTCAAATTTTTGTATCTGGACTTGTTTTCTAGACAGATTCGTTGGCTCCTAAGCTATTTAAACACCCCCAAACCCCACTTTCTCTCCACACCAAACCATTGTAATGCTATGCTGCCTTAATTCCAATTAAAATAAATCAATGGCGTTTCTACTCTGCTGAAACCTAAGCTAGAACTAGTGCTTCTTCTTCTTCCAATCCGAATAGGATTAAAAGAGAACAACTACAACCCTTTTTCTTTTAGAATCCAACCAAGGTGAGTACAATTATTTTCAGATATGAAATTTAATTATGATCTTGATATGGTTATAAATCTGAATTTGAGATTATGAATATTCTTGTTTATCAGATCTGTTTTTTGTATAGATCTATCTTATTAATATTATAGTAACTATTATGTATCTCTTCCTTCCTTCTGTTCTATAGTCAGGCTACCACGAGCCTGAGCCAAATCTCATAACAGATTGACAGACGAACGCTAAATTTGGGGAAAATAGTGAATGATGCATAATTAGACATGACTGATTTGTGACTAATTTGAGAAAAGAACATATGTTGTAATTTAAGATATAGATCTGGGCATAATATATATAATAGTCTGTGATTTGGAAGAAGGAGAATTATTGTGTATATGACTTAGGCGCAAAGATCTATATTATAATAGGATAACTATTAAATGTGAATACGCCTAAATTGAGATTTTGGATATTAGGCATATGCTGAAATCAAAGGCTATAATTTGGCCTAATTCGTATTGTATATCATGATTTGGGGTTTTTGGAGAATATTCTATATTGTGTAAATTTAACTAAAATTTTGGGCATATGTTATATTGTGAATTATGACCATAATTTGGGCATGTAAAATTAGGCTTAATTTTATGATTAAATCTGTTAAATTGCATAATCTGCTAAATCTGTTGAAACTGAATACGGTAAATTTGGGGTATGGAAATCTGTAGGCTCGATCTAAAATTGAGCAAAACAAGTTAGTAGAACTTTGAATAATCTGCTGTAACTTGTAAAGAAGTTTAATTTGTTGAATTGACATAATTAGTCTGATATTGGCATAATCAATGAATGAATACTTTAGCTAAAAATAAGAATGCGGTAGAAGCCTGCCCGGACCCAACCGGCTTAACCAGCAACCGCAAACTGTCAGTCTAACGTGAGGGGTCGTAGGCATAACTAAAAGATGCTTAGACACAAGATTAGGTCTGGCTTGCGGCAGAAGTCTACCCGGAACCGCCCGGCACATCCAGTGGCCACCAGCTACCGACCTAATGTGAGAGGTCTGTGCATTAGTAATTAATTAATACAAATCTAGGATAAATATGATGCCTAAAACGTGTTGGGTGGATAAGTTTAAATCAACTGGGCAGATGAATCTTATAAACCCGTTTCATAAATTTGTAGGCCCAATACAAGGTTAGGTGAAATAATCTGTAAGTTTATTAATCTGTATATCTGATCCATTAGTCTGAAAACTTGTTAACCTGTATGTCTGATCTGAGAACTAGTTAATCTGAACTTTGTACATCTGAAATCTGTAAGCAAGTTAATCTAAATCTGTTAGTCTAGGGACACAAGGTTAGGAGGGGTAATTACTTGTGTCATCTGTTGTGTGGGACCCATATTAGTCAGTAACCCTTTTCTGGTATCAAAACTATGATCCAACACTAGGAGGAGTCCGGGCACGCTTATTGAACTAATTTTAAGAGGTTCACTCTGATAATGGCGAGGGGTGTCGATGGCGCATTCCAACCGAGTCGTGTGCGTGCATGGATCCGGATTGCTCTGAGGATGTAAGACACCGTGACATCTGTAAATAGGTCTGTGTCTATAGGTTGCCACTTTAGGGAATGATACACCCTTCTGTGGGGCCGGCACTGGGTATTTATGTATTAGGAAGCCGATCGCTTGGGGTAGAATTTAGGGTACACCTAGTTCTGTCTGTTTCTGTCGGTGTACCTTCTGTCTCTGTTGGGGTGGTAAAGGCCCATTAGTTGGGGTGGTAAAGGCCCTGTGTATGTACCTTCTGTCTCAATCGGGGTGGTAAAGGCCCATTACTAGCATTCTGTTTCTGTAGAGATTATTCTGTTTCCGTTTCTGTTTCAGTTTAGACATTAGGGTAACACCTAATCCTGTTATACTAAGTATTAGTGCAAAGAAGTAAGATATAGGAAAGAAGCATATCTTGGTCTATATCATTCTGTTTCTTCTGTTTAACTTAAGCATATCTGCTACTCATGTTGCTGTAATCTCTCATCTAGCTTTATTAACATGTCATGGTACTACTATCTGTTTATATGCTGAAAGTTATTGGACTCGCCAGACTTTATGTCTGACCTCGTTTGTTTTTTCCTCTTTTTCTTTCCCCCCCCCCCCCCAAAAAAAGGTGCTCAGGGTGGAAACATAGGAGTTTGATTCATATTCTCTCTGCTTGTAGTATTGCTTGGCTTTGACTCTACCTTCTTATGGCATTTTATGTTGGGGATTATGGTTTTAAAATTATGCATTCTGAAGGAGTTTGGTATAAGACTGATACTTGTGTACCTGGGTTTTGGTATTATGATTTTGAAGGATGTAACCAAACTTATTTCTGTTTCTGCTGTAATAAAGTTATAAAATTTTCAAGTACTACTTTACGTATTTGTCTTGTAATATTCTGTTATGTTTACTTATAATGCTTCATGGAAGTTAATGCATTCCCTTTGTGAATGACATTAACGGACATGGGGTGCTACAATTGGTATCAGAGCTGAAGGTTACCAGATTTGATAAAAAGTTTTTGAAAACTATTTTCAAAAAGGTTTTAAATAGGAAGTATTTTCAAAAGTAAAGTTTATTTTGAAAAAAAAAAAACATAATCCCCAAAAGCCATATATCTGTCTTTCGATTCTCCGTTTCTGAATCTCTTTTATTTCGTTTCAGCATGTCTAGAGAACAAAACATCCCTTATATCCCAGAGGGAGTCACCATACCCGGATGGTTCCGTAGATATTTGGAGGCCACGACATCTGCTGAAGGCCAAGGAAACGTTCCTCCAGCTGTACCCATCGCTCCTCCTCCACCTCCGCGCGTGAATACTTTCCCGAAGACATGTAGAGACTTTCGAGCTATGGGCAGAAAGAACTTTAATGGGACTGAATCATTCGTGGAAGCAAGAAACTGGCTCAATGAAACATAATATTTGTTCGTTATCTTCGAAGTGGATGATAGGCAGAAGATACAGTTAGCTGTACGGTTACTTAAGGATGAAGCCTCATTCTGGTGGGAGGTCACGAATGGAGAACGAGCAGTGGAGACTTGGATGGATTTCAGGCATAGGTTCGAGATGAAATTTCTCTCACGAGAAGAAGAGAATTTATACATGGAGAGGTTCTTGGCGTTGAAGCAGGGGAATTTATCAGTGAAAGATTACGTTAACAAGTTCAATCAGTTGGCGAGATTCGGCTTAGACTTGGTGAACACACCTGATAAGAAGGCCCTGAGATTCGTTAAAGGTTTGAATGAGCCGCTACACGGGTTGGCTATGACCCACATTCCTATGGGGGCTACCTTCGAGAAATTGGTTGACATGGCATTGATGCATGAAGAAGAAGCCAAAAGTGAGAAAAAGAGGAAAAGATCGAAGGACCACAGAACAAGAAAGCGTGGCCCAAAAAGGAAACACAAAAGAAGGATGAAAAGTCTGAAGATAAGAAGGAGAAAACGTGTTTTACTTGTGGAAGCTTGACTCATCTAAACAGGGATTGCAGAAAGAGGAAGGGCACTTGATTCAACAATGGTGAGATGGGACACTTCATTAGGGACTGCCCGAAGAAACGAGGGCAAGGGCAGAGGATAGGACCTACTTCTGAAGGGCAGGTGAATGCTCTCGTGGCTGGTGGATAGGATAGAGATAGGAAAATTTCTATAGAAGGTTTAATTTCCTTATCTGATTATTAAGTTAAAAACTCTTTTTGATTCTGTAATTGAGACTCTGCACTTTAATACTAGTCTTGTTTTTTATCCCGCTATAGTCTCAAACCCCATAAGGGTTACGACTCATATGTTTGTGATAGGTTGGGGTTTGAGGGTATTTGTGTTGGGCGTTAAGTTGACTATGAAGCATACATTCTGGGTTTTGTGGGATATGGTGGGGTTTTATCATGCTTAGTTTTCTAAGAATCATTTGATAATCTGATCTGTACCAGTAGTTTGTAAGTATCTGAATATTTCTGAAATGGATAGGGTTTTTTACTCGAAGCGTGAAGTAGATTTCCAGTTTTGACATTGTTTAATGGGAGTAATTCTCTGAGTGTCAATCTGATGTTAATTTCTTTCTTCGGGGTTGATACTTAGAGATTTATTCTCTTAACCAATGTCTAATGGGAACAGAACTTTTGTTTTAATTGTACTTGCTTCTATCACTCGGCTATATCCTATCGATCGAGTCTTCGACCTTTAGGTAGAAACTAATGGGTGTAAACATGTGTTTAAGACATGTTATGTTTGATGGTTGCAAGTGGTTGCTCGTGGATGCATATACACACACTAGGCACTAGATCGGCTCAAAAACACTCTCATACTGCATATGGATGTATGTTGATTTTTCAATTTTTGTGGATGCAAAATGATTGACTCATCACATGGATGTTGCAGTTGGATGATTGGTTATGCACTCATATAGAAATGATGTATATCAAATAGGATTTCTTGCATACATAATTGGACTCATAGCACTAACATAATTCGCATTAAGGAGGTCAACTGAATCAGTAGACCGCCTGATCTTTGCATTAGATAAGAGACATATACACACACTTTTGCATATGTTCATACAACATTAGAAGTTTTCTAAGGACAATGGATGCTTGTGGGTGATGGTTGAGTAGATGGATGATTGGATGGTAGGACACATTCTTCTTAACTTGAAGATTTCGGGGACGAAATTGTTTAAGGAGGGGAGAATGTAACACCCTGTTTTTTCCGTGAACATAAAAGTAACAAAACAAAGTATACTTAATTTTTAAAAGAAGAATTAAGGGGTCGACCTACCCTATACAGGTCGACCAGGGGGTCGACCTCCCCCCCTACAGGTCGACCTGTTTCAGATTCAAGGCAGATTCGGATTTTTGTATCTGGACTTGTTTTCTGGACAGATTCTTTGGCTCCTAAGCTATTTAAACACCCCTAAACCCCACTTCCTCTCCACATCACACCATTGTAACGCTATGATGCCTCAATTCTAATTAAAATAAATCAATGGCGTCTCTACTCTGCTGAAACCTAAGCTAGAACTAGTGATTCTTCTTCTTCCAATCTGAATAGGATTAAAAGAGAACAACTACAACCCTTTTTTTTTAGAATCC
Organism: Allium sativum; assembly: GCA_030737875.1. Classification (NCBI taxonomy): domain Eukaryota; kingdom Viridiplantae; phylum Streptophyta; class Magnoliopsida; order Asparagales; family Amaryllidaceae; genus Allium; species Allium sativum. The sequence goes on along the minus strand of CM060909.1, from coordinate 526,632,877 downwards.
AACCAAGGTAAGTACAGTTATTTTCAGATATGAAATTTAATTATGATCTTGACATGGTTATAAATCTGAATTTGAGATTATGCATATTCTTGTTTATCAGATCTATTTTTCTGTGTAGCTCTATCTTATTAATATTATAGTAACTATTTAGTATCTCTTCCTTCCTTCTGTTCTATAGTCAGGCTACCACGAGCCTGAGCCAAATCTCATAAGAGATCGACGCACAAACGCTAAATTTGGGGGAAATAGTGAATGATGCATAATTAGACATGACTGATTTGTGACTAATTTGAGAAAAGAACATATGTTGTAATTTAAGATCTAGATCTGGGCAAACTATAAATGATAGTCTGTGATTTGGAAGGAGAATTATTGTATATATGACTTAGGCGCAAAGATCTATATTACAATAGGATAACTATTAAATGTGAATACGCCTAAATGGGGATTTTGGATATTAGGCATACGCTGAAACCAAAGGCTATAATTTGGCATAATTCGTATTGTATATCATGATTTGGGGTTTTTGGAGAATATTCTGTATTGTGTAAATTTAACTAAAATTTGGGGCATATGTTATATTGTGAATTATGACCATAATTTAGGCATGTAAAATTAGGTTTAATTTTATGATTAAATCTATTAAATTGCCTAATCTGCTAAATCTGTTGAAACTGAATACGGTAAATTTGGAGTATGAAAATCTGTAGGCTCGATCTAAAATTGAGCAAAACAAGTTAATAGAACTTTGAATAATCTGTTGTAACTTGTAAAGAAGTTTAATTTGTTGAATTGGCATAATTAGTCTGATATTGGCATAATCTGTGAATGAATACTTTAGCTAAAAATAAGAATGCTGAGACACGAGGATAGACTCTGTTTACGGTAGAAGCCTGCCCGGACCCAACCGGCTTAACTAACAACCGCAAACTGTCAGTCTAATGTGAGGTGTCGTAGGCATAACTAAAAGATGCTTAAACACGAGGTTAGGTCTGGCTTGCGGCAGAAGTCTGCCCGGAACCGCCCAGCACATCCAGTGGCCATAAGCTACCGATCTAATGTGATAGGTCTGTGCATTTGTAATTAATTAATGCAAATCTAGGATAAATATGATGCCTAAAATGTGTTGGGTGGATAAGGTTAAATCAATTGGGCGGATTAATCTAATAAACTCGTTTCGTAAATCTGTAGGCCCAATACAAGGTTAGGTGAAACAATCTGTAAGTCTGTTCATTTGTATATCTGATCTGTTAGTCTGAAAACTTGTTAACCTGTATGTCTGATCTGAGAACTAGTTAATCTGAACTTTGTACATCTGAAATCTGTAAGCAAGTTAATCTGAAATCTGTTAGTCTGGGGACACAAGGTTAGGAGGGGTAATTACTTATGTCATCTGTTGTGTGAGACCCATATTAGTCAGTAATCCTTTTCTGGTATCAAAACTATGACCCAACACTAGGAGGGATCCGGGCACGCTTACTGAACTAATTGTAAGAGGTTCACTCTGATAATGGCGAGGGGTGTTGATGGTGCATTCCAACCGGGTCATGTGCGTGCATGGATCCGGGCTGCTTTGAGGATGTAAGACACCGTGACATCTGTAAATAGGTTTGTGTCTATAGGTTTCCACTTTAGGGAATGATACACCCTTCTGTGGGGCCGGCATAGGGTATTTATGTATTAGGGAGCCGATCGCTTGGGGTAGAATTTAGGGTACACCTAATTCTGTCTGTTTCTATTGGTGTACCTTCTGTCTCTGTTGGGGTGGTAAAGGCCCATTAGTTGGGGTGGTAAAGGCCCATTATTAGCATTCTGTTTCTGTACCTTCTGTCTCAATTAGGGTGGTAAAGGCCCATTACTAGCATTCTATTTCTGTAGAGTTTATTATGTTTCCGTTTCTGTTTCAGTTTACACATTAGGGTAACACCTAATCCTGTTATACTAAGTATTAGTGAAGAGAAGTAAGATATAGGTAAGAAGCATATCTTTTTCTATATCATTCTATTTCTTCTGTTTAACTTAAGCATACCTGCTACTCCTGTTGCTGTAATCTCTCATCCAGCTTTATTTACATGTCATGATACTACTATCTGTTTATATGTTGAAAGTTACTGGACTCGCCAGACTTTATGTCTGACCTTGTTTGTTTTCGCCTCTTTTTCTTTCTGTTTCCCCCTCCCCCCTCTCCCCCGGGTGCTCAGGGTGGAAACATAGGAGCTTGATTCATATTCTCTCTGCTTGAAGTGCTTGAAGTATTGCTTGGCTTTGACTCTACCTTCTTATGGCAGTTTATGTTGGGGATTATGGTTTTAAAATTATGCATTCTGAAGGATTTTGGTATAAGACTGATACTTTTGTACTTGGGTTTTGGGATTATGATTTTGAAGGATGTAACCAAACTTATTTCTGTTTCTGCTGTAATAAAGTTATAAAATTTTCAAGTACTACTTTACGTATCTGTCTTGTAATAGTATGTTCTGTTTACTTATAATGCTTCCTGGAAGTTAATGCATTCCCTTTGTGAATGACATTAACGGACATGGGGTGTTACATATGTGATGGGGACCATGGGGTTAACCAAAGGATCGGGGGTTCAAGACCCTCCTTCTAGTGCCAAAATGTTATCGATATTTTTCGTTAACACCGGAGATGGTCAACTGGGGCGGATCTAAAGGAAAAATAGGCGATTCGGCTATTTTCGGGCTAAATCGGATCACCACCCTAAATATCGAAGTCTGGAGGAGTGAGATCATTAAGGACTACAAGAATGGATCTAAACTCAGAGGAGGAGATATATCCTCCTATTCGAGGACATATTGAGACGGGAATCCATGCTTATCTCGAAAATGAACAGTAAACTGCAATAGTGACGATTGGAAAAAAGATAATATAAACTTACAAAGCCATTTTCTATAAGAAGATCCCTTTTTATTAAACTTTCATTTGGATTACATGAATGTAATAAGAGAAATTCTCTGGTTAATCTAAGCGCTAAGCTTTTTTGAGGAGTACTAGTATGAAGAAAATTGATCCCTCAAATGTGACCCGCTGAGGTCTTATTTATAGTGGTTCTGGGCTCCTTTCGCTGTTGGGCTATTGGGTCTATAGGGGCCTTTGTCGGTCGCTTCTTCCTTGGTTTCAGGCGCTTGGCTTCTGGACATCTTTGGAGTATCAATTATGGTCTTCGGATGGCATTTGAACCCTTGGTAACAGCTCCTGAATGTAGGCTCTCGGGAATAAGCTTTCGGATGTAGACCTCCGGCATTATCGTGAATACTTAAAGGGGTCTGCCCTCATGATGTATATTGATAACTTCCGGCTCGAAGCCGCTGTGGGTTTCGGTACAAGGTAAATCAGTACAGGTAGCCTGTATCTATGCTTGGGTCCCGGTTATCCTTTTGGTGGAGCTTTTGCAGTAGCCTGAATTCCCGGAGGGTGGCTTTTTGTGACGCTTCTGTTATTTGTGAATGCGACCTTTCGGTATTCGTACGGCAGATGTTCCAGAAGCTAGTTCTGGATGATCCTTGCGTTCCCTTGGTTTAGTACCTTTGATGCCCTCGCTTTTAGGTGCATCGGTATTTAGGTAGGTCATTACCGATAACCTTTCATGGTTTTAAGGAGGGTAGCTCGTCCCTTCTTCTTTCTTAGTTTTTGTCTTAGGGAGGCCTTCCGCTACGAATTCTCCTGTCGAATAGGCGCTGTCAGAATGATTTTGTCGGACGCGCTTTGTGGGCATTTTTGTAGACTTTGAGTTTCTTCCCTTCAGGAAGGTGTCGGTTTGTGTTGCTTTCCAACTATTTTATCCGGCTTTCGGTTCGACCTATTGCTCAGCTTTCTACTTTCGGGGACTTTCCTACGCCTGTACTCTTCCGACACCCCTTCATTGCCAGTTAGCCTTGGAGTCAATTTTGGTGATAACATTCACTATTCTCATGTTCATAAAATATTTTCACATCCAGATAAAAACTAAATAATAATTTTATATTTTCAAATACAAATATATATATATATATATATATATATGTGTGTGTGTGTGTGTGTGTGTGTGTGTGTGTGTGTGTGTGTGTGTGTGTATAAATAAATTTCTTTGATTAGGTAGATAATATGTGTTATAACTGAAATGCAAGTTAGACATATAATGCGAGGAAGGATCCATGACACCTTATATTTTAGCACCACTTTAATACATGTATCATATTTTGAGCTACATTACTCTAAACCCTATGAAATTATCCTCATACTCATAAAATATTTTTTGGTTTTAATTGAACAATATGAAATTTTGAATTTTTGAAATAAAAATAAATAAATTACTTTGATTGGAGGAATAATTTGTATTATAACTAAAATGCAAATTATACATCCAATGAAGGAAGGATCCATGACCTCATACCCTTTTAGCACCACTTTAACATCCATATTATTGAGTTTCGGCATTTCCCTGCATAATGCTACCCATACGCGCTTCACTTTGTCTAGACGCATCAACGGTCATAGTTTCTTATGTTGGTATTCCAGCTGAATACCCCAACGTCGTCTCCTATAGGCTGTATAATCTGGTATTACCAAACAACTTATAACAAAATGAATCTTCACTGTTACGTGTTACCAATACCATAAAAATATCACGACCCCTTCAAATATCTTGTGATTTAAGACTATACTATTTAATCCACGCGCTAACTCTATTTTAATGCGAACCACACATAACACATATCATATTATGAGCTACATTACTTTAAACCCTATGAACTTTTGTAGTCCTTTAATCTACATTATGCATTTGATCCCTATAAGAATGACCATGAAACTTGTAGTTTGTTCAAAATACAAGTTATCAAAGATCGTTGAAGCAATTATTTTAACTATTAAGTTTAAATATCGATTTTACCATATATGATATAATGAAATGAAACCAAATTTTGTATGTATGGTTTTAGGCATGATGAAAACTTATGCCTTAGATTTCAAAGCATTAGAATTGGAGTAGCTCAAGATACGGTAGGGATGCTAAGATATGTCATTGAACCTTCATCTCTATATACATAACAGGGTAAGCAAAATGCATGTATGTACACATATATGTATGGAAAATGAAATGTTTATGTTATATACACATACATAAATATATAACCACTCAAACATTAAATTTCGAAAATATGTTAATACACATGTTTGCATTCAAAAGATTTAGAATATGCTAATACATAATATAACATATAAAAGGTCCACGCTAGCAATTATGAATTTAATTATAAAACTTGTTTAATATTCTAGTCGAAATATTATGTATGAACAGGTTGACTAAGTCCCTATTAAAGTTCAAAATACACAAAATATCTTTTATTGACAAAAAAACATATAAAGTGGAAATTCCTTGTGCATCCTTATTTTCAAACATTATTCATTGTGCATCCTTGTATAAGTTTGATTATAAAGCGGGTCCCTATTTCTTGTAGCAACGTGTTTTTCTGTTTTTTTCTTTGTGTTATTGTATTAAAAAAACAAATTCAAAAATTGTAAATATCCACGGAAGTATTCTGCTAAAAAAAAATTGCTGAATATCAGCAATTATTGTAAATAATTGCATATTTTTATGCAATTATTCACACAGTACATGTATGTGTTTAAGGCAGATTAATAATTGCTAATATCAAAATGATTACTGATATATCAGCAACTATTTTACAACTGATGCAACTAAATGAAAATTTTGCTGGAATGTCAGCAAATATTACAAATGGTTGCATTATTTGCAGCAATTTATTGGAGATAAAATATTTTTCATATGTATTCAAATTTTTTTATATTTATGTTGATTTTCCTGCTATACTTGAATGTCTCAATAAGTAAAGGCTTTAAGTTTTAATTTTTCATGCAAATCTGCAAAAATTGCACGAAATTCTGCAACTTTTTTGATATAATTACTGCAATGTCAGTAGCTATACAGAAAACTGCAGAAAAATTCTGGACCGTGCATATTTTTTATTTTGTTTTGTTTTTGAATCATCTTTTTTTTGTAGTTTTAATACATGAATACGATGATGACTATGTATTGAAATAAATTTTGAAGTTTGATAAATTTTTACATTGTTTTTTGTTGATTTTTGTGATGATTTTCGGAAAAACAAAGACCTAATTTATAAAAACTTAGACAAAGAGTCTTTTTTGTATTTTGAAACTTAACAAGGACCTGAGCCGAATTGTCACACATATAAATTAGGTCCATCTGTAATTTTAGTTTATATTTATCTTTGTATTTATGTACGAAAAATTAAAGAAAAAGTGCATAAAAAAACAAAATGCTTACGGAAAACCTGCAGAAATAGATGCATTATTCAAAATATTGTTAACATACAAACAATTATAGTCAATAGTTACATAATTTTATGCAAATTTTTATAATGCTTTAGAATTTCAAATTTTATTCAACATCATATTTATTGTAGAAAAATCATGAAAAAGCTAATGTAAAACAAGTACAATAAAAAAATAGATTGCTTTCACGAAAACTGCCTATGAGATTGCAATTTTATTAAATAATTGTAAACATTTATGCAATTTCTGATTTACCTCAAACATTGGCTTGTCAGTGAACATTTGCAGATATGTCTGCAAATACGCTAATATTTGTATATATGCCTACACCATTTCTCAATAAATGCATATATTTGTCCACTTATTTTTTTATATAGTTATCTTGTTTTAGTCACTACGGTTTTTTTTTTTTTTTTTTTTTTTTTTTTTTATTTTAAGTTAAGCGCTAGAACAAACAAAAAACATGAAAACAAGACTGTCGTAGTAAACTAATTATTAGAACTCACTTTACAATTGATTTTGAATAACAACCCACCTTATATTAATTTTCAATTTAGGGATGCGCCACTAGTACTCACTATTATATAAAACCCCGGGCCATAAATGTGCTTTACCAGATCCAAAGAGAACAATAATGATATATTAATATAATATGTGTGCTGCTAAGGGCACCCCAATATATTCTTCCTAATACCGCGACTAAAAAATACCACAAGAATTAGTATTACACTCTTCTTAATACCACACACTTAAAACATAGGGGCTACCACACTATTTTAACCTATTTCTATTTCGTTTGATATTCATTCGTCCTCATTTGTAAAACCGATCAACGAACTAAGCCGTGAATAAATAACCGATCAATGAATTCGACGTCACAATGTACAAAAGCTGTGAATAAAGTTTGAATTAAGCAAAGAAGAAGATAAAGCGAGAGATTAGGGTTTTTAGATCACCAAACAATTGAAAGATTACCGTACGAATTTGAATTTTCCCGGAAGAAATGTCGAAAAGACAGCGATTAGGAGAAATTACAATATTTAGATTAGCTTAGTACGTGATTAGTTCGACAAATAATGATTTAGTGAGAGATTAGAATAAAAAAGTAATATGGTATTAGGAAGCATACAAAATTTAATTAGTTTTATTTTTTTAATTGCGGTTTTAAGAAGAACATATTGGAATGCCATTAGCACCACACTATAATATTACCTAACATCAAATGTCCCAATCGACTTCCAATTGAACTAAAACCACCCGTTTAAGCATAGACTGATTAGGGATCCAACTTCGTCGGACTTGATTCACGTCGGTTGTACAATAAAGTTATAAAGTAAAAAAACTAAACGTATAATAGACAAAATATCAAAGAACTGAGTATAAGTTAGAGTAATAACAATGTTTGAATTAATGAAATGCAATAATACTAATGTAAATAAAATAAATATATTTCGTGAAAATGTAATATGATAAAACAATATTAGCTATGTAAAAGGATAATTTGATTGGGGGATAAGGGACATGTACTTGATTAAGTACATTTGAATTCCTGTTGAAGATCGTTGGTTTTGAGCTCCAACCAATCCAAGAAATGAGCTCAAATCCATTGGACGTGGTACCTTCAAATTAACCATTATCATAGCCAGGCCATATCTTCAATGGCCAACGCTTAATGCAACTGTCTACGGTCCACCTACACACTTCTTCAAATGGATTCGAGTCAACAACATCATTTTCTAAATAGTATACTCGTTAGCATACTCAATTATATTAAAACCTACACGTTACCACATTACATCATATTTGTTCTGTTTTTCTCATAGTTGATCTATTATCCTCTGAAACGTGTTTATTTTTCAAATGTTACCACAGACACAGGCAATTACCTCGTACTCCTAGGACAGGTCACGACGAAGGATGAGTAACCACTATTTGTTAGTTCTAGGTTAGCCTAGTCTAGATTCAAATTTGCTCTCTCTTGTTTGTGTTTGAGTGGAATGATCAAGTAGTGAGATTATGATTTTATTCAAGACATCAATGTAAACTCTTTTACTATTATGTGAAATCACCCAAGATTTCATATTACATGTGCTATTATATGTGCTTATCACGGCATTGGCAGGAAAATAAAGCAGAGTCATAATTATTATTATATTTTATATATCACTGTTTGATGAAGGGATTCTAGTAATTATTCTTTCCTGATTGCATATAAGAACATTATATATATACACATATATATATACATATATATATATATATATACATATATATATATATATACATATATATATATATATACATATATATATATATATACATATATATATATATATATATACATATATATACATATATATATACATATATATACATATATATATACACTGCTTGACACACAAATAACCTAAACTTTGCTGGAGTTCCGTTTCAAAGTTAATAAATATCTAAGCAAGCATTTATATGGACACTGATTAAGAAATACTAACATAGGAACCTGACACCTGACAGGGTACACTGGAAAAGAAGAAGTGGAACACTTAGTATGTACAATTGTTGAATGTATGGAATATGGTGTGTTATTAGAATGCATCTGTTATAGAGCCTAAATTCAGTGGAAATGTGTGTTATATACAGCTTTTGGTGATGTTATTAAATCGGTAGGATTGGGTAAGATACAGGAAGCTGCAACATAAATAACAAAATTCATGATATAGTAGAAGTCCCACTTCATTAGAAGGAAAAGAAAATGATGAAGTCACTTACCTACGTGAAAAATGAGTAGAGAGGTTGAGTTGCTTACTATAGGTCTAATACCATCCCCACTTGTACCTACAAAAGGAAAAACAAAGAAAACTAAGCTAGATTCTTATAATTTGTTTAGACTGAGAAAGGGATCGACCAAGCAAAAGTAAAATAATGAGATCATATGCTTAGTTCAAACAGGACAAGAAACATTGATTTGAAGCTTTTGAACGATCCAAAATACACTTTACAATTTTTACTGAGAAAGGCAATATTCTTACCAGGTATTAAAAAAGGCTGGCCCTGAACTTTAGGGGGCTTTAAGCAGCAGTTTTTTTCACTAAGTTATGACCTCAGAGCTGTATTTAACACTTTGAAGATAAACTGCACAACATTACCTGTGAAGATGCGTTTGGTTGAACACTGTTGTGAAGGATAATTTAATTAAGATAACCAAGTTACCTTCATAATATGGACTTCTTGTTAACATGAATATTATAAACACATAAAAATGGGTTTAAGATGCATAAAATTATATAACAATTACACATTGATCCGTCCACTTTCACAGAACTGTCTTACCACCTAATCACGGTATTTTCATGAACCTAAACTATATATTTACATATATGGTTACTGATGTATTCACTCGAACAGGTTGTAATCCAATCCGGATCCATATCTCCAAGCCTCAAGAGCTCGATTGAACTCGTATTTCTTCCTTTCAGAAAGGAACTTGATTGATGGCCTTATATCATTGATAAGAATTGTGTAAATACAAAATAATAATAAAATTGATTCGGTATCACAGATTGTAAAGCCAAAGAACATATCAACATAAATAACCAAAAGTAAATGCACCTGATAATGGGATCAACATAGCTTGTCAGTAATGTGTACCAGCCTAGCATTACAAAATGCACAGTCCAGTCAAGAATCACAGGGATACTTACCTGAAGAATAAATCAGATAGGTAAGGAAATATATTAATTGCCGAATCAATGGAAACTTCCCCCATGTAGCAGAAACTGCCATATTCCATACTACTTAATGAACATATTTGCTCACAGTTAATTTAGTTTGCTTTAATTATGAAAACAGGACTAATTTTTTTTCTTTCAGTTCCCTCTAATTGATGTAAGAGCTTACCAACATCCACATAATTGGAATTGGCAATCAGTCTACCTTTTCAAACAAAAATTATTTGAAAAATGTAAACTTCCCCCCCATATCATTCACTGTCCTTTGTTTTCTTATGCATACACATAACCAGCCTTCTGTTGAATATTATCCATAATTTAAGCATTTTTAGTGCATCTCCGGCACAAATGTTTTGATGATGTACACGAAAACTTAAACACACCTGTTTGAATATTGATGGCAGAATCTGAGGCTGAGTTAACATGACTAAACCCAGTGTCTTCACAAGAGGGCCAAACTGTATGACATCCTACAAAGACGGACAAACAAAATTTTGTATGACTACAAAATGTATGCTTAAATGAACCAAAATAGCTTCTTTTCTTTTCTTTTTTTTCTTCCTTCAATTCAGCCAAAATTTCATAACATATAATAATCCAGACCAACTCCAAAACACATTACTGATATAGGCTTCATTTTGTCGTGCTGGATAGCACTGGTTCAACTATTCATGTTGGAGCATTTAAGAATGCACCAGATTATTTTACTTTTTCTTTTTTTCTTTTGCGTTGACGCTTTCTCAAAGTGATCCAATGGGAACAAAATGATGAATTGCATTGGTGCATTATCAAAGTGGTCCAATGGTAACAAAATGATGAATTGCGTTGGTGCATTCTTAAAGCGGTTCAATGATTTATTTGCTTATTTGATGAAATTGCATTGGTGCATTCTCAAAGTAATGCTATACAAACTGATGAGCGTCAGCAAGGCAAAAACAATCATATTTTGTGATATCTTTTGAAATAAGTAAAAATTTTATATTCTCTGAAAAGTGTTGTAAGAATATTCAAAAAAATCCAACAAAATATTGGCCAAAATATAACCTGAAGGAACGGCCTAAGTACTGGATCTCCAAGCCTCTATAAAAATATAGCCAAGCAATAAAATTTACTTCCTGATTGAGCAAGCAAAATATTTTAAGAGTGCTTATCTTACCTGCATAGACTGAAAATTATAGTAAAGAAGTTCGTTGATGAATGTTGACGATACACCAGCACCTGGTTGTGGTGACATTGCCCTTTGGAATAGCCATGAGGCCCTCAGATTTGGCTGCAAAAGGAAATATTCATGAGAATCAATACACTCAATAAAAGAAGAAATGGCACGAAACAGGGTAAAAGACAAACCATGTAAGGATTCAGTAGCCCTAAACTGTGCATGTCGAGAAAATCAGCAGAAACTGCTTCACATATACCTAGTATTTCAGTCAGAAAATATTTTAACATATAAATGGTCAACTTGCATCATCAAGAATTATGAAAGTAGTTGGCTATGCCAAAAAAAGAATTATGAAAGTAGTTTAGCTTGAAATAACCTATTAGTTGGTATTGAGATGTAACTAAAATTGTGTTATAATGTATTAACTTCACTCCAAATTTTAAGAGATTAATGAAAATACATACGATGTTCACATCAATTGTCTGTTCTGAGTTTGCATGTAGATAAAATCACATCACCAGGTAAAAAAATTAGTGATTGATCACATAGTGCTATTGCAGCTGAAACTTGGGTCATGTATAAAATCAATATGCTCAGTTTATTAAATACTAAACACGGAGTGATGCTGAGGGTGCTGCCCTTTTGGTTAAGGGCACTGCGATTGGCGGTGAAAAGCTGACTGTGGTGCCCTAGGATGGCCTTAAACCACAGACCAAGCAATGTGCGGTAGTTTAACGCCGTCCTAGGGCACCGTCTTCAGTGTTTAACCACCGACCGTGGCACCCTTAGCACTACACTAAGCATATTTCTATCTTAATCGAATCAGTTAACTCACTTGTGTCATCACTTGGCAGCAACAAGAAATGAGCTAATAATTGTAGCAGCACATGTTTTGTAACCAAAGACTCAAATAAAGAGTGATATCATACAATAAACTGAAATACGAAAACGAAAAGAAAACAGGAAAAAATAAAATGGAAACATGTAAAATTCTTAGAATAGATGTGTTAAGTTGCATATGTGACTAAAGAAATACCATTTGATAATCGATTTAGATGCCTTGTCATGCTACCGAAACCACCGAAAGAAACAGGTGACTGTATACCACTAGCATCGCCAACCTGAAAACGGACATATGTGCAATCATGTAAATGACTCAGTTCATATAAGACAAAAAACGTAAACCGACTTTCTAGTCTGCCTTAATTTTAATCTCTACGAGCTACTGCCTCAGAAGCATTTAAAAATTAACACATCACGTTGTAGAACAGCAAATTTTGAAGGAATCAACTAATAGCATGGATAAGTTATCTATGACATCTCATATACCAATTAGACATCTCCTTAATTGTCTGAACATTATGCAGTGTAAAAGGAAAGATACCTATACTTCCTCAGAAATCACAAAAACGTGATAAAACTATATCATCCTATAATTTTTCGTTTATATTACATGACTTACTAGCCCAAGAAAAAAAAAAGAAGGAAAACCTGAAATTATTCATACTCCCATAGATTTCACTTATTAAATGATAGGGACAACGGGCAACACATTGCATGTATAATCAGGCAATAGCCCTTGTATAATTTACATGACGCCATGAAAACCGGAATGTTAATGGTTTGAAATAAACTAAAATCGAAATTGGGTATGAACAAAAGTACCTTAAAAAACTTAGATTAGAAAGAAAATGTAAACACCTGCAATATGCGATCAAATGCTGCGCGTAGTGGACTGCAAAAATGACATTTACTCAGTGGAAGAATTAAAAAAATGAAGAAGTCAAAACTCAATGCACAAGGCTCCACTATGAAGGGTACTTTGGAGGGAAGGGATAGAGATGCTATGTCTTCCCCTTGTTTGAGAAAGCAAAGCAATTAATAACAAGGCATGTGAAAACAGAAAGAAACAAACTATGCTTGGCATATTGATTGTAGAAAGGAAAAGTTTTCAATGTGATCTGCATATATCTTGCAATCTTTAGAACTATCGATATCATAATATCACCATGTCAAGTTAAATATATTTTGTTGATAGAAAGTTTTAGTTACCTGTCACGGTAAGTAGGGAAAATTCCAAAATTAACTCGTAGTATCTCCAGTTTGTCAAGATCTACTCCCTGAAAATAAATGTTTCCTTAGCATTTATTGATGTTGTTAGTTTAAGCAAAACTAGCTGCATATGATTAATTGTTATAAATATATGATAACTGTAGTACTTCCCATAAATACTATCATATAAACATATATTTATCACAAGTCTGAAAGGAATTACATTTTAACATGTCACTAATTTATAGTTAACTGTGTATGTTCTATTTTTATTGTCGACAAAAAGGATCCAGATAACAAAAAATAGATGAACTACACAGATAAGCTATTTAACTCTTCTGAAGGAGATATAAATGATGACCGGGAGGGTATTATATAAAACCAAACTAAGCTATAGAGTGATTTTGCACTTACCCTTAAAACTCATGATCTGATCATAATAATATCATATTAGAAGTGTATGCTTATTTGAGCAAAACTTAATGACGAGAAACTAAGTTTGACCTGATAGTTGGGCATTAAATCCCAATAATCTTCCAATAACTCTTCCAACTTTGGAGCACCTGGTTGCGGTGATACATAAGTGAATAAATAAGTAGTTCTATCAGTCTGACCAGAACCAGCTGGAAATGCCTACATAATTTAAGACGATATGAAACTATATTCTGTTCTCTCATATATATCTGTACTTAAAATAAACTATAGTCAATCTTGAGTTAAAAACAAACAAACAAATAAATAAATAATAGAACCCGCTTGGATCGTTGACCATTCAATATTAAAGAGTTCTTAGTTTGCTTTGAATATACTTATTGAACAAACAATTTTTTTAAAAATAAAAAGGTAAGATTCCCAGTACAGCAACTTTGATTTTTCAATTTACAACATACTGTGACGTGACATAGTTATTATTGATTCATTTTGTCAACATATCAACACATTACTTTGGCAAAATCGGGTAGGGTAGTTAATCAGAATGATATGTGTGGTACAGATCAAAATTCATCCCACGTAACAATAAACTGTACTCTTTGTCAACATTTAATTACCTCCCAAAAATACTGCAGCAGTGAATTCCCCATTTTCCTAACAGATGAGCTGCTATATATGACATCACTTGTTGAGTTCCTTTTAAAACCACGAGCACATGAGCCAACAACAAGGCAAAACCCATCTGGTTTTCTACCCAGTCTGATCTATAGGAAAGAACAGAGAGCGTGAAATATAACATTAGGAAGTTTTGATAATTTCTGATTCAAACCAATTACTAAATGTTTTGTTAGGGTATGGATAGTGGTATGGATAATCGGATAATACGTATTTATTATATTACATTTTAACATGCACAGCATTGTTTCTTGAATTTCGAGGAGCTGCAATAGAATGGGAGACATAATTAACCAACAGTATAAATCACATTCCCATGTTAACTTACAAGACTATCCTTTTCTCATATTAGTATGCACAGAAATGATATAATATGTTGCTTCTTTGCATCTAAACAATTATTTTATTATATTTTGGAGTCAAAACTTGCCTGTTTAACTACTGGAGAAAAATTGCCCATTGAATCAATAATGAGACGACATGATAAAGTATCTCCATCAGTCAATCTTAAGATCTGAGAAAGTAAATAGATCATCCATCATTATGCTAGTTAAAAGAAATAATAGTATGAGTTAAATGATACCAAAACCAGATATTGTGGAACCAAATAGAAATTCCACAAAAGTGCTTCAAATGTTGAGCATGAATACTTCGTTTGTTTGATATATGAGTACATCTGAATTGCTGTACTTTAAAAAAATTCACTATCACAAAATACTAAGTTTGTTCCATTCAATCATGTTGAACTGCACACAATCCTTATTTAGACCTAACTGCTGATTGGGGTCGGCTTAGATGCTATAATAGTGGACGATGTCTTTCCATTAAGAAAAACTAAATTTGCAAAATTTAAGCCTATCCAAGCGAAGTCTAAATTTGCAAAATTTAGCAAGCAGCTAACAATGCAAAAGTAGGTGGTAGGATGCATCATGACAAATTCATAAACTCAGTGTGACAAGTGACCAAGTTAACCTTGCATCGTTTTAGGAAAGGTAAAATACGTTAAAGAAATCACATTTGACTTACGGCTGCATCATCATAAATGCTTATGCTGGATAAGCACTTGCTCTCAAAAACGAAACCCCCCAAGGAAATAAATCTCTTTTTTGTAATCTCGATGAGTTTTACTGGCCTGCACTCAGCAAAGACGAAGATATATCACATTATATTGATTTTTGTAAGCCAGCCAACCAGCAACATAGCAAATGTTTTAGTGAGTTCATCACACACACCAACCCACACGTGTGTGTGTGTTCAACAACACCCCAAAAATCCTTTGATTTCCACCACTCGCTTTTATTTAAATATGCTTTCTTTCTCCCCACTCCCTAACATATTTAAATATAACGAGTGGTTGAAATCAAGAGACTTTTGGAGTGCTACAACTTAGGGGTGCTGATGAACGCTCCATACGCATGAACGCATGCACGGAGACACAAATGGTGAGACAATGGATCTCACCACAGGGTTGCCCCTGGATTTCAACCTCCCATATAATGACAAAACGATCCAACAGTCAAGATCTTTTGTGTTCTACGTTGTATCTAGTTTGTGTCTAAATGGTCGCCTACCCCCACACACACACGCGCTATATATATATATATATATATATATATATATATATATATATATATGGGAAAGTCTAAATTGATACAAAATGTTGACACAAAATTAAACACACAAAATCTGAGTCACTAGATCTCATCTCACACATAAAGACAAACAAATCTTGTGGTTTAGATTTTGTGTCCCTATAGACGCTCATATATATATATATATATATATATATATATATATATATATGTGTGTGTGTGTGTGTGTGTGTGTGTGTGTGTGTGTGTGTGTGTGGGCGCGCGCGCGCGTGGGGGTGGGTGTAATAATAACAACAACAAGAAAGAAGTTATATTAGCTAAGCATATACTTACGAAACCCCAAGATTGAGGATGTCTTCTACCCAAATATCACCCTTTGTCTCAAACCCACATCTATTCTACAAAACAACTGACAACTCTTATTTTGCGGGCATACAAGAAAAAAAATACCAGTGTACCAACAAATGAAAGTTGAAGACTTACAGGATTAAATTTGATGGCTGTGACTTGCTGGACATCTGATTCTGATAGAATACCAACCTGAACAAGTTCCATAAGCTCTTTTCTAGAGATATTCCATTCTTGTTCCCTCTATGAAATATAACAATATTAGTAAATTAGTCAGCAGAATAAACTGATATAATATGATAACAAACATGTTAAAAAACCTCCATATGGACATGAGATTACCCCTTTAATAAGGTTCCTTTCAACAACGCCAACACGGAGGCCTTTTGCGGCTAATGCAGTAGCAATAAATATGCCTAATGTGCCACCACAAACTATCACATCAAACATGCCATTAGAGTTGACAGGGATATCAGACTGTTGGGACAAACCACTGATTCGGTAAACGACTTCTTGATATCTCTTTGTTTCTGCCAAACAAATTAATGTTCGTCAAATGAATGTGATCGATATGATATCGCCATTCTATTCATTGTGGACTCAAATTATCTCCACATAATTGGCATTTGATCGGTAAGTAAAGCTAGCATTTATTTATAAAAGCTGTTAAAATTACCAAAAATGCCTTGTGGATTTTCATTTGAGAAAAGTTAATTTTACACTTTTACGCAAACAACACAGTGACTGTGAATTAGAAGGCCTCCATATTTTATAATAGCAGTCATATTTAGCATTAACTAAAAAAGAAAAACTTGTGGCCTGGAAGCAGTAAACATGGGAAATGTGAATCTCACAGTTATAAGGCCTCCATATTTTATTATAGCAGTCATATTTAACATTAACTAAAAAAGAAAAACTTGTGGCCTGGAAGCAGTAAACATGGGAAATGTGAATCTCACAGTTACAAGAGCATCTCCAACAAAGATTAATTATTACGTATATGTAAGAATTGCACTCAAACAAGCCTCCAACAAAGTGTAAAATTTTCGATTGCTTCATAATTCAGTGATTTTGATTACAAAAACGTAATCGGGCGGGGCAGCTGTCCAACAGGCACTCTGTATTGGGGCGCCTGCTGAAACGGCGCCCAAAACCAGGTGTCTGGTCTCGGACACCGTTTCAACAGGCGCCCCAATACAAGGCGCCTATTGAAAAGCTGCCCCGCCCGATTCCATCTGCATATGCACACTCCGGCTTGATTGCCACAACATTCTATAAGTTTGATTTGATAAGTATGTTTGCTATGTGTACTGAACGATGTAACGTTACACACTAAATTCAATCAACTTAAAAGCGCAACACAAATTTTAAAATAAAAGTAACTTAAAAAAGGAATACAAACAACATCATTAAACGAAATACAGTAGCATAGAAAAAAACACGATAACTAGCTAGGTTATTGATTGCCACAAAAGTTCAAGATATGATTTACCATATCGACTTGAAGTCTTTTGTGGAGCTGAACACTTCGATATGTCATCTAACTAGAAACATAAAACTCGAGTTCAATTTCACTACCAATCATATCAGCGCGCTATATATTCGGAACATCTGAAGCACCCTTGTAGACTTAGTCTTCTTCCATATCTCTTTCGTCCTCTAGGATCATATTATGCAAAATAACACAAGTATACATTATTTTTATCATTTTAAACGGATCCCAAAGTCTGCATGGCTTTACTAATTATAGCAAATCTTGATTAGAGTACTCCAAACGCTCTTTCCACGTCTTTCCTTTGGCCTTCTTGCATTGCTGCGAATTTGGACTGCTTATTATTTATTGGAGTAGGAATTATCTTCACAATAGTATTTCATTTAGGGTATATGTCATCCCCAAGATAATAACCATGGTCGTATGTGTTACCGCTTAATGTAAACGAACATGAGGCCGACCTACCGTTTGCTAAATCATTAAATAACGTAGATCGCTCGACTACGTTTAGGTCATTGTTAGAACCAAGCATTCCAAAAAATGTGTGTCAAATCCATAAATCATACGAAGCTACGGCTTCCAGTATTACCGTTGATCTACGAGACTTGCCTTGGTATGCTCTGGCGTTCGCCTTTGGACAGTTCTTCCATTCTCAGTGCATACAATCAATACTACCTAACATCCCCGTCCGTTCTCTACTGTCATGCATCTCGGTTAATCTAGCAATGTCAGATTTGTTTGGTCTACATAGGTATTGATCACCATAAATGTCGACGATTGCCTGACAAAAATGCTCTAGAGACTCCAGCACGGTGCTTTCATCCAAACACAGATTTTCGTCTATGGAATCTGCTGGTCCGGCATATGCAAGCATGTGCATTGTAGCTGTCATTTTTTGGAGACCGGCAAGTTCCATTGTACGAGACATTTTGTTTGAATATGAAGTAATTATCGTGTTGTTGAATTGAATGTAGAATCCTCAAGAACAAGGGTCGTCGCATGCGAAATCTACGTCTGAAATCAACATCACTGTATGTTGGATTTGAACAAAAATGGTCTTCTATTAGTCTCCGATTGTACACAGAATGTTTTCTGTTTTTTGTAGATACGGCCTTGTACAGAACCTCCATGGTTTTTACTAGATTGACCTTGTTGAAGCATATACATAGCTATTAGCTCTTTTTCACGCTGAAAGTGGTCGTTCATCGTTTCATCGAAGTTTTCATCGCTGTCGTCAAAAAAAATTAGATCTTCAGCTGCCATGATTTGATTTTGTTATGTGGATACGTAAAACATAAAGAGTGTAGCACTCTTATTTGTACACACCAAACCAATAGTGTATATTACAATATTATAAAATAGTAGATGATTTTATAATACCCAATAAGGAAGTAGTGGCTACAGTGTGTGTTGGATGTGTAGTGGCTACAGTGTGCACAGAGATAAAAGCAGTAGTAATATAGAGCTAATAATAGCAGTGGAAATAGTGGTTACAGTGTTTACCGTGTATAGATGTCTTTAATCAATCACATCATTATTAAAGCAAATTTGTATTTTACTTAACGCATCTTTATTAAGCAATTTTGTAACAGTGAACGATTACATCATTATTAATCAATCAACAGCTTTGGAAATCGCCTCGTAAATGATAACGAATCGTTACTTATACCGCAAATCAGAACAAATTGATTTTCATTCCTAAATAATACTGCTAAACTGATAGGAGAAAATGTCTATCCAAAATTGGTCTGCGGCTGAGTTATTTATACTAGTGGAAGCGTATATCGAGTTTGATAGATTACACGATGTTATGCTGCAAAATTGTGGTGGCGTAAGCCATGAATTGTTTTGGATACTTATCCAAGACATTTACAACAATCATCCCGACTGCACCACGAGGAGGTCTACTATAGATGTTCATACAACGCATAGCGCTTTTCGGGCTAAGTGTCATCATTACCACAAGATTATCGAGATGGTAGAAGAGGAAGATATATTTCAAACTTATCACCCCACTTTCGATGCATGATTTCGAGCAGAACACGGAAGAGATTTCATCGGTCATGACGCATACGAAGTACACTGGAGCGGGCTAACACGCTTTGGATTTGATTGAGCCATAGTGGTTGTATCATTGGTCAACTTACTTAAGTATTAATTATTAACTATCATTGGATTAAGTATTAAGTATTAATTATCTTATTTATCGTAATATTACATAAGCAATTGTAGCCTATTTTCCCAACAAGTTCAGCTTACTCAACTGGAGAACAAAATTTCATTGGTCAAAAGCTTTGTATCTCATTGCTTACACATTGACCAATCAAATCATGCCAGTACGTAAAGCTTTCTGGCTACAGTATACGTAAGGCATGCCAGAAAAGTGCAGTGCATAAAGCAGATTTGCTACAGTCAAAAGTAATGTGTTGCAGTGCACGATAATACGAAAAACAGATTCGCTACAGTATAATATCAGACATAACAGTGAATAATCACATCAGCACTTGTCTTATTCTTTTGATACTGTTGGGCTATATATCTTGAGAGATTTTTCTCTCCTCTAATCACTGAAACAATTTTTTTCCTACATCTCTGAGCATACCAAAAAACATGCCTTCATGACCATCGTTTATGGATTCTGACTTTCCTTGGGCTTGGGGTCAACCGCCACCGGATAGTCCAACTGTCCAAGAACGAATATTGATTGGCTAATAGAATACCAAGAGCGACACTACGAGAATGTCGAATATGATTACCCAGATCTTAGCCAAATCCGGCTTCAAGAACCTGTTGATTATGTCTCAGATTTTCATCAGCATGTAGCTCAACCGCAATTTGAATAGGAGGTGCGAGTGGCGACAGTTCCTCAATCACCAACTTAATCAGTGTTAGATAATTTCTCCGCAGATCAACAACATCCGTGCGAACAAGAGGTACGATCTGCTTTAATTCACGAGCCTCCAAATGATCAGGTGGTTAACTCATATCATGTTTGTTGTCATTGTGTGTACATGGTGGAGGTAGTGGTGAGGGCCGACGGAGAAAACATTGGTCGTCGCCTCATGTTTATGGCCGAACGGTTGCGATTACTTTGAATGAGTTGACGACCGTTTATGTTCAAGGGGTATTTCTTATTCCAACGAGTTAGAACAAAAGATTAGGCAACTCCGAACTGCTTTAGAGTCACTGGAGATTGAACGTAACAATTAGTTTGCTTGCATAATTATTTTTCTAATTAAAATATGTTATATACGTAGTTGTAGTAGCTTTTGCCTAGTTAAAATATGTTGTTTCATATGTTTTAGTTGGCTATTTCAAGTTAAGAGCTTTTTTATTCGACGTTTTAGTATCAATTTCCTTGTTTACATGGGTCGTCCTCTTTTAATGTTAAGTTCATTTATTAAACTATGGTTTAGTATTAATGTCTATGCATAATTCACTTGAATATGGGATAAGGCAGGGAACTAATCAGACACTTGTTGAATATGCGTCTGATGTTCAGGCGTCTGTTCAACGGGCGCCTTGGAAAAAAAAATCAGGCACCTATTCAACAGGCCCCCTACCGAAAAACTGTTGGGGGACAGAAGCAATTACATTTTGTAATGTGCTGAATTGTAATTTTCGATCCCAAAACCATTGGAGATGCTCTAAAAGGGGGGTAAACTATCATTTCTCTTAATCTCACAGTACTTATTATACACTTTACTTCCCATCCAAAGTTCTATTACTCAAATTACATCCTGTCCAATCAAAAAAATATAAGGGTTTATTTGTATAAATACCTGGTGAAGTGTTGCAAATATTTGACCAAAGTTGGTCCAATTTTGTTAAACCGCTGTATGAGTTTGATCCCCCAGCACCGCCTGCTTCATTGCTTGTTGAAATCCTTTCCATGATGTCCTACAAATTTTTAGCAATTTTATGAGTTGCAATGATTCGGGTATTAATTTAATTATCAAATTCATGTTTTGCTCTTCTTGATAACATTTTACATTCCTAAAGCATGATTAAAAAGTTATGATTAAAAGGACCGATGTTATGCTATTTTGAGCAAGTTTTGGAGCAACCAAAATTGACGACCAGAGCTAACTTTTCTCACATGATTATAGTTAATCAATTTTCAATATGTTTCAGTTTATCTGCAAACGTTACGCACATTTTACATAAGCTTCGACGCGCGCACGTATTGACAAGCTACATATAGAATGAGGTAAAATTAGCCATCTTCACTACCATTCAATTAATTGCCAAATTAAAACATCGAAATTAAACATTTTCTCCCGGTTCCGTTTGGAAGAAGTTGGGGAAAAGCTTACCCGGGTTCTGGTCGAAGAAAGCGCAGCAATTGGTGGCAATGAACGATGACGAAATAAGAGTGGTGGAGGAGAGAGAAAGCGTGAGAAAGAGCTACCGCCATTGGTATTTAAAAGCTGCGGAAGAGCGGTTGACATGGATTCTAATTGTCCACTATCTTTGCTATCTCTATATCCTAAAATATTACATGGGCTTTCTACAGGGAGACAAAAAATTCATTGCTAAGACGCTCGCATCACACTAGAAAAAATCATGCATGATCTAAAATTAAATTGCGTGCATTTTGCTAAAAATATGTGAAATTCCTGTTACTCTGAGAAAAGAGATGCTTCAATTTTAATTTTTTGGCATATCCGACTGGTTTATAAGATGACCGCAAATACGTTTTTATTATAACCAATTATAAAAAATACAGTATAGTATAGATGATTATGGTTACAATGACTAATTCGGTTTTTAAGGTGTACCGTTCACCGTCTATGAAGTTTATAGTGTTATGTTCAGTCTACCTATCAGACTTACAACACTGGAGCTAGATAAATTAATAGACTACAATACAAAAAACAAATTTCATCTCCACGTAGGGAGTATTTTACATATACTATCAAATAAACAGCAACCGATTACATGCTAAGATCATTACATAAAAACTAGCCAAACTAAGGGAAGGTTCAGCCTGCAATAATATTTGAGCCATACAAAGCAGGAACAACAGATTGAAAGGAAAAAGTTCAACAATGACATGAGGTAACAATGCACAACAACTGTAACACCATGAATTTGTACCGACACTAAAAGAGGATAAATTAAATAATAATTAATTTAATATACAGAATTAGAGGAAACGGACTGCACCATTGCGTCCGTCTCGAAATTCTGGTTAAGATAGACATTTGGTTTGCATAGAACGGACACCGTATGAGGAAGTTATGAGGATTTTAAATTTGTATACGTGTAGAAAAATTTTATATATATATATACACACACACACACACACACACACACACATGCATGAGTTAGAATTTTATTCAAAACAATTCGAATTTGAAAAATTCGTCAGAGCAGCAAAATTCCCGCTCTAGGGGGTCGACCCCCCTAGAGGGGTGTCGACCCCCCTGAAGGGGTATCGACCCACCCACAGGGGTGTCGACACCCCTAGGGCTGATGTGACAGTCGGTTTTAGAGGGTTCTGCAGCTATAAATATGTGCTCAATTCTCCTATTTCTTCATTGAAAACTACGGGAGCCATATGCTGTCGTAGTGCGAAATGAGACAGAACCATTTTCTACAACAACATACTTTGCAAATCAAATCTAGAAATTCAAGATCCATTCTCTCTATTCTCTAAACCTAACGCTGTGAGTTCTAGTTGCTTTTAGGTTTAGATAAATAAAAGTAAATTATGAAAGACGGTGATTTGGATATATGCAAATCATGAATCCATGCTATTATCATATCTGATGCTATGTCATGATAGATCTATTTCTTTAGATCCAATTCAATTGTGATTATTCTGCTATGTCATGATAGATCTATTTCTTAATTTAGATCCAATTCAATTGTAATTATTCTACTATGTCATGATAGATATATTTCTCTAGATCCAATTCAATTGTGATGGTTCTATTATGTTATTATTGTGGATCCTGGTTTGTAACTACATTGTGGTTAATATAGATCTGTTAATTTGGACAGTTATATCAGTGGATAGATCTAATCATTTATGTAAATCATGAACATATGTCACCTTGAATTGGTTAGGATTGGACCTAAACATTTATCTTAATTGTAACTTTTATGACAAGCTATGATGTGGATGTGTGTAGATCTATTTCTAAACTAGTAGATCTAATTTATGTAGACATTGAAACGGTTAGACAAATCTAGATTATCACCATATGTTATCAAGTTAGATCTATTTTATGTGATCTAAATTATCACCTTATGTTATCAAGTTAGATCTATTTTATATGATCTAGATTATCACCTTATGTTATCAAGTTAGATATATTTTATGTGATCTAAATTATCACCTTATGTTACATTTTAGATTTGAATTATGTGATCTAGTTTATCACCTTATGTTGTCATGTTAGATCTAAACCGATTGGACATCTAAATTGTTAATTTAGATCTTACTATGCTTATTGTGACATCATAGTTATTGACTGCCAACCGTTCATCAGTTTTATGACCACCTTGTTATGATGACAATTTCATGTCCATGCCAACATGTATGTTCACCTTATTATCATACTAGTTTATGTTTATGCTAAGATGATTGTAACGACCTGTATTCTACGTATCCAAGGATCGTAGAATATTTATTTCTTTTTCATACGAAGTCGTATGGTCGTGTAACTTTGGGGAACGACTACTGGGGTCATTTCCAATGCTCACGATTTTTGTCGATTTTTAAATGACCATTTTGCCACTGGAGAATCTTGTTTTGCCCATAATTTCTGAATGGTAAGGAGTTTTGACCTGAAACTACTTCCATTAGATCTGGATGATGGTTTACCTTTCCGTAGAGTGGTCACACTTGTCAAACGGACTTATCGTTTGGGAAATATGGCTGAATTAAGGTTTAGAAGGTGAAAAACAACTTAACCGGGCCTAGTTAGGGTGATTAGCAGCTAGGCCCATAACCCATTTCGGGATTAGGGTTATGGGAGGCTGAAATTAGTTAGGAAATGATCTATTTTCATTTTATCAGCTGCTTAAAACATTTCTCTAACTTTAGTCATGGCCTCCACCTTCTAAAATCATCTCAAATTACGCTCTAATCACTAATTAAGAAGATCTACGTCAAATCAAGGAAAATCAACACCAAATCAGAGTTGGAGCTGCTGTGTTGCATAGGAAATCGCCCCAAATCAGAGATAATTTCAGATCTAAATTTTATCTTTGGCTAAGGTGAGTGTTTGCATTGTTTTCCACTAATTACGGCTAATTATGGGTGATTAGTGTTAATTAACGAATTTATACATTATTAAATTCTGGAAAAATGTTTAGAAATTCTAAAATATAATTTTAGGCCTCTGTTAGATTTTTGGGTTAATTTGGATATGTTTTGTTAATTCTATCATTAGTTATGGTAAAGCATGATTAAGGGGAAAACATGGGTTTTTGGGTATGTTTGATCTTTATATACATGTTAAATTATGGTTTTGGTGTTTGTGGATGATTTTACATGTTGATATGACTGTTTGGCATGTTTTATGGTTGTTTAGAACAGTTAGAACGGTCGAAAACGTCGTCGCGTGGCGTAAAAACAGTCGTTGGAAGTCGCAGGAAAGTTGTGCAGGAACCAGATCGGATCGCCCCCTCCCCTATGAACTGACCCCAATCGTGACACTCCTCACGAACCGACCTGCTCACCTGGAGTGTGCCACGAACCGCCTGAGGAAGCTAACCACGACCCGATGGTTGAAGAGGATCACTCATGAATCAGAGAGCACGACCCGAACCGATGGGATCTTCACGACCCGACCCAGAGAAGCATCGCGACCGAACCAACCCAGTGAGGCACCACAACCCGAATCGATCTGGAGAGGGTGCTACGAACCGAACCGCTTGATGGTCACGAATCAGAGCTGCTTACTAACCAATGGAGGACCCGAGCCTAGATGATGATCATGAATCGAATGGAGACCGATCCGAAGGAGACCAAAACCCGAGATGCAAAGGTAGTCCATATATGCTGTAGAACTCAAGATCTAGTTGGGAACCAACGAGCTAACTTCATGAATTGAACTTAGCTGCAGGACGTGTGCTAAGGAGTTATCAACGTCCATAACTTTGATTCACCACCAAGACAAATGTTAGGCTATGGATCAGTGCAGTGGGGTAGTTATTACTCCATGGGGCAGAGTGATTGTAGCATGGCTATGAGCCAGTGCAGTGAAGTCGTCATGACTTCATGGGGTAGAGTGGACATAGCAAGGGGTTAGTGGTTATGGATCAGTGCAGTGAAGCCATCATGACTCAATAGGGCAGAGTGATCATAGCAAGGATTTGGGTGATCAAAGTAGTCGATATCGTATGCTTTACGTACTGAGTGAGAGATGTGAGGATGGTTGCTATGCTTAATTGTTTGATACCACTATGACATGCACCCCCCCCCCCCGGTATCTTTACACTATATATTAGTGTCACCTTAGAGTATTGTACATCTTATTGTGCTAACTCTTTGGTTGCAGGTCCAGGTATGGTTTAGTATACCTGTTATTGTTCAGTTTTGCTGCTTATCGCTCATACCAGACTTTTGTCTGACCCAGACTTTTATGTCTCTTCTTATTACTCTGGGTGCTCTTAAACGGGAAGACTAGAGACATGTAAAGTGATTATGCCCGAGTGGCTGTACCGGAGACGAGCAGGAGGTTTCTACGTATGATATATATATAATCTCCCTATGTCGTTGTTGGTCACTACTTTGGGCATTAGTAATGAACCTTTCTTATTTTGCTTTGGAGACAGTTTTAAAAGTTGTAATAATGAAGATGTGGAGCATAAGCTATATTTTAGATTTTCCGCTGCTATGATGGTTTAGTTTTCATCTTATGCACTGTCTCACCTATTTTATATCAAGTTATGTTATTATTATATTTTGTTCCATGAGCTGTGAGATATACTACAGGTTCCTTGCTAGTTCAAATTCCTTTCTTTGGTGACCTTCCCGTGCTAGTCGGGCATTGGCACAATGCACTTTCATTGGAAATGTCAGATGGTGCGAGGCGGGCCGTCACACTTGGTATTAGAGCTCTAGTTTGCGTAGTTAACATAGGGAAAGACACCAGGGAGAGATAGTACGTATATGAGAGCGCATATTTGTGATATTTTGGTTCTCAAAAGCTATATATATACTATTAGTATATCTAAGGATGATGTCGCACTGCACTGGCACCACTGAAGAGATGGTTAATCGTTTTCTCCTTACAGATTGAACGATGAGCCGATATACTAGGGGTATTGGTTGAGGAGCTAATAATGGGAATGCTCCTGATATGAGGACGATGTTCACTAACTTCATGAGAGAGATGCTTAGAGATGTTCATACGGCAGCTCCTAATAATGCAAATGGTGGTGGTGCAGCGGTGCAGGCACCTAGGGCCGATTTCGCCAGGCTTTGTAAGGACTACACTAGTCTTGGTGGGAAGCCGTTCCACGGAACGGAATCAGTTACAGAAGTTCAGGATTGGCTTGATAGTTGTGAGCGCATCTTCGGGGACTTAGGGATCGATGATGCGATGAAGAGGAAGCTAGCATCCCGTCAGCTGCACGGATGGGCTATGAATTGGTGGAATGCTATTAAGGCAGCTACTCCTGAGGATCAAGTTACTTGGTATCAGTTTAAGGCCTGATTCAGTGATAACTTTATCTCAGTTGCTCAGAAATCAGAATTGTTCAGGAAGTTCTTGGAGCTTAAACAGAATGTTAGGGCTGTCTCGGAGTATATTGCTGAGTGCGTTACTTTATTGAAGTATGGATTATCCCTTATTGACACTCCCGAGAAGAAGAATGAGAAGTTCATAACTGGTTTAGATCAATATTTGGGAGAAAGGCTTATAAACCATATTGATGAGACTTTTGAATCAATTGTTGGGAAAGCATTGAGGTCAGAGAGCCTTTATCCTAAGTTCAAGACTGAAGTCGTTGTTGTATCTGCAGAGGGGCCAAAGCCGCAAGCAAGCGGTGAAGGCAAGAATAATTCTCAGAATAAGAGGAAGCAGAACCAAACTATGGATGGTCAAAAAAAGAGTAAGAAAGATGGTGAGTGCTTAACTGTGGCAAGAAGGGCCATTATGCTAAAGAATGTCGAGCAAAGCCTGCGGACAGGAAGTGCTTCAACTGCGGCCAAGTGGGACATCACAAGGATAAATGTCCGCAACCCCCTAAAGAGAATCAGTTTGTGAAAGCATATGCTCTAAATGATGTTCCTTCTTCGTTGAATGCCCCAACTGCGCCGGAGAAAGGAAAGAATGTCATCATTCAAGGTATGCTTTCTATTTATGATGTTCCTGTTCGAGTACTATTTGATATTGAGGATTCCCGTTCCTTCATATCTAGTGACCTGGTAGATAGGTTGGGATTGGAACCCGAGATAGTCGATAGACCTTTAGCAGTGACGAATCCGATTGGCGGTTCGATTAGCCTTAGTATGATTTGTCGTAATGTGGTCTTATCGAGTCATGGATGTATGTTTGCTTTTGATTGCTTTATTTTTGGCTTTACTGGGTTTGGCATTATTTTGGGAGTCGATTGACTCCAAAGGTACGGGGTGGTGGTAACTATGAGGGCTTTTTGGTGACAGTTAGAGCGAATGATGGGCGGAGGGTAGTGTTTGGTGGTCTACCTAGTGATGGGGTAATGGCTAGTTTTCTAAATTCCCTTGACATCCCGCATGATGAGTTGTCAGATGTGCCCATTGCTGGCCAGTATCAGAACGTCTTCGAGGAAGTGACCGGACTTCCCCTACACTGAGAGATTGAGTTTCGGATTGATTTAGTGAAAGATGCCAGACCTATAGTGATGTCACTTCGTCATATTGCACCAAGGGAGCAGCGAGAGCTTGGGGTGCAAGTAAGTGATCTTTGAAGAAAGGATTTATCCGAAGAAGTGTCTCCGAGTGGGGAGCACCAGTTGTGTTTGCTACCAAGGTAGATGGTTCCCTTCGATTGTGTATGGACTACGTGAGTTGAATAAGGTGACGAGGAAGAATAAGTATCCTCTACCGCGGATAGATGACTTGTTTGATCAGTTGAGTGGAGCGAGAGTGTTCTCCCAATTGGATCTCGCGACATGTTTTCATCAGCTTAGGGTGGAAGCTGAGAGTATAGCTAAAACGTCTTTTCGGACGCCATCTGGATTTTATGAGTGGTTGGTCATGCCATTCGGGTTGACTAATGCACCAACATATTTTGTGGATCTTATGAATAGGGTATTCAGGGATCAATTGAATAAGTTTGTTCTTGTGTTCGTGGACGATATACTTGTTTATTCAAGGACTGAAGAAGAACACAAGGAACATTTAAGAGTAGTGTTGGAGGTGTTGAGAAAACACCAATTGAAAGCAAAGTTCTCTAAGTGTCACTTCTGGAGGAGGGAAGTGAAATTATTGGGCCATGTTGTTTTAGAGAATGATATTGTCGTGGATCCTACGAAGGTAGCTACGGTACAAGATTGGTCTACGCCCAAGAATGCAACAGACGTAAGAAGTTTCTTGGGATTAGCTGGATATTATCGGATGTTTATCCAAGACTTCTCCAAGATAGCGGCACCGCTAACTCAGTTGACCAGGAAGAATCAAGCTTTTGTTTGGGACGAAAGGTGTGAAAATGCATTCAAGAGTCTAGAGGAAAAATTGATGTGTGCACCAATGTTAGTCATTCATAAAGGGAATGAAGAGATGACAGTATATACAGATGCATGTGGTACTGGACTAGGTGTTGTATTAATGCAAGGAGGTAGGGTTGTAGCTTATGCAAGTCGGCAACTGAAACCGCATGAGAAAAGATATCCTACCCATGATTTGGAATTGGCAGCGATCGTATTCGCGTTGAAGATGTGGAGACATTATCTCCTGGGAGAAAGATTCAAGTTGTTTACCGATCATAAATCGTTGATGTATCTCTTCTCTCAGAAGGATCTAAATCTCCGACAGCAAAGATGGTTAGAATTCCTGGCTTCCTATGATTTCGATATTGCATATACACCAGGAAAGGGCAATGAAGTAGCTGATGCATTGAGTAGGAGACATGCAAATTTAGGGGCCATGTTTCTAGAATGGAAGCAACTGGAGTATATCGCAGGGTACGATTTCAGACCAAAGTGTAAATTGGATCCAGAGACGCTAGCAAGTTTGACGATCAGACCCACTTTGATTGAGCAGATTAATTCCAGTCAGAGGGACGATCCTAATCTATCGGAAATCATCTCCAAGGTAGAGATGGGTATCGACGAGGAGATGAACAAGTATGGTCTTGGTCGGGATGGATGGCTCAGAAAGAATAGGAGACTAGTTGTGCCCAATGTAAATGGATTGAGAGATGAAGTACTTAGAGAATGTCATCACTCAAAACTCACTATACATCCTGGTGGTAATAAAATGTATCGAGACATGAAGAAGACCTACTACTGGGAAGGGATGAAAAAAGACGTTGGGAAGTTTACATCCAAATGCATGAACTGCTAGCTAGTTAAAGCCGAGCAAAAGAAACCTAGTGGCTTGTTGCAACCATTAGAAATTCCATAATGGAAATGGGAATAAGTCTCGGTGGATTTCATTGATGGGTTACCAAGGACTAGGTCGGCCCATGATAGCATTTGGGTGATTGTGGACCGATTGACCAAGAGTGCAAGGTTTATACCCGTCAAGTCGAATAGAACATCAACTAAGTAAGCAGAAGTGTATATGAAGTGGGTAGTGAGATTTCATGGAGTAACCAAAGGCATTGTGAGTGACCGAGATCCGTTGTTTACTAGTGGATTTTGGAAGAGCTTATAAGAGGCATTAGGATCGGAATTACATCTCAGTACCGCATACCATCCTCAAACCGACGATCAGACAGAGAGGGTGAATCGAGTATTAGAAGACCTCTTAAGAGCTTGCATATTAGATTTTGGTGGATCATAGGATGACCATTTGCATCTAGTTGAATTCGCATATAATATAGTTATCAGTCCTGTATTGGTATGGCTCCATTTGAAGCTTTGTACGAAAGGTCATGCAACTCACCATCATGTTGGTTAGAAACCGATGAGAAATTTGTGCTTAGGCCAGATGTGATAAGAGAAACCTCAGATAAGATCAATGTTATCTAACAACGAATGAAGGCTGCCGAAGATAGGCAGAAAAGTTATGTTGATAAGTGGAGAAGAGATTTAGAATTCTTTCATTGGTGACTTAGCGTTTGTCAAGATTTCTCCGTTAAAGAGCATGATTCGATTTGGTCGGAGTTGACACCAAGATTTGTTGGTCCATTCCTAGTTCTCGAACAAGTTGGGAATTTAACATATAAAGTTGAGTTGCCAGACAAGATGGCGGGAGTTCATAACGTATTTCATGTTTCCCAGTTAATGAAATTCGTGCACGACCCGGATGTGGCTATTTCACCTGATCAGTTGGATGATATCGAAGTAGAACCTGAGGCGGTTGGAAACCGCAAGCCGATTCGTATTGTTGAGCACAATACGAAGCAACTTCGAAGGAAAGCGGTGAATCTAGTCAAGGTTCAGTAGGGCAAGGATGAGAATGACTGTACTTGGGAGACAGAGGAGAGCATTAGGAAGATGTATCCAGAACTTTTTGCCTGGTAAGATTTTAAATTTCGATTTAGTTATTCCGAATGCTAGGATAGACTTAATGTGCTTGTTGTGTGGGTTTGATTGTTGTGAATGATTGATAGGCATGAGAAACACCTTTGTATGTTTTTGGTTAAGGAATTTCGGGGGCAAAATTTCTTAAGGGGGGAGAGTGTAACGACCCATACCCAAGGATCATAGAATATTTATTTCTTTTTCATACGAAATCGTATGGTCGTGTAACTTTGGGGAACGACTATTGGGGTCATTTCCAATGTTCACGATTTTTGACGATTTTTAAATGACCATTTTGCCCCTAGCTAATCTTGTTTTGCCCATAACTTTTGATTGGTAAGGAACTTTGACCTGAAACCACTTCCATTAGATCCGTATGATGGTTTTCCTTTCTGTAGAGTGGTCACACTTGTCAAATGGACTTACCATTTGGGAGATATGGCTGAATTAAGGTTTAGAAGGTGAAAAACAGCTTAATCGGGCCTAATTAGGATGATTAGCAGCTAGGCCCATAATCCAATTCGGGATTAGGGTTATGGGGAGGTTGAAATCAGTTAGGAAATGGTCTATTTTCATTTTCTCAGCCGCCTAAAACATTTCTCTAACCCTAGCCATGATCTCCACCTTCTAAAATCATCCCAAATCACCTTCTAATCACTAATTAAGAAGATCTACGTCAAATCAAGGCAAATCAACACCAAATCAGAGTTGGAGCTACTGTGTTGCATAGGAAATCGCCCCAAATCAGAGATAGTTTCAGATCAAAGTTTTATTTTTGGCTAAGGTGAGTGGTTTGCATTGTTTTCCACTAATTACGGCTAATTAGGGGGTGATTAGTGTTAATTAACGAAATTATACATTATTAAATTCTGGAAAAATATTTAGAAATTCTAAAATATTATTTTAGGCCTCTGTTAGAAATTTGGGTTAATTTGGATATGTTTTGCTAATCCTATCATTAGTTATGGTAAAGCATGATTAAGGGGAAAACATGGGTTTTTGGGTATATTTGATCTTTATATACATGTTAAACTATGGTTTTGGTGTTTGTGGATGATTTTACATGTTGTTATGATTGTTTGGCATGTTTTATGGTTGTTTAGAACAGTTAGAATGGTCGAAAACGTCGTCATGTGGTGTAAAACAATCGCTAGAAGTCGTAGGAAAGTTGTGCAGGAACCAGATAGGTTCGCCCCTCCCCTACGAACCGACCCCGATCGTGACACTCCTCAGGAACCGACCCGCTCACCTGGAGTGTGCCACGAACCGCCTGAGGAAGTTAACCACGATCCGATGCTTGAAGAGGATCACTCACGAACCAGAGAGCATGACCCAAACCGATGGGATCATCACGACCCAAAGGAGCATCGCGAGCAAACCGAACCCAGTGAATCACTACGACCCGAACCGATCTGGAGAGGGTGCTATGAACCGAACCGCTTGATGGTCACAAACCAGAGCTGCTTACGAACCGATGGAGGACCCGAGCCTAGATGATGATCACGAATCGAATGGAGACCGATCCGGAGGAGACCAAAACCCGAGATGCAAAGGTAGTCCATATAGGCTGTAGAACTCAGGATCCAGTTGGGAACCAACGAGCTAACTTCATGAATTGAACTTTTCTACAGGATGTGTGCTAAGGAGTTATCGACGTCCATAACTTTGATTCACCACCAAGATGGATGTTAGGCTACGAATCAGTGCAGTGAGGTAGTTATTACTCCATGAGGCAGAGTGGTCGTAGCATGGCTATGAGCCAGTGCAGTGAAGTCGTCATGACTTCATGAGGCAAAGTGAACATAGCAAGGGATTAGTAGCTATAGATCAGTGTAGTGGAGCCATCATGACTCAATGGGGCAGAGTGATCATAACAAGGATTTGGGTGATCAAAGCAGTGGAAATCGTATGCTTTACGCACTGAGTGAGAGATGTGAGGATGGTTGCTATGCTTGATTGTTTGATACCACTATGACATGCACGCCACTCCCCTGTATCTTTACACCATATGTTAGTGTCACCTTAGAGTATTGTACATCTTATTCTGCTAACTCTTTGGTTGCAGGTCCAGGTATGGTTTAGTATACCT
Source organism: Allium sativum (assembly GCA_030737875.1). Classification (NCBI taxonomy): domain Eukaryota; kingdom Viridiplantae; phylum Streptophyta; class Magnoliopsida; order Asparagales; family Amaryllidaceae; genus Allium; species Allium sativum. The sequence continues at coordinate 526,599,363 of CM060909.1, read as the reverse complement.
CTTATTGTTCTATTTTATTGCTTATCGCTCATACCAGACTTTTGTCTGAAGCAAAGTTTTATGTCTCTTCTTATTACTCTAGGTGCTCTTAAACGGGCAAACTAGAGATAGGTCAGGTGATTATGCACGAGTAGTTGTACCGGAGATGAGCAGGAGGCTTCTACATATGATATATATATAATCTCCCTGTGTCGCTGTTGGTCACTACTTTGGGCATTAGCATTGAACCTTTCTTATTTTGTTTTGAAGACAGATTTAAAAGTTGTAATAATGATGATGTGGAACATAAGCTGTATTTTCGATTTTCCGCTGCTATGATGGTTTAGTTTTCAGCTTATGCACGGTCTCACCTGTTTTATATCAAGTTATATTATTATTATATTTTGTTCCATGCGCTATGAGATATACTATAGGTTCTTTGCTAGTTCAAATTCCTTTCTTTGGCGACCGTCTTGTGCTGGTCGGGAATTGGCACAACGCACTTTCATTGGAAATGTCGGTTGGTGCGAGGCGGGCCGTCACAATGATCATTTTAGTTATATTCCCATTATTTTTCCTATTATCGTTTATGACTAGGCTATTGTCTAGCCTAGGCATGTTACCAATTTTGTGAGGGCGCTAGTTAAGAAACGGGGGAAAAAGGGTTAAAAAGGACATAATTTGAATATGAACATTTTTGGACATGTATTTCAAATTATTGGGTAAAATAGGTATTGACACCTATAAAAAGGAAAGGATTAATTAATTAGTAAATTAATTAAAAAAGGAATGTCTAGTAATTACAATTAGGAATTGTAATTGTACTTATGACACGAGGTTAGGTTGCATTAGTGGTGGAAGTTTGCCCAGACCTGACCGGCATATCCAGCAGCCACTAATATTGAACCTAATGTGGGAGGTCTAAGTACGCAAATACGAATCAGGCTAAGACACGAGATTAGGCCCAACCGTGGAATAAGACTGTCCGGACCCGACCGACATATCCAGCATCCACACGTTGTAGGCCTAATGTGGGAGGTCTTGCCCATTATAAACCATACATGGACATGGTAATAAATTGGACTACTTAACCTATACTAATCCGTAAGGTAATGTATGAATAAGAACTGAAGCTAGGGTTAAGTAAAATTGATTGGATCAGTAGGAGGGTTAAGTAAATCTTGGGTAGGTGGGTAATATTATATTTATAGGTCCACAAACTTAACCATTAAACAGACATGCTTGGATCAGTGGGAGGGTTAAGTAAATCTTGAGTAGGTAGGTAATATTATATATATAGGCCCACAAACTTAACCATTAAACAAACATGCTTGGATCAGTGGGATGGTTAAGTAAATCTTGGGTATGTGGTTAATATTAGTATATATAGGCCCACAAACTTAACCCGATAAGGTTATGTAATTAAAGACACCTAGTGGTATACATAATCGGTGGAAATAATAAAGTTATGAAATTAAAGACACCTTTTAGGGTTAACATAATTGTAGAAATGATAAGGTTATGTATTAAAGACACCTATAAGTAAGCATAACCGGTTGGAAGATTGTGGGTTATGTATTAAAGACACCTATAGGTAAGCATAATCGGTAGAAAGATTGGAGTTATGTAATTAAAGGCACCCCTTTAGGGTAAGCATAACTGAAATAGGGCTATGTATTAAAGACCCCTAAGGGTATACATAGTCAGTGAAAAACCTAATGGGAAGACAAGACAAGGGGGAGAGCTTGTATCATATTGTGTGGGACCCATTTCAGTCAGTAACCTGGAGTAGGTATCAAATAAAGAACTCTGTACTAGGCAGAGAAGGGGCATGCTAACTGATTGATTGCGGCGTAAACCGACTGGGGACATGTGCGTGCATGGGCCGGGCAGAGGGGGCTAAGACGACCGTGACGCCAGTAGATACGGTTGTGCACATATTGGGTTGTCACTTTAGGAAGTGATACCTCCTACTGTGGGGCCAGCACAGGATATCTACGGAGTAGGGAGCCGATCAATTAGGGTAGTGGTTAGGGTATGCTTTGACGTATGCCCTAAGCCTACCAACTTATAGTGGAAGGGATCATCTCATTTCAGTTGTACTAGTAATAGTGCTGAGTAATCATTAGTGAGGCACATACATCTTATCTTGCTTACCTTGTCACACCTGCCATTTATGTAGTAATCTCTCTCTTATCCACTTTATATGCCTATCATGTTGCTTTTATTTATCTACTTGCTAAAAATAACTAGACTCGCCATACTTTATGTCTGACCCTGTTGTTTTTTCTCCTTCTTTCTTCCGTTCCCCCCAGGTTCTCAAGGGAGAGAATTCTCAGGCTTAGTCAGGATTTTGCTATCATCTTGCTTGGAGCTTTTAGATGTATTGCTCAAGCTTATATCTTTACTGCTATGGCTTATGATTTGGGGATTATGCTTTCTTTGTTATTGCACTCTGATATTTAAGTAAAAGACAGAAGTTTTAATGATGTACTGAGTTTATGTATTTTCAGACATATGGTGTAACCGTGCTTTATGATTAATAAAATTTTAAATTTCCGTTGCTATCTTATTTATATTTGTCTTGTTATTATTCTGTGTCTGTTTACCTATAGCGCTCCCTGAAACTTAATGCAATCCCTTAGTGTGTGACATTAACGGACGTGCAGTGTTACATTTGATATCAGAGCTGAAGGTTACCAGATTGGATAAAGTTTTTGAAAAATATTTTTAAAAAGGTTTTAAAATAAAGTGTTTTCAAAAAGAAAAGTCTGTTTTGAAAAACATATTCCCCAAAGCCATCTGTAATATCTCTCGATCCTCCGCTTGATTCCCTTTTTCCTTTTTGACTGGGGAACCGATTCTTCTTGAAAAGGTGTCCCCATTCCGGCATAATGTAGTAGGCATGTTTAGCACATGTCGAAGGATAATGAAGTGCCTAGTCTCCATCTGTAGCTGTAGTAGTATCACCTACGGCTAATTTTCTCGTGCTTCATAAGGATTTCTGTGCGATGAAGGCAACTTTCGAGAGACTTGTTAGCTTGTTACACAAGGATGGTAAAAAGGAGAACAAGGAAGATAGGGCTAAGGAGCACAGCCCAAGGATAAGAAAAAGGTATGGCCTAAGAAAGGACAGCCACAACAGTAGAAGAAGGGCGGAAAGAATGATAAGGATAAGGGTAAGAGGAAGTTCCATAGTTGTGGGCAAGAGGGTCACTTGGCCCAGGATTGCAGGAAAAGGAAGAATTCTTGCTACGTTTGTGAAGAGGGTTGGACACTATTCTAGGGAGTGCCCAAGGAAGTAAGGGCAAGGTCAAAGGACAGGAACCTCTGGAGGGCAAGTGAATGCTCTCGTGGTTAGTGCACCATATAGAGGTAGGAAGTTTCCATGGAAGGTTTGATTTCTCTTTCCAATCTTACTATAAGAACTCTTTTTGATTCCGGCGCTTCGCATTCGGTTATATCTAGTTCTGTAGTTGAATCTCTGCACTTAAATACTAGTATGGTAGTAGATCCCGTTATTCTCTCAAACCCCATTAATGGTTCGGCTCATTTATCTAAGATGTGTCGGGGTTTGAGAATATCTGTGTTAGGCGTCGAGTTTGAGGGTGACGCATATGTGCTCGGGTTTATGGGCTATGGGTTGATTCTAGGAAAGGATTGGCTTACCACGTATGAGGCCATTCTGAATTGTGAGAGGAGGGTTGTTAGACTTCTGACTTGTCAAGGGAAGACCCTAGAAGTTTCTTGTGACCCCCAAGGGTCTGTTATGCTTAGTTTCCTAGAGTATCTTGATGCGTCTATCAATGATTTGCAATCTGTTCCAGTGGTTCAAGATTATTCTGACGTTTATGATGAGGTACGGAACTTACCTCCGAGGCGCGAGATCGATTTTCGCATATATTTGGTGGACAATGCAAAGCCAGTTGCATTACCAGTGCGCCATATGGCTCTAAGGGAAAGAAGGGAGCTGAGTAAGCAAGTAGGGGAGCTACTTGAGAAAGGGTTTTCTTTTGGTATGGGATGAAGAAAGATGTAGCAGCGTTGTTTCTCAATATCTGATTTGCCAGCAAGTCAAAGCTGAACAAAGGGAGCTCGGTGGTTTGCTTCATCCTTTAGAGATCCCGCAGTGGAAGTGGGAGAGCGTCTTCATGGATTTCATAGATGGTTTGCCCAGATCAATGAGGGGCAACACTAGCATTTGAGTGGTAGTAGATAGGCTTACTAAGAGCATTCGTTTTATTTCCAGTTAAGAGTAAGAGGACGACACCATGGTTGGCAGCAATTTATGTCCGAGAGATAGTTCGTCTTCATGGAGTACCTTCCAGCATCGTGAGCGATTGTGACCCCATCTTTACCAGCGAATTTTGGAGGAGCTTGCAAGAAGCATTAAGTACACAATTGTGTTTGAGCACCGCTTATCATCCTCAGACCGATGAACAGACGGAGAGGGTGAATAGGATTTTTGAAGATCTTTTGAGGTTGTCTATCCTAGACTTCGGAGGGACTTGGGAAGAGCATCTTCCATTAGTAGAGTTTGCCAATAATAACAGTTATCAAGCTAGCATTGGCATGGCACGCTTTGAAGCATTGAATGGGCGACCCTGTAAATCACCAACTTGTTGGTGGGAATCTACGGAAAGATGATTACTTGGACCAGATATGGTTAGGGAAACGTCCAAAAAGATTGTATTCGACGGCGAATGAGACAACTCAAGATAGGCAGAAATCCTATGCTGACAAGAGGAGGACTGACCTCAAATTTGAAGTAGGGACTTGGTTTTTATCAAAGTATCACCTCTGAGGAATGCGGTTCGCTTCAGAGCAGTAGGGAAGTTGGCATCTAGGTTTATGGGACCATTTCCGATAACCGAGAGGATTGGCCAAATCGCCTATAAAGAAAAAAAAAACTCCCAGACAATCGATCCGGCATTCATGATGTTTTCCACGTTCCCCATCTGTGGAAATGCCTGCATGACACCACAGTAATCGTTGAGCCGAGTGTATTGGAAGAGGTAGAAGTGGAACGGGAGGCGACAGTCATGCGAGTTCCTTCCTGTATTCTTGAATCAGAAGTTAAGAAACTGCACAATAAAGAGATCAAGTTGCTAAAGGTTCAATGGGAAGATAACCAGAGAATGCGACTCAGGAGACCGAAGACAAGATTCGTGCTTTGTACCCTTTCCTTTTCGAGGGTACGTTCTTAACTCCTTTTTCCAAAGCTTTATCAGTGCTTGTTTCTATCATTTGAGTATATCTTATCCATAGTATTTTTTAACCTTTAGATAGGAATCCTATGGATGTAAACATGCGTTTGAGACATGTTATGATTGATGGATGCAAGTGTTTGCTAGTGGTTTCCGGTGGATGCATATATACACACATTAGGCACTAAGATCGGCTCAATCACTTTCATACTGCATATGGATGTGTGTGCATTTTCTTTTCTTTTATGGATGGAAATTGATGGACTAACATACGGATGTTGCATTTGGACGGATGGGTGTGCATACATATAGAACTTATATGATACAATAGGTTTATTTGTATGCATATTGGATTCATGGCACTAACATACATTGCATTAAGGAGGTCAATTGAATCAGTAGACCGCCTGATCTTCGCATTAGTGCTGGGACATATACACACACCTTCGCATATATTCATATAAGCATTAGAAATCTTTAAGGACAATGGATGCCAGTGACTGGTGGATGAGTAGATGGATGATGGATGGTAGGACATGCATTCTTCTCAACTTAGAGATTTCGGGACGAAATCCTTTGAATAGGGGAGAATGTAACACCCCGAATTTGTACCGACACTAAAAGAGGATAAATTAAATAATAATTAATTTAATTTACAGAATTAAAGGAAACATACTACACCGTTGCGTCCGTCTCGAAATTCTGGTCAAGATAGACATTTGGTTTGCATAGAATGGATATCATATGAGGAAGTTATGAGAGTTTTAGGTTTGCATATGCGTAGAAAAAATATATACATACGCATGAGTCAGAGATGAGTCAGAATTTTATCCAAAACAATTCGAATTTGAAAAATTCGTCAGAGCGGCAAAATTCCCACTCTAGGGGGTCGATCCCCCTAGAGGGGTGTCGACCTAGGGGGTGACCCCCCTGAAGGGGTGTTGACCTATGGGTCGACCCATCCACAGGAGTGTCGACACCCCTAGGGCTGATGTGGCAGTCGGTTTTAGAGGGTTCTACAACTATAAATATGTGCTCAATTCTCCTATTTCTTCATTGAAAACAATTGGAAGCCATATGCTGCCGGAGTGCGAACTGAGATGGAACCATTTTCTACAACAACATACTTTGCAAATCAAATCCAGAAATTCAAGATCCATTCTCTCTATTCTCTAAACCAAACGCTGTGAGTTCTAGTTGCTTTTAGGTTTAGATAAATAAAAGTAAATTATGAAAAATGGTGATTTGGATATGTGTAAACCATGAATCTATGCTATTATCATATCTGATGCTATATCATGATAGATCTATTTCTTTAGATCCAATTCAATTGTGATTATTCTGCTATGTCATGATAGATCTATTTCTTTAGATCCAATTCAATTGTAATTATTTTACTATGTCATGATAGATCCATTTCTCTAGATCCAATTCAATTATGATGGTTCTACTATGTTATTATTGTGGATCTTGGTTTGTAACTACATTGTGGTTAATATAGATCTGTTAATTTGGACAGTTATATCATTGGATAGATATAATCATTTATGTAAATCATGAACATATGTCACCTTGAATTAGTTAGGATTAGACCTAAACCATCATCTTAATTGTAACTTTTATGACATGCTATGATGTTGAGCTGTATATATCTATTTCTAAACAAGTAGATCTAATTTATATGGACAATGAAATGGTTAGACAGATCTAGATTATCACCTTATGTTATCAAGTTAGATCTATTTTATGTGATCTAAATTATCACTTTATGTTATCAAGTTAGATCTATTTTATGTGATCTAGATTATCACCTTATGTTATCAAGTTAGATCTATTTTATGTGATCTAGATTATCACCTTATATTATCAAGTTAGATCTATTTTATGTGATCTAAATTATCACCTTATGTTATCATGTTAGATCTGAATTATTGATCTAATTTATCACCTTGTGTTGTCATGTTAGATCTAAATCGACTGGACATCTAAATTGTTAATTTAGATCTTACTATGCTTATTGTGACATCATAGTTATTGACTGTCAACCGTTCATCAGTTTTATGACCACCTTTTTTTTATGACAATTTCATGTCCGTGCCAGTATGTATGTCTACCTTGTTATCATACTAGTTTATGTTTATACCAAGATGATCACTTTAGTTATATTCCCATTATTTTCCCTATTATCGTTTATGACTAGGCGATTGTCCAGCCTAGGCATGTTGTCAATTTTGTGAGGGCGCTAGTTAAGGAACGGGGGAAAAAGGGTAAAAAATGGCATAATTTGAATATGAACATTTTTGGACATGTAATTCAAATTATTGGGTAAAATAGGTATTGACACCTATAAAAAGGAAAGGATTAATTAATTGGTAAATTAATTAAAAATGGAATGTCTAGTAACTACAATTAGGAATTGTACTTATGACACGAGGTTAGCTTGCATTTGCGGTGGAAGTATGCCCGGACTCGACCGGCATATCCAACAGCCACTGATGTTGAACCTAATGTGGATGGTCCAAATATGTAAATACGAATCGGGCTAAGAAACGAGGCTAGACCCAACCGTGGAATAAGACTGCCCGGACCCGACCGACATATCCAACATCCACACGTTGTAGGCCTAATGTGGGAGGTCTAGCCCATTATAAATCATATATGGATATGGTAATAAATTGGACTACTTAACCTAAACTAATCCATAAGTTATTTTATGAATAAGAACTGAAGCTAGGGTTAAGTAAAATTGATTGGATCGGTAGGAGGGTTAAGTAAATCTTGGGTAGGTGGGTAATATTATATTTATAGGCCCACAAACTTAACCATTAAACAAACATGCTTGGATCAGTGGGAGAGTTAAGTAAATCTAGGGTAGGTGGGTAATATTATATATATATATATATATATATATATATATATATATATAGGCCCACATACTTTACCATTAAACAAACATGCTTGGATCAGTGGAATGGTTAAGTAAATCTTGGGTAGGTGGGTAATATTAGTATATATAGGCCCACAAACTTAACCCGATAAGGTTATGTAATTAAAGACATCTAGTGGTATACATAATCAGTGGAAATAATAAAGTTATGTAATTAAAGACGCCTTTAGGGTTAACATAATTGTAGAAATGATAGGATAAGCATAACCGGTTGAAAGATTGTGGGTTATGTATTAAAGACACCTATAGGTAAGCATAACCGGTAGAAAGATTGGAGTTATGTAATTTAAGACATCCTTTTGGGTTAGTATAACTGACATAGGGCTATGTAATTAAAGACACCTAAGGGTATACACAGTCAGTAAAAAACCTAGTGGGGAGACAAGACAATGGGGAGAGCTTGTATCATATTATGTGGGACCCATTTCAGTCAGTGACCTAGAGTAGGTACCAAATAAAGAAATCCGTACTAGGCGGAGAAGGGGCATGCTTACTGATTGATTGTAAGAGATCCAAACGAGACGGACGGTGTAGGCGGCATAAACCGACCAAGGACATGTGCATGCATGGGCCGGGTAGAGGGGGCTAAGACGACCGTGACACCAGTATATACGGTTGTGCACATCTTGGGTTGCCACTTTAGGAAGTGATACCTCCTACTGTAGGGTCAACACAGTATATCTACAAAGTAGGGAGCCGATCGATTAGGGTAGTGGTTAGGGTATACTTGGACGTATGCCCTAAGCCTACCAACTTATATTGGAAGAGATCATCTCATTTCAGTTATACTAGTATTAGTACTGAGTAATCATTAGTGAGGCACATACACCTTATCTTGCTTACCATGTCACACCTTCCATTTATGTAGTAATCTCTCTCTTATCCAATTTATATGTCTATCATGTTGCTTTTATTTATCTACTGGATAAAAGTAACTAGACTCGCCGGACTTTATGTCTGACGCTGTTGTTTTTCCTTCTTTCTTCCGTTCCCCCCAGGTTCTCAAGGGAGGGAGTTCTCAGGCTTAGTCAGGATTCTGCTATCATCTTGCTTGGAGCTTCTAGGTGTATTTCTCAAAATTCTATCTTTGCTACTATGGCTTATGATTTGGGGATTATGCTTTCTTTGTTATTGCACTCTGATATTTAAGTACAAGACAGAAGTTTTAATTATATACTGAGTTTATGTATTTTCATACATATGGTGTAACCTTGCTTTGTGATTAATAAAATTTTAAATTTCTGCTGCTATCTTATTTATATCTGTCTTGTAATTATTCTGTGTCTGTTTACCTATAGCGCTCCACGAAACTTAATGCATTCCCTTAGTGAGTGACATTAACAGACGTGGTGTGTTACAACATCAGAAACAACTGTAGCAACTGTAGCACTGAAGATAAGACTTGATAGTAGTACACCCAAGGAAATGCATGGGAACGCTGCTTGACATGAGACGAGTTTACCATGAACCAGTGGGAAGAAGCACATACCCAGGAGATATTTGGCATGAACGTATACATCCCAAACCAATGAATGATAAGCAACAACAAGAAATGACACCCATCGTCACCGAAGCATGAGCTTTCGCCGTGATGATGGGCAACAACTTATTGCACCACAAATAATAAGCCCTCAAAACCACCACATGCAAAACTGAGCCCCCAAAAAATACACCAGCTGTAGCTCCACAAACAGAGGAGGAAAAACTGAAGAGAAAAGGAAGGGTATTTAGGGTACGATTTTCCGCTGCCTACCAGTTCGCGGTAGTGTGGAAAGCTAGATCTGAGTAAAGGGAAATGGAAGAAGTTGATTGAAATGAGCAAAAGCGTTTAGAAGAGGTGAAGAAAGGGAATAGGGAAAAGAGGGGAGAGATGGCGTCATAGTCCCCAATAACAACGAAAAGAGCTGACTATGGATTCTTTACATTTTGAACTTACACTAGAGAGGCAACAAATTTATTTAGTGTAAAAGATACAATATCTACATGAGGAATATGTGATATATATGTTGAACTATTGGAACTCACCTAAACATTTACCAATGCCACCTAAAAGTTTAATAAATTAAATAATGACTTTGATTGTTATAAAATAAAACAAGAACAGGAGAAACAAGTGAGAGAATACATTTTTATTGATTCATATATGTTTACAACGCATGTGAGTTCTCTATTTATAGACTCTGCATGTCCTGCTAATTACAATACTATCCCTCGTATTGAGAGTATTTACCTTATTATTATAGTATATTACAACATCCTTTATATATCTGTATGCAAAGACGATAAGATGAATTGCCTCATTAGAAAAACATGTATGGGAAAAATCATAAATAAGGAAAAGAATATAATTTTATTTCAATTTAGGTAACATGCTGTAACACCCCGAATTTTTAAAGACGCTAAAAGAGGATAAACTAAATAATAATTAATTTAATATTCAAAATTAAGGAAAACAGACTACGCCATTGCGTCCGTCTCGAAATTCTGGTCAAGATATACATTTGGTTTGCGTAAAACGGACACCATATGAAGAAGTTGTGAGGGTTTTAAGTTTGTATACACGTAGAAATATTATATATATACACATGAGTCAGAGATGAGTCAGAATCTTATCTGAAATGGTTCGAATTTGAAAAATAAAAAGTGGCAGTAGTTTTCCCGCTCTAGGGGGTCGACCCACCCATAGGGGTGTCGATACCCCTAGAGATGATGTGGCAGTCGGTATCAGAGGGCTTGACAACTATATATGTACGTGGTCGTTTCTCTTGTTTTCTTCACTAAGTTCATGGTGGCCAAACTCTGACGGTGTCGGAACTGAACTGGATCCGTTATCTCCTACAACTATCAGCTTTGCAAATCAAACTTAGAGATTCAAGATCCATTCTTCTTCTATTTTCTAATCCTAACACTGTGAGTTTCTAGTTGCTTTTAGATTTGAATATTTAAAAGTAATTATGACACGACTATGACTTGGACTTGTTCATATGCCTAGATTATATCAGATCCATTGCAAATTTTGATTATATGACATTCTGAATTGGTTAGGATTTGGATCTAAATCTCTATCTAGTCGGATCTATTATAACTTCTGTGACATGCCATGATGTGATCCACATTTAAACTATTGGATCTAAATTATGTGGACATTTAATTTGTTAATCTGATCAAGATTATCATCTTGTGCCTACTATGTTAGATCTAAATAGTTGGACATCTAAATGGTTAATGTAGATCTTATTATGCTCACTATGACATCATAGTTATGTTAGAACTAGTAATTGCAACAAGTACAACAGATTTATGCTTATATGTCCACCTTGTCACCATGCTAGTTTATGTTTATGCCAAGTTATGTCAAAACAATCACTTTGGTTATATTCCTATTATTTTTCTCTTTTATCGTTTATGACTAGGCTATTATCTAGCTTAGTCATACCGCCAATTTTGTGAGAGCGCTAGTTAAGGAACGGGGGAAAAAAGGTTAATATTGGCATAATTTGAATATAAACATCATTGGACATGTAATTCAAATTATTAGGTAAAATGGGCATTAACACCTATAAAGGCATAGGTTTAATTAATTAATTAATTAATTAATAATGAATGCCTAGGATTACAATTAGTAATTGTAATGGCGCTTATGACCCGAGGTTAGGTTGCATTAGTGATGAAAGCCTGCCCGGACCCAACCGGCATATCCAGCACCCACGCAAATACGAATCGGGCTATGACACGAGGTTAGGCCCAATTTGTGGAATAAGACTGCCAGGACCCGACCGACATATCCAGCATCCACAAATTGTAGGCTTAATGTGGGAGGTCTAGCCGATTATAAACCATAAATGGACATGGTAATAAATTGGACTACTTAACCAAATCTAATCCATAGGGATTGTGTGATTGTGAACTAAAGACATGGTTAAGTAAAATTGGTTGGATAGTGGATGAGTTAAGGAAATCTAAAGGGGGTGGGTAATATTTACATATAGGCCCACAAAATTAACCCGATAAGCTTATGTAATTAAAGACACCTAGTGGTATACATGACCTGTTGGAATAATAAAGTTATGTAATTAAAGACACCTCTTAGGGTAAAAATAACATGTAGAAATGAAAGGGTTAAGTTATGTAATTAAAGACACCTTTTAGGGTAAACATAACATGTAGAAATGAAAGGATTATGTAATTAAAGACACCTAGTGGTATACATCGCCAAAGAAAACCTTGTGGGGGATACAAGACAAAGGGGAGAGCTTGTATCATATTGTGTGGGATCCGTTTCATCCAGTAACCCGTAGTAGGTATCAAAACATGTACCCCGTACTAGGTCGGAGAAGGGGCGCACTTACTGGACTGATTGTAAGAGATCCAAACGTGGAGGACGGTGTGGGCGGTGCAAATCGACCGGGCCATGTGCATGCATGAGCCGGGCAGAAGGGGATAAAACGACCGTGACACCTGTAGATATGGGGTTGTGCGTATCAACGAGGGGTTTCCACTTTAGGACGTGATACATCCTACTGTGGGGCCGACACAGAGTATCTACGGAGTAGGGAGCCGATCGATTAGGGTAGTAGTTAGGGTACATTTGGACGTATGCCTAAGTCTACCATCTTATAGTGGAAGGGATCATCTCATTCTGGTTATACTAGTAATAGTGCAAAGTAATCATTAGAGAAATGTATACACCTTATCCTATCTACCTTGTCTTATCTGCCATTTATGTAGTGATCTCTCTTATCCACTTTATATGCCTATCATGCTACTTTTATTTATTTACTTGCTAAAAGTAACTAGACTCGCCAGACTTCATGTCCGACCCTTTTGTTTCCTCTTCTTTCCTCCCCTCCCGGTTCTCAGGGAGGAAATACTCAGGCTTAGTCAGGACTCAGTTATCATCTTGCCAGAGCTGCTTTCGAAGTATGGCTCAAGTTCTTATCTCTACTATGGATTAGCTCTTTTTCTTGGTGAATTATGTTATTCTTTTTTATATTTATGTACTCTAATGGTACAAGACAGATGTTATGTTATTGTAATGGTTTTTGTGACTTATGGTATTTTGGACCACGATGTATAATTTGTGTTTGAAATAAAATTTTGAATTTCCGCTGCTATCTTATTTATATCTGTCTTGTAATATTCTGTGTTTGTTTACCTATAACGCTTCATGAAACTTAATGCATTCCCTTTGTGAGTGACATTAACAGGCGTGGGGTGTCACGCATGTTTACTATGTTACAATGAGGGTTGTTAATTCTAGATCAAGATAATGCCTCATTAAAAACCTTCCAAATAAAACCCAATGAGAAAAATATTAGTGAAGGAAAAGAGTACATTATAACATAATTTCATATCTTCTCCCCGATTCATAATGCATTATTCAATTAGTTTGGTAACACATTATTCAATTAGTTTGGTAATGCAGATGACACATACCAATTTTATAAACCATCTTCTAAAATGTTGATTTTGAAAGTTCCTTTGTGAATAGATCCACTGAATTTTCTTGAGCTTTAATTTGTTTCACCTCTATCTTATTGTATTTTTGTAGTTCATGTGTGAAGAAGAATTTATGAGATATGCATTTTGTCTTATCACTCTTAATACAACATGCTTAAATATGGGCTACGCAAGCTGCATTGTCTTCATAAATAATAGTTGATCCTTCCATAGAGGGAAATTGACACGTACTTCGAATATGTTTAATTATTGATTTTAACCAAATACATTTTCGACTTACTTCACGTAGTGCTAATATTTCAGAATGATTAGATGATGTTGCTATCAATGTTTGCTTCATAGATCTCCACAAAATAGCTGCACTGTTGTTACTAAATACATACTTAGTTTGTGATCGTGCTTTATCTGGATCGGAAAGATAACCTACATCAACATAGCCAACTAGAATCAAATTATTTTCTATGTTAGAACTAAAAAAGCCTAAATCTGTTGTTCTACGAAGATATCTCATGATAAGTTTTACACCACTCTTCTATCTTTTAGTTTGTGTCGAACTGTATCTTGCTAGAAGATTGACTGAGAATGCAATATCTGGTCTTGTGCATTGGGCTAAATATAACAACGCACCAATGACACTAAGATATTGTACTTCTGGATCAAGTGCATTTTCATTTTGTTCTTTTTGGGTGGTAAGGGTCTTTTTTAATATCTAATGATCAGACAACCATAGAAGTACTAAGTGGATATGCTTTATCCATTTGAGAACGCTTCAGGATTTCCTTAATGTAATTAAACCGATGGACTAGAAATGATGCAAAAATGATGTTGGGAAATGTAATTAAACCGATGGACTAGAAATGATGCAGAAATGATGTTGGGTTTAGAATATGAATTTATAGAAAGTTACATATTCATAAAAGAAATTATAAAAGAATCAATTTGATTTCAAGATAAGTTATAAAGAATTTGATTAATAATCAAATGATACTTCGTAAGATTTGAAGTTTTATAAAGAAATGGAAATGAAGTTTTATAAGAAGATTTTTAAATGAATTTTTATCAAGGATCTTATAAATGGATTTTTAAATAAATCCAAATTTATAACCAAGTTTCATAGAAGGAAATTTAAATTAAACAAGATTGTTTTTAATAAGGATTTATTTAATAACAAATTAAGTAAAAAATGGTTATAATTGGGAAGGGATTTTCAAACGCAAGAAATGGTTTATAGAATCTTATTTAAATTGAATAGTAAATGGAATTTATTGTGTTATATATTTGATATCAGGTTTTCTGTAACACCCCACCCCAAGACTCACCTAGTAAAGGGCATTACTAAGTAATGTTATCTATTAGAGCAGAGAATAGGGGTGGGTTAGGGGAGACCATCCTTAATTCGCATTAGACGAGTGTCAAATATGTGGATTGGGCGCATAATTTTTTTTCTTATCTCAAGTGGATCAACATACTCAACACAAATAATATGAAACCACGATGTCTAAGGATCTTATTCATAAAAATATACAATACATTACAGATAACATATCACAAAATGGTTACACACCGATACAATCATTGAATACAACATATACATATGCTACATCTTGGATCGTTATACATAACTCAAAATGGAATACATCAAGCACCCAAAAAATCAATATACAATGTTTCAAATGCACATATATACAACAAAGGTTATAACTTCAAAAGACAGTCCAAGCTAGTTACATAGACCACAAAATAACAGCAGTTTGAACATGAAACAACCCGGTCTGACTCGAGTATTACATACATGAATCAGTCTAGTTTATATATCAGTTAAAGTATGGCAAGTGAATATGGAAATATATATAAGAATTCCTTTCGACATTATATAGCCCAAGATAACAATTGATTCCCGAGATGGTTAAGGCTAAACATCGTATGTAATCTCAAGAACAACATAAATAATCACATGGAGAATTTATTTCCAACAACATGGCGTTATGCACCTAGCTAAGCACAATGTTTAAACATGACGAAATAACCCAAAAACTCCAAAAATGCAACTTATAAACTCATATGTGAGTTTACTCAACTCAAAGTAATAACTGTTTTAAAAAAAAGCACCAAAATAGCTCTAAGGCTATGAAAATCAACACATCATCATAAATTGATCCAAAACATAAAATAACCACTAAAACACCAAAGCATCATAAAATATATCTAAACTACGAAATCATCATCAACGTCAACAAGGGAAATATATTTTGATAAGTACTTATACATAATTTACTACGATTTGCCTCGATCGAGTAAAACATTTAGATGCCCCATTACGGTCCAACATGATTCTACTATAATCTATCTCGATCGAGTTGGCTCTACTACATCTTGTCACGGCTGAGTATAGCTTTAGTATAATAACCTTTCTTGGTTTGGTGCGCACCATTACAACAACCCATCTCGATTGAGTATATCGCTAAGATGACCCATCTGGTCCAACCTAATTTTACCATGACCCACCACGATCAGGTATACTTGACCACTTCGGTCAAGAAAACGCGTACATGAGACTCCCCTCGAGTCAAGCACAGGCATAACAACAAGTCGTGGCACAGATTTACAGATAATAACCTAATGGTGGTGACTATGCTCCCAAATCACATGTTCTCACTACTAGTTTAATATACGCTCATCAATTCCACACTGGAAATCATCTAAAACACCAAATCATCAGAAACAACAAGGCATTAGGAGCATCAAACATCAACTTCAATTAGACGAGTCTGCGATTAACCAATAAAATATACTTCGTGTCTTATACCACGAGGTTTACAATATCGTTTAATCATAACTCCGACTTCTCTAAGGATGCAAAAATGTGTATTTTATATTGAAAATGCTTGGTTAGTGAAAATGAGTTTTAAATCAATTTTTCAAAAATATCCGAAATTGTTTCTTTTGAAATCCTTCCTCTATAGCGGGGCTGATATAGATTTTATATTTATTGGAATACTTGAATACATATATAGTAAATAATTATTAATTATGGAGATCACTTGGAAAAAATAAATGGAAAACAACTTAAAAACGTGCTTGGAAAGAATAGAAACCACCAAATTTGTAATGACCCGCAATTCCATAACATCAGAGTTGACTATATACATCATACGTCCAACCCAAATATCGCGAAAATACGAAACATTTATTTTTAGAAGAAAGAGATAGAAGAAGAAAAGAAACAATAACAAAGAATCTCACATCGCAGCGGAACAAAATATAATATATCATATCTTTGAAATACAAAATTTGTACTGTATACACATATCATTATCAGAGTACAACACTTACAACACAGCGGAACAAAACTATAACTAGATAACGCTGAAGCCTCCTGCTCCAAGCTCCTTTAGATATATCTGAAAAATCCTGAACTACTTGACTACCCGTACAAATTTAGGCACCCAAGAGTTTAGGTAAAACAAAACAAATAAACTCCGGGTCAGTCATGGGACTGGTATGAGTAAACAGTTTCAGAAAACTAAATGATATCTCATAAGACCACGCCGTATAACACGGAACGGGTTTTTCCCTTATGAGAATCCAAACACTTGATTTAACTTTCAAAATCCCTTTGAAAGGAATGATAACTTTATATCAAAACTCCTTTGATATTATAATAGTGTCTAAATCAAGTAAATACAATCTAGTGGAACGTTTGCATCTCACGTTCCACATAAATAATATACAATCATAAACCGCAAGCACGTATTGGGTATTTGATTTCCAACTATGACAAGGTATGGAACCACCTTCCGTTGGTATATCTCTAGAGGAGAATACACCGAGTTCAACAAGAACATCTTGCAACTCAGCCACACATGACCGACCACTCATTTGGCTTGAGTGTATCGAATGTATATCACCAACGGTTAGGATCAGCAACCGTTTCCCGAATGGAACAACATCGACAATAGATTTTTAGAAATAAATGAATCTCTAGATCAGGTGATTATACACCCTAATAGGAGCGACCTACATAGCCATGCTGCCTGCCCGATTTCTGTCATTTACCGGTTGATGAGGCTTGAAGCTACGCTTTATCATCACACCAGATTCACTTTGAATGCCACATTGTCAGATCCATCGAAAATCACTAATTGACGTCTACAATAGTACATTACGTGTTAGCTAAAGAAGTTTCCTTCTCCGCTTCCACTCTTGGTACTGTTGAAGAAATCAATGTACGTGACCTTTCTGGAAATACTCTGTCAGACATTCATCCATACAAGTCACCCAGGAACAGGATGAACTGAAGGCACTATTTCTATTAATAGAAAAAGTCCTTGCACTCTACTCTGTCTCTGATTATCTTTATATAATCTGATTCGCACGCTACTGCCAATACGGAGTGGTTCTTCGGATAATAATCCAACCGGTCTCTCCATATTGACAACGATGGACAAAACTTCGATAGTCTGTGATTTAACTATCGAATAAAAACAAGTGTTTCGATAGTCGATGATTTAACTATCGAAGAAAACAAGTGTTCATCCAAACATCCAACAATCACTGAGCCTTTAATTAATATTCCATTAATAAATCTCTTCTCTATTTCTTTACCAATATTTGTCAACCAAATATTTTCAATAGCCATATTGGCCTTCTTTATTTTCTAAACTTAGAAAATATCTTCTATTTATAATTGGAAAATATTCCAATTACTTCTCTCTTTTCCGATCTCGTTTATTTCTATACTTAGAAAATATTCTTTATTTTATTTCCAAGCTTACACTCATTTGGGTTAAAACGGATGTTGTGTAAAACATCGTTACAACAACCCAAATACTATATTCAACTAACTCTTATCCAACATTGATCTTCGAGCCTGGAATCTTACTATTTATTTGTTAATAATGAAATCAATCAAGTTGGGGTATAACTACCTCTCAGACCTTGACTGAATGACATTTATAACGTCAAAACAGATAAGATTACTTACTCGAATAATCGATACCACACAACCACTTCTTCACTTTTAAACACATATCACTTTCTTTTTCTATTCTTACTAGATTTTCTTCTTATACTACCTTTTTGATTATACTATTTTATTTCTAAGTTCGTTTCCTTATCGACTTCTATATAAATCGATACGTTGATTTCTAACTATCAAATTATCTTAAAAATATTCTAACTCCTTAAATTTTCGGAAATATTCGCCACAACCTCCTTTGTACCGGGAGCATCGGGATATTTCTAATAGCCTCCCATGGCCCTTACCAATCCAAAAAGAAAAAAGAAAAGCCAAGCGGCTAGCCGATACGGCGCATAAAATCTCATATGTGAATTAAATACATACCTTTTTGTCTATCTATCTATATATATACCTTCTAACACTTTATTCCAAACCTGTCTCCTGTATATTTATACTTGTCCAATCTATTTTAACTATACCAATCATTTTAACTAAACCAATCATTTTAACTAAATTTGTTAAATAAATTTGTTACTTAACTCTTCAGTCTATTTCACCTTCATATTTGAACATGACATGTTCAAATATATTTTAACTTGCATATTAACAAATTCTAATTATACTCATACTCTCGTTTCCTTATCGACTTCTTATTCAAATTCCAATTCAATTCTATTTGAATTCTCTTTATTTAAACTTCATTTGAATTCTATTTTCAAATTCTATAGTTTAAAGTCCATTTGAATTCTATATTCAAATTCTATTTGAATTCTCTGCATTATTTATAAACAACGTTTATAACTTCACCTAAAATCCCACATTTATATATTTATAAACAAAGTTTATAAATTCAATTCAAATCCCACCTTTTCATTTATAAACAGAGTTTATAAATTCCATACTTGTTTTATATTTCCAAACAAGTTAATATTTTCCCTAGTTCATAAAAATTCAAATTCTATTTATAAAATAGAATTCCCTTTTCAAATCTCAAATACCCTTTTCGATATTTATTATAAATAAATATTCAAGCCCCAGTGATATTTTAAACAATCAAATCAACCAATTTTCAATCATTTGATTTTACTTAACACATCATATATGAATATACATATGAAACCAACCAACCAAACAAACAACAGATTTTTTTTTTTTGAGGAATCCAGTTGGATTCCTCCAACCTGTTTTTCCTGCATCCAAAGACGTTAGTCAACATAGTAATACCCATCCTGCTTCGAGGCAGGATATCGCGGTATAGAAGGTCATCCACTAATCATAGCATGGGGCATATAGGGTAATCATCCGCTATGAAACTGCGGGCATCCGCTAATGAGACCGCGGTAATCCAACCAATCATCAACCCAATATATATATATATATATATATATATATAATAGTCAACCAATCCTAAATAACTAATATATATTTTAAAACAATCAGACAGCATTCAAACAAGAACAGACAATTATTTTTAACTATATAAAAATAATTTCTAAATAAAAGGTGAGACTTACTCACAGATTTTAATTTGCCGAATATCCATTTAAATTTCCAGAACGTCTCAGCTATGAATTTACTCAAGTCGTCTATCTTGTACCTTACTGCCTACAAGATCTTCCAAATTATCCGATGATTCCCTTGCGAGCACCCCTGACATCACCACGAGGAAGACTCCGACCCCTTCATCTCTGTAATTATCGAATACCCCATGTAAATCATAGCTTCACAGTAAAGCTCCAGTTCGTCACTTGGAACCCCAAATGGCCTGATGTCGAGCCTCACATTATACTCGAGTTCCTCCTGATAGCAGCGACGCTGACCCCAACTTTCCACTGACGATCGCTCGCTTCCCCCCTGGCGTCGAATCGAGGACCGCGCGATGACTTAGTTCGATCATTCTCGCTTAAATCAAGTATCGATCTGATAAAAGGGATCGATGCTCGATGAACCCTAGCCTTGAATCTGAAACACGTCGAACCCCCAAAAAGAACAATCGCAAGCACCATTTTGTTGTCGGCTTCAAGGATCGAACAGAGTGTTTGATTGTCGAAGGGATTAGGGTTCGATTTCTGGAAATGAGGAACGGTTTGATTTTAAAAGATGAAATGAGCTTCTATTTTGATTTCGGTTGTCTGAGAATATTGCGGCCATTTCGTTTTCTCTTCTGAAGCTTTTCGGTTTTGGATTAAACAAATGAATTAAAAGAGGAAGGGAGGAGCGGTTCTTAAATAGAAGGGGGTGGTTGCGATTTGTGGTGAATGAAGGAGCACGGTGTTGGTTTGATTTATGGTGATAAGAGAGGGCACGGTAATGTATTTGTTTGTGGGAGAAAAGGGAGCCACACAACACTTATTTATTTTATTTTAATTTAATTAAAAACTATATCCTAAAATTAAAATACCCATGATGCCGAACTCCTTTCTGAACCCAACAACTGATGATCTTAGGGTAATACCACTATTCCAGATACACTGGGATAGGTCACGAGGTCCAATTCGATCATCCGCAACGGATATTAATTTATATTGATATAAATTAAATTTCAAATCTTTTAAATTCTGCGATAATATTATTATCGTTATAAATTCAAATGAAATTTCTCATTAATTAATTGAACTGTATTTAATTCAAATTAAATTTGAATTCAACTAAATCCATTTTCATATTCTGATAATTTAATATTTTCAAATATTAAATTGAAATTGATTTTTAAATCGATAACTCCCTATAAAAATTGATTTATTTACTTAACTCAATATTTAAATCCATATTAAATATTTAAAATTTATCCATAAGGATCCGGGTCATTGCAAAATTATACAGTGAAAATTCATCCAAAACAGTATCGATTCGATACCCGAATCGAAGCTAATGTCAGCATTTCACATTGGAGTTAATTTCCATTTTAGAACATTTATTAACATCAACATAATTTAGCTAAAACCAATTACCAAACATAAAAAAATCAAGTGTAGGAGCTAAGTAAAACAAGATCCAATAAGCTGACCTACGTCCCTCAAACTCTACAGGAGCCGACCCTGGGGTCGACCTCCTTAGGTGAAAGGTCGACCTCTAGATCGACCTCCCCTCCTCAGGAGTGGACACCTAGGTTGACCCCTTGTGGGGAAAACGCAGAAATGCTTCGGGATGTTGATTTTTAAGCTACAGGTGATCAACATCGCTCGTATTCAACTTCTACGCCTTAATTCTTCGTGCGAACGACAATATAAAGATATGAAATTTTGCATGCGCGTAGGCAATGATCCGGACAGCAACCCAAAGCAAGTTTGATAGCAATTTGCTACGAATTGGGAGAGAGATTCATTTTCACAGTAGACACTAAATTGTGACGACCACAAGAATAAGGATTCACAGAAATAGAGCGTATAGAGAACAACCAAGGTACATATAACTCAGATATCAAAGATCTACTGCATGCAACAAGAGTAAACTAGATTGTGTGAGTTGGAAAACTCACCTTGCTTGGTGAATAGGAGATTTGCCCTGAAACTATAGCAAAATTGAAGCTTTTACCACCAACAACTTTTAGGAAGAGAAATTGATGCCATGCAAAACTAATCTTTATCGTATCTTTTTTACTGAGGATTCCCAAGAGAGATAGTGTTGATTCATTGTCTGAAATTACATCTTAGCTAGGAAAGGAGAAGTTTTACTCTCTTTTGATTCAATTTGGGTAGAAAGGGGTTTGCTTGAATGAGAGGGGAGGCTATTATTTCCTCAAAAGCTTTAGGAAGAAGAAGGTGGAAAGCTAAATGAAAAAGAACGTTCTAGAGAAAGAAACCTCCAGATCTCTTATTTGGGCTTTGGATTTTGGGTACACTAACCCATTCCCAACAAAGTGTTACAAAATTTATCAAGTATTGGAATTTTTTGTTATAATTATATTTAGGCAAATAATATACAAGTTTAACATTTTAAATACATTTCCCAGTCCAAGACACACTATAACATTGTTTAATCCTCATAAAATATTGTACACACATGTTACAACATTTTCCGAACCATTTAACACCAATTTTAACAAAAACTATTAATGTGACCATGTTTGTCGAAATAATTGCTTTTTCTTTAAGACATATTTATATTCTATGAACATAATTTCAAACTTCATTGATTTAAACAAATTAATTAAATCAGCTAACTATATTAAATATTTCCAACCTTCAAGTATTGATTCTCAATCAATATTTGAATTTCTATTTTGATAGCCATACAATTAATTCAGTAACATTGTCGTCAAAGCCGAACAATTTTAACAACAATCTACAATTATTTTCCCACCTTGATAAAAATCCATCATTACATTATTACTTAAATTTTATACCCATTTCCAAACACATTTTAAAATAGAATTCTTTTCTTTTGTCAAGGAATACACCTTACACTTTCAAATGCAAATGCATTATTTATCCCTTATCTAGTTGACAACAAATTAATATTTCATAATGAAAATAGTTTTTATACTTTAATATTGATTATTGATCAATATTTCTTATTTTCTGTAATGATCCGGACCTTTTAACGAATTTAAAATTGAAACTTTTACT
This sequence comes from Allium sativum, assembly GCA_030737875.1. Classification (NCBI taxonomy): domain Eukaryota; kingdom Viridiplantae; phylum Streptophyta; class Magnoliopsida; order Asparagales; family Amaryllidaceae; genus Allium; species Allium sativum. Next base: position 526,576,242 of record CM060909.1, on the reverse strand, counting down.
ACTTGATTTGAATTTAAATTTGAATTTTACATAAATATACATGGTTAAGAATTTTAATAAGTTAGATGATAGATTTTATTTGAATTATAAATGAGAATGATTACTAATGAGTTTGGATTTATTGATACTATCTGTCATTCGATCGGATTTGTCGAACCATAACATGAATTAGTAGCATTAGAATTAAGTGTTGCCCTTAGTTTTCGTAGCATTTAAGGGAAAATGCTACCAAAAGTTCACCTTCTCTTCTTAAGACAAGTGTAAGGACACTTGTAATTTTGCATGTAACTTCCATGCATGGTTTCCACTTGTCCCCTTATGTTTCTTTACCTCCTTACTCCTCCTTTCCTATATAAGGAGCTCATTACTTCATTTTTTATCATCCATTTTCATTTTTCCTACCTTCTTCTTCTTAAGCTTATGGCCATGGTTTCCATGGCATAAGTCTTTCTCTTTTCCACCACCACCTTGCCAAAGTTCGTCGTCATCCTCCTTCTTCTCCTCTTATAATATAAAGAGAGAGAGAGAGAGATTAGTGTATATTATATTATATACTGGTGAAGAAGACGTTGCGCCGAAATACTGTCCGACGGTTCACTCAGCTAGGCTCGTCTACCGTAAAGATTTGGAAAGCTGCTTGGTTAGAACTCTTTAATCACGGTTTCTATATTTGATTAGTAGTTAGACTAATTTAAATATAGTAATGAATGATTAGTGGTTAATGACGATTGATGTTTGTTGTGATGGATGATGGATGCGTAGTTTAGAAACACACACACACACACACTATTAAGCATTAGTGTTATAACGCTTGTGCACAGTTATGATTTATTTAATTATATTGATGATGGTTGCTATGGATGTTCATAATGGTTGTTAATGTTGTTTTGCACACGCTATGACAAAAGTATGGTATCACATTTGTGATCGACAAATCTCCTTCGTAATTAGAAGCAGTATCATTATTGAAATTGAAGGTTAATAATTGGGGAAGACCATATGTTTGAATTCATATATATCGATAAAGTTCTTTAAATGAATAAATAAATACCGGAATGTTCTAGGATGACAGAGAGGATAGTGTCTAGGCTTGGGTTTGAAAAATATAGTTTCCTGCTCTCCCTGGCAATCCCTAACCGATCCGACGAATGGGATGGTTAATTTGAAATTATTTGAATTTAGAAATGAATTGGAATTTGATTTATTAAGTAAAAAATAAAAGTTAAATTTGAACCCAAAATAAATTTGGTAAGTCAATGTAAATTTCTTTAAATGATTTTAAATGATTTACATGAGTATATCTTGGTTTTCTAAGGTATTTTGAAGTACTGAAGAATAATTTTTAATTCGATCAAAGTAGAGCTTGTCGCACAATGGTAATTTGCGTATTTTAGTTACAAACTTTAAACGCTTATAACTTTTGCAATCTAAAACGGATTTCCAAGAAATGAAAAATAATTGATTTATATTAATGAGAGCTTTTAAATGAGTGAAAGCGGATTTTAATTTCAGGTTATAATTTTCAAGTTATGTTTAAAACCTTTTTGGAAAAGATCGCTGCAAGAGCAGTTGTCGACCATAACTACAAACTGCTATTTTAAATGTTTTAAAAGTATGGAAAAAATGGTAAAATCATTATAAATTATGTAAAAGTGTTTTTAATCATAATTTTTAAGTTTTGGCTAAGATAAACGATATTTTGATCAAAGTAGTTAAGATAACAGTTTTGTAACGCTTTTGAAACACTATGGTAACTCTTTCTTTGAAAATATTCTTTTTTGAAGTGCTAAACCACGAGCTGTTTCCCAAACCATAAGTAATCCTTTGTAAATGATTAGTGGAATGTTTTCAAAGATTAAAAGTATTGAAAATGTTTTATATGGTAATTAAATTGATTTATCTGGTACTAAGACGGGGTTTTCAATTTTAAATAATTGGATATGGTTGGAGATAAATCTTCGGATGTTTGATGTTAATTCAGTAGATGATGACTCTTACTATTTGATGAATTTTAAAGGTAGTTCACCGTTATTCTACTTAAAGTGTGAGTTGGATACGAAGATTAATATTGAGGATAAGTTGATGATATTTCTATCCAGATCTAATGTCAAAGAGTTGGATAAATCTTTTAATTAAGATACGAGTTTCCCAATTTAATTGGGATAAGCTGGATAGAAATAACCTTTGGATATTTGATATGAAATTCTTTGGTGTAAACGTATACTATTTGAGGAATTTGGAAGATATTATTGTTATATCATTATTCCACTTATAGAATTCGTTGATTATGAGAATTGGTATCAAATATAAGTAGATACAATTTTTATGTAACTTATGTTAAATATCGATTGATTTGGGTTTTGTCGTGAATCATATCTTCAAAAATATCATTCTTGAAACCCAATGAGATTGAGTTATGGAAATTCATATCATAATTTGGGGATTTAACCAAATCTTTGATTTGAAGAAATTAAAAATAAGGAATTGGGAAGGAAGAATAATCTTTTAGTTAAGATTACAGAATTGAATGTTCGAAAACCAATTTAACTGGAAACTAGGGTTGAAATGTGGGGTAAGAGTTTTTAAAGGAAAGTGGATTTTTAATAAGGATCTATCAAATGGAAAATTAATTAAGGATTTGAGGCTAAATTATCTTTGATTTAAGGGATGTGAGGATTTAAAGAACTCCAATTTAACAAAATCGAAGATGGAAGGATATTTGGTTGAAAGCCTTTGTGTTCCGTAATTGTATTTTTTAATTTGTGCTTATTATTTGGAAAGGCCGGGATCGAATATATGTTCGAAAACCATTCCAAGTAATGGTACGACGTTATGGAACAATTAAAGACTTGGAAAGTGATGAATGAAGACCGAGATTTTTTGAATTGTTTGGATTGATTGCTGATATCTCGGTTGGGCTGATCCCCTGATAGAGGTTATAAGTGCCATGAGGTTTGAATATATTTGAAGATTTTCGGATTGGTGTTTCGTTCAGACCCAGAACAGACATATATGGATTGTGTGTCTGACATTGTAATTGACTGCGTCGCACTGATCTCTGTTAAATATATATCTTCTTGGTGGCGGAGAATTTATTCTCTTGCTTAACACCCTTCACTAAGACGTATGAGCTTTGGGGTTATATATTGATGGAAATCAGTGATGCGTTGTGAATGGACAATGTGGCTTGCTTAAATTATGTGGTGAGCTATGGATGATCAAAGAATGGCTTATTTAAGCGTAGCTTTGTGTATATCGTGAGCTCGACAAGCCTCACTCCCCGGTAAATGGTCAAAACAGGAAGAAATGCGGCAAGGTTATGGGGTGTTGTCTCCTTCTAGATAAAAGGTGTACTATGGTATAGAGCCCAGTTATTAACCTATGTGGTAAAAACATCTGCTTTTGTGGTTGTTGTTGGCGCACGCTTGGAAAAGTCGGTAACGACCCGGAGATGGCGTACTCAGGCGTACTCTAAGTTACCCAGTGAAGGGGTAACTCGGCCTTGTGTTGGCATGAGGAGCGTCAGTTGATCCTTGGACATCCCTCTAGAGGTGTTCAAAATTTGGTTCGGAAGGAAGTTCCTTTGCCTGGTCATTGTTGAAAACTCAATCTCCGCTACGAGCCCATACGATTTTGATTGTATACCATACGTCAGTATAGTGTATGGTACCTGTGCTAGCTAGGATTGATACATTTACTTTCGAAATTGTTTTCGCACTATATTATAGTATTAAAAGAGGATTTTCACGTATCAAGCATTTTTGACTACATAAGGAGAAACCTCGCCCATATGTGTGTTTGCATTGTGTGTGTGCCGCGAGACCTTATGTTAGTTTCATTTTTCAAAAGTCATAGTGAATTTCTATGCACGGGAATTCATATGAAGTAAACCCGTTCCGCGTTAGCGGCGTGGTATGTTGAATCACCCAACTTTAAAATGAATCCTAAATAACAGTTGTTTCGAGTTCTCATACCAGTCCCACGACTGACCTGGAGTTTATTGTTCCCACACCTACACTCTGGGTGCTCACAATTTTGCACGGGTAGTCAGTAGTTTAGTTTGTAGGTTTAGATTTCAAGAGTTGGATTCAGGTCTGGAGCTAGAGTTATATTTTGGTTTTTCTTAGTCCGCTGAAGAGTTTATTTCCGCTGAGCTTATGTTGTACTATGATATTCCTGGTAAATCTGATGTAATATTTTGTAATGAAATGAAAACTTATGATATTTTTGTGTAAATATGTTGGTACCCAAAACAATCCGTCTTTATGAACGGTTTAAGTTGGTTTAATTACCAGCGAAAACCGAGCAAAAAGCCGGGTCGTTACATTTGGTATCAAAGCTTTGGTTTATACAAAGCAATGGGTACGATGTATTTGAACAAAAGTAAGGACTCATCAGAGTTATAATATCTCATTAGAGATAGGGTTAGGAATAACCTAGAATGAGATTTGGGAATATTAAGCTTGGGAGAACGTCCTTTATCATTGTGTTTTTAAATTAGAATAAAAATTATGAGCTAAAAATTAACTTACGGAAATATTAGAAATTTCCTTAACTTATAAATTGGTAGGCATTTATAATGTTATATGAGAATAAATAACTTAAGTGAGTAAAACCCTTAAAAGGTAATTAAGGGAATGTTAGATTGCACAGAAACTTAAATTCCTTTTTCTATTAGTGATTTTAGGGTTGGTAAATAAGAATAGGAATGACCCAGGTTATGTAAATTAAATCCCTTGATTATTTTAATAAGATGTTAGAATACTTTAAGTAGGGAATTCAAAATATGAATGTTAAATGCATATAAATTTAACTTGTAAATGGATTGGAAACAATTTGAATAAAAATTGAAATAGAATGAGTGTTCTTGAATTATAATTCCACCTCTTCGCTTGTCGCTATATTTTGCTTGACCCATCGTCATCTTTTGATTTTCATTATCTTCCTGATTTTCATGCTTGAATTTTTAATTGTCCAACTCTATTTCTGAATTCTTCCTTTTGCCTTGTCCAGACGAAACCATGGATAAATGGATTAATGAAGTAGTTTTGGATTTAAGACAAGTATTTTGAATTATCTCTTAATTTGAACTTGAATATATATTAAGTGCAAAAGGGTTTCAAATGATGAATTTATCCAAAAAAAAATTTTACGAGATAATTAAATGTTTTGAGAAAAAGATTATTTACATGAGAATTTGGATTCAAAATTTTTGTTGAAATCTAACCAATATGAGGCACAGACACTTAGTCTTATAGTTTGACTTAAATTATTAAGTAAACCATGGGTTCCATAACTTTAGCAGTAAGTTAGAAAGATAATTTCCAAATTTTGTTAGGGTCGTAAACATCTAAATACTAGGCGGTGTTTATCCCAGTTTCTCCTTTATGGTAGTGATAATAGCTTTGGGTCTGACCTGGAGAATTTGATTATAAATATGACCAGTGACGACCCTAGTAATCATGAGATTATAGAATCTCTACTTTTATTGAGAATTAGATGGAGTATTTGATAATGATATGGGCCTTGGTTTTGACCATTACATTTCCGATATTTTAAGATAGAAATGGGAATTTAAACTGATAAAGGAGTTTAAATTTACTCGTCTTCCTTTTCGAGGACGAAAAGTTTTAAGGGGGAGGGGGGCGAATGTAACGATCTAGAAATTTAAACCAATTTAAAATTTGTATTATTTAATTTGAATTTAAATTTGAATTTTACATAAATATATATGGTTAAGAATTTTGATAAGTTAGATGATAGATTTTATTTGAATTATAAATGAGAATGATTATTAATGAATTTGGATTTATTGATACTATTTGTCGTTTGATCGGATTTGTCAAACCATAACATGAATTAGTAGCATTAGAATTAAGTGTTGCCCTTAGTTTTCATAGCATTTATGGGAATATGCTACCAAAAGTTCACCTTCTCTTCTTAAGACAAGTGTATGGACACTTGTAATTTTGCATGTAAACTTTCATGCATGGTTTCCACTTGTCCCCTTATGTGTCTTCACCTCCTTACTCCTCCTTTCCTATATAAGGAGCTCAGTACTTCATTTTTTATCATTCATTTTCATTTTTCCTACCTTCCTTCTTCTTCTTAAGCTTATGGCCATGGTTTCCATGGCATAAGTCTTCCTCTTTTCCACCACCACCTTGCCAAAGCTCGTCGCCATCCTCCTCTTCCTCCTCTTATAATATAAAGAGAGAGAGAGAGATCAGTGTATATTATATTATATATTAGTGAAGAAGATGTTGCGCCAAAATATTGTTCGACGGTTCGCTCAGCCAGGCTCGCCTACCGTAAAGATTTGGAAAGATGTTTGGTGAGAACTCTTTAACCACGGTCTATATATCTGATTAGTAATTAGAATAATTTAAATATAGTAATGAATGATTAGTGGTTATTGATGTTTGTTGTGATGGATGATGGATGCGTAGTTTAGAAACACACACACACACACACACTATCAAGTGTTAGTGTTATAACGCTTGTGCACAGTTATGATTTATTTAATTATATTGATGATGGTTGCTATGGATGTTTGTAATGGTTGTTGATGTTGTTTGCACAAGCTATGACACAAGTATGATATCACATTGGTGATCGACAAATCTCCTTCGTAATTAGAAGCAGTATCATTATTGAAATTGAAGGTTAATAATTGGGGAAGACCATATGTATGAATTCATATATATCGATAAAGTTCTTTAAATGAATAAATAAATACCGGAACATTCTAGGATGACAGAGAGGATAGTGTCTAAGCTTGGTTTTGGAAAATATAGTTTTCTGCTCTCCCTGGCTATCCCTAACTGATCCGACGAATGGGATGCTTAATTTGAAATTATTTGAATTTAGAAATGAATCGGAATTTGATTTATTAAGTAAAAAATAAAAGTTGGATTTTGAACCCAAAATAGATTTGGAAATTCAATGTAAATTGCTTTAAATTGTTTTAAATGATTTGCATGAGTATATCATGGTTTTCTAAGGTATTTTGAAGTACTGAAGAATAATTTTTATTTCGGTCAAAATAGAGCTTGTCACACAATGGTAATTTGCATATTTTAGTTACAAACTTTAAACGCTTATAACTTTGCAATCTAAAATGGATTTCCAAGAAATGAAAAACAATTGATTTATATTAACAAGAGCTTTTAAATAAGTGAAAGCGGATTTTAATTTCGGGTTATAATTTTCAAGTTATGTTTAAAACCGTTTTGGAAAAGATCGTTGTAAGAGCAGTTGTCGACCATAGTTATAAACAACTATTTCAAATGTTTAAAAAAAAATGGTAAAATCATTATAAATTATGTAAAAGTGTTTTGAATCCTAATGTTTAAGTTTTTGCTAAGATAAACGATATTTTAATCAAAGAAGTTAATATAACTGTTTTGTAACGCTTTTGAAACACTATGGTAACTCTTTCTTTGAAAATAATCTATTTTGAAGTGGTAAACCATGAGCTGTTTCCCGAACTATAAGCAATCGTTTGTAAATGATTAGTGGAATGTTTTCAATGATTTAGAAGTATTGAAAATGTTTTATATAGAAATCAAATTGATTTATCTGATACTAAAACGAGGTTTTCAATTTTAAATAATTGGATATGGTTGGAGATAAATCTTCGGATGTTTGATGTTAATTCAGTAGATGATGACTCTTACAATTTGAGGAATTTAAAAGGTAGTTCACCATTATTCTGCTTATAGTGTGAGTTGGATACGGAGATTAATATTAGGGATAGGTTGATGATATTTCTATCTAGATCTAATGTCAAACAATTGGATAAATCTTTTAATTAAGATACGAGTATCCCAATTTAATTGGGATAAGTTGGATAGAAATAATCTTCAGATATTTGATATGAAATTGTTTGGTGTAAACATATACTATTTGAGGAATTTGGAAGATATTATTATTTTATCGTTATTCGACTTATAGCATTCGTTGATTATGAGAATTGATATCAAATATAAGTAGATACAATTTCTGTGTAACTTATGTTCAATATCGATTGATTTGGGTTTTGTCGTGAATCATACCTTCAAAAATATCATTCTTGAAACCCAATGAGATTGAATTATGGAAATTTATATCCTAATTTGGGGATTTAACCAAATCTTTGATTTGAGGAAATTAAAAATAAGGAATTGGGAAGGAAGAATAATCTTTTAGTTAAGATTACATAATTGAATGTTCGGAAACCAATTTAATTGGAAACTCGGATTGAAATGTCAGGTAAGGGTTTTTAAAGGAAACTTGGTTTTTGATAAGGGGTTATCAAATGGAAAACTAATTAAGGCTTTGAGGCTAAATTATCTTTGATTTAAGGGATGTGTTTTAAAAGAGAAAGGTTAAATATGGATTTTGTTATAATTTGAGAATGGATTTAAAGAACTTTAATTTAACAAAATCCAAGATGGAAGGAGAGTTGGTTGAAAGCCTGTTTGTTTCGTAATTGTATTTTTTAAATTGCGCTTATTATTTGGAAAGACCAGGATCGAATATATGTTTGAAAACCATTCCAAGTAATAATACGACGTTATGGAACAATTCAAGACTTGGAAAGCAAAAAATGAGGACCGGGATTCTTTGGATTGATTGCTGATGTCTCGGTTGGGCGGATCCCTCAATACGAGGTTATAAGTTGCATGAGGTTTAAATATATTTGAATATTTTCGGATTGGTGTTTCGTTCAGACCCAGAACAGACATATTTGGATTGTGGGTTTGACATTGTAATTGACTGCGTTCACTGATCTCTGTTAAATATATGTCTACTTGGTGGCGGAGAATTTATTCTCTTACTTAACACCCTTATGTAAGACGTATGAGGCTTAGAGGTTATATGTTGATGGAAATCAGTGATGCGTTGTGAATGGACAATGTGGCATACTTAAGTTATGTGGTGAGTTATGGATGATCAAAGCACGACTTATTTAAGCGTAGCTTTGTGTATATCGTGACCTCGACAAGCCTCACTTCCCGGTAAATGGCCAAAACAGGGAGAAATGCGGCAAAGTTATGGGGCATTGTCTCCTTCTAGATAAAAAGTGTACTATGGTATGGAGCCTAGGTATTAACCATATGGTAAAAACATCTGCTTTTGCGGTTGTTGTTGGCGCGTGCTCAGAAAGTTCGGCAACGACCGGGAGATGACATACCTAGGCGTACTCTAAGTTACCCAGTTAAGGGGTAACCCGGACTTGTTTTCGCGTGAGGAACATCAGTTGATCCTCAGACATCCCTATAGAGGTGTTCAAAATTCAGTTCGGAAGGATGTTCCTTTGCCTGATCATTGTTGGAAACCTAATCTCCACTACGAGCTCGTACAATTTTGATTGTATACCATACGTCAGTATAGTATATGGTACCTATGCTGGCTAGGATTGATACATTTACTTTTGAAATTGTTTTCGCACTAAGTATTGAAAGAGGATTTTCATGTATCAAGCATTTTTGACTGCATAAGGAGAAACCTCTCCCATGTGTGCGTTTGCATTGTGTGCGTGCCGCAAGACCTTATGTTAGTTTCATTTTTCAAAAGTCATAGTGAATTTCTATGCACGGGAATTCATATGGAGTAAACCCGTTCCGCGTTAGCGGTGTGGTCCGTTGAACTACCCAACTTTATAACGAATCCTAAATAACAGCTATTTTGAGTTCTCATACCAGTCCCATGACTGACCTGGAGTTTATTGTTCCCACACCTAAACTCTGGGTGCCCACAATTTTGCATGTGCAGTTAGTAGTTTAGTTTGCAGGTTTAGCTTTCAAGAGTTGGATTTAGGTCTGGGGCTAGAGTTATATTTTGGTTTTTCTTAGTCCGCTGAAGAGTTTATTTATGCTGAGCTTATGTTGTACTCTGATGTTCCTGGTAACTCTGATGTAATATTTTGTAATGAAATGAAAAGTTCTGATATTTTTGTGCAAATACGTTAGTACCCAGAACAATCCATCTTTATGAACGGTTTAAGTTGGTTTAATTACCGGCGAAAACCGAGCAAAAAGCCGGGTCGTTACATTTTCATTATTTACTTTAATCATCAAATCATAATTTTACAGGCATAGATTGGAATAAACTTCTTATTATATCAAGAATATTTGATTTATTCAAATACAACATAGATTTTGAAAGTCACCAATTAATTATTTTCTCATTTAAATATTACAAGAGTCTGAATTCTTACTCGTATACATATTCTTCTTAAATTTAAAATAAACAGAACACACTATAGTCTGTATAGCCCAGATACCCAAAAATCCGGGTTGTTACAGACTCCCCCTATAAAAAAATTTGTGTCTTCGTGATTTACTTAGGCAAAATATTTACACTACAAACTTAGATTATACTAACTATCATAAAATTTTCAAACTCTTTCTCTTAACGACCACTTAACTCGAACAAGTTCGGAAATTTTAAATATTTGGTCCATACCAATTTTAATTTCTCATTCCGATAGCATACCGCAACAATTTAAAACTTGTAACATACCCTTTGCATAGCAGATTATTTAGAATACGCACTATCTCCGTTTGATTATAAGTCAACAGAAATGCTGCCACGCCATCACTTTTGTATTAGTTTCTCCCAACAATGGCTGCTAACTTGATTGTAACATCAAATAGCCTCGCCATTTACCATTTTCTATTTTAAACTTGTTGGCTGCAACCATTCCTTAACCAGATTATAAGAGTGAGTATTCTAAAAATACTGCTTATGCTCAAGATTGTTTTAAATCTCAAAACACTTCTTGTTTAAGAAACATCCAGCTCGTCCTTTTCAAAGCACAAATTTTCATCAAATAATTCTCATTTCGAGTAATATTAAACCATCCATTCATCATAATTTATCTTATTACTAGGCTACAATATCGACACGAATCGTTATCGCCTCGCCATCCAAGTTTGTTGTTCCCAATTAATATAGTGGTTTAATACCATCCTCGCAAATATTCTCCATTATTATTATTATTATTATTATTATTATCCAAGCACTCGTTCTATACTCCATAGATTAATATGTTCAATCGTCTTGTATAAGTGTTTAAGACATACTTATCGATATCGTTAATCAAGCCTATCAATCGAAACCCCTTAAAATACTTACCGGACAACTCAAAACAGAAGATAATCATCAAATTCTTAATTCATAAATGGTTATTTATATTATTATTCATTATCATTAATACTTCAAATAGAAATAACCCAACACTACACTCCTCCATTTCTTTAATTGATTCATATTTCAAGGCAATTAATCTCTAAATAATCATGTAATCATCAATATTAATGTCCATGCCTCAAACCCATTTATAAATTTATTAAAGTTTGCATAGCCGAAACAATTTACCTGTCTCGCTGCGCAAGTCTAGCTTATTATCAGAATAGTATTCCATCATTCAACATGAATTTCATAAATATATAACCTTGGATTTGATTCATTTACCATCCCTAACCAAACAATTCTATTCAACCTCAATTTAAACATCAAAAGGATGTGGTTTAAATTTTCTTTAAGATTTCTAAACTTAAAGATTAAGCACCGAAAGAATCGGTGGGTGGAAATTTTCTACTAGATTGGATACAAATAATAGGACACCACAAATGGAATACAATGGAATGTAATAGATTTATAAACGTATTCTAAAAGCTTGGGCTTACACAAAACTTTAGTGATAAGAATCACGAGAACATGATAACGATGAGAGTGATAAAGTAGACACCCTTCAGCATTGTAACACATGTACTATTCCGGTTTTATTATGTGTTTATAGTATTTTGTTCTAAACCTACTCTAATACCAATTGTGACACCCCGCCCTAGTAAAGAGCATTACTAAATGATATTATCTATTAGAGTGGAGAATAGGGCTGGTTAAGGGTGACCATCCATAATTTCGCATTATATGAGTATCGAATACGTTGATTGAGTGCATATTTTTTACTTTTCTTATCTCAAGTGGATCGACGTATTCAATATAGCTACTATGACACTATGATGGTTAAGGATTGTATTTAGAACAATATACAACACATCACAGATAACATATCAAAAAAAGTTACACATTGATACAATCACCAAATACAACATATACACGTGCTATATTTCGAATGGCTATTCATAACTCAAAGTCGAATACATTAAGCACCCAAAGAATCAAAATGAAATGTCTTAAATGCACTGATATACAACGAAGCTAATAACTTCAAAAGATAGTCCAAGCTAGTTCCATCGACCACAAATCAACAGCAGATTGAACCTAAAAGAACTCGGTCTAATCCGAGTATTAAGTACATGGATCAGTCTAGTTTACATATCAGTTAAAGCACGACAAGTGAATATAGAATCATATAGATAAGAATTCCTTATAATATAAAAGGAATTATATAGCCCAATACAACAATTGATTCCCGAGATGGTTAAGGATAAACAGCCTATGAAATCTCAAGAACAACATAATTAATCACATGGAGAATTTATTTCCAACGACAGGGTGCTATGCATGAAGCTAAGCACAATGTTTCAACATCACAAAATAACCCAAAAACTTAAAAAATGCAACTTATAAACTCATATGCGATACTCAACTCAAAATAATAACTATATTAAAAAAAAGCACCAAAATAGCTCTAAGGCTATAAAAATCAACATACCATCATAAATTGGATCCAAAACATCAAATAACCACTAAAACACCAAAGCGTCATAAAATGGATCCTAACCACCAAATTATCATCTATGTCAATAAGGAAAAGATATTTTTTTCAAGTATTTATTGCAATTTACTACATTTTATCTCGATCAAGTAATACACTATGATGACCCGTCACGGTCTAACATGATTTTACTATTATCCGTCTAGATCGAGTAGGCTCTACCTTAACCAGCCACGGTTGAGTATAACTTTGATATAATGACCCGCCTTGGTCTGGTCTGCACCATTACTACAACCTACCTTGGTCTGATGTGCACCATTACTACAACCCATCTAAGATAAGTATATCACTAAGATGACCCATCTCGGTCCAACATGGTTTTACCACGACCGCCACGGTTGGGTATACTTGACCATTTTAGTTAAGTAAATGCATATTTGAGACTCCCTACGAGTCAAGTACTGGAACAACAATAGGATGTATCACAGATTTACGGACAGTAACTCAACGGTGGTAACTATGTGTCCCATACCACATGTCCTTACTATTGGTTTACTATCCGCTCATCAATTCCACACCGAAAATCATCTGAAACACCAAATTCATCGGAAACAACACGTCACTAGAAGCATCAAATCATCGACTAGAATTAGATGAGTATTAATTGGTAAAATATAACTTTGTTACTCAAACAATGAGGTTTACGATATCGTTTATTCATAACCTCGACTTTTGCAAAAATGTGTATTTTATACTGAAAATAATTGGTTGGTGAAAACGAGTTTTAAATTGATTTTCCAAAAGTACCTGAAATCGTAACTTTTGAAATCCTCCCTTTAAAGCGAGGCTAATATAGATTTTATATTTATTAAATAATTGAGAACATATATAGTAAATAATTATTAAGTTTGGAAATCACTTGAATACATTTGATGGAAAACGACTTAAAACGTGCATGGAAACAACAGAAACCACGAAATTATTCAGCGGAAATTCATCCATAACAAAATTTATTCGATACCAAAATCGAAGCTAATGTCAGCACTCTACATTGGAGTTTATTGTCATTTTAAAACCATTCATTGACGTTAACGTAATTGGGCTAAAACCAATCACCAAACATCAGATAATTAAGTGCAGGAGCTAAGTAAAATAAAGTCCAATAAGCTACAGTACTCAGGAAAAGCCACGTCCCTCAAACTCTATAGGGGTTGATCACAAGGTCGACACCCTTAAGTGAGAGGTTGACCTCCCTTCCTCAAGGGTCGACACCTAGCTCGACCCCATTTGAGGAAAAACGCATAAATGCTTGGGATGTTGATTTTTTTAGCTACAGGCGATCAACATCATTCGTGTTCAACTTCTATACCTTAATTCTTGGTGAAGACAACAATAGAAAGATATGAAATTTTGCATGCATATATGTAATGATCTGGACAACAACTCAGAATAAGTTTGACAACAATTCGTTATGAATTGAGAGAGATATTCATTTTAAAAGTAGGCACTAAACTGAGATGACCATAAGAACTAAGATTCACATAAGTAAATAGAAACAAGGTGCAAATAACTCAGATATAGAAATATCTACTGCATCCAATAAGAGTTAACTATATTGTGTGAGTCAAACATCTCACCTTGCTTGGTTTATAGCATATTTTCCCTGAAACTACAACAAAATTGAAAATGTTCCACCAACAGCCCTTAGGAAGAGAATTTGATGCCATGCAAAACTACCTTTATTGTATCTTTCCTACTGAGGATTCCAGAGAGAGATAGTGTTGATTCATTGCCTGAAATTACATCTTAGCTAGGAAAGGAGAGGTTTTACCCTCTTTTGATACAATTTGGGTAGAAATGGATTTTCTTGAATGTGAGGGGAGGTCATTATTTCTTCAAAATCTTCAGGAAAAAGAAGGTAGAAAGCTAAATGAATAAGAACGTACTAGATAAAGAAATCTCCATATTTCTTATTTAGGCTTGGGTTTTGGGTTCACTAACCTCTACCCATTCCCAACAAAGTGTTATAAAATTTATCAAATGTTGCAATTTTTTCTTTGTTCCAATTTGAATTATGCAAATAATATATAAGTTATACATTTTTAAATACAATTCCCAATCTAAGACACACAATAACATTATTTAATCCTCATAAAATATTGTACACACATGTTACAATATTTTCCAAACCATTTAACAATATTTTAACACAAAATATTAATGTAATCGTGTTTGTCAAAATTATTGCTTTACCTTTAAACATATTTATATTTCTACAAACAAAATTGCACACTTCATTGATTTAAACAAATTTAATCAACTAAGTGTATTAATTTTTTCCAACCTTCAAATATTGATTCTCAATCAATATTTGAATCTCTATTTTGATAGCACCACAATTAATTTAGTAACGTTGTCATCAAGGCCAAAAACACACTTTTAACAACAGTCTACAATTATATCTCCATCTTGACAAAAATCCATTATTACTAAATTTTCATACACATTTTCAAACATGTTTTAAAACACAATTCTTTTCTTTTGTCAAGAAATACAACTTACACTTTCAAACACAAATGCACCAATTATCCCTTATCTAATTGACAACAAATTAATATTTCATATTGGAAATATGTTTTACACTTTAATTTTATCAGTATTTTCAATATTTACTTTAATCATCAAATCATAATTTTACAAGCATAGATCGGAATATAATTCTTATTATATCAAAAATATTTGATTTATTCTAATAAATACAAATTTTGAAAGTCACCATGTAATTATTTTCTCATTAAAACTTTGCATGGGTAAGAATCCGAACTCGTATACGTATTATTCTTAAATTTAAAATAAATAGAACATGCTTTAGCTTGTATAGCCTAGGTATTAAAAATCCAAGTTGATACATTTTGCGTTACAAACTTCTTTTTATCTTGAAGATAAGAATGTTTATTTTGAAAATTGGTACACTTTTATTATTTATGAACTAACAGTACATAATACAAAATGGAAATGTAAAGGAAAATACATGCAAACCATAGAAATTAATCTAACTAAGACCCATGATGAGGTCATCTCCTATGTCTGGTGATCTTCCGGCTTGCTGCACATCTTGTGCACTTCGCTCCACGTAGATACCACAAACCATAGAGTGCATGATCCGTGACCATGATCTAGTAACTAAGAAAACATTTGAAATACATGTGAAATTGCTGATGAGAGGATCTGCCAATGATCTTGTTCAACTTACTGATAAAAGACGTGAAATACCTAACGAAAACCCAAACATACATCTGAAAGGAAAATCGAAATAGTAAACCTGCATCCCCACATTCTCTTGTCAATCACTGCCACTTTACATTTATCAATCTCAAAACGATTAACCCATTAAGATAGACCTGAAGTGCATGTTGGGTTGACATCGTCACATGAGTGTTCATCATTCCAACAATAGACAGGATTAATCAAGAAACAGATCCCAAAATGAGCACAAGTAGGATCACATAATAGTTGGTATTAAAATTTGTGAGGGATACTATTTCAAACTTATCCTTTCTTACGGTAAAACCAGAACAAGATTTTTGAACCCCAAACTAAACGCAACTATCCAAGAACTGAACCATGAAATTCAACCCAAAAAATGTTTATGAATCCCGTACCAAACCATGTTGGGACAGTAATCGAAAAAACGGAAGAACGGTTTTGATCTCCTGTTTTTGAACTTAGTATCTTTTACGGTAGGATGGCTCTCGAAGATCTACTCCAGTAGATATTCGGTCCAGAAGATCGGTGCGATCTGATATTTAGGAATACAAAAAAAATTGGGGATACTCAGATCTAGTATTCAATTCTCAAATCTGATATTAATTGAGGAAAAATGAAGAAATAGCAGAAGGATTATCAACGAGAGTAAATCTCAATGAAGTTTGCATTGAGAAATGTATGTTTTGTTTTGAGTAAATCTCCCGTTTTCAGACAGATTCGCATCGGATCTGTAGGATCTGCGATTAAGCATGGCGATGCAAAGATCTGGTTGTAGGGCAGAAGATCTAGAAAGCTCAGTTGCAATTTGGATCTGCGTTTGTTGAAGAAGAAACATATCTGACTTAAAATTGTGGAATTAAAATGAGAAAAAAAATGTCTTATCAACGAAAGGAATTCATTGAAGGTGGCAACAAGAAGACGATTACAAGGAAACAATAAAATTGGAGGTTGAGGAATGCTCATGCACGACGAAATCCGGAGAAAGGATCAACTGTTAAGGTTTGATTGGTAAATAAAATACCCAACTTGAATGACTTCATTATTATCCAAGGAGTGGTACTAATTTGAAAATGAAAGTTGATGTTTGAAATTAATTTGTTATTTCCATAAATGATATTATAACTTTAATTTGCAAAGTTTAGAAGTTATATAAAATTGTTTGCGTTTTATAGTAAACAATGTATCACATGACTATGTTTGGATCATATATGAGTTGTAAATATACTTATATCATTTGGTTAAGTATATAACACTATTATCTAAGTAGTGAAAGCAATATAGTTTTGTAAATACATTTATTCTGAAGAGATAGGTGTATGGTTGTGGTTTTCAAAGTAGCGAAACAAGAGATTTGTTAGTATGCTTATTCCTTCAAGATATGTATATGGAATCGATTTTTAAGAATCGATGAAGTGATTTTTAATGGATGATTTTAATTAAAAGTGCCTAGTTGTTGATGTACTTAACCATACTATTATGATTTGATAATTAAAGAATCGATTATCAATAAATTCCCTTTTAATTTACAATATGTTCATTCGAGAAATCGGATTGGAACTCGATCCAAACTCACTGTGAACCGGCTTTGGTTCTATAACTAAATTTGTAGATTGCCTGTCCTAATGACGATGATTAGAAGGCATAGACCTTTAAAACGAAAAGAACAGCTTGTTGATGTCTCTGGTTAGCTACAGGATTATACTTACAACAGTTGTCCCTACGTTTTGAGATGTGCATGATGCGAGAACTTCTTGTTACTAGTCCTATGGATTATTCTCAATAGGATGTGGTAAAAGACTATCTCCTGTTTGTCCTGTTCCTAGACAACTTTTATGGATGAATGTCTGTCATTCCATTTCGTAAATCATGTACATTGATTTTTACTAATATATATATTTATTAGTGGCTGAGAAGGCAACTTCTCTTAGCTTAACACCCTCCTTTAAGACGTATGATCTTGAAGGTTGTATTTTTGAAAATTAATGATCGACAAAATTGTGACGTGGCATCCAAAGATGGGTATGTGCCATGTATGAATGGTGAAAACCTAGCCTTTAACCTCATCAATCAATAATGACTAAAATAGGGATGTGCTTTAGGCCTAAGTAGGTAGCACCTAAGTAGGGTATTATCACTACCCAATCTAGATGGACGATCCTTTGATTATTGTAGGTTACAATAGGTTGATGATCACAAACAAAGGGGTGAAATATTCGATATAATCCAGAGAGGAGTTGGTCGGTTCTAATTCACAAGGAGTCCATGCGAGGCTCCCCTGTATATTTTCCTAGAGGTGTACTGATCGAAAGGTAGTCCCTTATCTTTTCATTGTACAGAAATCCAAACTCCAATAAGAGACTTCTACAGTTTTAACTGTATACCAAGTATGCTAGAATTATATTAATATAACTATTTTGGCTAGATTGATAAGTATTTGCATTTAGACACTATTGGAATATCATGAGATTTTTTTATGAAGTGTTTTGGTTATCGTAAGGGAAGAACATGTGCCATGTTTATGTATAGTCATATCTTACGAGAGTTCCATTCCTTTAAAAGATTTATAAAATTAAGCAAGTTATTTGTGATGTGAGTTTTCTCACTCTAATATTCCAACCTGATCCAGGAGTTGTTTTCCTTAATACTTAGGTTAAACCGAGTATATTTTCCAGATTTTCTTTAGTTTTGCTTGGAGCTGCACAAGAGGAGCTCAAGTCAAGACGTATTCCCATATTTATTATATTATCTTATTTCTGCTGTGTATGTTGTATTTATCAACCATTGTACATACAGATTGGTTTGACTGCATAGGCTGATCTATTTTTGTATTTTGGTTATTTATTCGTGTACATATACAGTTTTTATCATATGTAAAGAATCTTGTATATTATATTATTCATTCCACTATAAGATTCTGATGATGTGATGTGTTCTTCTTCTTTTATTCTAACCTTTCTTTATTTTTTTCATTCTCACCCTCTAACGTCTTTCTTCTAACTTCTGAGTTTTTGATACTTGAGTTTAAACACGTGAATATAGATGATGTATTAGTGTCGAATCTTGAGGGTCAAATTTCCCAGGCCGTTACACTGGGAATAGTGTTTTGGGACTAACTAAGGTAATTCCTTCTAATTATGGTAGTAATGTTAGTACAACTAATGCAACAACTTGAAATTTGGACACTCATTATTTAAATAACTTAATTTATTAATATACAAATCTTGAATTAAATGTGATTTAATAATCTTTTTAATCTTCTTTTACGAATCAACTCGCAAAATTCAAAATTGGTCTAATTATTTGAATTTAAGTCAACCTTAAAATTTGAGTTTAAAATAATGAAATTGGGATATTAAGTATCGTGCTTACTAAATTTACCGAAATAAGAAAACTTCTAAAAAACCAATTTTTGGTCAAAATTTGAATTTAAGTTGGAAATTTCAAAGTTCCAAAATATCTTTTTTCTGTTTCGACTAAATCTGATTTCTATTGCTCCAAATTTGTGACTTACACTACGAAGCACGCATATGAAGACTGCCTATTAGTATGTACTTGTATGTATTCCACTTCTGTATTCTTTTTTGTATTTGTACTAGTATAAAAATTGACATGGTTCATGGCTTCCAATGTAGTGTTGGTTGGGCTTTGGACCGACCCTTTGATTTATATGGCTATACATTATTTTTTGCACATAGCTTCTGAAGAGAAACTTCTTAGACAAAAGTAACGTATCCTCCCCTTCTCGTTTATTTCTCTTATCTAAAGTGTAGTGCTAAAGGCACCCCAATATGCTCTTCCTAATACCGCAATTAAAAAAATAAAACTCGTTAATTTTTTTATGCTTCCTAGTACCATATTACCTCTCCATTTTAATCACTCACTCAACCGGTATTTGCCGAACTAATCACATAGTCATCCCTAATATGAAAACCTTAATCAACAACAATCGCTGTTTGCTTCATATTTCCCGCGGAAAAGATCAAATTTTTACTGTTTGAATCCCTAAACTTACTTGATTGATTTGACTGGGGTTGAGACAAGGACGTATCTGGTGCTTTCTTCTTTATCGGCATTGCTGCAACATCGAACAATTTATCGTAGATCGAAAAGAACTAAGGTTTCAAAATGGAATGAAAGAGGAACGAATAAGAGACGAGAGAGAAATAAGGTAACGGTGGTGTGGTAATCCCTATTTTTTACGTGAAGTATTAAGAAGAGTATAATGATAATTCTTGTGGTATTTTTTAGTAGCGGTAATAGGAAGAGAAAATTAGGGTGCCCTTAGCACCACACTATCTAAAAAACATTCCATTATAAATCACCATTGCTCCTCCTCCTTTCTAAAATCCAAAGTCTAAAACTGAGAAATCAAATCTCCTCTATTTTAACCAATCTCCTTATCCCATCCTCCTTGCACCACCTATCGGCATCCATCCACTCGACCGCTGACCCCATCAGCCACCTGTTTTCGTCCAGACGACCTCAACCTAAAAGAAAACCCAAGTTTCCCCCTATTTTCAAACCCTACTCTCCTCTTTTCCCTTGAAGCCCAAGTCGCCACCCTTTTGACATTTACCACCGCCTTGAGGTGCTGCTTCACCCTAGTTGGTGCCTGACCTCCCCATAGCCACCTACCGAGCCTAAAAACAACCAACCTAAGCCTAATCTTTCTATGGACAAACCACTTTTTCTTTCTCTTCTTTCTTCTTTATAATAAAAAAGTTTGTAAACTTACTGATCATTATCTTACGTTAGTCGTGGGTTAAGTTTGTTATTGAAGTTCTAACTTGGACCCATTTGTAGTCGTTCTTTATTGTGTTGTTTGAGTTGTATTCGATTCTTGATCCGTGTCTATTCATTTTTTGTCAACTTCTTCTTGCCACAAAAGATGAGTATCTCTCACTCGTGACCAGCATTTGAAAAGTGAATGAAATGTCAATTGAAAAACCATTGAAATGTTTAGGATTTGTTTAGCTAATCAGGATAATATTCCATGTTCACATGTTCACATATGACACGATATATGCCATGCTATACATGAACAAATTATTTTGACACACGAATTGCATATGATTACTTTTGACACATACGACATACCATGAATAATAAGTGACACATGAATTTGATATGTGATATGATTATGTGACATGCGCTGAAACCTAACATGTTATGATTTGATATGTTATGTTGTCGCACTATAAGCTCCTTGTAGATTTAGGAAAGCATTAATGGATTGAAATGATACATACTCGAATGATTAAATGTATTTAGGAATGAAATTGAAATTGACCTGGGATTCAAATTGAAATGACATATACCCGAAATATGAGTTAATGCGGGTTGAAATGTCGCATACTCATATCACTTAACCTCATGATAAAAAACTATATACAGACATTGTTTATTGATTTTGAAATATTTTGATAAATAATATATATTGTTTTGTTTAAATAAAACTTTAAAATTTAGGTTTTAAGATTTAATTATGTTTTTAATGTTATATATATACACACACACATTAGAATTTAAATATTAAGTTTTAACAAAAAATATTTTAGTTAGTTCCAAAAGTTAGTTAAAATATTTTAATATAGTATTTACTTAATTGGTAAAATAATTTAAATTTAAATTTAATTTAATATAAAAGTTAAATTAAAATATATTTTTTGGCAAGACCGACCGATTTTTATAGTGTTCTGTAAAACTTATTATTGTAACAAATAATAATTACAATAAGTACAGGTGTTTGGCAAATTGCTAGACAGCTAGTTCAGTTTTGAAGGTGGACCATCCATTGTAATTCGGTTTTTAAGGTGGTCCGTTCACCATCATCTTTCAGGATTACAGTACTAGAGCTAGCTTAAATATCTAGACTACAAGTTTACATCTCCATGCAGGGAGTGAATTACATGTCAACCAGTAAATGCATACTCTGAATTAAGCAAACGAAACATTACATAGAGCACGTGTTGTACAATGGCAACATCCATGGTAGGACGACATAGGGCAGTTCCATCTTCTTAAGCCACCCACATATCTACTCCAACAACAGTAGGAATGCAGCAGCAATAAGTAACATCTAGCAGACCTAGAGTACTACCTACAAATTGAATTGCATGAAAGCCACACTAAAAAGAAAAACGTAGCTGGCAACCAATATCATAGGACATTGACTTAACAAATTGACATGTTGATAATGATCAAGATAGCACGAGAACCATCAACGACCATCAAACAACAGAGCCAAACCACTCAAAACCCTCGCCTGGAACATGACATTGCTAAGAAAATGGTCAGTGCTTGGTAAGCACAGTCAAGCAGTAACTCATCCATCCAGTTTAGTGCCGAAGCATCTCATGGCGGGCCAAAGAAAAAGAAAGAGCACTGAATCCCCACCATACAAAATCAAATAGTTAACCATAGCCATTTCAAGAGCACCATTTCAACCAAACAAAACTTAGGCACTGGAAAACAACAAAAAGATCATCAGAAACAAACTACAAAAGCATAGAGAAACATGAATCAAGCGAAGCATCGACCAACCGTCGAACTATAGCATTAACATAGACTAATTAAGAGAAAACTGAAACCATAAGCAAGCCAAACCCAGCAATACAGAAGCGCTCTATTCGTAAATAAAAACTCAGGTAAGCCGATCTATGAACTGCCTTTGGGAGAACTTACAAAGATATCGATCGACTATAACTAGCCTGATAAAGCGAGGGGCCACGAGCATCAACGTTGTATAACCCATAGCTGGGTAGAAGGTTCCAGGAGGTTACAAAGTTGACTGCTTGTAGAAACCAAGAATTGAAAGAATCAAACAAAACCAAAATGGAGATAGATCTAAAGCGATTTCATATCTGAAATTAAAGACGAGGGATATGTTTGTTCACACACTTGGTTTAGAGGACACAGGAGAAAGCTAGGTAGAGTGGGTGGAAGCGTAGATTTTGAGGGAATGGGTTTAAGTTAATTTAAATAATTTAATAAAATAATTTATTAGAATATAAAATTATAAATTTTTAAATATAAGTTTAGAGTTTATTTAGAAATATGATTTAAAATTTTAATTTAATATTAAGATATTTTAATAACTTTAATAAATATAAATTAAGAAGAATAGGTTTAAGTTTAAAAAAAATCTTGAGGAAGGCGGTTATGCAGAGCGGGTCTACATTGCTGGTTAGGACTAAAATTAATGTAGTAGTAAAAACCATCGGTCAACAGGCCTGATCTATAGCACCAAAAAATAGCAGCATCAGATAATAGGAGTTAGATGTTACAAATAATTACACAGTGCAACTTAGGCCCAAAATGAAATACGACCTGTTCGAACAAGTAATAAGTAGAACAAAACCTAAATTTCGATAATTTCTTTCTCACGCAAAATCAATGGCGTCCCCCCTACTGCTGACTTTCTCTTCCATCAGCATCCGTCCCTTTCATCCCCAAACCGTTTGTTCATGGCCTAACTCTTCCGCCTTCCACTTGTTCTTCCTCAAGCTCTATCCTCCCCTCTTCTCTATGACGCCGAAGAATAAAAAGTTGAAACCTATAATTTCAAATAGCGTAACCAGATCAAGATGCAAATTCTCAGATACATCTCGAGCTTCTCCTGGTAGCTCACTGATTCAAGACCTTGCAATTTCCTTAGCTTCAACTGTTCCTTCATCTCCTTTATCTGTCCTAAATGCAACTGTTCTATCACTTGTTTCTCCCTTTCTTGTTGGTAGGTAGGTCGACATTATATGGACAGAGTCAATATCACAACTAATCTTGAATCTGTCCCTAAGTCGACAACGCCCTTCTTGAATCTTCATTAGTTGATGTGTTAGTGCAAGGCACCACTGGGTTAAAGAAATTGGTCTGCGACAATATGAACTGTGTTGTGGAGCCTTCAATAAATACTTCGGTAATCACTGGGTTACCTGTAGGAAATAGTAACGTGAGTGCCGACGGTGTGTTAGCCAGTGGGCATGCTGTTTTGATTGGTCAAATGTGCAAAGGGTTGTAGTGCCTCCCAATGCTGTCACCATGCCAATCCCATCCCTGGTACGACTTTCACACCAACTATTCGAGTTAATGCCAATTCTAAATTGTTGTTCCATCCCCTAAACTGTTATATACCATGCAAATTATGTATGATAATGCCAAATTTAAGCCTGTAGGGAATACATCTAAACCTAGCTACACTTCCTTGTTTTCCTCCCTTTCTCGATGTACCGGTGCTTACACCGCTCGTGAGTTCTCCTATTTCGTGGAAAATCTGATTCCTCCAGCTGAGATAGTTCATGATGCGGTCAATATTATGAAAGATCACCTGGTTGGTTTTTTCTAGACTCTGATGTTCCTTATTATGACGCTGTGAGCACTATTGGAAGGCTTGGAATTTGAGAGGTGGTCTTTATGTTAGTTTTGTGAATGTTATGTTCTACTTCGAATTCTCGATTATGGAGCAGAGAAGGAAGATGCTGGAATCTGATCTTGCAATTATTGGTGCGAAACCTTTTACAATTACATCTTGGAGTACATCGATTGAGAGTGCTAGAGAGAAGGTGCAACCCATTCTTGTTTGGACTATTTGCACTCAGATCCCATCGGTCCTTCAGAGCTCTGACATTTGAATTGGCTAGCTAGTAGAATTGGAAATTTTAAATGTTTTGATGCTACTATGGAAGCTAGGAAAAATCTTGTATTTGCTAAATCTTTGATTGAAATAACTCTGAACCAACCATTACTAAACAAGCTTAAAGTCTCTATTGACGGATTTGATTCCTTTGTTGATGTTCAATACTCATGGTAACCGGAAATATGCACTACATGTCATTCCTTTGGACATCTATCGAAAGCCTGTAAGCAATCTTCATTTAGATCTATCAATTTCCTACACGATCCGAAACCCACATAGAAATTAGCAGGTTAACCAGACATGTTTAGTTGGCGGGTCATTTCTAGGTCAACCCGATTTGACCCGTCTATAAACGGGTGGGTTTAGGGTTAACCAACTAACCTGATTTTGACCCACCAAACCCGATTATATGTTGTATCTCTTCCATACCATTAGTCTTTTATGCATGCTGTGATAAGTATGCTCATATATTCTTGTGTAAGCTAGTATATTTCACTAATTTATTCTTGTATGATGTTAGTTATATTTTACTTGTAACAACTGTATCTCGTCTATAATGTTATTCTTTTATCTATGTAGTATGATCATATATTCTTATATAGATGAATGATTTTTGGATATGGTGATTTCATGCTTTATATATGTGTTGCATATTAGTGATTTTGTAACTTATTGCATGTTGGTGATTTTGTTACTTGCTGCCTGTTGATGATTGTATAATAGTGTTGTTTGTTAAATATTTGGTTCTTTTGCTGTTTATATTGGTGGACAATATTTGCTAATATGTGAAACAGGTAAACCGACCCAACACAACCCGACATGACCCATTTAGTTAAACGGGTTACACGAGTCAGGTCGGGTCAACCCGTTATAAACAGGTCAGGTTACAGTTGGGAAAATATGACCCGTTTAATAAACAGGTTGATACCCAACTTGTTTATAAATCAACCCAAATCCTACTTAACCCGACCTGACATAACCCATTGAAAACCCTACCAGCAATGGGTCCTTCCCTGGTTAGAGTCCCACTTATGAAGCCTTCTCCTTGCGTTTGGGTTCCTAAGTCAAAGGTTATTGAAGTTGAAAGTATTGTTTATCGTATGGTCAGTCAGTTATTTCTGAATGGGATGTTGATAATGTAGTGGTATGGAATGATCATGAGAAATCTTGGCATCATCTTGGTTCCAAGATGCGATATGACCCCTTCTAGAAAGTGTATTACATGTTTATTGCATATGATGGTCCTAACAATGTTAGGTGCTTATAATACTATGATGACTGGTTTGATTTGAAGTTAATGTCTAAAAGTGTTTATGGGGCTCTAAACAATTCCGAAAGATGGGTCTTTGGATAGGAAATATTTATATGATACGAACCATGCTGCTTATTTGCCTAATCTCTGTGCTTTCTTTGCAACATTGCTGCATAACACAGATCCTTATCTTGCCCGCAGTTGCTCCTCTTCTTCTTCTACCTTCTCGGCCTTGTGTGATTAGCGAATAAGTTCTTTATCGTTGGAGAACTTAGCTTCACTCCCGTTTTCATTGTATTGTGTGCTGGACACTTTTGTCTAGTTTAGTGGTCAGATAATTTGTTTGGCGCCTGTACTTAGTGTATTCATTATTTATTATAATGAAAGTGGTTGCGGCCACTATAAAAACCGGTTTAGCTTTGCTAAAAGAATAAGTAGAATAAAAAATCACATTGAGCAACTAGAGGCGAAGCAGCAACCAAACCAACGAATCACCATAGATGAGTGAATTGTCTTTTGGGTTGTGAGACTAGGGCGTAATAGCTTCCCACTGACTCGGTCAAGTCACTAGTGCCTACCCGAAGGCGGAGGTGGAAGGATGGATGAGCATGGGATCTTGTCTAGAAGAAAACATGTAAGTGATCTTGTAGCATAAAGTAACACGAGAGGTAGAATTATTGTTGAAGCATCAATTATTTCTTTCGATCCTAATACACTAGAAAAAAGCAGCTGTGAAAACGTCCGGATCTAGGATAGGCGAGGACAATTGCCAGTAATCGAAGTGGCAGTGTGTAACACCCCGTATTTTATATAAATATTAAATGAAATATCAATAATTTATGGCTTCATAATTTAGCCTAGAAACATATGTCATTGTGTTGGTAGCAAATTTCTGATTCGTTTTGTTGTAGGTCTATCCCAAATGGAGTCTGTATGGGAAAGTTATTGATGAATAAAAATATAAAAGGTTGTATGAGTATTTACGCACACAAATTTGAAATTTGAAATTTGAAATTTGAAATTAGACATATGTTATAAAAGAAAATAATAATCCACAAAAGAAAAATTAAGAAATAAAAAGAACGTTAGTATTAACGTTAAAATAAAAATTAACACCAACTGAAATCACGTTCAGACCTAGGCTCTGGATCGACCCACCCGGGGCCAGATCTGCATTTTGAGTGACATATTTTTCTTGTTTAAACAGTTCAAATTTTATATTGTTAAATCCGACAGACCAGAATTTCCTATACAACTATAAATAGACTAGCAGGGCCTAGCCTCCAACTCATATTTACTGAGATAAAGCCAAGGCTCTGTTATTTTCTTTCCTCTCCAAATCTTTCAAAAATTAAAAAAATAGCTTTAGGAAATCCTGATTTAGGATTTGAAGACAAATAATGTAGATTTAAAATATAAGTGTTCGGATTTCTTGTCAACATGAGGTAAATCCTTTGAAAATGAATTAATTAGATTCTTTCTTTCTTCCCTTATTCTTTTAGTGTCAGATCTGTAAATCTGTGGTTATTTTAATACTAGATTCAGTTAGGAAGACCACGGAATAACAGATCTGAATCAGATTCAAGGATTGGAAAGCAGTCATGTGAGTGGATATAGAATTATATCTTTTGGGTAATGGTATATTTACCGCTTACATTCCCCATAATTCTTAACATGTTAAATAACTTAAATTTGTGGTAATTGTGTTGAATCCTATTTAAAATAAGATGAGAACATTATTATTGTAATTTGTTTAATTAATCTATTTGGATCAAGAATAACTGTAATATCAAAATGGTAGATTTGACAATACAGTCTTGAGATTACTATTCAATAATAATTTGGAAAACATGTTAATTTGATAATGATTTGGAAAATATGTTAATTTGAAAGTGATGGGACACACGTTAGTTTGACGATAATTTGGAAAACATGTTAGTTTGGCAGTAATATAGAAAATTTACAGTAATTGAAAATGATAACTAAAAATAGGAATTAACATCTAACTCAAAAAATTAAAGGGGAAAATTTGTAGTAGACCGAGTTAGTTGGATTTTGGGAAAAATGGGTACATTTCCATAACGGCAAAATTATTGTAAACATAGTTACAAGAAAAGAAAGGGAAAAGAGATTAGTGTGAAATAGAGATTCTTTTACCATATTGCACAAATCAAATAAAAAGATATATGTAAGTCTATGATGAAAATAAAAGAAATAGCTTGCAACTATGGATCTCAATTGATGTGCGTTATGGAAATGGATCTTTACATCTTTCCACTAATCAATCTAGTTAGATGTGTGAAATATTTTCTTGAAATAATGAGAATATACAAGACAGTAAATAAATGGATGTTAAAGAAGTAAAAGTTTGGTTAATATTAAGGAACCAAGAGAAAATGTAATGAACAGGGGATATAACTTATTATAATTAATTATATGAACAAGAATGTAATATAATAGGTAGGCTTGTCCTAGGGACAAGCGGAATTATAACATGGGTTATATTAAATGAAAAAGAGAACTTATTAATAAACCTTAGTCATGAGAACTAAGTTAATAAGTAAACAATAACAGGATGTGTAACAACCCGAATTTCGACAGACTGGTTTTTTTTTTTTAAATTCCAATCTACTGAAACTCGAATTGGATTCTTTGGTATCCTACAGAAAAGACAGAGATATAAAATATATCAGAGCTTAGAAAACATCTCACATCGGAATGGATAAAATATAGCCTTACCAAAGTAATAATGCTGCCTAACTAGTATCCAAAGCTTTCATATCTCTGCCATAAACCTAACCCGCGAATGTGTTATGGAGAGGGCATCATAACACAAGTTATCGTGATTGGACTAAATTACACATTCTGAAATAACCCAGCATATACCGTTCAGTTATGTTTCTTATTTATTAGGTTGTTTTGGGTAAATAGCACTCAAAGCTTTACACACACGTCGTACCCATCTACCTCCCAGTGGATTAACTTAATATAACATATATGTAGCTACCCCGAATATCAAGGTACTACCCATGGAACCTTCTCGCACGGTCTCCGCCGTCACGCCACGGAAGTGTATGCAACTCTTATCCTATACCAAACGACGTATGGACCTATATTACTATGCCACATTCCACACAAAACTACAATCGTCATGCTACGTAAGCGTATGGACTACCATAACAAACTTCCTCGGCCGAATTAGGTCTCAACACGGAGTAATGCCCTAAAGTCTACGATACACCATCCTGTGCAATGTGTATGTACCTAGAGCCTCACACGTATATTCTGTCTACTGCCTCAGTCGAATCAGGTTTCAGAATGGGTAATGCCCTAACGTCTACGATACACCACCCGGTGCGGTATGCGGTGTGCATGTACCAAGACCTTCACACGTACATATTATCTAATGTACCCCAAGTCTTGTAATAGGGTTGGATCTGAATGCACGGAACTCGGTCGGGAGCCTTTTCCATATCTGTATAGGTCCGCTAAAAGGGCCTAAAATACATATATCTAAACTATGGTCTGCATTTTCACAGTGGCTATGGTCCCACCTCGACCCCTCGCTCAACTAATGAAAGACTACATCAAGAGCTAAGTGACGTGCCCCTAGCAAACAATCTACATCGAAATTGCCATGTCCCGTAACCAAAGTCTCGATAGTGAAAGATCGATGGTCTGTAGGTTTAGCTCTAGTCTTTCCGCATTCCACTGTCTGCCAATGACAGGTACCCGGCGATTACTATCCTTAATTTGGTTCTGACCAACCGACTTGTGGGCAAATCGTCGAATCACCCCAATGCCATACCGCCACAGCCTTCTAGCTGCCAAACTACCATTGCAGTCAAGGTATACTCACCGGTGGTAACACGCAGACTCAAACTGGGCGAATATAGCCTGAGCATGCACTACAACAAAGGACCACCACGTAGTACCTTACCACGTCCCTCAGAAGATGTGTTCTCCCTTACAGTCCCGTAGAGCCAGCAAGCAGAATATCAAGAAGAAGAATCAGACGGACATGCTCCTCTCGTGCCTCCAAACACCTCGATGATCTACCCCGTTGGGTTTTTAACCTTCGTACATGCGATTAGTCCAAGCACATCATGCTAACGTGTTATTAGACCCTATGTCTGATCTTTTAATTGTGTGCTTGTCTTATCTAATCAAATTGTCAATTAACTTGGTTATCCACATTTTATCTTTTCTTTCAAGTTACCAGGTTTTCTCTGATCCTATTATATCTTTAAGGAACGGATCTCTCTCGCTAATTAATTCAGTGATATAAATTAACCCATTTAAGTTCATTAATAAGCCCGTAACATGTTATTCACTGGATTGTAATTAACAAAAGTAATCTAGAATCTTCTTACATATAACCCTATCATTCATTGTCCAAATTCAGGTTTACAGGTTACAATAACATGTTCTACTTAATGTATAATTAAGTATATCTTATCACAATCCACATGTTTTTTTAACATGTTGCTAATACATATAACTAAGTACAACTTATTTCATTTCGCTTTTATCTCAAGTTACTAGATTCATTAGCACACAATTGGCTACGTATTTGCCTCATTCGGTTTTATGCCGCCTAACCGAGCTTCTGCTTATTATTTATTTCTTTTATTAGACTTCATAATTCTCATTTGTAAGTTTACCAATAATAAGCCTACTACATCTTTCTCATTAACTATGACTTTTCTTAATAGAACCTTTTGTTGTTATTTACTTATTTACTTAGTTTTCTTAACTAAGGTTTATTAATAAGTTCCTTTCCATTTATTATAACCTACATTAAAATTTCCACTTGTCCCTAGCACTAGCCTACCTATTATCTTCCATTCTCATTCATATATTCAGTTATAATAGGTTATATTCCCCGTTCATTATTATTCTCTTTAGGTTCCTTAATATGAACCAACCTTTATTGTTGTAACATCCATTTCTTTACCATCTTGTATGCTTTCACACGTACCATTTAATTCTATTAATTACAATTAATGTCACTTATGAACCTAACGGACATTCTTTCCTGAGACATTAATTGACAATGAAATATCTTTATTTTATCAGTCTTAAAATATCCATTTGTTGTACCCTAACAAACATTACTAATTTATTCATTTATTTACTTAATGTATGTTGTATACGTATATTTTATATATATGTTTAGCCATCAGACCTCGCACATTAAGTTGACCACTTGTGGATGCTGGATTTGTCGGGCGGTTCCGGGCAGGCTTCTACCACAAGTTGAACTTAACCTCGTGTCTCAATGCGGTTATCTGCAATTTCCAAACTACTGTAAATATTACGTACAATTAGGCATATCATTTTTTTTTTCTATTATTCCCAATTTAAATGTAATTTGATTTACAATATCCTATTTTTTATTAACAACATTTTCTATAATATTATCCCTTTTATTGTAAATTCCACAATTCCAGTGAATTTAATCTAATTAACATACTCATAGAATAGATCTATACAACAATAATATCATTAACATAATTAAAAATGAATTTATAACACCCTACATTTTTTTAAGGATAATAAAATGAGAATAACTTAATTAAATATTTAGAATTAAGTTGAACCGGCATACCGTTGTGTTCGTCTCAGAATTCGGGTTCAGATAGACCACAAGTTTGCGTAAAACGGATAATGTGTGAAGAAGTTATGATCACTAGAAGTTTGTATACACACAAGGGGGTTATATATATATACACATAATTCAAATAAAACCTAACAGACTCAGTCAACGCGGGGTGGGTAGACCTAGGGGTCGATCCACTAAGGGGTGGGTCGACCCCCAAAGGGGTGGGTAGACCCATGGGTCGATCCCCAAAGGGTTGGGTAGACCTAGGGGTCGACCCCCCAAATCTGGCAAAATTATGGACTGCGAATTTGAACTTTTTGGTGGCCATATTCGTTGTTGAATCAACGTTGCATGTGCAAGAACACCTATAAATAGGCTAGCAGAGCCTAGCCTAAATCTCATATTTTTTGAGAGGCTGCCTAAGCTCTGCCATTTTTCTTCCTCCTCGTATCTCTTCATAAAAAAATAGTCTAAGGAAATTCTGATTCAAGATCCGGAGGAAAAGAATGTATATCTGCAAATGGGTGTTCAGAATTCTAATCGAAGTAAGGTAAATTTTGAGTCTGGTTAATTTAAATCTCTCTTATTTCTTCCCTTTTTATTTTAGTTTGAGATTTGTGGATCCATGGTTATTAAGGCTCTAGGTTCTATTAGAGGAGCCATGGAATGCTAGGTTTGGACCAGATTCATGAATTGGAAAGCAATTAGGTGAGTGGATTTAAGCTATCTTTTTGATAATGGTATATTTATCGTTTGACATTCCCCATTAATATGCATAATAAATCTGCTGGAATGATTAATCTGCTGAAATGTAAAACTACTGAAATGTATAAACCTATTAAAATATGTGGAAACGATTACTGTTGTATACGTATATGTTCTAATAACTTGTTAATTGGATAATGTAAGTTAAGTTATAGTGAAATTAGGATAATTACATGTTAATATATGGCATATTATGTACTTGAACCCTTAACTATAAGAATTGGGGTAATTACGTGTTAGTTTGTTAGACTGGAATGATTACATGATTGGATGATTTCATGTTATTATTTTAAAATGGAGTTGATTACAGGTTAGAAAGGACATGCGACATGATAATCAGTTAAAATGGACTTAATATGATATTAAGTATGACATGTAAAGATAGATTACAGTAAACTTTGGAAGAATGGATATGTCTAAATTTACAGTAAATAGAAAATTGTAACCACATCTAGACATGAGGTTAAGTCCAGCTTGTCGTAGAAGTCTGCCCGAAACCGCCAGACAAATCCAGCATCCACAAGTGGTCGGCTTAATGTGTGAGGTCTGGTGCATAAACATACATACATATATATATATATATATGAATATATGTATATAAAAAGATAGAAATAAATGGCATTGATTGTAATTAATGGCAATGAAGGAAAGTTACAATAGTAAAAGGATTGGAATGAACGGGGAATGATAATAACCTATTATGAATAAACTTGAAGGGGAAAAAGAAAAGATAATAGGTAGGCTTGTCCCGGGGACAAGTGGAAATTATAACTTAGGTTATAATAACGATAAGGGGAATGAGAAAACTTATGTAATAAGATAAAAGAAGAGGGAATGAAACAACCATGGGTTCACAAATATGACGCTAAAAGAAGAGGGAAAGAGAGAGAAACCTATATAAATCAGATTCAAGAACTTACCTCACGTTGATCAGAAATCTGAACGTCTATTTGTAGATTTATATCTCTTATCTTCAATTCTTGAATCAAAACCCTTATGAATTAGTATTTTAGTTTTTTGAAAAGGTTTGGAGGAAGAAGATAATGGCAAAGCCTAGGCAACATATTATAAAATATGAGTTTAAAGCTAGGCCTTGCTAGTCTATTTATAGGTGTACGAGAAAGTCTAGACCATCGACTTTAATTAACTAAAATCCAAACCACTGATTTCAGAAATACACGTCACATAAAACAGATCTGGGCTCGTTTGGGTCGACCTCTGTGTCAACCCACCTTATACGTGGGTCGACACATGGGTCGACATAGGTAAACGTGGGTCGACCCATCCTGGGTTCAGGTCGATTTTCTGCCCGTTGTAATTTCTAAATTTAAACGTTACTTAATAATGTTAATTACTTGCTATATATACACACTCCTGATTTATATTATTCCAATTGTGAATCATAATTATTTTTGAATTTCAATTCTACACGTATATATAAACATACAATATCTTGTTTATTTAATTTATTAATAACTTACCTTTTAATTCTTGTCCTTTAATGGCTGCTTATTTAATGTAATCAATGACACTATTAATTCATTGTTGTTGTATTTCTTTTAATGTATTAATTTATTCCTCTTTTTAATGCATTGTTTTATTCATCGTTTTAATGCAATGTTTTATTCCTCTTTTTAGTGCATGTATTTAATTTCATATGCAGCCAAATTTCTTGTCCACTTTTCATGCAGGTATTTATTTATGCATTTATTTCTTTCTTCTCTTAACTTGCATCTTTTATTTCAACATTAAATTCTACGCATATATACATACACATGCAATATTTATTTATTACCCATTTTATTAGTTAATTAAATGCGGGGTGTTACATTCTCCCACCCTTAGGAAATTTCATCCCTGAAATTTGGTAAGGGTAAAATTAAGTAATTTCTCGCATAATATACATCCATCATGACACATCCAACTTTTGCAACCATTTATGCACTCGTACTGCAAAGTGTAATACGACATAATAATACATGAATGCCTAAGCGGTACCTCCAATATGAATGCAAAAAATTTCTTGAAAATCTTTTGAAAACATCATGCACAGATCCTTAATATATTTGCAATTTCTATATGAATTCAATATTTTGAAAATCAAAATACTTTTTCATCCAATTTTTCTCACACTTCTACAGAGCAAGAGCATAGTTCATCCAATTTTTGCATCCAAACCTTACCAACCAACTTTAAATTTTCGAATTTCTAATTTTCTAAATTCGATTTCTTATGTTATAAAAAGGTGAAAAACGGAAAATTTGACTTCTTTCGTTTTTCTTTTATATACCTTTTCTATTTGTACTTGGATTTTATGCAACAACTATATAAAGGTTTCCTATCTTCCTATCTACGCACAGTTTACATAAGAAAATTTTCTTTGTTATAGATTTTCTTTTTCAACTTATTTAGGAAAAACCCATTTTTTTCCCATTTCTTAAAATTTTCCGTTTTTCTCAACTGTCATGTTTGCTGCTTTACTGGATTTGTTGTTTTCATTTTAGTTATGCCATTACTCTTTTCTTAGCTTATTTAACTTACTCCTTTAATATATGTTTAATCTTCAAATAAGCCTTCTAATCCTTCAACTAAAATAGGAAAACAAGCATTCTACACAGCTACTACTAAGGGCTAAGAATCATATGACAGTGTCCCCTATAACAAAGAAAAGTCCAAACCAAAGGATCTAAACACTTACTTACCCTTTACCATCTAGTAGTCACCACAAGTTCTTGCGTGTACTAACAGTCTTTTCCAAGCGATAACCTAGGCTCTATAATGCTTATGCATTCTACGGGAATTTACCATTATTCCAAAAATGCCCTTGCTATTCACTTCATAGCCTCAGAATATATCCTGTCTTCCTTAGGTACTAATCCTTACCTACTCCATGATTTAAAAAACATGATTTGGCTTCCTCATTTCATTTTCCTTTCAAAAAGTTTCAAAACTTTATTATATTTTTTCCTCATTAAAACTTTCCTTTGTTAAACCATAAAATATGTCATTCCATAAAAAATGCCAAATACTTTTTTTTTCGAATCATAAAAATTGGAGTAGACAAGGATAACTATTTCTCAATTAGTTTCACAACCATTCTTGCTTACAATGTCAGTTCAATAACTTACATCTAGGTGCAAACATCAACTCTATTCTTAATTTTTACAAATTGTTTTGTCCACCCAAAATTTTTTTATGCCAAAACAATTTTCAAAAATTATTGTCAAAAGAGTAGAGATTTTCAAAATAAATTACCGAAGATTTTAGTTTTTAACAAAATATAATATATTCTATGCATTTCTATTTAATCCTTTCATACATTATAGTTTAAAACCAGTGAGCTATACATGCTCTATAATATGCACATATTTCTAAAAGAAATCATCATTTCTAAAAGCTCCAAAAGAAATAATCATTTCTAAACTATACCCTTTTTTCAATATGTACTGTTCCAATATGTTACTTACAAATTTTTTTCAAACATAAAAAATACCTCTATTTGTTTTTTAAAAAAAAAATTCTGCACAATTTAGCTAGTACATATTTTAAAGTTGTAACTTTGATGTCAAAATTTGAAAAACACCATAAACTATTAGCCAAAAGTTTTCACAATTTCAAGTTCCCAAAAGTTAACAATGGGGCTAGACTCAAAGTGGGTTACCAACTTACCTAGACTTTCCTAGATATCCCACAAAGTCATTTCTCTCATATATAAATATTCCAATTCCATATTCCTCTTTTCCAATTTATAAGGCTCAACTGACAGAACTCACTAATCCAAAGTACTAACATATGGGATACATCTTTCTTCATTACCAATTACACCGCACACTTTTTACCTAAACCACTATTAGGGATTGCGGAACGGGTTGTTAAGGCAAATCAAACACTAGAGGGGAGGGGGTGAATAGTGTTTGTGAGAATTTAAACAAAATCTAAAACTTAGGTAAATTACAGGATAAATCAAACACTAAAAAACAATCACAAACACAGATTCAGAAATAAACAAAAATAAAATGCAGAAAAGGAAAGAATACACCGGATTTTATATTGGTTCGGATTGCTCCTACGTCCAGTCTCGCACAATGCTGGATTGCGCAGAGTTTATTACTATTACAATAGTCAAGTACAACCTCCTTGATTTCATGACTACAAGGGATACCACCGATTACTACTTCCTTGGTTTCACGCTACAAGGAAACCACCGATTCCTACTTCCTTGGTTTCACGGCTACAAGGAACACACCGATTTCCACTTTACTCAACCCAAGCAATTACAAATAGCCCTATAACTCTTCAATATCACTTGATTTAGAGAGAGGTGAGAAGAGAGTGTAGAGAGAAGAAGTTTGGTCAAAATGGAATTGAATTCGGCAGAGTATAAGTGTAGAAATCATAAAAATGATTAAGAATAATTATATAATGAAAGAGAGTGAAAGTGGAGAAGAAGGTATGTTTAAAAAATTGAATTCAAGCCCTTTTTATATTTTGCGAAAGGTTGCAACGTTTCAAATAGTGAAAAGACACTTCCTTTCAAATTTGAATTTCTGACGGTTATATGTCGACATAGTGTTTTCTACATGTCAACATACTCTAGTATATTTTTGAATTTCAAAACATTTTCAAGTGTTTTGATCTAAATATAATTTTGGAAATTCTTGAATAAAAATCTAGTGTTATAAATTAATATTATAAAATAGAAAAATATACGAAAACATAAATTTAACTATATAAACATATTTATAAAATTATAAGGTTTTAAACTATATAAAGTATAAAAACATAAATATATAAAACTTAACTTTGAAAAACAAAGATAAATAAAAAAGAAAATTAGAAAATATAAAAAATAGAATAGAGAGAAATGAGGATATAAATTAGAATTTGAAAATCAGAATTCGAATATCGAACCTGGAGTGTTATTTAGAGTCTTTCATAATATAGACTCTATAACTGTATTAATCTTGAACTCTTGAACTCTTGAAATCTTGAATACTCATGAGTCTTGATATTTGTTTGAATTTTGAATCTCTATCATCTTTAAACTGTATAGTCTTCAGTAATATTTCCTGTATATAATTCTTGCATATGTGTGTGTGTATATATTCTATACAAAAAGTGTTAGTGTATATTTTATAATCAATGATAATTGAAATAACGTTGTTGTCATCAATACTCCATTCTCCAACAATCTCCCCCTTTTTGATGATGACAACCTTAGTTTATAAAATATCACACCTGTATATACATGTTGATGATGATCCTTCTAATACTCCCCTGTTTGTAAGAATCTTATAAACTATGTCTATATTTTATAATTTCTCCCCCTTTGGCTATATCAAAAAGAAACCATAAAGGTACCCCCTCTAAATTGTATAACTCTCTGAATAGAACTTAACTAACTCACCCAATAAAGATACTCCCCCTTAATCTACTAACTATTCCTAAGTAGAATACTCCCCCTTAATCTATTCATACCTATAATATTCTGATTAAATACAAATCAATCCAAGTATTTATAATTACATATATTTGTTTGATACAAACCAAATCAAATCACACCAATAGAATTCAAATCAAATCACACCATACAATATGTCTTAGAATGTTCAAACAAATCAATTAAATTGTACCAAATAACTAAACATTTTTGGAACTTCAACCCAACCATCTTTTCCAAAGATAGGATCCTTCTTAATGACTTCCCAATCTTCATCTTCTTTGGATGGAAGAGCCTTTGCGAGATTACTATCTTCATCGCTGAAAAGAGAATAGATCAGCCATCGCATTGCATCAAAATGCTTCGCTTGTTGTTCTAACATATTTATTTGACTTAGTTCTAGATGACGCTAATTCAGTAGAATGATAGAGAGAATATTTTTGAAAGAATTAAAAGTTTCTTCTAGATTTTCACTAAGATTATGGATAGGATTTGCCATGGGTTTGATAAGAAATGAATAAAGAAGAAGGAGTAACGGAATAATGAATTTTTATTGAAGAAATAGACGTAAATAGGGTCTGGAATTCATTGGATTTTGAATGGACATGAGTCGTTATTTTAATTTAAAATTTGAAATAATTTGAAAAACTGCCAGTTGTATGTCGACATACACTTTTTAGTATGTCGTCATACTATAGGGTTATTAAAAAATTTGAAATTTAGAATTCTTTTAAATTCTATTATATTATAATTAGTTTTATAATATTTCAGAAACATAAAGATGATTTTTATCATAAATAAAACTCCATTCATTACATGATCGAAAGAAAATACATTCAACTAATTAAGACATAATTTAAATACGAGATTCGAAAGCAAATACAAGAAAATATATAAAGATAGATTAAACTAGATAGCCTAGTTTTTGGATGATGATGAGGAAGATGAAATTCCAAGCTTTCTTCCTATATTAACCATGAATTTGGATATTTTGGAAAGCCTCTTGTTAAGCTTCTTTTGATTGTTGATGATTTTCACTTGATTTTGAACAATCATATCTTTGTAAATATTCCTTGAAGATGGTTACTCAATACTTTCCATGGAAGCTTCTTCTTCTTCGATTTCCATTGGTTCTTGTTCTTGTTGCATTTGAGCTTGTTTGGCTTTAATGTCTCATAAGATTTGAAAGTGAGAGGAATTTGCATGAGATGAATGTTTGATGCGTCAAACAACATTTCTTGACACAAATTCTTCTCCATGAAGATCAACATTAAAGTATTTGAAAATATGAGTGAGATAAACACCATAGTAGAGAGTGTTTTCTCTTGTAGATAAATCTATGGGCTTTATTTCATTTAGGATCATTTCGGCATAATTTATGACATATTCATCCATAATAGCAAAAATAGCCTTTTGGACTTTGAGAGTTAGATTGTTGAAATTTCCAGAATGGGGAGTGATGGTATGTTGGAGGAGAAGGTTGACAATCCTTGCTTTTGGACGAAAGAAGCGATTTCTGAATTCCATTGGTGCACCATCATCAAATATGTCGTGAAATGTCTCCAAATTGGTTTCGTCGACAACAAAATTTGAGAAATCCGAGCCCACACTTCTACAATTTAGAATAGTGCCTAAGAGTTCGGCATCGAGGACAATTTGAGTGCCTTTGACACTACTCCAAATTTGATTTCCATTTCCTTTGTAAAATCAGCGATTGAGATTTGCATAGAAAATCTTAACGAGTTTGGGATAACGTACTTCTTGTTAATATGAGAGTCAATTAGACTCAATACTTCACTATGTTTGAAAAGAGAGGCGAGATCATAAGAGGGAAAGTCGCCAAAGATGGCGAAAGCACCCATGTTAACTTTAGTGTTTGCTAAATAGTTACCATAGGTTTTGATGGCCTCTTTGTCATTATGAAGATAGCCTTTAATGGTTTTGGTTATCTTCAATTTTTGAGATGAACTTGAGAAAGCCATTGAATTGATAATTTTGAAGAGAACAAATATGAAGAATATAGTTTTGAGTTGTGAATGAAAGGTAGAAATGATAGATGTATATATAGAAATTGAATGGATATGAATTGAATAGGCACAACTTTTCAGATTGAAATGTCACCTTTTCAGTCCTTGGGAGTTGGTGAAAAGATTAGAGGGAAGTGTAACGACCCGCAAAATTGTACCTTTTGATTCGACCAAATACAATACAAGTCGAACCAAATTGCACGAAAATATGAACCATTACTAAAAAGAAGTTAGAGGATGAGAAATAGAAAAGATAGAAAATTACAATAAAAGAAAAAGATCTGAATAACATTGAATCTCACAATCGCAGCGGAATAAAATATAATATATATAAGTTTTTGAAAAATACAAAACTATATTTGAACTTATGTACAACATTATAGTGCATCATATATACATCACAGTGGAAATAAACCCTATATAACTAATGCTGAAACCTCCTGCTCCAGCTCCTTCCAGATTATTTGAAAAAATTCCTGAACTACTTGACCGCCCGTACAAATTTAGGCATCTAAGAGTTTAGGGAGAACAATGAAAAATAAACTCTGGGCCAGTCATGGGACTGGTGTGAGTAAATGATTTTAAACAGTTTACTTAACTTGGAAAATTCGTTTTGAAAGAAAAGATAATCGTAAGACCGATCCACATGTAAGCACGGATGGTCTTTTTCTTATGATAACCAAAAACATTTTGAAATCATAACTATGCTGATATTATAATAAATGTCTAGGGTTTTCCACAAATAAATTAAAATCTAGCGGAATGCTTGCATTTCATGCTCCACATCTATAGTATACAAACAAAAATCGCTTAGCGCTTAGGGATAATAGATTTCCAACTATGACAAGGTATGGAATCACCTTCCGATAGTGTATCTCTAGAGAGGAATACACTGGATTCAACAAGAACATCTTGCAACCCGACCCACACATGACCGACCACCATTTCTCTTAAGTGTATCGAATATGTTGTCACCTTACGGTTGTTAGCAACATAACCGTTCCCGGGAGATACGGAAGCAAAAGAAGTAACAAAATGAATATTCTCTAGATGGTGACAATACACCCTAATGGGAGCGACCCACATAACCATGCTGCATCCCGATTTCTATCATTTTCCGGATGTGAGGTTTGAGGTCATAACTTACCATTTACAACAACACAATTTCATTTACTTTGAATGCCACATCGTCAAACCTGTCAAATCACAAGTTGATTTCCCCAAAACCACGGGTATAGAGCTAAAAGAAACGAATTCCTCCGCCACCAACATAGTTTTGAAGCGATCAACTTATGTAATCTGTTAGGTATACTCCATCAGACATTCATCCATACAAGTTGTCCTGGGTCTAGACTAACCGAAGGCACTATTATGTAAATCCATGTTAGGCAATTTCTACCTAGGACCGATAGAACAACCCTTGCATAAACTCCGTCTTCAAATTGCCTTTACATTTAAACAACGCCTAGGTCGACACAAAGTGGTATTTGGATTTCGTTTTGAAAACCAATCTAGGTTTCTTTGAATCGATGAACATTAGTATCTTTTAGGGTCACGTGGTACTTAAAAGAATCAAGTTATCATATTCAAACAAATTTCAGTATTTATTTTATCAAAACAAAATTCAGTATTTCAGTAGTAGTTTAATATTATCTAAAATGCTTAATTTAAAATGAACAAGTCTATTTTGGTCATACCACAACATTATGATCAAACATACAACTATCATACAGATCTGTCATAATTCAATAATTCAAATAATCGTCATTCATAAATCGATTGACCTTGGAAAACGATATTTCCAAATCATATTCATCTAAGATTTTATTTTAGTGTAAGAATCACATTTATTTCACTATTAATTATAACTGTATTGTTACAATCCATACCTCAGCATACACGACTTAACGATATAACTATTATATTTCTTTAAAAATGAATAAGCAATTCAATAT
The DNA here is from genome assembly GCA_030737875.1 of Allium sativum. Lineage (NCBI taxonomy): Eukaryota > Viridiplantae > Streptophyta > Magnoliopsida > Asparagales > Amaryllidaceae > Allium > Allium sativum. The sequence goes on along the minus strand of CM060909.1, from coordinate 526,534,626 downwards.
ATGTAATTAATTTAAATATTATTAAAACCAGACAGTAATTGATACTTTCCTAAAATCGACTCCGTCGATTACCAAATCAGCATCTTCGCTATTCCATCTAATTTCTGAACATCAGAATATTCCATCGTTATTGATCAACAAAATTTCTCTTACTAATAGCTCCCACAACCCTTCTTGTCTGCAAAACATTTTCTCCTCACATTTATTCACCTTGGTTTGTAAATATCCTTTCCTTTTGGACTTATTTAATCACGACTACTAGATTTCAATAAATGTTAGTACAAGACAATAATTGTTTATCTAGTAACTATATAGATTCCTATTCCCTTGAGTTTTAATATTTAACTTAATCGTTGTGAATTCAACCACTAAATCATTTCTTGATTTAAAATATGTAGTTATCACCCTAAGTCGACTTAATCAAATTAATTTTATAACACAAAATTATTGGCGATCAGTCATCATCTATTAATTACACATAACATCGATTACAGTTCAACTCATTCTACTTGAACTAACTACCTGGATTTTTAAAATAGGTGGATCCGTAACTTATAATTTAATTAGAAAAGAAATAAATAAATTTATTTATTTAAATTGATTTCGTTAATTTCTTAATGAAGTCTAACTCAGTTAAGTACGATCCTTGGCAGATCACCTTCTATCTGCCTTTTTAGATTTCAACTATCATTCAAACATTTATTTATTTTTTCCCTTCTAAATATTTCTTCCTATTTCCTTTTAATAGATATATATATATATATATCTTACATAATCAACTATAGTTTAAATGAAAACAAATCCTTTATTTCATTCTAAAATTCCTATTTCTTTTTCCTTTAAATTCTCTTTTGTTTTAATTGTTTACTTTCTCTTATCTTCTTACCTTTTTTGTTTCTATTCCTTTTTCCTTTATTAATTTTCCGGCCTGATCAGCCCATTACCCAATAGATTTCCCCATGCACGTGATCCCTTCTTTTCTTTTCCTTACTTGTCTTTGTTTAAACGTGTTTGCCGGATCCAAGAAGTGAGTGTTGTAAAACAGCATGATCCACATGCTGATCACCACAATATTCCTTGCCCAATCACAATCTTTTATTCTCTTTCCCAATCACAAACCTGGCACTTCAAAAATGGTGATCAACACGTTTGATCACCACAAAATCCAATGCCCGATCCCAACTCTTCTACTCCATCCTGTTGCTTGCCATTACCAGTGCACAACTTATGCATGGTACACGTGCATAGACACTCCAGCCACCATACACCTATCACGACCATCTGCCCAAGTCACCCATCACCTCCTGATCCCTTCCCCACCTTCACCATCCAACTCCGATCACCCTAGCCCGATCTGGGTATCCCAACCGAACACACAATGAAACACCCATCCATCAAAATGCCTCGCTATGCCATCACCTTGCTCTGACCAACTTAATACTTCTCCGGAGGGAAGCTCACCTATGCCTCGACCTACTGACCAAACCTGGTCCTACTCGAAGCTCCTATCATCATGCAGTTCACCCACGAAATCACCCAACAAAATAGCTAATGAAACCCCATATCAAATTCAATATCCTAATTTAAGCTATGGAAAAATTAGTTAGCATTTTTCCCTTAATCCCCATACTTCAGCGATGCTCCGGTGCCCAGGGCTTAGCGTTCAATGGTGGGAATCATCATAGTTTGCCCAATGACTGTTTTCTAGTGATCTCCCTTATCTCGATAACTACATTCTTCAAAATTTCGAAAATTGTTTTGAAATTCATGGAAAATCACTATGGTTACAATAGGATGACTGAATTCCCAGTTTACACTTTTCTACTATATATACTTAATATATGCAAATATATATTACTATATATAGTTAAACTATTTTTAAGTTCGGCTATAGGTATATAGGCAGAACTTCATTGTTGAAATCTATCCTTAATAATCATTGGAATTTAAGATAACGATTTTTTTCTTCTTCCTGATACAAGGTAATGGTTATAGGTTGAACAGAGTATTGGCTTTCAGATACAGTTGATTTTATTCTAGTTTCATTCATCCAAGTTAAATACAGATGTGCACCAAACTCCATTCAATATACTCAAAGCATATTTGCACATATGTATACTATAACTATTTTGGAATATATTCAAGGGAACTAGTTTTACTTACTAACACACTGTCATTCTTCCAGATTTTTGTTTAATGTCTTCCATGATTCAGGGATAGTTTAAAATCATACAGTCAGTTATTCAAGCATGTGTATATCCACTGATTTGTGTAAGATCAGGTCCTAGTCCAACCATTGCAAATTCAAGTAATAACTGTCCACTGTTTTTATCTTCCAGTTTCAAGCAAACACACACTCAACATTTCAGTCATTCCTAAATCAATCCTTCACGTTTTAATAAATATAGTTCATATGTATACTGATCTATACATAGTCTTAAATTAACTGGAACATACAAAAAAAACCAAAGGAATGTTTACTCACAAATATCGACTTCCTTTTCCAGTTTTTCCTCTCCATTTTAATTTTTCGTCTCGGCCACTTTCCATTTTCAGTTTACAGTTTTCAAGATGGCTCTGGTGTTATGGAATCATACGGGTGTTGGTGTGTATATTTATAGGTGGAAGTAAGTGATAAGATGTCACCTAGCTCAGTCTTTAGATGGGTAGAATAGAGGCAGACTTTAAGGGGTAATTCTGCTTCTAGTATGATTGAAAAGAAGTGTAATGAATGCTTATCACATTCAATGGCAAGTCAGGTGGTATCTGGTCAGGCCAAGGTTGACGTACAATGCACATGTATTTTGTAGAAGGGGCTAACAAGAATACAATCTAGTGTGAAGGCCACAAGGGAAATGTCATATGCTGTCTCCATGCTATGATTTGAAGAGATGTTAAAGGCTGACTTTGCTAGGTTGATTGAAAAGAAAATGTTGATAAGGCTTTACACAAAGGGGCACGGCTGATCTGGTTTGGGGTAAAAATACATGTGAAGGTCTGTCATCTTTGTATTCTAAGGCATACTTGCCTATTAAGTAATTTAAACTATGTTTATTTTTTACTTCATAGGGACACAACCTCTATAAATTAACTGTTATGACATTTCAATTTATGTACAAAGCATATCTTTTCTCTTAAATGTATTGATAATGTTCCAGGCAATTGACTCCAACATACTAGTAGTATACTTTATAACTAAGCATACAAATCCATGTTATTTAATTTAAACATACTTTGTACTTGTGTACAAAATGGCAAAGCAAGGTGAAAACACTATTTCCCAATAATTGCACTTGATTCATTTCAAAAATATGACATGTTCCAAACTTATAATCCATTTATGGTCATATGTATATAAATGTCAAGTAATAAAATATTTACAAAAGTGACTATTTTAATTTACATATACATATATACAAAGATTAATTTAACCTTTCTCAAATAAAAAAAAACAAATTTTACTTAAGTAATTATAATTCTACATAAATTAAAAATAAGTTTTTAAATGTAAAATAAAACGTTAAAAACACCATTTACTGGTATGTATAAATCACAAGTTAAAACATACACACAGGAATTTTAAACTAATTATTATTAAAAATTATTTATAATATACAAATTCAAATCTTATTTAATTCTATTTAATTACCAGCAAATAATATTTATAGATTACCAAGTTGGTCTAAAATCTGGGACATGACAATCTACACCTCTTAAAAGAATTTCGTCCCCGAAATTAAGTAGTGACGAAAAAAATTCCAGTTATAGTTTAAAATCATAGACTTATTATCACATATACATGGGTCGTCCCCTATCAATCACAATAAACGTGGCATCTAAAACACACCTATTAATCATTAAACGAATCAAAGCATTCAATACACATCAATAATCTGCTATCAAAAAACTTTGGATAGACTCCTGATATATTATTTTCAGACTCTTATCTCAAATCTTCTTCGTTTCCTTTCCTCGTTCTCGACAATCATTGATGAAATCCGTATTTATTTAAATTAATTTGATATCAATTTATAACCTCTTTATAATTTATCTGGTTCTCAGTAAATTGATTTTTATTTATCAGAATTCTCTTGAGAAATAAATTCTTAAATTTTCAAGAAATTCGATAGTGTCTCTCTCGTACGACTCCATCATATTACTCCAAAGATTTATTACCTAGACTTTCTCTAATCATTAGAGAATCCAAAAAAAAAAAACTGGTTTTCCAGATAGGTTCATTAAATCCAATTAAAATACTAACTTGTATCTTTTGTCAACGTTTAACCTTTATCCTCATGTACTTTTATCCATAAGAATCCAAACATATTCATCAGAATTATCTATTATTAAAACTGGAAGAAATTTCCATTCTTATTCACCCTTTTCTATTCTTCAACATTCATTAGTTCCTAATCGCAAATCAATAAGAAAATTATCATCTAAGTATTAACCCCGAAGACCGAAATCAACATCGGATTAACACTTAGAAAATCATTTTAACTTAACCAATATCTAGTTAGGTTCTAATAAATTTCAATTCCAAAAATTAACCTATTTAATTACCATGAGTTCATATCCAATTAACCTTCAAGTCTAAATTTATTTAGTAAAATTCCAAATTTTGTCCATTCAAAAATCATTCAAAATTCCTAGAATTTCAAATTCCATTTCTGGTCTGTCTTATCTGTATATATTTTATTTCGATACAAATTCAATTTGGTTTTAAATAAATATTTTATTGTTAAGATCTGAATACTAGATTATATTAGAAATCAACACAACCATTTATAATTATTTCAAAAAATTATCCTCTTTATATATAAATATCATTTTAGGAAAAATTATACCATTTACCTAGCTTTTAAAATAATACTATATCGAATTATTTTGTTCAAGTGTTTAGAAACTCCTATCAATGTCATGGCGTCCCACTAGTCGACCAAAATTCATAAACCAATCAACACAGTATAAAATGGTTTTTATATTAGTTCATTAATACGCGCTCATATATATATATATATATATATATATATACACTCAAATTCAATCTAGGGTATTACAAACCCCATCTCTATCGAGTTACGCACTAGAGCCAAGTTATTCTCAACCTTCTGTTCTGACCAAGTGCAACGACCCGCAAATCTATAATTTTTGATTTGACCAAATACAATACAGGTCGAACCAAATTGCACGAAAATATGAACCATTACTAGAAAGAAGTTAGAGGATGAGAAATAGAAAAGATAGAAAATTAGAATAGAAGAAGAAAGATCTGAATAACATTGAATCTCACAATCGCTGCGGAAATAAAATATAATATATATAAGCTTTTGAAATATACAAAATTGTATCTGAACTTACGTACAACATCAGAGTACATCATATATACATCACAACGGAAATAAACCCTATATAACTAATGTTGAAACCTCCTGCTCCAGGTCCTTCCAAATTATCTGAAAAAATTCCTGAACTACTTGACTGCCCATACAAATTTGGGCACCCAAGAGTTTAGGGAGAACAAAGAAAAATAAATTCTGGGTCAGTCATGGGACTAGTGTGAGTAAACAATTTAAACAGTTTACTTAACTTGGAAAATTCCTTTTGAAAGAAAAGATAATCGTAAGACCGATCCATACATAAACACGGATGGTTTTAATCGTACGATAACCCAAAACATTTTTAAATCATAACTATACTGATATTATAACAATGTCTAGGGTTTTCCATAAACAAATTAAAATCTAGCGGAATGCTTGCATCTCATGATCCACATATATAGTATACAAACAAAAACCGCTTGGCAATTAGGGATAATGGATTTCCAACTATGACAAGGTATGGAACCACCTTCAGATAGTGTATCTCTAAAGAGGAATACACTGGATTCAAAAAGAACATCTTGCAACCCGAGCCATACATGACCGACCAGCATTTCTCTTGAGTGTATCGAATATATTTTCACCTTATGGTTGCTAGCAACATAACCATTCCCTAGAGATACAGAAGCGAAAGAAGTAACAAAATGAATATTCTCTAGATGGTGACAATACACCCAAATGGGAGCGACCCACATAGCCATGCTGCCTGCCCGATTTTTGTCATTTTCCGGATGTGAGTCTTGAGGTCATAACTTACCATTTAGAACAACATATTTTCATTTACTTTGAATGCCACATCGTTGAATCCGTAAAATCAAAGATTGATTTACCTAAAATCATGGGTATAAAGATAAAAGAAACGAATTCCTCTGCCACCAACATAGTTTTGAAGCGATCAACTTACACAATCTATTAGGTATACTCTGTCAGACATTCGTCCATACAAGTTGTCCTGGGTCTGGACAAACCGAAGGCACTATTCTGTAAATCCATCTTAGGAAATTTCTACCCAGGATTGACAGAACAACCCTTGCATAAACCCCTTCTTCAAATTGCATTCAGACTTAAACAACGCCAAGGTCGACACAAAGTGGTATATGGATTTCGTTTTGAAAACCAATCCTGGTTTCCTTGAATCGATGAATGTTAATATCTTTTAGGGTCACGTGGTACTTAAAAGAATCAAGTTATCATATTCAAACAAATTTCAGTATTTATTTTATCAAAACAGAATTCAGAATTTCAATAGTAGTTTAATATTATCTAAATAAGTCATGTAAATGCTTAAATTAAAATGAACAAGTCTATTTTGGTCATACCACAGCATTATGATCAAACAAACAACTATCATACAGCTCCGTCATAATTCAATAATTCAAATAATTATCATTAATAAATTGGTTGACCATGGAAAATGATATTTCCAAATCATATTCATCTAAGATTTTAATTTAGTTTAAGAATCGCATTTATTTCACTGTTGATTATAACTGTATCGTTACAATCCATACCTCAGCATACATGACTTAACGATATAACTATTGTATTTCTTTAAAAATGAATAAGTAATTCAATATATATAATTAATTTAAATATTATTTAAAAGTGTAAAGTAACTGATACTTTCCTAAAATCGACTTCGTCGATTACCAAATCAACATCTTTTCTATTCCATCTATTTTCTGAACTTCAGAATATACCATCGTTATTGATCAACAAGTTTTCTCTTACTAATAGCTCTCACAACCCTTCTTATCTGCAAAACATTTGCTCCTCACATTTATTCACCTTGGTTTGTGAATATCCTTTCCTTCTGGACTTATTTAAGCACGACTACTAGATTTCAATAAATGTTAGTATAAGACAATAATTGTTTATCTAGCAACTATATAGATTCCTATTCCCTTGAATTTTAGTATCTAACTTAATCATTGTGAATTCAACTTCTAAATCATTTCTTGATTTAAATTATATAGTTTTCGTACTAAGTTGACTTATTCAAATTAATATTTTAACACAAAATTATTGGCGATCAGTCAACATATATTAATTACACATAACACCGATTACAGTTCAACTCATTCCACTTGAACTAATTACCTGGATTTTTAGAAATAGGTGGATCCATAACTTATAAATTAATTAGAAAAGAAATAAAAAAAATTATTTATTTAAATTGACTTCGTTAATTTCTTAATGAAGTCTAACTCAGTTAAGTACGATCCTTGACTGATCATCTTTTATCTGCCTTTTTAGATTTCAACTATCATTCAAACATTTATTTATATTTTTCCCTTCTAAATATTTCTCCCTATTTCCTTTAAATAGATATTTATATATATCTTACATAATCAATTAAAGTTTAAAGGAAAACAAATCCTTTATTTCATTCTAAAATTCCTATTTCTTTTTCCTTTAAATTCTCTTTTGTTTTAATTGTTTATTTTCTCTTATCTTCTTACCTTCTTACCTTCTTTGTTTCTATTCCTTTTTCCTTTATTAACTTCCCGGCCTGATCAGCCCATTACCCAATAGACTTCACCAAGCCCGTGACCCCTTCTTTTCTTTTCCTTACTTTTCTTTGTTTAGACGTGTTTGCCGGATCCAAGAAGTGAGCATTGTAAAACAGCGTGATCCACATGCTGATCACCCCAATATTCCTTGCCCGATCACAATCTTTTATTTTCTTGTGTAATAACCCGGAAATTCGGGCCAATTTAAAATTTTTATTTTGGCAATTTTAGCGAATTTTGAGTATTTAAAATGAATTATTTTAAATAATAACGACGAGAAATTTATTTTGAATATAATTCGAACGTATATATTTAATTGAATCATCGTTAGAATATAAATAATTATTTATAATTATAAAAAGGAATTGAAAATGGCGCGGTAGTTCGAAAATTCGATTTCAAAGTTCAAATGAATGTACAGGATTCAAAATAAACCGGATTTTAGTGAAACCAAAAATATTTGAATCTATTTGAGAATATCTTTCCAACGAATCTGAAAAATCAAAATTTCGTAGCGGGGATAAAAAGTTATGCCCAGTTGAAAATTCAGAATAGTCGCTATGGAATTCTAGCCCTTAAAAAAATGGAAATTTTGCAAACGACCTCGGTTTTCGACGAAACCACTTTTGTTAAATCCGTGATGTCTATTTATTGCTAGGTTTCAAAATTCGTAATTTTCTGAATCAATATGTGAGCATGGCGCAGGAAAACGTGTTTTAACAGTTTTAGTTAATTTCGATCGACCAGAAAATGGCCATTTTTCAAACGGCCTCGAAATTTAGCGAAATTAGTTTTGTTAGGACCGTATCATCAATACGAAGCTAGAAAATATTTTTCAGGAATTTTCAAAGCCCGTATGTGACCCTAGTAAATTGAAATGTGCGTTTAAATTAAATATATAAAGATGTATATTTTAAATTCAACGGAAACTGAATGTAACGGTCGAATTGGCCTGCGATACATATCCCATTGTGTTCGGAATGAGGGTAATACGCTAGGGACGACAGTCGTTGGGTTCGATTCGGGTTTCGAAAGAAAAAGTTACTTTTTGAAATATAAAATAATTAAATAAATATATAATTTCCCTTACCTCCCTACTATACCTCTCCCCCCTTTTATCTCTAATCAGATGTAAACGAAATTAAAATAAAAAAAAGGGAAAAAAGGGGCGTAACCCTGTCGCCTAGCCCCGCTCCACTTCGACGACGTCGAACCACCACCCCTCACCACAAATCGAAGCCCCCATCTTCCTCACCAGACCCCCTCTATCCTCCCCCTCCAGTCGCGTCAGCCCCCAGATCAATTCTCGATCGAGGAGACCCCTGTTTTCTTCCTCCTGAAACCGACAGTACCCACACCCGAACCCAGACCCACAACACCCTACCCACTTCCCCAGCCCAACGAATCTCCCTCCCGAACCCCCAGATCGAAATGACAGACCCGCCTCCGACGATCTCGAGCTCCCGGCGACCTTCCCCCTTTCCCGATTCCGACGATGAACTCCTCCCTCCCCCTCGCTGAAAATCGGTAAATCTTTTATTTTTTTTACCTTTCTTTATTTAATGTTTTACCTTATAAAAATATATAATATGATTTTCAGTCGATGAGAAATTGATTTTCAGTTTTATAGAAATATATATGATTTTTAATTTATGAAGCCGTGGTTTTTATAAGTTAAAGGTCGGATTTTTGATGTTTGAAAGGTCAGATTTTTAATGTTTGAAAGGTCGGATTTTTAATGTTTGAAAGGTCGGATTTTTAATGTTTGAAAGATCATATTTTTAACTTTGAAAATATCGTATTTTTAACTTTGAAATAACTTTGAAAGGATCGTATTTTTAACTTTGAAAGGATCGTATTTTTAACTTTGGAAAGATCATATTTTAATAAGGAAAAGCTATGATTTTTAAGATTATAAAATATGATTTTTTATTTAAAAATATGTAGTCGAGATTTTTAATATTATAAAGAAAAGATTTGATTTTTAGAATGGGGAAAGATTGGATTTTTAATATGTTAAGGAGGTATTTTTACCATAGGAAAGTTATGATTTTCAGTCGTATAAAAATATGATTTGATCCATATAACTTTGAAGTAAAAATATGATTTTTATATTATAGAAAGAATAAAAATATGATTTTTATATAAGAAGTGAATCAAAAATATAATTTTCATATAGTGAGAAGAATAAAAATGTGATTTTTATATACATGACGACAATATAAAAATGCGATTTTTATATATGTAGTGGATACGGTAGACGTAAGTGACAAGAAGAAGCAAGGCGAAGATTTTCTACATATGAAGAGTCGCGGCGTTGGGTTTAGCTTCTCAGTGAGAACTCCTCACTTTTATTTTTATTTCTAGTTTGAAATATATACTAGGATGCAGACGGTGCTTAGTAGCACCCGACACCCGTCGTCCACAGACCATGGATGACTTGTTTGTTTGGTTGTTGTGTTGTGAAATTTGATTGTGTGATGTGGAATGAAATAAAATATTTTATAGTGGAAAATATTTTATAGTTAAAAATATGATTTTTAACATGTATACAAATTAAATAGTAATAAACAAATCGGACGACTTGTTTATATACACTGATTTGACTGATATTGATTGGGACGGTAAATTTTACACATCGCCCAACTGCACAAATAAAATCTGTGTTTGTTGATTTGAAACCCCACACGGGTATTGGGATGATATTTGACGTACACTAATCCCGATTGTTTAGTTGTATGTCAATCGATGGGTTGACAGACTGTGTAAGCGTTAATTATTTATATTTAATGCTTACGCAGTTGTGTGGTGCACTCTGGATGATGGTTGATGATTTACCGTTGCTGTTATATACATGTGTTGTAGGGAATCCGTATAATAAACGTTATATGGTAAGTGATTGGGCCTCATTCCAATTTGGAAAATAAGAAATATAAATTCATGTGTTGAATAGAAATTTATATTCATGTGTTGAATAGAAATAAATATTCATGTGTTGAATAGAAATATAAATTCATGTGTTGAATAGAAATAAATATTCATGTGTTGAATAGAAATAATATTCATGTGTTGAATAGAAAATATAAATTCATGTGTTGAATAGAAATAATATTCATGTGTTGAATAGAAAATATAAATTCATGTGTTGAATAGAATAAAAATTCATGTGTTGAATAAAAATATATATTCATGTGTTGCATAAAATATATATTCATGTGTTGAAGAAAATATTCATTTGTTGAATAGAATAACGAAGTTATTGAAATATATAAAGCCATGTTGGTTAGATATGCGCCATTTTGACGCGAACGATATTTATATCAATTATATTCGTTTTTTTAATGAATAAAGAAAAGGAATTGATTTCAAAATATAATGTTTTGAAAATATTATCATTTATAGATTAATGATATGGAATATTCAATTTCGATTAGAAATTGAATATGAAGTTGAAATCGTTTTGAAAACGAATTTAAAACGATTTATAAAATACGTTTTAAAGGAAATCGACGATATATACATAATATATATATTATATATATAATGGCCTGAATAGAACGTGTCGCGCCGTGGCAGTTCGCGAATTTCGACCATTGACTTCGAATGGATATTACGGGAGATCCGACCGTCGGATTCTCCTAAAACCGGAACCGTTGGGTTCGTATCGAAAAGAGCTTTCTAATGAATATTAGATATTTGAAATCTAACGGTTGGATTTGGAATTATGTCCAAATCAAATTTGGAAAAGGTTGTTGTAAGTGCAGTTCGATGGCCGTTGATGGAAAACTGTACGGGCCTTGATAAAATTATTAAAAATAGTAATAATTTGTGTAAAATCATAAGAAATGATTTGTGAAGAATTGGGATGAAAATTTCCATATTTGAAAAGATAAAAATAGATTTTTATCGAAATGAACTAGTTTTGAACTAGAATTATAATTCATTTATTTTTGAAATAAATAAATTGGATTTGAAATCATTTTGAAAATAACCAGAATTTCCAATAATTGAATTGGAATGGATTTGAATCGAAATTGTCTTTGGAATATTTCGATGTTGGATTTCGTGATTATACAGATATTGTTATGGAAATTTGAAAGATATATCCATATCGTTATTTCCAATATGATATTTGTTGGTTGTAGAATTTAATATTGAATATAAGCCGATGTATTTTCTATTCAGATCCTTGTATTTAATATCAAATGTGATTTGGGTTTGTCGTGAATGGTGTCTTCAATAATACTATTCTTAGACCCAATGGAGTTAAGAAAATCAGAAACTAACTAGAGATTAGTTAAGTTGAACGGTCTCCTGGGTATTGATCTGATGTTAGTTTTGGCCTTCGGGGTTAAAGGCTGATGGAATAGAATGTGATTTTGGGTTTATCGTGAACATGTTTTAAATGACATTGGTTCTTTAACCCAGTTAAAGACAGGATGTGATTTCCCAAGTTAAATAATCATTAATATTGATTTTTGGGAAGATTAAAACCAAGTGGAGTTTTAATGGATCTTTAATTAGATTGAAATGATCGAGAATGGAGTATCACCAGTTTTGCTCCAGACGATAGTTAAATCTTTAATTAGATTTGAACGTGGAATGGTAATTGAATTTACCGATAACACCGTGGTGTTAGGTATGAAGTATGACCAGTTTTACTTAATGGGATGAATAGGTTGGGATTGGGAAATAAAATAAATGATTACTTCGGTGTGGTTCGCTAATCCTGACTAGTTTGAATTGATATTCAAAGAAGATTAAAGAATAAATTTAAAGAATTTATCTTTGATAAAATTAATGGGGACTTTTCCCAAAGAATAAGAATACTGGAATAAAAGAATATTTTGAATTGGAATGAGGCGTATGTTGTGTTTGTGTAACACTTGTTTATTATATACGCGAGTTATTCAGAAAGACCGTGTTTACCCCATTCTGAATAACTGATTCGACGTGGTGTCGAGGATGAAGACGGTGTTTGAAGACCGGAGGTCTTCACGTCATTTGGGTGATTACTGATGATCTTGATTGGGCTGTACACCCAAGAGGAGGGAATCAGTTGGTGATCGTCCAGACGTACTTGGAGATCGATGGATATGCGAGGTACAAGGTGCCTCCGGTTTCGTTCAGACCCAGAACGGACTTGTAAATGGACTGTGTGTCTGACATTGGATTTTATTCTGTGTGATTGATTTCTATTAAATATATATCTGTTTGGCGGTGTAGAATTTATTCTCTTGCTTAACGCCCTTCTCTGAGACGTACGAGCTCAGGGGTTATATATTGATGGATATCAATCGCATGGAGTGAATTGCCTGTGTGGCATGCCTAAGTGGCAAATGATCAAGGCTTCTGTTGAAAAGCAAAGTCTTGTGGTTGATGATCAAAGCGCGGCCTATGTGGCATAGCTTTGTGTAGCGTTGATTCGCGAGCCTCACACTCCGGTTGTGAACCAGAAACGGGAGAGGACCTCAAGGAGGGCATGCGTTTCCTTCTAGTTAGGTTGGTGTCAGTGACCTAACAACCCTGACATTTATATTATTTTCACCTGTGTGGTTGTTGCTGTTGCGAGGCGCCTCGGATATATCGGTTATTGTGTGGAGCCGATGGAGTCATTTGGCTCATTTACACCCCCAAGGGCGGGGAAACGCAGTGTTCAGGCATTTTAATCCACATCGGTGGACCGACCCTGACGATCCAAGGGCTCACCTGTGTCTGGATCCTGAGGCTCGGGCTAGACAGTCTCGAATCGGTAGAGGACTATCTTTTGCCTTGGTTCACAGATGGAAACCCAACTTCCAATATGTGACATTTGCGGTTTTGATTGTAGAGCCTAGTATGGCGACATGATATATGGTACCCATGCCGTCTATGATTGATACTTATGATTTGAAGTTGTTTTATGCACTATGCACTTATAATAATATCAAATGATTTGTTTTAAACGTACCAAGCATATTTGGCTATTAAAAGGGAAAACCCTATCCACCAGCTTGCATTGCATTGTGTGATGAGACCTGGGTCTTATAATAGCTTCATTTTTCCAAAAAGCATTGCGCTGTTTTGTTATATGCACTGGTATTCTTGGGAGGAAACCCGTTTCGTGTTATACGGCGTGGTCCCTTGATTTACTTTATTTTAAAGTAAAGTTTTAATAATTGTTTTAGTTCTCACACCAGTCACATGACTGGCCTGGAGTTTATTGTTTTAACCTAAATTCTGGGTGCCCTTATTTTCGACACGGGTAGCTAGTAGTTTTGATTCACAGGATCCTGATTTACAGCTGGAACGATTCTCGGAAAGCTCTGTATCCGTGTATTACTTCTAGTTGTGTATTGTATTATTTTCCGCTGCTATGTAATGTATTGTAATCTCTGATATTTTATAATGTATATTATTTGTTAATACTATGTATATTCTTGTAATCTGATGAATTGTTGTAATAAGCAAGGAAATGTTCTTCTGTTTGCATTCCAATCTGTCTTGTCCTCAAAGCATCCGCTCTTTTCTTCACGAGGATGTTACGGGTCCTTACAATGGTATCAGAGCTTTGGTTTACAGAGCTCGAGAACAAGACATATTAGAAATTCATCAGAGATTGGATTAGTAATATCCAATAAGAATGACTCGTTAGAGATGGGATCAGTAGTATCCTAGAATGAGTGTGAAGAGTATATTTTTAAAATGAAAACAATTTTTGTTTTGAAAATTTAAATCAATTATTCGTATTTGATTATTTATTTTATATTGATTTGGACAATCAAGTATATAAAGATTTTGTATATACGTCTGATCCACGTGTATTCGAAGTTTTAATATACCGGATAGATATAGAATCACACTCTAGTCGCCCGGAGATGATTTTGATGATGGAGCTACATCATCAGGATTTATGTTCGTGATTCGAAAGTGAGATATCTATATATTTCCATTAGACTGGTGTGAGAACCAAAACTTACATAGGATTTTTTGTTGTGACTTGGCATCAAAAACGTGATTTTTGACTATATATCAAAGTTACGAGTTTGAAATGATAATCAACAAATTGAATACTGATTGTGTTGTTTGATTATTGTTGTGATTAATTAAAATGTTGAACCTTTAGCCAAATTGAACCAAATAGTGAATTGTATTGAAAATTTATCGCATTTGCATGCTTGTACATGTACTTACATTGAACAGGTCATAGCAAGGAGGCTAGAGAAGAGGAATAAAATTGTTTACCCGACAAATAGGTACATGTTTATTGTATTTCTTGGGTTTTTGGTGATTTTATGAGCCAATTGGCTAGCCGCTTGGCTGTTTCTTTTTCTTTTTGGATTGCTAAGGGCCATGGGAGGCTATTTGAAATATCCCCAAGTCCCCGGTGCAGGGGAGGTTATGGCGAAATTTTTCCAAAATTTAGGGTGTTAGCCAAATTTTTGAAAAATTTGAAAAGTTCTTAGAAACTGAAAAGTTGAAGAACTTAAGCCGTAAATGTGACACCCCGTAATTCTGTTAATATTAATATTCACAAATTAAAGAATAACTAATCTCATATGTGAGAATTTTGGGAAACGGGTTGCGCCATTGTGTTCGTCTCGGAATTCTGGTTGAAATAGAGTCCGAGTTTGCATGAATTGGACTTCGTATGAAGAAGTTATGGCCATCGGAAGTTTCAGAAAATTCAAAACAGATTTCAGAAAATTTAAAATTCAAAATTCGAAGTCAAACAGGCTAGGCGGGAAATTTCCCGCCCAGCACCCCAGGTCGACTGGGCAGTCGACACCCCCCTAGGTTGACTGGGGAGTCGACTGGGCAGTCGACTTTGGTGTCGACCTGGTCCAGTCGGCTAGGGTTTGGCTGAGCCCAATCTTGAGCTGCTGATGTGTCTTTAGGGCTGAGTTGGAAAATTTAACGGTTCAGTTTAGTTCTGAGTTGATCTAACGGTCTAAATAAACCCTAAACTCTATAAATACCTAGGTAGTCTCTCACTCTAATTCACATGAAAAATAGAATAGCCACCGTCATACCGCCGCCATGGAACTCAGTATAGCCGCCGCCAACTAAGAAGGAAGAAGCTAATCAAAACCCTAATTCTACTCAACTCTAAAGCAAATCAAGACTCTCTTTCTTCTCTAATTGTGAGTATGATGATCTTAACAAGATTATTATTAAACTAATTAGATTAAGTTATGAACGGATTATAAGTGAATGATGTGAATTGTCATATATGTTGTTGTAAACCTTATGCTATCATGTATGTTGTAAATCCTATGTTATGTGATGATGATATCCTACGTTATAAATCATGCTATGATGATATTGTATAGGTTGTAATTATCTATGCTAATTAGTTCATGTTAATCAAATCATAATGTTGATATTATTTGGGCTATGTTGATTTATATGACAAGTCATGTATGCAAGTTTAGATTTATTAGTAAAGATTATGAACATATGCCATGACATCTATTTAGATCTAGAATTGTGCTATGACATGTGTGAGTTTTATGTGTTAGATGCTAGTTCACACCATCATTATGTTGCATAAAACCCCATATGCGAGTTTATACATGTATTTGGGTTATGATCATATCATTTAAATTGTGACATTTAACCAAACAAGTTGACACCTTTAGATCCATAACATGTGTAGTTTTATGCAAGTTTCACCCCTATTATGATTAGATCTATTTTATTTGTCTATATGTTGTGATAATTTATCTTTGTGCTATGAGTTAGACTATTCGAGTCTAGCGTATATTTTGCGTTGAATAAACGAACATATAACGTGGGGTAGGGGTAATATTAAGGATTTAATATTGAGAAATTGGGGTGCAATTGATATGATTTTGCATGCCATAAGTGGATGGCCATAATTGAGTCAATTATGGACATCATTAAAATTGGAATTAATTAATAATTTGAATATGGAATTATAAAAACTGGGGTAAGAGATTATAAGTGATAATCAATGCTTAGGACACGAGGTTGGACTCGTTTGTGACGTAAACCTGCCCGGACCCGCCCGGCAAATCCAGTAGTCACAAATGTCAGCCCAATGTGAGAGGTCCTAGGCCCAAATTAAAGCATAACAGTTGTAAAGACACGAGGTTAGACTCCTTTATGGTGTAAGACTGCCCGGACCCGCTCGGCAAATCAAGCTGCCATAAATGCCAGTCTAATGTGAGAGGTCTTTATGAGGTTATGGCCTGAATGAATTAAGAAATACTTAACCAGATAAACATGTAAGGTGGGACATGGGGGTTAAGTAGGTGCCTTGGGTGGCATGAGGAATCTAGTGGTTGCCTTTAGTGGCATTTGAAATACGATTAGTAAGACTTAACCAAACACACATGTAAATGAACGTGACTAAGAAGAGGGTTAAGTGGGATATACTAGTGGGACAAGCTTAGGTGGATAGCTTGTGGGGTCCCATTTCAACCAGTAACCCAAACGTATCTTTGTGGGCTCGACCCAAGTCGAGGACGGGACACGCATACTGGGCTTGACTATAAGAGGCCAAACGGGTTAGCGGTGGCAACGCAAGTCCAACGGGTTTCATATGCGTGTGTGGACCCGGGCTGGTAGGTAAGACGTTGTTGCATCATGTAGGTATAAGCCGTGCATTCTTTAGCTGTATCGGGTTACCACTTTAGGGGAGTGATACACCCCACTGTGGGGCCAGCACGGGTATCTACGAGTAGGGAGCCGATCGCAAGTGGGTAGTGGGGTACACCTAGCGGAGATAGGGGAAGACGACACCTATGTAGTCAGCTAGGGGTACACAAAGCTATTTATATAATTTCTAAGTTCGGTGAGTGGGATCAACCTTTAGGGTGACTGGTGTGGTGCAGTGTATTAATTATTCGTTAGCAATTAGGTGTGCCTTTAACATTATCTTTATCCGCTCTTCCATGCCCAATAGTTCATAGACATTTCCTTGTTTTCCAGCTTATGCCTTAGTCTAGTTATTTTGATAATAGTATTGTTAGAATTATCATACTCGCCAGACTTTATGTCTGACCCCCTCTATTTCTATCCTTTTTCCCCCTCTAGGTCCTCAGAGTGGGCCCAGCTCTAGCGGAGTTTGATTGGATTGCTTTATCTCTCTTTTGGAAAGCTTGGACCGCTGAAGTAAAGTCCAGCTTGTTATCTTCTTTAATGGCTATTTATGTAATGGGTTTATGTATTTTGTTTTGTAAAGATGGATATTGTACTTGACTCTGATTTATGGTTTTTATGATGTAACAAACAAGTTTAATTTCCGCTGCAATGAAATAAAGTTTTAGATTTCCAAGTACTACTTATTATCTGTCTTGTTGTAATTTTTCTGTTCTATATCCACCTAAAACCTCCATGGAAGTTAATGCATTCCCTTTGTGAGTGACATTAATGGATGTGGGGTGTTACAGTAAAGAAAATAAGGAAAGTTGAGTTGATTAGTTAAACAACTTTCGGCTTCGTTCCTTTTCGGGGACGAAAAGTTTTAAGTGGGGAGATTGTAATAAGCCGGAAATCCGAGCCAATTTAAAAATTTTATTTCGGCAATTTTAGCGAATTTTGAGTATTTAAAATGAATTATTTTAAATAATAACGACGAGAAATTTATTTTGAATAGAATTCGAAAGTATATATTTAATTGAATCGTCGTTAGAATATAAATAATTATTTATAATTATAAAAAGGAATTGAAAATGGCGCGGTAGTTCGAAAATTCGATTTCAAAGTTCAAATGAATGTACAGGATTCAAAATAAACCGGATTTTAGAGAAACCAAAAATATTTGAATCTATTTGAGAATATCTTTCCAACAAATCCGAAAAATCAAAATTTTATAGCGGGGATAAAAAGTTATGCCCACTTGAAAATTCAGAATAGTCGCTATGGAATTCTGGCCCTTAAAAAAATGGAAATTTTGCAAATGACCTTGGTTTTCGATGAAACCACTTTTGTTGGATCCGTGATGTCTAGTTATTGCTAGGTTTCAAAATTCGTAATTTTCTGAATCAATATGTGAGCGTGGCACAGGAAAACGTATTTTAACAGTTTTAGTTAATTTCGATCGACCAGAAAATGGTCATTTTTCAAACGGTCTCAGAATTTGGTGAAATTATTTTTGTTAGGACAGTATCGTCAGTACGAAGCTAGAAAATATTTTTCAGGAATTTTCAGAGTCCGTTTGTGACCCCAGTAAATTGAATTGTGCGTTTAAATTGAATATATAAAGATGTATATTTTAAATTCAACGAAAACTAAACGTAACGGTCGAATTGGCCTGCGATACATATCCCATTGTGTTCGAAATGAGGGTAATACGCTAGGGACGACAATCGTTGGGTTCGATTCGGGTTTTGAAAGAAAAAGTTACTTTTTGAAATATAAAACAATTAAATAAATAAATAAATATATATATAATTTCCCTTACCTCCCTACTATACCTCTCCCCCCTTTATCTCCAATCAGAAGCCAACGAAATTAAAATAAAAAAAAGGGGAAAAAGGGGGCGGAGCCCCGTCGCCTAGCCCCGCTCCACTTCGACGACGTCGAACCACCACCCCTCACCATAAATCGAAGCCACCCCCTCTTCCTCACCGGACCCCCTCTATCCTCCCCCTCCAGTCGCGTCAGCCTCTAGATCGATTCTCGATCGAGGAGACCCCCCATTTTCTTCCTCCTAAAACCGACAGTACCCACGCCCGAACCCAGACCCGCAACCCCCTACCCACTTCTCCAGTCCTACGAATCTCCCTCCCGAACCCCCAAATCGAAGTGACAGACCCGCCTCCGGCGACCTCCCCCCATTCCCGATTCTGATGATAAACTCCTCCCTCCCCTCGCTGAAAATCGGAAAATCTTTTATTTTATTTACCTTTCTTTATTTAATGTTTTACCTTATAAAAATATATAATATGATTTTCAGTCTATGAGAAATTGATTTTCATTTTTATAGAAATATATATGATTTTTAATTTATGAATCCGTGGTTTTTATAAGTTAAAATGTCGCATTTTTAATGTTTGAAAGGTTGGATTTTTAATGTTTGAAAGATCGTATTTTTGACTTTGAAAAGATCGTATTTTTAACTTGGAAAAGATCGTATTTTTAACTTTGGAAAGATCGTATTTTAATATTTTTAAGATTATAAAATATGATTTTTTTTATTTAGAAATATGAAGTCGAGATTTTTAATATTATAAAGAAAAGATTTGATTTTTAGAATGGGGAAAGATTGGATTTTTAATATGTTAAGGAGGTGATTTTTACCATAGGAAAGTTATGATTTTCAATCGAATAAAAATATGATTTGATCCATATAACTTTGAAATAAAAATATGATTTTTATATTATAGAAAGAATAAAAATATGATTTTTATATAAGAAGTGAATCAGAAATATAATTTTTATACAGTGACAAGAATAAAAATGTGATTTTTATATACATGACGACAATATAAAAATGCGATTTTTATATATGTAGTGGATACGTAGACGAAAGTGACAAGAAGAAGCAAGGCGAAGATTTTCTACATACGAAGAGTCACGGCGTTGGAATATATACTAGGATGCAGACGGTGCTTAGTAGAACCGACACCCGTCGTCCACAAACCATGGATGACTTGTTTGTTTGGTTGTTGCGTTGTGAAATTTGGTTGTGTGATGTGGAATGAAATAAAATATTTTATAGTGGAAAATATTTTATAGTTAAAAATATGATTTTTAACGTGTATACAAAATAAATAGTAATAAACAAATCGGACGATTTGTTTATATACACTGATTTGACTAATATTGATTGGGACGGTAAATTTTACACATCGCCCAACTGCACAAATAAAATCTGTGTTTGTTGATTTGAAACCCCACACGGGTATTGGGATGATATTTGACGTACACTAATCCCGATTGTTTAGTTGTATGTCAATCGATGGGTTGACAGACTGTGTAAGCATTAATTATTTATATTTAATGCTTACGCAGTTGTGTGGTGCACTCTGGATGATGGTTGATGATTTATCGTTGCTGTTATATACATGTGTTGTAGGGAATCCGTATAATAAACATTATATGGTAATTGATTGGGCCTCATTACAATTTGGAAAATAAGAAATATAAATTCATGTGTTGAATAGAAATATAAATTCATGTGTTGAATCGAAATATAAATTCATGTGTTGAATAGAAATAAATATTCATGTGTTGAATAGAAATAATATTCATGTGTTGAATAGAAAATATAAATTCATGCGTTGAATAGAAATAATATTCATGTGTTGAATAGAAAATATAAATTCATGTGTTGAATAGAATAAAAATTCATGTGTTGAATAAAAAAATATATTCATGTGTTGCATAAAATATATATTCATGTGTTGAAGAAAATATTCATTTGTTGAATAGAATAACGAAGTTATTGAAATATATAAAGCCGTGTTGGTTAGATATGCGCCATTTTGATGTGAACAATATTTATGTCGATTATATTCGTTTTTATAATGAATATAGAAAAGGAATTGATTTCAAAATATAATGTTTTGAAAATATTTTCATTTATAGATTAATGATATGGAATATTCAATTTTGATTAGAAATTGAATATGAAGTTGAAATCGTTTTGAAAACGAATTTAAAATGATATATAAAATACAAAAAGGAAGTCGACGAAATATATATAATATATATATAATGGCCTAAATAGAACGCGCCGCGCCGCGGCAGTTCGCGAATTTCGACCATGGAATTCGAATGGATATTACGGAAGATCTGATCGTCGGATTCTCTTAAAACTGGAACCGTTGGGTTCGTATCGAAAAGAGCTTTCTAATGAATATTAGATATTTGAAATCTAACGGTTGGATTTGGAATTATGTCCAAATCAAATTTGAAAAAGGTCGATGTAAGTGCAGTTCGCTGGCCGTTGATGGAAATCGACTGTACGGGCCTTGATAAAATTATTAAAAATAGTAATAATTCGTGTAAAATCATAAGAAATGATTTGTGAAGAATTGGGATGAAAATTTCCATATTTGAAAAGATAAAAATAGATTTTTATCGAAATTAACTAGTTTTGAACTAGAATTATAATTCATTTATTCTTGAAATAAATAAATTGGATTTGAAATGGTTTTTAAAATAACCAGAATTTCCAATAATTTAATTGGAATGGATTTGAATCGAAATTGTCTTTGGAATATTTCGATGTTGGATTTCGTGATTATACATATATTGTTATGGAAATTTGAAAGGTATATCCATATCTTTATTTCCAATATGATATTTGTTGGTCGTAGAATTTGATATTGAATATAAGCCGATATATTTTCTATTCAGAGTCTTGTATTTAATATCAAATGTGATTTGGGTTTTTCGTGAATGGTGTCTTTAATAATACTGTTCTTAGACCCAATGGAGTTAAGAAAATCAGAAACTAACTGGAGATTAGTTAAGTTGAATGGTCTCCTGGGTATTGATCTGATGTTGGTTTCGGCCTTCGGGGTTTTTACGTAGGGAATTGTTCAATTGCTAATTTACGGTTAAAGGCTGATGGAATAGAATGTGATTTTGGGTTTATCGTGAACGTGTTTTAAATGACATTGGTTCTTTAACCCAGTTAAAGACATGATGTGATTTCCCAAGTTAAATAATCATTAATATTGATTTTTGGGAAGATTAAAACCAAGTGGAGTTTTAATGAATCTTTAATTAGATTGAAATGATCGAGAATGGAGTATTACCAGTTTTGCTCCAGGCGATAGTTAAATCTTTAATTAGATTTGAACGTGGAATGGTAATTGAATTTACCGATAACACCGTGGTGTTAGATATGAAGTATGACCAGTTTTACTTCATGGGATGAATAGGTTGGGATTGGAAAATAAAATAAATGATTACTTCGGTGTGGTTTGCTAATCTCGACTAGTTTGAATTGATATTCAAAGAAGATTAAAGAATAAATTTAAAGAATTTATCTTTGATAAAATTAAAGGGAACTTTTCCCAAAGAATAAGAATATTGGAATAAAAGAATATTCTGAATTGGAATGAGGCGTATGTTGTGTTTGTGTAACACTTGTTTATTATATACGCGAGTTATTCAGAAAGAACGGGTTTATCCCATTCTGAATAACTAATTCGACTTGGTGTCGAGGATGAAGATGGCGGTTGAAGACCGGAGGTCTTCACGTCGTTTAGGTGATTACTGATGATTTTGATTGAGCTGTACACCCATGAGGAGGGAATCAGTTGGTGATCGTCCATACGTACTTGGAGATCGATGGATATGCGAGGTACAAGGTGCCTCCGGTTTCGTTCAGACCGAGAACAGACTTGTAAATGGACTGTGCGTCTGACATTGGATTTTATTCTGTGTGATTGATTTCTATTAAATATATGTCTGTTTGGGGACGGAGAATTTATTCACTTGCTTAACGCCCTTCTCTGAGACGTACGAGCTCAGGGGTTATATATTGATGGATATCAATCGCATGGAGTGAATTGCCTGTGTGGCATGCCTAAGTGACAAATGATCAAGGCTTCTGTTGAAAAGCAAAGTCTTGTGGTTGATGATCAAAGCATGGCTTGTGTGGCATAGCTTTGTGTAGCGTTGATTCGCGAGCCTTACACTCCAGTTGTGAACCAGAAATGGGAGAGGACCTCAGGGAGGGCATGTGTTTCCTTCTAGCTAGGGTGGTGTCAGTGACCTACCAGCCCTGACATTTATATTATTTTCACCTGTGTGGTTGTTGTTGTTGCGAGGTGCCTCAGATATATCGGTGACTGTGTGGAGCCGATGGAGTCATTTGGCTCATTTACGCCCCAAAGGGCGGGAAAACGCAGTGTTCAGGCATTTTAATCCACATCGGTGGACCGGCCCTGATGATCCAAGGCCTCACCTGTGTCTGGGTCCTGAGGCTCGGGCTAGACAGTCTCGAATCGGTAGAGGACTATCTTTTGCCTCGGTTCACAGATGGAAACCCAACTTCCAATACGTGACATTTGCGGTTTTGATTGTAGAGCCTAGCATGGCGACATGATATATGGTACCCATGCCGTCTATGATTGATACTTATGATTTGAAGTTGTTTTATGCACTATGCACTTATAATAGTAGCAAATTATTTGTTTTGAGCGTACCAAGCATGTTTGGCTATTATAAGGGAAAACCCTATGTAACAACCCGGAATTTTGGGGCGAATTAAATTTTTTTATTTTAATGTGTTTTTAATGTTTGGAATAATTTATTTTATATAATAACGACTATAAATTTATTTTAATCGAAGTTAAAACGAATAGATTTTATTTAAATTATAAAAGGAGTTAGAAATAGCGCGGTAGTTTGAAAATTTGAATTTTAACTTTGACTGACTGTACAGGATGCAAAATAAATCAGATTTTAGCGAAACCAAAAATATTAGAATCTATTTAAAAATATCTTTCCAACGAATTCGAAAAATTGAAATTTCTTAGCGGGAATCAAAAGTTATGCCCAATTCAAAATCTCAGAAAAACGCTATGGAATTTATATATATAATATATATGGCCCAAAACGCTACTTTTTACATACGAATGAATTTGGACTCGAAACCACTTCCATTGAGTTCAAAATAATGTTTCTGCATTGAAAAAGTACAAACACTGATATATTTCGAGATTCAAAATTTATTTATTTATATATGTATTTTTAATATAATTTATTTACGCCTTAAAAATAGCCATTTTTCAAACGGTCTTCAAATTCGACGAAATTAGTTTTGTTGGGACCGTATCGTCAAAATAAAGCTAGAAATGATTTTTCTGAAATTTTTAGAATTAATATGTAATTATAATTGATTTTTTTTCCAGTGAAAACGGTCAATTTTTAGACTTTAAAAATTCATTATTAATTCATTTGGACTTGGAAAATAAAGAAACCTGTTTCTTTAAATCCGTAATGTCAAGGAATATTTATGTTTCAATTTTCAATTAAAATGGAATTCGTAGGTGTTAGCACAAATTTTTAAACTACGAAAAGCGGACAAAAAAATTGTATTAATATATGTACATAAGGGTAATTGGGCCTAACTGAGTTTATAACTTACCTATATATTATCTTTTAACAGCCATTAGCTGAACCCTAAACATAACATAGCCTCCTCCATCTTCATTTTCTTCATATTCCATGGCCTCCACTCTAAAAACATTCTTTACACAAAAGACCCTAAAACAAAATAATTTATATCTCTCAATCAGAACAAAATCAGACCAAACCCTTTATGGGTTTTGAAGATATCTATATCCTCTTCCTACCACGAAAAATTCAAGACCTATCGACGCATGGATTCGCCGGGATCTGAGTTTGATTGCAAAAAGTCAGTTTCGAATTTTGGTGAATTCCAGCCAAACCGTCGAGAATTAGGCAATGGCCAAGTTGGAGAAAATATAGCCAAGACATAAACGAACAACTTTGCCTTTGTTCATTTCGTCTGAAAGTCGAAGGAAGGGCACGGAAATCGAGAAAAACCGAACTGAAGCAAAACAGCAAAAAAAACTAAGAACAGAAAACAAAACGATTTTTTTCCCGTCGATCGGGGAAGAATCAGGTGATGGCACCTGAGCAAAAGTTCTTCGACTTCGCGAGATCTAGCTACTGTATTTTTTTTAGACTTTTTGGTGGAGGGTGGCGGCCTGTGGGGCCCGCGAGACGAATTTCGCTTTCTGGCGAAATTTCAGTGATAAGAGCATCAACGGCGGCGACGGCTTGGAGCGTGGGTGCGCCTCTCGAAGACGAAGAGGATGGCGGTGGTTTCAGGTCAATCGAAGGTCGGAGGAGGGAGAAAAGTGCGGTCAAAGGTGGCTAGGGGCTGTTTGACCGAGATTTGGGGTAACTTTGTAATTCAAACTTTGAAATTGTATATCTCTCTCATACGAACTCAGAATCAGACGCTTTCAGATCCGCTGCGATCGTGGCAACATAAATTTTAAATTTTGTCAACTTTAGAGCATGTTGGATTTTGGACCAAAATTGGGCCTGAACCGTCAATTTAAAGCCCGGAAAAGGTGAGAACTCTTTCTCACTAAATTTTTGAACAGTTATTTATTTTTATATTCAAAAGTAAGTTAATTATCTGTGTTGGAATTGTTGTTTGTTGGATAAATGTTGATTGGGATGACTGTGTGAATTGTTTGAAAATTTGAAATATGTGAACATGTTAAATAATGTTATGTCATTTATGATATTTAGAAATATGTTTACACTGCCATTAACAAGTTGCCTGTCTTGTTTATGTTGATTGGACGATAATTTTTCACACATCGTCCAAGAGACAATTAATGATATATTATTTGAATTTGTGCTGGCTGAAACCCCACACGGGTCTTGAGTTGATATTTTGATTACACATCGCCCTTGTGATTAGTTTAAATTGCACTCTGGCTGTTGTTGAATGTTTTATCGTTATTATGGAATTAATGCGATGTTTGAAATCCATATAATTAAAATTATATGGTGATGATTTGGTCTCATTCCAATTTTAGAATTAAAAGAATATTTTAATACAATGTTCCGTTAAAAGAATTAAATTATGGTTTTGATGTTTTAAATTAAAAAGATTATTGTTGTATTGTCAAAAAGTTACAATCAAAAGTTTGAATTGAAGAGATTATACTTTTATTGTTAAAAGGACAATAAAGAATTAGATTTAAAAGAGATCACACTTTATTGTCAATGTGTTGAAATTAGAAGATTTGATTTCAAGATGAAATGCTTTGAGAAGGTTATTATTATATTATTATAATAATATGAAAGTTCAATTTTTATTAATAATTGAATGGTAAGTTAGAATATTTGAAAACAAAAGATTTTATAAAAAACGACGATGTAAAATAAAGATCATTTTTAATAGGGAAATATTTTAATATAAAGTATATTTTGAAGTAAAGGGTATTTCAAAATTAAGTTATTTTAATATAAAGAATATTTTAAAATAACATTTTCAGTAAATAAATTATAATCAGGAATTATAATTGTACTTAGACACGAGGTTAGGCTACATTTGTGGTGGAAGTCTGCCCGGACCCAACCGGCATATCCAGCAACCACAAATGTTGGGCCTAATGTGAGGGGTCCAAGTGCGCGAATACGAAACGGGCCATGACACGAAGTTAAGCCCAAATCGTGGGATAAGTCTGCCTGGAACCAACTGGCATATCCAGCATCCACAAGTCGCAGGCTTAATGTGGGAGGTCTGGCCCAGTATAAAATATAAATGAATAAGATAATGAATTGGGCTATTTAATCCGTTTTAACGGGCAACACCATTTTAACCCAAACGTATTTATCGATTTATTTTATCCATTTTGTATGGAATATTAAAAGAGCTAATTTCAAAATTAATATTTTGGAAATAATATTATTTAATATGATAATAAATAGAATATTCAATTTGAATTTAAAACTGAAAATAAAGTTGGAATTGTTTTAAAACGAATTTATAAACAATTTATAAAATACGTTTTAAATAGAAATCGACGATATTGTATATATATATATATTATATATATAATGGCCTGAATAGAACGCACCGCCCAGCGACCGTTCGCGAATTTCGACCATTAGCTTTAAATTGGCGTAACGGGAGATCCGACCGTCGGATTCTCCTAAAACCAGAACCGTTGGGTTTGAAAAGAGCTTTCCAATGAATATAAGAGATTTGAAATCTGATGGTTAGATTTGAAGATATGTCCAAATCAATTTCAAAAAAGGGTCGTTGTAAGTGTAGTCCGATGGCCGTTATTGGAAACCGACTGTACGAGCGATAATAAAATTATTAAAAATATGGAAAAATTATGTAAAATCATAATAAATGATTTGAAAAGATTTTTGATGAAAAATTCCAGTTTGGAGAAGATAAAATATATTTTTATCGAAATGAACTAGTTATTAACTAGAATAAAAATTCAATTAATTAATATTTAATTAAAATGGAATAAAAGATTGGACTTTGGGTTGTCGTGAACGGTGTCTTTAATAACATTGATTTTAAACCCAGATTAGAAAATAATAAATCTTTTAAATAAGATGAAATGGAATTTTCCAATTGATATTTAAATTAGAATTAAATAGTAAATATAAATTTGGAAAAAAGATAAATGTTTTAATTAAGATTATTAGAGTT
The DNA here is from genome assembly GCA_030737875.1 of Allium sativum. Taxonomy (NCBI): domain Eukaryota; kingdom Viridiplantae; phylum Streptophyta; class Magnoliopsida; order Asparagales; family Amaryllidaceae; genus Allium; species Allium sativum. Next base: position 526,506,598 of record CM060909.1, on the reverse strand, counting down.
CCGATTATATTTAGTAATTGGAATAAAATGAAATGTGAATTGGGTTTATCGTGAACGGTGTTTTAAAGGACATTTGTTCTTTAACCCAATTTATAGTGAAGTATAATTTCGAATTTATGAATCTCTTATTTGGATTTAATGAAAATTCTCCAAAGTAAGCTTTCCAATTTAATATGTTAAATTGGAATTGAATGGAATTCGATTAGTTAATAATTGAGATGAACTTCTGTGGATGAAGACTGTTACTATATAAGGAATTTAAAAGGCCTTGTCGTTATTCCATTTATATTATTAGTCTAATACAGGAATTTATATCGATTATATGTTGATCTAATTTTAGTGAAGATTCCATATTTTATGGAAGATGATTTTGGGATTATCGTGAACTGTGTTTTAAATGACACTAGTTCTTTAACCCAGTTAAAGATAAAAATTATTTCTTAAATTTGGATATTAAAACCGAATTGGAGTTTTAATAAATACTTAGTTGGATTGAATAGAATAATTTCAAAGGATTTTATCTTTGATAAAATTAATGGAAATCCTTCCCTAAAAAAAATAAGAATATTTTATTAAAAGAATATTCTGAATTGTAATGAGGCGTTGGATATGTTTTGATAGCACTTGATTATAAAATACGCGAATTATTCAGAAAGACCGGGTTTAACCCATTCTGAACAATTAATACGTCGATCAAGAGTCGAAGATGAAGACGGTGGTTGAAGACCGGAGTTCTTCACGTCGTTTGGATGGTTATTGCTATCTTGATTGGACCGTACACCCAAGACGATGGAAAAGTGTAGATCATCCAAACGTACTTGGAGATCGATGGAAATGCGAGGAATAAGGTGTCTCCGGTTTCGTTCAGACCCAGAACGGACTTGTAAATGGATTGCGTGTCTGACATTATATTCCTTTATATTGTATTCGTGTATCTCTGTTTAACATATAGTTGTTTGGTGGTGGAGAATTTATTCTTCACTTAACACCCGGTTATAAGTTGATAGATGATCAATGATATGGTATGGTCTGACAATGTGGCATGCCAAGATGCAAATGATCAAGGCTTTTGTTGAAAGCAGGGCCTTGTGGGATGATCAAAGCATAGCCTGTTTAGGAGTAGCTTTGTGTATAGCGTGACTTCACGAGCCTCACACCCCGATTGGAGTCTAAAACGGGAGAAGGGACCGTAGGGAGTGCACACGTTTCTTTCTAACTAGAGTGGTGTCAGCGACTTACCAGCCCTGACATTTTACTTATGTGGATGATGGATTATGAGGTACCTCATATTTATAGGTTGTTAGTGGCCATATGGAGGTTCAAAGGAACTGGGAAACGTGTGTTCAGGCATAACTAATCCACTACCGTTAGGTGGGGACCGGCCCTACCGCTCCAAGGGTTGCCCATAGGTGTGATCCTAAGGCATTTGCTAGAGTGTCTCGAATCGGTAAGGAGTTCCACCCTAGCCTTGACTCATGATGGAAAACCAATTTCCAATACGACATTACAGTTTTGATTGTAAACCCTATATATGGCGACATAGTGGGATGGGGCGCTCATGCCGTCTATGATTAATACATTTACTTTCGAAATTGATTTCTGCACTATGCACTTATAGTAATATTAAAAGATAAATTTCGCGTACCAAGCATATTTGGCTATTATAAGGTAAAACTCTATCCTCCGGCTTGCGTTGCATTGTGTGATGGGACCTGAGTCTTATAATAGCTTCATTTTTCTTTATTTTAGCATTGCGCTGTTTATTTTTATGCACTGGTATTCTTGGGGGTAAACCCGTTCTGTGTTTTACGGCGTGGTCCCTTGATTTACCTAACTTTAAAATCAACTTAATAACTGTTTTTGAGTTCTCATACCAGTCCCATGACTGACCTGGAGTTTATTGTTTTAACCTAAACTCTGGGTGCCCATATTTTCCACACGGGCAGCTAGTAGTTTTGGTTTTGCAGATATTATATTCACAGGATCCCGGTCTAAAGCTGAAGCGATATTCGGAAGGCTCTGTATCCATGTATTTCCTTCAGTTGTGTTTTGTACTATTTTTCCGCTGCTATTTAAATGTAATTTAAACTCTGATATTGTATTTCCAATGTATATTTATTCATACTCTGTAATATTCTTGTACTCTGATATAATTGTTGTAACAGCAATAAAATATTCTTCTGTTTTGTGTTCTGACATGTGTTGTTCAAAGCAATCCGGGCTTTCCTTTACTGGGAAGTTTGGGTCGTCACACCCTATCCCCCGGCTTGCGTTGCATTGTGTGATGGGACCTGGGTCTTATAATAGCTTCATTTTTCCAAAAAGCATTGCGCTGTTTTATTATATGCACTGGTATTCTTGGGAGGAAACCCGTTCCATGTTATACGGCGTGGTCCCTTGATTTACTTTATTTTAAAGTAAAGTTTTAATAATTATTTTAGTTCTCACACCAGTCACATGACTGACCTGGAGTTTATTGTTTTAACCTAAACTCTGGGTGCCCTTATTTTCGACACGGGCAGCTAGTAGTTTTGGTTTTGCAGATTTATATTCACAGGATCATGATTTACAGCTGGAACGATACTCGTAAAGCTTTGTATCCGTGTATTACTTCTAGTTGTGTATTGTATTATTTTCCGCTGCTATGTAATGTATTGTAAAATCTGATATTTTATAATGTATATTATTTGTTAATACTCTGTATATTCTTGTAATCTGTTGAATTGTTGTAATAAGCAAGGAAATATTCTTCTGTTTGCGTTCCAATCTGTCTTGTCCTCAAAGCATCCGCTCTTTTCTTCACGGGGAAGTTACGGGTCCTTACATCTTGCCCGATCACAAACCTGGAACTTCAAAAATGGTGATCAACACGTCTAATCACCACAAAATCCAATGCCCGATCCTAACCCTTCTTCTCCATCCTGCTGCTTGCCATTACCAATGCACAGCTTGTGCATGGTACACGTGCACAGACACTCCGGCCACCATACACCCATCACGACCATCTACCCAAGTCGCCCATCACCTCCTGAAACCTTCCCTACCTTCACCATCCAGCTCCGATCACCCAAGCCCGATCAGTGTATCCCAACCGAACACACAGTGAAACACCCATCCACCAAAATGCCTCGCCACGCCATTACCTTTCTCCGACCAACTTAAAACTTCTCCGGAGGGAAGCTCACCTATGCCTCGACCTACTGACCAAACCTGGTCCAACTCGAAGCTCCTATCGTCATGCAGTTCACCCTCGAAATCACCCAACAAAACAGCGAACGAAATCCCAAATCAAATTCAATTTCCTAATTTAAGCTATGGAAAAATTAGTTAGCATTTTTTCCTTAATCCCCGTACTTAGCGATGCTCCGGTGCCCAGGGCTTAACGTTCAATGGTGGGGATCATTAGAATTTTCCCAATGAACATTTTCCAGTTATCTCCCCTTATCTCGATAACCACATTCTTAAAAATCTGGAAAATTGTTTTAAAATTCATGGAAAATCACTACGATTACAAATGGGATGCCTGAATTCCCAGTTTACTTCGATCGAATTGTCTGAATATTTCACTTTTCTACTTTACATACTTAATATATGCAAATATATATTACTATATATAGTTAAACTGTTTTTAAGTTCGGCTATAGATATAGACACAACTTTGTTGTTGAAATCTATCGTTGATAATCATTGGAATTTAAGATAACTATTTTTTTAATTTTTATTTTTCTTCCTGATATAAGGTGATGGTTATAGGTTGAACAGAGTATTGGCTTTCAAACACTGTTGATTACATTCTAGTTTCTTTCATCCAAGTTAAATACAGATATGGACTAAACTCCATTCAATATACTCAAAGCATATTTGCACATATGTATACTATAATTATTTTGGAATATTATCAAGGGAACTAGTTCTACTTACTAACACACTGTCATTCTTCCAGATTTTTATTTAATGTCTTCCATGATTAAGTGACAGTTTAAAACCATACAATTAGTTATTTAAGCATCTGTATATCCACTGATTTGTGTAAGATCAGGTCCTAGTCCAACCATTGCAAATTCAAGTAAAATCTGTCCACTGTTTTTATCTTCCAGTTTCAAGCAAACACATACTCAACATTTCAGTCATTCCTAAATCAACCCTTCACGTTTTAATCAATATAGTTCATAAGTATACTGATCTACATATAGTCTTAAATTAACTGGAACATACAGAAAAACCAAAGGAACGTTTACTCACAAATATCAATTGCCTTTTCCAATTTTGCATGTCTGTTTTAATTTGTCGTCTCGGCCACTTTCCTTTTTCAGTTTTCAGTTTTCAAGATGGCTTTGGTGTTATGGAATCATACGGGTATTGTTGTGTATATTTATAGCTGGAAGTAAGTGATAAGATGTCGCCTAGCTCAGTCTTTAGATGGGTAGAATAGAGGCAAACTTTAAGGGGTAATGCTGCTTCTAGTTTGATTGAAAATAAATGTGGTAAATGCTTATCACATTCAATGGCAAGTCAGGTGGTATCTGGTCAGGCCAAGGATGAAGTACAAATGCACATGTATTTTGTAGAAGGGGCTAACAAGAGTACTATCTAGTGTGCAGGCCACAAGGGAAATGTCATATGCTATTTCCATGCTATGATTTGAAGAGATGCTAAAGGCTGACTTTGCCAGGTTGATTGAAAAGAAAATGTTGATAAGGCTTTACACAAAAGGGCACGGCTGATCTGGTTTAGGGTACAAATACATTTGAAGGTCTGTCATCTTTGTATTCTAAGGCATACTTGCCTATTAAGTAATTAAAACTATGTATATTTTTGCTTCATAGGGCCACAACCTATATAAATTAACTATTATGACATTTCAATTTATGTACAAAGTATATTTTTTCTCTTAAATGTTTTGATAGTGTTCCAGGCTATTGACTCCTATATACTAATAGTATACTTTATAACTAAGCATAAAAATCCCTGTTATTTGATTTGAACATACTATGTTCTTGTGTACAAAATGGCAAAGCAAGGTGAAAACACTATTTCCTAGTAATTGCACTTGATTGATTTCCAAAGTATGTCATGTTCCAAACTTATAATCCATTTATGGTCATATGTATATATATGTCAAGTAATAAAATATTTACAAGAGTGACTATTTTAATTTACGTATACATATATATAAAGATTAATTTAACTTTCCTCAAATAAAAAAAACAAATTTTACTTAAGCAATTATATTTCTACATAAATTAAAAATAAGTTTTTAAATGTAAAATAAAACGTTAAAAACAACATTTACTGTTATGCCTAAATCACAAGTTAAAACATACACAAAGGAATTTTAAACTAATGATTATTAAAAATTATTTATAATATTCAAATTTAAATCTTTTTTAATTACCAACAAAAATCTAATATTTATTGATTACTAAGTTGGTCTAAAATCTAGGACATTATAGGAAGTTTGAAAGTTTGAACTTTTGAATTTCAAACTAGTCAGATATGTCGACATAGACATTTCGTTGTGTCGACATACTTGTCTAATTTCAAAATAAATTGTATTTTTGTGTTTTAAAATTTATATAATCAATTTATATTTTAGTTTTGACGATTCCTGAAATAATTCTAATCCTAACAAACATTCAAACAATTTATTTTATTAATTTATTGGTTATTTAATATTATATTATTATTTTGAATTTCAAAATTCAATCTTAAAATTCGAATTTTAAATTTGAATTTTTTTTGAAGTATTAAACAAAAAAAGCAACCATTCAACCAAATAAAATAAAAAATTAATTAATGCGTACCCGGTTTTTAGATCCTTCTCTTCTTGATTTTCTGAACTCTAAATTGTCGTAAAGCATATATTCGTATTTCTGGTTTCTGGCTCTTCATCACTTGATGATGAATCTGAATCATCTAATGTTGCTGCGTATGCTTTCTTTCTTTTTCTTGATGAATTGCTATTGTCCATTTGTTGAGTCGATTTTTTTGGATATTGACTCATTTTCTTTATATGGCTTGGTTTGTTGCGGTTAAAACATCGACCATCATTAATTTTTGAATTTCCTTGAATATAATTCTTCCTTCTACATTTTAGTAATCTTCATCGTCTTCACTACTCGAGTCAGAATCATTTGGTTTTTCTCTAAGTGCAATAGATTTCTTATCAGTTGATCTGTTTACTTTTCTTTTCTATAATTGGATTTCATAAGACATCAAATTTCTGATTGCCTCCTCAATCTTCATTTCATAAACATCATTGGCTTCTTCAATAGCCAAAGTTTTCTGATTCCAATCTGAAGTTCAGTATTTTTCTGACTTGATCTGCTTTAGAATAAGTTTTTCCAAGTGCTGTTAATGAATGCACTATCTCTTGAAATCTGCTATACATATCTGAAATAGACTCATTCTCGTTCATTTTGGATAATTCAAACTGATTAATTAGCATTGCTATTTTATTTTTTTTAACTTTACTAGTTCCTTAATGTCTAACTTGTAAAATTCTCCAAATTTCATAAGCAGTTTTACATACTGATTCTCTATTAAACTCATTCCTATCTAATGAACAAAATTACATATTTATGGCTTTAGAATTGCTCTATGCAGCAGTCTTCTGTACATTTGTCCATTGTGCAAATGCAGTTTTGGGTTTAACATACTCATTTTGTGTACTATTCCATGTATCTAAACCTACTGACTGTAAATAAATTTTCCTTCTATATGCCCAATATGAATAATTACTACCATTAAAAATGATGGTCTTACAGTGGATTGACCCTCTATAAAAGAACTATTATTGCTACCACTGTTGGTTGCCATTATCAATATTTTCAAAAATCAGATTATGAACTTTTTGAAAGACCTTGCTCTGATACCAATTGTTAGGGACTGCGGAATGGATCGTTAAGGCAAATCAAACACTAGAAGGGGGGGGGGGGGGGGTGAATAGTGTTTGTGAGAATTTAAACAATTTCTAAAACTTAGGTGAACTATAGGATAAGTCAAACACCACAAACACAATCACAAATATAGATTCACAAATAAACAGAAATAAAATGCAGAAAAGAAAAGAACACACCGGATTTTATACTGTTTCATATTGCTCCTACGTCTAGTCCATTACAACGCTAGATTGCGCAGAGTTTTACTACTATTCCAGTAGAAAAGTACAACCTCCTCGATTTCACGGCTACAGGAATACCACCGATCACTACTTCCTTGGTTTCACGTCTAAAAGGAAACCACCGGTTCCTACTTCCTTGGTTTCACGGCTACAAGGAACATGCTGATTCTTACTGTACTCAACCCAAGCAATTACAAACAGCCCTATAACTCTTCAATATCACTCGATTCAGAGAGAGATGAGAAGAGAGTGTAGAGAGAAGAAGTTTGATCAAAATGGAATTGAATTCGGCAGAGTATAAGTGTAGTAATCTTAAAAATTATTAAGAATAATTATATAATGAAATCGAATTCAAGCCCCTTTTATAGTGTGTGAAAGGTTGCAACGTTTCAAATAGTGAAAAGACACTTCCTTTCAAATTTGAATTTCTGACGGTTATATGTCGAAATAGTGTTTTCTACATGTCGACATACTCTAGTATATTTTTGAATTTTAAAACATTTTCAAGTGTTTTGATATAAATATAATTCTAGAAATTCTTGAATAAAAATCTAGTGTTGTAAATTAATATTATAAAGTAGAAAAACATATGAAAACCATAAATTCAACTATATAAACATATTTATAAAATTATAAGGACAATATATAAACATAATTATATAAAATTTAACTTTGAAAAACAAAGATAAATAAAAAAGAAAATTAGAAAAGATAAAAAATAGAATAGAGAGAATTGAGGATAGAAAATAGAATTTGAGAATCAGAGTTTGAAAATCAGAATTTGAATATTGAACTTGGAGTGCTCTTTAGAGTCTTACATAATCTAGACTCTATAACTATATTAATCTTGAACTCATGAAATCTTGAATACTCATGAGTCTTGAAATTTGTTTGAATTCTGAATCTCCATCATCTTTAAACTGTACAGTCTTTAGTAATATTTCCTATATATAATTCCTGCATATGTCTATATATATTATGTACAAAAAGTGTTAGTATATATTTTATAATCAAGGATAATTGAAATAAGGTTGTTGTCATCAAAACTCCGTTCTCCAATAACTACCTAAGGGTCTCAAATTACCATAATCATTCCTTTAGTGTACATTTCCAACACAACTCTTTGCATAAACTGCTCTTCCTAGTTAGTGGGTTCCTTTATGGATATAAGTATATATGTATAATATATTTATATTTTGAAAATACAAATACGTTCACTCACTATCTATACAAGAATCCTGAACCTAAGCTTTGATACCGTATGTAACAACCCTAATTCCGACAGACTGAATTTTTTTCAAAATTGTTATCTGTTGAAACTCGAATTGGCTTGTCTGTATCCTACAGAAAAGAGAGAGATATAAAATATATTAGAGCTTAGAAAACATCTCACAGCGGAATGGATAAAATAGTATGTAATCAAATATAGCCTTACCAAAGTAATAATACTGCCTAACTAGTATCCAAAGCTATCATATCTTTGCCATAAACCTAACTTGCGAGTGTGTTATGAGGTGAGGGTCAAAACACAAGTTCTAGCGATTGGACTAAATTACACATTCTGAAATAACCCTACATATACCATTTAGTTATGTTTCTTATTTATTAGGTTGTTTTGGGTTATAACAATCAAGGCTTAACAAACACGTCATACCCATCTACCTCCCAGTTGATTAACTTAATAATATAACATATATGTAGCTACCCCCAATATCAAGATATCCCTATAGTACCCTTCTCGCACGGTCTCTGCCGTCATGCCACAAAAGCGTATGCAAATCTCATCCTACACCAAATGACGTACGTACCTATATTACTATGCCATGTTCTACATAGAACTACCATCTCCATGCTACGTAAGCGTACGAACTGCCATATCCAAACTCCCCGGCCGAATCATGTCTCAACACGAAGTAATGCCCTAGCATCTACGATACACCACCTGGTGCAGTGTGCATGTACGTAGACCCTTACACGTACGTTTTGTCTACTGCCTCGGTCGAATCAGGTCTCAGCATGGAGTAATGCCCTAACATCTACGATACACTACTCGGTGCGGTGTGCGTGTACCTAGACCTTCACATGTACTACTATCTAATGTACCCCAAGTCCTGTAATAGGGTTGGATCTGTATGCACGGAACTCAATCGGTAGCCTTTTCCATATCTGTATAGGTCCGCTAAAGGGCCTAAAGTACAAATATCTAAACTATGGTCTGCATTTTCACGGTGGCTATGGTCCTACCTCGACCCCTCCCTCAACTAATGAAAGACTACATCAAGAGCTGAGTGACGTGCCCCTAGCAAACAATCTACATCCAAATTGGCGTGTCCCGCAACCAAAGTCTCAAAAGTGAAAGATCAATGGTCTGTAGGTTTAGCTATAGTCTTTTCTCATTCCATTGACTGCCAATGACAGGTACCTGACGATTACTATCCTTTATTTGGTCCTGACCAGCCTACATGTAGGCAGATCGTCGAATCATCCCAATGCCATACCGCTATAGACTTCTGACTGCCAAACTACCGTTGTAGCCAAGGTATATAGTATACTCACCCGGGTGGTAACGTGCAGACCCAAACTCGGCGAGTACAGCCTAATCAGGCACTGCAACAGAGGACCACCATGGAGTACCCTACCACATCCCTCGAAAGCCTCATGCTAACTGTAACGACCCACAAATCTGTACTATCTGAGTTGACTAATAACACCACACGTCCAACCCAAATTGCACAGAAATACGAATCATTATTAGAAAGAAGTTAGAGGATGAGAAATAGAAAAAAAAAATATTAGAATAGAAGAAAAACAAAGAAGACAAATCTCACAGCAGAACGAATAAAATATATTATATAACATAACTTTTTGAAATACAAATCAGTCTTCATTTACATACCATCATCAAAGCACAACAGTTATTCCTGGAACAGTTATAGACACATGTTTCCAGATATCACATAGTACACAACAGAAATATGATAGTCTATAGCTAACCGGTGAAGCCTCCTGCTTCCAACTCCTCCAAGTGAATCTGTAAAATCCTGACTACTTGACTGCCCGTACAAATTTAGGCACCCAAGAGTTTAGGGAAAACAAACAAAATAAACTTTGGGTCAGTCATGGGACTGGTGTGAGTAAACTCCAACCAATTGTTTAACTTCCAAAGTTCTTTCGAAAGGGAAGATAATAGTAAGACCAGCCCAGACATAAACACGGACGGTTTTTATCTTACTATACCCCAAAAACACTTTGATACAAAAATCCAGTGATATTATAATAGTGTCTAAATCAAATAAATAGAATCTAGTGGAACGCTTGCATCTCACGTTCCATATATAATATAAAATCTAAAACCGCATGGCGCTTATTGGAGATTGGAATTCGAACATGACAAGGTATGGAACCACCTTCCGATAGTGTATCTCTAGAGAGGAATACACTGGGTTCAACAAGAACATCTTGCAACCCGGCCCACACATGACCGACCACTCATTTCGCTTGAGTGTATCGAATGTATATCACCAACGGTTGGGATCAGCAACCGTTTCCCGAATGGGACAACATCGAATATAATAAGGAATTAAATGAATCTCTAGACAAGTGAATATACACCCTAATGGGAGCGACCCACATAGCCATGCTGTCTGCCCGATTTTTGTCATTTCCCGGTTGTTGAGGCCTAAGGCTACGATTTCTTATCATTCATTGATAGCACAAATTACTTTGAATGCCACATTATCAGATCCGTTAATCACTAATTGATTTGCACAAATATATTCTGGATATTATGCTAAGAGAATAAATCTGTTGCCACCATATATATTTATACATATCAACATATTCGATCATTGGAAATACTCTATCAGACATTCGTCCATTTACGTTCGTTCTAGGATTGAACGAAACCAAAGGCACAATTTCTATTAATAGAAAACACCTTTGCACTTCACTCCATCTTCGATTATCTCCATATAATCTGATTCACAACGCAACTGCCAATACAGAGTGGTTCTCGGATAATAATCCAACCGGTCTCTCCATATTGACAACGATATTGGTAAATACTTCGGTAGTTAATTATTTAACTATCGAAGAAAAACAAACATCCATTCATCCATAACACCCATCAATCACTGGGCCTGTTAATTAATATCTCATTAATTAATTCACTTCCTCATTTCCCTATCAATATTCGTTAACCAAATATTTTCAGTGATCTTGTTGGACTCTTACGCTATTTGGAAAAAACATTTCCCTATACCACCTCTTTTTATTTTATACACTTAGAAAATATATTCTATTTGAAATTGAAAACAATTCCAATCACTTATCTCTTTCCCGACTACTTTAATTATACTCGGGAAACTTTTACTTTTATATTCCCAAAATTCCATCACTTGGGTTAAAACGAATGCTGTGTAAAACATCGTTACAACAACCCAAAATATTTTATTCAACTAACTATTATTCAACACTTCTCTTCAAGATTTTATTTTGCTATTTATCAATTAAAAATGAAATCAATCAAGTTGGGGTAAAATTACCTCTCAGACCTTAACTGAAAACATCATTAACTTCAAAACAGACGAAACCACTTACCTCGAATAATCAACATTATAAAAACCAATTATTCATTTTTAAACGTATATATGTTTCTCTTTCTATTACCAGCCTATCGATTTCCTTTTTGTTTATAATATTCTATTTTTAAATCCGTTTCCTTATCGAATTCTATATATATCGATACATTTATTTCTAACTATCAATTTTTTTTCCTAAAAAATATTCTAACTCCTTAAATTCCCAGAAAAATTCGCCATAACCTCCCTTGTACCGGGAGCATCGGGATATTTCAAATAGCCTCCCATGGCCCACACCAATCCAAAAGAAAAAGAAAAAGCCAAGCGGCTTGCCGATACGGCGCATAAAATCTCATATATGAATTCAAACATGTGCCTTTTTGTCGGGCACAAATTAAAATCTTCATATACTTCATCCTATACCTGTCTAACACATGCTCACCTGTTTTCAATTCAATTCAACACTATCCAATCGTTTGAATTCAGTTTCACTCATTTATTCTTTAATTAGCTATTTTACCTATTTCACTTCTTTGTTTGAACATAACATGTTCAAATAAAATATTTAACTTGCTCATAACCAAATTGAATTTTCAATTTCAATTCTAGTTTTCTTTTCGATTTAGAATATAAATTTTCAAATCGAATTCACTTATTCAAAGCCCAATATTAATTCAAAATCTCATTAACTAATTACTATTCAAATTAGTTAATTCTATTCAATAATCAAAAATCTAATTTCTGTTTCAAAAATCAATTCATTACTCCACCTGAGTTCACATATAATCTACAACTCAAATCTCAAATTTTCTGTAATAACCCGGAAATGCGAGGCAGTTTAAAATTTTTATTTTGGCAATTTTAACGAAGTTTGAATATTTAAAATGAATTATTTTAAATAATATCGATGAGAAATTTATTTTGAAAGGATTTAGAATGTATATATTTATATTTGAATCGTCGTTAGAATATAAATATTATATATATATATAAAAGGAATTGAAAATGGCGCGGTAGTTCGATAATTCGATTTCAAACTTCAAATGAATGTACCGGGTGCAAAATAAACCGGATTTATTGAAACCAAAAGTATTAGAATCTAATTGAGAATATCTTTCCAACGAATCCGAAAAATCAAAATTTCATAGCGGGGATAAAAAGTTATGTCCAGTTGAAATTTCAGAATAGTCGCTATGGAATTTCGGCCCTTAAAAATGGAAATTTTGCAAACGACCTCAGAATTCGACGAAACCACTTTTGTTCGATCTGTGATGTCAAATTATTGCTAGATTCCAAATTTCGTAATTTTTCGAATCAATATGTGAGCATGGCAAAGGAAAACGCGTTTGACCAGTTCCAGTTGATTTTAATCGACTGGAAATTGGCCATTTTTCGAACGGTCTCAGAATTCGACGAAACTAGTTTTGTTAGGACTGTATCGTCAATACGAAGTTAGAAAATATTTTTCGAGAATTTTTCTAGTTAGTATGTGACCCCAGTAAGTTGAAATGCGCGTTCAAAATTCAATATATAGAGTTATATTTTGATTTTGACGAAAACTGATCGAAACGATCGAATCAGCCTACGATACATATCCCATTATGTTCGGGATGGGGGTAAAACGCTATGGACGATAGGCGGTGGGTTTCGTTACGAGGTTGAAATAAAAAGTTGCTTTTTGAAATTTAAATAATTAAATATCTCCCCTTCCTCCTTTAATCATTTAGCCCCCCCCCCCCCGATTCATTTTTAAATCAAAAAAAAGGAAGAAGAAGGAGGAGCTGTCGCTCCTCCAATCGAGCCGCCACCGCCGCTCAGGGCAGGGCCACCGCCCTGCACCGCGTCCCTCACCCACAGCCACCCGCAACCACCCTCCGACCGCTAGCCGCCCCCTTGCCTCCGACGCGCCACCTCAGTCTTTCCTCCCTTCTCCGAGCGACGAAATCGGTGAGCCCCTTTTTATTTAATTAATTTATTTATTTTAACTTCAGTTTATATGTTTAAATCATGCTTTTAACTTCAGTTTTATGATTGTAAAGTTAATATTTTTCCTATATAAAGTTAGACCTTTGTTTAGGAGATTTTACATCTATGGTTAAGGTAAAGATTAGATTTTTATTGTATGTAAAGATCGAATTTTTAATTAACAAAGTTAGAAATTTTGATTAGTAAAGTTAGAATTTTTATCAATGTAAAGATAGTAAAGATCGGATCTTTAAAACTAGAAAGGGCGGATTTTTAAAAATGGGATGATAGAAAAGTAAAAATATAATCTTTGGTAGGTTAAAAATATAATTTTTATTATATATATGTTGAAATAAAAATGTGATTTTTATAGTGATGAAATGAAAAGGCGAAATCTTTATATTTGAAAAGGTGAAATCTTTATATTTGAAAAGGCGAAATCTTTATATAGAGAATAGCGTGATAAAAATATAATCTTTATTATATGAACACAACTATAAAAATAGAATTTTTATCTATATAGTAGCGGTGTAAAAATAGAATTTTTATCTATATAGTAGCGGTGTAAAAATAGAATTTTTATCTATATAGTAGAGGTGTAAAAATGGAATTTTTATCTGTATAGTAGCGGTATAAAAATGTGATTTTTATATATGTAGTGGCTACGGGCAACGAAAGTGGCAGAAGGGTGGGCACGATGAAGATTTCTTCATAAGAAGAGTCGTGGCATTAGTTTAGCTAGTCGGTGAGAACTTCTCACTTTAAATCAAGTTTTTCTAGTTAAAATATATACTAGGATGCAGACGGTGCTTAGTAGCACCCGACACCCATCATCCACAGACCATGGATGGCTTGTATGTTTGATTGTTTGTTGTGGTGAAAATTGATTGTGTGATGTGAAATGAAATAAAATATTTATGTAGTTAAAAATATTTTATCGTTAAAAATATAATTTTTAACGGGTATGTGAATAAATAAAAATCTGTGTTTGTTGATTTGAAACCCCACACGGGTATTGGGATGATATTTGGCATACAATAACCCCGATTATTTCATTGTATGTCGATCAATTGGTCGACAGACTGTGTGAGCATTAATTATTTATATTTGATGCTTATGCAGTTGTGTGGTGCACTTTGGATGATGGTTGATTATTTATCGTTGCTATTATATACATGTGTTGTATGGAAACCATATAATTAACATTATATGGTAATTGATTGGGCCTCATTCCAATTGGGAAAATAAAGAATATAATAAAATAAAGATTCATGTGTTGAATAGAATATATAGTCATGTATTGACGATAATCATGTGTTGAAAGAAATATTTTAACAATAAAATTTACATCTTTATCATATTTAAAGTTAGAAACTAACTGGAAAATAGATAAGATGAGTGGTTTCCTGGGTATTGATCTGATATTGGTTTCGGCCTTCGGCGTTAATACTTAGGGAATCATTCTCTTACTACTTTACAGTTGGAGTCTGATTTGAAAATCAAACGATAGATACCATAATTTTATAAAATATATTAAATAACAAAATAGTCATGTGTTGACAGTGCTCATGTGTTGAGACTATTCATGTGTTGACAGTGCTCATGTGTTGAGAATATTCATGTGTTGAAAGAAATATATATTCATGTGTTGAATAGAATAAATATTCATTTGTTGAATAGAATAACGAATTTATTGAAATATATGAAGCCGTGTTGATTAGGGATGCACCATTTTGACGTGAGCGATATTTATATCGATTATATTTGTTTTTATAATGAATATAGAAAAGGAAGTGATTTCAAAATATAACGTTTTGAAAATATTATCATTTGTATATCGATGATGTGGAATATTCAATTTTGATTCAAAATTGAATATGAAGTTGAAATCGTTTCGAAAACGAATTTAAAATGATTTATAAAGTACTTTTTAAAAGGAAATTGACAAAATATATATAATATATATATTATATATAATGGCCTGAATAGAACGCGCCGCGCTGCGGTAGTTCGTGAATTTCGACCATTAATTTCGAATGGACATTACGGGAGATCCGACCGTCGGATTCTTCTAAAACCGGAACCGTTGGGTTCGTATCAAAAAGAGCTTTCTAACGAAAATTTGAAATTTGAAATCTAACGGTTGGATTTGGAATTATGTCCAAATCAATTTCAAAAAAGGTCGCTGTAAGTGCAGTTCGATGGCCGTTGATGGAAATCGACTGTACGGGCCTTGATAAAATTATTAAAAATATCTATAATTTGTGTAGAATCATAAGAAATGATTTGGGAAAAATTGGGATGAAAAACTCCACATTTGAAAAGATAAAAATAGTTTTTTTTATCGAAATGAACTTGTTTTGAACTAGAATTAAAATCAATTTATTTTAGAAATAAATAAATTGAATTTGAAAGTGGTTTTAAAAATAACCAGGTATTTCCAATACATGAATTGGAATGGATTTGAATCGAAATTATCTTCGGAATATTTTGATGTTGGATTTTGTGATTATACTGATATGGTTATGGAAATTTGAAAGATATATTCATATCGTTATTTCCAATACGATATTTGTTGGTTTCAGAATTTGATATTGAATATAAGCCAGTATATTTTCTATTCAGAGCCTTGTATTTAATATCAAACGTGATTTGGGTTTGTCATGAATGGTGTCTTCATTAACACTGATTCTTAAGCCCAGTTGAGAAAAAGTTTAAATCTTTCTATTTAGATTTAATGAAGTGTACCAATCAAATAATATTTAATTGGAATTGAATTTGAACGTGATTTTGGGTTTATCGTGAACCGTGTTTTCGATGACACTGGTTCTTTAACCCAGTTAAAGACAGGATATTGATTTTTGAAAAGATTAAAACTAAGTGGAGTTTTAATGAATCTTTAATTAGATTGAAATGTGAATGGATAATTTAAATTATCAAATCTGAAAGGTGATCGAGAATGGAGTACCACCAGTTTTGCTCCAAAGCGATAGTTAAATCTTTAATTAGATTTGAACGTGAAATGGTAATTAATATTTACCGATAACACCGTGGTGTTAGATATGGTGTATTACCAGTTTTCTCCATGGGATGAATAGGTTGGGATTGGGAATTAAAACAAATAATTACTTCGGTGTGGTTCGCTAATCCCGACTAGTTTGGAAAACCATAATATGGTTGGAAATGATATCCAAAGGAAGATTAAAGAATAAATTTAGAAGAATTTATCTTTGATAAAATTAATGGGAACCTTTCCCTAAGAGTGTGAAAATTTGGATAAAAGAATATTCTGAATTGGAATGAGGCGTATGTTGTGTTTGTGTAACATTTGTTTATTATATACGTGGGTTATTCAGAAAGGCCGGGTTTATACCCATTCTGAATAACCGATTCGGCGATAATTCGAAGATGAAGACGGTGGTTGAAGACTGGAAGTCTTCACATCGTTTGGGTGATTACTGATGATCTTCATTGGGCCGTACACCCAAGATGAGGGAATCAGTTGGTGATCGTCTAGACGTACTTGGAGATGGATGGATATGCGAGGAAAGTGCCTCCGGTTTCGTTCAGACCCAAAACGAACTTGTAAATGGACTGTGTCTGACATTGGATTTTATTCTATTTGATTGATCTCTATTGAATATACATCTGTTTGGCGGCGGAGAATTTATTCTTTTGCTTAACGCCTTTCTTTGAGACGTACGAGCTCAGAGGTTGTATATCGATGGACATCAGTCGCATGGTGTGAATTGCCAGTTTGGCACGCGTAAGTGGCAATTGATCAAGGCTTCTGTTGAAAAGCAAAGTCTTGTGGTTGATGATCAAAGCATGGCCTGTGTGGCGCAGCTTTGTGTATAACGTGAATTCGCGAGCCTCATACCTCGGTATGAGTCAAAAACGGGATAAGGACCCAAGGAGTGCACGACGTTTCTTTCTAGCTAGTGGTGGTGTCAGTGCTTAAATGGCTGACATTTATATACTTTTCACCTGTGTGGTTGTTGGAATGCGAGGCGCCTCGGATATAGGTCCTATAGGACCGGGAAATGTGTGTTCAGGAATTGCCAATCCTCAAAAGTAAGAGAGGACCGGCCTTGGAGGATCCAAGGGATCTCTATGTGTGGTCCTGAGGCATTTGCTAGAGTGTCTCGAATCGGAGAGGAGCTTGCCCCTTGCCTCGACTCATGACGGAAATCCAATTTCCAATACGTGACTTGCGGTTTTATTTTTAGAGCCTAGTATGGCGACATGATATATGGTACCCATGCCGTCTATGATTGATACTTATGATTGCGCTGTTTTGTTGTATGAACTGGTATTCTTGGGAGGAAACCCGTTCCGTGTTATACAGCGTGGTCCCTTGAATTACTCTCTTTTAAAGTAAAGTTTTAAATAACTGTTTTAGTTCTCACACCAGTCACATGACTGACCTGGAGTTTATTGTTTTAACCTAAACTCTGGGTGCCCCTATTTTCCACACGGGCAGCTAGTAGTTTTGGTTTTGTAGATTTATATTCATAGGATCCTGGTTTACAGTTGGAACGATGCTCGAAAAGCTCTGTATCCGTGTATTACTTTCAGTTGTGTTTTGTATTATTTTCCGCTGCTATGTAATTTATTGTAATCTCTGATATTTGTCGAATGTATATTTATTCATACTCTGTATATTCTTGTATCTGATGGAATTGTTGTAATATACAATGAAATGTTCTTCTGTCTGCGTTCTGATTTGGCTTGTTCTCAAAGCAATTTGGGCTTTTGAACGGTCTTGGTCGGTTTAGCGATCGACTCGGATCGAGCGAGATCCCTAGTTGTTACAGTGGTATCAGTGCTTTGGTTTACAGAGCTCGAAAACAAGATACATTAGAACCGAACGAAAGAATTCATCAGATATTGGATTAGTAATATCCAATTAGAATTACTCGTTAAAGATAGGATCAGTAGTATCCTAGAACGAGTGTAAAGAGTATATTTTTCAAATGAAAACAATTTTGTTTTGAAAATTTAAACCATTTTATACGTATTTGAATATTTATTTATTTTGAATTTGGACAATCGAGTATATAAAGATTTTGCGTATACGCGTCATGAACGTATATTCGAAGTTTTAATATACTGGATAGATATAGAATCACATTCTAGACACCCGGAGATAATTCTGGTAATGCGGCCGCATTATCAGTATTTGTGTTCGTGTTTCGAAGGTGTGATATCTATATATTTCCATTAGACTGGTGTGAGAACCAAAACTAGATAGGTTTATTGTTGTGATTTGGCATCAAAAACATGATTTTCTGCATATATATATATATATATATATATATATATATATATATATATATATATATCAAATTATGAATTTGAAACGTTAATTCACTAGTTGATTGCTGGTTGTGTTGTTTGTCTATTTGTTTGTAATTTTGAACCATTTTGCCTAATTGAACCGAATATTGAATTGTATTGAAAATTGGTCGCATTTGCTTGCATATACATGTACTTACATTGAACAGGTCATAGCAAGGAGGCTAGAGCAGAAGAATAAAATTTGTTTGCCCGACAAATAGGTACATGTTTACCATATTTACTGTTTTGTTTGGGTGATGATGATTTTATGAGTCGATTGGCTAGCCGCTTGGCTTTTTCTTTTGGATTGAAGAAGGCCATGGGAGGCTATATGAAATATCCTGAAGTCCCCGGTGCTGGGGAGGTTATGGCAAAAATTTTCGGAAATTTAGGGTGTTAGCCAAATTTTTGAAAAATTTGAAAAGTTCTTAGAAACTGAAAAGTTGAAGAACTTAAGCCGTAACAAAAATATTGGAAGTTGAGTTGATTTGTAAAACAACTTTCGGCTTCGTTCCTTTTTGGGGACGAAAAGTTTTAAGTGGGGGAGATTGTAACAACCCGGATATGCGATCCAGTTTAAAAATTTTATTTTGGCAATTTTAACGAAGTTTGAATATTTAAAATGAATTATTTTAAATAATATCGACGAGAAATTTATTTTGAAAGGAGTTAGAACGTATATATTTATATTTGAATCGTCGTTAGAATATAAATATTTTATATATATAAAAGGAATCGAAAATGGCGCGGTAGTTCGATAATTCGATTTCAAACTTCAAATGAATGTACCGGGTGCAAAATAAACCGGATTTTAGTGAAACCAAAAGTATTAGAATCTAGTTGAGAATATATTCCCAACGAATCCGAAAAATCAAAATTTCATAGCGGGGATAAAAAGTTATGTCCAGTTGAAATTTCAGAATAGTCGCTATGGAATTTCGGCCCTTAAAAATGGAAATTTTGCAAACGACCTCAGAATTCGACGAAACCACTTTTGTTGGATCTGTGATGTCAAATTATTGCTAGATTCCAAATTTCGTAATTTTTCGAATCAATATGTGAGCGTGCCAAAGGAAAACGCGTTTGACCAGTTTCAGTTGATTTTAATCTACTGGAAATTGGCCATTTTTCGAACGGTCTCAAAATTCGACGAAACTAGTTTTGTTAGGACCGTATCGTCAATACGAAGTTAGAAAATATTTTTCGGGAATTTTTCTAGTTAGTATGTGACCCCAGTAAGTTGAAATGCACGTTCAAAATTCAATATATAGAGTTATATTTTGATTTTAACGAAAACTGATCGAAACGATCGAATCAGCCTACGATACATATCCCATTGTGTTCAGGATGGGGGTAAAACGCTATGGACAACAGGCAGTGGGTTTCGTTTCGAGGTTGAAATAAAAAGTTGCTTTTTGAAATTTAAATAATTAAATAAATAATTAAATATCTCCCCTTCCTCCTTTAATCATTCAGCCCCCCCCCCCCAATTCATTTTTAAATCAAAAAAAAGGAAGAAGAAGGAGGAGCTGTCGCTCCTCCGATCGATCCGCCACCACCGCTCAGGGCTGGGCCACCGCCCTCCACCGCGTCCCTCACCCACAGCCACCCGCAACCACCCTTCGACCGCTAGCCGCCCCCTTGCCTCCAACGCGCCACCTCAGTCTTTTCTCCCTTCTCTGAGCGACGAAATCGGTGAGCCCCTTTTTATTTAGTTAATTTATTTATTTTAACTTCAGTTTATATGTTTAAATCATGCTTTTAACTTCAGTTTTGTGATTGTAAAGTTAAGATTTTTCCTATATAAAGTTAGACCTTTGTTTAGGAGATTTTAGATCTTTGGTTAAGGTAAAGATTAGATTTTTATTGTATGTAAAGATCGAATTTTTAATTAACAAAGTTAGAATTTTTGATTAGTAAAGTTAGAATTTTTATCAATGTAAAGATAGTAAAGATCGGATCTTTAAAACTAGAAAGGGCGGATTTTTAAAAATGGGATGATAGAAAAGTAAAAATATAATCTTTGGTAGGTTAAAAATATAATTTTTATTATATATATATTGAAATATAAATTTGATTTTTATAGTGATGAAATGAAAAGGCGAAATCTTTATATTTGAAAAGGCGAAATCTTTATTTAGAGAATAGCGTGATAAAAATATAATCTTTATTATATGAACACCATTATAAAAATAGAATTTTTATCTATGTAGTAGCGGTGTAAAAATAGAATTTTTATCTATATAGTAGCGGTGTAAAAATAGAATTTTTATCTATATAGTAGAGGTGTAAAAATGGAATTTTTATCTGTATAGTAACGGTATAAAAATGTGATTTTTATATATGTAGTGGCTATAGCAAACGAAAGTGACAGAAGGGCGGGCACGACGAAGATTTCTTCATAAGAAGAGTCGTGGCATTGGTTTAGCTAGTCGGTGAGGACTTCTCACTTTAAATCTTGTTTTTCTAGTTAAAATATATACTAGGATGCAGATAGTAGCACCCTACACCCGTCATCCACAGACCATGGATGGCTTGTATGTTTGATTGCTTGTTGTAGTGAAAATTGATTGTGTGATGTGAAATGAAATAAAATATTTATGTAGTTAAAAATATTTTATCGTTAAAAATATAATTTTTAACGGGTATGTGAATAAATAAAAATTTGTGTTTGTTGATTTGAAACCCCACACGGGTATTGGGATGATATTTGGCATACACTAATCCCAATTATTTCATTGTATGTCGATCGATTGGTCGACAGACTGTGTGAGCGTTAATTATTTATATGTGATGCTTATGCAGTTGTGTGGTGCACTTTGGATGATGGTTGATTATTTATCGTTGCTATTATATACATGTGTTGTATGGAAACAATATAATTAACATTATATGGTAATTGATTGGGCCTCATTCCAATTGGGAAAATAAAGAATAGAATAAAATAAAGATTCATGTGTTGACGATAATCATGTGTTGAAAGAAATATTTTAACAATAAAATTTACATCTTCATCATATTTAAAGTTAGAAACTAACTGGAAAATAGATAAGATGAGTGGTTTCCTGGGTATTGATCTGATATTGGTTTCGGCCTTCGGCGTTAATACTTAGGGAATCATTCTCTTACTACTTTACAGTTGGAGTCTGATTTGAAAATCAAACGATAGATACCATAATTTTATAAAATATATTAAATAACAAAAATAGTCATGTGTTGACAGTGCTCATGTGTTGAGACTATTCATGTGTTGACAGTGCTCATGTGTTGAGAATATTCATGTGTTGAAAGAAATATATATTCATGTGTTGAATAGAATAAATATTCATTTGTTGAATAGAATAACGAATTTATTGAAATATATGAAGCCGTGTTGATTAGGGATGCACCATTTTGACGTGAGCGATATTTATATCGATTATATTTGTTTTTATAATGAATATAGAAAAGGAAGTGATTTCAAAATATAACGTTTTGAAAATATTATCATTTGTATATCGATGATGTGGAATATTCAATTTTGATTCAAAATTGAATATGAAGTTGAAATCGTTTCGAAAATGAATTTAAAACGATTTATAAAGTATGTTTTAAAAGGAAATCGACGAAATATATATAATATATATATATATATTATATATAATGGCCTGAATAGAACGCGCCGCGCTGCGGCAGTTCGTGAATTTCGACCATTAGTTTCGAACGGACATTACGGGAGATCCGACCGTCGGATTCTTCTAAAACCGGAACCGTTGGGTTCGTATCGAAAAGAGCTTTCTAACGAAAATTTTAAATTTGAAATCTAACAGTTGGATTTGGAATTATGTCCAAATCAATTTCAGAAAAGGTCGTTGTAAGTGCAGTTCGATGGCCGTTGATGGAAATCGACTGTACGGGCCTTGATAAAATTATTAAAAATATCTATAATTTGTGTAAAATCATAAGAAATGATTTGGGAAAAATTGGGATGAAAAACTCCACATTTTAAAAGATAAAAATAGTTTTTTTTATCGAAATGAACTTGTTCTGAACTAGAATTAAAATCAATTTATTTTAGAAATAAATAAATTGAATTTGAAAGTGGTTTTAAAAATAACCAGGTATTTCCAATACGTGAATCGGAATGGATTTGAATCGAAATTATCTTCGGAATATTTCGATGTTGGATTTTGTGATTATACAGATATGGTTGTCGAAATTTGAAAGATATATTCATATCGTTATTTCCAATACGATATTTGTTGGTTTCAGAATTTGATATTGAATATAAGCCAGTATATTTTCTATTCAGAGCCTTGTATTTAATATCAAACGTGATTTGGGTTTGTCGTGAATGGTGTCTTCATTAACACTGATTCTTAAGCCTAGTTGAGAAAAAGATTAAATCTTTATATTTAGATTTAATGAAGTGTACCAATCAAATAATATTTAATTGGAATTGAATTTGATTTTGGGTTTATCGTGAACCGTGTTTTAGATGACACTGGTTCTTTAACCCAGTTAAAGACAGGATATTGATTTTTGAAAAGATTAAAACTAAGTGGAGTTTTAATGAATCTTTAATTAGATTGAAATGTGAATTGATAATTTAAATTATCAAATCTGAAAGGTGATCGAGAATGGAGTACCACCAGTTTTGCTCCAAAGCGATAGTTAAATCTTTAATTAGATTTGAACGTGAAATGGTAATTAATATTTACCGATAACACCGTGGTGTTAGATATGGAGTATTACCAGTTTTCTCCATGGGATGAATAGGTTGGGATTGGGAAATAAAACAAATTATTACTTCGGTGTGGTTCGCTAATCCCGACTAGTTTGGAAAACCATAATATGGTTGGAAATGATATCCAAAGGAAGATTAAAGAATAAATTTAGAAGAATTTATCTTTAATAAAATTAATGGGAACCTTTCCCTAAGAGTGTGAAAATTTGGATAAAAGAATATTCTGAATTGGAATGAGGCGTATGTTGTGTTTGTGTAACATTTGTTTATTATATAGGTGGGTTATTCAGAAAGGCCGAGTTTATACCCATTCTGAATAACCGATTCCGCGATAAGTTGAAGATGAAGATGGTGGTTGAAGACCAGAAGGCTTCACATCGTTTGGCTGATTACTGATGATCTTGATTGGGTTGTACACCCAAGATGAGGGAATCAGTTGGTGATCGTCCAGACGTACTTGGAGATGGATGGATATGCGAGGAAAGTGCCTCCGGTTTCGTTCAGACCCAGAACGAACTTGTAAATGGACTGTGTGTCTGACATTGGATTTTATTCTGTGTTGATTGATCTCTATTAAATATACATCTGTTTGGCAGCGGAGAATTTATTCTTTTGCTTAACGTCCTTCTCTGAGACGTACGAGCTCAGAGGTTGTATATCGATGGACATCAGTCGCATGGAGTGAATTGCCAGTGTGGCACGCGTAAGTGGCAATTGATCAAGGCTTCTGTTGAAAAGCAAAGTCTTGTGGTTGATGATCAAAGCACGACCTGTGTGGCGCAGCTTTGTGTATAACGTGAATTCGCGAGCCTCACACCTCGGTATGAGTCAAAAACGGGATAAGGACCCAAGGAGTGCACGACGTTTCTTTCTAGCTTGTGGTGGTGTCTGTGCTTAAACTGGCTGACATTTATATACTTTTCACCTGTGTGGTTGTTGGAATGCGAGGCGCCTCGGATATAGGTCCTATAGGACCGGGAAACGTGTGTTTAGGAATTGCCAATCCTCAAAAGTAAGAGAGGACTAGCCTTGGAGGATCCAAGGGATCACTGTGTGTGGTCGTGAGGCATTTGCTAGAGTGTCTCGAATCGGAGAGGAGCTTGCCCCTTGCCTCGACTCATGACGGAAATCCAATTTCCAATACGTGACTTGCGGTTTTATTTGTAGAGCCTAATATGGCGACATGATATATTGTACCCATTCCGTCTATGATTGATACTTTTGATTGAAATTGATTTGACACTATACACTTATAATAGTATCAAATGATTTGTTTTAAACGTACCAAGCATGTTTGTCTATTATAAGGGAAAACCCTATCCTCCGGCTTGCGCTGCATTGTGTGATGGGACCTGGGTCTTATAATAGCTTCATTTTTTCCAAAAAGCACTGCGCTGTTTTATTGTATGCACTGGTATTCTTGGGAGGAAACCCGTTCCGTGTTATACAGCGTGGTCCCTTGAATTACTCTCTTTTAAAGTAAAGTTTTAAATAACTGTTTTAGTTCTCACACCAGTCACATGACTGACCTGGAGTTTATTGTTTTAACCTAAACTCTGGGTGCCCCTATTTTCCACACGGGCAGCTAGTAGTTTTGGTTTTGCATATTTATATTCACAGGATCCTGGTTTACAGCTGGAACGATGCTCGGAAAGCTCTGTATCCGTGTATTACTTTCAGTTGTGTTTTGTATTATTTTCCGCTGCTATGTAATTTATTGTAATCTCTGATATTTGTCGAATGTATATTTATTCATACTCTGTATATTCTTCTATCTGATGGAATTGTTGTAATATACAATGAAATCTTCTTCTGTCTGCGTTCTGATTTGGCTTGTTTTCAAAGAAATTCGGGCTTTCGAACGGTCTTGGTCGGTTTAGTGGTTGACTCGGATCGAGCGAGATCCCTAGTTGTTACATTTTCTAAATAGAAATTCGGATTTTTTTTGCTTAAAATCCTTTTATAAAATTAAATGAACCGTTATGGTTTTAAATGGTTATGGCGCTGTTTTTCTGAAAATTTGATTTTGACATAACTCAAAATATATACGATGAAATTCAGAATTTTCTCCTCTATTAGAAAACTATTATCAAATCGGTCCTGACGTTTCTTGTTTCAAAGAATTCCGACTTCAACCGAGTTTTATATACTCCATTGAAGTTTGAAACACCAATTTACGAACTGCCCAGCTGCGGCGAGTTCGTTTTAATTATATTTATATATATAAAGGTTTAAACTTCGTTTATAATAAATTCAACTCCATTCTGATATATTTTAAACCAATTTTCCAAATCCAACCTAATATTTTCGATTATCTAAAATTTGTCGATTTTTCCTCACTCGTAAATAAATTTATTTCGACCTTTTATGTTCAAATTCCATTTCAATTCTATTTAAATTTCCTATATTCGATTTCCATTTCAACTTTATTTTAATTCTATATTCAAATTCCCCTTTCAACTCTATTTAAATTCTATATTAAAATTCTATTTCAAATTCTCTATATTCAAACTCCATTTGAATTTCTATATTCAAATTCTATATTTAAAATTTCTTTATTCAAATTCCATTTCACTTTCTATATTCAAATTCTATATTTGAATTTCCTTTATATTTTCTACACTCAAATTCTATATTGGAATTCCATTTGAATTTCTCTTTGAATTTTCTATCTATTCAAATTCCATATATACAAATTCTATTCAAATTCTAATTTCAATTTGACTTCTATTTAAATAAAATTCGAATTAATCGAATTCAAATCATAAACCGTTACGGATTTATTTTAGTCCAATTTATATTCTGAACATCAGAATAAATTCCATCGTTTATTTCTTTAAAACGATATTCCCATTTCTATTTTTAAATTCCCATTTGAATTTAAATATTCAAATTATCCAATGATAATTTTTCTCACTTTATTTATAAACACCGTTTATAAATTCATTTCACTTCTCTATATTTTTAATTTATAAACCACTTTTATAAATTCATTTCAAATCCCGCATTATCGATTTATAAACAACGTTTATAATTTTCCATACTTGTTTTATATTCAAAACAAGTTAATATTTTTATAGCCCATTCAAAATTCAAATTCTATTTTTGAAAAATAGATTTCCCCTTTAAAATCTCAAATATCCTTTTTACGATATTTTTATATATCAACATTTTGGCCCCAGTGATATTTAAACAATCAAACCACTCAATTATCAACCAACACATCATATATGATAATATATATGAAAACACAAATAAAAATATTTTTGAGGAATCCAGTTGGATCCCTCCAACCTGTTTTTCCTGCATCCACAGATGTTAGCCAACATAAATAATACCCATCCTGCTTCGAGGCAGGATATCGCAGTATAGAAGGTCATCCACTATCATAGCGTGGGGCATATAAGGTAATCATCCGCTAATGGTACCGCGGGCATCCGCTAATGATACTGCGGGAAATCCAACCACCAATATATATATATATATAATAGCAACCACCAAGCCTAAACAACTAATATATTTTTAAGATGCACAAAAATATTAAATGCAACCAAGCAAGCAACAAACAATTATTTTTAACTGATAAAAATAATTCTAAATAAAAGGTGAGTGAGATTTACTCACCATGATTTTTGTTTATCGAAAGATCCTGTTAAATTTCCAAATCATCTCAGCTATGAAACGTCTTGAACAAATCTATACCAATGATTATTTTATTAATCGTCTTGCTATCATTAATTTAAATTACTTAATAAATTAATTATCCTAAGAAAATAAAAGTGTATACCTTATTTCATCTCTAAGTCTGACCTTCATTTCAACTACCATCGGGTATAATGATCACTGCCATTTTCCAACCTAACTTTGAGCACTACTGCCAAGGTTCCACCACCACCATAAATCACTGTCTGAACTCCCCCTCTAAAAAACTCAAAATAAACTCCACCGATACCCCTCTTCTCCTTTGCTATATTCAGATCCTCCCCGGTCGATACCAGGCCAAACTGAACCTTGCTCCAACTCCATTCATCCATCTCAAATTCCACTTCAACTATGTCGCCCTCACTGACAAGACCGAGGCAAGGAAAACGCTGGAATCTACTTGAACAGCACAATCCAGAGATCTCGATCTGCCCCTTTCCCCCTGCGTACAAATTTCTGAACTCGAGAATAGGATCGTGATCCCCACCTGAACCTCGTCGACAACATTCGAACGCCCCCAGTTCTGACCAATATATGTCCATCGCGATTCCCCAGAGCTCATCCTCCTTACTCCTTAACTTGCGAACGCTCCAGGTTTCGAGCTTCAAGGATTTCGCATCCTTAATCGCGATTAGCAGAACCCCCAAATTCGCGATTTCCTCCCATCGTGATGTACTTCAATGACCAGAGCCCCTTACACAATGTCGAACTCGAAATCGGAAACAGAGCCGCCCTTGTTTTGTGGAGTTTCGATTTAGGTTGGAGATGAGAGGGTTGGCCATTTTTATATTTTACTGAAAGCTTCGATTTTGTTTTTGAAAAGGAAATGAAGGCTATTGCGATTTATAACAGGAGGAGGAATAGTACACGAGTAATAAATATTTGGTCGGCTAAGTACGTAACAAATCTTTTATTTCTTTTTAAACAGATATCGATTTGATTTTGATCCTATCCACTGATCAAATAAATCGGGGTTCACAATTAAAAATCATGAACCGCTATTTTAGCGTACCGACCGTCGTTATAATGTTATAACGCTATTTTGAATTCAACGAAATAGATTATACAATTTAATTTGAACGTATATAAAATAACCATATTAAATTGATATAATATAATTAAAATTCAGAACTAACCACTTTCTCGATAATAATTTATTATTATTATCGATTATATTCTCATAGAATTTATATTTATCATCTGAATTGTTTTGATTTAATTCTAACTTTGAATTGAATTATTTTAAATTCTCGTATTACGATGATTATCAAAATAAATCGTATTTCGATTATTTAATCGATAACCCAATAAAATACCATTTATATTATAAATTCAATATTTAAAACCATACTAAATATTTAAAATAAATCGACCAAAAATCCGGGTCGTTACATTCTTCCCCCCTTAAAATAATTTCGTCCTCGAAATTGCTAAGTAGGAAAAATGGTACAAATCCATTAGTTTTCAAAATCTCACTTATGTTGAAACTCAACTCCTCATATTTCAACAAATTAGCTCCAACCAAAACTTTTGGTTTTCACACATTTAATCTAAATGATTTACACCCAATTCAAATTCTATTCAATCTTATTCAATTTGAATTTAATTAGTTTATTTACCTCGACTCATTTAACTTGCTTAAGTTAAATTTAAACTTCAGAATTCAAATTCCTGGGTTTTCCTTTCGAATCCTTCTGAAATCACATAAATATAAACATATTTTTTTTTCTATTTCAAATTCAAAACATTTGAATTTTCAAACCACTTGTTTTCTTTCAAAACAAATTTCCATCAAAACTTTTCTAAGGTAGTAATCCATCACTTAGAAACTCGAAAATGAACACTGATGATGCTGCAGTCATCATCAGAATTATTTCCCAGCCACTGAAGTGAGTTCAGTGCTTTAACACTTTTAGAATCCATTCAAAAATGATTTTTATTCAAAAATCCCTTTCAAAACAAAGCTATATTATTTTAATATCTTCAGAAAATATTTTTCCACTTCCCAGGATTTAAATTCTGAATTCTGTTTTGAATTCAATTTTAATTCATCTCATTTGTATATTTCATTCAAATACAAATTCTATTTGGTTCTATATGACCATTTCATTTCATATAATCTCATTTGATTATAATAACAACCAACACATCCATATATTATAATAATTTCAAAAATTATTCTTTCTATATCAAAATAGAAATTTGGGTAAAATAATTTCATTCACCCACTTTAAAACAATATCATGTTCAATCTTCTGTTCAAGTATTTACAAACTCTTATCGACGTCGTGGCGTCCCACAATTCGATCAGAATTCATAAACAGCTCAACAGACTAGCCAACACAATATTAAACAGATTTCATATCAATTTACAAATACGCGCTCTCGTATATACACTCAACTCATTCTAGGGTACTACTGACCCTATCTCTAATGAGAACATGCCACACAAGCCTAGGTATTCGCTAAACCTAAGCTCTGATACCAACTGTAACGACCCACAAATCTGTACTATCTGAGTTGACTAATAACACCACACGTCCAACCCAAATTGCACAAAAATACGAATCATTATTAGAAAGAAGTTAGAGGATGAGAAATAGAAAGAAAGAAA
Source organism: Allium sativum (assembly GCA_030737875.1). NCBI lineage: Eukaryota > Viridiplantae > Streptophyta > Magnoliopsida > Asparagales > Amaryllidaceae > Allium > Allium sativum. Next base: position 526,476,548 of record CM060909.1, on the reverse strand, counting down.
TATTAGAATAGAAGAAAAACAAAGAAGAAAAATCTCAAAGCGGAATGAATAAAATATATTATATAACATAATTTTTTGAAATACAAATCAGTAACTTTATATACATACCATCATCAGAGCACAACAGTTATTCCTGGAACAATTATAAACACCTGTTTCCATATATCACATAGTACACAGCATAAATATGATAGTCTATAGTTTACCGGTGAAGCCTCCTGCTTCCAACTCCTCCAAGTGAATCTGTAAAATCCCGACTACTTGACTGCCCGTACAAATTTAGGCACCCAAGCGTTTAGGGAAAACAAAAAAAATAAACTCTGGGTCAGTCATGGGACTGGTGTGAGTAAACTCCAACCATTTGTTTAACTTCCAAAATTCTTTTGAAAGGGAAGATAATAGTAAGACCAGCCCACACATAAACACGGACGGTTTTTATCTTACTATAACCCAAAAACACTTTGATACAAAATCCAGTGATATTATAATAGTGTCTAAATCAAATAAATAGAATCTAGTGGAACGCTTGCATCTCACGTTCCCTATATAATATAAAATCTAAAACCGCATGGTGCTTATTGGAGATTGGAATTCCAACATGACAAGGTATGGAACCACCTTCCGATAGTGTATCTCTAGAGAGGAATACACTGGGTTCAACAAGAACATCTTGCAACCCGGCCCACACATGACCGACCACTCATTTCGCTTGAGTGTATCGAATGTATATCACCAACGGTTGGGATCAGCAACCGTTTCCTGAATGGGACAACATCGAATAGAATAAGGAATTAAATGAATCTCTAGACAGGTGACTATACACCCTAATGGGAGCGACCCACATAGCCATGCTGCCTGCCCGATTTTTGTCATTTCACGGTTGTTGAGGCCTGAGGCTACGATTTCTTATCATTCATTGACAGCACAAATTACTTTGAATGCCACATTTTCAGATCTGTTAATCACAAATTGATTTGCACAAATATATTCTGGATATTATGCTAAGAGAATAAATCCGTTGCCACCATATATATTTATGCATACCAACATATTCGATCATTGGAAATACTCTGTCATAATTCGTCCATTTACGTTCGTTCTGGGATTGAACGAAACCGAAGGCACAAATTCTATTAATAGAAAAAGCCTTTGCACTTTACTCCGTCTTCGATTATCTCCATATAATCTGATTCGCAATGCTACTGCCAATACAGAGTGGTTCTCGGATAATAATCCAACCAGTCTCTCTATATTGACAACGATATTGGTAAATACTTCGATAGTCGGTTATTTAACTATCGAAGAAAAAAAAACATCCATTCATCCATAACATCCATCAATCAGTAGGCCTATTAATTAATATTTCATTAATTAATTCACTTCCTCATTTCCCTATCAATATTCGTTAACCAAATATTTTCAGTGATCTTGTTGGACTTTTATGCTATTTGGAAAAAACATTTCCCTATACCACCTCTTTTTATTTTATACACTTAGAAAATATATTCTATTTGAAATTGAAAACAATTCCAGTCACTTATCTCTTTCCCGACTACTTTAATTATACTCAGGAAATATTTACTTTTATATTTCCAAAATTCCATCACTTAGGTTAAAACGAATGCTGTGTAAAACATCGTTACAACAACCTAAAATATTTTATTCAACTAACCATTATTCAACACTTCTCTTCGATATTTGATTTTTCTATTTATCAATTAAAAATGAAATCAATCAAGTTGGGGTAAAATTACCTCTTAGACCTTGACTGAAAACATCATTAACTTCAAAACAGACAAAACCACTTACCTCGAATAATCAACATTATAAAAACCAATTATTCATTTTTAAACGTATATATGTTTCTCTTTCTATTACCAGCCTATCGATTTCCTTTTTGTTTATAATATTTTATTTTTAAATCCGTTTCCTTATCGAATTCTATATATATCGATACATTTATTTCTAACCATCAAATTTTTTCTTAAAAAATATTATAACTCCTTAAATTCTCGGAAAAATTGGCCATAACCTCCCTTGTACCGGGAGCATCGGGATATTTTAAATAGCCTCCCATGGCCCTCACCAATCCAAAAGAAAAAGAAAAGGCCAAGCGGCTTGCCGATACGGCGCATAAAATCTCATATATGAATTCAAACATGTACCTTTTTGTCGGGCACTAATTAAAATCTTAATATACTTCATCCTATACCTGTCTAACACATGCTCACCTGTTTTCAATTCAATTCAACACTATCGAATCGTTTGAATTCAGTTTCTCTCATTTATTCTTTAATTAGCTATTTTGCCTATTTCACTTCTTTGTTTGAACATAACATGTTCAAATAAAATATTTAACTTGCTCATAACCAAATTGAATTTTCAATTTCAATTCAATTTTTCTTTTCGATTTCGAATATAAATTTTCAAATCGAATTCACTTATTCAAAGCCCAATATTAATTCAAAATCTCATTAACTAATTACTATTCAAATTAGTTAATTTTATTCAATAACCAAAAATCTGATTTCTGTTTCAAAAATCAATTCATTACTCCACCTGAGTTCACATATAATCTACAACTCAAATCTGAAATTTTCTAAATAGAAATTTGGATTTTTTTCGCTTAAAATCCTTTTATAAAATTAAATAAACCGTTATGGTTTTAAATTTATATGGCGCCGTTTTTCTGAAAGATTGACTTTGACTTAACTCAAAATATATACGATGAAATTCATAATTTTCTCCTCTATTACAAAACTATTATCAAATCGGTCGTGATGTTTCTTATTTCAAAGAATTTCGACTTCAATTGAGTTCTGTATACTCCATTGAAGTTTGAAACGCCAATTTACGAACAGCCCCGCTGCGGCGAGTTCGTTTTAGTTATATTTTTATATATAAAGGTTTAAACTTCGTTTATAATAAATTCAACTCTATTCTGATATATTTTAAACCAATTTTCCAAATCCAACTTAATATTTTCGATTATCTAAAATTTATCAATTTTTCCTAACTCGTAAATAAATTTATTTCGACCTTTTATGTTCAAATTCCATTTCAATTCTATTTAAATTTCCTATATTCGATTTCCATTCAACTTTATTTGAATTCTATATTCAAATTCCCCTTTCAACTCTATTTGAATTCTATATTAAAATTCTATTTCAAATTCTCTATGTTCAAACTCCATTTGAATTTCTATATTCAAATTCTATATTTATAATTTCTTTATTCAAATTCCATTTCACTTTCTATTTTCAAATTCTATATTTGAATTTCCTTTATATTTTCTACATTCAAATTCTATATTGGAATTCCATTTGAATTTCTATTTGAATTTTCTATCTATTCAAATTCTATATATACAAATTCTATTCAAATTCTAATTTCAATTTGACTTCTATTTAAATAAAATTCGAATTAATCGAATTCAAATCATAAACCCTTACGGATTTATTTTAGTCCAATTTATTTTCTGAACATCAGAATAAATTCCATCGTTTATTTCTTTAAAACGATTTTCCCATTTCTATTTTTAAATTCCCATTTGAATTTAAATATTCAAATTATCCAATGATAATTTTTTCTCACTTTATTTATAAACACCGTTTATAAATTCATTTCACTTCTCTGCATTATTAATTTATAAACCACGTTTATAAATTCATTTCAAATCCCGCATTATCGATTTATAAACAACGTTTATAAATTTCCATACTTGTTTTGTATTCAAAACAAGTTAATATTTTTATAGCCCATTCAAAATTCAAAATTCAAATTCTGTTTTTGAAAAATAGATTTCCCCTTTTAAATCTCAAATATCCTTTTTACGATATTTTTATATATCAACATTTTGGTCCCAGTGATATTTAAACAATCAAACCACTCAATTATCAACCAACACATCATATATGATAATATATGTGAAAACAAACAAATAAAAATATTTTTGAGGAATCCAGTTGGATCCCTCCAACCTGTTTTTCCTGCATCCACAGATGTTAGCCAACAGAAATAATACCCATCCTGCTTCGAGGCAGGATATCGCGGTATAGAAGGTCATCCACTATCATAGCGTGGGGCGTATAGGGTAATCATCCGCTAATGGTACCGCTGGCATCCGCTAATGATACCGCGGGAAATCCAACCACCAATATATAAATATATATATATATATAATAGCAAACTAATATATTTTTAAGATGCACAAAAATATTAAACGCAACCAAGCAAGCAACAAATAATTATTTTTAACTGATAAAAATAATTTTAAATAAAAGGTGAGTGAGATTTACTCACCATGATTTTTGTTTGTCGAAATACCCTGTTAAATTTCCAAATCATCTCAGCAATGAAATGTCTTGAACAAATCTATACCAATGATTATTTTATTAATCGTCTTGCTATCATTAATTTAAATTACTTAATAATTTAATTATCCTAAGTATTTAAGGAAATAAAAGTGTATACCTTATTTCATCTCTAAGTCTGACCTTCATTTCAACTACCATTAGGTATAACGATCACTGCCATTTTCCAACCTAACTTTGAGCACTACTGCCAAGGTTCCTCCACCACCATAAATCACTGTCCGAACTCCCCCTCTGAAAAACTCAGAATAAAATCCACCAATACCCCTCTTCTCCTTTGCCGTACTCAGATCCTCCCCGGTCGATACCAGGCCAAACTGAACCTTGCTCCAACTCCATTCACCCATCACAAATTCCACTTCAACTATGTCACCCTCACTGACAAGACCGAGGCAAGGAAAACGTTGGAATCCACTTGAACAACACAATCCAGAGATCTCGATCTGCCCCTTTCCCCCTACGTACAAATTTCCGAACTCCAGAATAGGATCACAACACCCACCTGAACCTCGTCGACAACACTCGAACGCCCCCAATTCTGACCAGTATATGCCCATCGCGATTCCCTAGAGCTCATCCTCCTTACGCCTTAACTTGCGAACGTTCCAGGTTTCGAGCTTCAAGGATTTCGCGTCCTTAGTCGCGATTAGCAGAACCCCAAATTCGCGATTTCCTCCCGTTGTGATGTACTTCAATGACCAGAGCCCCTTACGCAACGTCGAAATCGGAAACGGAGCCACCCTTGTTTTGTGGAGTTTCGATTTAGGTTGGAGATGAGAGGGTCGTCCATTTTTATATTTTACTGAAAGCTTCGATTTTGTTTTTGAAAAGGAACAGAAGGCTATTGCAATTTATAACAGGAGGAGGAATAGTATATGAGTAATAAATATTTGGTCGGCTAAGTACATAACAAATCTTTTATTTCTTTTTAAACAGATATCGATTTGATTTTGATCCTATGCACTAATCAAATAAATCGGGGTTCACAATTAAAAATTGTTAACCGCTATTTTAGCGTACCGACCGTCGTTATAATGTTATAACGCTATTTTGAATTCAATGAAATAGATTATACAATTTAATTTGAACGTATATAAAATAACCATATTAAATTGATATAATATAATTAAAATTCAGAACTAACCACTTTCTCGATAATAATTTATTATTATTATTATCGATTATATTCTTATAGAATTTATATTTATCATCTGAATTGTTTTGATTTAATTCTAACTTCTAATTGAATTATTTTAAATTCTTGTATTACGATGATTATCAAAATAAATCATATTTCGATTATTTAATCGATAACCCAATAAAATACCATTTATATTATAAATTCAATATTTAAAACCATACTAAATATTTAAAATAAATCGACCAAAAATCCAGGTCGTTACCCTCCCTTCCAATCCTATAGAGCCAACAAGAAAAATATCAAGTAGAAGAATCAGATGGACGTACTCCTTTCATGTCTCCAAACGCCTCGATGATTTACCCCATTGGGTTCTTCACCTTCGTACGTGCGAACTGGTCCAAGCGCATCACACTAACATGTTATTAGACCCTATGTCTAATCTTTTAATTGTGCGCTTGTCTTATCTTATCAAATTGCCAATTAACTTTATTTTCCACATTTTATCTTTGCTTTCAGGTTACCAGGTTTTCGCTGAGCCCTTTGTATCTCTAAGGAATGGACCCCTCTCGCTTATTAATTCGGTGATATAACTTAACCCATTTAAAGTTCATTAATAAGACAATAACATGTTATTCCCTAGATTGTAATTAACGAAAGTAATATAAAATCTTCTTACATTATTACCCGATCATTCATTGTCCAATTTCAGGTTTACAAGTTACAATACCATGTTCTACTTAGTGTATAATTAGGTATATCTTATCACAATCCACATGTTTTTTGTTAACATGATATTTAATACATATAACTAAGTACAACTTATTTCATTTCACCTTTTTCTCATGTTACTAGATTCATTAGCACACAAATGGCTACGTATTTACTTCACTCAGTTTTATGCTTCCTGAGCGGGCTTCCGCTTATTATTAATTTCTTTTATTAGACTTCATGATTCTCATTTATAAGTCTACCAATAATAAGCCTACTACATTCTCTCTCATTAATCATGACTTTGCTTAACACAATGTTTTGTTGTTATTTACTTAGTTCTGTTAACTAAGGTTTATTAATAAGTTCCTTTCCATTTATTATAACCTACATTATAATTTACACTTGTCCCTAGGACAAGCCTACCAATTATCTTCCATTCTTATTCATATATTCAGTTATATTAGGTTATGTCCCTCGTTCATTATTATTCTCTTTAGGTTCCTTAATATGAACCAACCACTACTGTTGTAACATCCATTTCTTTACCATCTTGTGTGTTTTCACACATACCATTTAATTCTATTAATTACAATTAATGTCACTTATGAACCTAACGGTCATAGTTTCCTAAGACATTAATTGACAATGAAATATCTTTATTTTATTAGTCCTAAAACATTTATTTGTTGTTGAAACGACCCGCAAATCCGTGCTATCTGAGTTGACTAAATACACCACACGTCCAACCCAAATAACACAGAAATACGACTCATTATTAGAAAGAAGTTAGAGGATGAGAAATAGAAAGAAAGAAATATTAGAATAGAAGAAAAACGAAGATCACAAACTCACAGCGGAACGAATAAAATATATTATATAACATAAGCTTTGAAATACAAATCTGTTCTGTACATATATACATACCATCATCAGAGTACACATAACATTTGATTCAGCGGAAGTAACTCGAAATAACTAACGTTGAAGCCTCCTGCTTCAAGCTCCTCCAAGTGTATCTGTAAAAGCCTGAAACACTTGACTGCCCGTACAAATTTGGGCACCCAAGAGTTTAGGGAAAATCAAAACAAAATAAACTCTGGGTCAGTCATGGGACTGGTGTGAGTAAACTCCAACCACTTGTTTAACTTTAAAAATACTTTCAAAAGAAAAGATAATAGTAAGACCAGCCCACACATAAACATGGACGGCTTTTACCTTACTATAACCCAAAACACTTTGATATCAAATCCAGTGATATTATAATAATGTCTACCTCAAATAAATAACCAAATAGCAGAACGCTTGCATCTCACGCTCCACATATATATAGTATAAAATCAAAAACCGCATGGCGCTTATTGGAGATTGGATTTCCAACATGACAAGGTATGGAACCACCTTCCGATGATGTATCTCTAGAGGCGAATACACCTGGGTTCAACAAGAACATCTTGTAACCCGGCCCACACATGACCGACCACTCATTTCGCTTGAGTGTATCGAATGTATATCACCAACGGTTGGACTCAAACCACCGTTTCCCGAATGGGCAGAATCGATAGATTTAGAAACAAAAGGAATTTCTCTAGATAGGTGATTATACACCCTAATGGGTGCGACCCACATAGCCATGCTGCCTGCCCGATTTTTGTCCTTTCCCGGTTGTTGAGGCCTGAGGCTACGAATACTTACCCTTCATTGATAGCACAATCACTTTGAATACCACATTGTCAGATCCGTTAATCACTAGTTGAGTTTGCACAAATATTCTGGATGTTATGCTAAGGGATAAATCCGTTGCAACCATATATATTCATACAGACCAACTCATTTGATCATTGGAAATACTCTGTCAGACATTCGTCCACTTACGTTCGTTCTGGGATTGAACGAAACCGAAGGCACTATTTCTATTAATAGAAAAAGCCCTTGCACTTCACTCCGTCTTCAATATATTCAGCATACTTGGTTCGCAACGCTTATGCCAATACGGAGTGGTTCTTCGGATAATAATCCAACCGGTCTCTCCATATTGACAACGATGGTCAAAAACTTCGATAGTCTGTGATTTAACTATCGAATAAAAACAAGTGTTCAATCAACATATCAAACAAATCACTAGGCTCTTTAATTAATATTTCATTAATTAAATCTCTTCTATATTCTCTTTTCAATATTTGTTAACCAAATATTTTCAATAATCTTCTTGCCTCTTATGCCATTTGGAAAACGTTTCCAAATAATAACTTCCTTTATTTTCTATATATTAGAAAATGTCTCTATTTGCAATTGAAACAATTTCAATTACTTATCTCTATCCCCTTTCAACATTCGATTCTTATATTCACATTACTATCGAATTCAATACGTCGATATAATGATCTTCAATTATCAAAATGTCTTAAAAATATTCTAACTCCTTAAATTTCCGAAAAAAATTCGCCATAACCTCCCCTGTATCGGGAGCATCGAGAAATTTCAAATAGCTTCCCGGTATCTTCTAATCTCAAAAAGAAAAAGAAGAAGCCAAGCGGCTTGCCGATACGGCGCATAAAACCTCATATATGAATTAAACATGTACCTTTTTGTCGAGCATTACGTTTATAAACTCCATATATCTCATCCCATACCTGTCTAACACCTGTTCACCTGTTTTCAATTCAATTCGATACCATCTAATCGTTTGAATTCAGTTTCGCCCATTTATCCTTTAATTAATCATTTCGCCTATTTCACTTCTTTGTCGAACATAACATGTTCAAACAAAATCTTTAACTCGTTCATAACCAAATTGAATTTCAATTTCAATTCTAGTTTCCTTTTTTGATTTCGAATATAAATTCTCAAATCGAATTCACTTATTTAAAGCTCAATATTCATTCGAAATCTCATTAACTAATTTCTATTCGAATTAGTTCGTTCTATTCAAAGTCAAAAACCTGATTTCTGTTTCAAAATCATATTCATTTACACAACTTGAATTCACATATATTTTACACTCCACTCTGAAATTTTCTAAATAGACAATTCGGATTTTCTCGCTTAAAAATCCTTTTATAATATTAAATAAACCATTATGGTTTTAAAACGATTCTGGCGCTGTTTTTCTGAAAATTTGATTTTGACATAACTCAAAATCTATACGACGAAATTCAGATTTTTCTCCTTCATTAGAAAGCTATTATCAAACCGGTCCTGACGTTTCTTGTTTCGAAGAATTCCGACTTCAATCGAGTTCTATATATTCAATTGAAGTTCAAATTGCTATTTTACGAACTGCAGCGCTGCGGCGAGTTCGTTTTAATTATATTTATATATATGAACTTTTAAAACTTCGTTTATATAAATTCAACTCCATTCTGATATATTTTAAATATATATCAAACCATTTTTTCCAACTCAACAAATATTTCTGATCTTCTATTTATATTTGAAGTCTATATTCAAATTCCAATTCGATTCTAATTCAAATTCTATATTCAAATTCTATTTCAACTATTTGAATTCAAATTCCATTTTTAATCTATTTGAACTTCAAATATTTGAACTCCATTTCTACTTGAACTTCAAATACCACATTTATATTCCTTTGAATCCAAATATCATGTTTCAAATCTCTTTGAATCCCTCTTATTCAAATTCTTTCTAATTTAACTCCATTTGAGTTTTGTTTGAATCCTTATATTTAACACCATTTGAATTCTATTTAAATTCTTATATTTAAATCCTTTTTATTAAAACCCATTATTTAAATCCCATTTGAATTTTCCTTATTTCAAATCCATTTGAACTCCTTTAAATTCAAATTCTATTTCAAAATTTATTTGGATTTCCTATTTTGAAATCTTATTCCACTTCTTACTTTGAAATCCTATTTTTCAAAGTTTATTTCAAACTCTATTTTGAAATCTCATATTCAAATTTCTACTTGAATTTCTATATTCAATTCCATGTTCAAATTCAACACTTGAATTTCTATTTCAAATCTCTATTCAAATTTCATATTTGAATTCCAATTCAAATCTCTATTCAAATTTCACATTTGAATTCTTCTTTGAAATACCATATTTCAAATCCTATTCAATTCTTCTTTGAAATTCTATTTTCAAATTCTATTTCAAATTCTCTTTTGAAAATTCTATTTTGAAATTCTATTTCAAATTCTATTTGGAAATTCTATTTCAAATTCTCTATATTCAAACACCACCCGAAAGTTCTATATTCAAATCCACCTTGGATTTTCTATTTGAATTCTAAATTCAAATTTTCTATTCCCTTTTCCTTTTGAATTCAAATTTCCATTTCCTTTTCTATTATTCAAATTCTATATTTAAATTTCCTTTTGAATCATATTTTCAAAACACTTGTATTTCTATTTCTGAATTATCAAATGAAAATTCTTTTCACTTCATTTATAACTTCGTTATAAAAGAACTATTTATAAATTTCGTTTATAAAGGAACTACTTGTTTTATTTTTCAAAAACAAGTTTAAATCTTTATTTCCTTTTAAAAATTCAAATTCTATTTAAAATAGAATTTTCCCTTTAAAATCTCCAATATCCTTTTTACGATATTTTTAAAGATCATTACTTAAGCCCAGTGATAAAACACACAAAGCAACCAATTATTTATTTTTCTAACACATCATATATAAAAATGTATATGCAAACAAATAAACAAACAGATAATATATTTTTGAGGAATCCAGTTGGATTCCTCCAACCTGTTTTCCTGCATCCACAGATGTTAGCACATAAATAATACCCATTCTGCTTCGTGGCAGAATATCGCGGTATAGAAGGTCATCCACTAATCATAGCGTGGGGCGTATAGGGTAATCATCCGCTATGAAACTGCGGGCATCCGCTAATGAGACTGCGGGAATCCAACCAATCAATCAACCCAATATATATATATATTACCTAAATAACTAATATATATAAAACAACCAGAAAGCATTCGCACAAGCAACAACAATTATTTTTAATGAAATAAAAATAATTCTAAAGGTGAGTGAGATTTACTCACCGGAGATTGCAGCTTGCTCTAATTCTTGAGTTAATTCGAACGACAGTTGATTTAAAATTTAAAAATCCGCAACTGCTCCTGAAAAAAATCCCAAATCCACTCCACTCGTAGTACTCGACGATATGATTTAAATGTTGGTTTTTTTTTTGTTCCCATCAGACCTCGTACGAATGAGATATAATTTATATAAGCTTCGATTTATAATATAATTAATTTTAACTTAATTATTATCATTATAATAAATAAATTACCTTACTATTCCAAGCTATTAACACTTAGAACTGCCCAACTCCATGTCTTACTGACCAACGAACCACCCATGTGCCACAGCAGGTTCACTTGATTCGAACACCCAAGTCCTACCCTTCTTCCCTTACCCAAAGTCATGTTGCTATGATCGAACATCAGCTCCAAACCCCCAAAACAAAGACTGAACTCAAGGGAAGCACTTACTGTCGAACACACTTCACTTGCATCCCGACTTGGAGCTTTCCGAGCTACTGGACTCGATGTCGTACAGTCAAACCAAGGCCAGAGACCACTCAAAACCTAGCAATGGTCATTCCTCACATCCACGAACTCCATGACGTCCTCAACACCCAGTTCGAATCCACATACATCGCACCCCAAAACAGTTTCGATCCTTCTCTTGGCAATGACAGAGAAAGTCGCACCTCTTCCAGAACCTAGCGCTGCCCTATTCTGACTGCTACTCGAAGTCACTCGCTGCCAACTCGAACACCCTGATTTCGATCACTCCCAAACCACAAATCCCGCAACCCTAAATCGAGATACGCAATACATCGGACCCCTTGAAACTCGATTGTCTCAGCGTCGACCCCTTTTTGAATGACAGAACACGCTTCACTTCGAAACTTGCGACGATGCCCTGGTTTCCCCTAAAATCGATTTCAGAAGCCTTGCGTTGAGATTTAGGGGTCGCGGCTTTTACTGTCGAGCGCGGTTTGAATTGAAGAAAATGGAAAACATTTGGCTTCGATTTTGATTTTAGAATGGCAAAAGGAGTTTTGGCCATTTTCTTTTATTTGAGATGTTCGGCTTCGATTTTGGTTCCCAGAGGAATGAACGACGGGTTTTAATTTTTATAGAAGATGAAACTTGGTGTTGAAGTAGTTTACAGTGTATAAGGTACACCGTTTTTAATTTCGATTTGACCAAAAAGGATTTTCACCCTTTTTAAATAGATACCGATTTGATCTCAAGCTTATCCACTATTTTAATTATTAAAAATATATAATTCGCGGTAACGAACACCAATTCGAGCGCAACAACCGGCGTTTCTAACGTTTAACCACTATTCTGAACACACTGAGATATGTCACGAAGCCCAATTTGATCATCTGGAGAAGATATTAATTTAAACTGATATAAATTAAATTAAAACAATTCATTTCTTCGATAATAAATTAATATTATCGCTTTTATATTCAAACGGAACTGACACTGATCATCTGAACTGCTTTGATTCAGTTTTAAATCTTGAATTGAGTTATTATTCGTTTTACGATAATTTAATATATTCGATATTAAATCAAAATCGATTATTAAATCGATAACTCAATATTAAAATTCATTTATATTATCAACACAATATTTAAAACCATATTAAATATTTAAAATAAATTAACCAAAAATCTGGGTCGTTACATTCTTCCCCCCTTAAAATAATTTCGTCCTCGAAATTGCTAAGGTAGGAAACATGGTACAAACTCATTACTTTTCAACATATTTACTTATGTTGAAACTCAACTCCTCATATTTCTATGACTTTAATTTCAACCAAAACTTTTGGTCTTCTTCCTTTCATATGCCTTCACATTCAATTCATTTCAATTTATTTCAAATTGATTCTAGTCAATTTATTCACCTCGAACCATTTAACTTGTTTAAGTTAAAATTAAATTTAAATTCCAGAATTTAAATCCCTGGGTTTTTCTTTTCAAATTCTTTTGAAATCCTATAAATATATATTTAATTCCATTTCAAATTCAAAACATTTGAATATTCAAACCAATTTGTTTTCTTTCCAACAAATTTCCATCAAAACTTTCTAAGGTAGCAATCCATCACTTAGAAACTCGAAAATGAACACTGGTGATGTTGCAATCATCATCAGAATTATTTCCCAGCGACTGAAGTGAGTTTAGTGCCTTGTTATTTCAAAATCCATGATTTTCTTTCAAATCCTTTAAAACAAATCTATATTATTTTAATATACTTTGAAAAATATTTTTCAACTTCCCAGGATTTTGAATTCTTAATTCTAATTCTGAATCCAATTCTAATTCATCCCATTCGTATATTTAATTCATATACAAGTTCTATTTGGTTATATATAACCATTTCAATTTTTTTTTTTTTTTTTTTTTTTTTTTTGATTATAAAATCAACATCCAACACATCCATATAATAATAATTCTAGAAAATTATTCTTTCTATATCAAAATAGAAATTTGAGGTAAAATTATTTCATTCACCCACTTTAAAACAATATCATGTTCAATCTTCTGTTCAAGCGTTTAGAAATCCCTATCGACTTCGTGGCGTCCCACGATTCGACCAGAATTCATAAACCACTCAACAGACTAGCCAACACAATATAAAACAACTTTTATATCAACTAACAAATACGCTCTCTCGTATATATATACACTCAACTCATCCTAGGGTACTACTGACCCTATCTCTAATGAGCGCATGCCACACAAGCCTAGGTATTCACTCAACCTAAGCTCTGATACCAACTGAAACGACCCGCAAATCCGTGCTATCTGAGTTGACTAAATACACCACACGTCCAACCCAAATAACACAGAAATACGACTCATTATTAGAAAGAAGTTAGAGGATGAGAAATAGAAAGAAAGAAATATTAGAATAGAAGAAAAACGAAGATCACAAACTCACAGCGGAACGAATAAAATATATTATATAACATAAGCTTTGAAATACAAATCTGTTCTGTACATATATACATACCATCATCAGAGTACACATAACATTTGATTCAGCGGAAGTAACTCGAAATAACTAACGTTGAAGCCTCCTGCTTCAAGCTCCTCCAAGTGTATCTGTAAAAGCCTGAAACACTTGACTGCCCGTACAAATTTGGGCACCCAAGAGTTTAGGGAAAATCAAAACAAAATAAACTCTGGGTCAGTCATGGGACTGGTGTGAGTAAACTCCAACCACTTGTTTAACTTTAAAAATACTTTCAAAAGAAAAGATAATAGTAAGACCAGCCCACACATAAACATGGACGGCTTTTACCTTACTATAACCCAAAACACTTTGATATCAAATCCAGTGATATTATAATAATGTCTACCTCAAATAAATAACCAAATAGCAGAACGCTTGCATCTCACGCTCCACATATATATAGTATAAAATCAAAAACCGCATGGCGCTTATTGGAGATTGGATTTCCAACATGACAAGGTATGGAACCACCTTCCGATGATGTATCTCTAGAGGCGAATACACCTGGGTTCAACAAGAACATCTTGTAACCCGGCCCACACATGACCGACCACTCATTTCGCTTGAGTGTATCGAATGTATATCACCAACGGTTGGACTCAAACCACCGTTTCCCGAATGGGCAGAATCGATAGATTTAGAAACAAAAGGAATTTCTCTAGATAGGTGATTATACACCCTAATGGGTGCGACCCACATAGCCATGCTGCCTGCCCGATTTTTGTCCTTTCCCGGTTGTTGAGGCCTGAGGCTACGAATACTTACCCTTCATTGATAGCACAATCACTTTGAATGCCACATTGTCAGATCCGTTAATCACTAGTTGAGTTTGCACAAATATTCTGGATGTTATGCTAAGGGATAAATCCGTTGCAACCATATATATTCATACAGACCAACTCATTTGATCATTGGAAATACTCTGTCAGACATTCGTCCACTTACGTTCGTTCTGGGATTGAACGAAACCGAAGGCACTATTTCTATTAATAGAAAAAGCCCTTGCACTTCACTCCGTCTTCAATATATTCAGCATACTTGGTTCGCAACGCTTATGCCAATACGGAGTGGTTCTTCGGATAATAATCCAACCGGTCTCTCCATATTGACAACGATGGTCAAAAACTTCGATAGTCTGTGATTTAACTATCGAATAAAAACAAGTGTTCAATCAACATATCAAACAAATCACTGGGCTCTTTAATTAATATTTCATTAATTAAATCTCTTCTATATTCTCTTTTCAATATTTGTTAACCAAATATTTTCAATAATCTTCTTGCCTCTTATGCCATTTGGAAAACGTTTCCAAATAATAACTTCCTTTATTTTCTATATATTAGAAAATGTCTCTATTTGCAATTGAAACAATTTCAATTACTTATCTCTATCCCCTTTCAACATTCGATTCTTATATTCACATTACTATCGAATTCAATACGTCGATATAATGATCTTCAATTATCAAAATGTCTTAAAAATATTCTAACTCCTTAAATTTCCGAAAAAAATTCGCCATAACCTCCCCTGTATCGGGAGCATCGGGAAATTTCAAATAGCTTCCCGGTATCTTCTAATCTCAAAAAGAAAAAGAAGAAGCCAAGCGGCTTGCCGATACGGCGCATAAAACCTCATATATGAATTAAACATGTACCTTTTTGTCGAGCATTACGTTTATAAACTCCATATATCTCATCCCATACCTGTCTAACACCTGTTCACCTATTTTCAATTCAATTCGATACCATCTAATCGTTTGAATTCAGTTTCGCCCATTTATCCTTTAATTAATCATTTCGCCTATTTCACTTCTTTGTCGAACATAACATGTTCAAACAAAATCTTTAACTCGTTCATAACCAAATTGAATTTCAATTTCAATTCTAGTTTCCTTTTTTGATTTCGAATATAAATTCTCAAATCGAATTCACTTATTTAAAGCTCAATATTCATTCGAAATCTCATTAACTAATTTCTATTCGAATTAGTTCGTTCTATTCAAAGTCAAAAACCTGATTTCTGTTTCAAAATCATATTCATTTACACAACTTGAATTCACATATATTTTACACTCCACTCTGAAATTTTCTAAATAGACAATTCGGATTTTCTCGCTTAAAAATCCTTTTATAATATTAAATAAACCATTATGGTTTTAAAACGATTCTGGCGCTGTTTTTCTGAAAATTTGATTTTGACATAACTCAAAATCTATACGACGAAATTCAGATTTTTCTCCTTCATTAGAAAGCTATTATCAAACCGGTCCTGACGTTTCTTGTTTCGAAGAATTCCGACTTCAATCGAGTTCTATATATTCAATTGAAGTTCAAATTGCTATTTTACGAACTGCAGCGCTGCGGCGAGTTCGTTTTAATTATATTTATATATATGAACTTTTAAAACTTCGTTTATATAAATTCAACTCCATTCTGATATATTTTAAATATATATCAAACCATTTTTTCCAACTCAACAAATATTTCTGATCTTCTATTTATATTTGAAGTCTATATTCAAATTCCAATTCGATTCTAATTCAAATTCTATATTCAAATTCTATTTCAACTATTTGAATTCAAATTCCATTTTTAATCTATTTGAACTTCAAATATTTGAACTCCATTTCTACTTGAACTTCAAATACCACATTTATATTCCTTTGAATCCAAATATCATGTTTCAAATCTCTTTGAATCCCTCTTATTCAAATTCTTTCTAATTTAACTCCATTTGAGTTTTGTTTGAATCCTTATATTTAACACCATTTGAATTCTATTTAAATTCTTATATTTAAATCCTTTTTATTAAAACCCATTATTTAAATCCCATTTGAATTTTCCTTATTTCAAATCCATTTGAACTCCTTTAAATTCAAATTCTATTTCAAAATTTATTTGGATTTCCTATTTTGAAATCTTATTCCACTTCTTACTTTGAAATCCTATTTTTCAAAGTTTATTTCAAACTCTATTTTGAAATCTCATATTCAAATTTCTACTTGAATTTCTATATTCAATTCCATGTTCAAATTCAACACTTGAATTTCTATTTCAAATCTCTATTCAAATTTCATATTTGAATTCCAATTCAAATCTCTATTCAAATTTCACATTTGAATTCTTCTTTGAAATACCATATTTCAAATCCTATTCAATTCTTCTTTGAAATTCTATTTTCAAATTCTATTTCAAATTCTCTTTTGAAAATTCTATTTTGAAATTCTATTTCAAATTCTATTTGGAAATTCTATTTCAAATTCTCTATATTCAAACACCACCCGAAAGTTCTATATTCAAATCCACCTTGGATTTTCTATTTGAATTCTAAATTCAAATTTTCTATTCCCTTTTCCTTTTGAATTCAAATTTCCATTTCCTTTTCTATTATTCAAATTCTATATTTAAATTTCCTTTTGAATCATATTTTCAAAACACTTGTATTTCTATTTCTGAATTATCAAATGAAAATTCTTTTCACTTCATTTATAACTTCGTTATAAAAGAACTATTTATAAATTTCGTTTATAAAGGAACTACTTGTTTTATTTTTCAAAAACAAGTTTAAATCTTTATTTCCTTTTAAAAATTCAAATTCTATTTAAAATAGAATTTTCCCTTTAAAATCTCCAATATCCTTTTTACGATATTTTTAAAGATCATTACTTAAGCCCAGTGATAAAACACACAAAGCAACCAATTATTTATTTTTCTAACACATCATATATAAAAATGTATATGCAAACAAATAAACAAACAGATAATATATTTTTGAGGAATCCAGTTGGATTCCTCCAACCTGTTTTCCTGCATCCACAGATGTTAGCACATAAATAATACCCATTCTGCTTCGTGGCAGAATATCGCGGTATAGAAGGTCATCCACTAATCATAGCGTGGGGCGTATAGGGTAATCATCCGCTATGAAACTGCGGGCATCCGCTAATGAGACTGCGGGAATCCAACCAATCAATCAACCCAATATATATATATATTACCTAAATAACTAATATATATAAAACAACCAGAAAGCATTCGCACAAGCAACAACAATTATTTTTAATGAAATAAAAATAATTCTAAAGGTGAGTGAGATTTACTCACCGGAGATTGCAGCTTGCTCTAATTCTTGAGTTAATTCGAACGACAGTTGATTTAAAATTTAAAAATCCGCAACTGCTCCTGAAAAAAATCCCAAATCCACTCCACTCGTAGTACTCGACGATATGATTTAAATGTTGGTTTTTTTTTTGTTCCCATCAGACCTCGTACGAATGAGATATAATTTATATAAGCTTCGATTTATAATATAATTAATTTTAACTTAATTATTATCATTATAATAAATAAATTACCTTACTATTCCAAGCTATTAACACTTAGAACTGCCCAACTCCATGTCTTACTGACCAACGAACCACCCATGTGCCACAGCAGGTTCACTTGATTCGAACACCCAAGTCCTACCCTTCTTCCCTTACCCAAAGTCATGTTGCTATGATCGAACATCAGCTCCAAACCCCCAAAACAAAGACTGAACTCAAGGGAAGCACTTACTGTCGAACACACTTCACTTGCATCCCGACTTGGAGCTTTCCGAGCTACTGGACTCGATGTCGTACAGTCAAACCAAGGCCAGAGACCACTCAAAACCTAGCAATGGTCATTCCTCACATCCACGAACTCCATGACGTCCTCAACACCCAGTTCGAATCCACATACATCGCACCCCAAAACAGTTTCGATCCTTCTCTTGGCAATGACAGAGAAAGTCGCACCTCTTCCAGAACCTAGCGCTGCCCTATTCTGACTGCTACTCGAAGTCACTCGCTGCCAACTCGAACACCCTGATTTCGATCACTCCCAAACCACAAATCCCGCAACCCTAAATCGAGATACGCAATACATCGGACCCCTTGAAACTCGATTGTCTCAGCGTCGACCCCTTTTTGAATGACAGAACACGCTTCACTTCGAAACTTGCGACGATGCCCTGGTTTCCCCTAAAATCGATTTCAGAAGCCTTGCATTGAGATTTAGGGGTCGCGGCTTTTACTGTCGAGCGCGGTTTGAATTGAAGAAAATGGAAAACATTTGGCTTCGATTTTGATTTTAGAATGGCAAAAGGAGTTTTGGCCATTTTCTTTTATTTGAGATGTTCGGCTTCGATTTTGGTTCCCAGAGGAATGAACGACGGGTTTTAATTTTTATAGAAGATGAAACTTGGTGTTGAAGTAGTTTACAGTGTATAAGGTACACCGTTTTTAATTTCGATTTGACCAAAAAGGATTTTCACCCTTTTTAAATAGATACCGATTTGATCTCAAGCTTATCCACTATTTTAATTATTAAAAATATATAATTCGCGGTAACGAACACCAATTCGAGCGCAACAACCGGCGTTTCTAACGTTTAACCACTATTCTGAACACACTGAGATATGTCACGAAGCCCAATTTGATCATCTGGAGAAGATATTAATTTAAACTGATATAAATTAAATTAAAACAATTCATTTCTTCGATAATAAATTAATATTATCGCTTTTATATTCAAACGGAACTGACACTGATCATCTGAACTGCTTTGATTCAGTTTTAAATCTTGAATTGAGTTATTATTCGTTTTACGATAATTTAATATATTCGATATTAAATCAAAATCGATTATTAAATCGATAACTCAATATTAAAATTCATTTATATTATCAACACAATATTTAAAACCATATTAAATATTTAAAATAAATTAACCAAAAATCTGGGTCGTTACAGTTGTACCCCAACAAACATTACTAAGTTATTCATTTATTTACTTATTGTCTTCTGCATACATAAACTTTTATATATGTTTAGGCACCAGAACTCCCATATTAAGTTGACTACTTGTGGATGTTGGATTTGTTTGGCGGTTCTGGGCAGACTTCTACCACAAGTAGAACTTAACCTCGTGTCTCAATGCAGTTATCGACAATTTCCCAATTACTATAAATTTTACACACAAATTAGGCATATTTTTTTTTCTATTATTCCCAATTTCACTGTAATTTGATTTATAATATCTGATTTGTCATTGACAACAGTTTGTGTAATATATTCCCTTTTATTATAAATTCCACAATTCTAGTATTACAGTGATTTTAATCCAATTAACAGATTTATAGAGTAGAAATATACAATAGTAATATTCTGGTTTCAAAAACTCAGTAAATTGGAAATCGACTAGAAGAAAGAAAAGAAAATGAGAACTTCTGGTATTCCTTTTTCATCTTCTCGTCAAAAATTCGCCTTTTTCAAAATTTTGACCTCCGCTCTTCACATCTACCTGATTAGATACAAATTACACAACATGCAAAGCAAGGCAAGCAGATGAATCCTAATGACTCTTTATCTTCAGATCTGAATTCAAGGATCCATTTTCTAGATCTAGTATCTAATTCTCAAGCTACTGCTAAAAGGCGAACTTAATTCATTCAAAAGCTTAGGTATACGTCATTACTGAAGAAAAGTATCATCTGAATTCATTTCAACTTAGCTATTACGAGCCGGTCATTGAAGGTAATATGAAATTGTTGTTATCGATGAAAACTTAACTAATAGGGCTAGATAAAATGGGTAAACTCAATTTATTCTATGTTTATGGAAGTCATCCCTACTATAAATTCCTGAGAGTACACATTAATAGAAATTGGTACATGAAAGGTAATTACCAGTTATGTACTCGTGAAAATGGTTTCTTTATACTGAAATGTGAAAATGTAAGAGATTGCAAAAGAATACTTACTTATGGACCTTATTATTTTAATAAAAGACTGTTATTTATGAAAAGATAGAAGCCATGATTGAAAATGACTCGTGACTTTCTACATTCGATTACCATTTGGATCAAACTCCCGAATTTAGATCTATATTTTTGGTTAGTAGAAGCTCTTAGTATAATTGCTTCCTTATTAGGTCACCCTCTTAAACTATACAATGTTATCGAGGATTTATTAGATTATGATATGCTTGAATATTGACTGAAGTTAGCAGTGATTTTTCTTTCCCTGAAGTGATTCCAATTAAATGTTATAATGGGGAGATAGTTTGGTAGAAGTGGAATACGAATGGAAACCTTCTATGTGCTCATTATCCAATATATTTAGGCATAATGCTGATGTGAGTAAAGTTGTGAAAATGTGGATTCCCAAAGATAATTCAGATGCATCTAACAAGATGGATATTGATATTAGCCAGAACAATCAGGAGACTATGAACGAGAATGTAGCTGAAAGGAGGTGAATTCAATGTGTCAAATTAGCTTCAGGAAAAGTGATAAATAGGGTTAATGAAGCTAATATACTGGATAATGCTTCTAGTGCAGAAACGAATGTGATTCATAGAAGTAATGAGGGTGCTTCTGACCCAGGAAAAGAAACTAATGGTTCTAAGCATTACATGCAAATGAAGGTTACTAATAATATTTTGGATAGGAACTCAAAGGAATATGATAAAAAGAAGTTATCTTTAGCTCAGAATGAGGTAACCAGTATTTCCCACCATTTGAGGTAATTGCTAATGTTTCTGAATGCATGTTGGATATTGGTAAAAAGGCAAAAGATCTGCCTGAAGCAGTAGAGATGACTTTAAGTCTGTCTAATGGGAATTCTTTGTTAAATAAAGTATCTTTAATGGAGTAAATGTTAGGGGACAAAAGGGTAATAGGAATTTAGTGGCTATTCAAAAGGATTCTGGAAGTTGTGAGGATGATATGATTTAAAAAAAAATTGATCTTTATTGAATATAATCAACATGACACAGATCTCAGTGATATACATAATTCTCTTATGAATGATTCATACAGCTCGTATAGTAGTTTTAAAAGGAAAAGGAATGAATATAAGACTAGAAGAATTAAAGGAGGAAATAGGATTTTAAGAGTTGAGCCCTTGGTGGAAGTTAACTCGGAGTGGGTGAAATTGGTTTCACAAATCCAAACATGATCTAAACCTAGAAAATCAAAGGAGGAAGGTGCTTTTCCAAGTGGTGTTCTAAAAGGAGGAATTAAAAAGAAATAAATCATTTTTATGCAATGGCTTGAAGGTTAATGTTTGAATGATGTTTGGAGCATTGGTTGTCTTTTTGGAGCAACTATGGGTTGGGCCTCTATGTTCTTTTTGGAGTACTTGCTGTGTGGATGATTGAATAGATGCGTTATTTTGTAAGCTTCTGTTTTGGTGTTTTTCTGCATTGGGGATCTTACGGGCTTTTGAGCTTTGCTCATCTGGTCTTATAGGCTTTAATTTCAGCTTGGTGGTTTATTGGTTCTGCTGTCGATAGACTTCGTGGATCTTCTTGTGGATATGCGGTAGTTTGTTTGCGTTCTCTATTTTAGTTTGGCAAGTGGCATTTTTTGTTTTATGTTTAAGTCTTGCTGTGTGTTGGTTGATGGAGCTGGAGTTAATGTTGTTGTGTATAGTATTCATTTGGGTTATTATGATATTTTATATCTAGCTTTATCTTTTATTTGTATCTTGTTCAACTTGTAATATAAGTACGCTTCTATTCAAAAAGAAAATAGTAATATTCTTAACATAACTGAAAATGAATTATACTGCAATTATCATAACTTACAGCTATTTAACATGTTAAGAATTACGGGGAATGTAAACGGTAAATATACCATTATTTAAAAAGGTATAATTTAATTCCACTCACCTGACAGCTTTCAAATCCTTGAATTTGATCCAGATCTGTTATTCCATGGCTTTCCTGGCTGAATCTATTATTAAAACAACCTTGGATTCACAATATGATGTTAAAAGAAAAGGGAAGAGAGAGAAACCTATACAAATCAGATTCAAGTACTTATCTTACATTGATAAGAAATCTGAACACCTATTTGTAGATTTATATTTCATATCTTCAAATCTTGAATCAGAACCCCTATAAACTAGTATTCTAATTTTATGAAAAGATTTGGAGGAAGATGAGAATGGCAGAGCCTAAACAGCATCTCAGAAAATGTGAGCTTAAAGTTAGGCCCTACTAGTCTATTTATAGGTGTACGAGAAAGTCTAGACAATTGGATTTAATTAATTAAAATACGTACCGTTGATTTCAGAAATACATGTCACACAAAACAGATCTGGGCTCATTCTGGTCGACACCTATGTCGACCCACCTTATACGTGGGCCGACCCATCCTGGGTCCAGATCGATTTTTTTGCCGATGTAATTTCTGAATTTAAATGTTACTTAATAACTTTAATTACTTGCTATACATATATTCCTGATTTATATTATTCCAACCGTGGATCATAATTATGTTTGAATTTCAATTTTATGTGTATATATATACACATACAATCTCTTGTTTAATTATTAGTAACTTACCTTTTAATTCCTTGGCCTTTTATGGTTGCTTATTTAATGTAATTAATGACACTATTAATTCATTGTTGCTGTATTCGTTTTAATGCATTGCTTCATTCCTCTTTTTAATGCATTGTTTTATTCCTCATTTTAATGCATCGTTCTATTCCTCTTTTCAATTCATGTATTTAATTTCATATGCAGCCAAATTTCTTGTCCACTTTTAATGCATGCATTTATTTATTTTCTTCTCTTAGCTTTCATCTTTTATTTCAATATTAAAATTCTATGCTTATACACATATACATGCAATCTTTATTTATCACCCATTTTATTATTTAATTAAATGCAGGGTGTTACAGGTTGTGATGACAGTGTTTGACAAAGTTGTGATTATATGAGAAGGAATAAAGTAGGCTTATAATTTGTAGACTTATGAAGTGAAATAAGTTATACTTAATTATATATTAAATAACATGTTAACAGAAAACATGAGGATTGAGATAAAATATACTTAATTAAATATTAAGTAACTTGTATTTGTAAAACATATGAACCGTGATGTATTAAACTTGACTTAACATGGGAAAGCATTGCAGATTAAATTCGTTAATTATAACCTAGAAATATAACAAACAGTTATATTGGGCTTATTAAATGAACTTAGGCATGCTAAGTTAAACTTGTTTAATTAATAAGCTAATCTTGAAGGGGTTCCATTCTAATGAGATATAAGAGGCTCAGGGAAAACTAGTAGCTTAAGTAAAAGTGAATATGTGGATAATCAATTTAATTAGCATCTGATAAGATAAAGCAAGCATGTGACTATAGGTTTAGACATAGATCTAATAACACGTTAGTGTGATGTGCTTGGACCAATCCGCACGTACGTAGGTGAAGAACCCAATGGGTAGATCATTGTAGTGTCTATAGACACGAGAAGAGCGCGTCCATATGATTATTCTACTTGATTATTCTTTCTGATTATTCTACAGGACTGGAGGGAAGCACGCTGAATTTGCAGGACGTGGTAGGGTACTCTGTGGTGGTCCTCTATACGGCACATGCTCATGCTGTACTTGCAAAGGTTTGATCTGCACGGTACCACCCAGTGAGTATACCTTGATTGCAACTGTAGTTTGGTAGTTAGAAGGCTGTGGCGGATGGCGTTGGATGATTCAGTAGTTTGCCTCGGAGAGGTAGGTAAGGACCAATACATGATAGTAATCATCGGATACCTGTCATCGACAATCAGTGTGACGCGGGACGACTAGAGGTAAACCTAGAGAATATCAATCTTTCACTATGGAGACGTTAGTTGCGGGATACACCAAATTGAATGCTCGATTGTTTTATAGGGGCACGTCACTTAGCTCTTGATGTAGTCTTTCACTAGTTAAGGGAGGGGACATGATGGGGCCATAACCACCGTGAAAATGCAGGCTACACTTGGATATGTGTTTTGTAGGCCTCATGAGGCGGACCTTTACAGAAATGCAAAGCTCCCAAACGAGTTATATGCATTAGTTGCAGCCCTATTATGGGACTCAGGGTACAGTAGACAGGACGTACTATTGAGGGTCTATATACATGCACTCGGTGGTATATCATAGACAATAGGGCATTACTCTGTGTTGAGACTTGATTCAACTTAGGAGTTCGAATATGACGATCCATACACTTACTGTAACGACTCAGATTTTGCCCGGACCTAATCAATCGCTAAATCGACTAAGACCGTTCAAAACCCGAATATGCTAACTTTGGGAATACAAAACATCAGAACAAATAACAGAAGACTTTTATAAACATTTTAATAATGTTACATAAGAGTACAGAATATCAGAGTACATCGATATAAAACAACCGAAGATAAATTACAATAAATGTAATACAATGCAGCGCAACAAATAAACTATCACAACGGAAGACTATTAATGCTCTGGACACAGCTTTAAGCTTCGATCCAGAATCCTACTCAAGATATCAGCAAAATAAGCTACTCGACTACCCGTGTGGAAAATATGGACACCCGAGTTTGCAAGTGCAACAAACTACAGGTCAGTCATAGGGCTAGTACGAGAAATCTTACTTAACTTATCTAATAATAAGGCTAATCACAGGACCATGCCGCAAACACGGAACGGGTTTACTCCATTGTATTGCCAGTGCATAAATAAAGTAAATTACTAAAAATAACGCAATGCTTTTTAGAAAAATGAAACCATTATAAGACTCAAGTCCCATCACAAAATGCAACGCAAACCGGAGGATAGAGTTTTACCTTATAATGGTCAAAATATGCTTGATACGTAAAAATCATTTGATATTATTTTTAGTGTCTATATGTTTCAAAAACAATTTCAATCATAATGTATCAATCATAGACAGCATGGGTACCATATATCAAGTTGCCATACTAGTTCTACAATCAAAACCGCATGATGCCGTATTGGAAGTTGGATTTCCAACATGAACCAAGGCAAAAGATAGTCTTTATAGAATTCGAGACACTCTAGCCTGTGTCTCAGGATCAGAGCTCGAGTGACCCTTGGATCTTCAGGGCCGGTCCACAAATACTTTAGTGGATTAGTAATACCAAAACAATACGTTTCCCCGCCCTATGGGGCGTAAAATAGAGCCACTAGGGACTCAAATCTGAGGCGCCTCATTCCATCATCCATATAAGTAAAAATTTCTGGGCTTGTAAAACCCTGACACCACTTCTAGTAGAAAGAAACGTATGTTGAAGCGATCAGAACCTCCCCGTGAAGGAAAGCACGGATTGAGTTGAGAATAAGCCACATCAAAACACAAACAGATGAACATTTCATTGTTTATTACAACAATTCCATCAGATACAAGAATATACAGAGTATGAACACATATTATACATCAGAAAAATATCAGAGATATAAATTACATTACATAGCAGCGGAAAAAAAATACAAAACACAACTAAAAAGAATATATGGATATAGAGCTTTCCGGATATCATTCCAGCTGTAAACCAGGTTCCTGTGAATATAGATCTGCAAAACCAAAACTACTAGCTGCCCGTGTGGAAAATAGGGGCACCCAGAGTTTAGGTTAAAACAATAAACTCCAGGTCAGTCATGTGACTGGTGTGAGAACTAAAACAGTTATTTAAAACTTTACTTTAAAAATAAGGTAAATCAAGGGACCACGCCGTATAACACGGAACGGTTTTCCTCCCGAGAATACCAGTGCTTAGAATAAACAACGCAATGCTTTTTCGAAAAATGAAGCCATTATAAGACCCAGGTCCCATCACATAATGCAACGCAAGCCGGAGGATAGGGTTTTCCCTTATAATAGCCAAATATGCTTGGTATGTTTAAAACAAATCATTTGATACTATTATAAGTGTATAGTGTCAAAACAATTTCAATCATAAATATCAATCATAGACGGCATGAGCGCCCCATCCCACTATGTCGCCATATATAGGATTACAACTAAAACCGAAATGTCACGTATTGGAAATTGGATTTCCGTCATGAGTCGAGGCAAGGGGCAAGCTCCACTCCGCTTCAAGACACTCTAGCAAATGCCTCGGGACTACACACTCTGGGTAACCCCTGGAATCGGCTGGGCCGGTCCTCTCTTACGTTTGAGGATTAGTTATTCCTGAACACACGTTTCCCGGTCCTTACAGACCTATAATCGAGGCGCCTCGCAATCCAACATCCACATAGGTATAATAATCAACGATGTCAGGGATAGTAAAACACTGACACAACCCATAACTAGAAAGAAACGTCGTGTTCTCCCAGCGGTCCGTATCCCTTTTTTAACTCATACCGAGGTGTGACGCTCGCGAATTAACGCTATACACAAAGCTACGCTGTATTAAAGCCGTGCTTTGATCATCAACCACAAGACTTTGCTTTTCAACAAAAGCCTTGATCATTGCATCTCAGCATGCCACACAGGCAATTCATGCCATGCGACTGATATCTATCGATGTATAACCTCTGAGCTCGTACGTCTCAGAGAAGGGCGTTAAGCAAGAGAATAAATTCTCCCCGCCAAACAGATATATATTTAATAGAAATAAATCAACACAGAATAAAATCCAATGTTAGACACACAATCCATTTACAAGTTCGTTCTGGGTCTGAACGAAACCGAAGGCACCATATACCTCGCATATCCATTGATCTCCAAATACGTCTGGATAACCACCAACTATTTCCCTCCTCTTGGGTGTACATCCCAATCAGGATCATCAGTAATTATCCGAACGATGTGAAGACCTCCGGTCTTCGACCACCGTATTCATCTTCGACTTATCGTCGAATCAGTTATTCAGAATGGGTATAAACCTGGTCTTTCCGAATAACTCGCGTATATAATAAACAAGTGCTAGAAAACACAACATATGCCTCATTCCAATTCTGAATATTCTTTTATTTAAATATTCACATCTTTTGGGAAAGGTTCCCCTTAATTTTATCAAAGACAAATTCTTTAAAATTTATTCTTTAATCTTCCTTTGGATGTCATTTCAAACCAAATTATGGTTTTCCAAACTAGTCGGGATTAGCGAACCACACCAAAGTAATTATTTATTTATTTTCCTTATCCCAACCTACTCATCCCCTGGAGCAAAGCTGTTATTACCCCTGTTCGCTACAACGGATTTTCTATCGAATTAGAAAACCGTCGCACGAATATTAGAAATAACCGCAAGTGCACGGCGTACTATTGTAATACGTAGTGAGTGCGAGTTGATCCACAGGGAAAGAAGTGATTTCAATTTTATTCAATCGAATTAAACCAAAATTTGAATTGTTCTAATAAAAACTATGAAACTAGAAACTAAGTTGAGAGCTAAATATGAAATTAGAGAGTAATTTAGAGGTAAATCCACTCTCACCTTTATGTAAGTTGTCAAACATACAATGTATGATCTCAACAAGTGATATAAATGCAATATTTACACCACTTATGATTCTCATGAAAATGAAACTAAAGCAAAACTATTCTAAGTATGGTCTATGAACTATTGGCTAGCACTATAGACCATCAAATTTCGTTCATACTTTCATTTCAAAATCAATAATCACTTAGCAAATATTGATGTAACTTGTGTTTATATTGAATAAGCATAGATCATTTGCAAATGCAACATAACCTATCAAACCAAATTGTATAAACTTACATCCATATTCACTAATATTAAGCACACATTAAAGATCACAAATCATACACTTGTTGAACTTACACAAAGTTAGAGAGCATCATTACCCCTAAATCAAGGGATTAGACACTCATATGTGTTGTCATATCAACACATGTAAGTTTCAACATTAGAAAATTAAGCAAAATGAAAGAAAACTAAGTAGAACAAGAAGAAAACTAAACTAAGAACATAAAGTAAATCTAGGCTATGAACATAAAGTAAATGAACATGAATGTAAATCTAAGCTATGAACATGAATGTAAATAACTCTAAACTATGAACATGAAAGTAAAGCATAGAAATTAAAAGAGACATAAGATAGACATAAAAGAGATAGGCTTGGAAGCCATTTTTTATTTATTTGATCACTTACACTTTCATATGCTAAAAAGGAGATACCAAATACATGAAACAAAGGGGTATATATACATGATCTAAAACCCTAAAACCCTAATCACTTTTCTTGGGAATTCCCCAAAATGGCCCTTCATGAAGCTTCTAATTGATCTTAGCCACTAATATGTCATGTAGAATGCATGAGGCCTTTTGTCCCATTCAATAATATGAAGCAAGTGGGCTAGTTGAAAGATGGGCCCTCCACTATCCATAAGATGTACTAATTCTTTGCCTTCTCTTGTGTATGCACATGCTTTCCTTCATCTCTTCATGTGTATGGATCATTTTAGCTCCTAAATTCCTACGAGAGTAAATAACAAGGAACAAGTAAAAGATTTCACAAATTAAAACATGCACAAGTGACCCCCTTTTTTCCAAAATAAGTGATGATTTTGAAAATCTTTAAAACATGGTTTGATCACATAAAATACCCAAGAATGTTCATTTATTAAACTAAACAAGAGTAAATATGTGAATATAAATGTGCATTTTTTTGTGCACATCAAATACCCCCACACTTATCTTTTTATTTGTCCTCGAATAAAGTAAAGAAACTAAGATAAATCCACTTTCGTAGGGAGCACGATTGCATTGAGCGTATGCAACAAGCCGTTAAACCTCTGGGTGTCCCCAGTAGGACGAGTGTTGTCTCGTGAGGGTTTTCAGCGGATACTACCCACAAAATCCAAAAGTTAAATGCAAAAAAAATATTTGCAAGATTAGAAAACATGTACAAGATGAATGCAAGATTATTTACAACTGGGTAATTTACTTTTAAATTTTACACGAAGGAGTTAACACAATTTTGGGTCGTCACTATGAAATTTAAGTCCGTTACTAATCAAAACTTCAAACAAAAGTCAGTTATCGCTACAAACTCCTCTAGCTTGGCCAGTTGTTTTGGTAAAAACATAGTGCAAATATGAAATGAATTCTGTAATCGATATCAACAATCATAAGATGGCATCTTTAATTACTTTTGGTTAGCAAGTTAGGTCAAATAAGTGAAGAGTGTGCTTGGATTTCAAGTGCTAACTCTCTCTTTATTACAAAATATTTACATTATTATTATTTACAAATACTTAGGTATACCACCCCTACACTGCACTACGACTTACGTGAGGGTCAGTAATCCTAAGGTGTCCAATCTCATAAAATGAGACCAAGATATACCGACGCTGACTTTGTCAACAAGGTGCCGGATAGAGCTTGGCGGGTTTGCACACCAACGCCAGATGTACCAGCAATGTTGGATACCCTTGGATTATTATATATATATATATTCTTCTTCTTCTTCTCTTTTTTTTTCAAGAGAGAGAGTTTAGCGAGAATATCTTAGCACAACTTCACTTAAACGATCTAAAATGTTAACGTAAGTAATCTTAATTAACCATTCATTTAATCGGATTACAATTTAGGAAACATTTCATACTCATCACCTACGAATCTCCCTATAAACCAGTTACACCAAATTTGTTCATATTTCAAACTTTTCTTTTGTTATCCATTAAGAGAAGTAAATTCCAAATATTTTAATCGTACGACCAAAACCGTATGCTAAATTCATCATGTCATATATTAAAAGTAAATAAAAATGCAAAACACTTTTTTTTTAACAAAGAAAAAGGGGACCTTTTCAACTTTAGACTATGAAAATGAGACTCCCCCCACACTTAAATTTTGACTGTGTCCCCATAGTCAATGCATGACACAATGAGTGAACAGAAGAGAAATATTTACATATTTACAAAGGAGGGTTAACTTAACTTTCCTACTTGACGTAGCATGGCTCATGAAGAATCATGAGCTCCTCCTCTCGATCAGTGGGTAATTCCAAGAATGGTTTTAGACGTTGACCATTGACTTTAAATATGGCTCCATCCCTCGGATTTTCTATTTCGATGGCACCATGTGGAAAAACAGCTCGAACAACATATGGTCCGGTCCATCTGGACTTTAACTTTCCAGGGAATAAATGAAGTCGTGAGTCATATAATAGAACTTTTTGGTGTGGCAAAAACGTTTTTCTTAGGATTGAGTTGTCGTGAAAAACTTTGGTTCTTTCTTGTAAATTTTCGCATTTTCATAAGCGTCATTCCTAAGTTCTTCTAATTCGTTGAGTTGCAATTTTCGGTTTTCGCCAGCTTGTTCAAGATCAAGGTTTAAGTTTTTTATTGCCCAAAGTGCTTTATGTTCAATTTCAATGGGTAAATGACAGGCTTTACCATAGACTAATCGGAAAGGGGACATTCCAAGATTAGTTTTAAAAGCAGCACGGTAAGCCCAAAGCGCGTCGATCAATTTCTGTGACCAATCCTTTCGGTTTTTATTTACAGTTTTCTCCAGAATCTGTTTTATTTGACGATTCGACACTTCGACTTGACCACACGTTTGCGGATGATAAGGAGTGGACAACTTGTGGGTTATCGAGTATTTTTTCATTAAGGATTCAAAAGATCGATTACAGAAATGTGTTCCATTGTCGCTTATTATCGTGCAAGGTGTGTCGAACCTCGAAAAGATGTTTTCTTTTAGGAATTTCACGACAATTTTATGATCATTTGTTTTACATGGAACGACTTCGACCCATTTCGAAACATAATTAACAGCAAGAAGAATGTACAAGTTTCCGAAAGAATTTGGGAATGGTCCCATAAAGTCAATACCCCAAACGTCGAAGATTTCGATCGTAAGGATGGGGTTCAAAGGCATCATATTTCGTCGAGAAATCTTTCCTAGCATTTGGCAACGACTGCAAGTTTTACAGAATTCGAACGCGTCCTTAAAGAGAGTGGGCCAATAAAAACCACATTGAAGCACCTTTTCGGCGGTTTTCCTAGGACCAAAATGTCCACCGCAGGCATGATCATGGCAGAATGAGAGAACACTCCTAATTTCGCTATCAGGAATGCATCGACGAATGATTTGGTCCGGACAATACTTAAACAAGTATGGGTCGTCCCAGTAGAAGTATTTCACTTGGGACAGAAATTTGTATTTATCTTGTTTGGACCAAAAAGAGGGAGTTTCCTTAGTGACTAGATAGTTCACTATGTCGGCGAACCAAGGGTCGATTGAAACAGAAAGGAGTTGTTCGTCAGGAAAGTTTTCGTTGATTGGCAAAGAAGATGGTGCGTTCGGAAGACGAGACAAGTGATCGGCTATAACTTTGTCGGATCCCTTTTTGTCTTTGATTGTAAGGTCGAATTCCTGGAGTAAAAGTATCCATCGAATTAAGCGTGACTTAGCGTCCTTTTTAGCAAAAAGGTGTCGAAGAGCAGAATGGTCAGTGTAGACCATGATGTGAGAACCAATCAAGTAAGATCGAAACTTCTCAAGCGCAAAAACGACAGCTAAAAGTTCTTTTTCGGTGGTCGTATAATTGAGTTGAGCGTCGTTCAAGGTCATACTCGCATAGTAAATCACGTGAAGGACTTTGTTGATGCGTTGTCCTAAGACAGCACCAACCGCGAAGTTAGAAGCGTCACACATGATTTCAAAAGGTAGTTCCCAGTTGGGAGAACAGATTATCGGGGCTGAAATGAGTTCGTTTTTCAGACGTTCAAAAGAGGCAACACATTCAGCATTAAAGTCAAATGGAGTGTCCTTTCCTAGAAGAGTAGTTAAAGGACGGGCGATTTTGCTAAAATCTTTCACAAAGCGTCGGTAAAATCCAGCATGCCCTAGAAATGAACGAATGTCCTTAACGCATTTTGGAATGGGTAGTTTTGAAATAATGTCAACTTTTGCTTTATCTACCTCAATTCCATTATTTGAAATTATGTGTCCAAGGACAATGCCTTGTTTGACCATAAAGTGACATTTTTCCCAATTCAACGTTAAGTGTTTTTCTTTACATCGATTCAAAACAAGTTCAAGATGATGTAAGCAAGAGGAAAAAGAATCACCAAAGATTGAAAAATCATCCATAAAAACTTCAAGAAAGCGTTCGATCATATCGGAAAAAATGCCTACCATACATCGTTGGAAAGTTGTAGGAGCGTTGCAAAGGCCGAAAGGCATACGTCGATAAGCGAAGGTACCGAATGGACATGTGAAAGTCGTTTTCTCTTGATCTTCTGGAGCGATTGGAATTTGGTTATAGCCAGAATAGCCATCAAGAAAGCAATAGAATTCATGACCGGCTAAACGTTCAAGCATTTGATCGATGAAAGGAAGAGGAAAGTGGTCTTTACGTGTTGCAGCATTCAATTTTCGATAATCAATGCAAACACGCCAACCCGTTTGAGTCCGAGTAGGAAGAAGTTCGTTTTGTTCGTTTGCGACGACGGTAAGTCCGGACTTTTTAGGAACAACGTGAATGGGGCTGACCCATAAGCTATCAGAAATAGGGTAAATGATACCGTTGTCAAGAAGTTTAAGAATTTCTTCGCGAACTACCTCTTTCACCTTAGGGTTAAGCCTACGTTGCGCTTCGCGAGTGGGTTTGGCTTCATCGGTTAAGTGAATTCGATGTTGAACGATTGCGGGGCTAATTCCCTTGATGTCAGAAATGGACCAACCGATTGCGTCTTTGTTTTTAGAAAGAGTTGAAAGAAGAGAAAGTTCCTGATCACGAGTTAAATTTGAAGAAATTATGACAGGACAAGTATCATTATCACCTAAGTAAACGTACTTAAGGTGATCCGGAAGAGGTTTAAGATCCAACTTTGGTGGTTTCTCGATCAAAGAACGTGGTTGAGATTCAGGCTCAACTGAAAGTGATTCAAATGGAAGCGTGCATTCAACTTCGTTAGGAGCGTCATGGAACAATTTGTCGTACTCGGCCTCACACTCATCATTAAGGTCAATCGATTCGTTTTCGGAATTTTCGTGAATGGCATTAACTTCCAAGGTTTGGTCACACGATTTATTCGAATGACTTTCAAGATTGAAAATGTTAAGATCTAGAGTCATGTTTCCAAAAGAGTTTTTCATTGAGCCGTTGCGACAATTTATTAAAGCATTTGAAGTAGCCAAAAAGGGTCGACCTAAGATCAATGGAATTTGACTCATTGGATTATTGACAGGTTGAGTTTCCAGAACAATGAAATCGACAGGGAATATGAATTGACCAACTTTGATGAGTACGTCCTCGATTTCTCCAATGGGTTTCTTAATTGAACGATCAGCAAATTGAAGAGTTATTTTCGTTGGTTTAAGTTCACCCAAACCAAGTTGTTGGTAAACGGAATATGGAATCAAATTGACACTTGCACCCAAATCTATTAAGCATTTGTTAATTGTTTTATCTCTTATTGTGCACGAGATCGTAGGGCATCCAGGATCTTTGTATTTAACGGGGATCGATTGGGTCAAGACTTCGCTAAGTCCGGCGGCTAGGAAGACTTTCTTGGGTACATGAGTGTGTCATTTTTGGGTACACAAGTCTTTGAGAAATTTAGCGTAGGTGGGGACTTGTTGAATGATGTCAAGAAGAGGGATGTTAACTTTCACTTGTTTGAAAATTTCCAACATCTTTTCCATTTGGTCGGAGTGTTTCTTTGGTCGAAGACGATGAGGAAATGGAATACGCAACTCAGTAGGTTGGTCTACTTGAGTTGGAGAAGAAGTAGACTCGGAATTTGGATCAAGATCATTTGTGGTTTTAGAAGGGTCGAGAGGAAGATCCGGTACATTATTCGGGTTTTCAATTTGATTATCGATTTTCTTACCGGATCGTAAAGTCGTGATAGCATTCAACTGAGTTACATTGCTATCCTGAACGACATGAGCTTGGTTTTGATTTGGATTCTGGATCTTGGGGTTTGGAATGGGTTGACTCCGGAAAGTGCCTCTTTCCCGTTCACTTACGGACGTGGCTAACTGACTCATTTGCATTTCAAGTTTAGCGATCGATTGACTCGTGTTTTGCATGTACGAAGTCAATAAATTTTGCAAATTGTTATTTGATTGGAGATTTTGAGTCGTTGCTTTAGTCAATGTTTCGAGACTTTTCTCAAGTGAAGTCAATCGTTTTTCGTCTTGGGGAACAAAAAATTGTTGCGCTTGATTTTGAGAAGGTGGCGCAAAATTTTGGAATTGATTTTGTTGAAAGGGGGGATTCGAAGGATTATTCGTAAATGGTTGGAATGAGGGTCGAACCAAATTCGAATTTGGGTTGTTTTGGGTCCACGAGAAGTTAGGATGATTTCTCCAACCAGGATTATACGTTGGAGAGAATGGGTCGTTCCTAACTTTGTTGAAAGCGTTGAGTTGTTCTAACGAGTGTGGGCATTGATCAGCAATATGGGTCGGATCGTTACATTTGAAACACGATGGTTGAGAAGTTTGAGCTTGATTCATTTGATTTGATGAAAGGACATTATCGAATTTGGTTAACATCGCGTCGATTTTTGCTTCTAAAGCTGATGAAGATCCTATCGAATGAGCGTTTGATCGGGAATAAATCGATTTCTCGTTGGATCGTTCCCATTGAGCTGATTTTTCGGCCAAGTTCTCAAGAAATTGCCAAGCGGCATCGTGATTTTGGGCTAGAAAGTTTCCTTGGCACATCGATTCGAGCATGGTTCGAGAGTTATTTTCGAGTCCATCGTATAAAATTTGGCAAAGAGTCCATTTTTCGAAGTTGTGATGTGGACATTTGACTAGAAGTTCTTTAAATCTTTCGAAATATTTTGCAAAGGATTCTCCTCCAAATTGATGAAAATTGACGATTTCATTTCGAATTTTGGATGTTTTTTCCAAGGGGTAAAATTTCTTTAGAAAAACTTTCACAAATTCATCCCACGTTCCAATCGTATTTGAGGGCAAGCTATACAACCATTTTTCGGCATAATCGGTAAGTGCAAATGGAATTAACCTAAGTTTGATTCCATCGTCACTTAGTTGTTGAAATTTCATGGATGCACAAACTTGTTCAAATTTGGTTAAGAAAATGTAGGGGTCATCACGTTCAAAATTGCCGAATTTTGGAAGAGTATTTATGTGATTTGAATGAATTTCAAAGTGATTACCCATTGGGGCGGGCAATATGATGCAAGAAGGAATAGAAACTCGATCGGGGAAGATTCTATCCATAAGAGTTCGAGGGGGGTTTTCTTCACCCATGGTTGAAGGGATGTTTGTTCGAACTAAACGATTAGTGGAAGGGTCACGTGTCCAACGATTCGTATTGGTGTCGTGAGTCCAAATACTCATGCACTAGCGAGAAGAATAAGAGAAAAAAAGAAAGAACAAATTTGAGAAGAGAATAGAAGTGAGTTTTTTTTCTTTACAAAATGAGAGTTGTTTTGATTTTTTTTTTTTTAATAAGAGAGAAAACAATTTGATTTACAAATGAAGATGAATTTTTTTTTTTTTTTTTGCATTTTTGATTTTTTCTATTTTTTTTATGTATGCATGAATCTAATGCAACTAAATGAATGCGAAGATAACTACAAAATTTTCTGTCCTTAGTGGCTCCTAACCCAAAACTATATAATGATACGTTTGATTAAATTAAACAAAAAATTTCTCGGCTAGTTAACGGACAGGAGTTATCGATGCACCAGGAATCACCCTAGAAATGCAACCGAAGGTTTAAGTACCTTTAGAAGAACAACCGAAATAATATTTACGAATCACCGTAATATTTATTAGCGGTTATTTCTCTGCCGTAGTCTAGACACCAAGAAATAATTCGTTCAAAATAAATCAACAATCAAAATATAATTAAGCCCTAAATGAGCCCGTGACTCCCTTAAGTCCAACGTCTAACCATTATTATTAGTTAAATTCTACGATGATATGCAATTTTCTGGGCTAAGGAAGGGTAATGAACTCCCCACCTTATGTGAATTGGGGTGTGCCCTTAAGAAAAGAAAATAAAATGAGATGAATGCAAAACAGAAATTAAACGTGTATTAACAATGCAACTACGAATGATTTTAATTTTGTTTATGGATTTTTTTTTTAATGAAAATGCAAGCAAACAACAATGCAAATAAAATAAAGGGGTTAAAACACGATACCTGAGTGTCTGAATTTATTAGCAAAAAATTTTTTAGCGGCGTTTTTTAGCAAGCAAGCGAGTAAGCAAAGCAAAGCAATCCAAGCAAGCAAAGCGGTGCAAAGTCATCCAACCAAGCAAAGCAAGCACTTCCTTATTTTATCTGCTTTGACTACCTGAAAAGGAAGACCATATATAAACAAATGGGAAGCAAGTTTTTTTTTTTTTAGAAAGAAAATGAAAACAAAATGAAGGCAAGATGAGTGAAAAAGAAAATCAAAATAAAAACAAATAAAATTAAAATAAAAGCTAAAAAAAAATAAAGGGGTTAAAACAAAAGAAACTAGAAAGAAAAAAAACTAAAGACTTAAAATGCGAACTTAAAACAACTAAAAAGAAACCGATACTTTTTTTTTTTTAGAAAGTTAAACTAAAACAAAAATAAACTAAGTCTAAACAAAAGAGTCAAACCCTTTTTTTTATGGTAACAAGAAATGTAAAACAACACAAGTTTCTTAAGCCAAATAATTTATTTATTTTAAGCAGCGCAAAAGCAAGGATGTCGATGCAGATTCTATCAAGTAAGGTGAAGCAAAGTAGATCCTTCTATTGATTTCCTGTGACCCTAAAAGAGATAAAAATAATAGCAATCTATTTTTTTTAAACTAAAGAAGTACAAAAGGAAAACATTGAAACAAACAAAAGGAAAACATTGAAACAAACAAAAGGAAAAGAAAAAAAATAGCTCAGCCCACAAGCCCACTAGCAGGCCCAATATGAACCGCCTTCCAAACCCGATTAAAATAAGGAATATAAAAAAAAAACGAAATCCCTCAAATCCTTCTTCTGTTAAAATAAGGACCGACTCCCCCTTTTTTTTATTCCGCTCCCAAATTTTCAAACAAAAATGAGTACCCAGAAATCGAGCATGATTCAGCGAAATTGATTTCGGTTTCGATTTGGTTGTGACTAATGATTTCGGTGAGGTGGGTGTAATTTTCGATTTGAGGTCTGAGGAATTCTGGTCTGGGTTGACTGAAGTTGCGATTTGGGGTATTGGCGAGGTTAAGGAAGAAGCGTGGGTTTTAAGGGTTCTCGATTTAGGCTTCGCGATTTCGGGTGGTTGTGTGAATTTGTGGATTGACCCAGGTGAATTGCGTTCGGGTTAGTAGTTCGTGGTTTGTTGATTTTAAGGGGAAACGAGCTGAAATGAAGAGGCTTTGGGAGGGGGGTTCGACAAGGGTTTGATGGTTGAACTGTGCGGAAGGTGATTGCAGTGAGGAGTTTGAGAGGTGGAGCAGCAGTTTCAGGTTGTGTTGAAGAGGAAGGACGAGCACAAATGGCGTGGCAGTATGGTGGAGTAGTGAGGTTCTGCTTTGAGTTGTTGTGGGTAGAAGTTGATTGTTGAGGTAGTATGATAGGCTGTGGAGCTGCTGAATTATTTGTGGAAGGGTTGTTCTGCTCTGTTGAAGGGGGTTTGAGTTGTGGTAGATGGTGGTATGTAGCCGGACTAGTGTAGTGGAAGGTTAGTGATGATAAATGATGGTTTGAATGAGTTGCAGGAGGAGCTGTTTTGGGATTGTTGGATGTACAGTTTGAATTAGGTTGGTGCAAATGGTTTGTGTTGAGTGAATTGGTGTAGTGGCGAATTTGTGAAGATGACAGAGCAGTTTTGTGGTGGTTGGCTGATGGGTAGTGAACTTGAATGGTAGTGGGGTTGAATGTGTAGTTGAGGAAATGGAAAGGCAGAGAAGGTGTTTGTGTAGGCAGTGTTGCTCAGAAAAAGTGGAGTGAATGTTTGGAGTTGCAAGGCTTCTAGGTACTATGGAATCGAAGTGAAGTGGGGTTTGACAGTAAATAGTTGATGAAAACCAAAATAAGAAGTTGCCCATACAATGTAAATGCAGTAAAATGTAAAACAGTACCTGGTTGTGTGGACTCTTGAAATGCAATGGAATCGGTAACAAGTTCTGTGTTTTCAACTATGAGATACTGAAACTGAAAATGCAGTGTTTTTTTTTAACAAGAGAAAAGAAGAAAGTAACACAAATGAAAACAAAAGGAGAAGCAACCACAAAACACAAAGCGGGGCTAAAATGAACAAAAACAAATGCACAAGCACACAAATGAACAAGGCAAGATTTTTTTTTAAATGAACAAAAAAAAAAGAATAAACACAAAAACAAACACACAAACAACACTAGATGCAAATAAAAATAGAAACAAAAGGGTTGATTTTTTTTTAAGAAGAACGAAAGAAAAAATTATTAATCCGAAGAATAAAACTAAAATTAAAACTTTCCCCGGCAACGGCGCCAAAAACTAGTTCGCTACAACGGATTTTCTATCGAATTAGAAAACCGTCGCACGAATATTAGAAATGACCGCAAGTGCACGGCGCACTATTGTAATACGTAGTGAGTGCGAGTCGATCCACAGGGAAAGAAGTGATTTCAATTTTATTCAATCGAATTAAACCAAATTTTGAATTGTTCTAATAAATACTATGAAACTAGAAACTAAGTTGAGAGCTAAATATGAAATTAGAGAGTAATTTAGAGGTAAATCCACTCTCACCTTTATGTAAGTTGTCAAACATACAATGTATGATCTCAACAAGTGATATAAATGCAACATTTGCACCACTTATGATTCTCATGAAAATGAAACTAAAGCAAAACTATTCTAAGTATGGTCTATGAACTATTGGCTAGCACTATAGACCATCAAATTTCGTTCATACTTTCATTTCAAAATCAATAATCACTTAGCAAATATTGATGTAACTTGTGTTTATATTGAATAAGCATAGATCATTTGCAAATGCAACATAACCTATCAAACCCAATTGTATAAACTTACATCCATATTCACTAATATTAAGCACACATTAAAGATCACAAATCATACACTTGTTGAACTTATACAAAGTTAGAGAGCATCATTACCCCTAAATCAAGGGATTAGACACTCATATGTGTTGTCATATCAACACATGTAAGTTTCAACATTAGAAAATTAAGCAAAATGAAAGAAAACTAAGTAGAACAAGAAGAAAACTAAACTAAGAACATAAAGTAAATCTAGGCTATGAACATGAATGTAAATCTAAGCTATGAACATGAATGTAAATAACTCTAAACTATGAACATGAAAGTAAAGCATAGAAATTAAAAGAGACATAAGATAGACATAAAAGAGATAGGCTTGGAAGCCATTTTTTATTTATTTGATCACTTACACTTTCATATGCTAAAAAGGAGATACCAAATACATGAAACAAAGGGGTATATATACATGATCTAAAACCCTAAAACCCTAATCACTTTTCTTGGGAATTCCCCAAAATGGCCCTTCATGAAGCTTCTAATTGATCTTAGCCACTAATATGTCATGTAGAATGCATGAGGCCTTTTGTCCCATTCAATAATATGAAGCAAGTGGGCTAGTTGAAAGATGGGCCCTCCACTATCCATAAGATGTATTAATTATTTGCCTTCTCTTGTGTATGCACATGCTTTCCTTATCTCTTCATGTGTATGGATCATTTTAGCTCCTAAATTCCTACGAGAGTAAATAACAAGGAACAAGTAAAAGATTTCACAAATTAAAACATGCACAAGTGACCCCCTTTTTTCCAAAATAAGTGATGATTTTGAAAATCTTTAAAACATGGTTTGAACACATAAAATACCCAAGAATGTTCATTTATTAAACTAAACAAGAGTAAATATGTGAATATAAATGTGCATTTTTTTGTGCACATCAACCCCATAACTAACACCATGGTGTTATCGATAAATTTAATTATCATTTCCCGATCAAATCTAATTAAAGATTTAACTATCGCTCGAAGCAAAACTGGTGATACTCCGTTCTCGATCATTTTCCCATATTTGATAATTTATTATCAATTCATATTTCAATCTAATTAAAGATTCATTAAAACTCCACTTAGGTTTAATCTTCCCAAAAACCAATATTAATGATTATTTAACTTTGGAAAATCAAACATGTCGCATCGACAATCGACACTGTACTATTGGTTTCTGCCGATATATAACCTCTGAGCTCGTACGTCTCAGAGAAGGGCGTTAAGATAGAGAATAAATTCTCTGCCACCAAACAGATATGTATTAAGCAAAGATCAACCACACAGTTCGAAATACAACGACTGATATGTAATCCCTTCTATAACTGGGTTAAAGAACTACTGTCATTTAAAACACAGTTCACGATAAACCCAAATCACATTCCATTATTTATGGAATCTTCACGGAAAAACAAATCAATATATATAATCGATATCAATTTCCGTATCCGACCAATAATATAAATGGAATAGCGGCAAAGCCTTTTAAATTCCGTATGTATTAACAGTCCTCCTCCACAGAATTTCATTTCGACTATTATCTAATCGAATTCCATTCAATTCCAATTCAATATATTAAATTGGAAAACGTTACTTTGGAAAATCTCATTAAATCTTTATAAAAAGATTTATACATTCCAAATCATATTTCACGGTAAATCTGGTTAAAGAACAAATGTCATTAAAAACACAGTCCACAATAAACCCAATTCACATTCCATTATTTATCGGGTTAAAGAACAAATGTCATTAAAAACACAGTCCACAATAAACCCAATTCACATTCCATTATTTATCGGTTTAAAGAACAAATGTCATTTAAAACACCATTCACGATAAACCCAATAATCAATTCCACTATTTATTCCAATTAAATATTAATTAGTTGGTATATTTCATTGAATCTAAATAAAAAGATTTAATCTTTTCTCAAGGGTTTAAGAACAGTGTTAATGAAGACACCATTCACGACAAACCCAAATCTCATTTGATATTAAATACAAGGCTCTGAATAGAAAATATATCGGCTTATATTCAATATAAAATTCCGAAACCAACAAATATCGCTTGGGAAATAACGATATAAAATATATCTTCCAAATCTCCAAAACTACATCCATATAATCTCGAATCCAACATCGAAATATTCCGATGATAATTTCGATTCGAATCCATTCCAATTCATATATTGTAAATTCTGAATATTTTTAAAACCATTTCAAATCCAATTTGTTTATTTTAAAAAAATAATGAATTTATAATTCTAGTTCAAAACTAGTTCATTTTGATAAAAATACAATTTTATCTTTTCAAATAAGGGATATTTCATCCCAGTTCTTTCCAAATCATTTATTATGATTTTACACAAATTATTGATATTTTTAATAATTTTATCAAGGCCTGTACATCGATTTCCACAAATGGCCATCAAACTGCACTTACAACGACCTTTTCCAAATTTGATTTGGACATAATTCCAAATCCAATCATTAGATTCCTAATTTCTCATATTCTTAGAAAGCTCTTTTCGATACGAACCCAACGGTTCCGGTTTTAGGAGAATTCGACGGTCGGATC
This sequence comes from Allium sativum, assembly GCA_030737875.1. Taxonomy (NCBI): domain Eukaryota; kingdom Viridiplantae; phylum Streptophyta; class Magnoliopsida; order Asparagales; family Amaryllidaceae; genus Allium; species Allium sativum. The sequence goes on along the minus strand of CM060909.1, from coordinate 526,433,933 downwards.
TCCCGTAATGTCTGTTCGAAGTCAATGGTCGAAATTCGTGAACTGCCGCAGCGCGGCGCGTTCTATTCAGGCCATATATTATATATATAATATATATTTCGCCGATTTCCATTTAAAACGAATTTTATAAATCATTTTAAATTCGTTTCAAAAACAATTTCAACTTTCATTTCAGATTCAAATCAAAATTGAATTTTTCCTTATAAATTCGTTTTAAATTCATTTCAATTCAATTATTTCAAATTCTATTCAATTCAATTCGAATTTCAATTCTATTCAATTCGAATTTCAATTCTATTCAATTCGAATTTCAATTCTATTCAATTCGAATTTCAATTCTATTCAATTCAATTCGAATTTCAATTCTATTCAATTCAATTCGAATTTCATTTTCCAAAACATTCGATTTTGAAATCACTTTTCGATATTCATTATAAAACGAATAAAATCGACAAAATTCCCATTCGTGTTATAATGGCGTTTAACTACTTAACACGGCTTCACATTTCAATATTCACTTTATTATTTTAAAATATTCGATAATTCTGAACTGGAATCAGACACAGTCAATTACCATATAATTTGATTACATGGATTTCATCCAATACATGTATACAACAATGACGATAAACAATCAACCATCATCCAAAGTGCGTTCTACACTGTATAAGCATCAAATATAAATATTTAACGCTTATAACAGTCTGTTAATCAATCGATCGGCATACAACCAATTATTGGGATTAGTGCATGTCATATATCATCCCAATACCCGTGTGGGGTTTCAAACAATCAAACACAGATTTATTTGTGCAGTTGGGCGATGTGTAAAATATTATCATCCCAATCCATATCAATCAAATGTGTATACATAAACAAATCATTTGATTTGTTTATAAATATTTATTTCATTTACACGTTAAAAATTATATTTTTAACTATAAAATATTTTATTTCATTCCACCACACCAAATCAATTTTCACAACAAAGTCAATCAAATAAACAAGACATCCATGGTCTGTGGACGACGGGTGTCAGGTGCTGCTAAGCACCGTCTGCATCCTAGTATATATTTTAACTAGAAAATTAAATTAAAAGTGAGAAGTTCTCACCAAGAGCTAAACCAAACACCACGACTCTTCGTATGTAGGAAATCTTCGACATGCTTCAAAGGAGATCTGTTTCACGCGGTATATGTTAAAAATTATATTTTTAACAACGCTACTTCCTATATAAAGATTATATTTTTATAACACTTACTTCATAATAAAAATCACATTTTTATATTCCCTTTTATATAAAAATCATATTTTTATATTGCTAACTTCTTAGTAAATATCGTATTTTTTCCACGTTTAAAAATCGAAGCTTTCTAAATTAAAAATCAAATCTTTGTATTCTATAAAAATCTAATCTTTTAATCTATAAAAATCCAATCTTTTTACAGTTAAAAAATATCAAATCTTTTTATGGATATACATATAATAAAAATCATATTTTTATCTATATAAAAATCATAGCTTTTACATTTTAAAAATTCAAACTTTCCTATGTTAAAAATTCAAACTTTCCTATATTAAAAATTCAAACTTTAACATCATAATAATCAAATCTTTCTATAATCATTTCTATACTAAAAATCATACTTTTAAAGCGTTAAAAATCCTATTTTTATTAAACACGATGAAACACCCCACCTCCGTTAGGGTCACTCTCAAAGGGAATGCCCTAATTTTGGTGGAGGTTTATAAGTATAAGTCACAGATATACAAGACAGATATAAGAACACATATTTGTAAACAGCGGAAAATCAACAACTTTTATTTCATAAAAGCAAATACGTGCTACAACAACATCACCATAATTGTCTTACATCTTTTCCAAAAACATAACATAACACTTTCATAATCTGTCTTGATTACATTATTTAAAGAAGCATAAATAAAACATAGATAAACTGCAAAAGCCCCATAGTGGTTGTCCAAAGCCATAGTTCAAAACGAAAAGGTCCAAGCAATACATTTCTCCTCTTCAAGCTGGATGTTAAGGCTGGTCAAGCTGCAGTATTCCCTCCCTGTGGACCTTGGGGGGGGGGGGAAACGGAAGAAAAGAAGACGAAAGAAAAGTAGAGTCAGACATAAAGCCTGAGTAAGTCTAGGACTATTCTGTCTATGAATAAAGAACTGGGTATGATAAGTATAAACAATAAGTGGGAAAGCACTATAAACTTGGTTAAGTTGTCTAGGGTCGAATATACTATCGTACCCCATGTTAATCTCCGAACCCATATAAACTAGTTCCCAACTGGCACCCCATAATCAGGGTGATGTGATCCATTCTATGATGATCGGCTCCCACTCGCATAGTTACATGTGTCTTACGGCCCCCGATGTTGTAGTTACCTATGCTGGTCCCACCATGGGGTGTATCAAGTCCCATGGTGGCGGCCCGACACAATCCTAGAATGCACAGGTATGCTACTGGTGTCCAGTGCCTTATTTTTCTGCGCCGGAGTGTGTGCACGCCCGCACCCCGTTAGAACCTACACTGCTACACCACCGCCGTCGATTTGACCTCTTACAATCAGCCCAGTAATCGTGCCCCACCCTGCCTAGTTTCAGGGTATCATGATACACCTTCTAGGGTTACTGCTGAAAAGGGTCCCCCGTTACTAGGTTTTCTATCTCTAGCCAACATGCTAAGTTGGTTAAGTGTTTTCTAACCTAACCCCCACCAGTCCGTTTAGTTTAGCATGTTCCATTTTGATTAAGTCTTTAGTTCACTTAATCCTAACAATCCTGACTCAGCCTTAATTGTCTTATTAAAGCCTTGACCTCTCACATTAGACAGGTATTGTTGTGGCTGCCTGTTGCCGGTTGGTTCCGGGCAGTCTTACGCCACAACTCAGTCTAACCTTGGGTCCTTATTGGGCTCCATGTTTAACCTCCCACATTGGATAGGTATTGTTGTGACTACTGGACAGCCGGGCGGTTCCGGGTAGGTTTACATCACAACTCAATCCAACCTCGGGTTAAACACATCGTATGTTCTACATTTACATATTTTGTCTTTCTTCTTTATTTTCTTATATGTAAATATTTGCGGCCCATTATTAAGTTAATGGTGTAAAGGTTACACCAATCATGGGCCCAACCCATACTTGAATTTGGGCCCTTCTACTTTATATTTTCATTTATTGATAAATTTAACCCAACGTTATTTTCCCCCGTTTAACACGTCCGTTTATTATATATATGTTGGGCTTAGCCTTTTTAAGCCCAACTTAGCCATAAGAAAAAGGGGAGGCTTAAAGCGTGATTACATACACAAAAAGGGGAATGTGAACGCATGAACTTGCAACGTGACGTTGGAACTACAAAATAGAAACTGGTGTACTTGCATAGTGGTAACATATACTTTGGTCATAAAGCATAAGTGACATGAATCAAACCATGTAAACTGGTAGTTAAGTTAAGAATATCACTATTGACACATAGGCTTAACTACAACATAAACCTATATTTTTATTCAGGCATAATGTCAAACATAAGCAAATCATGTTCATAAGGTTACTACATGTTTACAAAGGTGCTTACTTTTGTTACTAACACAAAAGTATAGTTCAACTTAATCATGATTTTAAATCTATTCACATAACCATGGCATAAATATTTCTAACATGAAATCATGATTTTTACTTTAGTCATGCAAACTTGCAAAAGGGATTTTTTTGAATCTAACCTAGCTATGTACCACATATGTCATCATATAATTCTTGTTAACAATATGGATTTCAATTATGCAAAATATCAATCATAGCCTAGTCATATTCATAAGTTTGCAAATAGGTTTTCTAGTACAAAAGCATGGCTTAATACATAGATCATGGTGCCAAAATTTCAACATAGTTTCATATGAACTATAATAACCCAAATTTGTTCCAATTACGTACAAAATGATTTATGTACAAAAATATACATTATGATGGCATAGTAGCAAAACCCCAAACTTGCATGAATTTCAATTAATCAACTACATACATGTATCTTCAACATGGATTACATAATTTGCGAATATTCCAAACGTATACTTGCATAAAACTACCGCAAACATGTAGTTTTTTATAATTGAATAACATAATTCGAGAATATCCAAACGTATACAATATCCCAAATCGATAAGAATCATAGTAACGCACAAATATGAATTACTTTATCGCCACAAATTCAAGTATACAAACCAACACAATTATTTGTTCATACCAAAATAATACTCTACTTACAATTGTGTGGCGAATTCTCCAATTTAGGAATTTGGAGATGCGATTCCTTGTTGATTTGATTTGATTAAGTTGCTTTATGCTTTAGAATTTGCCTCCTAATCCTCTCTCCAATTGGTGGCTACTCTTAGTCGTTCCTCAGCAACATGATGGCCTTGTTCTTATTTTTGAATGAATAGATTAGGTTGAGTCTAGGGTCATTTTTATAGGGGTTATGAACTGATTAGGACCATTGATGTTGCTTGGATTGATCGTAGCCATTCATTCGAAAGAGAGACCAATTAGAGCCTGCCACCTAGCCCTAATGACAAAGCAGACTTCTGAAAATCGACCAACATAGAATAGGCCAGCCAGGTTGGGCTGGGTTCGACCTGGCTCTGGACCAGGTCGACAGCCCTGTCGACAGCCCTGTCGACCTGGCTAGACCAGGTCGACAGCCCAGTCGACCTGGCTAGACCAGGTCGACAGCCCAGTCGACCTGGGTGCATTAGGCGGGAGTTTTCCCGCCCTGGCCAATTGGGCCCGATTTTGGAATTTAAACTTGTTTTTCTGAGCTGTTTTATTCTGTTCGAATTTTAAACTTAATTCAGAAACTTCCGAAGGCCATATCTTCTTCATACGGACTCCGTTTTTCGAAAACTCGGACTCTATTTCGCGTATTTTTCCGAGACGAACGCAACGGCGTATCCCGTTTCCCTTTGTTCTTTGATTTGAAATTAATTATACTTTAATTTGTGAATTTCACAGTTATAGAATTTCCGGGGTGTTACATTCTCCCCCACTTAAAAGGATTTCGTCCCCGAAATCTTCAAGTTAGGAGGAATGTATATCCTAACATCCAATCATCCATCTACTCATCCATCAAACACGAGCATCCATTGTCCTTAAAAGACTTCTAATGCTTCATGATCATATGCGAAGTGTGTGTGTACATGTACTTATCTAATGCAAAATCAGGCGGTCTACTGATTCAGTTGACCTCCTTAATGCGAATTATGTAAGTGCCATGAATCCATTATGTATGCAAAATTTCCTATTCATGATTCAACATGAGTGCATAATCATTCATTACAAATGCAACATCCATATGACAACACATTAGAGTTCAACCATATACGAATGCAAACATATATGCATATGCAATATGAAGTGACTGAGCCGATCTAAAACCTAGATTGTGTGTGTATATGCAACCACGAGCAACCACTAGCAATCACTTGCAACCACTTGCAACCATCATCCATAACATGTTTCAATTACATGTTTCCATCCAAAGGGTTTCTACCTAAAAGATAAGGTCAAGGAAATATACCTAAAAAGATAGATAAAAGCGCGACTTAAGGAAAAAGAAAGATCAGGATGTACCCTCGAAAAGAAAAGGGTAGGCAGTGCGTATTCTAGCTTCAGTTTCCCAAGTCGCGTCTCCCTCGGCGTCGCTCCACTGAACTTTGACGAGCTTGACTTCACGGTTGCGTAGCTTCTTCACTTCTGTTCCTAAGATGCGGATTGGAACTTTTCTTATGGTTGCTTCGCGTTCCACTTCGGCCTCTTCGAGGATATTTGGCTCTACCACTTCAGCAGACTCATGTAGACATTTTCGGAGATGTGAAACGTGAAAAACATTGTGGACTCCAGCCAACTTCTCGGGTAGCTCTAATCTATAGGCCATTTTCCCAATTTTCTCGATGATAGGGAATGGCCCTACGAACCTTGGTGCCAGTTTTCCTGTGGTTCCAAAACGAACAACGTTTCTTAGCGGTGATACCTTGAGAAAAACTCTGTCTCCAACCTCAAATTCAAGGTCGGTCCTTCTCTTGTCGGCATAGGACTTTTGTCTGTCTTGGGCCGTCTTCATCCTTCTTCGTATTAAGTCTACTTTCTCTGAAGTCTCTCGGATCATATCTAGTCCAAGTATGAGTTTATCAGTAGACTCCCACCAACAAGTGGGCGATCGGCACGGTCTTCCATATAAAGCTTCGAAGGGCGCCATTCCGATGGTTGCTTGATAGCTGTTGTTGTAGGCAAATTCCACCAAAGGAAGGTGGTCTTCCCATGTCCCTCCGAAGTCAAGGACGCATAGCCTTAAGAGGTCTTCCAAAACTCTGTTCACTCTCTCTGTTTGGCCGTCGGTTTGGGGATGATAGGCTGTGCTCAAGCATAACTGCGTTCCTACTGCTTCTTGCAGACTCCGCCAAAACTCACTGGTGAAGATGGGGTCTCGGTCACTAACAATGCTAGATGGTATTCCATGGAGTCGAACGATTTCCTTGAGGTAAAGTGATGCTAGGGATGAGGCAGTTCTTTTACTTTTGACAGGTAAAAAGTGGGCGCTTTTAGTAAGCCTATCCACTATTACCCAAATGCTAGTGTTGCCTCTCCTAGACCTAGGCAGCCCATCGATGAAGTCCATTGAGATGCTATCCCACTTCCACTGCGGGACCTCCAGAGGATGTAGCAGTCCGCCAGGCTTTTTCTGTTCCGCCTTAACCTGTTGGCACACCATACACTTAGAAACGAACTCTGCCACGTCCTTTTTCATGCCGTTCCAGAAGAAAGTCCTTTTTATGTCTTTGTACATTTTATCTCCGCCTGGGTGTATCGTTATCTTGGAGTGATGTGCTTCCTCGAGAACCTTCTTCACTAAATCTTTTGTTTGTGGGACGCATAGTCTTCCGTCTCGCCTTAGCAAACCCTTATCGTCGATGGAGTATCTGTTGAGGTGACTTGAAGTCTCACCCCTAATTAGCCTATCAATTGTTTCCACAAGCTGAGGGTCTTCGCGTTGTGCTGTCCCTACTGAATCCACTAAAGTTGGGCGCACTTCGAGAGATGCTAACAAACCTGGTACGAAATCGGAGGAAGGCCTAAAGTCGAAGCTGGCTATAAACTCTAGGCTTTGTCTTTCAACAAACAACGGGCTTAGGGTCAATTTCTTTCGGCTCAATGCGTCTGCCACTACGTTGCCTTTGCCCGGAGTGTAGGAGATTTCGAAATCGTACGAGGCAAGAAACTCCATCCATCTTTGTTGCCTCAAGTTAAGATCCTTCTGCGAGAAAAGATATTTCAACGATTTATGGTCAGTGTAAAGTTTGAACTTCTCACCTAGGAGATAGTGTCGCCAAGACTTGAGTGCAAAGACGATGGCGGCTAACTCTAGATCGTGGGTTGGGTAGTTCTTTTCGTGCACTTTCAACTGCCTCCCGCCATAAGCTACTACCCTTCCTTCTTGCATTAAGACGGCGCCTAGCCCTGTCCCACATGCATCCGTATAAACAGTGAACATCTTGCTCCCATCTGGCAGCGTCAAAACTGGGGCTGTTGTGAGAGCCCTTTTCAGTCGTTGGAAAGCAAACTCGCAATCCAAGTCCCAATTGAACACTAGATTCTTCTTAGTCAATTTCGTGAGCGGAGCTGAGATTTTCGCAAAACCCCTTATAAACTTTCGATAGAAACCTGCTAGTCCTAGAAAGCTTCGGACCTCAGTTGCATTCCTTGGTGTCTTCCAATCCTGTACCGCCACTACCTTAGCAGGGTCCACTGCTAACCCTTGTTTGGATACTATGTGCCCAAGGAACCTCACCTCTTCTCTCCAAAAGTGGCATTTGGAGAATTTGGCTTTTAGTTGATGGACTCGCAAAGTTTCCATGATTGCCCTTAAGTGCTGAGCATGTTCCTCTTCACTCTTTGAGAAGATAAGGATATCATCTACGAAGACCACTACGAATTTGTTGAGGAAATCTCTAAATACCCTACTCATCAGGTCCACGAAGTAAGCAGGTGCATTTGTCAAGCCGAAAGGCATGACAAGCCATTCAAAGAAGCCATCTGGGGTTCTGAACGCCGTTTTATCGATGCTATCTTCAGCCACCCTTAGCTGATGAAAACTGGTTGCTAAATCGAGCTGGGAGAAAACAGACGCTCCTACAAGCTGGTCAAATAAATCGTCAATTCTAGGGAGCGGGTGCCTATTCTTTTTCGTTAGCTTGTTGAGCTCCCTATAGTCAACACATAGACGGAGTGAACCATCCGCCTTTGTAGCGAACACCACTGGAGCGCCCTATTCTGAAATGCTCCTCCTAATGAACCCCTTTTCTAGAAGCTCTTTAATCTGTTTACTGAGCTCTTTCCTTTCTCGTGGAGCCATGTGTCTAACGGGCAACGCAACGGGCTTTGCATTATCTACAAGATATATGCGGAAGTCTATTTCCCGCTTCGAAGGCAAGCCCTTCACCTCTTCGAAGACATCCGGATATTCCCGGACCACTCTAACTGATTGCAAATTTTCAACAGAGGCATCTAGCGATTCAAGATAACTAAGCATAACCGCATACGAGGGATTACAAGAAATTTCCAAAGTATTACCGAGCTGGGTTAGGAGCCTAACAACCCTTTTCTCACAATCAAGGATGGCCCCATTACTGGATAGCCAATCCATACCCAAAATCAAGCCATACCCCGAAAAGCCCAAAACAAAGGCACTACATTGAAATTCTACACTTAGAATAGAAATTTTCAATCCCAAACAGATCATAGACAAATGAGCTGGGCCCCCAATTGGGTTTGAAACAATTAAGGGGTCCTCTACCATACTACTTTTTAGGTGCAGAGATTCTACTAAAGCAGACGAGATAAAGGAGTGTGATGCGCCAGAATCAAATAAAGTGCGAACGGGGTGATCATAAAGATAAACTACACTTTCTACAGAAGTATTTATACCTCGCTGTTGCAAAGGTGGCGCTTCCAGCACATGAACCTGTGCCCCTGGGGTGGATCCAGCCCTCTGCCCCTGTCCTCGTTTCTTTGGGCAGTCCTTAGCCCTGTGGCCTGTCTCACCGCAAGAAAAGCACCCACCATTCTCCTTGGCCTTCTTTTTCCGGCAGTCCTTTACTAAGTGCCCCACTTTGCCACAGAAATTGCACTTCCTCTTCTCTTTGTTGCCTTTCCCGCCCTTCTTAAAGTCTGTCTTCTTAGGCTGCAAACCCTCTTTCTTCCCTTGAGAGCTTTCTGCCTTTGTCTCCTTCTTGCCCTTATCCTCTTCATTCAGCAATGCCATTTGCACCAATCTTTCATACGTGGCTCCCATGGGTATATGGGTCATGGCCAAACTGTGTAATGGCTCATTCAACCCTTTGATGAAACGGAGAGCCTTCTTGTGCGGGGTGTTGACTAGGTCAAGCCCAAACCTAGCCAGCTCATCGAACTGATTCACATACTCTCTGACTGTCTTGTCCCCTTGCTTAAGAAATAAGAATTTTTCCAACTGCAAACTTCTTTCCGCATCTGAGAGAAATTTAGTCTCAAACCTTGCCCTAAAGTCCTCCCATGTCTCCACTGGTTTTTCAGCATTAGTGACTTCCCACCAGTAGGAAGCCTCGCCCTTCAATAGCCACACTGCCAATTGTACTTTTTGTCTATCCTCTACCTCAAAGATGATGAATAGGTCCTCAGTTTCTTTCAGCCAATTCCTAGCTGCCACGAAGGACTCAGTTCCATGGAAATCCTTTCCTCCCATAGCTTTTAAAATCTTTACATATCTTAGCAAACGTGTTTCCCCGAGGAGGAGGTGGAGGAAAAGGTGCCGCTGCAGCTGGATGATTTCCTGCAGCTGGGAGAGGAGGAACGGTAGGACTTGGCTAAGTGGCTCTTGATTCTAAGAACCGTCTAAACCAACCAGGTATTGGCACCCCTTCTGGCAAGTTAAGTTCTTCGGACATGCTGAAACAAAAAGGATAGATTCAAAATGAAGGATAAGAGATAGTACCTATGGCTTTGGGGGGACTTTGCCTTTTTAAAATAAAATAATATTTTTCTTTTAAAAATGCTTCTTTAAATTTCCTTTTTGAAAATAAATTTTTAGTACTTTTTATCTTATCTGGTAAACCTATGCTCTGATACCAAGTGAAACACCCCACCTCCGTTAGGGTCACTCTCAAAGGGAATGCCCTAATTTTGGTGGAGGTTTATAAGTATAAGTCACAGATATACAAGACAGATATAAGAACACATATTTGTAAACAGCGGAAAATCAACAACTTTTATTTCATAAAAGCAAATACGTGCTACAACAACATCACCATAATTGTTTTACATCTTTTCCAAAAACATAACATAACACTTTCATAATCTGTCTTGATTACATTATTTAAAGAAGCATAAATAAAACATAGATAAACTGCAAAAGCCCCATAGTAGTTGTCCAAAGCCATAGTTCAAAACGAAAAGGTCCAAGCAATACATTTCTCCTCTTCAAGCTGGATGTTAAGGCTGGTCAAGCTGCAGTGTTCCCTCCCTGTGGACCTAGGGGGGGAACAGAAGAAAAGAAGACGAAAGAAAAGTAGAGTCAGACATAAAGCCTGAGTAAGTCTAGGACTATTCTGTCTATGAATAAAGAACTGGGTATGATAAGTATAAACAATAAGTGGGAAAGCACTATAAACTTGGTTAAGTTGTCTAGGGTCGAATATACTATCGTACCCCATGTTAATCTCCGAACCCATATAAACTAGTTCCCAACTGGCACCCCATAATCAGGGTGATGTGATCCATTCTATGATGATCAGCTCCTACTCGCATAGTTACATGTGTCTTACGGCCCCCGATGTTGTAGTTACCTATGCTGGTCCCACCATGGGGTGTATCAAGTCCCATGGTGGCGGCCCGACACAATCCTAGAATGCACAGGTATGCTACTGGTGTCCAGTGCCTTATTTTTCTGCGCCGGAGTGTGTGCACGCCTGCACCCCGTTAGAACCTACACTGCTACACCATCGCCGTCGATTTGACCTCTTACAATCAGCCCAGTAATCGTGCCCCACCCTGCCTAGTTTCAGGGTATCATGATACACCTTCTAGGGTTACTGCTGAAAAGGGTCCCCCGTTACTAGGTTTTCTATCTCTAGCCAACATGCTAAGTTGGTTAAGTGTTTTCTAACCTAACCCCCACCAGTCCGTTTAGTTTAGCATGTTCCATTTTGATTAAGTCTTTAGTTCACTTAATCCTAACAATCCTGACTCAGCCTTAATTGTCTTATTAAAGCCTTGACCTCTCACATTAGACAGGTATTGTTGTGGCTGCCTGTTGCCGGTTGGTTCCGGGCAGTCTTACGCCACAACTCAGTCTAACCTCGGGTCCTTATTGGGCTCCATGTTTAACCTCCCACATTGGATAGGTATTGTTGTGACTACTGGACAGCCGGGCGGTTCCGGGCAGGTTTACATCACAACTCAATCCAACCTCGGGTTAAACACATCGTATGTTCTACATTTACATATTTTGTCTTTCTTCTTTATTTTCTTATATATAAATATTTGCGGCCCATTATTAAGTTAATGGTGTAAAGGTTACACCAATCATGGGCCCAACCCATACTTGAATTTGGGCCCTTCTACTTTATATTTTCATTTATTGATAAATTTAACCCAACGTTATTTTCCCCCGTTTAACACGTCCGTTTATTATATATATGTTGGGCTTAGCCTTTTTAAGCCCAACTTAGCCATAAGAAAAAGGGGAGGCTTAAAGCGTGATTACATACACAAAAAGGGGAATGTGAACGCATGAACTTGCAACGTGACGTTGGAACTACAAAATAGAAACTGGTGTACTTGCATAGTGGTAACATATACTTTGGTCATAAAGCATAAGTGACATGAATCAAACCATGTAAACTGGTAGTTAAGTTAAGAATATCACTATTGACACATAGGCTTAACTACAACATAAACCTATATTTTTATTCAGGCATAATGTCAAACATAAGCAAATCATGTTCATAAGGTTACTACATGTTTACAAAGGTGCTTACTTTTGTTACTAACACAAAAGTATAGTTCAACTTAATCATGATTTTAAATCTATTCACATAACCATGGCATAAATATTTCTAACATGAAATCATGATTTTTACTTTAGTCATGCAAACTTGCAAAAGGGATTTTTTTGAATCTAACCTAGCTATGTACCACATATGTCATCATATAATTCTTGTTAACAATATGGATTTCAATTATGCAAAATATCAATCATAGCCTAGTCATATTCATAAGTTTGCAAATAGGTTTTCTAGTACAAAAGCATGGCTTAATACATAGATCATGGTGCCAAAATTTCAACATAGTTTCATATGAACTATAATAACCCAAATTTGTTCCAATTACGTACAAAATGATTTATGTACAAAAATATACATTATGATGGCATAGTAGCAAAACCCCAAACTTGCATGAATTTCAATTAATCAACTACATACATGTAGCTTCAACATGGATTACATAATTTGCGAATATTCCAAACGTATACTTGCATAAAACTACCGCAAACATGTAGTTTTTTATAATTGAATAACATAATTCGAGAATATCCAAACGTATACAATATCCCAAATCGATAAGAATCATAGTAACGCACAAATATGAATTACTTTATCGCCACAAATTCAAGTATACAAACCAACACAATTATTTGTTCATACCAAAATAATACTCTACTTACAATTGTGTGGCGAATTCTCCAATTTAGGAATTTGGAGATGCGATTCCTTGTTGATTTGATTTGATTAAGTTGCTTTATGCTTTAGAATTTGCCTCCTAATCCTCTCTCCAATTGGTGGCTACTCTTAGTCGTTCCTCAGCAACATGATGGCCTTGTTCTTATTTTTGAATGAATAGATTAGGTTGAGTCTAGGGTCATTTTTATAGGGGTTATGAACTGATTAGGACCATTGATGTTGCTTGGATTGATCGTAGCCATTCATTCGAAAGAGAGACCAATTAGAGCCTGCCACCTAGCCCTAATGACAAAGCAGACTTCTGAAAATCGACCAACATAGAATAGGCCAGCCAGGTTGGGCTTGGTTCGACCTGGCTCTGGACCAGGTCGACAGCCCTGTCGACAGCCCTGTCGACCTGGCTAGACCAGGTCGACAGCCCAGTCGACCTGGGTGCATTAGGCGGGAGTTTTCCCGCCCTGGCCAATTGGGCCCGATTTTGGAATTTAAACTTGTTTTTCTGAGCTGTTTTATTCTGTCGAATTTTAAACTTAATTCAGAAACTTCCGAAGGCCATATCTTCTTCATACGGACTCCGTTTTTCGAAAACTCGGACTCCATTTCGCGTATTTTTCCGAGACGAACGCAACGGCGTATCCCGTTTCCCTTAGTTCTTTGATTTGAAATTAATTATACTTTAATTTGTGAATTTCACAGTTATAGAATTTGCGGGGTGTTACACACGATTACATAATAAAACTGAAAGAAAAAAATAAACGTAACTTAAAAAAACTACTCACTGTTTTCGGTTTGTAGAGGAGGGGGTGCGCGCTGGACAAAATGGGGGAGGCGGAGGTGCAATCGGGGACTGGAGAGCGGCGAAGCGAGGCCGTTCAGGTGGGTGGCCACCTGGTTTGGGGTAGGGTTTTTGGGCATGGGGTCTTTACTTAGAGGGAGAGGAGGAGGGGTGGCGCCTGAGTTGGCGGAGGGGCGGTGGCACGCCTAGAAGCGGCGACGGGTGGTGATGAATGGCAGGTGCCATTCTCGATCGAAGAAAACAGAAAAGGGAGGGGGGGTAATCGAATGAAAGAAAATAGAAGGTCGGGGGGGGGGGGGGTTGTACAAAAAATATTTAATTTTATTTTAATTCAAGACCAAAAAGTAACCTTTTTGTTCGAACTCTCAATCGAACCCAACGATTGTCACCCCCAGCTAATTACCTCCATTCGGAATACAATGGGATATGTCTAGTAAGCCAATTCGACCATTTCGATCAGTTTCTCTTTAAATTAAAATATAAATTAGTATATATTTAATTTAAACGTACATTTCAATTTACTAGGGCCACGTACGGACTCTAAAAATTCCCGAAAAATACTTCCTAGCTTCGTATTGACGATACGGTTCTAACAAAACTAATTTCTTTAAATTCCGAGATCGTTTGAAAAATGGCCATTTTCTGGTCGATTGAAATTGACTGACACTGATAAAACACGTTTTACTTCGCCACGCTCACATATTGATTCGAAAAATTACGAACTTTGAAATCTAGCAATAACTCGACATCCCGGATCCAACAAAAGTGGTTTCGTCGAAAACAGAGGTTGTTTGCAAAATTTCCATTTTTAAGGGCCAGAATTCCATAGCCATTATTCTGAATTTTCAACAGGACGTAACTTTTGATTCCCGCTATGAAATTTTGATTTTTCGGATTCGTTGGAAAGATATTCTCAATTAGATTCTATTATTTTTGGTTTCGCTAAAATCCGGTTTATTTTGAATCCTGTACATTCATTTGAACTTTGAAATCGAATTTTCAAACTACCGCGTCATTTTCAATTCCTTTTATAATTAAAAATAAATATTTATATTCTAACGACGATTTATATAAATATATACATTCTAATTATATTCAAAATAAATTTCTCGTCATTATTGTTTAAAATAATTCAGTTTAAATATTCAAAATTCATCAAAATTGCCAAAATAAGATTTTTAAATTGGTTCGAATTTTCCGGGTTATTACAATCTTCCCCACTTAAAACTTTTCGTCCCCGAAAAGGAACGAAGCTGAAAGTTGTTTTACAAACCAACTCAACTTTCATTATTTTCATTATGGCTTAAGTTCTTCAACTTTTCAGTTTATAAGAACTTTTCCAATTTTTCAAAAATTTGGCTAACACCCTAAATTTTCGAATTTTTTTGCTATAACCTCCCTTGCACCGGGAACTTCGGGATATTTCAAATAGCCTCCCATGGCCCTCACCAATCCAAAAGAAAAAGAAACAGCCAAACGGCTAGCCAATCGGCTCATAAAATCATCCAAAACCCAAGAAATACAATAAACATGTACCTATTTGTCGGGCAACCAATTTTATTCCTCTGCTCTAGCCTTCTTGCAACGAACTGTTCTTGCAATTGCAAATAATTTTCAATACAGTTCCATATTTGGTTCAATTTGGCCTAAATTTACCTTTCATTCCCATAATGGTTAAAATGAATAATCACACAACACAATCATCAATCAATTAGTTGATTAGCTTTTCAAATTCATAATTTTGATATATAGTCAAAAATCACATTTTTGATGCCAAATCACAACAACAAGCCCTATCTAGTTTTGGTTCTCACACCAGTCAATTGGAAATCATATACAAATCCCACTTTCGAAACCCGAACATAAATATTGATGATGCCATGGTCATTATCAACATCATCTCCGGGCGACTAGAGTGTGATTCTATATCTATCCAGTATATTAAAACTTCGAATACACGTTTGCAAGGCGTATATACAAAATCTTTATATATTGGATTGTCCAAATTCAATACAAATAAATATTCAAATACGTATATGGTTTAAATTTTTAAAACAAATTTGGTTTTCATTTTTAAAAATATACTCTTCACACTCGTTCTAGGATACTACTGATCCCATCTCTAACGAGTCATTCTCTTTGGATATTGTTAATCCAATCTCTGATGAATTCTTTTGAATGGTTCTAATGTGTCTTATTCTCGAGCTCTGTAAACCAGAGCTCTGATACCAACTGAAGCAACCCAAACCACCCCATGAAGGAAAACACGGATTGAGTTGAGAACAAGCCACATCAAAACACAAACAGAAGAACATTTCATTGTTTATTACAACAATTCCATCAGACACAAGAATATACAGAGTATGAACACATATTATACATAAGAAAAATATCAGAGATATAAATTACATTACATAGCAGCGGAAAATAATACAAAACACAACTGAAAAGAATATACGGATATAGAGCTTTCCGGATATCATTCCAGCTGTAAACCAAGTTCCTGTGAATATAAATCTGCAAAACCAAAACTACTAGCTGCCCGTGTGGAAAATAGGGGCACCCAGAGTTTAGGTTAAAACAATAAACTCCAGGTCAGTCATGCGACTGGTGTGAGAACTAAAACAGTTATTTAAAACTTTACTTTAAAAATAAGGTAAATCAAGGGACCACGCCGTATAACACGGAACGGGTTTCCTCCAGAGAATACCAGTGCTTAGAATAAACAACACAATGCTTTTTCGAAAAATGAAGCCATTATAAGACCCAGGTCCCATCACACAATGCAACGCAAGCCGGAGGATAGGGTTTTCCCTTATAATATCCAAACATGCTTGGTACGTTTAAAACAAATCATTTGATACTATTATAAGTGTATAGTGTCAAAACAATTTCAATCATAAATATCAATCATAAACGGCATGAGCGCCCCATCCCACTATGTCGCCATATATAGGATTACAACTAAAACCGAAATGTCACGTATTGGAAATTGGATTTCCGTCATGAGTCGAGGCAAGGGGCAAGCTCCTCTCTGCTTCGAGACACTCTAGCAAATGCCTCGGGACTACACACTCTGGGTAACCCCTGGAATCGGCTGGGCCGGTCCTCTCTTACGTTTGAAGATTAGTTATTCCTGAACACAAGTTTCCCGGTCCTTACAGACCTATAATCGAGGCGCCTCGCAATCCAAAATCCACATAGGTGTAATAATCAACGATGTCAGGGCTAGTATGACACTGACACCACTCATAACTAGAAAGAAACGTCGTATTCTCCCAACGGTCCGTATCCCGTTTTTAACTCATACCGAGGTGTGAGGCTCGCGAATTAACGCTATACACAAAGCTATGCTGTATTAAAGCCGTGCTTTGATCATCAACCACAAGAATCTGCTTTTCAACAAAAGCCTTGATCATTGCATCTCAGCATGCCACACAGGCAATTCATGCCATGCGACTGATATCTATTGATATATAACCTCTGAGCTCGTACGTCTCAGAGAAGGGCGTTAAGCAAGAGAATAAATTCTCCGCTGCCAAACATATATATATATATATATATATATCAAATAGAAATCAATCAACACAAAATAAAATCCAATGTCAGACACACAATCCATTTACAAGTTCGTTCTGGGTCTGAACGAAACCGGAGGCACCATATACCTCGCATATCCATTGATCTCCAAATACGGCTGGACGACCACCAACAATTTCCCTCCTCTTGGGTGTACAGCCCAATCAGAATCATCAGTAATTATCCAAACGATGTGAAGACCTCCAGTCTTCGACCACCGTCTTCATCTTCGACTTATCGTCGAATCAGTTATTCAGAATGGGTATAAACCCGGTCTTTCCGAATAACTCGCGTATATAATAAACAAGTGCTAGAAAACACAACATACGCCTCATTCCAATTCTGAATATTCTTTTATTATATATTCACATCTTTTGGGAAAGGTTCCCATTAATTTTATCAAAGATAAATTCTTTAAAATTTATTCTTTAATCTTCCTTTGGATGTCATTTCAAACCAAATTATGGTTTTCCAAACTAGTCGGGAATAGCGAACCACAACGAAGTATTTATTTATTTAATTTCCCAATCCCAACCTATTCATCCCCTGGAACAAAACTGTTATTAACCCATAACTAACACCATGGTGTTATCGGTAAATTTAATTACCATTTCCCGATCAAATCTAATTAAAGATTTAACTATCGCTCGAAGCAAAACTGGTGATACTCTGTTCTCGACCATTTTCCCATATTTGATAATTTATATTATCAATTCACATTTCAATCTAATTAAAGATTCATTAAAACTCCACTTAGGTTTAATCTTCCCAAAAACCAATATTAATGATTATTTAAGTTTGGAAAATCAAACAGGTCGCATCGACAATCGACACCGTACTATTGATTTCTGCCGATATATAACCTCTGAGCTCGTACGTTTCAGAGAAGGGCGTTAAGAAAGAGAATAAATTCTCCGCCGCCAAACAGATATATATTAAGCAGAGATCAACCACACAGTTCGAAATACAACGACTGACATGTAATCCTGTCTATTACTGGGTTAAAGAACTACTGTCATTTAAAACACAGTTCACGATAAACCCAAATCACATTCCATTATTTATGGAATCTTCACGGAAAAACAAATCAATATATATAATCAATATCAATTTCCGTATCCGACCAATAATATAAATGGAATAGCGGCAAAGCCTTTTAAATTCCATATGTATTAACAGTCCTCCTCCACAGAATTTCATTTCGACTATTATCAAATCGAATTCCATTCAATTCCAATTCAATATATTAAATTGGAAAACGTTACTTTGGAAAATCTCATTAAATCTTTATAAAAAGATTTATACATTCCAAATCTTATTTCACGGTAAATCGGGTTAAAGAACGAATGTCATTAAAAACACAGTCCACAATAAACCCAATTCACATTCCATTATTTATCGGGTTAAAGAACAAATGTCATTTAAAACACCATTCACGATAAACCCAATAATCAATTCCACTATTTATTCCAATTAGATATTAATTAATTGGTATATTTCATTGAATCTAAATAAAAAGATTTAATCTTTTCTCAACAGGGTTTAAGAACAGTGTTAATGAAGACACCATTCACGACAAACCCAAATCTCATTTGATATTAAATACAAGACTTTGAATAGAAAATATATCGGCTTATATTCAATATCAAATTTTGAAACCAACAAATATCGCTTTGGAAATAACGATATAAAATATATCTTCCAAATCTCCATAACAACATCCATATAATCCCGAATCCAACATTGAAATATTCCGATGATAATTTCAATTCAAATCCATTCCAATTCATATATCGGAAATTCTGGTTATTTTTAAAACCATTTCAAATCCAATTTATTTATTTTAAAAAATTAATGAATTTATAATTCTAGTTCAAAACTAGTTCATTTTGATAAAAATACAATTTTATCTTTTCAAATATGGGATATTTCATCCCAGTTCTTTCCAAATCATTTATTATGATTTTACACAAATTATTGATATTTTTAATAATTTTATCAAGGCCCGTACAGTCAATTTCCATAAATGGCCATCGAACTGCACTTACAACGACCTTTTCCAAATTTGATTTGGACATAATTCCAAATTTGATTTGGAGATAATTCCAAATCCAACCATTAGATTTCTAATTTCACATATTATTTAGAAATCTCTTTTCGATACGAACCCAACGGTTCCAGTTTTAGGAGAATCCGACGGTCGGATCTCCCGTAATGTCCGTTCGAAGTCAATGGTCGAAATTCGCGAACTACCGAAGCGCTGCGCGTTCTATTCAGGCCATATATTATGTATATAATATATATAATATATGTTTCATTGATTTCCATTTAAAACGAATTTTTATAAATCGTTTTAAATTCGTTTCAAAAACAATTTCAACTTCCATTTCAAATTCAAATCAAAATTGAATTTTTTCTTATAAATTCGTTTTAAATTCATTTCAATTCAATTCGAAATTCAAATTCTATTCAATTCAATTCGAATTTCAGTTCTATTCAATTCAATTCGAATTTCAATTCTATTTAATTCAATTCGAATTTCAATTCAATTCGAATTTCATTTTCAAAACATTCGATTTTGAAATCACTTTTCAATATTCATTATAAAACGAATAAAATCGACAAAATTCCCGTTCATGTTAAAATGACGTTTAACTACTTAACACGACTTCACATTTCAATATTCACTTTATTATTTTAAAATATTCGATAATTCTGAACTAGAATCAAACACAGTCAATTACCATATAATTTGATTATATGGATTTCATCCAATACATGTATACAACAATGACGATAAACAATCAACCATCATCCAAAGTGCGTTCTACACTGTATAAGCATCAAATATAAATATTTAACGCTTATAACAGTCTGTCAATCAATTGTTCGACATACAGCTAATTATTGGGATTAGTTTATGTCATATATCATCCCAATACCCGTGTGGGGTTTCAAACAATCAAACACAGATTTATTTGTGCAGTTGGACGATGTTTTAAATTTTATCGTCCCAATCCATATCAGTCTAATGTGTATACATAAACAAATCATTCGATTTGTTTATAAATATTTATTTCATTTACACGTTAAAAATTATATTTTTAACTATAAAATATTTTATTTCATTCCACCATACCCAATCAATTTTCACAACAAAGTCAATCAAACAAACAAGCCGTCCATGGTCTGTGGACGACGGGTGTCGGGTGCTGCTAAGCACCGTCTGCATCCTAGTATATATTTTAACTAGAAAATTAAATTAAAAGTGAGAAGTTCTCACCAAGAGCTAAACACAACACCGCGACTCTTCGTATGTAGGAAATCTTCGCCGTGCTTCTAACGAGATATGTTTCACGCGGTATATGTTAAAATTATATTTTTAACAACGCTGCTTCCTATATAAAGATTATATTTTTATAACGCTAACTTCATAATAAAAATCACAATTTTATATTCTCTATTATACAAAAATCAAATTTTTATATTGCTAACTTCTTAGTAAATATCGTATTTTTTCCACGTTTAAAAATCGAAGCTTTTCTAAATTAAAAATCAAATCTTTGTGTTCTATAAAAATCTAATCTTTTAATCTATAAAAATCCAGTCTTTTTACAGTTAAAAAAATCAAATCTTTTTATGGCTATACATATAATAAAAATCATATTTTCATCTATATAAAAATCATAACTTTTACATTTTAAAAATTCAAACTTTCCTATGTTAAAAATTCAAACTTTCCTATGTTAAAAGTTCAAACTTTAACATCATAATAATCAAATCTTTCTATAATCATTTCTATACTAAAAATCATATTTTTAAAGCGTTAAAAATCCTATTTTTATTAAACACGATTACATAATAAAACTGAAAATAAAAATTAATGTAAATTAAAAAAACTACTCATTGTTTTCGGTTTACGAGGAGGGGTGCGCGCTGGAAAAAATGGAGGAGGCGGAGGTGCAATCGGGGACTGGAGAGCGACGAAGCGAGGCCGTTCAGATGGGTGGCAGCCTGGTTTGCGGTAGGGTTTTTGGGCGCGGGGTCTTTACTTAGAGGGAGAGGGAGGAGAGAGAGAGAGAGGAGGGGTGGTGCCTGAGGTGGAGGAGGCAGAGGGGCGGTGACACGCTGGAAGCGGCGACGGGTGGTGATGAATGGCAGGCGCCATTCTCGATCGAAGAGAACAGAAAAGGGAGGGGGTAATCGAATGAAAGAAAATAGAAGGGGGGTTGTAAAAATAAAACATTTTAATTTTATTTTAATTCAAGACCAAAAAGTAAACTTTTCGTTCGAACTCTAAATCGAACCCAACGACTGTCGCCCCTAGCTAATTACCCCCATTCTGAACGCAATGGGATATGTCTAGTAAGCCAATTCGACCATTTCGTTCAGTTTCTCTTCCAAATTAAAATATAAATCAGTATATATTCAATTTAAACGTACATTTCAATTTACTGGGGCCACGTACGGACTCTAAAAATTTCCGAAAAATATTTCCTAGCTTCGTATTGATGATACGGTTCTAACAAAACTAATTTCGTCAAATTCTGAGACCGGATGAAAAATTGCCATTTTCTAGTCGTTCGAAATTGACAAAAACTGTTAAAACACGTTTTACTTCGCCATGCTCACATATTGATTCGAAAAATTACGAATTTTGAAATCTAGCAATAACTCGACATCCCGGATCCGACAAAAGTGGTTTCACCGAAAATAGAGGTCATTTGCAAAATTTCCATTTTTAAGGGCCAGAATTCCATAGCGGCTATTCTGAATTTTCAACTGGACGTAACTTTTGATTCCCGCTATGAAATTTTGATTTTTAGGATTCATTGGAAAGATATTCTCAATTAGATTCTAATACTTTTCGTTTCGCTAAAATCCGGTTTATTTTGAATCCTGTACATTCATTTGAACTTTGAAATCGAATTTTCAAACTACCGCGCCATTTTCAATTGCTTTTATAATTAAAAATAAATATTTATATTCTAACGACGATTTATATAAATATATGCGTTCTAATTATATTCAAAATAAATTTCTCGTCATTATTATTTAAAATAAATCATTTTAAATATTCAAAATTCATCAAAATTGCCAAAATAAGATTTTTAAATTGGTTCGGATTTTCCGGGTTATTACATATGTTCTCCCTGCACTCCTTCCTCCTGTTTCTAGTTCGTACCAAGGTGTGAGGCTCGCAAAGTAACACTCTACACAAAGCTATGCTAATTAAGGCTGTGCTTTGATCATCAACCACAAGGCTCTGCTTTTCAACAAAAACCTTAATCATTTGCATCTTAGCATGCCACATTGTCAATCCATACCATACCATTGCTTTCTGCCAATATAAAACCTCTAAGCTCATACGTCTCAGAGAAGGGTGTTAAGCAAGAGAATAAATTCTCTGCCGCCAAACAGATATATATTTAGCAGAGATCAATGAATACAACATAAAGGAATACAACGTCAGACATACCATCCATTTACAAGTTCGTTCTGGGTCCGAATGAAACCGGAGACACCTTATTCCTCGTCCCATATGTCCAATACAGGAGATAGGTTCTCGCATATCCGTCGATTTCTAAGTACGTCTAAACGATCACCACTTATTACCGTGTCTTGGGATGCCTCCCAATCAAGACATTAGTAATCATCCAAATGATGTGAAGATCTCTGGTCTTCAACCACCGTCTTCATCTTCGATTTTTAATCATCGTTGTAATTATTCAGAATGAGTTAAACCCGGTCTTTCCGAATAACTTGCGTATTTTATAATCAATAATAAAGTGCTATAAGAACACATTAAATGCCTCATTCTAATTCAGAATATTCTTTTAAATAAAATATTCACATTATTAGGGAAAGGTTCCCATTAATTTTATCAAAGATAAATTCTTTTAAATTTATTCTTTGTTCTTCTTTTTAAAGATTAATTAAAACTCCAATTTGGTTTTAATATCAAAAATCATTACTTTATGATTATTCAATTTAGAGAAATAAATCTTGTCTTTAACTGGGTTAAAGAACCAATGTCATTTAAAACACCGTTCACGATAAACCCAAAATCATCTTCCAATAAATATGGAATTTTCACAAAAATCAAATCAATATAAATTCCCGTATCAGACTAATAATATAAATGTAATAACGGCAAAGCCTTTTAAATTCCATATATAGTAACGGTCTTCTTCCACAGAAGCTCATCTCGATTATTATTAAATCGAATTCCATTCAATTCCAATTAAATATATTAAATTGGATAACATTACTTTTGAAAAAATTTCCATTTGAATCTTAATAAAAGATTTATAAATTCCAAGTTTTATTTTCACTATTAATTGGGTTAAAGAACAAATGTCATTAAAAACACAGTTTACAATAAACCCAATTCACATTTCATTTTATTCCAATTACTAAATATAATTGGAAACTCTAATAATCTTAATTAAAGGATTTATTCTTTTCTCAATTGGGTTTAAGAACAGTGTTACTGAAGACACCATTCACGACAAACCCAAAAATCCAATTCATTTTATTTAATTCCAATTAAATATTAATTAACTGGAAAACTTCATTAAACCTTAATTTAAAGATTTATTCTAGTTAATCACTAGTTCATTTCGATAAAAAAATATTTTTATCCTTACAAAATTGGAATTTTTCATCAAAATTCTTTTCAAATCATTTATTATGATTTTACATAATTTTTCCATATTTTTAATAATTTTATTTAGGCCCTTACAGTCTGTTCCAATAACGGCATTCATTATTTTAAAATATTCTTTATTTTTAAAAGAAATTTTGAATCGCAATGTCACTCAATTTATTACCATATAATTTCAGTTATATGGATTTTATACGTTGCATGTATATAACAATAATGATAAATAATCATTAAACAATCCATTCACATCTAGAGTGAAATTTATAATTGTGTGAGCATTAAAATAAATAAATAACGCTCATCACAGACTGTCAATCCAACGATTGACATACAACAAAATATTGGGACTAGTGTATGTCAAATATCATCCTAATATGCGTGTGGGGTTCTCAAACAACAGTTCACCTAAATACATCATTGGTTAATGAATTTAACCAATTTTCACTGTTTAAATTATAAATGAATATTTTATAATTTAATTTCAACAACCATATTAATATTAACATAATTATGCTGATATATTAATCTAGCACATCATATTTTTAACATACGACCAATTTTCAAATATTGCTAACATAATAATGATAATGTTTTAATCTTTAACATATTTTTGTATTTCTAACTGATGATCATTTTAATCGTTTCTACATGCACTACATAAATGTAAATTTTATCATTGACATATTTTTAATTCAACATAACATTCCCTAAAAAAATGACATTTTTATTTTAATATGACCTTTTCTAAATAAATGACATTTTTATGCAACATGAATATATTCCAATAGAATGACATTTTTATGTAAAATGAACATGTCTAATAGAATGACATTTTTATGTAACATGAACATATCTAATAGAATGACATTATTATGTAACATGAATATATTCTAAATGTAACGAACTGGGATTTTCGACCCAGAAAATCAACACAAAACCCATGTTAATTATTCAGGTATCGAACATTCCAGATCATTAATAGAAAGAAGTTAGAGGGTGAGAATAGATAAGATAGAAAATTAGAATAGAAGAAGAAGAAGAAGATGACAATCAGAGTAAACACGAATCTCACAGCGGAACGAATAAGATATAATATATAACATAACTTTTGCAATAAAACAGTATGTATATACAATGTTTATCAGAGTACAACACTTACACACAACGGAAATAACAATAGCTATATAATCCTGAAGCCTCCTACTTCGAGCTCCTCCAAGTATATATGTAAAGACCTGAACTACTTGACTGCCCGTACAAATTTGGGCACCCAAGAGTTTAGGGAAAACAAAACAAAATAAACTATGGGTCAGTCATGGGACTGGTGTGAGTAAACTCAAATCATTTGGTTTAACTTTTCAAAATCCTTTCCAAAAGAAAAGATAATCGTAAGACTGATCCACACATAAACACGGACGGCTTTTACCTTACAATAACCCAAAACAGTTTTGGAAATCAATACTTCTCTGATATTATAATAATGTCTAATCACAAGTAATTAGAATCTAGCAGAACGCTTGCATCTCACGTTCCACATATATAGTATACAAACAAAATCGCGAGCGCTTATTGGAGTTTGGATTCCAACTATGACAAGGTATGGGACCACCTGCCGATAGTGTATCTCTAGAGACGAATACACTGGGTTCAACAAGAACATCTTGCAACCCGGCCCCCATATGACCGACCACTCATTTCTCTTGAGTGTATCGAATGTATATCACCAACGGTTGGGAGCTACCCACCGTTTCCCGAAAAGGGACAGCATCGATAACAGATAAAAGAATGAAATGGACTTTCTCTAGATAGGTGATATACACCCTAATGGGAGCGACCCACTTAGCCATGCTGCCTGCCCGATTTCTGTCATTTCCCGGTTGATGAGGCTTGAGGTCATAGAGTATCTTTTGCACCACTTGACCACCATTCACTTTGAATGCCACATCGTCATACCCGTCAAATCACAAATTGATTTCCTCAAAAATACCACGGGTATAAAGCTAAGAGAAACGAATTCCTCCGCCACCAAACGTAAGTATGTTTGAAGAGATCAACTTACGCGATCCGTTAGATATACTTTGTCAGACATTCGTCCATACACGTTGTCCTGGGATTGGACAAACCGAAGGCACTATTCTATAAACAGGATAACCCTTGCATAACTCCGTCTTCAATAATTGATCGAAACGCTAACGTCCATACATAGTGGTTTTCAAATAACGCATCTGATCCCGGTCTCTCCATATTGACGACGATAAAATGGTCGAAATCGGTGATTTAACTATCAAAGAAAAACAAGTGTGCAACCAACGATATTATTTCCAGATGAAAATTCTATCGATCAATCATCAATCCACATTTATCTCTGATTATATTTGGAAGATGTTTCCAAAATTTATTCATTTGATTTCAAACAGATGTTTAAATAAAACATCACCAAGCCAATTTAAACCATTACACTCAATAACTGAATTCACTTAATCAACCTTCACTACCGAACTTTAACCATTTCTTAGTTAAAAACGAAGTCAATCAATTTGGGGTATAACTACCTCTCAGACCTTAGCTGAACAACATTTCTAACTTCGAAATAGACAAAGTTCACCTTTCAAAACTTTAACAACCTTCCTTATGTAACACTCGGATTCTATTTAGAACCCACTTCTTTATTTTAAAACATTGATTATAACTAAAGCGTTATAATCCCTTCTTCTTAAATATCCAACTTCAAAATATAGCTTTTATTCCTTAATTTAACTAAATAACTAAACCACTAATTTATTAATAAATAAGTAAATCTTGATTAAACCGGAAAGTAAATATTACTTTACCGAATTTGATATAATCGAATTCAATGTAAAATTCTCTTTTTCGAATAATCTCAATTCGATAGCTCCTTTTCGAGTAAACTATATTCGATAACTCTTTCTTCGAATAACTATATTCGAATATATCTCTTCGAATGATTTACATTCGATTAACTTTCTACGAATGATTTACATTCGATTATTCTTCTTTCGAATAAACAATATTCGATTAACTCCTTTAATTTTTATTCGAATAAACTATTTCGAATAACTCCTTTGATTTAACTCATTGGGATAAACTCGGTTTGATTAACTCATCTTGAATAATTTAACCCGATTACCTCAACCTAATTATCTTACTTGATTAACTCAACTTCTTTAATTCCTATCGAATAACAAATATTCGATTTATTTATATTCGAATAACTATGTCTATCTTAAACTTTATTTAGAATGGTTAATATTCGATTTAACTCCATTCGCTTGACTCTACATCACAGCGATCACAATGGTTACGCCTGATTCCCTCAGGAAACATCCGACCACCATAGGCAATCTACAGCCCTGACGCTAGCAGTCGTACGAAATGGCAACACATCCTAAATAACTATGTTTGACTAACTCTATCTCAAATAACTATATTCGATCAACTCTAATTGAATAACTAATATTCAATAAATTCTAATTCAATTAACTTTATTCAGTTAACTCTAATCCGATTAATTCTAACTCTAATCAATTTACTCTAACTGATTAACTCCTACTGATTATTCAGTTTCAAATATCGATGTTGAAATCGATTCTTACTTCTCTATATAATTCCTGACTTATATTTCTATTTATCCATGATAAACATTTTATTTGATTTATAAAATATTATTTATAAATTTATCTTCTCAATCCATCGGTTAGAATAGATTCTATTTAGAATCTTTGCTTTAAATCCATAGCATGTTATACCCGTGTGCGAAGCACAGGTTTTAAATCTTTCAAATGTAAATTTTCCTTTTATGCAATTCTAGTCACTTTTCAAGTATTTTCTTTTATAATCTATTTATTTACAAAATAGATCCCTTTCTGATAATTCTATTTATTTATAAAATATTTCTTTTTATATAAAATCTATTGGTTTTATAAGTAATTCCTTTGATAATCTAACTATTCCCTTTGAATTTATTTTACACATAATTCCCTTTTCTATTCTATTTATTTTCAAATAAATATCCCTTTGCAATTCTATTTGTAAATAGTTTACAAATATTTCTTTTTTAATTCTATCTATTTGATTAACAAATAAATATTCCTTTTCAATCTATTTATTTTCTAAATAAATAGTTTTTTTTAATCTTTTGATTTTATAAATATTTTCTTTTTAATATAACATTGAAAATTTCCTTTTTAACATTCCAGTATTCTTTATGGTATTTAACGTACCATATAACCATGATCAGTATCATTTCAAACATACGAAATCAACAACAGATTTCATAACACATCATATAACACAATATATGAAAAATAGTAAAATAAATGTTGAGGAACCCAGTTGGGTCCCTCCAACCTGTTTCCCTGCATCCACAGATGTTAAACAATAAAAATTAACACCTATTCCATTTCACTATGAAATATTCTGCTAAACAGAATCAATATTTGATTAACGATTTATATTTATATTATTATCTATATCTTCAATCAACTGACTAGCAGTTCAACCAAACAACCAACACATAGCAAACAACCATCATTTATCATTTCTAAAAATACTTTAGAAAAATAAAACTGAGAAGAGTTAGTGAGTTTACTCACATTTCGCGTTAACCGTTAAATAACGAATTGCGTCTGTTGATTCAGATGGACAATTTATTTTGCTATAAATTGTAACGAGCTCGGATTCTCTCATAGTCAGTTCCATTGTGTTGTCGTCGTCCATACGATCCTCTCGGATCTTATTTCGCTGAAAACCGATATCGTATGAGCCCGATATTAGATTTACAAGTTTAACCATTAATTTAAACTAAATATAACTTAACTTAAAAGTTGGGCTTTACCACTATGATCGGCCCATCCAAGAATTAAACACCCAAACCCGTCTTATACTCCTTCTCCTCCGTTCCTCTATTTCACGCTTCAGTAAACATCACCGCACAACAAAGCCATTACCGATCCTTTAAGCCTCCACCCTCTTCCATTTCTCAACAATTTCAAAAACTAAAAACATCATCAAACTTCTCTTCTAAATCTCTTCCTTCCCATACACCTCTCAACTAGCTCGTGCCCAACATGCATATTGCGTTCAACCGTATCACGTAGCAGGTAGCGACACTTTTCTGTGCGGAATTCCACCGAAGTTCACCAGCAAGTGTAGTTCGATCCCCTGAATCCAAAACCAAACTCGAACTCAAGGATCGAGGCTTCTATCTCTCGCGATATTCAACCCTAGTTTGACATTGATATTTGGGGTACTCCTAGAACTGCGTCGCACCAAATAAAACCGACATCAGATTGAAGCTCTCTCCCTTGCGAATTCAAACATACCTCTTTTGTAATTTGTAACATTTTATTGGAATTGTCTTTGATTTATCCAACTCACGAAATTACTGTATATTTTTCTTTTTGGTGGCGGCACTTTTCTTGCTGTGGAGATTAGGTTTAGGATGAAGTTAGGTATTTTTAGGATAGAAATAATATTTTTTTATTCGATTATTCTATTTTATTTTAAGCAATCGTTGTTTACATTTGCCCTCTAAAATTCCTATGATCACATACGATACCCAAAAATCACGAAACTGGACATGCAGCTATAGTTTGACATTTTGGTCCCAACGAAACTGGTTTCGTCGAATTCCGACTCCATTTGCTCACACAGCGTATTTTTAACCATCAAAATACTGACTGTATTTCACTCTAAAAATCCGTACGGCCACATACTGACTTCAAAAATCACGAAAATTGAAACCTAGCAATAATTTAATATTGAGGATCCAACAAAATTAGTTTCGTCGAATTCTGAGGTCGTTTGAAAAACTGGCTATTTTTAAAGCTCTAATTAACCCATTTAAATATATAAATATATTTAAATACATTTAAATTTAATATAAAAAAATAAATATTATCGTATATATTCCCAACAGAATATCATACTGTTCCACTGGGATTTATAACTCGATATTTCAAATCCAGTGTTACATCGATATTCAATTTATATTAAAAATCCATTTTAAAATATAAATAAATCGATATAAATTATAAAGGAATTCCACAGCGACTTTTCTAAAATTTGATTTGGACATAAATAAAAATCTACCCGATGAAATCTCGATTTTTCTCTTCTACTAGAAGAATATACTTCACCTACTCCTTACGTTTATCGTTTCACAGAAATTCGATTTAAAACGAATCCTGTACATTCAGTTGAAGTTCAAATCGCCAAATAGCGAACTACAGCACCATTTCGAGCTCGATTTTAATTATAATATAAGTATACGTTCAAACTGTCATTCAAATAATATATTCGTTATTCTAATTCAATTCTAAACTGGATTAAATATAAGAGATGATACAGTTCACACCATTTTGTGAATTCTACTATTTCTGACTATTTCAAAAATTAAATATATTATTATATTATTTATTTTAATTAAATATTCAATATTATTCAATTCTGGGCATTGTAAATAACCAAAACCATTATTTAAATAATTAAAAAAAATTATATCGTTGAAAAAAATGCGGGTCGTTACATTCTTCCCCCTTAAAATAATTTTGTCCTCGAAATTGCTAAGGTCGGAGATCGACCCTATTCACTGGGTAAAAATTTATTTTTTCACTTACCAACTTTATTTTCAACTGAACCAATTTAATTTCAATTAAAATATTAATTAATTCTTATCAACGAAAATTTTCTAAAATCCTGAAAATTTTCTAACACCCAAAATTTTCGAAAAATTTCGCCAGCACCTCCTTTGTACCGGTCAATAGTTCAAACCCCAACTCGCCTCTCTAGGCCTTTTCCAATTCAAAAGAAAATCAAACAGCCAAGCGACTTGCCAAATCGGCCCATAAATCACCAAATCCATAAAAATAAACGTGTACCTTTTTGTCGGGCATATCATTATATCCTTTTCATCTGCTACCCTGTCAGCATATACAAATGCATTCCCAAACAAAATTCCAATTTTATTCTCAAAACCAAATCATTCACGTATCCAATCCAAATTCCATTTCAAACCAAAATTCCATTCTTGATCCCAACTCCTAACTCATCAATCCAATACCATTTCAGATTCTATCTCACAATTCAAAATCTGATTCTACTTCATATATTATATTCCAATTAAATTTCCAGTTAATTGGTTTCAATTCAATGCATATTTGCTTTCACGAATTTCTTTAATTTTCTTTTAATTCATACTATCTGTCTTCTGGGAGTTTCCAAACAGCTTAGCTTTTTCTAAAGTCAATCATTTCCTTTCGGGGTTCAAAACAACTTCCTTTCTCAAAAAAATTTCAAAAACAATTTCTTTGGTAGTAATCCGTCACTTAGAACTCGAAAATGAACACTGATGACGTGGCCAGCATCATCAGAGTTATTTCCCAGTGATCAAAGTGAGTTCAATACTATATCACTTAAAAACCCATTTTTAAACATTACCATTTTGAAATATATTTCAAAATACCTTTAACAAAGCTTTTAACACAATTTAAAATCTCCCAGGATTTTAAAAATTTTTTATACTTAACTCAAATCCACTTACAAACACTTCTCCCAGTTTTCAGAATTTTAATTCCAATTCTGATTTAATTAGTCTGCTTTCATATTTTTCGAACTTAAATTGGTTATTTATATAACCATTTCAGTTATAATCTACCAATACATCCAACATACTATAATAATTTGAATATACATATTTTTTTATATTGAAATATACTTTGGGTAAAATTATCTCATTTACCCTCTTTCAAAACATACTGTGTCGGTTTATCATATTCAAGTGTTTGGTAATCCCTATCGATACAATGGATCAAACTGATCGACCAGAATTCACAAACGACTCAACCAATAAATCTCCACAATAAAAAATCACTTTTATTCAATCTACAAATACGTTCACTCGTATATATACACTCAACTCAATCTAGGGTATTACTAACCCCATCTCTACTGAGTCACGCCACAGAGCCAAGGTAATCACTTAACCTTCAGCTCTGATACCACTGTAATGAACTGGGATTTTCGACCCAGAAAATCAACACAAAACCCATGTTAATTATTCAGGTATCAAACATTCCAGATCATTAACAGAAAGAAGTTAGAGGGTGAGAATAGATAAGATAGAAAATTAGAATAGAAGAAGAAGAAGATCACAATCAGAGTAAACACAAATCTCACAGCAGAACGAATAAGATATAATATATAACATAACCTTTGCAATAAAACAGTATGTATATACAATTCTTATCAGAGTACAACACTTACACACATCGGAAATAACAATAGCTATATAATCCTGAAGCCTCCTGCTTCGAGCTCCTCCAAGTATACCTGTAAAGACTTGAACTACTTGACTGCCCGTACAAATTTGGGCACCAAAGAGTTTAGGGAAAACAAAACAAAATAAACTCTGGGTCAGTCATGGGACTGGTGTGAGTAAACTCAAATCATTTGGTTTAACTTTTCAAAATCCTTTCCAAAAGAAAAGATAATCGTAAGACCAATCCACACATAAACACGGACGACTTTTACCTTACGATAACCCAAAACAGTTTTGTAAATCAATACTTCTCTGATATTATAATAATGTCTAATCACAAGAAATTAGAATCTAGCAGAACGCTTGCATCTCACGTTCCACATATATAGTATACAAACAAAACCGCGAGCGCTTATTGGAGATTGGATTCCAACTATGACAAGGTATGGGACCACCTGCCGATAGTGTATCTCTAGAGACGAATACACTGGGTTCAACAAGAACATCTTGCAACCCGGCCCCCACATGACCGACCACTCATTTCACTTGAGTGTATCGAATGTATATCACCAATGGTTGGGAGCTACCCACCGTTTCCCGAAAAGGGGCAGCATCGATAACAGATAAAAGAATGAAATGGACTTTCTCTAGATAGGTGATATACACCCTAATGGGAGCGACCCACTTAGCCATGCTGCCTGCCCGATTTCTGTCATTTCCCGGTTGATGAAGCTTGAGGTCGTAACGTATCTTTTGCACCATTTGACCACCATTCACTTTGAATGCCACATCGTCATACCCGTCAAATCACAAATTGATTTCCTCAAAAGTACCACGGGTATAAAGCTAAGAGAAACGAATTCCTCCGCCACCAAACGTAAGTACGTTTGAAGAGATCAACTTACGCGATCCGTTAGATATACTTTGTCAGACATTCATCCATTCACGTTGTCCTAGGATTGGACAAAACGAAGGCACTATTCTGTAAACAGGATAACCTTGGATAACTCCGTCTTCAATATTTGATCGCAACGCTAACGTCTATACAGAGTGGTTTTCAAATAACGCATCTAATCCCAGTCTCTCCATATTGACGATGATAAAATGGTTGAAACTTCGATAGTCGGTGGTTTAACTATCAAAGAAAAACAGGTGTGCAACCAACGATGTTATTTCCAGATGGAAATTATATCGATCAATCATCAATCCACATTTATCTCTTTCTATAAAATTATCTTTAATTTGTCAATTTTTCATTTCTATCTATTTGTAAATTCTTATTTTCTAAATTTAGAAAATATACATCATCAATCATTGGAAAACATTTCCATCTCTGTTTCACGTATCACTGTCATTCCAGTATTCTTTCTCGTCAACATTTCATTTTCTAAGATTAGAAAATATCTCTGATTATATTTGGAAGATGTTTCCAAAATTTATTCATTTGATTTCAAACAGATGTTTAAATAAAACATCACCAAGCCAATTTAAACCATTACACTCAATAACTGAATTCACTTAATCAACCTTCACTATCGAACTTTAACCATTTCTTAGTTAAAAACGAAGTCAATCAAGTTGGGGTATAACTACCTCTCATACCTTAACTGAACAACATTTCTAACTTCGAAATAGACAAAGTTCACCTTTCAAAACTTTAACAACCTTCCTTATGTAACTCTCGGATTCTATTTAGAACCCACTTCTTTATTTTAAAACATTGATTATAACTAAAGCGTTATAATCCCTTCTTCTTAAATATCCAACTTCAAAATATAGCTTTTATTCCTCAATTTAACTAAATAACTAAACCACTAATTTATTAATAAATAAGTAAATCTTGATTAAACTGGAAAGTAAATATTACTTTATCGAATTTGATATAATCGAATTCAATGTAAAATTCTCTTTTTTAAATAATCTCTATTCGATAGCTCCTTTTCGAATAAACTATATTCGATAACTCTTTCTTCGAATAACTATATTCGAAAATCTCTCTTCGAATGATTTATATTCGATTAAATTTTTACGAATGATTTACATTCGATTAATTTTCTTTCGAATAAACTATATTCGATTAACTCCTTTAATTTTTATTCGAATAAACTATTTCGAATAACTCCTTTGATTTAACTCATTGGGATTAACTCGGTTTGATTAACTCATCTTGACTAATTTAACCCGATTAACTCAACCTAATTAACTTACTTGATTAATCAACTTATTTAATTCCTATCGAATAACAAACATTTGATTTATTTATATTCGAATAACTATGTCTGTCTTAAACTTTATTTCGAATGGCTAATATTCGATTTAACTCCATTCGCTTGACTCTAGATCGCAGCGATCACAATGGTTACGCCTGATTCCCTCAGGAAACATCCGACCACCATAGGCTATCTACAGCCCTGACGCTAGCAGTCGTACGAAATGGCAACACATCCTAAATAACTATGTTTGACTAACTATATCTCAAATAACTATATTCGATCAACTCTAATTGAATAACTAATATTCAATAAATTCTAATTCGATTAACTATGTTCAGTTAACTCTAATCCGATTAATTCTAACTCTAATCAATTTACTCTAACTGATTAACTCCTACTGATTATTCAGTTTCAAATAACGATGTTGAAATTGATTCTTACTTCTTTATATAATTCCTGACTTATATATTCTATTTATCCATGATAAACATTTTATTTGATTTATAAAATATTATTTATAAATTTATCTTCTCAATCCATCGGTTAGAATATATTCTATTTAAAATCTTTACTTTAAATCCATAGCATGTTATACCCGTGTGCGAAGCACGGGTTTTAAATCTTTCAAATGTAAAATTCTCCTTTTGTGCAATTCTAGTCACTTTTCTCGTATTTTCTTTTATAATCTATTTATTTACAAAATAGATCCCTTTCTGATAATTCTATTTATTTATAAAATATTTCTTTTTATATAAAATCTATTGGTTTTATAAGTAATTCCTTTGATAATCTAACTATTCCCTTTCAATTTGTTTTACACATAATTCCCTTTTATATTCTATTTATTTTCAAATAAATATCCCTTTGCAATTCTATTTGTAAATAGTTTACAAATATTTCCTTTTCAATTCTATCTATTCGATTAACAAATAAATATTCCTTTTCAATCTATTTATTTTCTAAATAAATAGTTTTTTTAAAATCTTTTGATTTTATAAATACTTTCTTTTCAATATAACATTGAAAATTTCCTTTTTAACATTCCAGTATTCTTTATGGTATTTAACGTACCATATAACCATGATCATTATCATTTCAAACATACGAAATCAACAACAGATTTCATATCACATCATATAACACAATATATGAAAAACGGTAAAATAAATGTTGAGGAACCCAGTTGGGTCCCTCCAACCTGTTTTCCTGCATCCACAGATGTTAAACAATAAAAATTAACACCTATTTCATTTCTCTATGAAATATTCTGCTAAACAGAATCAATATTTGATTAACGATTTATATTTATATCGTTATCTATATCTTCAATCAACTGACTAGCAGTTCAACCAAACAACCAACACATAGCAAACAACCATCATTTATCATTTCTAAAAATACTTTAGAAGAATAAAACTGAGAAGAGTTAGTGAGTTTACTCACATTTCGCGTTAACCGTTAAATAACGATTTGCGTCTGTTGATTCAGATGGACAATTTATTTTTCTATAAATTGTAACGAGCTCGGATTCTCTCCTAGTTAGTTCCATTGTGTTGTCGTCGTCCATACGATCCTGTCGGATCTTATTTCGCTGAAAACCGATATCGTATGAGCCTGTTATTAGATTTACAAGTTTAACCATTAATTTAAACTAAAAATGACTTAACTTAAAAGTTGGGCTTTACAACTATGATCGGCCCATCCAAGAATTAAACACCCAAACCTGTCTTGTACTCCTTCTCTTTCGTTCCTCTATTTCACGCTTCAGTAAACATCACCGCACAACAAAGCCATTATCGATCCTTTAAGCCTCCACCCTCTTACATTTCTCAACAATTTCAAAAACTAAAAACATCATCGAACTTCTCTTCTAAATCTCTTCCTTCCCATACACCTCTCAACCAGCTCGCGCCCAGCACGCAGATTGCGTTCAACCGTATCACGTAGCAGGTAGCGACACTTTTCAGTGCGAAATTCCACCGAAGTTCACCAGCAAGTGTAGTTCGATCCCCTGAATCCAAAACCAAACTCGAACTCAAGGATCGAGGCTTCAATCTCTTGCGATATTCAACCCTAGTTCGACATTGATATTTGGGGTACTCTTGGAACTGCGTCGCACCAAATAAAACCGACATCAGATTGAAGCTCTCTCCCTTGCGAATTCAAACATACCTCTTTTGTAATTTATAACATTTTATTGGAATTGTCTTTGATTTATCCAACTCACGAAATTACTGTATATTTTTCTTTTTGGTGGCGGCGCTTTTCTTGCTGTGGAGATTAGGTTTAGGATGAAGTTAGGTATTTATAGGATAGAAATAATATTTTTTTTATTCGATTATTCTATTTTATTTTAAGCAATCGCTGTTTACATTTGTCCTCCAAAATTCCTGTGATCACATACGATACCCAAAAAATACGAAATTGGACATGCAGCTACAGTTCGACATTATGGTCACAACGAAACTGGTTTCGTCGAATTCCGACTCCGTTTGCTCACACAGCGTATTTTTAACCATCAAAATACTGACTGTATTTCACTCTAAAAATCCGTACGGCCACATACTGACCTCAAAAATCACGGAAATTGAAACCTAGCAATAATTTAATATTGCGGATGCAACAAAATTAGTTTCGTCGAATGCTGAGGTCGTTTGAAAAACTGACTATTTTTAAAGCTCTAAATAACCCATTTAAATATATAAATATATTTAAAAACATTTAAATTTAATATAAAAAAATAAATGTTATCGTATATATTCACAACAGAATCATACTGCTCCACTGGGATTTATAACTCGATATTTCAAATCCAGTGTTACATCGATATTCAATTCATATTAAAAAATCCATTTTAAAATATAAATAAATCGATATAAATTATAAAGGAATTCCACAGCGACTTTCCTAAAATTTGATTTGGACATAAATAAAAATCTACATGACGAAATATCGATTTTTCTCTTCTTCTAGAAGAATATAATTCACCTGCTCCTTACGTTTATCGTTTCACAAGAATTCGATTTAAAACGAATCCTGTACATTCAGCTGAAGTTCAAATCGCCAAATAGCGAACAACAGCGCCATTTCGAGCTCGATTTTAATTATAATATAATTATACGTTCAAACTGCCATTCAAATAATATATTCGTTATTCTAATTCAATTCTAAATTGAATTAAATATCACAGATGATCCAGTTCACACCATTTTGTGAATTCTACTATTTCTGACTATTTCAGAAATTAAATATATTATTATATTATTTATTTTAATTAAATATTCAATATTATTCAATTCTGGGAATTGTAAATAACCAAAACCATTATTTAAATAATTAAATAAATTATTTATATCGTTGAAAAAAGCGCGGGTCGTTACACTAAATAAATGACATTTTATTGACACATCATTATTTCTAAATAAATGACAATTAAATATGATACAACATTATTCTAAATAAATGACAATTAAGTGTGATACAACATTATTCCTAATATGACATTTGTAACAAAAATGATGTTTTTATTCTAATATGACATTTCAAACAAAAATGATGTTTTTGTTCTAATATGACATTTTATAACAAAATGATATTTTAATCTAACAAGAACATATAATTCAACAAATCATCACAGCTACCATCAATCAGTCAATCTAAATCTTATACAACGCATATATGTGTTTGATATGGCGTATTTTAACATCACAATCACGATCTATTTAAATATATCTATATATATATATATATATTGATTTATTTATTTTAAAATTGAGAAATCTCACACATCACATACATGAATTTTAATAGCGATTACATGTAAATTTCACATCGCAAATCAACAATTTAATTTGATTTAAATTAGATATCTCACCTTGATCGAATTAAATTATTGAATACGATGATTTTAATTAAATTAAACAAAGGAGTTTAATTTAATCAAAATTTCCAGTTACTTCAGAATTTGTCCAGGTCAGTTCCATATTGTAGATCTCTTCATACAGTTCCAACGCAACTGATGGTACGCAAAACGGACCTCGTATGACAAAGTTACAATAATTTATATATTAATTACAATTTTAAATAATTAATTAACAATTAATTTTGTAACACCCCATAATTTTATAACATAAAAATTCACTAATTAAAGTATACTTAATTTTTAGAAAAGAATTAAGTGAAATGGGTTGCGCAGAGAAATATATATATTGATATATACATATATATATAAATTAAAAATTAAATAAATAAATATGCGAAAAAGTTCAAAACAACGAATTGGGAGGGGGAATAACCGAACCGGCCCATTTTTTAGGTCGACCCGAGCCTCGCTGGGTTGACTAGGGGTTAATCCAGGGTGTTTGGCTGTCAACCCGCGGACCGATTCGCTCAAATGCAGATTTTGCATTTGATTGGTTCTCATGGTTCAGGGTTAATCTAATGGGCCTAAATAACTTCCTACACCTATAAATACATCCTAATGCTAACCCTAAACCTAATTAAAATAGAATAGTTACCGTCATACCGTCGCCATGGAAATCAATGGAGCCGCCGCCAACTAAGAAAGAAGAAAAGCAAATTCAATTCTAATTCTCTCAACCCTAAAGCAAAGCAAAACTCTCTCTTTTCTTCTCTAAATTGTGAGTATGATGATCTTAACAAGATTATTATTATTTTAATTAGGTTGAGTTATGAATGGATTATGAGTAGATGATGTGAATTATCATATATGTTGTTGTAAACCCCTTTTGCTATCATGTATATTTAAATCCAATGTTATGTGATGATGATATCTTATATGTTGTAAATCATGCTATGATGATGTTATGTATGTTGAAAGTTTCTATGCTAAGTTGTGATGAATCATACATGTTAAAAAGGCCATGATGTTACCATCTATGCTAGTTAGTTCATATTAATTAAATCATCATGTTTGGGTCATGGTGATCTATATGACAAGTCACATATGCAAGTTAGATTGATTAGAAAAGTTATGAACATATGCCAAGACATCTATTATGACATCTAGAATTATGCTATGACATATGTGATATCCTATGCTAGTTCACACCATCATTATGTTGCCTAAAAACCCCATATGCAAGTTTATGTATAGATTTGGGCTATGATCATATCATGTAAATTGAGACATTTAACAAGTTGACACCTTTTAGTCCTTAACATGTGTAGTTTATGCAAGTTTCACCCATATTATGATTAGATTTATTTTAATTGTCTATATGTTGTGATAATTTATCTTTGTGCTAGGTGTTAGACTATACAAGTCTAGCCTATATTATGCGTTGAATAAGCGAACGTATAAACGTGGGGTAGGGGTAATATTAAGGATTTAATATTAAAAAGTTGGGGTGCAATTTATATGATTTTGCATGCCATAAGTGGATGGCCATAATTGAGTCAATTATGGACATCATTAAAAGTTGACTTAATTAATAATTTGAATAGGGAATTATTAAAACTAGGGTAAAAGATT
Source organism: Allium sativum (assembly GCA_030737875.1). NCBI lineage: Eukaryota > Viridiplantae > Streptophyta > Magnoliopsida > Asparagales > Amaryllidaceae > Allium > Allium sativum. The sequence goes on along the minus strand of CM060909.1, from coordinate 526,394,119 downwards.
TTAAGTGTTAATCAATGCTTAGTACACGAGGTTGGACTCGTTTGTGACGTAAACCTGCCCGGACCCGCCCGGCAAATCCAGTGGTCACGAATGTCAGCCCAATGTGAGAGATCCTAGGCCTAAACTAAAGCATAACGGTTGTAAAGACACGAGGTTAGAGTCTTTTATGGTGTAAGACTGCCCGGACCCGCCCGGCAAATCCAGCTGCCATAAATGCTAGTCTAATGTGAGAGGTCTTTATGAGGTTATGGCCTGAATAAATTAAGAAATACTTAACCAGATAAACATGTAAGGTGGGACATGGGGGTTAAGTAGGTGCCTTGGGTGGCATGAGGAATCTAGGAGGTGCACTTAGTGGCATGTGAAATACGATTAGTAAGACTTAACCAAACACACATGTAAATGAACATGACTAAGAGGGTTAAGTGGGATATACTAGTGACAAGCTTAGGTGGGTAGCTTGTGGGGGCCCATTTCGACCAGTATCCCAAACGTATCTTTGTGGGCTCGACCCAAGTCGAGGACGGGACACGCATGCTGGGTTCGACTGTAAGAGGCCAAAACGGGGAGCGGTGGCAACGCAAGTCCAACGGGTTTCGTATGCATGTGTGGACCCGGGCTGGTAGGTAAGACGTTGTTGCATCGTGTAGGTATAAGCCGTGCATTCTTAGTTGTATCGAGTTTCCACTTTAGGGGAGTGATACACCCCACTGTGGGGCCAACACGGGTATCTACAAGTAGGGAGTCGATCGAAAGTGGGTAGTGGGGTACACCTAGTGGAGATAGGGGCAGACGGCACCTATGTAGTCAGCTAGGGGTACGTAAGGCTATTTATAAAGTTTCTGTGTGAAGCAAGTGGGATCAAACAATAGGGTGACTGGTGTGGTACAGTGTAGTAATGTGCGGTGCGCTGTAGTAATCATTCGTTAGTAATTAGGTGTGCCTTTACCGTTATCTTTAACGTTATCTTAAACGCTATCTTTATCTTCCTAAGAGTTCATAGACATTTACTTGTCTTCCAGCTTATGCCTTAGTCTAGTTATTTTGATAATAGTATTGTTAGAATTATCATACTCGCTAGAATTTATGTCTGACCTCCTCTATTTCTATCCTTTTTCCCCCTCCAGGTCCTCAGGTTGGGCCCAGCTCTAGTGGAGTTTGATTGAATTGCTTCATCTCTCTTTGGAAAGCTTGGACCGTTGAAGTAAAGTCCAGCTTGTTATCTTTTTAATGGCTATTTATGTAATGGGATTATGTATTTTGTTTTTATGAAGATGGATATTGTACTTGGTTATGATCTATGGTTTTATGATGTAACAAACATGTTTAATTTCCGCTGCAATAAAATGAAGTTTTAGATTTCCAAGTACTATTTACTATCTGTCTTGTTGTAATTTTTCTGTTCTATATTCACTTATAACCTCCATGGAAGTTAATGCATTCCCTTCGTGAGTGACATTAATGGATGTGGGGTGTTACACGTGGTATCAGAGCTTAAGGTTACCAGAATAGATAAAAATACTTCAGAAAAATAGTTATTTTTGGAAGAAGTGCTTTAACTCTAGAACCCCAGGCCATCTCAGTAAGGATTGCCGAAAGATAAAGAAGACAGGCTGTTTTCATTGTGGCGATGCGGGACATTTAGTGAAGGACTGCCCAAAGAAGGGGCAGAGGGCAGGAGCTACCTCGGGAGGACAGGTGCAGGCTCTTAGGGCACCAGGGCAGGCAAGGGGACAAGTTCAGGCTCTCGCGGTCCCACCGCTGCAAGAACGAGGTAGAACCATTTCTGTTGAAAGCTTAGTTTTTCTGTTTGATCATCCTGTCCGTACCTTATTCGATTCGGGCGCATCACATTCATTTATCTCTATATCATTATTTGAATCACTGCACTTAAACACCAGTTTAATAGAGGATCCCTTAGTTGTTTCGAATCCAATAGGGGGCTCAGCTTATTTGTCCATGATGTGTTTGGATTTTAAAATTTCCATACTTAGCGTTGAATTTAGATGTGATGCTTATGTGTTGGGCTTCACGGGCTATGGGCTAATTTTAGGAATGGATTGGTTATCCAGAAATGGGGCCGTTCTTGATTGTGAAAAGAGAGTAGTTAGGCTCGTGACTCGCCTTGGCAACACTCTCGAAATCTTTTGTAATCTCATAAATTCGGTTATGCTAAGTTATCTAGAATCGCTTGACGCGTTTGAGGAAAATCTACGATCTGTTAGAGTGGTCCGAGAATATTCGGATGCGTTTGAGGAGGTGAAGGGCTTGCCTCCGAAGCGGGAGATAAATTTTCGAATATATCTTGTGGATAATGCGAAACCAGTATCTTTGCCAGTACGCCACATGGCTCCACGTGAAAGGAGGGAACTCGATAAGCAAGTGAAGGAGTTGCTTGAGAAGGGGTTCATAAGACGAAGTATATCGGAGTGGGGTGCTCCAGTAGTATTTGCCACGAAGGCGGATGGGTCCCTTAGACTATGTGTGGACTATAGAGAACTTAATAAACTTACTAAGAAGAACAGACACCCACTGCCGAGGATTGACGATCTCTTCGATCAGTTAGTTGGCGCCTCAGTGTTTTCGCAGTTGGACTTAGCCACTGGCTTCCATCAGTTGAGAGTGGCTGAGGATAGCATAGACAAGACTTCCTTTAGGACTCCGGACGGTTTCTATGAATGGCTAGTGATGCCCTTCGGTTTGACAAACGCCCAAGCATATTTTGTTGATTTGATGAGTAGGGTGTTTAGGGAGTACCTTAACAAATTTGTGGTAGTCTTTGTAGATGACATCTTGATCTTTTCTAAGGATGAAGAAGAGCATGCCCTACATCTTAGGGAAGTGTTGGAGACTCTTCGAGCGCATAAGCTTAAAGCTAAATTTTCTAAGTGTCACTTCTAGAGGAAGGAAGTACGGTTCTTAGGACACGTGGTTTCCAAAGAAGGGATAGCTGTAGATCCCGCGAAGGTGGTGACCATCCAAGATTGGAAGGTTCCTAAAAATGCTGCCGAAGTGAGAAGTTTCTTGGGGTTGGCTGGCTACTATAGGAAGTTTATCAAAGACTTAGCAAAGATATCAGCTCCACTGACACGCTTGACGAAGAAGAATCTAGTTTTCACATGGGATGTAGATTGTGATGAAGCGTTCCAACGTTTGAAGAGATCTTTGACTTCAGCCCCAGTCTTAGTATTGCCAGACGGGAGTAAGTCGTTTACCATTTATACTGATGCTTGTGGGACAGGACTAGGCGCAGTCTTAATGCAAGAGGGTAGGGTAATAGCCTATGGTGGAAGGCAGTTGAGAGCGCATGAGAAAAATTATCCTACACATGACCTAGAATTGGCCGCTATTGTTTTCGCCCTTAAGTCTTGGCGTCATTATCTTCTTGGCGAGAAATTCGAATTATTCACTGACCACAAGTCTTTAAAATACCTATTCTCTCAAAAGGACTTGAACTTAAGGCAGCAAAGGTGGATGGAGTTCTTAGCGTCCTACGACTTCGAAATAGCCTATACCCCTGGCAAGGGTAACGTGGTGGCAGACGCCTTAAGTAGAAAAAGATTATCCTTAAGTCCTTTGTTTGTTGAGTGGCGAAGTTTAGAATTCATTTTGATGTTTGACTTTAGACCTTCCGTCGACTTCGTACCCGGTTTGCTAGCATCCTTGGAGGTCAGACCTACGCTTTTGGGACGGATTGGCAAGGCACAGCGAGACGACCCGCAGTTGGTTGAGTTAGTAGAAAAACTCAAAGGAGGGGAGTCATCAAGCCATCTCCGTAGGTATACCCTAGACGATAAGGGTTGGTTACATAGGGACGGTAGACTTTGTGTACCAAAAGACGATGACCTAAGGAAGACTATTCTTGACGAAGCACATCATTCGAAGATGACCATTCATCCCGGCGGGGACAAGATGTACAAAGACATGAAGAGAGTTTACTTTTGGGACGACATGAAGAAAGATGTGGCCGAGTATGTCGCTAGATGCTTGGTGTGCCAACAAGTAAAAGCGGAGCAAAAGAAACCCGGTGGGTTGCTTCACCCATTGGAGGTTCCACTATGGAAGTGGGAAAGTGTCTCGATGGATTTTGTGGATGGGTTACCGCGATCAAGGAAGGGTAATACGGGAATTTGGGTTATAGTAGATAGACTTATTAAAAGCACCCATTTCATTCCCGTAAAGAGTAAGAGGACTGCTCCATGGTTAGCCTCCGTATACGTTCGAGAAATAGTTTGTTTGCACGGTGTTCCTTCTAGCATAGTGAGCGACCGCGATCCAATTTTCACTAGCGAATTTTGGAGAAGCTTACAAGAGGCGGTAGGGACTCGGTTATGTTTGGGCACCGCATATCATCCTCAGACGGATGGCCAGACCGAGAGGGTGATCGCATTCTAGAGGATCTGTTGAGGCTATGTTTCCTAGACTTTGGGGGTACGTGGGAAGAGCATCTTCCATTGGTGGAGTTCGCATATAATAACAGCTTTCAGTCCAGCATTGGTATGGCACCATTCGAAGCTCTTTATGGATGACCGTGTCGTTCACCTACATGTTGGTGCGAATCTACGGATAAGATCTTACTTGGGCCCGATATGACTAGGGAGACTTCGGAGAAGATCGACTTGATTCGAAGGAGGATGAAAGCAGCACAGGATAGGCAGTAATCTTATGCGGATAAGAGGAGGATAGATCTCGAGTTTGAAGTTGGGGACATGGTCTTTGTCAAAGTGTCTCCATTACGAAACGTTGTTTGCTTTGGGTCCGTTGGGAAATTAGCACCAAGGTTTGTAGGGCCGTTTCCTATTAAGGAGAGGATTAGACGGATGGCATATAGAGTGGAGTTGCACGAGAGACTTAGTGGTGTACATGACGTATTCCATGTGTCACATTTGAGGAAGTGCTTGCATGAGACCGCGGAAGTGGTAGAGCCGAGCTTGCTTAGAGAGGTGGAGATAGAGCGTGAAACGACAATTCGACGAGCTCCTACGCGCATTCTTGGGTCGGAGATCAAGAGGTTGAGGAATCGAGAGGTCAGACTAGTCAAAGTGCAATGGGGAGATGATGAGAGCAACGCTACTTGGGAGACAGAAGAGAAGATGCGTTCACGATACCCTTTTCTTTTTTAGGGTATGTCTTTTAATTTCTCCTTTATCGCTTAGCTTGTACTTATCTTATCTTTAGTATATCCTCTCGCTAGTATCTTTGACCTTTAGTTAGGATAATCCTATGGTTGAAACATGTGTTTGAGACATGTTATGTATGGTGGATGCAAAGTGGATGCAAGTGTTTGCTAGTGGTTGCTCGTGGATGCATATACACACACTATTAGGCACCAGATCGGCTCAGTCACTTCATATTGCATATTGCATATATATGGATGTATTTAGTAAAATGGATGTATAATGGTTGTATTATCATATAGTTGCTGAATTCGGGTGGATGGTTGTGCACGCATATAGAATTAATATGTATCATTAGGAATCTTTTGCATACATATTGGACACATGGCACTATCATGAATTGCACTAAGGAGGTCGACTGAATCAGTAGACCGCCTAATTTTGCATTAGATATGGACATATACACACACTGTTCATATAAAAATTAAAGCATTAGAAGTCTTTTAAGGACAATGGATGCTGGTGTTTGATGGTTGAGTAGATGGATGATTAGATGGTAGGATATACATTCTTCTTGACTTGGAGATTTCGGGGACGAAATCCTTTAAGGAGGGGAGAATGTAACACCCCATAATTTTATAACATAAAAATTCACAAATTAAAGTATACTTAATTTTTAGAAAATAATTAAGTGAAATGGGTTGCGCAGAGAAATAAATATATTGATATATATATATATATATATATATATAAATTAAAAATTAAATAAATATGCGAAAAAGTTCAAAACAACGAATTGGGAGGGGGAATAACCGAACCGGCCCATTTTTGAGGTCGACCCGAGCGCCGCTGGGTCGACTAGGGGTTAATCCAGGGTGTTTGGCTGTCAACCCGTGGGCCGATTCACTCAAATGCAGATTTTGCATTTGAGTGGTTCTAATGGTTCAGGGTTAATCTAATGGTCCTAAATAACTTCCTACACCTATAAATACATCCTAATGCTAACCCTAAACCTAATTAAAATAGAATAGTTACCGTCATACCATCGCCATGGAAATCAATGGAGCCGCCACTAACTAAGAAAGAAGAAAAGCAAATTCAATTCTAATTCTCTCAACCCTAAAGCAAAGCAAAACTCTCTCTTTTCTTCTCTAAATTGTGAGTATGATGATCTTAACAAGATTATTATCATTTTAATTAGGTTTAGTTATGAATGGATTATGAGTAGATGATGTGAATTATCATATATGTTGTTGTAAACCCCTTTTGCTATCATGTATATTGTAAATCCATTGTTATGTGATGATGATATCTTATATGTTGTAAATCATGCTATGATGATGTTATGTATGTTGAAAGTTTCTATGCTAAGTTGTGATGAATCATACATGTTAAAAAGGCCATGATGTTACCATCTATGCTAGTTAGTTCGTATTAATTAAATCATCATGTTTAGGTTATGGTGATCTATATGACAAGTCACATATGCAAGTTAGATTGATTAGAAAAGTTATGAACATATGCCAAGACATCTATTATGACATCTAGAATTATGCTATGACATATGTGATATCCTATGCTAGTTCACACCATCATTATGTTGCCTAAAAACCCCATATGCAAGTTTATGTATAGATTTGGGCTATGATCATATCATGTAAATTGAGACATTTAACAAGTTGACACCTTTTGGTCCTTAACATGTGTAGTTTATGCAAGTTTCACCCCTATTATGATTAGATTTATTTTAATTGTCTATATGTTGTGATAATTTATCTTTGTGCTAGGTGTTAGACTATACAAGTCTAGCCTATATTATGCATTGAATAAGCGAACGTATAAACGTGGGGTAGGGGTAATATTAAGGATTCAATATTAAAAAGTTGGGGTGCGATTGATATGATTTTGCATGCCATAAGTGGATGGCCATAATTGAGTCAATTATGGACATCATTAAAAGTTGACTTAATTAATAATTTGAATAGGGAATTATTAAAACTGGGGTAAAAGATTTTAAGTGTTAATCAATGCTTAGGACACGAGGTTGGACTCGTTTGTGACGTAAACCTGCCCAGACCCACCCGACAAATCCAGTGGTCACAAATGTCAGCCCATTGTGAGAGGTCCTAGGCCTAAACTAAAGCATAACGGTTGTAAAGACACGAGGTTAGACTCTTTTATGGTGTAAGACTGCCCGGACCCGCCCGACAAATCCAGCTGCCATAAATGCTAGTCTAATGTGAGAGGTCTTTATGAGGTTATGGCCTGAATGAATTAAGAAATACTTAACCAGATAAACATGTAAGGTGGGACATGGGGGTTAAGTAGGTGCCTTGGGTGGCATGAGGAATCTAGGGGGTGCCCTTAGTGGCATGTGAAATACGATTAGTAAGACTTAACCAAACACACATGTAAATGAACATGACTAAGAGGGTTAAGTGGGATATACTAGTGACAAGCTTAGGTGGGTAGCTTGTGGGGGCCCATTTCGACCAGTATCCCAAACGTATCTTTGTGGGCTCGACCCAAGTCGAGGACGGGACATGCATGCTGGGTTCGACTGTAAGAGGCCAAAACGGGGAGCGGTGGCAACGCAAGTCCAACGGGTTTCGTATGCGTGTGTGGACCCGGGCTGGTAGGTAAGACGTTGTTGCATCGTGTAGGTATAAGCCATGCATTCTCAGTTGTATCGAGTTTCCACTTTAGGGGAGTGATACACCCCACTGTGGGGCCAGCACGGGTATCTACGAGTAGGGAGTCGATCGAAAGTGGGTAGTGGTGTACACCAAGTGGAGATAGGGGCAGACGGCACCTATGTAGTCAGCTAGGGGTACGTAAGGCTATTTATAAAGTTTCTGTGTGAAGCAAGTGGGATCAAACAATAGGGTGACTGGTGTGGTACAGTGTAGTAATGTGCGGTGCAGTGTAGTAATCATTCGTTAGTAATTAGGTGTGCCTTTACCGTTATCTTTAACGTTATCTTAAATGCTATCTTTATCTTCCTAAGAGTTCATAGACATTTACTTGTCTTCCAGCTTATGCCTTAGTCTAGTTATTTTGATAATAGTATTGTTAGAATTATCATACTCGCCAGACTTTATGTCTGACCCCTTCTATTTCTATCCTTTTTCCCCCTCCAGGTCCTCAGGTTGGGGCCAGCTCTAGAGGAGTTTGATTGAATTGCTTCATCTCTCTTTGGAAAGCTTGGACCGTTGAAGTAAAGTCCAGCTTGTTATCTTTTTAATGGCTATTTATGTAATGGGATTATGTATTTTGTTTTCATGAAGATGGATATTGTACTTGGTTATGATCTATGGTTTTATGATGTAACAAACATGTTTAATTTCCGCTGCTATAAAATGAAGTTTTAGATTTCCAAGTACTGTTTACTATTTGTCTTGTTGTAATTTTTCTGTTCTATATTCACTTATAACCTCCAAGGAAGTTAATGCATTCCCTTCGTGAGTGACATTAATGGACGTGGGGTGTTACAAATTTCCTTAATCCCCAAATTAATTCATCTCCTACCCGTGGCCTTATCTGTAGCAAATCGAACCCATGCTCCATTATGAAAACCCCATCGACGCCGCCTCTCTGTCGCGTCGGACCACCCTCCATCGAATTACGTGAAAACGGGGCGAAATGAAGCGTCGATTTCTCACAAACTATCACTCTAAAGGTGATCATCAACATTGAAGATATAGATCTTATAACAATATAACATATTTGCTTTGGAAATTCTGGAAATGGAGCAGTGGATTGAAAGAGATTTGAGGGGAAGAAAGAGAGCGTTTCAGCCATTGATTGGCATGGTGGCGACTGTACATTTAGGGGGATTAGGAATAGGTTTAGAGAAGTTTAGGATGTTATATAGTGGAGCCAATATATATATATATATATATATATATATATATGGTTATATATTTGATTTTATCCCTCACTTGTCTCTACATATGTAGTAAGTTACAAATGAAACAAATTAGCTGACTAGGATGGTGTTAATCTAATCAATGTTTATCTCATATTCAAAAATTCAAAAGAAAAAACATAGGGAAAGAGAAAACGGGAATGTAATTAATGCATGATATACTGTTTAATGCCAATTGTTAGAAAGTTTATAACTTTGTTTGCATGTAAATGTTAATATTTAACAAATGTACATTCTCTACTTCTAACATGTAAATGTTAATATTAAACAAATGAACATTTTCTACTGTTAAAACATTTTTATTATATTAAAACGTTTTATCAAACTATGAATCCTTTTTAATGATTCATCTTTTACATTAAAAATATAATTTTTAATGTGAACACAATCTATTATACAATGAATCTTTTTCTACGGTATCATTTACACTAAAAATGTAAATTTTAATGTCAAAACATTTTTATTACACACTGAATCTCATTTAATGATTCATTTACATTAAAAATGTAAATTTTAATGTTAACACATTTTCAAACAATGAATCTCTTTTACATTAAAAATGTAATTTTTAATGAAAACATATCTAATCAAACTTTAATCTTTTTATACCTTAAACATGTAATGTTTAATGTAAACATATTCCAATCAAAGTTTAATCTTTTTATTCATTTCTAATATGCAATAAAAATGTGAATTTTTATTGTTAACGTATTTTCCATTTCAAATAATGGTCATTTTTAATATACAACGAAAAACGTTAATTTTCATGTCAACATATTTTCAATTTCAAATAATGGAATTTTTAAATTCCGACACATTTTCCGTTAAACATTCTTAAAATAAATTTTTTAAATTGTTTCTGATTTTCCGGGTTGTTACAATCTCTGCCACTTAAAATCTTTTCGTCCTCGAAAAGGAACGGAGCTGAAAGTTATTTAATTAACCAACTCACCTTTCATTTTTTATTTGTTTCAATAGTTTTATTAGTTGAACTAATAATCGCACAATACAATCATCAATCAATTAGTTGATTAATTTTTCAAATATATATAACTTTTATATATTCAAAAATCATATTTTTAAGATCGGATTATATATATAATCACAAATACATTAATTATGAACTTGTCACTCTCAACTCATTTTAGGGCATTACTAACCCCATCTCTAACGAGTTTTCTCATTCTAGGATGCTACTGATCCTATCTCTAATGAGTATTCTTTTATAGGATATTACTAATCCTACCTTTGATGAGTCTTTTGTTCAGTTCTAACGAGTTGTACCCAAAAGATTTGAATTAACCAAAGCTCTTATACCAACTGTAATGACTCGGATTTCGCCCGGACCTATTCGATCACTAAATCGACTAAGACCGTTCAAAACCCGAATACGCTTACTCTGGGAATACAACACATCAGAACAACAGAAGACTTTTATAAACATTTTAATAATGTTACATAAGAGTACAGAATATCAGAGTACATCAATGTAATACAGTGGAAGATAAATTATAATAAATGTAATACAATGCAGTGGAACAAATAATCTAACATAGCGGAAGACTATTAATGCTCTAGACACAGCTTTAAGCTTCGATCCAGAATCCTCCTCAAGATATCTGAAGAATAAGCTAGTCGACTGCCCGTGTGGAAAATATGGGCACCCGAGTTTGCAAGTGAAACAAACTACAGGTCAGTCATGGGACTGGTATGAGAAATCTTACTTAACTTATCTAATAATAAGGCTAATCACAGGACTATGCCGATAATGCGGAACGGGTTTACTCCATTAGATTGCCGGTGCATAAATAAAGTAAATTATTTAAAACAACGCAATGCTTTTTAGAAAAATGAAACCATTATAAGGCTCAAGTCCCATCACATAATGCAACGCAAACCGCAGGATAGAGTTTTACCTTATAATGGTCAAAATATGCTGTATACGTAAAAGTCATTAGATATTATTATTAGTGTCTATATGTTTCAAAAACAACTTCAATCATAATGTATCCATCATAGACAGCATGGGTACCATATATCATGTCGCCATACTAGTTCTACAATCAAAACCGCATGATGTCGTATTGGAAGTTGGATTTCTATCATGAACCAAGGCAAAAGATAGTCCTTACCGAATTCGAGACACTCTATCCTATGTCTCAGGATCAGAGCTCGAGTGACCCTTGGATCTTCAGGGCCGGTCCACAAATACTTTAGTGGACTAGTAATGCCTGAACAATACGTTTCCCCGCTCTATAGGGGGTAAAATAGAGCCACTAGGGACTCAAATCCGAGGCGCCTCATTCCATCATCCACATAAGTAAAAATGTCTGGGATGGTAAAACCGTGACACCACTTCTAGCTAGAAAGAAACGTATGTCCTCCCTGCAGTCCCTCCTCCCGTTTCTGGTTCATACCGGGGTGTGAGGCTCGCGAAGTAACACTATACACAAAGCTATGCTAATTAAGGCTGTGCTTTGATCATCGACCACAAGGCTCTTCTTTTCAACAAAGCCTTTATCATTTGCATCTTAGCATGCCACATTGTCAATCCATACCATACCATTGATTTCTGCCAATATATAACTTCTAAGCTCGTACGTCTCAGAGAAGGGTGTTAAGCAAGAGAATAAATTCTCCGTCGCCAAACAGATATATTTTAGCAGAGATCAACGAATAAAAACATAAAGGAATACAGCGTCAGACATACCATCCATTTACTAGTTCGTTCTGGGTCTAAACGAAACCAGAGACACCTTATTCCTCGACCCATATGTCCAATACAGGAGAGAGGTTCTCGCATATCCATCGATTTCCAAGTACGTCTGAATGATCACCACTTATTATCTTGTCTTGGGATGCCTCCCAATCAAAACATCAGTAATCATCTAAACGATGTGAAGATCTCCGGTCTTCAACCGCCGTCTTCATCTTCAACTTTTAATCATCGTAGTAATTATTCAGAATGGGTTAAAGCCGGTCTTTCCGAATAACTCACGTATTTTATAATCAATAATAAAGTGATATAAAAACACATCAAACGCCTCATTCCAATTCATAATATTCTTTTAGATAAAATATTCACATTATTAGGGAAAGGTTCCCATTAATTTTATCAAAGATAAATTCTTTAAATTTATTCTTTAATCTTCTTTTTAAAGATCCATTAAAACTCCAATTTGGTTTTAATATCAAAAATCATTACTTTATGATTATTCAATTTAAATAAATTATTCTTGTCTTTAACTGGGTTAAAGAACCAATATCATTTAAAACACCGTTCACGATAAACCCAAAATCATCTTCCATTAAATATGGAATTTTCACAGAAATCAAATCAATATATAATCGATATAAATTTTCGTATCAGACTAATAATATAAATGGAATAACGACAAAGCCTTCTAAATTCTATATATAGTAACGGTCTTCTTCCACAGTAGCTTATCTCGATTACTATTAAATCGAGTTCCATTCAATTCCAATTAAATATATTAAATTGGAAAAATTTACTTTTGAAAATTTTCCATTTGAATCTTAATAAAAGATTTATAAATTCCAAGTTTTATTTTCACTGTTAATTGGGTTAAAGAACAAATGTCGTTAAAAACATAGTTCATAATAAACCCAATTCAAATTTCATTTTATCCTAATTACTAAATATAATTGGAAACTCTAATTAGTAATCTTAATTAAAGGATTTATTCTTTTCTCAACTGGGTTTAAGAATAGTGTTACTGAAGACGCCATTCATGACAAACCCAAAAATCCAATTTATTTTATTTAATTCCAATTAAATATTAATTAATTGGAAAACTTCATTAAATCTTAATTTAAAGATTTATTCTAGTTAATAACTAGTTCATTTCGATAAAAAAATATTTTTATCCTTACAAAATAGGAATTTTTCATCCAAATTCTTTTCAAATCATTTATTATGATTTTACATAATTTTTCCATATTTTTAATAATTTTATTTAGGCCTGTAATGTCGGTTTCCAATAACGGCATTCGTTATTTTAAAATATTCTTTATTTTTAAAAGAAATTCTGAATCGGAATGCGACTCAATCAATTACCATATAATTTCAGTTACATGGATTTCATATATTGCATGTATATAACAATAATGATAAATAATCATTAAACAATCCATTCACATCTAGAGTGAAATTTATAATTGTGTGAGCATTAAAATAAATAAATAACGCTCATCACAGACTGTCAATCCATCGATTGACATACAACAAAATTTTAGGACTAGTGTATATCAAATATCATCCCAATACGCTTGTTGGGTTCTCAAACAACAATTCATCTAAATACATCATTGGTTAATGAATTTAACCAATTTTCACTGTTTAAATTATAAATGTATATTTATAATTTAATTTCAACAACCATATTAATATTAACATTATTATGCTGATATTTTAATTTAGCACAAATCATATTTTTAACATACGACCAATTTTCTAATATTACTAACATAATAATGATAATGTTTTAATCTTTAACATATTTTTGTATTTCTAACTGATGATCATTTTAATCATTTCTACATGCACTACAAAAATGTAAATTTTATCAATGACATATTTTTAATTCAACATAACATTCCCTAAAAAAATGACATTTTTATTTTAATATGACCTTTTCTAAATAAATGACATTTTTATGCAACATGAATATATTCCAATAGAATGACATTTTTATGTAAAATGAACCTATCTAATAGAATGACATTTTTATGTAACATGAACATATCTAATAGAATGACATTTTTATGTAACATGAATATATTTTAAATAAATGACATTTTATTAACACATCATTATTTCTAAATAAATGACAATTAAATATGACACAAAATTATTCTAAATAAATGAAAATTTAAGTGTGATACAACATTATTCCAAAATAAATGACAATTAAGTGTGATACAACATTATTCCTAATATAACATTTCTAACAAAAATGTTGTTTTTATTCTAATATGACATTTCTAACAAAAATGATGTTTTTGTTCTAATATGACATTTTATAACAAAATGATAATTTAATCTAACAAGAACATATAATTCAACAAATCATCACAGCTACCATCAATTAGTCAATCTAAATCTTATACAATGCATATATGTGTTTTATACGACGTATTTTAATATCACAATCACGATCTATTTAAATAAATATATATATATGTTTGCGAATGAATTATGCAATTGTAAACAACTGTAAAATTCGTTCGTCTTTCCTAAACAACAAGGATCGTTGTAGAGGGTGTCGAACTCTGGGACCAAATTATTTTATTAATAAATCCAATCAAGTTATCCCTAACTTTTGATTGGTGGAAAACAAAGAAAATAGCAGAAATTAAATAAAAGAGAGTTTTAACAATAAGTGAAAGCAATTAGGGGATAATGACATAGATCAGATTCATAATCATCAATAGCCAAAAGATTAACCAGTTCTAATACATGTTTCTGTCACAAACATGAATCAACGATAATAGGTTTTTAGAAACAAATATGTAAATAACGACAAGCATAGCCTATGCAGGAGCTCAGCTCTACAACCATAGACTATCAGGACAGATTCACTAATTAATTTCTAAAACCCTAAAATTAGATCTAGATCTGATAATTGTTAGACCGAACACGAATATACCCTGTGAAGGAGCATAACTCTTAAACGACACAAAATATGAAGGTTCAGATCTAACCCTTAATTCAGATCCAGATCTACATGTATACAGTCCTCATCTTTTGGATATGTGATTCATATTGAATCATACTATCAGCGTCATCACCCCCTAATCAAAGGGGATTAGCTAGACATAGCTAAAGAAGAAGAAAAACAGAAATTAAATAACAAGAACATAAATAAAACTAAAACTAAATAGAAAAGAGGAAAAAGAATGATTTTATTCCAAGAAGAATTACAGAATAAAACCCAATGTGTTTTTTACAAGACTAAGATACAATGTATTTATAGCTGAGATGACAAAGGCTAGCTAGCTAATTACATAATGTGGGACTAAAGAAATAACCCAAATAACATATAAGCCAGTGTGAACGCAGCTTTAGAGTGAGTGGTCTAGCAAATAGGCTAGTGTGAACGCAACATGAGTAAGAGGCCTTCTAAATGAGCTAATGTGAATGCGGTTTGAGTCTTTATTGAGCCAAATCTTCTTAACTGAAATATAATTGCAACCGTTCTTCAAGCTTTAGCAATTTTAAACTTCACTCTTTTTAAGCAAATTCTTCATGCTTTATCCATCAAATGCTCTAAACCATGCTTCTTGTCAACAATCTGAAAATACAGCTATAAATACAAAGTATCAATTATTTTAAAGGGAAAATAAGATAAATAAGCGGATAAAATATACACATTTACGTGTATATCAAATACCCCCACACTTATCTTTTTATTCGTCCTCGAATAAACTAAACTAAGATATGTCACACTTTCGTAGGAAACACGATTGCATTTAGCGTATGCAACAAGCCGTTAAACCTCTGGGTGTCCCCAGTAGGACGAGTGTTGTCTCGTGAGGGTTTTCAGCGGATACTACCCACAAAATCCAAAGCGTCTTATGTACGCGGATTAATCAAACAATATATTTAAGGTCTTTCACATTCCAAGGATTTCACCAAACTTCAATAATAACGGTTTAGCCCCAAATTGTCCATCCCATAATTAGTGCAAAAATGAACAAAAAATTTCAAGCTGAATCGTAATTCCTTGATAACACTGTAATTGTCTTGAAGGTTAAGAGCGTGGTGTCAACCAAAGTTCTACACATCGACAATGTGCACCGAATCAGTTCATTATTCTCTCTCTCTCTCTTTTTTTTTTTGAATAATTTTGCACCAATGTAACTGTAATGTATTGGATATGAGTTATGCATAGATGAAGGAAAATTTTTTGTAAGTTCTAAAAATGTTATGGATAAGAGGGCAAGTGTATTAGTTGAACTTCAAGCTACAAAAGATAAAGTAATACTAATGCACATATGAACATTTTTATTTCCTTTCATCTCCTCTACTACAATCCTCACTTCCAAGTACGGTATAATGGATGTGGATGGAATGGAACTGAATGCTTTATAGTCAAGAATGATGAATGACTATTTTATTCTGAGAGACTCTCTCTTTATTTCATTTTTTTTTCTTTTCTTTCTCTTTTTTTTTTCTTTCTTTTTTTTTTTTTTAAGATGAATGATGAATGGAGATGGAATGGAATGATACCGTACATTATTTCATTTGATTCCTCCTCTACTAAACCAACACTTCATGAAAGGAAAGTTTGGTGCCCTAGTTACTCTACTTCTATAACCTTAATTCAACACACAAGTCTGGATTGATGTTATATAAAAAGCTGAAAGGAATGATAAACAAAGTTTCGTAAGATAGATAACCCATACAAAATAAGATGTGGTATATGGTTATCCTACCTTAAAACAAGTACGGAGTGGGTGGTGTAATATTGGTATAAAAAGTGACGTTTTTGACCTTTAAACAAAGGTTCTTGAGTATACCAATATAAGATAAACTTGTCGACACATGGATGTAAATCGACTAAAACTTGGGTTTGAATAATGTGGGGTATCGAAGAAGAATGCTACAATGAGTCATTTTTCCTTAATTGGGCCAAGTGGATTTTAGAACTTACGATTTTGAAAATTTGAGTGGAAAAGAAAATAGTATGCATGAAAACGAACTCAGAAAATCCAACAAATGTAAGTGCAAAATCATTATTATTTGATTTATTTTTTTTGTTTTTTTTTGTTTTTGATTATTTTTACTTGCACATTCTAACATGTATAACAAAGGTTGACACGCTTACTCCAGAACACGACTAACGTCTGCACAGTCTCAAGCTAGCATCTTAAAAAGACACATTACGATTCAATGAATAAATAATGTTCATTCTCTTCACCCAACAATTCAACTTATCAAACAAGAACCAAGGTGTTATTTATGAATTTAAGTTAATCCTTGTTCAATGAATGACCTACTTCATAAAATTTGATTGCTGATGTAATGTAAATTCCCCCCACACTTGAATGTGACTGTGTCCTCACAGTCTTAATCAGACATATCTTAGTGAAAGGGAAAAACAAATAAGAGAATATTTACATATGTACAAAAGAGGGTTAGTGCGTCTTACCGAATGTAATGTGGCTCATGGAGGACCATGAGCTCTTCCTCTTGGTTGGGTATTGGTTCCAAGTAAGGTTTAAGGCGTTGACCATTGACCTTAAAGGATGATCCATCAGTTGGATTCTCAATTTCTACCGCACCATACGGAAAAACGGTCCGTACAGTGTAAGGTCCTGTCCATCTAGATTTTAGCTTACCCGGAAATAAATGCAGTTTTGAGTCATACAACAGAACTTTTTGACCTGGCATGAAAGTTTTACGTAAAATTGATTTATCATGAAAAACTTTTGTTCTGTCCTTGTAAATTCGTTCATTTTCATAGGCATCATTTCGAATTTCACCAAGTTCATTAAGTTGAAGCTTCCTATGTTCTCCTGCTTGCTCTAAATCAAGATTCAAAGTTTTTATTGCCCATAACGCCCTATGTTCTAATTCAACTGGCAAGTGACATGGTTTACCAAAAATCAACCGATAAGGGGACATACCCAAGTTTGTTTTGAAAGCGGTGCGGTAAGCCCAAAGAGCATCGGTTAACTTTTGGGACCAATCTTTGCGATTTCGATTCACAGTTTTCTCAAGAATTTGTTTAATCTGCCTATTCGATACTTCAACCTGCCCACAAGTTTGAGGATGGTAAGGAGTAGATAACTTGTGGGTTATCGAATACTTTCTCATGAGAGCTTCAAAAGAACGATTACAGAAGTGTGTACCATTATCACTGATTATTGTGCGAGGTGTGCCAAACCTAGAAAAGATGTTTTCTTTCAAGAAGCGCACAACAACCTTGTTATCGTTTGTTTTGCATGGTACAGCTTCTACCCATTTAGAAACATAGTCAACAGCCAAGAGAATGTAAATGTTCCCAAAAGAATTAGGGAAGGGTCCCATGAAGTCTATACCCCACACATCAAAAATTTCGACCTCTAGAATGGGGTTTAGGGGCATCATATTCCGTTTTGAAATTTTCCCTAAGAATTGACATCGATCACAAGTTTTGCAAAATTCGTACGCGTCTTTGAAAAGGGTGGGCCAGTAGAAACCCGATTGGAGAACCTTTTCGGCTGTCTTTTTGGGACCGAAGTGACCACCACAGGCTTGGTCATGACAGAAAGAGAGGACACTGTGAGTTTCAGTGTCAGGGACACATCTTCGAATGATTTGATCGGGACAATACTTGAAAAGGTAGGGGTCGTCCCAATAAAAATGTTTCACTTGGGAAAAGAATTTGTGTTTATCCCGCTTAGACCAAAAAGAAGGGGTCTGCTTAGTGACTAAGTAGTTGACAATGTCAGCAAACCAAGGATCAGTGGATAGAGAAAACAGCTGTTCATCAGGGAAATTCTCGTTGATCGGAAGAGAAGAAGATGGGGCATTTGGAAGACGAGACAAGTGGTCCGCAATAACGTTGTCGGATCCTTTTTTATCCTTAATGGTAAGGTCAAATTCTTGAAGTAGAAGGATCCAACGAATGAGACGAGCCTTAGCATCCTTTTTAGAGAAAAGGTACCTAAGTGCGGAATGATCGGTATAAACCGTGATGTGTGAGCCAATTAGATAAGGCCTGAATTTTTCTAGAGCGAAAACAACTGCTAAAAGTTCTTTTTCAGTGGTCGTATAGTTGATTTGAGCATCGTTCAAAGTCTTACTCGCATAGTAAATGACGTGAAGAATCTTATCGATACGTTGTCCTAAGACAGCGCCAACAGCGAAATTCGAGGCATCGCACATGATTTCAAAAGGCATCGTCCAGTTGGGAGAGCAAATGATAGGAGCAGAGACAAGTTCATTTTTAAGATGCTCAAAAGATGAAATGCACTCGGAATTGAAGTCGAAAGGAACATCCTTACCAAGAAGGTTAGTCAGAGGTCGAGTGATTTTGCTGAAATCCTTTATGAAGCGACGATAGAAGCCAGCATGACCTAAAAAGGATCGGATGTCCTTAACAGATTTGGGAATGGGAAGATTAGAGATAACTTCGATTTTGGCTTTGTCAACTTCAATTCCTTTGTTAGAGATGACATGTCCCAAAACAATGCCATGTTTAACCATGAAGTGACACTTTTCCCAATTAAGCGTTAAGTGTTTCTCTTTACAGCGATTAAGAACAAGATCGAGATGACGTAAACACTCAGAGTAAGAATCACCAAATATGGAAAAATCATCCATGAACACTTCCAAAAATCGCTCGATCATATCAGAAAAAATGCTAATCATGCACCTCTGAAAGGTTGCAGGTGCATTACAGAGACCAAAAGGCATACGTCGGTACGCAAATGTACCAAACGGACAAGTGAAAGTGGTTTTCTCTTGGTCCTCAGGAGCGATAGGGATTTGATTATAGCCCGAGTACCCATCAAGGAAACAGTAGTACTCATGACCCGCTAGTCGTTCTAACATTTGATCGATAAATGGCAGAGGGAAATGATCCTTACGTGTTGCAGCGTTAAGTTTCCTATAGTCAATGCAAACACGCCAACCAGTCTGGGTGCGGGTTGGGATAAGCTCGTTAGCTTCATTTTGGATCACGGTAATCCCTGATTTCTTAGGTACGACATGAATCGGACTAACCCATTGACTATCAGAAATCGGGTAGATGATTCCATTGTCAAGGCATTTAAGGATTTCAGCACGAACTGCTTCTTTCATGATAGGGTTTAGTCGACGTTGGGGATCACGAGTGGGTTTGGCATCATTTATAAGGTGGATTCGATGTTGGACTATCGAAGGACTAATCCCCTTAATATCAGCCATGGACCAGCCAATTGCCTCCTTATTTTTCTTAAGGATGGGAAGGAGCAATTGTTCCTGCTCTAAAGTAAGGTCAGAAGCGATAATGACTGGAAAAGTTTCATTTTCTCCTAAGTAAGCATACTTAAGATGGCTGGGCAACACTTTGAGTTCAGATTTTGGGGATGACTCAACCGAAGAAATTGGTTGAGGAATAGGCTCAGTTATGAGTGGCTCGATAGGAATTGAGTCAGAGACATTTTCAGAGATATCTTGAAACAAATTTTCATAATTAGACTCAATGTCAGTGTTCAAATGATCGAGCTCAGGTTCACTATCGTGGACAGCATGGATTTCAGAAAATTGGTCCATATAAGAGGCAGGAGAGTTTTCGGTTCTAAAGATGTTTAGCTCGACGGTCATGTTACCGAAAGAAAGTTTCATAGACCCATTTCTACAGTTGATAAGAGCATTAGAGGTGGCTAAGAAGGGTCGTCCTAGAATCAAAGGGATTTGGTTTGCAGGATTGCTTACCTGTTGAGTTTCTAGGACAATGAAGTCAACTGGAAAGATGAATTCTCCTATTTTGATCAAAACATCCTCGATTTTGCCCACAGGTTTCTTAATTGAACGGTCGGCAAGCTGAAGAGTAACCTTGGTGGGTTTCAGTTCTCCTAGCCCTAATTGGCGATAGACGGAATATGGAAGCAAATTAACACTAGCACCTAAGTCTAGCAAGCATCTATCGATTTTCTTGTCCCCAATAGTACATGATATTGTGGGGCAGCCAGGATCTTTGTATTTCACTGGCATAGATTGGGACAAGACTTCGCTTAGAGTCGCCGCTAGAAACACTTTCTTAGGTACATGTGTATGACGTTTTTGGGTGCACATATCTTTTAGAAATTTAGCGTACTGTGGAACTTGTTGTATAATATCT
Source organism: Allium sativum (assembly GCA_030737875.1). NCBI lineage: Eukaryota > Viridiplantae > Streptophyta > Magnoliopsida > Asparagales > Amaryllidaceae > Allium > Allium sativum. The sequence continues at coordinate 526,373,240 of CM060909.1, read as the reverse complement.
AAAAGAGGAATGTTCACTTTAACTTGCTTAAATATTTCAAGGATCTTTTCTACCTGGTCCGTCTTTTTTCTAGGTCGGAGTCTATGAGGAAATGGAGCAGACAACTCAGTAGGTTTAGCTAGTTGAGTTTGAGGATGGGCCTGATTAGAATTGGGCTCGATGTTTTGATCCGAGATGGTCGAATTTTCTGTTGGGTTTTGAATATCGTCTGGTAAATCATTTGGGTCGACCACATGGTTGTCAATCTTCTTGCCAGATCTAAGAGTCGTGACAGCATTCAATTGACTAACGTTCGAGTCTTGAATCTGTCCTCTAGGGTTTTGGATGGGTTGACTTGGAAATGTACCCTTTTCCCTTTCACTTAATCTAGTGTTAAGTTGAGACATTTGTTTTTGAAGTTCACTCATTTGTTGAGTCGTGGTTTGCCTGTGTGAAGTCAGTAAGTTTTGAAGATTGGTATTTGATTTGATATTTTGAGTTGTTGCTTTACCCAATTCTTCGAGAGTTTTCTCCAGTGATGTCAATCGTTTATCATCTTGGGGAACAAAAGATTGTTGCGCTTGATTTTGAGGGGTTGGCGCAGGATTTTGGAATTGACTTTGTTGAAAGGGAGGATTCGAGGTATTATTCGAAAATGGTTGAAAAGGAGGTCGAACCAAATTCGTAGTTGCATTGTTTTGGGCCCAAGAGAAGTTAGGATGGTTTCTCCAACCTGGATTGTAAGTTGGGGAGAATGGATCGTTCCTAACTTTATTAAATGCGTTGAGTTGTTCTAAAGAATGTGGGCATTGGTCAGCAATGTGGTTAGGATCGTTACATTTGTAACATGAGGGCTGAGACGCTTGAGCTTGGTTTGCTTGAGTTGATGAAAGGACATTATCAAATTTGGTTAACATTGCGTCTATTTTCGCTTCTAAAGCCGTTGAGGATCCTACCGAATGAGCGTTTGATCGGGAATAAATTGATTTCTCATTAGATCTTTCCCATTGAGCTGATTTTTCGGCCAAATCTTCGAGAAATTTCCAAGCGGCATCGTGATGTTGGGCTAGAAAATTTCCTTGGCACATTGATTCGAGCATAGTTCGAGAGTTATTTTCTAGTCCATCGTATAAAATTTGACAAAGAGTCCATTTTTCGAAATTATGATGTGGACATTTGACTAGAAGCTCTTTGAATCTTTCAAAATATTTTGCAAAGGATTCACCCCCAAATTGACGAAAATTGACGATTTCATTTCGAATTTTAGATGTTTTTTCCAGAGGGTAAAATTTCTTTAGAAAAATGTTTACAAATTCACCCTAAGTTCCAATCGTATTTGAAGGCAAGCTATACAACCATTTCTCAGCATAATCGGTAAGTGCAAATGGAATTAACCTAAGTTTGATTCCATCGTCACTTAATTGTTGAAATTTCATGGTTGCACAAACTTGTTCAAATTTGGTCAAGAAAATATAAGGATCATCACGTTCAAGATTGCCAAATTTTGGAAGAGTATTTATGTGATTCGAATGAATTTCAAAATGGTTACCCGTTGGGGCGGGCAATATGATGCAAGAAGGAATAGAAACTCGCTCGGGAAAGTACCTATCCATAAGAGTTCGAGGGGGAGTTTCTTCGGCCATGGTGAAAGGGGTGTTTGTTCGGACTAAACGATTAGTAGAAGGATCACGGATCCAACTACGCATGCACTAGAGAAAAGAATAAGGGAAGACGAGAAAAACAAATTTGAGCGATTTTTTTTTTTTAAATGAACCTAATGCAATTTACAATTTCTAGAATTATATAATGACGGTTTGATTTATTTCAACAAAAGACTTCTCAGCCAGTTAACGGATAGGAGTTATCGGTGCACCAGGAATCACCCTAGCAATGCAGCCGAAGGTTTAAGTACCTTCAGAGGAACAACCGATATAATATTTACGAATCACCGTAATATTTATAAACAGTTATTACTCTGCCGTAGTCTAGACATCGAGAAATAATCCGTTAGAACTAAACCAAATTGTCAAAATATAATGAAGTCCTTAGAAAATAAAAACAAAGCTAAGATGAATGCAAATATATTTTTTTTTTTCAATCACAGAATGAACAGTCTCAGAACAGTCACAGAACAGGCAATTGCAAAAATAAATAAAAGAAATTTTACAGGCAAGCCGATGCCCTGCAGAAGATTTTTACAAGCAATGTCTATATATATATTTTTTATTTGCAGCAGCGGTCCCTGTAGAGTTAGAAAATACTCACCTTGATCGGCAGTCCGTCCAGTGCAGTTGAGAAGCGATAGCGTGTTCACACCCCACTTGATGTGCAACCGCTCGAACCCTGAATTGTCCTTTGCTTTCTGTATTTGTTGTCCCCTTCTATTAATCGGTTGACTGCACTGCGGCACGGGTTCGGGCTAGGAGCCCGAAAATTTTTTTTTAAGATCTTTTTCTAATTTCCACTGTACCTGCTTTTGAAAAATTTCATCCCTTTTTTTTTCTCTTTTTTTTTTTTTTTTGAATTCGAAGAAAGGAATGAAACAATTCAAAAATGAGAAAAAAAAAACAGAAACTAAAACTAAAACAAAAGAAAGAACCCCCAAGTGAATCAAAAAGAAAACCACCACTCACGCGGCCCACTACCCAAATATTTAGCCTAAACTGGTCATGCGCTAAAAGAAGGAACTATTCAAATACTCTCTCCTTATTTTCTTTTCAGAAAACAAATCACGAAACCAATCTAATCAAAATTTCTCGGCTTAATTTCCAAAGCCAAAGGATTCACTTTTCACAGGGTATTGCAAGGCTTGCTTGGCACAGTCAATATGGATTTGCAGAAATAAATAGACGCACGCCCTTTTATATTTTCTTTTTAAAACAAATAATGAGATCCCCTCAAAATCTATTACAGAAGCCGCCTTCCTTGTCTCTCTCTCTCTTTTTTCCTTTTTCGAATCTTTCTTTTCGAAATCGAAAGCAACAGACTCAGAACCTTTGGAATTTAAATCTAGAATCGAATGAATCTATCAAGTTAAGGATTCCGATTGGGATTTTAGGGTTCACGCAGATTCGAAACAGGTTTGCATTCGGCGCAGGCGGGTTAACAGCTTGTGTAGGTGCATGCGATTTGGGGTGTTGCGATGTGAATTGGATTGAGGAGCGTTGAAGTTGGGTTCAGGTTTGTTGTTGGGTGGTATTGGCGGTTTGTAATTCGAAGTGGCGGCTTTGGCGTCAGGCGTGAATTTGCGTGAGATGAACGCTTCAGGTTGTGGTCTGGTTGTGCTCGATTGTGGAGTTAGGGTCGGATTGTTTGAAAAGGGGTTGTTGGGGGTTCTGTGAATTGAGTGTTCGGAGTATTTGGGGAATCAGGAAATGCGAGGTTGTTTGAATGGCAATGGTGTGGACAGTTTTTTGAGGCAGAGAATTTATGGCAAACACTGATGGTATTGTTGTTTTGTGGCCGATGGTAATTGGTAAGGTTGGAGGAGATGAATTGGTGTTGAAGTGTTTGGTAGTGGAGATCAGGTGGATTTTGGGCGTGAAGATATGCAGTATGGTGGACTCTAATAAGGCTTGCAGTGAAGTATGTGGAAGGGTATGTGGTGAAGGAGATGGTGGCAGATCTGTTGTGGAGAAGATTGTCGCGGAATGGTGTGCTGAAAGCAATGGGGCGTGGTGTTTGTGATGACTGTTCAGGGTGCTTGGATGGTGAAAATTTGTGAAAAGAAGCAGTGACGAAAAAATAGGAAGAAGGGATGAATATGTGAAGATGTGATGAAGTGGGGTATTTTTGGTTTGAGGATTCAAAGCAGAGAATGGTTTGGGCGAGGAAAGGGATGTGGTAGTAGTATGGTAAGAAGGAGTTTATCAAAGAAGCGAGACAGAAGAAAATCACAATTTTTTTTATATTGTAACAAAAGAGAGATGAGAAAATTGGAAAGAAATTTGTTGAAAAATTGAAAAGAAATGAATGAAATAAAGGGAAGGAAATTGTAGACAAAACAGGAAAAGAGATAAAACAAAATTTGCAAGATTTTTTTTTTTAAAATTTATTGTTGCAAAAAGGGGAAAGAAATTGTAAGAATAGTTGGAAAAAAGGAGATTGAAGAAATTAGAAAGAAATCGAGAAAAATAGCAAGAAATTAAAAAAAAATGATTTTTTTTTCTTTTTTTTATTGTTGTAAAAGGAGAAAAGGGAAAGAAATATATTGCAAAATGGAAAGATATTGTATGAAAATCAGGAAAGCAATAATTTTTTTTTATATATGAAGGAAAACTAAAGAAAAGAGAAAATAAAAAATTATAACCCGAAGGATTTAAAAATAAAAATTATTTTGGTCCCCGGCAACGGTGCCAAAATTTGTTTGCGAATGAATTATGCAATTGTAAACAACTGTAAAATTCGTTCGTCTTTCCTAAACAACAAGGATCGTTGTAGAGGGTGTCGAACTCTGGGACCAAATTATTTTATTAATAAATCCAATCAAGTTATCCCTAACTTTTGATTGGTGGAAAACAAAGAAAATAGCAGAAATTAAATAAAAGAGAGTTTTAATAATAAGTGAAAGCAATTAGGGGATAATGACATAGATCAGATTCATAATCATCAATAGCCAAAAGATTAACCAGTTCTAATACATGTTTCTGTCACAAACATGAATCAACGATAATAGGTTTTTAGAAACAAATATGTAAATAACGACAAGCATAGCCTATGCAGGAGCTCAGCTCTACAACCATAGACTATCAGGACAGATTCACTAATTAATTTCTAAAACCCTAAAATTAGATCTAGATCTGATAATTGTTAGACCGAACACGAATATACCCTATGAAGGAGCATAGCTCTTAAACGACACAAAATATGAAGGTTCAGATCTAACCCTTAATTCAGATCCAGATCTACATGTATACAGTCCTCATCTTTTGGCTATGTGATTCATATTGAATCATACTATCAGCGTCATCACCCCCTAATCAAAGGGGATTAGCTAGACATAGCTAAAGAAGAAGAAAAACAGAAATTAAATAACAAGAACATAAATAAAACTAAAACTAAATAGAAAAGAGGAAAAAGAATGATTTTATTCCAAGAAGAATTACATAATAAAACCCAATGTGTTTTTTACAAGACTAAGATACAATGTATTTATAGCTGAGATGACAAAGGCTAGCTAGCTAATTACATAATGTGGGACTAAAGAAATAACCCAAATAACATATAAGCCAGTGTGAACGCAGCTTTAGAGTGAGTGGTCTAGCAAATAGGCTAGTGTGAACGCAACATGAGTAAGAGGCCTTCTAAATGAGCTAATGTGAATGCGGTTTGAGTCTTTATTGAGCCAAATCTTCTTAACTGAAATATAATTGCAACCGTTCTTCAAGCTTTAGCAATTTTAAACTTCACTCTTTTTAAGCAAATTCTTCATGCTTTATCCATCAAATGCTCTAAACCATGCTTCTTGTCAACAATCTGAAAATACAGCTATAAATACAAAGTATCAATTATTTTAAAGGGAAAATAAGATAAATAAGCGGATAAAATATACACATTTACGTGTATATCAATATATTTTAAAATCAAGAAATCTCACACATCACATACATGAATTTTAATAGCGATTACATGTAAATTTCACATTGCAAATCAACAATCAAATTTGACTTAAATTAGATATCTCACCTTGATTGGATTAAATTATTGAATACGCTGGGTTTAATTAAGTTATCTGAAGGCGTTTAATTTAATCAAAATTTCTAGTTACTTCAGAATTTGTCCAGGTCAGTTCCATATTGTAGATCTCTTCATGACAGTTCCAACGCAATTGACGGTTCGTAAAACGGACCTCGTATGACAAAGTTACAATAGTTTATATATTAATTACAATTTTAAATAATGAATTAACAATTAATTTTCTTAATCCCCAAATTAGTTCATCTCCTACCCGTGGACTTATCTGTAGCAAATCGAACCCATGCTCCATTGTGAAAACCCCATCGACGCCGCCTCCCTGTCACATCGGACCACCCTCCATCGAATTACGTGAAAACAGGGCGAAATGAAGCGTCGATTTCTCACAAACTATCACTCTAAAGGTGATCATCAACATTGAAGATATAGATCATATAACGATCTACCATATTTGCTTTGGAAATTCTGGAAATGGAGGAGTGGATTGAAAGAGATTTGAGGGGAAGAAGGAGAGCGTTTCAGCCATTGATTGGCACGGAGGCGGCTGTACATTTAGGGGGATTAGGAATAGATTTAGAGAAGTTTAGGATGTTATATAGTGGAGCCTATATATATATGGTTATATATTTGATTTTATCCCTCACTTGTCTCTACATATGTAGTAAGTTACAAATGAAATAAATTAGCTGACTAGGCAGGTGTTAATCTAATCAATGTTTATATCATATTCAAAAATTCAAAAGAAAAACATAGGGAAAGAGAAAACGGGAATGTAATTAATGCATGATCTATTGTTTAATGCCAATTGTTAGAAAGTTAATAACTTTGTTTTCATGTAAATGTTAATATTTAACAAATGTACATTTTCTACTTCTAACATGTAAATGTTAATATTAAACAAATGAACATTTTCTACTGTTAAAACATTTTTATTATATTAAAACGTTTTATCAAACTATGAATCCTTTTAATGATTCATCTTTTACATTAAAAATATAATTTTTAATGTGAACACAATCTAGTATACAATGAATCTTTTTCTAATGTATCATTTACACTAAAAATGTAATTTTGAATGTCAAAACATTTTTATTACACACTGAATCTCTTTTAATGATTCATTTACATTAAAAATGTGAATTTTAATTTTAACACATTTTCAAACAATGAATCTCTTTTACATTAAAAATGTAATTTTTAATGAAAACATATCTAATCAAACTTTATTATTTTTATACCTTGAAAATGTAATGTTTAATGTAAACATATTCCAATCAAAGTTTAATCTTTTTATTCATTTCTAATATGCAACAAAAATGTGAATTTTTATTGTTAACATATTTTCCATGTCAAATAATGGTCATTTTAATATACAACAAAAAACGTGAATTTTCATGTCAACATATTTTCAATTTCAAATAATGGAATTTTTAAATTCCGACACATTTTTTGTTAAACATTCTTAAAATAAATTTTTTAAATTGGTTCTGATTTTCCGGGTTGTTACAATCTCCGCCACTTAAAATCTTTTCGTCCTCGAAAAGGAACGGAGCTGAAAGTTGTTTAATTAACCAACTCAACATTCATTTTTTATTTGTTTCAATAGTTTAATTAGTTGAACTAATAATCGCACAATACAATCATCAATCAATTAGTTGATTAATTTTTCAAATATATAACTTTTATATATTCAAAAATCATATTTTTTAAGATCGGATTATATATAATCACAAGTACATTAATTATGAACTTGTCACTCTCAACTCATTTTAGGGCATTACTAACCCCATCTCTAACGAGTTTCCTCATTCTAGGATGCTACTGATCCTATCTCTAATAAGTATTCTTTTATAGGATATTACTAATCCTACCTTTGATGAGTCTTTTGTTCAGTTCTAATGAGTTGTACCCAAAAGATTTGAATTAACCAAAGCTCTTAAAGCAACTGTAATGACTCGAATTTCGCCCGGACCTAATCGATCGCTAAATCGACTAAGACCGTTCAAAATCCGAATACAGTAACTCTGGGAATACAACACATCTTAACAAATAACAGAAGACTTTTATAAACATTTTAATAATGTTACATAAGAGTACAAAATATCAGAGTACATCAATGTAATACAGTGGAAGATAAATTATAATAAATGTAATACAATGCAGTGGAACAAATAATCTAACACAGCGGAAGACTATTAATGCTTTAGACATAGCTTTAAGCTTCGATCCAGAATCCTGCTCAAGATATCTGAAGAATAAACTACTCGATTGCCCGTGTGGAAAATATGGGCACCCGAGTTTGCAAGTGAAACAAACTACAGGTCAGTCATGAGACTGGTATGAGAAATCTTACTTAACTTATCTAATAATAAGGCTAATCACAGGACTATGCCGCTAATGCGGAACGTGTTTACTCCATTGGATTGCCAGTGCATAAATAAAGTAAATTATTTAAAACAATGCAATGCTTTTTAGAAAAATGAAACTATTATAAGGCTCAAGTCCCATCACATAATGCAACGCAAACCGGAGGATAGAGTTTTACCTTATAATGGTCAAAATATGCTGTATACGTAAAAGTCATTTGATATTATTATTAGTGTCTATATGTTTCAAAAACAACTTCAATCATAATGTATCAATCATAGACAGCATGGGTACCATATATCATGTCGCCATACTAGTTCTACAATCAAAACCGCATGATGTCGTATTGGAAGTTGAATTTCCATCATGAACCAAGGCAAAAGATAGTCCTTACTGAATTCAAGACACTCTATCCTATGTCTCAGGATCAGAGCTCGAGCGACCCTTGGATCTTCAGAACGGTCCACAAATACTTTAGTGGATTAGTAATGTCTGAACAATTCGTTTCCCTGCCCTTTAGGGCGTAAAATAGAGCCACTAGGGACTCAAATCCGAGGCGCCTCATTCCATCATCCACATAAGTAAAAATGTCTGGGCTTGTAAAACCGTGACACCACTTCTAGCTAGAAAGAAACGTATGTCCTCCCTGCAGTCCTTCCTCCCATTTCTGGTTCATACTGGGGTGTGAGGCTCGCGAAGTAACACTATACACAAAGCTATGCTAATTAAGGTTGTGCTTTGATCATCGACCACAAGGCTCTTCTTTTCAACAAAGCCTTGATCATTTGCATCTTAGCATGCCACATTGTCAATCCATACCATACCATTGATTTCTACTAATATATAACTTCTAAGCTCGTACGTCTCAGAGAAGGGTGTTAAGCAAGAGAATAAATTCTCCGTCGCCAAACAGATTTAAATTTAGCAGAGATCAACTAATACAGCATAAAGGAATACAACGTCAGACATACCATCCATTTACTAGTTCATTCTGGGTTTGAACGAAACCGGAGACACCTTATTCCCCTTCCGTTATGTCCAATACAGAAGAGAGGTTCTCGCATATCCGTCAATTTCCAAGTACTTCTGAATGATCACCACTTATTATCTTGTCTTGGGATGCCTCCCAATCAAAACATCAGTAATCGTCCAAACGATGTGAAGATCTCCGGTCTTCAACCACTGTCTTCATCTTCAAATTTTAATCATCGTAGTAATTATTTAGAATGGGATAAACCAGGTCTTTTCTAATAACTCGCGTATTTTATAATCAATAATAAAGTGCTATAAAAACACATCAAACGCCTCATTCCAATTCCGAATATTCTTTTAAATAAAATATTCACATTATTAGGGAAAGGTTCCCATTAATTTTATCAAAAATAAATTCTTTAAATTTATTCTTTAATCTTATTTTTAAAGATTCATTAAAACTCCAATTTGGATTTAATATCAAAAATCATTACTTTATGATTATTCAATTTAATGAAATAAATCTTGTCATTAACTGGGTTAAAGAACCCATGTCATTTAAAACACCGTTCACGATAAACCAAAAATCATCTTCCATTAAATATGGAATTTTCACAGAAATCAAATCAATATATAATCGATATAAATTTTCGTATCTGACTAATAATGTAAATGGAATAACGACAAAGCATTTTAAATTCCATATATAGTAACGGTCTTCTTCCACAGAAGCTCATCTCGATTACTATTAAATTGAATTCCATTCAATTCCAATTAAATGTATTAAACTGGAAAACTTTACTTTTGAAAAATTTCCATTTGAATCTTAATAAAAGATTTATAAATTCCAAGTTTTATTTTCACTGTTAATTAGGTTAAAGAACAAATGTCGTTAAAAACACAGTTCACAATAAACCCAATTCACATTTCATTTTATCCTAATTACTAAATATAATTGGAAACTCTAATCAGTAATCTTAATTAAAGGATTTATTCTTTTCTCAACTGGGTTTAAGAACAGTGTTACTAAAGACACCATTCACGACAAACCCAAAAATCCAATTTATTTTATTTAATTCCAATTAAATATTAATTAATTGGAAAACTTCATTAAACCTTAATTTAAAGATTTATTCTAGTTAATAACTAGTTCATTTCGATAAAAAAAATATTTTTATCCCTACAAAATTGGAATTTTTCATCCAAATTCTTTTCAAATCATTTATATGATTTTACGTAATTTTTCCATATTTTTAATAATTTTATTTAGGCCCTTACTGTCGATTTCCAATAACGGCATTCATTATTTTAAAATATTCTTTATTTTTAAAAGAAATTCTGAATCGGAATGCGACTCAATCAATTACCATATAATTTCAGTTATATGGAATACATCACATGTATATAACAATAATGATAAATAATCATTAAACAATCCATTCACATCCAGAGTGAAATTTATAATTGTGTGAGAATTAAAATAAATAAATAATGCTCATCACAGACTGTCAATCCATCGATTGACATACAACTAAATATTGGGACTAGTGTATGTCAAATATCATCCCAATATCCGTGTGGGGTTTTCAAACAACAGTCCATCTAAATACATCATTGGTTAATGAATTTAACCAATTTTCACTGTTTAAATTATAAATGAATATTTATAATTTAATTTCAACAACCATATTAATACTAACATTATTATGCTGATATTTTAATCTAGCACAAATCATATTTTTATTGTATGACCAATTTTCTAATATTGCTAACATAATAATGATAATGTTTTAATCTTTAACATATTTTTGTACTTCTAACTGATGATCATTTTAATCATTTCTATATGCATTACAAAAATGTAAATTTTATCATTGACATATTTTTAATTCAACATAACATTCCCAAACAAAATGACATTTTTATTTTAATATGACCTTTTCTAAATAAATGACATTTTTATGCAACATGAATATATTCCAATAGAATGACATTTTTATGTAACATGAACATATCTAATAGAATTACATTTTTATGTAATATGAACATATCTAATAGAATGACATTTTTATGTAACATGAGCATATCTAATAGAATGACATTTTTATGTAACATGAACATATCTAATAGAATGACATTTTTATGTAACATGAATATATTCTAAATAAATGACATTTTATTGACACATCATTATTTCTAAATGAATGACAATTAAATATGACACAACAATATTCTAAATAAATAACAATTTAAGTGTGATACAGCATTATTACTAAATAAATGACAATTAAGTGTGATACAACATTATTCCTAATATGACATTTCTAACAAAAATGATGTTTTTATTCAA